>OX326999.1:9139649-10492932 GCA_946800695.1 Geum urbanum
AGTGACATAGACCAAGCAATTGATCGTAAAATACAACAGCTATTTAGGCTAATTAGACATGTAACTCATTTTCAAAGTCACCAAAGTTACCTGTCATCTTTCAGTGTGTATATACACAGCCTTGGCAACCCTGTGGTATGAGAGATCTTAAGCTGCAAAAAGAGTACTTTCAAGTTTCTACTTCTCTCCACCTAGAACCGCACTCCCATACAAATTTTTTTGTACTTGCTTTCCTCATATAACTTGAGGCTGTTCCTGGTTTCAAGGTTTGAAACACCTCAGCCAGCAGAACTCGGTAAGCACGAAAAATGAGTTCACCACACTGATAATGTACTAATCAAAATGTGTCGGCGGCTCGGCGGTGTCAATGTCATAGCACTGTTCACGTGTTGTAAAGTCATTCCTCAGTGTTACTTTCCAAAATCTTTGTGGGCAGTGGCTCTTTCGGGTATAATAATATTGCCAAGAGTAGAGCAAATGCAAAGCCAGTTACCCCACTAAATGGTTGGAATTGGTGTGTTCCAATGATCCAAAGAGGAGAGTCAGCCCGAAAGGATAGAAAACCACCCCTCTGTAAAATGAAACTTGAAGCAATTATTCCTGCCCGCAACCCAACTGGAATGGAAAGGCTGCCTTGGTTTCTTTGCCGAGCTCCTGCTAAGCTCAAAGATAGAAGCCACAATCCTGGTATTGCCCATAGAGACCTGAATCCCAGAATAAGAAATGAGAACACTAAAGAGGATATAAAAGTACAAAATCAGAGAAAGAAACGGGTAAAGTAAAATAGTTGTAACACAACCTCTGGCATAAAGAGAATACAAGTCCTGATATAATAATTCCTCGATGATATCCAAGATCAGCACCAATCTCTTGAGGTAGCCATGACCTGAAAAACAATTCTTCCACAAGAGCAACACCAGTTGCTGTTACAAAACCCTGACCTACCATCTTAAGCACTTGTCCATATACTTTGAGCAATTTCACGGCATCCAAAGAAGGTGAAGTATATGGCCAAGAGATATTCACACAGCCAAGTAATGCATTTGCAGATTGTATCGATAAAACAAGCACCACACCACCAATCAGGCCCTTGAAAAATTCGCCCAACTGCAAAAAAAAAGCAATTAAACAATCAAGTAACTGAAACTGAGTTAAGTTTTTCTCAATGTAATAACTGCAAACTGCAGACTTATGATCGTTTTGCCCAAAATTCTAAGCCAGAAGAAGCTTAATCAAACATCTCCCACAAAACTTGAACATGTAAAGACAAGCCAAGTCTTGAACTAGAAAGCTGATAGACATATCACTGAGAACACCCAATTCGTATCCAGAGTTTCAGCCAACTCATACCTTAGGCAATGACATCAAATCAATCCCGTACTCCTTGAGTGGATCTTCATATCCACGTATTCTTTTGCCCCATATTGTAATAAGTATCATAAAAGCAATGTAGAGGCCAACAATGCAAGCAAGGTCGGCAATTCTGGAGGGGGTATTAGTTGTCCAGCTTTGCATAAATGTCGGAAGTAGTGGAATAACAACTGGTGACCATAAAACAAGCGTCATACCAGCAAAACCCAAGATCCTATGACACAAAATCAGAACAGAAAATATCAGCAGAACAGTTAAGTTGAGAAGCCAACTAGTGGCAAGCACGTAGAAACCAGAGAACTGATTTCTCGAGCACAAAGTATAAAATGCAGATAGAAAGTTCAGATTCAAATACTCCTAAAACTATAGTGCATGATTTACACAATACCTCTGTATCAAAGGACGTTCAGATAGATGAAGAAATTGGATTAGCTTGTCAGTCAAACTCATTGCACCACGCATACCACCCCAGAGCAAAGCAAGTTTGCCAACTAGCCTCAACATGCCACCTTTTTGTCCCAAATCGACCAACATTGCAACTATTCTGTTTAATGCAGTAACAAAATTAGCAAAAGAGAGCAATATAATCATTATTTTATTTGGACTTTCTTTTTCTCTTTATAACCTTTCTTGGTCCAGGCCACCATCTTCTTTCTTGGGTACTACTGGGGCAGCAACTGACATGGCTTTCTCAGCAAGGCTTGTGACAATGTTACTTTGGTGTTTGTCAGATTCTTCCTCAACATTGTTCGGTTCTGTCTGACTAATACCTTTCATTGTTAAGGACTCAGATGAATTCTCAGACGTTTCATTGCCCGTGCTTGAATCCTGTACATTTGAATGTAAGTATGATTATTAAAAAAAAAAATACCCTATTACATAAGTCAGCTGAAACAAAAGAAACTTATTTGCATAGAAACAAAAACATTTAGAAGGACAGGGATACAATGTGTACATATTTTTGGCAGCTTTATTTAGCAAGAGAACAGACAGAAAAAACCATCAGGTAGGAAGAAAGACAATGTCAAGGGAATCAAAGATACCCATTTCGAATCTAGAGAGTAGAGAATCATAATTTGCAAAGCCGTCTTATGGAAAGGGAAATATTTCTGCAAGGATATCTCAAAAACAATATCCCACCTCAAAAAAGTACAAAATTCTTCAGCAGTCTAAGAAGCGAAACCCTAAAGTTAGTCCTGTACTCTTTATAAAGATTTATGTATTTAAATAGAATTCTAGAAAAAAGAATACTTGTATAGAAAATTAATTGTTACCTGGTGCATCGTGGCCTCCGCCAATAAAGCAGACGCCCCAATGGCAGCTGTAACGGCACCAACCATAACAGTATTTTTTATATTCTTCGACTGGGTCGTTTCCTCTTTCGTGTCAACCAAGCTGTCCAAACTTGTATTAGGATCAGATTTATCAAGAGGTAACTGGTGAATGTCTGTGCCTCTAACCTTAGCCATATCATTTTCTCCAGCCACTTTCGCTCGAGTTGGGATTGGAGCTTCTGTTTGGCCACTATCACGAACTGTAGCCACAATGAAATATTTTCTCAGAGCAGCTAAGCTTGAGCCTACAATAACACCAACTGGCACTACTCTTCTCAAGAAGCTAGTCTCTTGTACAGCAGATGAAATAGCTCTAATCACATGCTCTCCATGAAGAGTACCAACTTTTTCTGAGCCAATACTATGGTATTCAACCTCCAAACGTGGATCATAGGCATGCCCAACAGACAACGATACTGCATTAGCCACTTGTTCCAAATCTTTGGTAAGGGAGGGTTCCATTTTTTTCATGTCATCAGCATTCAGTCTGCGACCAACTTCAACTGCCAAATTATCCAATATGACATTTTTCACAAACTCACTGAAGTCCTCTCTTTCATCTTCTCCAATTTGAACCCTCTCTTCCACAATTTCCATTGCTCCATATTCTTTCTCTGGCTCATGAAGCTTATCGGTATCTAATATGACATAAGATGGCTCGATAACTTCATCATCTTCCTCTGCAGGTGCATATGCCTCAATCTCTTGTACAGCAACATCTCCGACAGACTTTCCAGCATGTCCAGACTGTTCCAAGAGTTTCCACTGACCTTCTTCTGGAAAATAGTCGAGCAATAGAGCATCTGTTGAATCCAAATCAAGTGATTGAGCACGCACCTTTGAAAGTAGATAATTATGCACGCCACTAGAGATTGAAGTTATGCAAGGTGGTAATTTAGTTCTGCATGGCGCTACGTTGTTTACCCGATTGATACCAACCAACTGATCCTTCTCATTTTTGTTATGACCTTCACTTTCCAGTGAACTGTTGATACCATTTTCATTAACTGATGAGGGTTTCTGGGTATGCTTCTCCTCCATAACATCTGATGCATCAGATTGCAGCTCCATAGCATTCTCATGATGGTGAGATACAGAAATATCGCTTAATCCACCAATAGGTACACTTTGGTCCCACTTACTGACTTCTGAATCTTCTTGACTATCGTCACCAGATGCAGATTCAGAATTCTTGCTTAATTCATCAACCTTTACAGAATCAGACTCAGATGCAGAATCACTTTTCTTCACCTCATTATCATGTTCAGAACTCTCCTCCAGTTGAGTTATCATATCTTCTAAAACTCCAAAAACATTGGTAACTGCCATTTGGGTGGAATCATCCATCCCTGTCAAGGCATCAAATGCCTGAGATACATCAAATGTTGGGGCAGTAGAATCAGGCGTACTAGACTTACTTCCATCTATTACAGGCTGCATATCATTGTCTTCCTTCTTTTGACTATCACTACCTTCCTGATCATCTTCTGCATCCACCTGAGTAGCTATACCAGCTTGGTCACTCTCCTTGTTGACATTCGCTCCATCAGCAGGACCAGGACTTTCAGTTGGGCTGGAAATTTTGTTGGGCTTATTGTCTTCTGATACCTCAGCTGAACTTCCTGATTCATTAGTATCCTTAACGTCAGAGCTTGATATATTGCTTCCATCTGTGCTCACTGATTGATCTGAAGCTGAAATTTTGTGCGATTGCTCTGCAGGTATCTCTGATTGTGGTTCCTCAGGAGGCTTATTCCCATCCGCTTGATTGTCAACAGAGCTATCTATCAAATCATCAGCCTTCTTCGGCAGATCAGAAGAATGATGGTCATCAGGTACACCTTCTGAACTCGAAACTCCACTGAACTTGTCTTCGATCTTTGACTTTATACCTGATGATATGTCAGAGATTCTGGCAGCCCCCAGGAGCTGATCAAATTTTAGGTTTGTACCATGTTCTTGTAAAACTCCAGATACAGCATCTGTTAGCTTTCCACGAACATCTTCTGGCACCGCATCTTGCAAAGCTTTCATTAGTGTGTCTCCTTGATCAACCGCTTCCAAGACCTAGGTACGTATACCAGAAAAGTGTTACACAAAATATGATTTTGTTTTAATCAACACAGTATGGTTAGGGCAAGAGTGTGACACAATCATTTGTTTGATACTTGTAGGTTCCTAATGAGCCTGAGACTGTGAAGCAGATAGAAAATAAACCACAGCTACATCAGAAGATACAATATTTGACGTCCAAATAGACATGCACCACAAGTTAGGTTGTGCTTAAGGCACTACCTAATGCAAAAAGAGATTTCAGTTCCTTATTCAGAAAAGGAACTGAATATTAACACACAAATATCAAACAGAAGAATGAACATTAAATATTAAAGCATCACCTTCTTCTTCTTTTCTTCACTTAGAGTATTCGGCATGGTTACATCAAGCATGTTCATAACAACTTTTGCTGTCTCTAAAACTTGACCTCTATCACCATCTGCCAAACTCACTTCCTCCTCATTAACCAAATCTGGATCAACAGATTGACTCTGATCCAGCGCACCATTCCCCACATCCTGCAACCCTGTATGTTTAACCTCTGTCCTTTTTAGTGAATCCTTTCTGGACTTCAGCCGGAGGCTAGCAGCAGTATCACTTTCTACAAACACTGTGTTCTTAGGACTTGTGGAATCACTATTTAAAGATTCTGATTGGCTCATGGCATATCCATTTGAAAAATCCTTTTTGGACTTTAACCAAAAGCTAGAAGCTGTAGCAATTTCTTCATGAGCTAAATCCGTTGGAGGCTCGATGGGTATGTCCACGTCTTTAAGAAGCGGGTGTCGACCCTTCAAAAATCCAAGCTCCACTGCTGTGAGCCACTGCACATCACACTCATTCTCATCAGTATATAACAGTGCAAATTGACACTTCATCTACTTCCCCAATATCGAGGACCATCAGGTGGTTTGAACATACAGTAACCACATTTTCAAGCTCAAAGATATAGTAGATAGTTTATTACCTCAATAGTTAGGTGCTGGCACCAAGTTAGAGGAGATCTAAAATCATCAACAACACGAGATGGCCAACAAGAACACATGAGTAGGCTCGTACATGGATTTTCTGCTATCAGACTGCGTGGAATTAAGGACGGTGGAGCTGACTCGTCATCTTTCTGACAAAATGACAGGTTTGGAAATATAAACGCACAATAAAACCACTATCATTGTTAAAGCACGAGAACATGGCATGAAGTAGAAAACTACAGGCACCTGTATAAATAGAACCGGTATCTTCACATTCCCAACCACACCTTTCGTACTTGATTTTGAATAAAAATCTTTGACGGCATCAAAACCATAAGATACCATGGAGATTGCCTCTTCGAATTCACGAACAGACTTTGCTGAAAGAGCTCGTTCCACATCAAACCGTTTTGTTTTTCCTTGAAACAGCCCCTACAGAACCAAGTTATGTAAATTACTTGCGATCAAATTAAGTAAATTGAATGATTGACATGACCCTTTGATACCGCAATGATCTCATACACCATTCTAAGTAGGGATTCTTGTTTTGTTTTCTGAATAGGATTGAAAGGTGAAGCATAATGCATACCTTGTTAGATCTCAGAATATCAATGAGTCCATCCGTGAGCTGCTGATCAATGCCCATTTGATGAGGATAAGACCTAGTTGCCTCCTCCAAGTCAAAAGGATTGTCAATGCAGACCGCTGCCGTAAGCGGCACACTCTCGCCAACTTCGGCCAAGTACTTTGTCAACATGTTTGCACCATAACCCCAGCCAACTCCCATCAATGTTGTCCCCGACCTCGCCTTGTTTACAAACTGTACAGCAGTGGAGATATCATCGCTGTCAGCAGCTGTAAATAACCTACATAAAATTAAGATGCACAGTCCTACTATCATCATCATCAACTAAATTCACTCCCAAACTAATAAAGCAAACTCTGGACTAAATTTTCACAGACTAAAAGAGAGACATTGAAAGCATATTATATTTACCTCGGCGTGGTGAGAGGTGAGCCAGCACAACCCCTCGGGTTCATCACGATCGGAAAACAGCCGCGGCCGAGAGCCTCGCGCACAAACGACATGACGTTCGGGTCCATGCTGCCCAAGGCGGTCCCGGGGACGAGAATCAAGGTGGTGTCCAATCCATGCTCCTCTTGAAGATCCAATTTCGCCGGCCAATCCAATGAAACGACTCCTCCATCTTCCGTACTCACACACACTCTCTGATACTCCAATTTCTCTTCTCCGAAACCGCCGCCGTTGTTTTCGGCGTCATTAATCAGTCGAATTTTACCGGAGTTCACCTTGACGAAGTGTCCGTCTTCTCGGACCAGCTTCTCGTTCTCGTCCTGGAACAGCTCCGGCGATATCGCTGGACACCTCAGCAGCACGGCGCGGTTGAACGGCGTCGGGCCGGTGAGCAGCAGCCACTCTCCGATCACGGAGTCGGAGATGCTCCGGTTTGACGAATTGGAGAGGTTGGAGAGGAAGAGAGTGGCGCCAGAGACGAAGCCGATGGCCGGAGCGATGAACTCTAACGAATTGGTGGAGGGGATTAGGGAGAGGAAGTCGTGGAAATTAGGGTTTCCGAGCTCGCTTCGGAGCTTGAGCTGCTTTTGTTTGAGCCTTCGGCGTCTGTAGACTCGGAACTCGCGGATCTGGAAAACGTGATTGGGTGGAGAGAATTGAGGGGTGAAGGTGGAGTTGAGAGTAGTAGTGACGAGGCTCATATTTTCTGGTGGCAATCATGTGGAAACTGTGGAGTTGCTTAATTGGGTGTGAATTGAAGAGAATAGGGACAAAGAGGATAGCGAATCAGAGATTCAGAGAGACGAGAGAGAGCTCGAAAGCTCTAGAGTAGTGGACGGTGGAGAGCGAAGTGGGTAGAAAAGTCGGGTCGCCGGATCCGGGTTTTCGATTTGTCAAAGATTTGAGGCGGGAACGGATCTCAAGTTGGGGGAAGTCCCCAACGGTCCATTTTGTCCACTGGTTTTGTCCATTTACAAAAATTTGTATTAATTTCCGTCACATTCGAAGCGAAAATGGGTCGACATAGTAGATAACCGACTCACTCACGTAAAAGGGTTCGACGCCGAGTGTTTGTCATACTAGCACGAGGCTGATCGAGACTCGAGAGAGAATCGATGACGAGGTGGGTTACGCCGTTACGGAGGAGAGAGTGGGCTGAGGAGAAAAGGCTCCGTGGGCTTTATCCATTGGCCAATCTCTTTCGCTAAAGTCTCTGTGTACGCGGTGTGTATTAACTAGGAGTGAACATGAATCTTTCAAATTTTGAACTCGATCCGTCCCGAATGGGACAAAAATTTAAATTTTCATTATTTCGTCATGTCTCGTTTTTTAGAGACGAGAGCAGGTTTTGATTTTAAAATTTCAATAGAATCGTTTCGTCCCGCATAATATATTTGTCTATTTTATCACTTGTTTTATTAAGAGTTGACATATCAAATTATCAAACAATTAACAATTTCCAACGTAAAAAATAAAATTACCCTAATATGAACTAAATGTATCAATTAAACATGAAATAAGTGCTTGTAACTTTAATATTTTTATTTAAACATCAAGTAAAACGGTATCACATTGTGTAATTGTATATTTATAGCTTCTATCAAATTGTTTATCTTATATTGAGCCTAAAATTTGGTTTATCCCATCTCATTCGGGTTTTTGTTAGTAAATAGTCTATTAAATATTTATTTTAAATTAAACCAAAAATTTGACCCGTCCCGTCTCATCTCGTCCCCTTTGGGTTTTGGAATGATCAAGACGGACTTTTAAAATGTCCAACCTCATCCCGTCCCGTTCGGGATAGGGATAGGGACGACCAAATTTTGACCCGACCCGTCCTGTGTCCACCCCTAATATTAACATCTTTGGTCAGGCCTGTAATTGTAAATTATGAAGAAGAGACGGGCCGAACAAAGTTACTACGGGCAAATTTTTTTTTCTCTATTCAAAGGGATATCTTTCTTCTTCTGTTTTTGAAAGTCACAGGGGTGTATTGGTGAAAGGTATATGCCGGAAGGAACTATGAGAGTTAAGGAAGTTTTCAAAAGGATGACATCACATCCGTTAGTATTAGGTCTTTTGGCTATATCCGCTAAAAAAAATAATAACCAAGAGTTAAATGTCACATTTTAGTCTTATAAGGGTCTTTTAGTGAGAAAATGTGAAGGGGTTATAAAGCTACATTTAGACAAAAATGACTAAACACAGAGTAAAATGTTGCCCTATTTGTAACCGTTGCTAACTTGAAATCAAAGCAAAATGTTGTGGACCACATACCAATAATAGGGCTACAACGTTTTGCGAGAAACGTAGGTCATCATCTGAATTCCGAATCAACTAACTGAAGAGAGACTAAATTGAGGATATGTAAAATAAAAACTCCTTTTCCATGCGCCTAGGATGCGCCCGAGAGAAAAAATTCAAATATTCCTCTCTTTACTTTTGTCCGGTAGAGTAGGGAATCATGGTGGTTGCGGCCTCATTGGTGCCCCTTGGTTGCTGTCGAACGGGAGATGCAACCAATTATGGTCGATGGTGAGAGCCATGACCAAATCTTGGGCCGTTTAGATCTAGAGCAATGGTGGTGGATTTCTTGTTGCTAGAATAGTTTCATATGACGTCGAAGCACTGGGATGGGGGAAGGGCGATTCGTGTTCGATCTCCATCCTTGCTGGTGGTTCATGTGCGCACACGGTGGAGCATAATGGAGTCGAGCATACCGGGATCTGTCAGAGCTTGGTTCTGACAACTGGGTCACTTGATCCAGTGATGCTTTACTGTGTTGGTGGTGGCTGGGTATTGGTTGGTCAAGGCACATCGTGGATGCAATCTAGATTGACTGGTATCGACCAGTGGGTGTTAGGCGGCACTGTGACGGCAGCAAGTAATCCTACATCTTTGGGCTGGATTTATTAGCCATGGTATGGTTGTTGTGGGCTCTGGGCTTGGAAGATAATCCTAGGTCCAAATTGCTTCTATTTTTGTTGCTTAGTTCAAATAAGACCCTTGGTGATATTTTGTATTGTCAATTGGATTGTACCCTTTGTGGTTGTTGTACTAGCTTTGTCAAGATCTTACACTCTTGTGGTAGCTATGCTGGCTATGTCCAGGTTTAGTTTAGTTTATCGTCACATTATTCTATGCGTTTTCACTTCAAAGATTAGTCAATCTCACATCGGTTATAGCTATTCTATCCTCAACCTCAATGAAATGAGAGGAATGGCCGAAGGTTCTCATGATTGCCAATTATCAGTGCAAGTCACTCACCGCGGCGATTATGGGTGCTTATGCATGAGTTTTTTAACCACTATTTTTCATCTGTTTTGGTTTTGTTCTTATTCCTTGTTGTGCTCTATGATCTGGATTCTGAATCCCGATCGGCAGTCGTGGTTTTTCTTCGGTTCCGGTGGTAGAGAGTGTGTTGTTGTTGGTATGGGTGATTTTTTGATGTGTGTTATGGGATATTGTTAGTATTGACATAGATTGTATTTCCTAGATTTGACTCATCTGACAACTTCTTCGGTGATCATTGCGCGACAGTTTATGACAATACGATAAGGGAGAGTCAACAATAGTAGTTTAGATGTAGGATACTTTATTTTATTTTATTTTTTAGGGTTGTCTTTGCCTTGACCTTAGTAATTTAGATTTGAGAAGCAATTTTCTTACTTTATCCTACTATAATGTTCTAGAAGACAGATTTTTTTTACTCTTCTATGTTTTTATAGCGTTTAATGTTTAATGAATTCGTTCATTTCCAAAACTAACTGAAGTAAATTAATATACATTTAAAAAAAACAGTATCAATAGATTTCACTCCCACTATGTGGTGACTTGAACCCATACTTGATAGTCTACTTCTTAAATAGTGAGCGGTGCCCATTTGAACCCACTTCGTCAATAATGATTTATACATTGAAATTTACTATATAACAATTTTGATCCTCCATTCGCACTGTTCAATTTCGTTGTTTCTATTCTAGGTCTTTCTCAAACCCTCTCTCTGCATTCTCCTTCCCCTAATCTCACTTTGCACCTCTCCCCGTTTGCTTCTTCCATCAGGTCAGGCGACCAACTCCCCCTATCAAACCCAGAAAATCAGCCATGCTTCCTTCTTCAATCAGTAGAGCTTCGCCAACTCCCCCTCTTCTGATCAAACCTAGAAAACCAATCTCCTCTTATCGCTAAAAATTCGCTCGATTTACTCCTAGCCTCACCGAGTCTTTTCTTCTGAATGCCAACGCTGATCTCCGTCGAGCCTCACCTCCGGCGTCCGCCCATATAAAATCCTCCTTCCCTTCTCCTCCCATCATTTCTATCCAGGTCGACTTCTTCTCCAAACTTTGCAATCCATTGAGGTTAGTTGATTACCCATCGATGTCATTTGTTATCATCTTATAATTCCAATTCGGGTTCTCAATTTGGCGATGTGCTTCTGAATTGTTTGAATTTGGTCTCTATGTTGTTTACAGCCACTTCTCACCCTTCTCGAGTTCCTTCGGCTATTTGGTGATTTGGAAGAGAGACAAAGAAAGTCATCTTATCAAGAATCCTCTGATTCTCTTTCTGTGAAGTTGATCACAGGCCAGACACTACTATTGTTGGAATTTATCAAGGTCAGTTCTCAATCATTCGGATTCAATCGATTTCATCTATGTTGCTTTGATTTCATTTGGGTTGGGAATTCGATCATGTTAAACCTGCTAAACAGATGTGTCCATAATACATGTGCATCTGATAAACAGGTTTTGATCCATTTTTACATTCCAGAAAAATGAACAACTCATCTTCCAATGTGAGCAAATAATGTCCTGCACATGTACAGTTTTTTAATTTTCTTTTTCGAAGAGACATATACAGTTTATAGTGTGTGGCAATTAGGACAGTTGAATGAAACATATAGAACTAAGCAAAGCAAATTCAAAAGACAATGTGAGCAATAACCTATTGTCCTATTTTTTGTAACCTGAATCCGAAACATATTCATCGGTGAATGCGAATCAAATTGAATCCAATATCCAGTTCATTAACCCAGACAGATAAGTTGAACACTGGCTGGTTGCAGTGATAACAGCGCAATGTGTTGCCTAGATGAGATTCTATTGGTTCTGCTATAGGCATAAATAGATTGAATTGTACATGTGTGATGGGTTAAACTGTAGGCAGTACTACTAGGTTGATGTTATGTATTCATTGCGAAAATTGATCTTTTCTGTACCCGTAAAGCATGTTGGCTAAAACATAATTGCTACAATTGTGACTTATGTATTCTTTGATAAACACTGATATGTTATCTCATGGTTAGCTAGATCGATGCACATTTGTTGAATGAACAATTCGGCACTGTGAGTTTTCGGTACTGTAAGTTTTTGGTGTAGGAGAGATCAGTTTTCATTGGTAGTGAATGCTACAGTAGTCACTCATATGCTCATTGCGAAAAGTGATCTCTCCTACACCGAATTTATCCTCAAACCAACTTGGTATTGATATAACCGATATGGCTTCTTTATGTAGGTCAGATTAGTAGATGGTAGCAGACTGAACTAGGTACATGGCGAAAAAAACTGTGAATACGTAGCTACTTGATCTGGTTTAGAAAAATTTTGTTTGGTTTTGATGTCCAGTGTTTGCCACGATAAAAAAAAACTGAGAAGGCATTTTTAAAACTGATTGTTGCATTATATTACAGTTGGTTGTAGATGGGATGTCTAATGGGATAATTGCATTTTAACTTTGACCAAGAGTTGAACACTGGCTGCTTGCAGTGATGACAGTGCAATGGGTTGCCTGAATGAGATTTTGTTGCTTCTGCTATAGGCACTAATAGATTGAATTGTGCATGTGTAATGAGTTAAACTCTAGGTAGTACTAATGGGTTGCTGTTAAGTCTGTTCTTGATTGAGTTCACTAACAAATACTAATAGACTCATGTCCATAGAAGACACCAGCTGATGCTAAGCAGTCTTCCTATTCCTATAGAGTAGAGTGCTCCTTTATTGGATGTACATATGTATTACAACTACTCAGTTTCAAACATCTGATCTATCTAGCAAGAATGAGTAGAATGCAACTTCTCTTCAGGATATGGTGTTTCAACTTCCTTTCACAATATTAAACTTGATTTTTAGTTGATCAGAACATTAATTTGAAAATCTAGCCAACAAGGATAACAATATATGTGATGAGGTTGAATTTTTTTTCATAATCTTATCTATATTGTTCTGTTTGCTTTGTTATCTAACCTGAATTAGGAGCTTTAATTTATAAACATATATCTTCTGTGATCATGTTCAGTCAGGTGCTCTTTTGTAATAATTGATTTGTCCTTTACTTTTTTTTCTGTTCTTTTTGGGGTGTCGGGGTTGGTGGCTTATTCTCATCTTCTGCATTAACATGAGTTCTCTTCTGTTTGTTTAAGTTAGTGGTATGAGTTGTATGTTGTTGGGTTTTGGGGATTTTGACTTTGTTTGTAAGATGAAATTATGGTTTAGGAGATCCACAGGTGTGTGTTGATTCGCCTTACATGTATATGTTATGTTGTGGGATGATAAGCATCCCAAAACACAAACTTGGATCGGTCATCACATAAAGTATTTTGTTGGTTAGTAGATTAGATGGCTGGACTCCATGAGGGTTTTTTTTAAATCTTTAACTTTTGATAGCTGGGTTCTAAGCTCTTTAAACCTTTGATGTAGTTTTAAAACCTTAACTTTTCATAGATGGGTTCTTAACTCTTGGAACCTTTGTTTATTTCTAGAGTTTGTTAGAGACCATTATGTAAATTTAGCTCAAAGGTAACTTGTCTTTGTAAATGGGTTGAAATGTGAGATTTTTCTTATTCATGTGCTTTTTTTTTTCTTTTGAAGGAGAATTTATTCAGAATTTTGCACCACTCAATTTGTTGTTGTAGTCTCTCCCTCAAATCAGATCTTGCGTACCTGTTTCTCCCTCGGTTTTAGATCGGTAAGCTTTGTTTTTTTGTGGATTTTTTCTTTTTGTACATCGATTCAGTATTCACTCCTTTTCCGATCTTCTCTCCGGTTCTCAATCTTCCTCTCTCATGATCTCACGATCTGTACCATCCTCTCTATTGCATCCTCTCTGTCGCTGTTGGATTACATCAGATCTTGCATACCCGTTACTTTCTCGGTCTTTGATCGGTATGTTTTTTTGTATGGATCCTTTCTTTTTTGTACATTGTTTTGGTATATGTTTTTTTGTTATCCTTATGTATCAGGTGTAGCATATCAATAAATAGACTAGCTTTTGCTTTTCTTTTGCGTTGTGGTGCCGACAAGGTAGATTTATTCTTTTGCTTCAGTATATTGGACTAGAAATGATCTATATATCGTTGAAATCACACTTATAGAAAGTTTGTTTGACTGTAATATCATGATAAAGTTCATATGGCTTCAATGTACAAATGGTCAAAATAGATTATCTTTTCATGGTTCGTTTTTATGTTTGTGTAGATGATTCTCTATTGAGATTGTTGTTTCATTTGTGATGTATTTTGGGGATTAATATGACATGTGACCAGTCCATTATAGTAAGTGATGATCTGTGAATATCATGTTTGTATTAGTGAAATCACACTTGGTCCGAGTCTCTCACTCAAGACCACCAGAAGCTCACACACATACACAAACTCGCTAGGAATTGATATGAGATTCTAATTGAGATTAAATCTGAAATTCTTTGATCTGAAATTCTAAGAGGAGGTAAATTTCTTCTATTTATCTATATGTAGGTTCTCTGTGTCTGTCTTGATTGATGATCTTATGTGAAATTTGAGTGTTATGACTTTCTTCGCCCCTTTTCTCTTTGATGGTTGTTTCATTGAATCTATTCTCAAAACGGAGACTTGGGTATTAGGTAGTTTATTTTTTTGTGTCATCTCTATGTTGTTGGTTTGGTGAAGTTGAGAATAAAAAGTTGTTTGCTTTTAGCTTGGAGATCAAGGATTTGTGTTGTTTGTGCTTGAAGCCAACTGAGTTTTGATAAATGTAAAGTAAGGATTGTGTTTTTGCATAAAAGAGGTTTGTATCAGTGATTGGGTGTGTGCTTCATGTAATAGCTTACCAAGAATGATGGTGCTGATTATGATTGGTCTTGGAAAGGAATGTGGTTGAGCTTGAGTCTGTCTGTGTTTTTGGGTTATTGAATTTTCGATCAATGATTTGATTTTTTTTGATCAATAAGAGTCACAAAACCTGTGTATCTATCAGTTTTGAATGGGTTTATCTATCAAATTTCTTCGTTTTCAGCTGTAAGAGAAAATCTCTAATGACCAGATTCATGTTTCTTTGTAGAATCGATCAGTATTGGTACTAAGCAGTTCGTAGATGCTTTGACACCTGGCTCAGGTATAATTCATTCTTTTCAAATTTCTCTGGCTTCGTGTGTAGGCAGGAGACCGATTTGGGTTGAATTGGACTGTGATATATTCTATATATGAAGTGATTGTGATTAAAATTTTCTTTTCTTTTCTGTTTTATGGAAAGAAGAAGAAAGGGTATAATAGATGATGGTTGTTGGAATAAGTATAAGATGGATTTTTGGAATAGCAAAAAACAGTGGAAGAGAAAGATTGCACAAAGAACAAGCAAGCAATCACACAATCACACAAAAGATTTTGACTTCATTTGGTGTTCAATATATTAAATTTCTAAGGAGTTTCATTTACTATGGAATATATAGCAGACCAGAAGTATTCGCAATATCCACTTTCAGTCTTTGATCTTTTGGACAAATGTGACTTGCTTTCTGCGGATAGGAACCTGTTTTGTCAAAAATACAAAAGTGGTTTGCGTTTTGGTGGAGAATTATTAAAGTTTGTTAGTTTTTGCTTACTAGATATAATCCCAGACTAGAGTTTACAATATGGTCTGATAACTTTTGAGTATTTACTAGGTTTGAACTATTCTGTTTAAGCTACTTTTATTGAATAGTTAGTCTTCTGAAGTTTTCAATGAACATTTTGCTCGTTAGTAAATATATTCAATCCTAAAGGAATGCGACCAGTGGCGGATATTGCTGGTTTAGACTTCAGACATATGATTGTGTTTTTGGGTTATTGAGAAAAAGGAAGTAAATGGATAAGTAGACAGATAAAATATTGAACAAATAAAACTTGAGTTATTTTGTGTCAACCGACTTTGTGATCCAAGTTATTTTTGTGAAACTATATGTGTTATGATGTAAGTTTGGTTTGAATCTACTATGTGGTTGATTTAAAAATTTCTCTGATTGGGTATTATGTGCTGTAATGGAGAAAATGAGCTGGGCATTGATGCCAACAACATCAAATAGGATGCCAACGATATGATGAAAATCGGTATTGATTAGGAATAAAGATGTGTCAAACACAGGTATATTAATCATCTTTGTTAACACATTAGGTAAAAAAGAACAATCTGGTTAGCCAATGATATGTAGTCTTGGGATCCTTTAGTCTGACACAATGATCCTCACTAAAAAATGTAATTAATAACCGTATACCAAATTTATTAGGTTCTTAACTGTGAATCTGATTTAGCATCTTTTCTGATTTTCTAAGGTCTTTTTTACCAAAATCAATTACATGCTATTACATATTTGCTTAATTATGAGGAATTAAATTTTTCATAAATTCAATCTGGTTACATCTCTCTCTATGGTTGTAGAGTGTAGTAACCATTATTTCAATTAATGGTTTGTTCTTCATTTTATTCCTTTCAGAGTTATGTTGATAATCTCATAAGGATTTAGCAGAGCTATTTGTGGCATGTCAAGGATTATATATGGTGTTGTTCATTTACTTTCAAAATTTATGTATTTTTAATATCCTCTACTTTTATGCTTATGTCAACTCTGAGTCTAAGCTGAATTCAATCCTTTTTATAGCAAATTTAATTCCTCTTTAAGATCGAATCTCTTCTAGGTCTTATTAGTACTAGATTTTTTAAGATTAAGTATATGATGTTTTATTATCTATGCTCTTAGATCTTACTTTACGAATCCAATTTTAGCAGTGACTTCCTCTGGTGTGGGGTGTATGAACTGATACTGATTGTTACAGATAGAGTTGTGTTATTGTGTAATAGACGAATGTTTGCATATAGCATTATATAATGTTTGTGTTTTTAGTTTGGAAAAAATAGATGGGAATTATTGGAATTCAATATCCTAATTTGCTGATGAAATTCTAAACTGAAAGTCAAAAGCCTATGTATCCTTATATCAATCTGATTCTTAAACTGAATCCTCATCGCTCTTATTTTCTCCAGCTTTATTATCCTAATTGAATAGAAGGGGAGATTCCTGTTTGTCTTCGCGCTCTCAACCCGACTACTTTTAGCTCTCCGTCTCTCACCTGTTTCACTGTAGCTCCCTCACACAGGACGATCACACTGCTTTTAGCTCTCTGTCTCTCACCTGCTTCACCTTCAGGTACGGGTTCTCTCTCTTTCTTGATTTTCTTTTACCTTTCTTTCTACAAAATCATATTGGTGTATATTGGTGTTGATGTATAAGTTTTTAAATGATCTTAAATCTTAATAGGTTGAATGAAAGTGATATACAAATAAAAATTAGTTCTATACACAAAATATGTTGATTTATGAAAATTCATTGTAGTTTTCCGTCTCTGCATTTGTTTTCAAAGCTCGAATCCTAATCTTACAAGATAAGGAGCCACCTCTCTTAAAAAACAGATAATGAGCCATATTCAGTGAGTCGATTTGGTCTTCCATTAGTAATTTATCCTTCGTTTATGGCATACATGTATCATATATATCATTTGTACGAAAAGTAATGTCATAGGGAACATTCATTCTATCATGGTAGCATTAAGTGAATCTATCTTTGCAGGTAGAACGAGGTAATTGGTGTCTCGACATTTCGGTAAGTATTGTATTTAATTGCATTTGTGATTTCTGAACATGTTATATTCATCTAAAAATATTTCTTTTTTGTCATGGCATGGACGAGTGTAATGCGACGTATATCTTTGCATAGTAAAAATTTATACTAATGAAAAATTCGATGGACTCTAAATAAATCTGTATTGATTCAGAGTAGGTTGAAATTCTTGCTTTCAAAAGATCATTAGTCGGGGTATGTGGTTTATATATCTGATGATTTTTTTACTTGAATAAAGGAATTATGCATAATTTGGGATGGTGTGTGAGAGAAGTTGAGTTCATGTTATAGAGTTGTAATTGTAAATGCATTAATACATACCACATTTGTTATTGTTGCATTATAGGGTCAAACTTTGCATTCTGTTATGATGCTTCTATGTGAAATTTTACTTGATTTGGATGATTATGCGGTAGAATGTGGTACTAAATTGCTTTTAGGCTAGCCAAACAATATATCTTTGCTTTATGAGTATTCCCAAATAGCTGATTAGTAGTTATTGAATTGATATTTGAGTAAAAAGAAAGCAACTAGAAGAATTGTATTGTCTTCTATTTTATGCACGGTTGATAATTTGGTGATAATCATATATAGAATCTGTAATCGTGATGGTGATAATCAGTTTCATATTGAATTATTAATAAATGTTATTATGTTTTCTATTTTAGGTATGGGTCGAAAGAGAAAGTTACCTTTTATGATTGAGAAAGATCAGATGGTAGATTCACTGAGGTGCTTTGAAGAGACAACAACTTCATCAACCACTTTTGATAATGTGTGCCCAAGTGTTGGAGATAAGCGATTTTCAAGTAAGAGACAACGTTTCTTTCAGAGTGAGGGTACGAGTACACAATTGATGGTATCAACGGAAAAAAGAAATGATAATCAGGATGATGTTGATGTTGCTGAAAATGTAGCAGGTAAACTTAAATCTATAGTGTTTTTTGTGTATTATAATGAAAATATGGTAAAACTAACAAATCTATATTAATGGGAAATGTAGGATCTCATCTGAGTGTTCATGGTCAAGCATCATATCAAAGAAGTCGTCAAGGTGAAATACATTCTATATTATGCTTTTGATGAGCAATAAATTTAATGATTTTCAACACTGATTTGAACAATTCTATCATATAGGTGTGATCGTAAGTTATAAGGATTCAGGCGACGATTCTTATACTTCCAGTCATTGCAATGCTCGATTTTGGCACGGCGAGGCTTTGAAAAAAAAAATCAAAAATCAATTGGTTTATACAAATTGTTGTGAAAAATGACAAGTTAAACTTCCAATATCAAATCAAACTCCAACATTTCTTGAACATTTATTGAATCCAAACAATGGTCGTGAAAGTACACTTTTTCGTGAAAATATTCGGGTATATAATTCCATGTTTGCTTTTACTTCTATGGATGCAAAAATTGATTACAAGATAAATAATGGCATAGCTCCTTATGTATTCAAAATCTGTGAACATGTGCATCATTTGATGGGATCGGTGTTACATTCTGCAAATGAATGTCCTAAGTTTGCTCAATTATATGTTTATGACACGGAAAATGAGATTTCGAATCGCATTAATGCCATTGATCAGAATAATGCAAATCAAAATATTGATGTGGTGATTGTTGAAGAATTAGCAAATATGCTTGATGATGTTAATGAATTGGCCAAAAAGTTTCGATCAGTTAGAGATCAATTTGAAAATGTTTTGATACTTAATTGTAATATGACTCTACTTGATCGTCAGTCTATGGATGGTAAACAATATGAATTACCAAGTGTTTCTGAGATTGCCGGTTTAATTGTTGGTGACATTGGAGAATTTAATTCTAACAGAGATATCATAATTCAATCGGTTGATGGAAATTTGAAGCGAATATTTAAGATACATCCGAAGTTAATGCCATTACAATATCCGCTACTTTTTCCATATGGTAAGGATGGATTCAGAACAAATATGTTGTTAGAGTGTACAGAAAGAAATCGTCAGAAGAAAAGAAAAAAATTGACAATGATAAAATTTCTATGCTATCAAATCCATGATCGAGAAAATGATTCAAGCACTTTGTTAAAAGGCGGAAGATTGTTTCAACAATACTTGGTTGATGCATATGCGACAGTTGAGGAAAATCACTTGGAATATATAAGAAATAATCAACCATTATTGAAGTGTGAAAAATAGAATCAATTGTCTGCTTCTGCTTCAAATGGTGTTACCCGATGTTCTGATGTGGGAAAGACAATTTTTCTTCCAGCTACTCACACTGGCAGTCCTAGAGATTTGTTAAATAATTATCAAGATGCCATGACAATTTGTAGATATTATGACAATCCGGATCTGTTTATAACTTTCACTTGCAATGTTAAATGGCCGGAAATTGTGAGATATTTTGAAAAGAAACCAGGATACAGAGCGGAAGATAGACCAGATATTGTTTCTCGGATTTTTAAAATTAAATTGAATGATATGATTGAATTCATTAAATCTGGAGAACCTTTTGGGGTTATTGATGCATATGTTTGTACAATTGAATTCCAAAAATGAGGGTTGCCTCATGCTCATTTACTATTTTGGCTTCAAAGATCATACAAATGTTACACATCAACAGATATAGATTTTATCATATCAGCTGAATTACCAGATAAAAACATTAATCCAGAACTTTTTGAAATAGTCAGTCAATTTCTGATACATGGTCCATGCGGTCAATTAAACTCAAAATGTCTATGCATGAGAGATGGAAAATGTACAAAATCTTTTCCAAAACCATACATTTCTAACACCGTATTTCATGCAATCAAGGCTCCTCAATATAGAAGACGTGATGATGATTCAAAGTTTGTGAATAAAAATGGAATTCATATTGGTAATAATTTTGTTGTTCCATACAATCCCATTTTGTTGTTGAGGTATAATGCTCACATAAATGTTGAATCGTGTTCTCAGTCTATGTTAATAAAATACTTATTTAAATATATAAATAAAAGTCCAAATAGAGGTCGAGTAATGATTAATGACAATGTAAATGATGAAATACAAAACTATTTGAATTGTCGATATTTAACTCCCCACGAATCTGTGTGGCGATTGTTTGAATTTTCCATTCATTCCAGATATCCTGCTGTGCAATACTTAAAAATTCATTTGCCAAACGAGCAGAGCGTTTTCTTTTATGAAGGTCAATCTCTTGAACAAGTTGTGGAAAATCCAGATGCAGAACGTACCATGCTAACTGCTTGGTTTGATGCGAACATTGTTTATAAGAACGCGGCTAAATTAACTTATGCTCAATCTCCTTCTCAATTTGTTTGGGACAATGATGGGAAAACATGGAATCCAAGAAAAAAATGGTATGACGTTATTGGCAGAATTGCTCATGTACCACCAATTGCAGGGGAATTGTTTTACCTACGAATGTTACTGAATATTCAAAAAGGATGTCGCAATTTTGATTGGATCAAAACAATTAATGGAATTACTTATGCCACTTTTCAGGAAGCATGTCGAGCATTAGGATTACTAGATGATGATAAAGAATGGAACGATGCACTGGTTGAATCTGCATTTACTGCGACCTCTTCTCAGATCAGACAATTATTTGTTACCATTATTCTCTTTTGTAATGTCTCAAATCCTCGAGCTCTTCTCGATGCACATTGGATAAGCATGTCTGATGATATCTTATACAAAATTCGATCGGAATTCAACATGCCCAATCTTACCATACCTGAGGATGATTTGAAAAATAGCGTTTTATACGAACTTGAAAAATTGTTCAGCATGACATCAACTTCATTGAAAGAACATCATTTGCCAATGCCCAAAATAGAAAAGATACAACAGTTGAGTAACCGATTATTGAGAGAGGAATTAGATTTTGATTGTGAGACACTTAAACGTGAATTTTGTGAATTAGTTTCTAAATTGAATTCGAGTCAGAAAATTATATACGATGAAGTGATTGAAGCTGTGCAACAGAAAACTGAAAAATCATTTTTTGTGTATGGTAGTGGCGGAACAGGAAAAACTTTTTTGTGGAATACTATAATTTCTAAACTGAGATCTGAAGGAAAAATTGTTTTGGTCGTTGCTTCGTCAGGAATTGCTTCTCTTTTACTTCCAAAAGGCAGAACAGCGCATTCACGTTTTAAAATAAAGCCTGTTATAGAGAAAGATTTAAAATGTTCAATAAATAAACAAACATAGCTTGCAGAATTAATTGAAAAGACATATCTGATCATTTGGGATGAAGCTCCAATGTGCAATAAATGTTGTATCGAATCATTGGATAAAACTCTTCGGGATATTTTGTCAGCAAACTCTAATGATCGAAAGACACAAATACCATTTAGAGGTAAATCAATTTTGCTTAGCGGAGATTTTAGACAAACTTTACCTGTTATAGAAGGAGGAAGCAAAGGAGATGTTATGAATGCGTCTTTAAATAATTCATATCTATGGCCACATCTTAAAGTTTTTTGTTTAACAGAAAACATGAGATTATCGTCTATCAGATTGACGACCACTGAAAAAGATGAGATTCAAAAATTTTCAGAATGGATGCTACAAATAGGAGAGGGACGATTACAGTCAAATTTTCCAACAAATGACCCTGATACATCTTGGATTCATATTCCTGAAGATTTACTCGCTGATTCAACTTTAGATCCTATCAAATCAATTTTTACGGCTACTTATCCAAATTTTGATTGTAAATACAATGATACATGTTATTTGAGAGAGCGTGTCATCGTCACACTGAGAAATGCAACTGTACATGAAATAAATAGATATGCTATTAATTTGTTGTCTGGTGATAAAAAAACATATTTTAGTTCCGATTCAATTTCATTCAATTCTGCTACCTACAGCGATAATAGTCTTTTGTATCCTATAGAATTTTTAAATAAACTTGAATTTAGTGGTCTACCATCACACGAACTTATACTGAAGATTGGAATGCCAATTATGTTATTAAGAAATTTAAATCAAATACAGGGTTTGTGCAATGGAACACGATTGATTGTAACTAATTTGTTTGAAAAACTAATAGAAGCAAAAATACTAACAGGGACAAATATTGGAGAAAAAGTTTACATTCCGAGGATTGTTTTGATTGCAAATGAAACTAAATGGCCATTCATATTCAAGAGACGATAGTTTCCTGTCAGAGTCAGTTATGCAATGACAATCAACAAAAGTTAAGGTCAATCGCTAAACCAAGTCGGAATATATTTGACTGAACCAGTATTTAGTCACGGACAATTATACGTTGCATTATCGAGAGTTACATCAAAAAAAGGTTTAAAGATTATGATACATAACGGTAACAACATACCGAATAATTATACAAAAAATATAGTTTACAAAGACGTTTTTGAAAACACATGATACTTATATATTGTTTAGAACCAATACGATGTAAATAGTCTTCAGAACCTACAATTATCAAAGTACACCACAATTGTTTGGTGTTGGCCACAAATAGATGACTTCCCAATTTCAAGCACTCTATTAATCACCTCTTGCTTTTACAATATGATAAGCTAAGATGTTGGGCACGAATGTCCTCTGTGCTTATTCATCTAGAGCTTTGTTCTTTCAAATAGTCTCTCTTCTTCTCCAAACCGTTTCTATACAGCCATCGATGTTGCCATCTCCAGTGCCATTCGGCCGGCACCAGCCATCTCTAACGTTGATGTGAAGCCACACTACAGCTCCACTCCACAATGTTGAGGAGGTTAGACCCTTCCCCCAAATACTAAACCTTAACCATTCAATTTGGGATTCTGTTTACTGAATTTGATTTTCGAGTATATCTCCGATCCGTTCGTTTCAGACGTATTCCAATGTGGTTCAGTGTCAACTTTTTGATGTGGCTCCTCCATAGTCCATTATGCCTCCATTATGCGACGATGAGTTTGAGAACGTCCTCCAATACCTGCAAAACTTCCTCAGATCATAGTCAACACCTTCGTTGTGTCCAACGTCGTCCTCGCCGTTTTGATACTTGAATTGGTATGATCAGTTCGTCAAATTTCATCATTCTAGTACTGTATCTTATGCTAATTTTGATTGGGTGTATGATTTCAATTGTTCAAGGAGATAAATTTAATTCCTGTTTCTAAATTTTATAGTAATGAGATTAGTATTGCAAAAGCTGAAATGTTTGATCTTAAAACTGAAAGAGGATACACACTGGTATTCGTTCATGCAATTAGTATATGTTCATAAAAATGTTATTAGAAAACTAATTTCTCATTTTATTATTGACATTTTAGGAAAGTGAAACAAGTGGAAGATAAATGATGAGTTTGATCCCAATTTGGAATGCCAAGCATTGAGATTTGAGGAAGAAACAATGTCTCATAGGGTAAAGTATTCTTCTTTGATTGATCTCCTGTTCTGGACCAATGATTTGAGGTAATAGATCTTCTTTGTCTTGCTTCTGATTTCATTCTGACGTTGTAGGTGTCATTTTGTTCTTCTACAACAGTGGCTCATTCTTTGTTGCACAAGAGGAACATCCAACTATGTGCGCTGTTTACAGTTGAAGTTGCTGAAGAGAGGATGACTTTGACATCATTATCTCAAACTTTTTACTCATGTATTTACTTCTTTGCATGTTTATATTGTCAGGGATCAAACTGGAGTTTGGCTTCGGTTTGGAGTTAATCTAAAACTCTTTGAAGAGGTTTTGATTTTGTGTTACAAGGTGGTTTTGCTCGCTGGATGCTGCAAAACCAAAAGAAAGGTGCAATGAAAGCATGGTTCGAGATTCGCAAAAGATTATATTGAGGTGAGTATGGATGTCCTTTATGTAGTGACATGAAATTTAATTGTTGTGTTGTTGTAGTAGTATAATTTGAATGCCGTTACATTTTGTGCTCTTACATTTGAGGATTAAGTTCGATGTATCTATATGTAGAATACAGGCTAGGACATCGACATTATTGAAACACCTGAGTCACTTAAGGGTGATTGCTCACTTTTTTCCTACGTCAAATGTTTAAATAACTTTTCGGGTTTGTTTCTATTCTGTTCCATTATCTGCCTACTCTCATTTGATTGTCAAAATTTGAATTTTTCATGATTTTGCGTGCTTAGATTGGCCAATATAAGACGCTTAAAAATTTCAGTACACTACATACATATTGATTATAGATAAAATGCATATATAGAAACATAAAACCTAAAATGTAGAAGTATTTGCCATCTTCTGTAGATGGAATAAGATGATTACAAAATTTGTATAATGATATTAATCTGTCTAGACTGTCTAATGAATGTGACATATAATTATTTGTAAAAATATAGTCATAAAGTTTGTAGGAGTATTTGCGTCTAGAAAATTTAAATTATATGTGTTAAGCTATGAATTCAGTTTATGGTATGGAGGTCTAACGTCGGTTGTTGGCCTTCACAAAGCAACGTAAGATGTTGAATTACTGAGAAGCAGACCAATCCTTTTACACTTTAATTTACTTATGATAATCACTTTTCCTATTTTAGATCTTGAAGCGCCCAATCAAGAAAAAAAGAAAGTTTGGTAAGAGAACTGGTAATTAAATGATTTTTGACTCTAATAAAAGATTATATTAAGACTAATTGTCTTACACTTTTACTTTTAGCAAACACTATTTATTTCATGTTTGAGATTTTGTTGAGTGCTGAATCATTAGACTCTCCCCTTTCCTTTTCAAATCTTGATGAGCGGATCTTGAAGCAGCAACAAGAAAAGGCGGACATAGAGAGCATACATCAAGGAAAGCAGAAAAAAAAAAAGGTTGCTAAAATTATTTTTGACTTGAAGAACATTATAATTAGTCAGGCACACCCTCACAATTATGTTTTATATCTTTTTCATCTCTTCTTATTTTACGTTCAGGGCATAGTCTTTCAGTTTAGTTTCCAATACAATAGGATATGGTTGGCAGATGTATATAATATACCTTCATATTGTGTTTATAGAAACAAAGACAGACACATGGATCCTATGAGCCATGCACACGGATTTAATATGTAGAGGTACGCAGAGGCTCAATCCAATGGAATAAGCTTCTCGATTTGGATTCTGGTTGCTGATTTTGATGTTCAGGTACCTCATTAGACTTTTTCCTGTGTTATAAGTTGTGACGAAGAAGAATCGAATGTTAATGAACCTAATGTTATTGTGCTGACAATGTGTCTTTTATGTCGATTTCAGGACATTTTAGGTATATAGACCATCATATACCTATTCATCGTTTTAACCACGTCATTGAGCTTAAGCATTTGCATTTTTTATCTATCAAATGCTTGAAAATGAAAGAGAACAAGTACCATTTGATTGACTTCAAAGTTTGTAATATGGTTTAATGTTTGGCACATAAAATGAACTTTTGTACATGGCAAGTAATGGAGAAGTCTTTTGTAGTATATTTTTACGACACACCAATGTATATATAATTAGGATATTAGAGTTAGGCAAATATTTTGGATGTTGAATGTAACATATGATGATATCTATCTATGTAATTGATGTTTTTCATCTCTGAATTTTTATATTATTCATATGCATATATCAATATCCGATTGTTGTCACTCTTTTGTCGCATAATACATTTGTAATAATCTATTTCAATTTATCTTGACACACCACCCCAAGGGGCGGGCAGCACCCTAGTATGAGAACATTCGGTGAAGTTACAGTACGTGCTACAATTATATGACAAATTTCTGTAGCCCGGGGACAGGGACAGTCTCACTTTCCTTTCCTAGCAGACGGCGAGCTCGTTGATTGAAACCTTTCATTCGAGAGTTGAGCTCATCGACATCATCAGAGAGGTGATCAATAGCTTTGTTTTGCCTGCAATTAATTTTCATGTTAGGTACCTAGCAACAAAAACACAGAGAGATACAAACGTAGGAAAATTTTAGTATATTTTAACACATGACATGCATCAATTTATAAATTAGTTCTCAAAGTTGTAAAATGATTATCTCAACTTGAAATTTTATCCTAAAAATTGTAAAATATTTTTGATAGAGTAATTACTACTATAGAACTAAAATTACAAAAAAAATGTTCATTTTACAACTTTGAGAACAAATTTCTAAATTGATACATGTTATGTTATGTGTTAACTCACCCTACCCTAAACAACCAGTAGATCTTAGCAATACTAACTTGTCAAGTTCGCTTCCCATGTCAATGGCCATGCCCTTCAAGTCGCCCTAAATGTTACTTAGATCCGAAAGAGCACCATCTTGCTTTGCCTTCTCAGCCTCGATTTACTGAATGGCGCTCGATGCTCCAGGAGGCGGATTCCGAGCACCCGAACCTCCTCCTCCTTTCTTTGCAGATAAACCTAACTTTTCTCTCTACTCTGCGTTTGCAGGTTTACTTGATGAAGCTGAAGCTGAATATATATGATCACCTTACCAAAACCCTAGTACAGTATCTATACATTTCCTGATTGAAAACATTAGGAGACAAAAGCAGGTAGCAAACCTGCTGTCAAATCCGGGCCATTGATCTCCTTGCTCTTCTTTGCCTTCCAAGGCATTGAGAACATGCCCCCAAGACTGCCTAAAAGCTTCTCGCCCTGCATTTTTAAATGAGGTAACAGATGAACTTACACATTACAAAAGTACACGTACGTACTTCTTGATAATCTGATAATCCTCGATCTCCATTACTCCATATATACCTTAGTCAGATCTTTATCTATATCGACAGCGGTCATGTGTGTCCTGGTGATCTGCTCACCCTGCTGGTGCAACATGTCGAGTGTCTTGGACGCGTCGTCTCTGATGTTCTCAGCAATCCTCAGGCAATTGTTGACACTGTTGGTTGTCTCCTTAGCCTTGTATACAGCGTACTTCTCCAACTCCTTCACACTCTCCTTCTCCAGCCCTCCTGAGTCTTGAAAGTCGTTCTCGTAAGAAGCAGGAGTAGCCGCTCCGCTTTTACTAGGCTTATTACGAGGTTTGGCATTACCCAACAGCGTTGGATCAGATGTGGTTCGTCTTGCCGGGTTCATCTTATTAGGATCAGGTTTAGTAGTCTCTGCTTCAGGAAACCCTGGGTCTACAGAGGTTTGCTTGGCGATCTTTGCCGGCGATTTCTTAAACCCGAATATGTTGTTCACAACAAATAATGCAAATTAATCACTAATTCACAATCGAACAAAGCAGGAATTTCGTACCTAGGAATGTCGATGAAAAGTCTAAAAAAGAAATTAGGTACAAAACCACCACGCGTTTAGGTTCTGGATTTGGGGTTGTGCTTGAAAGTTGAAACGGGTTGAATATGGAAAACACAAGGGAAGAAGCAAAGGGTTTACATTATTTCGGGCAAGTATTTATCTTTCTTCTCTGTGGCTGCGAGAAAATTCAGAGGAATGTGCCGTGAGAAAAGCCGAAGAAACTGTACGGCTCTAACCTCTTTTGAGTCCAATTAAGCTCTTCAATTCACTAGCTTTAAGGTCTTTTTCCCAGTATGAATTGGTGGCCATCTTTTCTCTTTTTCAAATTTCAGGTGTATTTATTCCATTTACCATTTTGCCTACATCCGGTAAGTCCAGCTTCTTTCTTCTTTTTTTGGGTATATAAAGTTCGAAACATATAAATTATCTTTGGAAATTCTCTTCTGATTCGTACCTTTGATCAAAAGCCCTAATGATCGGCGAGAAGGTATATATGTGTGTGTGTGTCGAGTAAAATCGAAGCAAGACGTACGTCCATATATATATATATATGTGTGTCGAGTAAAATCGAAGCAAGCTGCCGGACGTACGTCTATGCTTATATGTTGAGAGATGTTAAGAAAGTTTTAAAAAGGATGACTTCACATTTGTTAGGTATCTTACTCTCATAGATGACTTCATGACTGATACAGGTAACCGACATATGTCGAATAAGCACACTTGGAGGCAGGCACATCAGAGTCAATATCTCTCTCTCTCTCTTTACTGAAATGATTTCTCAGACAGCTAGCTAGTTACTGCATCCATTGCTAATTAATGCCCCGTTTAATGGGGAGGTATAAGCACGAAATGAAAATCACATTTCTATAAAATATGCATCGGTTGCCGATGAAGGGTGTGTTTTATATCGGATGTTTCAGTTCAATACAGAATGGTGTAGCTTGATGATCAATATATACTTATAGCACGCAACTAGGTTAATTCGCATTATATATGCGTGTAGACTGGTGCAGTATGAAAAAGAGAATATCGGCTGAAAGGTTGATTTCATTGACGTTGAAGATGAATACATATACAAAGTCGTGGAAGTGCTATACACCTACACAAGGAAACTGGTATTTTTAATAGGAAACATGGTATTTACAGTCAGTGGCGGAATTACGTTGGGGCCAAAAGGGGCCATGGCCCTCCTAGTTGGGATAAATGTCGTATGTTTTCTTATATAAACATGAATTTTGTGATAGTGCAATGGTAATCATGTATACTTGTATCCCAATTGTTTTGAGTTCGAAACTCAATAGATACAAAACTAGTTGGTTTTATCAATTTTCACTTTTTCCCCCCTATTTCTAAATTTTTGGTTGTTCTTTTTAAATTTGGCCCCCCTTAATAACTCAGCCACTGTCTATAGCAATACATAATATTCACACGTCAATCTACACGATCACATATACTACATTCCCATTATGGATCAATTTCTTTACACTTCCCTCAAGTTAGAGAGTGTATGTCTTCAACTCCCAACTTGCCAATCATTGGTAAGAAAATCTCTTTTTCCAAAGCTTTGGTAAAAATATCAGCTAACTGATGTGTAGAATGTCAAACCTTGTAGCAATAGATCTATCTTGGATCTTATCCCGGATGTAATGACAATTCATCTAAATATGTCGAGTGCGCTCATGAAAGATAGAGTTTGTTACAATGTGCAGCGCGGCTTTGTTATCACAATATAGCATGGCTGACTCTGGATGCAACACTCTTAAGTCTCTGAGTAGGGATCGAAGCCATGTTAACTTACAACAGGCTCCTGCCATTGCTCGATACTCCACTTCAGCTGAAGAAAGTGAAATTATTTTTTTTTATCGCTTTAACCTCGATGAAATTAGAGAATGACCAAAAAACACATAATAACCTGTAGTGGATCTTATAGTAACTGGAAAACCAGCCCAATCTGAATCGCAATATGTACGCAATCTCAAATCACTTTCTGAAGAAAAAAATAAACCTTGGCCTGGCGCATTTTTGAAATAACGCACAACACGAAGTGTGGCCTCCATATGAGGTTTTCTAGGCTCATGCATGAATTTGCTCAACATATGCACTGAAAAAGTTATATCTAGCCTCCGATAACGAGACGAATCTTTCAACAAATCACCCTTATTTGACAATTTTAATTCTTTTTCCATAGGAGTGTCAACATGAACACCACCCAACAACCCTGCATCCTTGATCATTTCTAAAGCATATTTGCGTTAAGAAAGGAAAATCTCATGTTTAGAGGCAGCCACTTTAATACCAAGAAAATATTTCAAACCTCCTAGATCCTTAATACGAAAGTGACTATGCAAGAACTTTTTAATCGAACTAATACTATCAGCATCATTCCTAGTTATCAAGATATCATCAACATATATCAATAAAGTAGTAAAGGACTTGCCTTATTTTCTTGTGAACAATGAATAATCTGCTTTGGATTGAACATAACCAGCAGATCGAATGACACTTGAAAACTTAGCAAACCATTGGCGAGAAGCTTGTTTCAAGCCGTAAAGTGACTTGTGAAGGCGACAAACCACATTCTCCCCCTGTCACTGGAGACTCGGAGGAAGAGACATATAAATTTCTTCACTGAGATCCCCGTGTAAGAACGCATTATTGACGTCCAACTGATGCATAGGCCATTGTCGAGCAACTGCGAAAGCAATTAAACAACGAACAGTGATAATCTTAGAGAAAAAGTATCCTGATAATCTACCCCCTCCATATGTGTATATCCCTTCGCCACCAATCGAGCTTTATAACGTTCAACACTACTGTTAGAACGACACTTTATCTTATAGACCCAGCGACAACAAATCCCTTCTTTCCAGGAGGCAAGGGCATGAGAGTCCATGTCTGATTTTCTCGAAGTGCCTGTATCTCAGATGTCATAGCTTCTTGCTACTCAGGATAAACAACAACTTCTGCATAAGACTGTGGTTCGACATCTTGACTAACCTGAGTAACAAACTTTTAATATCCAGGTTTATACCGATAATTGACACATAATTGGAGAGGGGATAACGAGTACCTTTACGAGGACCGGGAAGCAAGGAGGGCAATTGGCTGGGAGAGGACACCGTGACGTGAGAGCAAACATAATCCTTCATTTTTTGGGCGGCATGACAATGCGACTAAAGAGACGGAGAGTCTGGGGAGACTCATGTGGTTGATTGGGAGACTCGATTGATTGATTGGGAGACTCAATTACAGGAGACGATAGCTCAATGGGAGTAGGGACTGATGGCTTAATGGGAGTAGCGACTATGTTGCGACCTGGAGAAGACGAGTTAGTTCTGATTGGAAGGTCTGGCGCTGTGATTTGGGAAGGAAAACCAATTGAGGTTGACTGATATGTGGTGCGCAGTGGAGAGGATTGAGACGCGGTGTGCGGCAGAGAGGAGAAATCACCGTTGGGAAGTGTGCGATCAGTTGGTCCAAGGGAATTGTTGGCTAAAACTAATGGAGGCACTGCCAGAACCGACGGAGGTGCGACATGATTGAGCGTCGACGCAGCCTGATCAAGCGCTGACTCGGTTGATCGAGATAGTGCGATATGAATCAAATGAGTCGGTGAGGTTTATGAAGACGGCGAAGACGCGACTTGAGAGGGATAAGGCGTGTTTACTGTCATTTTAGGCTGGGTAACTTGAGTGGAAATTGGGTCTGTACTTTGAGTCAGAGGAAGAGATGGGCTGGATTGGTAGAAATTGGACCCGATAAGTATTGTAGTATATGGAAAAAGTGTTTCATGAAAAATAACATCATGACTAGTGAAAACCTTGTGTGCTGAAAGATTGTACAATTTATATGCCTTTTAACTAAGAGGATAACCTATAAAGACGCATTTGATGGCTCGAGGAGCCAACTTATGTTGAATTTTGACATTAGTAGCATAAACTAGACATCCAAAAACACGAAGATGATGAAAAGAATGACGTTTATAATAAAGACGTTCAAAGTGTGTTTGAAAAGATTAAAGTGGAGTAGGAAGACGATTATGACATGTACAACAGTAAGCACACACTCTCCCCAAAATTTAGGAGGGAGGTTGGCTTGAAAGCGGAAAGCACGCGCAACCTGGAGAATATGCTGATGCTTACGTTCTACTACCCCATTTTGTTGAGGCGTATAAACACAAGAGCATTGAAAAATAAATCCAGTTTCTTTGAAGAAATTTTGAAGAGAAAGGAACTCGGCGCCATTGTCACTACGAAAGCCTTTGATTTGGGATGAGAATTGAGTAGAGCATCAACAAAAAAATCTTTCACAAGAGATTGAGTCTCATGCTTATACCGCATTAAGAAAACCCAAGTAAATTGTGAATAATCATCCACAATAGTGAGAAAATAATGAGCATCAGTAAGAGAAGAATTTTTAATTAAAAGGACTCCAAATATCACAGTGGATGAAATCAAAAGGTTTGACTGACGATATAGAGCTAGTACCGAAGGAGAGGTGACTTTGCTTTGCTAATAGAAACACATCGCAAGCATGATTGGATTGAACATAAATATTTAAAAAATGTTTGGCAATGTATTCTAGAGGACGAGATGATACATGACCCAAACGACGATGCCAAATGTTGGTAGGTGATATGACAAGCTGGTTGTTTAGATGATTGATGGAGTGGGTTAGACATGGTATTCTCCGTTGCAAATGCCACTAAATAGTATAGACCATCACAATGCTTACCCAAACTAATCGTCTTCCCCGAAATTAGATCCTGCAAAACACACCAATAAGGAGAGAAAGTCACTGAACAACCCAATCCTCTTGTAAGACGACTTACAGACATCACAAATCAACTTTAAAATTTGGCACACACAACACATCATATAAGTGATAAGATGAGTTCAAAGGGTCTGATCCAGTAGAATAGTTTATGCTCCTTCACCACTTGGTAGTAGTACAGGAGGCAATGATCGATTTTTAATACTGTGTGAAAACAAGCTTGATGATGAGACGATATGATCTGTTGCACCACTATCAATGATCCAATGGCGAGAAGACACTCTTGACAAGGTCGGCTTGGTGACAACTCCATGTGTTTGAGAATTGTCATCTTCACTTTCTTTAGTACTTACTTGAACCAAAAGCTGTTGAAATTGAGCTTTTGTAATGCCGGAGTCAATGACAAGCTATTTGAGTCTCCGCATAAGATGTTGGCGATCTTGATCTGCTTTACAAGCCATGAGGAAAAATGAATTGACGAAAAAAATGTACGAGAGAATAAAGTAAAGCGGACAAAGGTTGAATTAGAGATACTTCATAAAAAATTAAAGTGTAGTGATGAGTTAGGATTTTAGTCGTTCTCTGATATCATGAAAAAGAGAATATTCGTTGAAAAGATGATTTCATTAAAATTAATATTGAAGATGAATACATATACAAAGTCGTGGAAGTGCTATACAAGGAAACTAGTATATCTAATAGAAAACACAATATCTTACAGGAACACAAAATATTCACACATCAATCTACACAATCACACAGATACTACATTCCGGATCAATTTCTTTACGTAGTACGTACTAAGGCCAACGCATTACTTCCATTGAGTCGTCTCTCTCAGGATCTCAGCTGGCTGATCAAACTAGGCTAAAGAACTATATATGCCATAATAATGCTTAAGAACGCTGTGCATGCTTTGGACATTAGTTAACTACGTACCAAGAGAAAATAGTAGTACGTCTTGGATCAACAGTGCATGAATCGTAAGATAGATCGACAAAGGAACAGGATCTCTCTGATGAGAGAATATATACGATCATGTTAAGTAGTTGCTAATATGACAAGAGAAAGCGATTGCATTGTTGTTCCATTAAGTGAAGTGTAACAATCAATCGGTCAGACGTCGATTACAAATCGATTGAGATGAATGGCATCAATATTCGGTTGCGATTGATCAGACAACACTGGCAGTCTGATCAATGATCTATCATATATATATATATAGAGGTAGCATGATAATTAGAGACTAATAGCTCGACCAGCTTATACTAAAGCACATGATCCCGAGCCTAAACTTGGGTCCATGATACATTAATAGAGAGACATTATCATCTTGTCTGCACCATATTTGTGTTAAACCTGTAAATTAAGAGACAATTTCTGTTATGCTCTTGGTCACATAACCAACCTGCAGATTATATATATACTGATTATACTCCATGCATGCCAGAAAAACAAAAAGACCTGCAGACTGTATATGCGTAATTGATATACAATGTTTCCAATCAGATTGCATCAGCTGATTTGGTTGCTGACAAACTTTGTTTATTGATAGCAGGCTAAGGATTCATTCAACTATCGCTATTCAGTTAACAACCGATTGAAGACTGATGTGGATTATTGAAGCATATGACAAAGAGTCTTGATCGAATAGTTTCGATCTCTGAGTCTGAAGTCTGAACGTTTAATGTTAGAACAAATTTCAGTATACCTATGAACTTTGCTTCAAATATCAAGTCAGTCTTTAATGTTTCAAAGTTGTACTTTACATCCTTATTGTTTCAAACATCAATCGACAGTGCTCCTATGTCTCATCTGTCATCCGTTTTGACTTTAAATATTGACATGACAAATGTGTCATATCAGTTAGTGGGTCCGACATACTTGTAAAATATCCGAATTACCCTCTACTCTTATTACCTTAATTTTTTTCCTTCTATTTTCTTATTATCGATTGTGTAATCAAAATCAAATGCAGTAAAAATAGTATCCATTCTTTAGTATTAATCAGTTCTTCACAACATAAATTAATAATGGCTGAAATTAATGTTACATAACATCATAACTAATAACTACATCAAATGGTCCAAAAATTGTGCATAATGAACGTTAGCAGAATCCATCATAACATTAACTACACAATAGTACTTATATTGTACAAAAGATGGCCATAAACATGTTGCATAACAGAACCACTAATCATCTTAACAAAATATTAGAGGTATCAACCCAATTTGAGCAAAAACGAGGTTGAGCACCAAAAATGCAACATTTCACATCAATCTAAACCCTACATCGGTACCATTTAAGTTTATTAATTTTCAGCCCATTTTACTTGGCATTAGTAGAGGTGGATGGTTTTCCATTGCTTTTTGCATATTTAGGAGCATTAGAGGTGAATTTTTCAGTACTTTTTGAAGGTTTTGGAGCATTAGAGGTGGATGGTTTGTCATTGTTTTTTGCTGATTTTGGAGCTTTCCTATGGCTTTTTGCTGATTTTGGAGCAGTAGATGCTTATGAACCATTAGTCTTAGCCCTTTTCTTTGCTTTCCTCTTCTCTTCCCTCTTTTTCTACAAACCAGTATAGTAGTCAACAACAAAAGGATTGAGTATACAAATAACAAGGCATTCCAGTATGTATAACAACATTTTAAGCAAAATTACTGAGCTTTAGTAACTTATAGAACAACCTTATAAACTTCCAGTATGTATATTACGATATTTTTTTTCATATCAAGAATCCCGTCTCAAACAACCTTATAAACTTCATTGGACAACCTCATATGAAAACCTTGATCACGACTGAAAAAATCTTATCTTTAAGTGTTTGACTTACCTTTAAATTTTTCAACCCTTCCAACTTTTTCTCCCTCATCTTATTTGGAGTCAATGGAGGTGGTTTTTTTGGATTTTCCCTACACAATAACACAAGTAATCAAATTTGAGATAATTTGAACGGAGACAAAAGTGTAGGGGAAATTTGACATGAATAAGATACATTTTCTTTCGACGTGGAAGCTTCACCACTATTCAATTTTCTCTTCTTTTTCTCAGGTGGTAAGTGTCTATGGTATGATCGAATATTTTGACCCAATTCACTACAGTTGCCACACCTTAAAGATTTCTGAAGTCTTCCAAGTTTGGGACCTGGAGCAGCAACCAATTTAGAAGCATCTTTTCTTCTACTCATCCTTGACCTTCTGGGTTATCTTGTGTATTGTGAAGGATGAATTGGTGGACTATCACTTCTACTCTATAACTCCATGCTATTAACATGCTCTATTGTGTTGTTGTAGATGACCATGTATATATCTCTCAAGTAACAAGCTGCCATGTAGTTTTCAGGCTTGTCTCTATTATGATTAATGGCTGAAATTGCATGCTTACATGAGATACCAGTTAAGTTCCATCTCCTGCAAGTGCAAGTTCTTAAAGCCAAGTCCACGACATATTTTTCTTTAGAAGTCATCTGAACTTCAAATTTCGAGGTCCCAGTACCTTATGGAATACAACCAGTTTGAGCTTTCACCTTATTATTCTCAAGAAGTTCCCTAGGCTTAGGACATATATTGTCAACCACCTTAGACATTTGTTGCCTTCTCATAACATTTGTCTTCATCATCTTTGTCCTTATCACCTCAAACATGCTAATTATTGGCGTTGGCCTAGCTTCAGAGATGAAATTATTGAAGTTCTCACACCCATTGTTGACCAAAATGTCACACTTCAAATTAGTATTGAAGTGGGATCTTGACCAATGATGAGGAGGCCTCTCAAGAGCTGTAAACAGGAAGGTTAAAGTAGTATTATTAGAACACAGTGCAAAATAGAAAAGAAAAGAACAAGAACAAGAAGCTTAGTATTCATACAACTTAATTAGTTATAAGCTTTATGATCCAAAACTTTGAGTATGTCCATCTCCTTCTTGAAGAATGTCATTGTTGTTGTTTTTGCACAATCTCATAGCTGGTCTTTCATCACTTTACTAGGAAAAATCTTGTTGTAGTTTGTCCATAAGTGTCTCACACAGAATCTGTGCTGTGCAAGTTGCAACACTACATCAAATGCTGGCAGTAACCTTTTCTGCTTGTCACTTATGAAAGTGAATCTTGCTCTCTCATCCCTTATATTTATGTCTTTAGATAGTAACTCAAAGAACCACATCCAACTATCATTGCTTTCTTGCTCCATCATTGCATATGCAATCACCCAAGTTGTATTGTTTGCATTTAAGTCAACAACAGTAAGCAACTGACCACCATATGGAGATTTTAAGTAGCATCCATCAAATCTAACTACTGGCCTACAACCTTGTCTAAATCTCATCTTCAGAGCAACCAAACAAATATACATCCGTTGAAACACTGGCAACTTTAATAAATTGTTGAAATCACACTTGATATCAATGGTAGTGTTTGGATCCACTCTGACTAGCTCATCCCCATAGTCTTTTATCCTTGCATATTGCTCCCTTATAGACTTCTCTAACATCTATAAGGTAGCCTATTTGGTCCTATATGTTTGTTGCATAGAAACCTTACATTTCACACATGCTCCCATTATAATTGCAAGTGATTCTGCAAACAATCATAATAAGTAAATTAATTAAACTGAGACTTAAATAGAAGAGCAAAAAATTATAGAACCATGCTAATATGTTCTAAAAATAGCAAGTAATCATAATCAAAGAATACGCAAACGGTAAACATACATGTCTTAATTGTTGGGTTGAGCTTTATTAAATCCAAGAATTTGGTCAACAAGTAATGAGTATTCACCATACTATTCAGAATTATCCTTGAACATGTATGTTCAGGGACGTAGGTTTGATTTGGAGAGTGCTATGATGTTGTATCTTTGAGGCATACAAGAGAAAATGACAATTATGAGCTTTGCAAATTACTCAAAGCCTTTTTCAATCACTCTTATAATACCATGCCTGCCATCCATCATGGAATGCCTTCTCCCTTATAGCTTCTCTCAACACGTCAAATGTTGAAAACTTCATCCCTTTACAAACTGAGGATCATTCCTGTCTGTTTTTGGGTTGAATTCAGGGAAACCATCTTCAGATTGTATAATCTCTTCATTTGAGTCAACAGCCCCAAATATTGTCTCGTGATCTTCAAAATCAGTTGCATATTTCTCCACTGTTAGATCATTGACAGTGTGCTCTTCATTTACTTGTATGGTGGTTTGCTCTTCATTTACTTTAGCACTATTTGAATCTAAGTCATTTACCTCAGCATGAATATTACCAGTAGTTAGCATGTCCTCATCAATGCCATAATGCTCATAATCTTCACCTGCAAATTGTGAAGTAGGTGGCAAATACTCCTCGTCAAGTTCATCATCATCAGAGAAGTTCCAATACTCACCAAAGCCATGATCAACTTCTTCAAAATCAAAGCATTCTTCATCTAACCTAACAACCTCATCCATGTCATTTATTTCAACATCACACGACCCATCATTCACCTTTTCTTTTCCTTTAAATTTGGGGTCATGTGCATAGATATGTACATACTTTTTGGTAGTAAGTGGCTCTTTAATTACCATATTAATGTTCTTCTTCCTTAGTGCCTTAAGCTCAGGTACCTTCTTTGGTGAATCAGGCAATTGTATATTAACCACACTACTGCCAACTTCACTGAAGACCGCATCTCGTCCTCCAACATTAAACAAATCTCCAATATGATCTAAGTATATTTGATCAACCTAACAAATGGAACACAGATGCACATGGTCATGACATCATTATCACATGTTAATTTAGTCATGCCTTTATCTTCAATTTCAGACTTATACCAATAATCAATCTTTTGCGTAGCATACCTACCATTCAAACCTTTTACCATGTCATCCAATTCGGTTAACAAAATTTTATCTTTGTCGACGTGGTCATAGAAGGATACATTCCCTCCCACATAATTGTTCCCGCTTACGCAACTACCATGGTGCATCTTTATTGTAAACAAATATGGATGATCTATATTTAAAATTTATTGGGTCAACAATGCTACCCACCACAGTAACTATAGGATCACAAAGCCATAAAAGCCAACCATACATAACATAAACAATCAAGAACATCATCAATATCTAAGACAATTCATCGAGAGGCATAACATTCAACGGCTCCACCATATTTCTGGGTTTGATTCTTTTTTGGTGCGGGTTGGGTTTGCGGAAGTTGTGATACATCGTTTCGGTGGAATTAACAATGAGTGTTGAGGTTGTAGGGCATAACAAGGTATATGTGAGTCGCAGTGAAGCTACTGATGAGGGTCGCGACAAGGCCACCGGTGACGAGAACGATGAGTGTCACGATGAATTTAGGGTTTGGGCTGCGCCAAATTGAGCTCAGCTTTGGATATCATAGTAGGTCGGGTTTCCTTTGGGCAAAAGAGATTAGGTTTTGTGATTTTGATTTGGGGGTAATAAGAGTGGATGGCAATTCAGGTATTTTACAAGCATGTCAGACCCGCTAGCTGACATGGCAAATGTGTCATGTCAGCATTTAAAGTCAGAACGGATGGCAGATGGGATATAAGGGCATTGTGGATTGATGTTTGAAACAACAGGGGTGTAAAATATAATTTTGAAACATTAGGGACTGACTTGATGTTTGAAGCGAAATTCATGGGGGTACACTGAAATTTATTCTTAATATTATATGGTGCTTACAAATTAGAAAACTGGATTATATTCTATCTCTTAACAACAAATGAGAACATGAAATGAATATGTTGGTCTAGTACATTTTGATGATTATAAATTAATCGATCGCCATTAGAATTGTTTTATAACTGATAAGATTATTTCCGGAATCTATATATGTTTTGGCCAAGATACATGCATTCTGATCATTTAATTTCATTGTGAAAAACATGTTATTCTTTAAGAAAACTATATTCCTGGTATCCCAATGTGTGTCTTATCCTAATAACAATAGTAATAGATATTCTGTCAATCCCTAATTTATAGGGATATAGATTGTAACAAATTGTAATGCATGTATTTAAAGATACCATTTTAGTCTACAGTTATTGCATTTATTTTTCTCCTTCAACACGTTATCAATAGTTCTTGAGTTGATAGTCATTACAACAAAGAAAAAAAAACTAACACTAAAACATCAAGCTCGCTCCATCGCAGATCACCATCATTGACGGCCACCATTGGTTTCTGACATCATCATCGGTCTTTAATTTGCGCAACCTGCACCTCCTATGCTACAAGCATCTTCTCTAATTTTAAACAAACTACAATTACGGTCATACTGTGACGACCCGAACCAGAATCTGATGCATATTTGGCACGATTCTCGAGATTGAGTTTAGTCGCAGTTTATTGTCGTAATTGTGGTTTGTCGATTCGATTCGCGACTATGTTTTTGGTCAAGAATTTAAGTTGGGTGTCTTCACGGAAATTGTAGAGTACGTGATTTCGAGTTCGTGGACGGTTCCGGAAGATTTTTCCGATAACCGAAGAATATTTTATGATTATTTGAAGTTTCGGTATCCGACGAGTTTATCCGATTGTTTCGAACTTATCCGAATCATTTCGTATATTCATTTTGGACCGTCGATCGACCCGAGGCTCGAGTATAAATAGCGGAATAATCGAGAATTAGTCGTAAAACATTGTTTTTCGTTGACTGTGCTTGGAGGCTAGTGATCAGAGTTATCTTTGCTTTCCAGTAGGTTCTTGTTTCGCCTACTGATGTGTATATTGTATATATTTTACTTTAGAGGTCGCTCTGATACATTCTGATACTTGTTTATACGGATTTTCTCGGATATACATATATACATAGTACAGTTTGATTACTGTTATTAATTATATTGATGTTGAGAAATCCGGATGGGATTGGTGCCCACGGTTTGGCTTTTGTGGCAAAGGATGAAGTGTTATTTCTGGGTGCAGGTTATGGTAATTCCACGCTAGTAACGAAACTCTGCCAAAATTTCAAAAAGTTTTTGTTGGTTCGTGTTTTCGAAGGGGTTTAACTCCGGTTTAGGGAGCTAAATCGGGGTTGGGTCCTTTCAGCTTGGTATCAGAGCATTAGGTTGTCAGATTCTGTAGACTCTTGTAGTTGTGACGCTTAGTGTATTTAGTTGATACAGCATGACTGGAGTGATGACCCGACTGGCCAGCGGTACTCATCAATACTTCGGGTGTTGTGTGTCCTCAAATATCTGCGGTTTCATGATTACGTTCTTTATGCTTGTACCTAATGCTTGTCTTGTATCAGTAGGATGCCTCCTCGACGTGGTCCCCGTGTTGATCGGGATGAGGATCCTGATGAGGATCGCCGAACGCGCGACTTGCTTATGCGAGTGCTGCGTTTGGAAGAGCGTTTTGACCCTGTGGTCAAGGCTCGCACTGCGGGTGCTACTGTGTTTTCAGGTTCAGTGGATCCAGAGATATGCGAGGCATGGTTGGTTCAGATTGAGCGTGTTTGTGAGCGTATGCAGTTTACTCCTGAGCAGATGACAGTAGCCGCAGTTGGTTTACTTGAGGGTGATGCATACTTTTTGTGGGTTAGCACCGACAGAGTTCCGGCTGATACTCCGTGGACATTATTTCGTGATTTGTTTATGCGGAGGTATTTTAATCAGGCTACCCAGCAGCGCAAGTACGAGGAGTTTACAAACTTGAGGCAGGGCAGTTTTTCTGTACTTGAGTATCGGGATCGGTTTACCCGTTTGTCTCGTTTTGCGCGGGATATGGTGGCTACAGAGGAAGCCAAGTGTCGTAGGTTTGAGCTGGGATTGAATCTGAACATCAAGGCGACCTTGACTACGATGCCACGAAACAACTTTGATGAGTTTGTCAGTGCTGCACTCCGAGGCGAGGATATTGAGCAGGAGAGACAGCAGAGGTATCAGCCGAGACGGTTTGAGGAAGGTGAACCGAGTCAGGGGCCTTCGAAGAGGCTGAGTTCTGATACTTCCGGTTCAGCTTCATCTTCAGGTGGTGGATCTTATCGCCCATCAGGTGGTGTACCGAGGCGGAGACCGATATAGAGGAGGGGTCGACCACAGCGACCACAGGCGAGTGTGGATTCCAGTGGTTCTAGTTATCCTCGGCGTACTGGTAGCACATTTCCTGTACCGAGAGAGTATCCGTTGTGTAGTCTCTGCAACCGATATCATGTTGGTCCATGTAAGCGAGATCCTGCTGCTTGTTATCGATGTGACCAGGTGGGTCACTTTTCGAGGAAGTGTCCTCAGTTGTACGGTACTGGTGGTCAGACGGCTCAGAGTTCCGGAGCTGAGCGGGGTGCCACTATGGGAGCTCGACCAACACAGTTTGCAGGCCAGGGCAGATAGCAGGGTCAGGTCCAGCGAGGACGACCAGCCGGACAGGCGAGGGTTCATGCTATGACTCTACGTGAGGGCAGAGCATCACCAGAGGTCGTTATCGGTATGTTACATGTTTTTGGTATTCTTGTACTTGCATTGTTAGATCCGGGCGCCACACATTCATTCATATCATTTAGACTGTCATCATTGGCTACGGTGCCTGCATCTCCACTTCCGGGGTTGTGGAGAGTGTTGTATCCATCAGGTGAGGTTGTGAGTATCGGTTGGGTTTACCGAGATTGTGAGGTGTTCATTGGTGGCCATGGGTTAGCTGCAGATCTGTTATTGCTTGATATTGTGGATTTTGATTTGATATTGGGTATGGACTTTTTGGAGTCGCACTGGGCCATGTTTGATTGCCACAGGAAGGAGGTCGCGTTTCGTCGACCGGGGTTACCTGAGATACTGTTCCGTGGCGAGAAGAACACTTCACTTCCGTGTTTGATTTCCGCGATGAGAGCAGATCGGTTGATGAAGAAGGGTTGTGTTGCCTATTTAGCCCATGTTGTGGACACTACAGCTGCAGTGCCAGACCTTGGTAGTATTGAGGTTGTGTCTGAGTTTCCGGATGTGTTTTCCAACGGAGTTACCTGGTATACCCCCTGTACGGGAGATTGATTTTACCATTGAGTTGTTGCCGGGTACTGGACCGATTTCCCAGACACCGTACCGGATGGCGCATGCAGAGTTGAGGGAGATGCAGATTCAGCTTCAGGAGTTGTTAGAGAAGGGATTTATTCGACCGAGTGTTTCTCCGTGGGGTGCTCCAGTGTTGTTCGTGCGGAAGAATGATGGGTCCATGCGTTTGTGCATCGACTATCAGAAGCTGAATCAGGTCACAGTGAGGAACAAATATCCGTTGCCGCGGATTGACGACTTGTTCGATCAGCTGAAGGGAGCGGCAGTCTTTTCGAAGATTGACCTTCGATCCGGATATTACCAGTTGAGGATCCGAGACTCAGATGTAGCCAGGACAGCATTCAGGATGCGGTATGGGCACTATGAGTTTTTGGTTATGCCATTTGGGTTGACCAACGCCCCCGCAGCCTTCATGGACTTGATGAATCGGGTGTTTCGACGATTCCTGGACAAGTTCGTGATTGTATTCATTGACGATATCCTGATCTATTCCAGGAGTGTGGGTCAGCACAAGAAGCACTTGCGAGCAGTGTTGCGGACTTTGCGGGACCATCAGTTATTCGCGAAGTTTAGCAAGTGTGAGTTCTGGTTGGATAGTGTGAAGTTTCTGGGCCACGTGATTTCGGCCGAGGGAGTCAGTGTTGATCCTGACAAGATCGAGGCCGTGCTGAACTGGAGTAGACCCACTACTGTGCCAAAGATTTGGAGTTTCTTGGGGTTAGCAGGCTATTACCGACGGTTTGTGCAGGATTTCTCCCGGATTGCTACACCACTGACCAGGTTGACGAAGAAAGGCGTCAAGTTTGAGTGGTCTGATGCGTGCGAGGAGAGTTATTTGCTCCTGAAGGAGAGATTGACTACCGCACCGGTTTTGACATTGCCAGACGACAGTGGTGAGTTTGTTGTGTACAGCGACGCGTCGAAGTTGGGCCTTGGCTGTGTGTTGATGCAGCATGGTAGAGTTGTGGCATATAGTTCCAGACAGCTGAAACCGCATGAGGTCAACTATCCGACGCATGATTTGGAATTAGCTGCTATCGTGTTAGCGTTGAAGAGCTGGAGACATTATTTCTATGGTGCTCAGTGTAAGATTTACACTGACCACAAGAGTCTCACCTACTTGCGGACGCAGCCGGATCTGAACATGAGGCAACGCCGATGGATGGAATTGATTAGCGATTACGATTGCACTTTTGAGTACCATCCAGGGAAGGCCAACGTTGTGGCAGATGCACTTAGCCGGAAATCCGGAGCCTCGTTGTTTCACATGTGTGTGGCCAGAGTATCGATGTTAGCCGAGCTTCGAGCTACGGGTGCTGTGTTTGGGTATGATGATGATGGAGCTTTGTTGGCCCATTTTCAGGTTCGACCCGTACTAGTTGATTAGGTACGAGAGGCACAGGATTCAGATCCTTACTTGCTGGGCAAGAAGACCATGATACGGAATGGTGTGCCTACTGAGTTCCGATTGAGCGACGACGGTACGTTGTTGTTCAGAGGCAGACTATGTGTACCCAGAGACGAGGATTTGAAGAAGGAGATTCTGGATGAGGCTCACAATTCAGCATATGTGATGCATCCCGGAGGTACGAAGATGTTTCGTACACTTCGAGCGTACTATTGGTGGCGCAACATGAAGCGGGAGATTGCCGCGTACGTTAGTCGATGTTTGATTTGTCAGCAGGTGAAGGCGGAGAGGCAGAAACCTGCAGGGAAACTACAGCCACTTGAGATTCCGGTTTGGAAGTGGGAGCACATTACGATGGATTTCGTCTATCAGTTGCCGCGTACCTCGACGGGCAACAATGGAATTTGGGTTATTGTTGACCGATTGACGAAATCCGCACACTTTCTTGCACTTCCGGGGAAGATTTCAGTGGGCAGATTGGCCAAGTTGTACTTATCTGAGATTGTTCGCTTGCATGGTGTGCCTGTGTCGATTGTTTCTGACCGAGATAGTCAGTTCACTTTTGAGTTTTGGCAGGCTTTACAGCGAGCGTTGGGCATGAGGTTGCGGTTTAGTACAGCTTTCCATCCTCAGACTGATGGGCAGTCCGAGCGGACCATTCAGACTCTTGAGGATATGTTGAGATCGTGCGTGTTGCAGTTTCGCGGAAACTGGGATCAGTAGTTGCACTTGATTGAGTTCGCCTACAACAACAGCTACCAGGCCAGTATTGAGATGGCACCGTACGAGGCCCTGTACGGGACGCAGTGTCGCACTCCATTGTGTTGGAGTGAGGTGGGCGAGCGTTGGCTCATTGGTCCTGATTTGGTGAAAACCACGATGGAGGACATACAAGTCATCCGGGATCGGTTGAAGATCGCCCAGGATCGGCAGAAGAGTTATGCAGATGTGAGGAGGAAGAGCTTATAGTTCGAGGTCGGCGATTGGGTCTTCCTGAAACTATCTCCGTGGAGGGGAGTTGTGCGTTTTGGAAAGCGTGGCAAGCTTCGACCACGGTATATTGGCCCGTATGAGATTACAGAAAGGGTTGGAGCTGTTGCTTACAGACTTGAGTTACCTACTGAGATGGCTCGTGTGCATGATGTCTTCCATGTTTCGATGTTGCGGAAGTACATCTCAGATCCTTCATATGCGTTAGCCCCACAGCAGTTGCCGATCAGAGAGGATTTATCGTATGTTGAGAAGCCAGTGCAGATTCTTGATCGACGTGAGCAGGAGTTGAGGCACCGTGTGATTCCGCTGGTGAATGTCTTGTGGCAGAACCACTCAGTTGAGGAGGCCACCTGGGAGACCGAGCAGCGTATGCGGGAGCAGTATCCTCATCTGTTCACATGACAGGTACGTAAATTTTGAGGTCGAAATTTCTTTAAGGGGGGTAGATTTGTGACGACCCGAACCAGAATCTGATGCATATTTGGCACGATTCTCGAGATTGAGTTTAGTCGCAGTTTATTGTCGTAATTGTGGTTTGTGGATTCGATTCGCGACTATGTTTTTGATCAAGAATTTGAGTTGGGTGTCTTCACGAAAATTGTAGAGTACGTGATTTCGAGTTCGGGGACGGTTTCGGAAGATTTTTCCGATAACCGAGGAATATTTTATGATTATTTGAAGTTTCGGTATCCGACGAGTTTATCCGATTATTTCGAGCTTATCCGAATCATTTCGTATATTCATTATGGACCGTCGATCGACCCGAGGCTCGAGTATAAATATCGGAATAGTCGAGAATTAGTCGTAAAACATTGTTTTTCGTTCACCAGACGTTGACTTTCTATATTTGGTAAGTTGACTAGTTTGACCGAGGAGGAAGTTTCCCGTTTGGGAGTTACCGTCCGACGACCTAGATTCCGGCCACCTCCGACTTCGGCGAGGGTATGGTTCGATTCCTTATTCAATTTCGAGTTGAATAATGTGTGTGTTGATGTGAATTGGTGGGTTTTTGGTTGAACCCGATTCGGGTTACGTTGCCGGAATTCGCCCTTAACGGGGGGTGGTTTTCCGGTGACCCTTGGTGGCCGAGGGGTGAGGGCTTTGACTCGCCTTACCCCAAGGAAGCTCCCCATGTATTTTATTTCAGGATTGGTGGTGGTTTGGCTCGAACCCGATTGGGTTTTCCGGTGAGATTTTCCGGTTGGTTTTCGATGGAATTGATGAGGTTTGAGTTCGAATTGGCTTGTGTACCAGTTAAGAAAAGTGTTTGGATGAGTGAGACCTTGAAAACTGGAGCTTTTCGCCGTGAAACTCCACGGTTGACGGCGCGCCGCCGCCGGCGGCGGCGGTCAACGGCGGAGCTCCGGCCAAAAGTTGACTTTTCAGATTTCGACGTTTTTAATGTCATTTTTCTCGTAATTGCGCCCTGGTTATCGTCCAGAGGTTTTCGGGTTGATTTGGTTAGCCGATTTTCAATCGAGGTTCCGAGTGGGAATTTCGGGAATTTCGTAATTCATTTTGTACCGCATTGCATATTTCCGGGAACGGTTGGTTTCCGTGCATTCAGTACAGTGTTGTAGTTTGTGTGTTGATCAGTTATGTTTATTAATATTCAGGAGATCGAGATCTGGATCGTGATCGTGTTTCAGGCGAGGGATCTTCCGCCGGACCACGAGATTAGCGCGAGTGCGCGTTACGCGAGTCTGTGAGTGGACAGTTTATTTTCACGGAATTATTGCGAGTCCTTTATATACGTTTTATGAACTTGAATATGCAGTATGATTATGATTTTACGAATATGAGTTTTCTTACGAGATTATGTTTATATTGAGCATGGGTTATGTGATTATATTATATGTTGTTATATGTCCACGAGTGGCCCCGTGTGATTTATACACATGCTCTATACGCGTGAGGAGTTAGAGTCTCCCTCGTGTATGTATACGTGAGGAGTTAGAGTCTCCCTCGTGTACCCGGACACGTGAGGAGTTAGAGTCTCCCTCGTGTACCATTTGATTGTTTATACTTTCGACTTGCTTATGTTTTTAAAGTATATATTACTTGGGGAAAGACATTTATTTTCGTCCACTCACTCTAACGTGTTTATTGTCTTTCCCCTGGGCTTTTCGGTTTCCGTGCCCAGTTTGCAGTTCAGGTTTGGTGTTTCACGTCGCGGTTTGGAGGCTAGTGATCAGAGTTATCTTTGCTTTCCAGTAGGTTCTTGTTTCGCCTACTGATGTGTATATTGTATATATTTTACTTTAGAGGTCGCTCTGATACATTCTGATACTTGTTTATACGGATTTTCTCGGATATACATATATACATAGTACAGTTTGATTACTGTTATTGATTATATTGATGTTGAGAAATCCGGATGGGATTGGTGCCCACGGTTTGGCTTTTGTGGCAAAGGATGAAGTGTTATTTCTGGGTGCAGGTTATGGTAATTCCACGCTAGTAACGAAACTCTGCCAAAATTTCAAAAAGTTTTTGTTGGTTCGTGTTTTCGAAGGGGTTTAACTCCGGTTTAGGGAGCTAAATCGGGGTTGGGTCCTTTCACATACCGAGCATAATACCCTCGAGAGAAATTTCTTGGATTTAGAAGTTAGGTTGCAAAACTTAATTACCACAATACCCTAGATCTAGGACTAGATTTAGGTTGATTATTACTGTAATTTTTATTTCAGTCATATGTCTTGGTTCCTATGGATTAATACATGTTTTGTGAGAAGAGGATTCTATCACCTCTTCGATCAAAATTTTGATCTTAGTGACAGTCTTGAAGGAGTCACGGTAGATGAAAAAGAAAAGAAGTTGATATTTTTGACAGATTTTAACAGTTATAGTTTCTGGGTGTGGTATGAAGCCACCGTTTATCAAACATTAATTTTTGTGACCATACATCTCTGATTTTGGTTCTTATTCCCTAAACTTGATATTAGTGATCGTAGTTTTTGATTGTTACTAATAATATCTCTTATCTCTCTTGTAGATGACTACATCAACTGAGTCGGTTAGGCCTGAATTCGACATCATTGATGCTAATGAAAAAGACTATCATCGTTGGATTTCCAATGTTAAAAATACATTCATCGAAAAAGATCTCATTGATACAATCATCCCACCTATTGCAGCTCCTGGTGAGAACATGGTAATTGAAACACCATTTGCAACCCGTAAAGTTCAAGCCATTCTGTTTTTAAGGCGGCATATCCATCATACTTTGAAGAAGCAATATTTACAAAAGGATGATCCCAAGGATTTATGGGACATTTTGAAGCATAATTTCAACAATGTGCATGATGCTCTGCTTCCAGAATTGACATAGAAATGGGACACCATCTGGTTATTAGATTATCTGAAAGCTACTAATTACAACTAAGCTATGTTAGAGCTACAATTGGATCTAAGCTTTTGTGGAATCTTCAAAACTGATCAGGATATGATCGAGGAGTCTTTAAACACTTTCCCTTCTTCCATGAGTTTATTAGCTCATTAGTACAAGATTGAGTATGAGCAAGGAAGAATTTCTATTTTCAATGATCTCATGAATGTTCTGGCTAATAAGGAACAATATCATTTAAGATAATTCTCAACAATAATGCAAGACCCGCTGGGACCAAGAAAATACCTGAGAATTACAACGCCGTTGGGAAGGCACATAAATACAAGAAGAACAACCGTTCTGAGTTTTACAAAAAATATGGTGGGAGAGGAGGACGAGGTAAAGGACGTGGTAGATGTCATAGTTGGAACTTGACTTGGACTCGCCAAGACGCAGGCCCTATTCACTCCAACAAGAATTACTCCAATTCTGGTCCTAGGAATGATGGAATTCTTCTCGCTCTGCTCCATCTGGCTTGTATCCTTACTATATGTGTGGTTCTACAAAGTATATGCACAAGCAATGTCGTACAAACAAGTAGATCCAAACTGCTTACAAGATGTGCCAGCAATATTTAGCACAAGAGTCTAACTTTGCTGGGGGAGACTAAGAGACGAAAAATGATGGTGAAATCAATCTTATTGTAGCAGACAACAACATGGAGAATGTTGAGACTCTGAATTTTGAATAGTCAATGTATTAGGCTGATATTTCTGCTATGTAATCAAGTTTAGTTTATTTTTAGCTTGTTTAAGTCATGTTTTTAGACTTTGTTCTTAGTCTATGCTGGAATAAGACATTTTTGATGTAATTTTTGTGTTGGCAAAGTAATGAAATTCCTTTCTTTCGGTATATGAAAGTGTTGAGAACGATTTTACTTCATTATGCATAAATGGTTTGAAATATACAATGCTACATGCTAATATGACACCAAAAATACCAGAAAAATAAGACAGGAAAAGAGTGGACGTTCTGATCCTAGTCTTCTCGACCTGTCGAGACATAACCCCTGGATTGTTTTTGGCATATTTTCAACCCATCAAAAAAAAATTCCTGGTTTTCTTTGACCTGTCGAAGATTGTCTTCTGTGAGGTTTTACGGGAATTATTGGTTGATCAATCCCTTCGACTCGTCGAATGAATGCTTTTGTCACCCGTCAAAACTTTTTCGACACGTCGAACATCGATATCAAAAATAATTTTTAAATTTTTATTTACTCAACCCATCGATTGACCCGTCTGACTGCATAAATCCATCGACCTGTCAACTAACTTCACTTGTCAACCACGACAATGGTTTTCAATCAAATCGTCGAACCTTATGGTCGCCCTTTTGGTATTTGTCTCCAGAAATGTGTTTTGATGTTTTTTTTACATGAAATTTGTCATGCCATGTCAAGCACTCTGTAAGGGTTACAACCCTGTGCAAATCTTTAAATGTTCAATTAAAGTGTTCGCCATGTCTTGGGTACAAAGACTGATTGAATTACATACTTTTGTAAATGTTTGAAGGCGAGATTAAGTGTATAGCAGATGGTGGTACTACCTACACTATTCCATTGCATAGGTGATTGTTTATGAATCTTATGTCATACAGTTTTTCAGTGACAATCATGATTGTTTTAGCGTATGTTATACAAGGGCGTGGTTTAGCACTATTTTTTTACCAAATGGTACAAGAATTTATGTCACTACTGCCTTATACAAGCCAAAGGCTAATCAAAGTTTATTAAGCTTTAAAAATGTATGTACCAACAGTTTTTCACTTGAAAACTTATTGTGAGAATTGAAGAGAATACACTTCTGTAGATTGAGGCATTTTGGAGAAGTTTATGAGGATTTGTAGTGGTTTATATCTTACTATGGTTCGTATCATTGAATCAAATGCAGTCATTCATACGTATATGACTCTACGTCATATAAGCCTTGGTCTTATGGTGATCAAGATACAAAGAAATCCATATGAGCATCTGTTCTTAAGAGAAAAGAAACACGTGGTAATACCTACAACCATCAGTTTATATGCGGGGGGGGGGGGGGGGGGGGGGGGACGGGGTTGAGATTACTCCTCTCAGTCTAGACTCAACCTCCAAGATGAGTGCAGCACCCAATCCCGACGACATACTGCTAAGGTGCCGTGCATTTTCTATAATCGTTAATATTTATGAATAATTCGAGTTTGATTTAATGATTGTGATAAATAACTTTTAATGTCAGTAAATATTAAAGAGATCTTAGGTTTATTTTTTATTGGATTGACGAAGTTGGTTAACTTTGGGTAGAAGTCGTAAAATTCATTGAGACGGGTCCGTAGATGCAAGAAATCCCAAAAACGGAATTATGACGAGAAAGTTACGATTAATGAAAGTTTATCGAGTAATAGTTTCCATAAATAGAAGAGTATATAAAGGAGGGTTTCCTTTTTTGGAAGGCAGTTTGGGTTGGCCCAGGGTCAACCTTCTCTCCCGTGGAGAGAGAGAGAGAGAGAGAGAGTGGGTGGTGTGACGATAGGCTGGCAATGCGACGTCGTCTGGTCACTTTCCAAAATTTCCACCGGTTGAAATAAAATCGGCTCGACGTCTGAAACCTCTAGTTACCTTCAATTGTAGCAATTGAAGGCTCGAGGAGAGAAAATCAATAGGAAAGGGTTTAAGGGTTCGGGGTAAACTCACCGTCATTGTCGACAAGGTTTCCGGAGTCGATTATTATGTTACTTGATTGGGTTTTGTTTGTGGATTGTGTTTATGTATTAGGAATGGATTTCGTGTAGGTTTAGCTCGGGAAATCGAAATGATTTTCGTCGAGCCTGATCTCGGTCTCCACCGTGAGTGGCAGTTTCTGGTAGAAATTAGGCATTGGGGTCAAGGTGGTTTTTCTCCTTGCCTCCTTAATTGGGAGTTTGGGACCAGTAGTGAGCCTAACCATAGCTTGACGACGTTGTTGGCTTTTAGGGTACGTTTTTCGATTAAATTACTCGAAGTTGATTATCTGATCGAAATTGATTTTTGATTTTTACAATTTTTAACTACGGTCGGGTTGTTACAAATGATATCAAAGCGCGGTTCAACTCTTGGACTTTGCTTTCATTGTGTTTTAGAGTTTATTCATGAAAGTATAAGTCTAGAAATTTGTTAATTTGTGTTCTTATGATCGTCATGAGGACGGTGTATAGTGGTCGTCGACGATAAGCGGTTATGCACTGCCATTGCTGGACCTGAGGTACAAGTTTCTTTATCTTACTTCATATTGTACATTTGCGTATCCATTATCGATATTCATGTATCGATACATTATCGATATATTTTGATATTCATTTATCGATACGTTGTAGATATTATTTTGTTATATTGTGCTGACACAATCATACATTATAATATGAAAACTGAAACCGCTACAAAGTGGTAATGGAATGACAACTTTGGTTGTCAAACAAAGTGGAAAATGATTATATATGAGATACATGGATAGCCTGCCAGAGATTGGTAGAGTCGTTAGGCTGCGGCTTAGTTTAAACTCCTGATTGTGGTCCGTTAAGGGGGGGGGATTCTCGATTTCCTTAACTCAAGAATATAGATATGATTACCATCTTTAGGATGGGATGTCTTCGATTTTATTAACTCAAGGTGATATACGATATGAGATTATATGAATCCATCTGTGGATGGGGTGTTCTCGATTTCCTTAATTCGAGATATTAATATACGATATGAGACTATAAGATTACCATCATGGACGGGGGGTTCTTGATTTCCTTAATTCGAGATATTATTATATTTGATGATATGAGACTATATGATTACCGTCATGGATGGGCTGTTCTCGATTTCCTTAATTTGATAGTATATTATATATATGACAGTACGATTCGAAACGTAAAACGATAACTTGAAACGTGAAATGATTCATTGAGATGTTTGGTATGAGCTCAAGAGACGAGACTCGTGATTTGTGATTTGAGCTGATGAGATGAGCATCGTGGTTTAAGACTTGAGCTTACGAGATGAACGATATGATATACGATATAACTTGAGATGTGATATTTGTTCGCTCGATTAATATCATGATATAACTTTTCCTTACGTGATGAGCATACGAACATAAGATGATTTGAACTTGAAAGACGAAATTAAGAAATTGATAATTACTCGTGCGACGAGTATGATTATATAATCTGAAACTGATTTGATAAGTATGAGAATATGATACGATATGAACTCGTGAAACAGGCACGAGTATGTGATTATAATACTTCGTGTTTACACCAAATATAATGATTTTGAGAATTCGAAACAGTGATTATTGATTTTATCTAAACAATAAACAAGGGATTCAATATATTAGTTAATGATTTTTATTGATTATATTATCGTTCATGATTACTACTGTTTAATTTTGAAGAGTTAGAATTGGAGAATTCTATTTATATTTTTTGATATGTTATAGATATATGATTTAAAATTCTGTTGATAGTTGAGAAATCTAGATGAGCATCGGTGGCTCTCAGTATAGGTTGGGATTTGCATTATTGAAGTGTTTGGACTTTTCGCAGGTTTTGGCTAGTCTACTTTTAGGAGAGACTCTGCCCAATTTTTCGCAGAAATTTTCTGCAATATTAGTTTTGTAATTTCGAGGAGGAAATTATTTGAACGGGGGTAGATTGTAATACCCTGACCTTTTTATATAATCGTTAATATTTATGAATAATTAGAGTTCGATTTAGTGATTACAATAAATAATTTTTACTATCAATAAATATTAAAGAGGTCTCGTGTTAACTTTTTATATGATTGACAAAGTTGGTTGACTTCGGCAGAAGTCGTAGAATTTGACGAGACGAGTCCGTAGATGCAAGAAATGCAGAAAATGTAGTTACGACAAGAAAGTTACGATTAACGGAAGTTTATCAAGAATTACTTTCCTTAAATGGAAGAGTATATAGGGAAGAGTAATTACTTTCTTGTTTTGGAAGCCAACCTTCTCTCTCTTGGAAAGATATAGAGAGAGAGTTTGGGTAGTGTGGTGGTTGGTTGGCGGTGTAACGCTATCTGGCTTCTTTCCGGCTGTTCCACCGGTCGGAATCGAACCAGCTTGACGCCAGGAACCTTTGGTTACCTTCAATTGTAGCGATCGAAGGCTCATGGAAAGGAAATCGATGGGTATGATTTTTAGGGTTTGGGGTAAAATTGTCGTCGTCGCTGATGAGGTTTCGGGCAATGATTCTTTTGTTAAATTATTCGGTTTTGTTTGTGGATTATGTTTGTGTTGTGCATGTTTAGCTCGGGAAATCTAAATGATTTTCGGCAAGCCTGATTTCGGTCTCCGTTGTGAGTTGAGATTTTTGGTAGAAATTTGGCGTCGGGGTTTAAGGAATTTTGCTCCTTGCATTCTCGCAGTCCGATTGGGACCAGCTGTGAGCCCAACCGTGGCTTGATGATGTTGTTGTCTCGTCGGAAAGGTTTTTCGGCAATAATAGGTTTTCAATGGTTTCAGGGTGTTTTCCGACAAGATTTTTGTTGTTGTGGTTAGACAGTTGGTTGAGCTCGATGAAAGCTTTCCAACGGTGTGATGATCTCCACCACTGACGATGGTCGTCGATGGTGGCATGTGGGCTGCTTGGGCCGCCTTTTGTGGCGGCTCGTGACCAAAAATTTATTTTCGTAAACTTATCAAGTTATATGTCGTTAGGTCATATCGACGATATGAACATAGTCCTGAGGTGTTTTTGTCTTTTAGGCTTTGCTGACCCAGTAGGTGGGCGGTGGTGATGAGTGTCTCCACCAGTGGCGATGCGGCTAACAAAGAAATTAAGTTTGTCTTAGATCATTACAACCATTTCGTCATAACAAGTTTGTTAGGTACGTTCTTCAATTAAATTAGTGGAAGTTGATTATCTGATTGAGTACTTCCTCGATTTACCTAATTGATTTTCAATTTGTACCATTTTTTAACTTGGGTTGGGTCGTCACATTTTCCCACCGAATGACTTTATGGAAATATCCAATGCAGATCACTCATTTTGCAAAACTTGGTCATTAGCAAAATTACAGACATGACCTTCTTTTTCTGTAGACATAACTTTCATTCCTCCACATATTCCAAGGATATATATTTTTGGACCTATCAAACCTGAATGAAGACCATTTAAATATTTTATAGTTTTGATAGATGCATCAAAGCGTTAGTCACCCGTTGATTTTCTATCTATAGGGAATGATGTATTTGTAAAACTCCTAGTTATGCTCCGGGCTCACCACCCGGACCACTGAATCAGGTATTATATTGGACATTACATGAGTGTTTACATCATTGTTTTTGATGATTATTGCATGTTTTTTGGGATTGATGTTGAACATCTCATTTTTCATGTTCATGTATTGAACGGGATTGCAGAAGCACAAATCAAGCGGTTATAGCTTGTGGCCAGAGCTTTAGTATTGCATACAAATTTACCGGTATCTTCTTGGGGATATATAGTATTGCATGGAGCTATGCTTATTCATTTCAGACCCATAGCATGCCAACTAGTCAGTGCATACCAGCTAATAACTGGGTATAAGCCTAATATTTCACATGCACGCATATTTGGTTGTGCTGTGTATGTGCCTATTATGCCTCCACTACGTACAAAAATGGGTCCTCAGAAACAATTATGAATCTCTAATGATACTCCATTATCTAGAACTTTTGACAAGAGATTTCTTTACTGCTATATTTCTAGATTGTCACTTTGATGAGACATATTTTCCGCCACTATGGGGAGATATGAATGGTTCCATTCTGGTTGAACGACAGGAATTGACGTGGTCTAACCCCACTATAACTCATCATGATTCCCGCACATCTCAGTGTGAGACTGAAGTGTAATGTATTCTTGATCTTCGTAAAGTAGCAGATTTGATGCCTGACTCCTTTATTGATATTGTGAAAGTGACGAGATTGGTTATATATGCTGCAAACAATCCTGCAAGGTTGAAAGTCCCTGGAATTGGCCAAGTTGACACAACTCCCGAGCAAAGTAGCATTTCTCTACGTCAGTCAAAATCCACTGATGAGCTATCGGTGAAAATGCAAGTCATCAAGGCACAAAATTATCATTCCATGATCAACACATGAGATTGTTTCTGACTACATGTCCTAAAAGTCGACATTGTCAAACACTGAGAGACACCTCAGAGTCAATGATGATGTCAACAAACAAAGAAATATCACCAAGTAGTTAAACAAATGCTAGCAATATTATGTATAGTTCTTCCATGTTCGTTGATGATGTGTTTACTTATTTTGTTGCTTAGGAATTGACGACAATGAAGTGGAACCTCGCTCAGTTGCGGATTGCCGGAGTAGAGCAGATTTACTGAAATGAAAAGTAATAATACAGGTTGAACTAGACTCTCTTAAAAATGGCAAGTTTTTAGTCTGATAGTGTTATGTCCACCAAATGTTAAGCCGGTTGGACATGAATAGGTCTTTATTCGGAGCACAATGAGGAGAACTTGGAGCGCAAGATTTTCTCAACTCCCTAGTATTGATTATGATGAGATGTATTCCCCAGTCATGGACATCATTACTTTTTGCTGCTTGATCAGTTTAGTAGTGTCTTAAAGACTAAGTATGAAGCTAATACATGTGGTTACATCATATCTCTATGAGAATCGTAATTCAGAGATATACATAAGAGTGCTAGATGACATGGTTATACGTAATTCAAATAACTCTAAACCATAGAGTGCTTATGTGATCAAATTGAGAAGTTCACTATTTGAAGTATCTATTTGATTAGACAAAGATACAAGAATAATGAGTTATTTTCATGTGTGTTCATTAAACAAACAAGTTATTTGAGATTATAAACCTTAGTATGACTCAATTTTGACTTGGTTTAGAGATAGAACATCGAGTTGGTGGAATTCTTGCTTATGTCCAAATAAAGTGATTTTTCATGGACAAAACACACCCTCTTAGCACACCAATGGTTGTTTGCAGTCTATGACCCAAAAAGATATGTTTCATCTGAATGATGATGATGACAAACTTTTGGGAGCTAAGATTTTATATCTTAGTGTGGTTGGGGTTTTGTTATATATAATTCGGTGCACACATTCAGACATTGACTTTTCAGTCTATGCATACGCAAAGTCATTAGAATAGAGTAAAGAATATCTCCATGTACTTGAAGGGATCCATTGACTTGGGTTTGTTCTTTCCCTACAAAAAATAAGAGAGAAACTTGAAATTTTGAAAACATGAATGGTTGAAACGCAGCTTTCTGATTCTGTCTAGTTCAACCCATCGAACATGGAGCTTGACCCGTCGAATGATAGCTCCTAGATTGGACAGAACCCTTCCCTCGACCCATCGAAGGATACACAGGTTGCAAGCACTGATACTTTATTCCGTGTAGTCCCCTATTCCGAGACACCACGTGATGTGTTGGTTGGATTTGCTGATGTTGGATATCTCTCTGACTCGCATAGACGATGTTCCCAAACTGGTTATATTTTCACCATGAGAAATATGGTAATTTCTTGGAGATCTACAAAGCAAACTCTTATTGCTACTTCCTCGAATCATTATGAAATTATAGCTTTGCATGAAGCGGTTAACAAATGTGTCTGACATTGGTCAGTAATACACCATATTCGAGGATCTAGTGGACTACCATCTACTACGACAGCCCAACATGCATATTTGAGGATAATGTGGCTTGCATCGAACAAATGAAGTTGGTTACATTAAGGGTGGTCATATTAAACATATTTCGCCGAAATACTTCTTCAATCAGCAACAACATCAGTTTCTAAATATCCATGTGAGCCAGAATTGTTCGACGGATAATGTTGCGAACTTGTTCACCAGGTCACTTCCAAAATCTACATTTCTGAAGTATGTGAGATGCATTGGAATGAGAAGATTATTTGAACTCCAAGATTGAGTTACCAATCAGGGGGAGTTACATTTGGTTGACATCATGAGGAGTCTAAATCACATGTAGTAGCTTTTGTAGTTGATGCATTGTACTATTTTTCCCTTCGACCAAACTTTTGTTTTGCCCATGAGGTTTTTGTTTGGTTGACAAGGTTTTTAGTGAGGCAATAAGTTATGCATCATACATTAGAAGCTCTATACAAAGGGGAGTGTTTAAGGAGAGTATATTCATGGTATCTCGATGTGTGTCTTATCCTAATTAGAGTAGAAGTAGATATTTTGTCAATTATTGATTTATAGAGATATGAATTGTAACATATTGTAATATCTATATTTAAAGTCAATGAATAAATATACAGTTTCAGTCGACACTTATTACATTTATTTTTCCTTCTTCAACAATTATATATATTTTTCATAAAGACATGTTATTTCTAGGGTGACAATAATTTGGGTTTAGGGAACAACAAAGTTCAGTATCTTCTTTCTCTACTTCTTTCCAAAGGAAAACACAAGTTAATTGCAGTCATTGATCAAAGGTAGACAACCCGGCCCGGCCGAAAAACATCTATACTACCCTATTTTTTTTAAGGTGAACGATAGAAATTGTATTCAACCTTGATGATTACAATCAAGTCAACCACCATTCTTGGTGTTGAATAGAAATATAAAGATCTTTTCCATTACGCAAGGCATTTTGAACAAACTTACCTAGCCTAACAAGCATAATAGACGAAAAAATAACACTACAAGAAATCAAAAACATGTAACTCAAGGACATGAATGCATTATTTGCTAAAGTAGTAACTTGGCTAAACTTTAACAATGCTTCAGTCACTGTAGATGGTCATGTACTTGGTCGCTGTCTCGCTTGATAACATTTGTCGAGACGAGCATTTTCCAGTCAGTATCCGAGTATGGTATGTACTTCCATCGTCACCGTAATTCCAACTTTTCTCGTAAGAAAACACGATGGCTGAGTGTGACGGGCTGAGGCCTCCAATTCCGGGAAACATGTTCCACTTTTCCCAGGTCTCAAATTTGGTACCAAAAACCTGCACAAGAATACCATATACTCCAAGGTATCCAGATCCACCAATGAGTTAAGCCCAAACCCAAGCCAAACTGCTCAAAAATAAGGGCCCAATGCCCAACCTAGAGACCAGCCAACCAAGTCTTCAAGCCCAAAGCCCAAAACATATCCTTAGGTTTTTTTCTTTGTTGACCCTAGATAGTGTCGGGGCCGCACCTCTTCCGATCAACCACCGTTGGCCCGAAGATCTGGACCCATTGCAGCGTCGAATCACTCCTCTGTCGTCGCTACTATGTTGCGTCAGGCCCCGCTCTCCATCCAATCGGAGTGTACTAGCGCCATGATGATGTCGGGGCCACGTCCTTCAGCCTCGCCCGCGTCGATCACCGCCCACCATCCACCTCATCCCCCCAAATTGAGCAGATTTTCATTATAGGCCACATGTATGTTTTTCTGCCCCCAACCATAGACGCCAATAGAAGGCTAGGCCACACAGGGATGGGACAAGAGGTGGAGATCGCTCAAAACCCCAATCTCGTGCTGCGAACCGTGAACACACTCCTCGACACCAAGATAAGAGTCTCAGCATCGCCGGACGAAAAAAACCTAGCACCATCACAATGAAATATTACTCAACAATGAAGCACTACTCAATAATGTCATCGTCGACTTCTGTCACCATCGCACAAAATCCTAGTTTTCACTAGGTCTCCCGGCCGCGAACTAGAGAATATGTTGGAGTTATGTAATGTTAGAACAACTCCAACATATCCGCAATTCTACACTACTCTGTTACGTACGTGACTCTTTCTCGATCTCTCGCATTCTCGTTTAACTGGAGTATTTGGCATCTGATCAAAATTACTTATTACTTATTACTTATTAGCCACAGCACCGTCTCTATTCTCTAGTAAATACACTTAGATTCTTACTATGAATAAGTACATCAATCCACGTGTTGAAGCATGGGTGTGACAAACATTTCTAACATTACTGGGCATGGATCAAATATATTCGAACCCTGATGAAAGAAAATAATTCAAAATCGAGGACATGGCTCAAGTATTCTAGGACAAGCCAAGTCCATGTGTTGTTCACATGCTTTTGCTCATAATCGTAGCTATTGTGTATCTTTTACAAGATTTTTTAGTAGCCTAAAAACTATTTTTCATGATTAGTATGTTACCCTTCAATATTGTATTCTTCTCCTAAGATATCATATGATCCTCTCACACCTAATTAAGCTCGAACAAGCTTAATTTGTTATTAACCTGCACTGAGTTGAGCACTGATATAAAATCATATAATATAATATCAAGGAACCTGAATCTTTGCTTCTCTTATATAGAGCTATGTTTTACGCAGTGCAATGCTTAATTAATTCTCTCTGTCTTCTTTGACGATATAATCAAATTAGTGCCGCTACTTACCGCTCACGAGCAGTTGGTCGACTATGGTGGCCCTTGGCCCCGCCGCCAGATTCTCTTCGCGAAGACAAAGACCTGGCTAGCTTCTCTTCTTCATTCTCTCACTTTTTAATGATTTCACCTTCTCAAATCGTCTACCACTATTGGTAGAAACAATCTCTATTAATTATGCGAAAAGTCTTTAGGGTTAAACATTCTAAATACCAAAATCTGCCCTTCTTCAGCATAGCTTGAAAAACAAGACAAAAAGAATAGTAATAAAAAAATGAAAAACAGAATAAGAACGGTCATTGTTCCACGTACGTCAAGCAAAGGCTCTCACGTTGCTTAACCGTTTTTTTTACTTCAAATCAAACCGCCGAAAGCCAAATCAGAGATTTCAAATATCAAATAAGGAGAAAAGTCAAATTCAAACCGGTAGACCACCATCGAATTCTGTAGAACACCATCGAGTTCAAACCTGTAGACCACCATCGAATTCTTCTTCTGCAGAAGAAATATGAGTGAAAATTCTGAATTTTCCAGGTTCCGGTAGCAAACTGTTTATCGGGGACGGTTTCCGGGATTAAAGTTCGTCAAGCCCAAGTGAACACTTCTCTCTCTCACACACTCTCTCTCTCTCTCTCTCTCTCTCTCTCTCTCTCTCTCTCTCTCTCTCTCTCTCTCTCTCTCTCTCTCTCTCTCTCTCTCTCTCTCTCTCTCTCTCAGTTTGTGAAGAGTGTTGTTTAATTTGTGAGAGCTTTGGCTGGAGAAGTTTATATACAGTTTGCTTTCAGATTTGTTCGGGTTGTTTTCCGTTAGGTGAAGCCCGCCGTTTGGTTCTAACGCCGTTGATTGGTAGTGAGCAATGGATCATTAAATTTTAAGCAGATGGTTTTCTCCAGGACAAAGACATTAATTTGAACCACTAACCTTTACGTACAGACTCTGGAGAAATGGAGGAGAAAGTAGTGTCTTTGAATTCAACCAAGCTGAGATTTGTATGAGGAGCCTAATTTTCCCACAAGCATGGCACTGATGTTGTTCATATTGACAGTTGTTGCGGTAGAAATCAAGTTTTTGAATTGCCTATCAAATTCAAAGTATCAAAACGACGACTTTTAAGAAATAAGCTTGACATGGATCAAAACTTTAAAAGAGGAGCATACATCTACTTCATCCTGAGTTAATCTAAGATATTCACAATTAAAATTCTTGCCGTGCTTTATAGTTGCATGAAAGGATCTCAGGCATCGCCCTCCACAACTGTCCAATAAATAGTAAATATATTTAACCGTAAATTCTAGACCATTGAACTATATACATAAATGTAGAAGCACACATTCCAGCAATTAGCACACCAGAACAGAAATTGCAATAGCAGTGTCGTGCAAACACATTGACAGTAAAAAAAACACAATAAACATCTCCAAAAAAGTAGCAACAGTCCAAGAAAACGTATTAGCAATGCACAAAGCAAAAATGTATAAGCAATCCTGAAAACCTGGTAGCAGTCCTAGAAAATATGAAGTAAAAAAACACAAACAACATTCACAAACAAGTCAAATATGCTGCTACTGTATATCAAAAACAAATAATCTAAATTTTAGATCCTTTAATTTGTTACTGCATACCAAATTGAAAGCAAACAGAGTAGCAGTCGAAATACCATACCAGCTACTATTGTCGGTGATCTCGAGCTCGGCGGAGGTGGCAACCAGATTTGGTTGTGAGATCTGGACGAGGCGGATGTGCCAATCATTAAAAGATGGTCTATTACTGGTGAAAATGGGGCATTCACTAAGAACGTGGTGTTCAATGAGGTTTTACTTCCTCCAGATTCAAATGATATCTAGAATTAATAGGTACTATACAAATGGCAGAAATACATATGTAGTTGATATCGAAGAAATAATCATGACCCTATTTAATTGTGTTAATATTTTTTTTGTCTATTTTGTGTAGGTATTGTACGAATAAGGTTCTTTCGACAAAGGGACGGAACCAGATTTATGGGAGAATATGATCAATAAGTAGGACTATATATGTCTATCTATTTACGTTTATGTAGGGTATGTAGTAGTGTTAGCCCTTTACTACCCTTAGTAAACTTATTTTGAAAAATAAATATTTTGTGTAAACTGAGTGTATAAAAATAAATACGCTATAACAATGCAAATGACATGTGTAGACTGCTCATGAAAACCGTCAATTCTCTCTGAAAAACGTACGTGTCACAACAAATAGTTCACTATATAGTGCATACGCATGAGATACTTCATAAATTTTTACTAATATATGTGAAGTGCTCAATATATTACTAAGTCTATTAAGTAGTAGTATTGTACAAATTGTAATCCATGGATTTGGGACAATATAATTAATAGTAGTTGAGTTATAGACTGCGTAAAATAAAAGAAATACGCATAAATACACTAATAATTCGCACGCGCGAGCGCGACGCTCTTCCGCACGCCTAGTTTAGAATTAAATTAATTGAACAGATATATGAAAACGACCTAGCACATGTACGTATCATATATCTGTTTCACCAACAGTTTCTAATTTGTTCTACAACTTGTTTTCCAGAATTAAAACGACAAATGTCGAATAATTCAAATCAGCGTCGACTTCATGAAAATAATCGATATATATTCATAAGATGGAGTTATAAAAGATTGCCAGTCAATATACAATATTGTTAATTTTTTCGAATAGAGAAGATTTCATTAATAACCTTTACGGTCTGAAAAATTCACACAATTGACAAGCAACCCTAACTCTATCAATAGTAGAATAACCTAAACAGAAGTCAGAACTTCTCTTTAAATCTATGAAGTACATCATTATCAAGCTTATTCACATCTCAAGTGACCTCCGAGAATCATACTAAAAATAATTTCTATACGCATGAGCACTCAATTGTGGTAAGTATAGAAATCATAATGAAACTCGCAAATCAAATGCGATCTAAATAAACCGATTGCAACAACTCCAACATGTTCGTAAGTACACCGAACCACTTGGATCCCATATTTAAACCTTAATCAACTCCCTTAGAAGCCATAGATTCAGGCACATTCCCCAATGCCCAAAGGTAATCCAACCCACTTGGGCCTTGAAACCAAGCAGCCTCAAATTACAAATCATAGGCCCAGTAGTCCCATGAGGCCTACAAGCCAAAATTGATCACACCAACGCCTTACACTGGAAAAACTGCTGCTGGACAATTAACACCACTTGGGATCTCAACTCGCTCATGTACTTCCGGCCACCATCGTCAGCATCGTTCGAAACCCAAGAGCGCCGACGGCCGACGACCTCCTTCAACCAGAGTACTCTCCCAACCGGCAACCACTGAAGAAAACTCCGCACATCATCCAACCTTCCCGTCGCTGTAATCGATTCGAAATCAGACCCCGACCCACACCAGTCTAGCCTTCTCCATCTCCGAAAATCCATGTACCAACAAGTTACCTTCAAGCGTGCTCATCTCAAAAGAGATCTCCAAGCAACCTCATCTACTATCACTACATCGCCGCTCGACTCACTTGCATCCGAAATCGGGATCCACGACACAAAGGAAAACCAACTACGCCAGCTTTGAACCACAGTAAGCCGAGGAGAAGAGAGCCCGACGCCACTGGAGAGTGCCCTTGAAGCAACTTCGATACCATCCGTCGCATAGATCCGACGGTGAAGCCGGAGAGTCGTAGCTGCCACATAATTGACAAACCCTAGGAGCGCCATTTTTATACAATACTGTTAATTATTTAACTTTTTACGCAAACAAAAGAAACACTTGCCGGAAAAAAAACAAGAATAAAAGAAACATATTGTCCCAGCAGAAGATTATATATTTACTGAAGCTGCAGAAAATTACAAGAAATGGAGCGCGGTCAGGCATAAGAACAGGAAAATGTAAAAGAAGTTGATGTAACAGAAGTTGAAGGGCATTAACCATGCATGCATACTTAAAGAAGTCATCTTAAGTCTGAGGATATCAATATTTCAGTTTTCACACAAGGTTATAATGAATCATTTTTAGGTACCCAAGGAATATGATAATTTTATTTTATCACTTGAAAATAAATTTGGTGGTCATTGTGGTAATATGAGTTATTTTTGAGTTATTTAGTTGTATTTGAGATAATTACTTTATTTAGAAACTTAGTTACAATTTTTGAACCATTTGTTGTAATTTTGATTTAATTAATTATAAATATTATAAATAATTCTAAAAAATATGATCATTGTGGTAATATTTTCATAAATATTATAAATTTTTACTCATGTATATTGTAATTTTGATTTTCAAAATGACATATTTTTGTTCATGTATATTGTAGTTTTTGCTCTTGTCCTGGTTATAATTATCCCTATGAGTACACGTATACAATCAAACAATCTCAAGTACAGAAATATTTTCGTTTGTTTCACAATTTACATTATATATATAGTGGCGAAGTAAATAGAGTACATTGTATCAAATTAGCTCACTAGATTTTGTTTTACATTCGATCTAATATTTTCCCTTACTTAACGGCCGTTCTCTATAAATCTTTCTTAGAGACATTATTTCGTAGAATCATGCGATAAACAATCTCCCCAAAACAAAAGTATATGTAGTTCTCTAGACGTCATCTTTCGTACTTGAAAATGGTGGTTTGGAGCATACAAAATGAAATGAAATAATAATAGATCGCCGCGCACCTAAACACTTCCTTTCCTCAATGCAGTGGTGTAGTCAGAATTTTAACTCAGTCATGTCAATTTATTTAAACGACATAAAAGTCATACATGGAAAAAAAATTGAGAATTCATAACCCGAACTTAGTATAGAAATATATTTCATTTTGATCAATGGATTTACTAAACAAAAAGAAAATCGGAAACCATAAATTATGGTTACTAAATCAAATAGTAAATGGTTGTAAAGTTAAAACGTCAATGAATATTAATAATTCATTAAATGATTTAACATATAGTAGTCTCTTTTCTCATAAAGAGTTGACGAATATATTCGACTCACTAAGAAGAAATGGTTACATCTTGTATTTCCATCTAAAAAAAGTAAGTAGGACGGGGATAAACCCTAAAGTTTTGAAGGCGCCTCCACGGGCGACATAAAGGTTTCTCGTCGCCAGTGTAAGTCTCGTCCAGTGGCCCAACGTTTGGCGCTGGCCTTGGCCTCGCCCACGTTTGTGGGTGTGACTGGACGGGGCCGGAAAGACCTTTGTTCAGATGGGCTGCGTTTTAGCTGCGTTAGTTTCCTTGATCATTGGTTTCGAGATCTGAGGAGTCGGGCGAGTTGGCGATGGTTTGCCGGTATCAGATTCAGTTTTGGAGGTGCTAGGTCGCTAGGTTTTGGTCGCAGTGTGATGGGCGAGTCGGTGAGGAGTTGGAATGGAGGGTCGCCATGGGTGGCGAGCTAGATTGGATTTTGCTTGTCTCGGATTTAGGCGGGAGATGCTTCTGATTGGTTTCGGCATGGTGTTCAGATCTGATCAGGCTCCTCGGTTGGTGGTGAACAGGTTTTATTCACCTAGGCGGCACACAGATGAAGGACGGCAGAGGATGGCTCAACTATGGCGGCGACAACAGCGGCGACGGCAAAATGCTTGTGACTTTGGCCTGCCTCCGGGTCGGGTCGGGTACTTGGGCGGACTGGGCTTCTACTCTGCCCTAATAATGGGTTGGGCTTTGGCTCAACTTTTGGACCTGACCCAGACCCTTTTTAATGGTTTTCAGTTTTGTTATTTTTATTTTCAGTTATTAGTTTTTTTTTTTTGCAAATAATCCAGTACTCTTTTGAGACTGGTAGATGTGGGTTTTGTTCCGGTTTATGCACATTTGGTGTCTTATTTTCTCTAGGTAAAGGAGCTCGTCGGTTCGTCGCTTGGGCGTACCCTCCTAGTGGCAGGATGAAATGTAGTGTCGACTGTGTTTGTCGGCAGCATAGGTGGAAAGCTAGTCAGAGTGATTTGATGCGTCACTTTAGTTGTGTTGTCTTTCCGGTTTTGTCACCTTAGATGTAAAGCAATTGGAGTAGCCATTGTTACACTCTTTGCTAATTGGTGCCTTTTAGGATATAATGTATTAGTCGAGTCGCCTGATATTATTTCGGGTGTTTCTCTTCTTTTGAAGTTTAAGTTCTATGTCCTCTCCTTGTATTCTATCATTTCATTAATCGAGACCTAAAGATAGCTAAAAACCCTTATTAAACAAAAAGACGAAATAGTTAAAAATTAAAACATACTTAAGGTTTTTTTTTTTAATATATTCAACGGTATCAAAATAAATTCTATTATATTAAATTTCTAATAATTAAGTGAAATTATGTAATTGATTAACATTAATTCAAAATTTTACATCCCTTATCATACGGTGGCTAGACCACTACCCTCAATGCCCTCTTGCAAAACCCCATTCTTTATTTACGGATTTACCATTTCGCCCCTGTCCCTTCCCCAAGCCCCTTCCTTTATATACGAACCTTCCTTCCCATTTCCAAATCCCTCAACAAGAAACACATACCCCTTCTCAAACTCTCTAGCTCCCTCTATTATTTGAGAAAAAGCTATAAGCTTTTTTTAATACTTGTCATCTCAAACAATGGCCAAAGGAGGAAAGCTGCTGAAGCTCAAGTCAGTCCTCAAGAAGTGGAACTCATTCAGCAAAAGCAACCGTCACAGCATCAACTCCATAGCCTCCGCAGACGACGACAGCTACGACTACTCCTCATCCAACGACGCCATCTCGTCGCAAGACCTCCACGCCGTCTACGTCGGAAAGTCCCGAAGACGCTACCTCGTCGGCTCCGGCGTCGTCCACCACCCGCTTTTCAAGGAGCTGGCAGAGCGATCCTCCTCCTCCGACGACGACACCATCGTGGTTGCATGTGAGGTCGTCATGTTCGAGCATCTCCTTTGGATGCTCGAGAATGCCGATCCTCAGCCCGAGTCAATGGACGAACTCGTCGAATTCTACGCCTGCTGATCGAGAAATTAAGCCGAATATATATGTATGAAGGAATGTATATGCTGAATCATGGTAACTAGTGGTACGTAGGAAGGTGACTGAGAAAGTAAAATAAGGAAGGAAGAGCGAGGATCGGAGGAGAAGTTTGAACATTCTTTCAATTCTTATAAGAGTTAATAATTATTGTAGGGAAGTAGTAAGAGAATGACAGAGTGTGATTTGATTGCACGGTTGAGTGATTTAACCCAATATTTCACATCCATCCAAGGCCGGAGAGGCTCTGATCGAGCCGGTAGAAGTTCGCCGGCCCCGGGCATCTCTACGTACCACATTGTTCTTTTGTCATTATAAAGATATATATTAATCTCTATTTCTTATACGTTCTTTCCTTTTACTATGTGAAGTGTGAACCTTATTGCCCCAACTACCATATTCTATCTTCTGTCTTGAGTTTTGACAGTACGTAATTTTCTCTACATCTACAAAATATGAATCGTCGATCATATTCACTTTGGAACTATACTAATCAAGTGTGTTTTGGGGGCCTCAAGTTACACAGAGTACACATGTGCCTTTGTACCACATTGTGAGGAAAGATTCAATTATGTCAATGTGTGGGTTCCAACGGCTTTATGAGTGTACCATTGTATGGTACATATATAGTTTAACCCTAATACCTTGCGATGCGTACAACTCGATAATTGATATGTGTCCAAACTCCAAAGTAATGTCAACATGTTGCAGTACTAATAATGGAGTTCTTATCGTCCCAAGTCCCCGACCACGCAAATCGTTATTACTCGAAGGAGAATATATACACATGCATTATCCAATATAACCATCAACTTAAGCCTCTTGTTTTTACCAACTGTAAAGTGGTTATTTCTACATGTAGATATTGATTGATTCTCACTGCTCGCTATAGCCTACAAGTACCATGCACCCCATATTATATCTTGACTTTGTATGTTCTCCTTTTACCTTCAATAAATATTTAGAAGTGGGACAAAAATATTACAAATCCTTGAAGAAGAGTAGAAGACAGCAAAGGTGGTAGCCTTAATTAATTAATTAACTGATTGGTTAATTTAATTAAGTAGTAATGCAGCCTAGCTAGCTAATTGAAAACTAGGTAGCACGTCGGAGTTGTATATATAACGACCAAATTGATATCACTATTCTATATCCAGAAAGTCTCAATTAAAATAAGAAATCAAAGCCTACCAGCAAGCTAGCTAATTTTCTACTCGAAAATAAACTACTCTCAGGTTCGCTGATTATGGACCTTGCGGTGAGTCTCAAATTGTCTCTAATCGAAAGAGCTCGAGACATAGCACCCAAGAATCTCTCTTTCAAATGCTTGCACTCCTTGATATATTCTATATGCAAAAGCTTAGGGGTTTACAAAGCTTAAAAAACAACAGGGATTTGTTTTCTTTCAGATTAAGAAGCCAATCCAACATTAACAAGCATATCTAAGGACTTACAATAACTAGTTAAATACACTCTTCTAACTAACTTATGAAAGGTCTACCTAATTAGAATGGCCGAAAAAGGGCCAGAGTGCCAGACTATAAAACTCGATTGTAAATTTAAGATGATAGAGATGAAGAAGAAACCGTCGTATATATTATGAACCTGCAGGAGGAAGAAGTCAGCAACTTTACAGTAGGCATTCCTTTCGGCAAACCATTTAACTAATAGATAGTTCCATGAATACCAAAAGTTTGCTTCGGCATCAAGTTTATATTGTAGTATTAGATTTGATTTGCAATATTCATTTCTACATAAAAAGTCAGAAACAGAGTAGTAGAACGATGCTAATCATGAGGTTGTTGGAGATGCCTCCGCGGAATTGTGACCCATCTAGATATGTCCTTGTACAACCATGCACACGCCTAATCAAACTTCTTTGTTTGCTGTGTTGGGGTTTCTGCAGAAAAAGATGAGGCTAGCTTTTGATTGGGATCTAATGGATCGGATCACTTTAAAACGTACGTATTAAGTGGAAGACACAAAGTTAATTTGTTCGTTTAACATATATATATATATATAGGTAGTACCAGTAACGCGTCTATTCCAACGCCAAGCTGTGATTGCCAACCCTAAAGCTCTGAACGTCCATACACCATGAGCTAGCTTGCTTCCACACACTACTTTGTCAAATTTGATTGAGCATCATTAAGTTTACTTAACTGTACGTATATTATCATGATTAATGATTTTCGCAGACTTAACTATCATGGTAATGAATTATGATATATATATATATAGTACGTACGAACTATGTAGGGAAGATAATAAATTGGTTTTCGCCAATAAAGAATACATTTAATTATTTCTAATATGATGCATTATGCCTGAGGTAGAGCCGGACTCGATCAACTTAGGTTCGGATCCTATTAAGTAAAGAAAAATTTAGATTCGATCCGCCCCATTTATCCGACGAATCTTTTCTACCAAATTCGGATTCAGATCCGGTGGGTCAACGGAGCGGATCCAGACACGTTTATTAATATGTTAATTACTAAACTTATTTCTTTTATCAATATGTTAGTTATTACCACTATGTCACATGACTCCATGACACAACCAAAATATTCCATTCAAGCAAACTAGATAGACCAAAATAATAAATTTCCAATTAACATTGAGGAACTTGACATTAAACAAAATTATTTTAGGTTTTAATCATTTAATTGATTAATTTTTTTTATATAACTTTGTTAAAGACATTTAGATTATTTTTTTAAATGGCCTTTAGGTTACAAACATCTAAATAAAATAATTATATTTAATAAATTTAAAAAAATGAAGGGATGAATCATAAACGAATCGAATCGCGTGTGATCCGGATCTGAATGAATCAACGAACCGAGTCATGATCGGATCAACGAATCTAAAAATTAGATTTAAATATGTTTAATAAGTACGGACTAGAATGCGTCCGTATCAAAACTCGCTTCGTTGATAAGTCTAGCTACACTGGAGACTAATATCTCTTAAAAATTTATGGACGTGCATTTCAATGGTGAACCTCGCTGACATTCCTACATAGAGCTAGAAAATTAAACTATCCACATTTGAGCATGAAATGGATGAAAATGTGATAACTATTCACATCGATGTCTATTTCGGCTTCGGAGCGAAAGAAAGTGAAATAACTGCGTATTTGAGATGGTGCTCGTTTTCGGCTCCGTGCCGCCGTCATTACGACGGAACTCCCGAACTCCGATCCATTCAAGACTATAGGCTTGGGATTGTGACTGAAGTGTAAAGACATATATACCCCCGGAACCACCAAACAGTGCTGATCGAAAACGACAAAAGTAAACTGTTGGGAGCAGAAGAAGACGGCCGCTTTTGGCGGCTTTTTTGGTAAGAGGGATGCCTTCGTAATCCCAATCATCCCCGCATTGATTTTGTTGTCTTTTGGAAAAATAGGGACATGCAGCATCTGAGACATGCATGGAGGGTATTTATGTCATTTGGTCCCGTTGTCAGAGAATCGTCCCGGGCGGAGCCATGGTGAGCAAAAGACCAGCCCATGTGGGTGGAGGGCCGTCAAATCTCATTTGGCCTCTCTCCAAGACTCCACGTGATGCTTGGAACTTTTGTCTCCAAAGAGTATCGATCAAGAGCAGTTCTTCCATGAGGGGTTATTTTGAAATTTGACAAGACAAAAGAAGGAACATTTTGGGTAAAAATTTGTTTAATTATTAGTTCGGCCTCACCGATGTATGTTTGAGGTGGCCTTATGGAAGAGCTGGTCATCTAACTAAGGGGGGTTGAAACCGAAATCAATTTTTGTAAGCAAAAAATTCGCCGGAGTTTGAGATTTCGCGAAGACAATAATATAATGTCTGACTTCCATAAATTATTAAAATAATATTTAAGTTCTCAAAATTATATTTAAGTGATGTCTAGAACTATTTTCTGTTACAAAGACGTTTATATCAATGATGTGACAATTTTTTTTTTTTAAAATAGAGGAGAAATTTTTTTAATATTTTTAATAAATATTTTATTTTTTTCTACTCTCTCTCCACTTTGTCGTCGTCACATCTTCTTGCGCCGAAGCACAGTTGCGCCCTCCGTCGCCACCCACCTCTTGCCTCCTCTCTGTATAACGCTGACGGTTGAATATGACCATGGACCAAGCCCAGTTGTGATAACATGGTACCAGTAAAGCACTAAGTAAAGAATCAAGCTCAGAATTGCAGAAATAATTTTCTCTATTAACCTCAGAGTATCAATTTTGACAGAGTGTTGCTACAGTAATGAAAGCACAACAGTACAGAAGGAAAGCTTGGCTATTTATAGAGAAAGACAGAGAGAGGTTGAGCTAACAACGTGAGCAATGGAAAATATCTAGGGGCCAACTGGAATCACAAGGTCACCACACAATGCTTGCCACGTGTGGATAAAGCAATCGATCTTTTCAAAGAGAATTCTAGCTCTGTCAACACTCCCCCTCAATCTCAGTTGAGGTAACCAACCTGAGATTGACACTATGATAGTTGTAAACATGTGAATGAAGACATTTGGGGAGGATATTTGCTATCTGATCCTGTGTAGGAACATATTAGAGGAGCAAATCTTTCTTCTGAACTCGTTACCTGACAAAATAAAAATCATTGTCAAAATGCTTGATTCTTGAGTGGGAGACAGGGTTTGAAGCCAGAGCAATAGTAGACAGGATTTAAAGCCAGAGCAATAGCAGACAGATTGTCACATTTAAGTAAGGAAGGTTGAGGAATCTTAATATGGAGATCATACATGATATGCCTAATCCATGATATCTCCGCAGCAGTGTTAGCAAGAGTCTTGTACTCCGACTTTGTTGAACTTCAAGATGTAGAACCTTGCTTTTTAGATTTTCAAGAGATAGAACAGTGACCAAGATATATCACAAAACTTGTAGTTGGCCTTCTCTCATTGATTTCTCCAGCCCAATCAGCATCACTGTATGCAGTAATACAGGTTGTAAACTGTTTGAGGCACTAAACATAATACCTTTGTCTGATATACCTTGTAGATATCTCAAAATACGTTTAACTGCTCCAAAATGCACATTAGTGTGTGAAGTCATGAATTGACACACTGTATTAACAGAATATGTTATATCTGGTCTCGTAAAAATGAGATATTGTAATGCTCCCACAATGCTCCTATACTGTGTTGGACATGAGAGCAAGTTTCCCTCATTTTTCATCATCTGAATATGGGGCAGACATGGAGTAGTACGTGGCTTAGTGACACTCATTCCAGCTTTAGCTAAAATATCATGAGCATACTTTCCTTGACTTATGAAATTCTCCTTGTTGCTTTGTTTCACTTATAACCCTAGAAAGTATGACAAGGATCCAAGATCCTTCATGTCAAAAACATCACTTAAATCTTTGATCATAGTAGTAATACCCTCAGTATCTGAACCAGTTACAACTATATCATCTACATATAGTAGAAGTGCCACAACTTCTTTCTCTGAATTTCTCACAAACAAACTTGGATCAGAATAAGAGAATTGAAATCCCAAACTTGGAAGGAAGCTTGTGAACTTCTCATGCCATGCCCTTAGAGCTTGATTTAGACCATACAATGACATTTTCAAGAGGCATACAGGATGAGGAAACTGTGGATCTACAAACCCTTGAGGTTGATGCATATATACTTCTTCCTTATGATCACCATAAAGGAAAGCATTCTTTACATCTATCTGTCCCAATTGCCATTCCTGTATTGTAGCTAGAGCAAGCATAATTCTCACTGTGCTATGTCTCACAATAGGACTAAATATTTCTTCATAGTCAAGTCCTTTTGACTGACTATAACCTTGTGCAACTAGCCTGACTTTGTATCAAGACACAATCCCATCAAGATTCTTCTTGACCTTATAGATACATTTGCTTCCCACTATATTATTTCCTAGAAAAAAACTATCAAGGACCATGTGCCTTGTTTGTTGAGAGCATCGATCTCTTCTCGTATTGATGCATTCCATTCTGGGACTCCAACTGCAGCTTTGAAATTCTTGGGTTCAGATACTTCATGAATATCTGTTATGGTAGAGAAAATGAGGAAAGTATTCATACTGTTTGGCTTAAACAATAGCTGAATATGCATAGATATCCTGAAAGCTCTTCTTTTTCACAATTCCATTCTTAGCTCTTGTGAGCATAGAATGATTGTTGTAATTTTAGTCAGCAATAAACTGCAGCTCATGAGATAAACTATGAACATCCAACTCTCCCCCTTGATTCATCACTATTCCTCTATGTTGAAAATTAAAATTCTCTTCACTGTGAACACATTATATTCTAGAGTCAGCAATACTCTCATTACTTCTACAGTCACCACTATTACTTTCACCACTTTGATTCACATTCACATCATTATCATCATCATTACTCTTGTTCCTGATATCAACACTATAAAATGGAATTTCTATAGATACATCCCCCCCCAGTACTCTCATTACTTCTACAGTCACCACTGTTACTTTCACCACTTTGATTCACATTCACATCATTATCATCATCATTACTCTTGTTCCTGATATCAACACTATAAAATGAAATTTCTATAGATACATTCCCCCCCCCCCCAAACCACAGAAGGACACTCCAAGGGAGAAGAAATAGGCAAATAAACATGTAGCTGATGTGAATCAATAACAGGAAGTAGATTCTGAGTATGGACATGAATAGATGAAGGAGGAGAAGGAGATGAAAAAGGAAAAGTGGAAAAAGGTTGAGAAATAGGAAGAGGGATATAACGAATAGATGGTGGAGGAGATGGAGAGGATGAACTAGAAATTGGATTAGGAGTGGAGAAAGGAAAAATGGTTTCATCATGAATGACATGTCTACTAAAATACATCTTATTAGAGGCTCTACAATAACAAAGCACACATTTATGACCAATAGCATAACCAAGAAAGGAGCATTGTTGTGTCTTGAGAGCTAGTTTATCAGAATTGTATGGTCTGAGATAAGGATAACAAGCACTTCCAAAAATCTTCAAGCTACTAACATCTGGAAGTTTGCCAAACAACCTGAGAAAAGGAAAGTCTATCTTCAAAACCTCGCAAGGCATTCTATTAATAAGGTAAGCTGCATGTGATATAGCATGGAACCAAAATGGTTTTGGAACAGAAGCAGCAGATAAGAGAGTGGCTGCAGTTTCAACAAGATGCCTATTTCTTCTCTCAGCCATGTCGTTATGTTGTGAGGTATAAGGACATGCCACATAATGTTGAACTTCATTCTACTCTAAAAATGCCTTAAACCTGTGACTGTTGTTGACAAAATCCAACCCAGATTATCGAAGTAATCCAGGATAAGTCTTGCAGGACCCGTATTAGAGTATTTAGCACCGTCTAATCAGTACCAGCTACCCTAACACGAGCAACCCAACACTTTAACTGAGAACCTACCCTAAGTAAACAGAAGCTATGGACTGTTATGCCTCGTACTCTAGACAGTCACGAGTTCAACCGGCTAACCCGCAATCTGGACAATTTAAAAAAAAAATCTCAGGGAAAGGCATAAAAACATAAAACATTAGAGTGAGTGGACAAAATCATATAATCTGCGTAAACCAATAAACTAATATAACATACATTTCCTCATATTTCCATGAAATAATGCGAGTTCAAAATCGTATAACTAAAATACAAATAGAAGTGATCGCTCAGGCCATCTAACTTGAGTCGACTATCAGTATGAAAATATAGGTGATGGGTCAGACGAGATGTTTGTCCTAACCTCCCATAACAGGTCAGACGAGGTGTTTGTCCTAACCTCCCTTGACCGAACTATCTGGTGATCAGCCGAACAGTCACTGTATCGATGCAACTAAATAGTGCCATCACAAAATAAACATCCAAAATAAATATGTTCTGAAACATACCGTAAATAAGCTGAAATACTAAAAACAGAACTCGATATTAACTTTGAAAATAAAAAGTCCACTCACAATACTGTGCCGTGATTTTCATCAAGCTAAAGTCTGCATTTCGGCGTTTTTATACGTCTGTCACTAGTTGCTAATACATCGTCCTGAAACTATGATTACTATTAAATAGCTAATCGCCAAAAGTCATAATGAATAGCTAAGCTCGTTAATCAACAAGCAAAATCGTCGAAAATATCGCATTCTCGAACAGCGTACTTCCCGAATTAATTTACAAACTTTAAATTAAATTCTCAATTCTAGTTCTTAAATCTTATTCAAAGTTCTAACGTATTCCTCCAACGTTATTCTGTCATGATTGTCTGTATCATGCTTACTAAGAGCCACGACATACTGTCATACTGTGCATACAGAGTTCGTTGCGATAAAGATTAGAGAACCCAGATAGCCTCTTCTTCGGTACGTACGTAATTATTTCCGAAAATCAGCGAGGGTCATGGTTGCTGACTGTTGCCTTAGCTAGCTAGTCTATATCGAGCTGAGCCACAGATATACGTACGCACGGTGCTTGCTAATTAGTTTGATTTGTAATGCTACGGCTGCATGTGGAGTTGGATTACTTGTATGTATGAGAGATGATACTGTCACAGTGCTCTAAGATTTTTGGATTGTGAATATATGACAATATATATATATATGTTCAAGTAAGGTATGAATAATCTGTACATAACTACATATACTCTTTATATTTTTTTTATGTACGAATTAACTATGAAGATGGACTTGAGTCTATCCTGTTTGATGTTTGAAAGGTGGATCAAATTATGTGAGATTATCTTCATCTTGTTTAAGGAGAAAAATATGATAATTAAAAATTGTAATTTTTTCATTGATAGAATGTTTTATATATAAATTGATATAATTTGTCACAATAATTGTTCTTATAAAACATGAATTCTTTGTATCTCTATCTATACTAAATTGTATCTGATTAAGACAAGACACACACTGAAAGTTACGGAGAATAAATCTTCTTTAACACTCTTCCTTGTATCGATGACCAAAAGAATGATGTATGACTTATTGTCTCACTAAAAATCTTGCAAAGCAAACAAAAACCTCATGGATAAAACAAAATTTTAGTCTAAGGGAAAAAGAGTACAACGCATCAACTACAAAAGTTAATACATGCATGTGATGTAGACTCTTCCTGATGTCCACAGAAATGTAACCCCTCCTGATGTCTATAGAAATGTAACTCCCCCTAAGTGTAAACTCAGTCATAGAATTCAGATTACCTGCGCATACCAATGTGTCTAACATGTTTCACAAATGTAGATTTAAGTAGTGACTTGGTAAACAAGTCCGCAACATTATCCCCCGAATCAACCTGGTTCAAATGGATAATCAATAACTATTGCTATTCCTGATTGTAGAAGTATTTTGGCAAAATGAGTTAAGTATGATCACTTTTAATATAACCCAATTTTATTTGTTCAATGCAAACCACATTATCTTCACAAATACAAGTTGGTGTTGTTGTAGTAGATGGTAATCTACTAGACCCTCGAATGTGGTGTATTATTATCCTAAACCAAACACACACATCAACCGCTTCATATAAAGCTTTAATCTTAGAATAGTTCAAGGAAGTAACAACACGAGTTTATTTTGTTGTTCTCTAAAAAATTTCCATGTTCCTCCATGGTGAATACATACCCTACTTGGAAACGTCCTTTATATGGGTCAGATAAGTACCCAACATTAGCAAATCTGACCAACAGATCAACTGGTATTTCAGAATAAGGGACAACGGTAAAACTGCTCGCAGTAGGTTCAATGTTCAATAGATCGAACAATTACTTTGATGGATCGAAGGCATGATTCTGGTTCGTCCAGAGAGCAACCATCAATGAATTGAGTGATTCACTCGATGGGTCGAAGGCCTTATAACTTGCATGCTGCAATTCAACCATATCTTTTTCAGAAATTTCAAATTTCTCTCTGTATTCTTTGTAAGGAAAGAACATGCCCAAGTCACTGGTTATCTTCAAGTACCAAAAGGTATACCATACTCCATTCCAATGACTTTGCATTGGCACATACCGAGAGAGCAATGTCTAGATGTGTGCGCCAAGTTATATTTAACCAAGCTCTAACCGCACTAAAATATAGAATCTCATCTTCAAAAGATCTTTACCATCATCATCTCGATGAAATTGATCATTTTGGGTTCCAGACTGTAAATAACCTTTGGTGTGCAAATATGGTGCGCTTTGTCCATTTCCTGATTTAGACATAAGTAAAATGGTGAATAAGAATTCAACCAACTTGATATTCCATCTCAAAATAAATAATTAATCGATTCCTACCAAGGTCTATCATTTCAAACAATAGTTTCATCTATTGAAAACGCATTGACATAACTTTTCATTCTTATATCCCTTCCCAATCAAGCAGTCACTAAGACGTGTATACCACATCCTACTGGATTGTTTCAATCCATATAGTGAACGTCTCTATCTAATTACATGAGCATTCTGTGGTTTAGAGTTACTTGAATTGGGTAGAACCATGCCAACCGACACTCTCATGTATATCTCTGAATTAAATTCCCCATAAAGATATATAACCACATTTATAAGCTGCATACTCAGTATTTTGAACACTACTAAATTGATAAGGTAGCAGAAAGTGATGATGTCCATAACCGGAGAATATATCTCCTCATAATCAATATTAGAGCGTTGAGAGAATTCTTGTAGCATAAGTTCTTCTCATTGTACTTCATAATAAAGACTCATTTTGTGTCTAACCGGCTTACCATTCGGTGGTTATAGCACTACTATACCAAACAAAATTCATTTGTAAGAGAGTCTAGTTAAGCCTAGATTGTAACTTTCCATATCGGTCCATTTTCTCTACATTCATTTGTGTCTAACCGGCTTACCATTCGGTGGTTATAGCACTACTATACCAAAAAAAAATTCATTTGTAAGAGAGTCTAGTTAAGCCTAGATTGTAACTTTCCATATCGGTCCATTTTCTCTACATTAACCGTTGACAATCCACAACAGAACAATGATCCACTTCATTGTCGTCAATTCATGAGAGACGAAATAAGTAACGCATCATCAACGAACTTGAATGAATCGTCTATAATACCGCTAGCATTTGTTTAACTTGGTCAGATTTCTTTGTTTACTGATGTCGTTATTGACTTTGAGGCGTCCCCCCCCTCCCCCTCAGTGTTTGTCAATGTCGACTTTCAGACACAATTACAGTCATAAACAATCTCATGTGTTGATGATGAACAGTTATGCCTTGATGACTTGCCTTTTCACCGGCAACTCGTCAATGAATTTTGACTAAATGCTACACCCCCACTATGAGCAAGAGAAACACTACCTTTCCCGGGTGTTGCGTTAACTTTTCTAATGTTAGAGACTTTGAACCTTGCAGGATTTGCAGCATATAAAACCAATCTCATCACTCTCATGATATTAGTAAAGAAGTGAGACATTGAATCTGCTACTTTATGAAGATCAAGAATACATTACACTTCAATCTCACACTGAGATGTGCGGGGATCATGATGAGACATTGTGGGGGCATACCACGTCAATTTTCAAAGTTTAACTAGATGAAACCATTCTTATCTCCCCCTAACGGCGGAAAGAATTCCTCATCACAGTGACTATTTGAAAAAACTAGTAGTAAAGAGATCTACTGTCAAAATTTCTAAATAGCGGACATTCGTCGAAGAATCATAACCAACATAAATGCAGAATCATTGTTGATGACCCATTTTTGTACGTAGTAGAAGCGTAGTAGACACATGTAACGCTTAACCAGAGACGCGTAGGTGTGAGATATCAGGCTCATATCTAGTTACTAACTGGTATGCATTAAATGGTTGGTGATTTATGGGTATCAAGTGAATAACCATAGTTGCATGTAATATTACATATCCCTAAAAAGATACCCACAAATTAGTATGCATAACCATTGTGCTGGTCACAAACTTTAACCGCTTGATTTGTGCCTCTGTTAAACCGTTTTATGAATGAACATGGGGAACCAGGATGTTTAACGTCAATCCCAATCAACATGTAATAATAAACAAAATATTTTTATGTAAACTCTTCTACATTATCCAATCGAATTGACCTGATTAAGTTGTTCGGGTAGTGAGCCCGAAGCTTAAAAATCTGTGCTAGGAGTTTGGCAAATGTACCATACCATGTGGATTGCAAAGACGTGTGACTTATGCATTGATGCAACAATCAAAACTATTTATAAATAGTTCACATAGTGGTTTGATTGATCCACAAATATATTCTTGGAATCGGTGAAAGAATGGAAGTTGTATCTACAACAAAGGACCGTTATGCATGTAAACAACGTTATAGATATAAACAAGCTTTGAAAAATGAACGATGTGCATTAGATTTTGTCATAAGGACATGCGGTGGGATAACGCATGACGCCACATCAGTACTTTGCCAGGATTGTGCTGCACTCGTCTTGGAGACCGAGCCTGGAATGAGAGGGGTAGTCTCATCCTCCCCATCTAAACTGATGAATTTAGGTATTCCCACATGCTTCTTTGCTCTAAAGAACCGATGACCATGATAATTTCTCAATATCTTGATCATCATAATACAAAAGCTCATATGAGGCCAAGTCACACATAGTAATATCAGTGACTGCATTGGATTCAATGATCCTAACCGTAGTAAGATATAAACACTACAAATCCTCACAAAACCTCTCCAGATTGCGTCATTGGCAACATTTTACGCAGATTGGACACAAAACTCTTTTCCATTCTCACAATATTATTCTAAATGAAAACTGGTAGCATAAATATTTTTAAATCTGAGTAAGGTTCGAATAGCTTTTTAGGCGCATATAACACTTAATCTCGCCATCATATATCAACAAAATAATATCAATCAATACATCTTTAAACTCAAGACATGGCGAACACTTTAAGCAAATATTTTAATTTCGAAGCGTGTAACCCTTATAGAGTGCGTATATGGTATGATAATACCTAAAAACAACTGATGTATAACAACATCTGACCTGTCGAAATGACCATTGTAGATTAAGTCCCATATGATGACAAAAACTGATATAAAACCACAGCTGGTGCAGAATTCCAAGTTAAAATATTTTTTTAATCATTTTTCAATAAAATCGATGTAAAATACATAAAAAAATATCACAATCCGGGTATTACCTTTGATGGATCGAAAATCTCACAAAACTACCCGTGAGATTCCTTCGATGGATCAAAGAATAATTTCTCGATGGATAGAAGAAACCCAAAATAAATTTTGATTTTCCGATACTGATTTTTGATAAATCGAAGAACTTGACCCAAGACACACCTTTGATGGATTGAGAAGGTTTTTTAATGGATCGAAAAATGCAAAAATGTGGACCCGAGGATCACCTTTGATGGATCAAAGGTGTTTTGTGTACAAATTTTTGATGGATCAAAAATTATAGAAACCGACCCGAGGGTGACCTTCGATGGATTGAAGGTTCCCCGAGTTCAACAACATCCTCTTCTATGTGTCTCATTTTTACTGTATCGTTATGTCATTATGCCATATGTGAACGTAAACATCGAACTAAACACTGAATTTGTATTAAAATAACATTCTCAACACTTTCATAACCCGAAAAAGTAGGGAAAATTTTATTACTCACTAATAATTAAAAGTTACATCATAGATGTCTTATTCTATAACCGACTAAAACAAAGTCTCAAATCATAACTAACACCAAGTAAAAAAGAAAACTAAACTTGATTACATAGCAATGATATGAGTCTAATACATAGGCTACTCAAAAATCGCAGTGTCCAGACTTGTTTTCGTATTGTCTGCTATTATAAGATTTGCTTCACCGCAATCTTCCATCTCATAGGCTGTAGTGAAGTTAAGCCTCATGTGCTAGATATTGTGTGCATTTCTTGTAGGGATGTTGAATATCCTTGGGTACACAAACATTGTTTGTGCATGTGCTTGGTAGAGTCACATCTATAGCAATATGATAAACGCGAATTAGAAGCAAAATTGAAAGAATTTCTTCCATTCTTAGGACTAGAATGATTTTTGTTAGAGTTGTTTTGGTCATTGTCTTGGTGAGTCCAAGTCAAGTTTCGACTATATCCTTTACCACGAGCTTTGCCTTGTCCTCCTCTTCCACCAAGGCTATTGTAATTCTCAGAACGACCGTTCCTCCTATCCTTATGTGTCTTCCCACCAATGTTGTACAACTCATGGATCTTTTTAGTAAGAAAGATGCTTAAAGACTTCTCAATTATAGCCTGATCGGTCTTTACAATGCCACAAACGCTCAACTCTGATTGAAGCTCTGACATAGCCTGATTAAAAGCATTGATACTTGGATAATTCAATAACCGAATTGAATCCCATATTTCTCACAGTCCAGGAAGTTGTGCATTATACACATTATTGAACCTGTCTTGTAAAGTCACATACAAAACTGCGGGGTCATTGTTTAGCAAATATTGTTTCTTTAGAACTGGAAGTATATGCCGCCACAAAAATATGAGGGCTTGAGATTTGCGAGTTGGAGTTGATGGATTAGTACCAGGTGGTGGTGGTGGTGGTTGGATTGTATCTGTTAGATTCATACCGAGAAGCGCGTTCTCAATATCTGACACCCAATAATGGTATTCAGCTCCTTGAGGATCAAAGATATCAAATTCAGGTCTTTCTGGCTCTATTAATGTCATCTACAAGAGAGACAAGAGATGTAATTCGTTTACCGATCGAAAATTCATGATCACTAATATCAAGTTTAGGGAATGAGAACCGTGATCAATGATGTTTGGTCAAAAAATCGATTATCAATAAACGGTGGCTCAAAACCACACCCAAAAACCGTGACGAACCATCACATAGTATCGATTTCTCTTTCTTTTCTTGTTTTTTTCTAAACCGTGACTCCTCCAGGACCGTCACTTATACTTTATGGATATATATTCATAGGAACTAGAGCATATATATTCAATAATCACAATATCACAATAGCACAATCCTAAAATCTAAGATTTTGCAAGAAGTAAATTTTATTCCTAGACCTAGAGATTGGCGGTTTAGAAAATTTACCTCGAGAGTGGTATGCTCGGTATGAAAACTTCGCTGAAAAGAAGTTTGAAGAGAAAAATCCTCTAAATCTGGCGACTGTGACGAACTCCGGTGACGAAATGTGGTGCTCCGACGGTAGAGATTTGGTGTTTTAGGGGTTTAAGTTTTTTTTTATGGTGATTTCTTGCTATCAACTCAGAGCGTGCTGATAACGTGTTTAAGGAGAAAAGTATGATAACTGAAAACTGTAACTCTTTCATTGATAGAATGTTCTTTTATTGATAGAATGCCATATATATGTTGATACAACCTATTACAATAATTTTCCTTATAAAATAGGGATTCTCGGTATCTCTATATTTATTAAACTGTATCTAATTAAGATAAAACACACCCGAAATTACGAAAAATAAAATAAATTTTTATTTCCCTCTTCAAAATCTTGACAAAAGAGAGCTGTGAAGTCTCGAGGGAAATGATAGGAAAACATGCAACGAGCTAGCCAACGACAATATCTGGGTAGATGCATGCAGAAAGTTTCTGAAGTGGACGATTCAGCCGTTCAGGATATGATGTGGATTTCCTACACAATAAAAACACAAGAAACAAATGGAAAAGGAACAAAACACAGACATGGCATGTGATGTCTGAAGTTTCAAATTAAGTTGCACGTTAGAAGCCACCATCTAAAAATGGCTTGTATTCATGTTCTGCGGGGAAGCTAGCCGCCTAGACCTCTAAATTAACTGGTCGAGCCCCATAGGAGGGGGGTGCTCTATGTAGAGATTCATTTGAGTTGACAGATCATTGAGTATATCGAGATAGCTAGCTAGCTAGAGGTTCATTTGAGTTGAAAGCAAGGATGAACACCATACTCATGTCCATGTGCACGAGAGCTGCAAATTAAGGGGAAGAGAGGGATCGTAGTGAGGGACCTCGAGACCATGTTTGTGGTGGATAAATATATAAGGGTGTCAATTCAATGACAAAGATATGTATTTTGTGATTACTAGGATGAGATTGCATTCGGCGATGCCAGACATACTTGCATGTGCGGATGTGCCTCACCTTGCCATACATTCATGTTATACATTAGATTATGCACGTGTAATATCCATTTGGTTTTATCTTGTAGTTTAGTTACAATATATGTTACATGACGGGGTAGACCGACAAAGGGATTTGAAAATTTAGGCCATCACCGGCCAGTTTGGGGTTATATTTGATCTTACACTATAATTTAATCTCTCAAATATATTATTTAAATAAATAATAAAAGTTATATTTTGTGCCGTTTTTAACGTATAAAGACAATAATTTTTATTTTTATATTATATTATTAATTTAAACTTATATATATTCTAATAAAATCTTATGAATATTATATATATATAATTTAGATTACATGTGTTGTTTTCATAAAAGTTTTTTTTTTTAGATTTGAAGATTATTATTCTATTTTTTTCTAATACTCCTTATTTTAGATAGATATGATCATATCCCTATATTTACTAAAAATCAACAACTTTCACCATCCCTATAATATAAAATATCATTAATTAAAAGATAAAATGATTAAGTCAAAAAATAATTATAAAATTGATCAAAGTAGTCAAATACAGTTCAACATCCAAAAATAAGCCTAACAAAAGAGAAGATGCAGACCTTTAAAAAAGAAGAAGAGGAGGAGGCGGGTTGTGACGGTGGTGACAGAGAGAAACGAGAGAGAGAAAGGTGAGACTGGAAGAAAAGTAACCCCAATAAGAAATACCTTTAATATTGAAAATATTACTGTATTTTTTTGAAAGGGTGTATTTATTATATTCATTGATGGTTTATTTAACAAATAAATTATTACTCATATTTTAAAATATTACATTATTTATATTTATTTATTATATTACTGTTGCATATATTATATTTACTAAAAAAATTAAAAAATATATTTCTAATATTTTTAAAGTATTGCACATGATATATTTATTATTTTGATTATATTATTTTACAAAAATATTGTGATTACCATTGGAATTAAAATATTAAAATAAATTGATTAATTAAATGATGTCACCATTAATTATGTTTAAATTGACGTGAGCACTAATTAAAATTAATTTTATCCATTAGGAACATCAAATTTTTAGTGTTTAAGTACAATTGTGGTTCCCATAAAAATACAGCCCAGGGCTATGCCAAAGGCCATATATAACCCGGCTCTTGGCCCGATTGGGCTACTTTATCATTTTTTGGTATAGCTATGCCCTGAGTTAGAGATAAATTTTCACTGATTTTGGGACTATATCAAGCCTTTGACCCTGAACTAGAGATAACTAGCCTTATATATGCTTGTATTAGTAACCCCTTTATGTGATAAACTACACAAATACACAATGGGTTAATGGGAAGGGTTGCCAAATAGATTGAAGTTTCATTTGCAATTGTTACTCAAAAGACATGTTAGTAGAAAAAAAGAATTTAAGCTTGTGTCGTCACGTACATTGATCATACAGTTTCATCCAAAACGAAGTTCCGTTTAAAAAAATATATATATATATATATATATATAACGAAGTTTTTATTTTCACAAGATTCACAAAATTGTTAGGTCATTGAAACTGTTTATCCTCTAGATTACTGTACAAGGATCATGCTGACAAAAAATAACCCAATCAGAGTTGATTTGGTCATTGATCGCCAAATTTAACTTTTAATTTATACAATTTGTCGGTTCGTCCGATATACCTTAAAATTTAAATGTGGTGATTAAATGGCCAAATCAGCTTAGATTTAACTAATTTTTCTGTAAGCGTGATCCTACGACAATAATATAATATATACAATAAATGATTTCAATAGTCAGACAACTTTGTCAATCTAGTGAAAATTGAGATTTCTTTTATTTATTTATTTTAAATGGAGATCCACTCTAGATAAGGACTGTATAAATATGTATGTATATTACATTCGTGCATATTACACTCGGGACATGTACTATAAAGAAGATTAATTCTCTTTTTTTTTGTTTACAAACAAAAATGAACTACCTTTCATAAACGGACTCCTTCGATAACCACATTATATATGTCATCGTTACTTTGCGGTCATCTGAGAAAAATCTCGTTACAGTAATGTGTTGGTGACATTGTATATAGGGAATTGAAGGATGTTTGTTCCTACTTCCTAGTCATGGGTATGTATGCTCTAACTTCACGCCAGAATTTACGACCAGCACTAACTATTGACCACTAGTTGTGAAGGCCGCGGACAAGACAAGAAGCTGCATATTCATCGGAGGATAAGCTATGCGTGCGCAGAGGTATGGAGCGAGTCATTATTCCGTGACATGCAAGAACTAACTTTTCTGGATGAGATAGTTCCAGTTAATGATAAATACTGGATATATATATATATAGTGCAGTAGTACGTATACGTATGGCTAATCAGCCATATGTGTAGTGCTCCCTCTGGTGCTGCTTGGGTGGCTCATCAATCAGTCATCACTGTACTTGCACTTAGGTTTGGTCGGCCAGCGCGCGGATGATGATCGGAGTCGGAGAATGTTCCCGCACTGCACGCATCTTATTAAGCTACAGAAATCCGCCATCAATCAATCGTAGCCGTCCGTGCGTCCAAACTAAATGGAATAGGGGCTTTACATCCTTCTATTTGTATCCATCCTAATTGGACAATTGGACATGGTAACGTGAGTACGTGACTACTGACTAGTGAGAAATACCGATATGCGTTTTTGAACTTTTAATTTTGTAGCCCAATGACACAGGCCCATCTGGCTTTGGCTTGACTCAAAGAAAGTAGTGATTAATTTGAGTAAAAATGCACATATTAATTACTTATTACTTATAGAAAATTATCCATCACTTAAAGTCTAATTTTCCTATTTAGCTCATTAACACTTTTTATCCTAACTAAGGTCATTCTTATTTTTTTTCTTCTTTTTTTCTGACTTTTCAATTTTACCCTTTAGACCGCTTTTGACACTATCCGCAAAGAAATCGCATCCCTCTTCGTCTTCTTCTTCCTCTAGATCTCTCACCTGCCGTCGATCATGGATCCCTTCACTCTGTTCTCTTTGCTTCTTATTGGACATCTTCTGGGTGATTCGGTACAAGAGCGAGACGGAGGCACTGCTGATGAAACTTATGGTCCGTCTCGCTGGTGAAGCTTATGGAGAGGGAGAAGGAGGACAAAAGCTTCTCGGGAAGTGTATCGAGGAGTTAAAGAAGAAGAGTTTGGAGTTTGATCTGCTTAAGGAGGTGGATGCATTGAGGAGGGCTAAGAGTATGGGGGTGGAGAACAAGAATGTCAAGAAATGGTTTGCTAAGGATTTTGTGACGTTGTTCTTTGTTGTGGTTTCGTGCTTGCGATTATGAGGGTTATCTTGTGCAATTAGGTTGTTGTTGAGCTTCTGTTTGATTCTTAGTTCTACTAAGTTGCAGAATGTTTTGTTCTGCTTAATTTGTGACATGATTTTGATGTATTTTTGTCTTTGATTGAATGTAATCTTGATGAACTAGATCAAGATTTGATGGAGGAATCTATAAGATTGGGAACTTGGGATTCAAATGATCTTCAAGATCTGATGTATTTGATACATTGTAATCTTATTGCCTACGAATTTGGATTCAATTTAGTTCATATGATCGATTATAACTATTCTATTTGTTCCTTTATGTGGGTTTGTTATGCTTCATGAGAAGGATTTGTAGAATAACAAGGTGACCGATCAAAGAAATTGGTACTATTCTAGTTTAGAATTGGGTGGATTTTAGCTTGATTTGAACGGTTCTGATTTCAGTCACCTATTATGAAATTGGTAGTACTAAACTTCAAGAATATTGCTGTCAGCTGGTGGTGAGCTTATTTAAGATCAGAGTTTCATTTTAAATCAACATTAGTGAGGTATTTAGATCATATGACAACATTATGTTGAAATGTGTTGTCTATTTCTTCTGGAGCTGAAATTTGGTTCTTAATCTTTCTGTCATATTCTTTTGTAATTACACTTGCATTAAGGACTTTTTGGTAGCTTGTGTATCCATTAAATTTTTTCAAGTTGAAAAAATTTCAGAATTAGTTTTTCTTATGATATTCTTGATGAACATGTTGAAGAGTCTTTCAAAGATGATGGTGAAATTCTTAGGAAACCTCTAGTCAAGTTGAAGAAGCTCTTGCTAACTTGATTCACAATTTGTACCAGGCTCTAATCCTGAAAACTCTATGCAACATTAACTTGTATGAATTGATTGGCAGAATGTTATATAGTTCTCAATTTGTATAGGTTTGTTCTCGGCCTCTTAATTAGTTGGATGTTATTTCACAATATTCAAATAGTTATCCCACTTATAAGCACAGTTAACTATAAACTAATCACAGTGAATCCACAACTACCTACTATAACTACACACAATTAACTCACACCATGACTACCAACAATGAACTCTTAAACTATCCACATTTATTTACAATTACCCACAGTTAACTCTAAGTTAACCAAAGTGAATCACAGTTAACCCACAACTACCTATTACAGCTACATACAATTAACTCACATCATGGCTACCAACCGTGAACTCTCAAACTACCCACAATTATCTACAATTAGCCACAATTAACTCCACGATAACCATAGTGAACCCACAACTACCTACTATAATTACATACAGTTAACTCACATCACGGCTACCAACTGTGAACTCTCACACATACCTTGAGTGAACTCTCAACTTACCCACAGTTAATATACAATTACCCACTACAACTCTAAGATAACCACAATGAATTATAGTTAACTCTAAGATAACCACAGTGAACTATAGTTAACCCACAACTACTTATTATAGCTACATACAACTAACTCACATCACGGCTACATTGAGTGAACTCACACGTACCCACAACTGCCACAATACAGTTATCCATAGTTAACTTTTAGCTACCTACAAGTATTTCAAAGTGACAAACATCTAACAATATTTACCCACAAGGAAACTCAAATCACGTCTAACGCATAACTACTCACAGCTACCTACAACTACCCACAATTAACTATCAACTAATAACAATTATCCCATAGTTACTTATAGTGAACTCTCAATTTCAAAGTGACAAACATCTAACAATATTTACGCACAAGGAAACTTAAATCACGTCTAACGCATAACTACTCATAGTTACCTACAACTAACCACAATTAACTATCAGCTAATAACAATTATCCCATAGTTACTTATAGTGAACTCTCACAGCTACCTATAGCTATCGATAGTAAACTCTCACAGCTATCAACAATTAATTTAACAGTTACTCCCATCTACTGACAACTAATCCAACAAAAGCAAATAACTAGATCTTAATAGTGAACCCACTATGAACTCCACAATTAACGCATAGTGAACCACAATTAACTCTTATAATACCCCTGTATGGTAAAGTGATAACAAAATTGAAGCATAGCTATCCACAACTATCGACAGTTAACTAAACAGTTACCTATATCTATCAATAGTTAACTCAACAATTACCCACAACCACTGAAAATTAATCCAACAAGTACTCCTAGATTTTAGTAATATATAAATTCAAGAACAAGTTACAAAACACCCAAACTTCGATTCACTTCGATCTATAAATTTTAACAAATGCATAAGAACCTCTATAACAAATGTATACCAAATAAGTATAAAACGCCTTAATTTTTTAAGAACATGTTTGGTTGTGGCCACTTTTAACACATAAAAATGAAACGTACTGCAGGTAGAACAAGTCTCAGAAAGAATGAGGTAATGGACTGGAGAAGAATTAGTAGACCACAAAAAATGAAGAATACGTCATCATTCCTGCTAGGGCAAATGCGTCTCCATTGTAGTCATTCTTGAAAGGAAAAGGCTGATTTTGTTGCTGGCCATAATATGAAGAATTCCAATCACCAAAATGATACTCATAAGGCTCGTCATCTGAAAAGCTACACCATTCTTTGTTCAACTTGAATGAACTTAGTAGAGGGCATGACTTTCCAATAGCTACTACACCTTTCGATAAAATGTTAGCGCATAGAGTAATGTCAAGTTCTTCCAACAACGGAGGTTTTGGAGCCACTTTAGCCAATCCTTTAGCTAAAACTCCATTGCAACTCAACAATCGAAGGCACCTGATTCCGTTTGACCTGTTTTTTTCGAGTGAATTCAGTGTCACATACTCACATATACATGTATTCACCAAAGTAAAAAAGACCACTACAAACTTATAAATTAATCACAAAATTAAATCCCTAATCAACAGAGCTCATCATATAACGTTATAAATATAGCTGAATATAAAAAGCAGTACATACTTGAAGCCATTACATATCCGTGATATAGTGAAGCAGGTTATCGGTGGTGAAGTAGATAATATAAATCTCCACAAGTTCGCCACAACTAAGATCAATAGCGTGGGGACACGTGATCTTCAAGTTGTAGCCCATCCAATGAGTAAAAAACAAAAAATAAAGCTAATACATAGCCTAACCTACTAAATTATGAAAATGAAACTGAACAACCTTGTACACTTGGTAAAGACTAAAGAAGATATGATCTCTATGAGATTATAAGTAGTTGATGTTCTTAATGGGCTACAACAAGCACAATCTGAAACATGTATAGCTCAAATGGTTAGAACAACAAGTCCCCTTTGAAAGCTGATGCAGTCATAGATCATATACTTACCATCACACTTTTTGCACAACCTTCCAATAACTATTTTTGGTTGTTTTCGGCACATAATCAAAGAAGGATTATGCTTAGCCATGTTCCTACAACATGGTGCATGCATTGCCATCAGTGCCTACATATTAACATACATAATATTTACAAGAGTTAAATCATACTTCTTGCTCCGCCACTTAAACGATAACAATCAAAATAGAAAACTATTAGGATACAAATATCAAACACAGACCTCGACCAAGATACCAGCCAAAATTTGAGTATTCATAGGCTTCGGCTCAAACTGCATCCACACTGAAGATGAGAATCCAAACATAAACCACTCCTAAACCAAAAACCCTAACTTAAAAATAACCTGAGAGAGACGAAGCATGCACATATTCCTCCATTTCTTCAATCAATCACCACAACTAAAACCAACACTAATCAATTTTTCAATCTTATAACTAGCACTAATCAGTCAATTTCTCAAGCTTATTGTAAAATCAGAAACATAATTAATTTGTGGAAATTAGAAGAAGCTAAGAGCTAGATTGATTACATGAACTCAAATTGACCAGAGCGGATGGGCCGCTTGATTTTAGCATCAACAGTTGGACTTTGCTGCCTCCACCGTACCATCTCTGAAAGAAAATGATCTCGACGTAGTACTGGTCCACCGTCTTGAGCCATCCGACGTCCTCATGAGAGTGAGGCACTATATGGACGTTGAGCTTCTCAGGGACTATCCTCACCGGAGAGGTCAAAGGTCAGTGCCATGGGATGTGATGTGATGGAAGCGAGGAAGCCATAATAGCGATGTGGAGGTCGAGATTGGAGCTCTTAGTCTCTTCTACTGCATGTGTTCTCAGCCTAGGGGGGAGAGAGCGAGAGAGAGAGAGTTTTGACTGGTTAGAAGGATGGTATGGTCGTAAATATGATCAATTTTAAGGTTATATTTGTTAGGAAGGTGACCTGATTTGGAATAAAAATGTTGAGTGACATAATCTAGTATAGATTTTATGTAAATGACCTTATATAAAACTTGCCCTACTACTTATTAGTTATTACTAAACACGGTCACTGATTTTGCAACTACTTGGTACGTACTTTGATGGATTAAAATGATTTTACCATATAGGAAAAAAAAAGATTAGAAATAAGTTTAATTAGCTAGGTTGTGTCAAAGTACATGATTGAGGCTCGACGATGGAGGCTGATAAATACGACTTATGTTAGTTAGTAAGAGCATCTGCACCCATTGCAGTTTTGCTCGAGCCCACTGAAAATAGGAGGAGCGAGTCATTTGGGGTGTGCAACGAGAGGGAAGGTCGCAGGCGACTGAGCATTGACGGCTTGCTCGAGCAGCCGAAGGTGCTGCTCTTGCACGTCTGGCTGCACCTCCTATTTGACGTTAGCCACGACGTCACCCACGTTTGTTCCTTCATCCCAATGATCCTCTTGATCTGGACCATTAGATTTGATTTGAAAAACCAATCCGACAACCCATATTAAATCAAATATTATTAAAAATTATTAAATTGACAATCAAATATTTGAAATTCATAATAAATAGTTTGAGTATCCGAAAATTATACGAAAAATCCTACAAGTTCGGAATAAAATATTCTGCAACTCTCACAAAGAAAGTATAGTCATATTTGTATATCAAAAATAGTGAATTTTAAAAACTCGTATTTATGACAAATTCGTCATCAACGTTAATCGTGTAACGACGAAACTAAAAAACGTGTGTCGTCTAATTATTGGTCCAATATCTTACAAAGTATTAAAAAAATAAAATATTAAAAATTGATGAATAGTATTAAGAGGTGTTACCTTTCTACCGCTGCTGAAAAAATTAGTATTGCACCTCGTATTCGCTGAGTAGTGACTGCACCTCCTCAAATATGAGGTGTAAGACAAATGAGAGGTGCTAAATGGGTACGGATGCTCTAAGATATGCAAAAATGTGGGTAGCTCCGTTCCAACAATATGCATGTTTGGTATAACTTTTCAAAGCACTTCTAATCTTCAAAAAGTACTTCTATCAATTTCAAGATGTTTGGTTATAACACAAAACACTTTGAAAAAATTCAGAGAATCACTTAAAACATCTAGAAGTAATTTTTTAGGAAGCATATGAAAGGTGCATCATCTTGAAAATTTTCCGAGACTAAAAATTATTTTAAAAATCCATCCCAAACAAAACAGGCCAATAACCCGATGCGGTTGCTCATTAATTGAAGTATTGAACCCATGATTACAGTCGGGCCGTGATTTATGTTTTACAAATCCAAGTTGTGGCCGAAAGAGGCGCACATAACAGTTATATGCGAATCAAGTCGAACGATACAACCGCTGTTTCCCAAGAAGCTAGTTGACTAGCAACTCCTAGTTTACCATATCGGGGCATGTCCAAAAAACTGCTCCCACGAACCCTCTTCCGATCCTCCTCTCTAACTATCTCTGTCAACAACAACAACGTACACAGGTCTCTTTGTTTTCCTCTCTAAAAAATCTCTTCTACATAAACAAATTATTAAACCTCTCAGATTCCTAACAGTTATGTCTTCTCGAACAAGAATCCAAATAAACCCATCACAACTCACTAAACCTAATCCAGCCACATTTCCCGGCCAATCTGTCCGTACGCTCTTCTTGTTCTTCTCTTTCCTCCTCCCCATATAGAACACACACACGATCATTGCCCTGAATTCCTCTGCCGTCAAGTTTTCTACGTAGAATTCACTAATGGCTTCGGCGCTTGTAATGATATTAGGCTTATTATTAGCGGCATTTCTGGCGCTGCAGCCTCTAGTTGTGTTGAGCCGCCCTAACCTCATCCCAGGCCGCATGTCCGATCTCGACGGCTGGATCCTGACCAATATGAGGGAGTACGACGAGCGCAAGACCGACTTAAGGAGCCAGAGCACCGCCCCGGGGACGCATTTCGACACCGGACTCGCCGCCGCCGAGGACGCCAGGATGGTCATCAGGGTGAAGAAGGACGGCACCGGAAACTTCAGGACGGTGACGGAGGCGGTGAACAGCATCCCCGGAGGGAACAGGCGGCGCGTGGTGGTGTGGATCGGCGGGGGAGAGTACAGGGAGAAGGTCCTGGTGGACGTGACGAAGCCCTACGTGACTTTTTACGGGGACGGGAACAACATGCCGTCTATTACCTACGACGGCACGGCCGCCATGTACGGGACCTTCAACAGTGCCACGGTAGCGGTGGAGGCGGACTATTTTGTGGCCGTGAATATAGCGTTCGTGGTGAGTACTGATCGGGCGTTACGTAATTTATGTTGCTTCTAAATTTGTTTTGCCGTTTTTGTTCGTATTTCTCGTTCGCTTTGGTATCTTTCCGTGTCCTGACCGCTCCCACATATTATGCATGTTCGTTATTTCTTCTCACATTGTCTTTGCTCTTGATCGATCGCTTCTAGCTAGTTTGTCTAGGTAGAGTGGTGAGGGAGAGAAATGAGTGCAGAATGGTATGCATGCCATTTCGTGTGGTTTAGATTTTAGAAGGGTTAGTGATGACCTCATCAGGGGATGGAGCCATTTGACTATCTTGCACACCTTAATAATATGGGGTTGGAGTCTTTGGTCCGTAATTCGTACTTGTTTTAAAATCTTTTCCCTTAAGAAGTAAACACAAAGTTAGTGCACTCATCAATAGAGTTGCCTATAGTTTGATAAATTTAGACAATGGATTATATCATATCTCGGTTGCTATAACTCCTATAAGATCATGAATGTTTCCTTTCAAAAAAAAAAATTATGAATGTTTCTCTAGTCGATCGATCCCATCAATCGCCTCAATCATCTCCATCAACTTTGATTCTGTCTAGTTCCATCAATCTTATTCATACCATAACTTAACGGTCTCTATCTACTACAGTTTTTTTTTTCTCAATGTTTGATTGCCGTTCTTGTACCTCTACAGCTTCGAATGGTTAAGATTAAGTTAAAATGCAGAGGAAATATATCATTGAACTATATTTCATTGATTAATGGATTCGTTGTTTGTGTAGAATTCAGCTCCTAAGCCGGACGGCATAAGGAAGGGAGCACAGGCGGTGGCGATGAGGATATCCGGGGACAAGGCAGCCTTTCACAACTGCAAGTTCATTGGATTCCAGGACACCTTATGTGATGATAGGGGGAGGCATTTCTTCAAGGATTGCTTTATTCAAGGCACCGTGGATTTCATCTTTGGCAACGGAAAATCCCTCTACTTGGTATACACATAATTCCTCCAAATTAAATCCCTTTCCTCGTTATGTCTCCTGCTTTTTGTGTATTTTAATTTGATCTTTTAATCCTAGCTTGAACCGGATGCTCTAACTTTAACATAATGTATACCACTGGCCTGGTTTTTCAGAAGAGTACCTTAAACTCAGTTGCAAATGGACAAGGGGTGATCACGGCACACGGTAGGGAAAACTCGCAGGACGATAGCGGATTTTCGTTTGTGTATTGCAATATAACGGGAACAGGTGAGACTTTGCTAGGGCGTGCATGGAGGGGGAGAGCAAGAGTGGTGTTTTCCTACACGTACATGGGAAACCTTGTCGGCCGCGAAGGGTGGTCCGACTACAATGACCGTTCCCGTGCCAAGTACGTAAATGACTCAACTTAGATTTCGTTTGCTTATTAATATTACAATTAGTGTCTTTAAATTAAGATGATTGATCATCATCTCTGTTGGTTTTGCATATGTAGCACTGTGTACTATGGAGAGTACAAGTGTTCTGGACCGGGTTCAAGTTTAACGCATAGAGTCAAGTATGCGAGGATGCTAAATGATATAGAAGCCAAACCATTCCTCAGCTTGACTTTCATCCAAGGAATCAAGTGGGTTCTTCCTCCTCCCACTCTCTAGTCATATTCTACTGCGTATTGCATCAATCTCGGCTGGCCGGCCGGCCGCATCGCGTCGTAATAAGCGGTTACAGAAGTAGCTAAAGACCAAGAACGAATGCATGCATAAAACTGCTAGCATCTTTCGTTCTTTTTAATTGAATGTATCATGCTTGTATGTGTGTAAGTAGAAGTGAAAAGACTGAAAGTTGTTGGGTTCAGATGTATATACCTAACCTACATGCGCTTGGGTTTCACTCATAAATTCATAGATTGAAACTTCGAAATGGGTTTGGGTAACCTACGTACGTTCTTGATTTATTTTGTTTTTTAATTCAATTCACAAACCTAAAAGATTCATCTTGTTGTTGACGGAGAGCCTCAGTTGACCATGCTGCTTATAGCTCTGCCAGTTCGGTAATGGAGAGTGATTTCAGTTTCACACGGGAACACATTCCTATTGGTATTATATTGATGCTTAAGGCTATGCATAATTTGGGATCAGTGCCAACCTAAGGGGATCTAAAACAATTGTCTGCCTTTAGATTTGGTCTTCCACATGATCTTATATAAAACTAACTGCCAGAGTTTCTATATAGTTTTATATAAACGTACGAATGCATTTGCCGAAAGAACAAAGCTATATCTAAAAGTGATTGTGATCTTGGAACCATGTGCAAGAATATATAGTGTATTTGAAGATCATCATAAAAGGGACTTGAAGCTTAAGCATGTGTCATTAAATAACAGACCGAAAACTAATCTGCTGCATATATATCGAAGATCTCATTCTGCATTTCAGCTATGGATTATTACTTATCAGCAAAGACTTAAATTTTATGGTCAGAACTATAAATCAATAAACAAACAGTATTGCTAGAGAGATAAATATGTTTCACACGGCATCCTCACAGCCAAATGGAGTTCATCACAATATCACATTCAATACGGAGAAAAATAGAGAGATGGGGTTAACATAACAATACCAGTCACTCTGTATCACCAAATTGTAGGCAACTCGTAAAACGCATGGGCATACCTGAAAGCTCTCTAACTTAAAGATTTTCCTATTGTTTTGTTAATGATGAGAAACCCAAAAAGAGAGAACAAAGAGATGTCTGCACACATGACGCTAGAAACCCTGCTTTACACCCATAAATCCAGCCCTACATTCTGGACCACTAAAAACCAACATCGGCATAATTACTTACTCGATCTTCGGCAACATTGAACGAGCTTCCACGCTCCAGCTGCAAAAACAACAATGAAATTTACATTTTAGCGAAAACTAGTGAACAACAATTGTGACATAGATGTCTAATGAAAATGTGTGACAAAGTATGGTGATATGCAATGATTTAATTAGCTACCTGGGGTGTCATTAGGGTGAGCTTTCTGATGGTTCTCTATGCAGTTCAATAGGTACTTGAACGTCTCAGTCTCACAATGAATTGTGAGCCCGCCTGTCACGCCCCGCCAACATTCCAAAGGTTGCCTTGAGCATTCGCGAGGGAAGCATGGCTCAAGGATAGGGTTGGAGCACCCTAGAAGCATCCGTGGACAGCTAGAGGCACCCAGAGGGGGCTGCCAGGGACATACAGGGGCTGTCCGAAGCACCCAGAGGCAGCTGGGTGCTAGCCAGGGGGCTGCCTGGCGCAACAGGAGGCAGCAGGGTGCCACCCGGGTGGCTGCCAGAGGCACCCGGGGGCTGCCAGAGGCACCCGGGGGCTGCCAGAGGCACCCGAGGGGGGCTGCCAGAGGCACCCAGGGGGCTGCCAGAGGCACCCGGGGGCTGCCAGAAGCACCCGAGGGGGCTGCCAGAAGCACCCAGGAGGGCCTGGAAGGTGCTGGAAGGTGCTAGAAGGCTGCGGAACAGCAGAGACAGTTCCGGAAAGGTCCGGAACAGCGGGGTTAGTTCCGGAGGGGTCCGGAACAGTGTGGTAGCATCCGGAAGGGTCCGGAATGGTACGGAGGCACCCGGAACACTACGGAAGGTTCCGGAAGGCCGTGGAAGGCCTTAGAAGGTTGCGGAAGGACGCGGAAGTTTCCGGAAGACTCGGGAAGCATCAAGAGAGGTCTTGAACTCTCTAGAACCTTAGAGAGGCTCATGGGTCAAGGTCACTCCGGAGATCTCTAGAAGCGTCAAGGGACATCTTGGAGTTGTCTAGATGGGTCTAGAACTCCTTATATTTGTATATGTGCTAGATTAGTCTAGAAACACATAGGCTTGGAGGTGGAGACTATAAATAGGGAACCTCCCCTCCCATTTGAGATAGATTGGAAGATTGGAGATTGGTAGATTAGAGAGACTAGAGAAAGGAACTCTAGGAGCAAGTTGTCAAACTCTTGTAAAGCTTTCTTTTAGCAATACAAGTTTCTTACTTGCAAAACTCTTCTCCCTTCGATCTTTCGGTTGCTCTAGCCAAGCGTTGGCGACATTTAGGCTGACTTAGCATAAGGGGAGTGCTAAGGCCGCACGAGTGCTAGCAGAAAAGTAAGCTCGTGACAGTTGGTATCAGAGCTTGTCGATACCTGTGGAAGTTGGTATCAAAGCCGAAGTTCCTTCGGAGCCTCATTCAAAGATGGTGAAGCAAACAGCGAGCAAAGGTGCATCGCTTGACATTACCAAAGGTGCGTCGGGGTCCAGCCTTTCCGATGTGGTGACGCAAGAGGGAGTTCGCGAAGAGCTTGCCAACCCAAAGAGGTCTACAAGGGACATGCTTTCTTCTCTCGACTCACGCCTAGCTCAGGTGGAGGAGGCCGTGAGTGGCATGGGGGCCCAGGTGGAGGACCTAAGCCAACAAGTGGAGGGCTTAGAGGCGGAGGATATCGCCATCCACACTGCGATCAAGGGGATGCTAGTCCAATTGGAGGAGACCTTGCGTGGCGAGATGGGGAAGATTCGCGAGGAGTTCATGGGGGAACTCGCAAGGATGCGTCAAGTCCACGAGAAGGAGTCGAATAGTACGCTTGCACGCATGGAGGAGATGCATGGGGACTTGACCCTATGCAAGCGCGCACTGGCATCGACGGGGACAAGCACCAGTGGTATGGGGGAGGCTAGGCACGTGGAGGTGCCAAAGCCAAATAGTTTCGGAGGTTCGCGCAACGCTCGTGAAGTGGACAACTTCTTATGGGGGCTAGATCAATACTTTGGAGCCGTGGGCATCAACGAGGAGGATGCCAAGATTCGGGCAGCGGCTCTCTACCTCACCGACACAGCCATGTTGTGGTGGAGGCGAAGGCGAGGAGACATTGAAAAAGGTACGTGCACCATCTCTACCTTTGATGAATTTAAGAAGGATCTTAAGAGGCAATTCTATCCCGAGAATGCCGAGGATGAGGCAAGAGCTCGATTGCGGAGGCTCAAGCACTCGAGGTCGATTGGTGAGTATGTCAAGGATTTCACCAATCTAGTGCTTGAGATCCCCGACATGACCGACAAGGATGCTCTCTTCAATTTCATGGATGGTCTCCAAGCATGGGCCAAGGCCGAGTTAAGGCGACGTGGGGTGCAAGACCTTGCTACCGCCATAGCTGTGGCCGAAAGCCTAATCGACTACACTAGTCGAGAGGAGACTAGCAGCCAGCCGAGGGAAAAAGAGAGTATTCATGTCAAGGGTGGGGGAGACAGAGGCCTACGTGAGAGAAACGGAAGCCCACGCAGGGACGAGTTCCGGCAAAACAATCACTCGGGACGGAGAGTGGACAAGGGCAAACAAAGGGACACGAGGAGCTTGGGGAAGCTCAATGACAACCGGTGTTTCCTTTGCGATGGTCCGCATTGGGCGAGGGACTGCCCAAAGAAGAATGCGTTGAGCGCAATTCTAGGGACCCGTCAAAGTGAGATGGAGGCCAAGGGTGGCCACGAGGATGCACGTATGGGGGCTATACAGCTGCTGAATGCGATCGAATCCACTCCTACGGATGAAGGTAAAGGATTACACTTTGTCGACATCACTATAAAGGGAAAGCCAACGGTGGCGATGATCGACACAGGTGCATCCCACAACTTCATTTCCATTGAGGAGGCCCAAAGGTTAGGACTTAAGGGCAACGATGGAGGACACTTCATGAAGGCGATCAATTCACCAGCTCAGCCAACTCTAGGGAGAGTTCGAGGAGTCAAGACAAGCATGGGGGCTTGGCATGGGAAATTAGACTTCTCGATAGTGCCCATGGATGACTACAAAGTTGTCTTGGGGATGGAGTTCCATGATCGGGTCAAGGCGATTCCGATACCGTTCGCCAAAAGCATGTTCATCATGGACGGCGACAGGGTTTGTGTAGTGCCAACCAAGGTCACCAAGCAAGGCGCGAAGGTGTTATCGGCATTACAACTCGTGAAGGAGCCAGCTAGGGAGGCTACACATCGGGTGATAACGAAGGTCGTGGAAAAAGTGCTCGCGGATAGAGTCACTTATCGCCTGGGGAGGCGAAGCCACAGGGAGTACCTTATCAAGTGGAGAGGTCTGCCCGACACGAAAGCCAGCTGGGAGTCCGAGGACGTTTTGTGGCGATTCAAGGACGAGGTCCGACGCTACAATGGGGAAGCCGCGATGAGGGCATCGCGAGATTGGGTGGGGGAGAATGTCACGCCCCGCCAACATTCCAAAGGTTGCCTTGAGCATTCGCGAGGGAAGCATGGCTCAAGGATAGGGTTGGAGCACCCTAGAAGCATCCGTGGACAGCTAGAGGCACCCAGAGGGGGCTGCCAGGGACATACAGGGGCTGTCCGAAGCACCCAGAGGCAGCTGGGTGCTAGCCAGGGGGCTGCCTGGCGCAACAGGAGGCAGCAGGGTGCCACCCGGGTGGCTGCCAGAGGCACCCGGGGGCTGCCAGAGGCACCCGGGGGCTGCCAGAGGCACCCGAGGGGGGCTGCCAGAGGCACCCGGGGGGCTGCCAGAGGCACCCGGGGGCTGCCAGAAGCACCCGAGGGGGCTGCCAGAAGCACCCAGGAGGGCCTGGAAGGTGCTGGAAGGTGCTAGAAGGCTGCGGAACAGCAGAGACAGTTCCGGAAAGGTCCGGAACAGCGGGGTTAGTTCCGGAGGGGTCCGGAACAGTGTGGTAGCATCCGGAAGGGTCCGGAATGGTACGGAGGCACCCGGAACACTACGGAAGGTTCCGGAAGGCCGTGGAAGGCCTTAGAAGGTTGCGGAAGGACGCGGAAGTTTCCGGAAGACTCGGGAAGCATCAAGAGAGGTCTTGAACTCTCTAGAACCTTAGAGAGGCTCATGGGTCAAGGTCACTCCGGAGATCTCTAGAAGCGTCAAGGGACATCTTGGAGTTGTCTAGATGGGTCTAGAACTCCTTATATTTGTATATGTGCTAGATTAGTCTAGAAACACATAGGCTTGGAGGTGGAGACTATAAATAGGGAACCTCCCCTCCCATTTGAGATAGATTGGAAGATTGGAGATTGGTAGATTAGAGAGACTAGAGAAAGGAACTCTAGGAGCAAGTTGTCAAACTCTTGTAAAGCTTTCTTTTAGCAATACAAGTTTCTTACTTGCAAAACTCTTCTCCCTTCGATCTTTCGGTTGCTCTAGCCAAGCGTTGGCGACATTTAGGCTGACTTAGCATAAGGGGAGTGCTAAGGCCGCACGAGTGCTAGCAGAAAAGTAAGCTCGTGACACGCCGCTGTGATCAAACCCACACTCTCTTCAGCCTTCTCCAACAACACTTTGAAAAGGTAGTGACTAAGGTAGCTTGTCGGAATGATGAACCTCCGAATCACCGCCGCTCCGGTCCGACATAAACCGCCAAATACCCTTCCGGGACATCTGCGGCGGTTCGGAACTCGCACAAGTGTCCTCGTCCGAATCAAAATAAATAACGTGTCATTCTCTTACTAATCGCGGGTGAAATCCCCCGCGGCTGGATAGGGGACTACTTGCCCCAGACAGGTGGCTCGGACTGCCTCCTGAAACCGTTCTATCCGAATGGCTACGGGGGCAGTCCCTAGCCACTCGGTGGCAAGCACCCTTCTATCAGAAGAACGAGGTCTGCCTCGAGGACTATTACCCTTGGATGCAAGTGTGACAGATTGCCATTTCTGAATGATCTCTTTGAACTTAACAATCTGCCTTATACCGGTCACTTTGCTGCTACCCTGAGACTGAGGACGGTCATCCATTGCTGCTGCTGCCGCTGCCGCTAGATTGATCACAATATTTAAAACAATCCCAAGCCAGAATTCAGTGGTCTCATCAGATCTTCTTCCACTACACAACGATACAACAACTCAAATTTAGGACCCAAGTTCTCAACTTCCACAGCCTCTAAACTAATTCAGAAATTATACAGAACCATCGAACATGAGATTGTTGAGATTAAAATAGCATCGAATCAAGGGGAATATATATGTGACATTAACATGTACATTTTCATAAATCCCATCGATCTAGACTATCAAATAGTACCATGCAACACTGAGCAAGGAGGATACAAATCTGAGAATTCAATCAAGATATATGTTAACAATGGCAATCGTATCTACAGTTTTGATGAATTGAAGAAAACCACGGAGAAAATTGAGAGAGAAAAGCTTAGCTCAGAGCTCTGTTTCTTTCATTCTAATCACACCGAAATCATTACATTATCACATCATAAATCTGTGGTCATAAGCTAAGAGAAGAATAGAAAATATCTACGCCTCAAGCCAGCTGTAAGAAATGATCAGAAATTATCTAGACTATGACGTGTCACAATAGTCCATTAAGCCTCTACTGTCAACAATATATATATATATATATATGGTGAATTAGAATAAAGGGTACCTGAGGATTGAAGAGGAGGAGGAAATCAGCAGCAAACCCAAACAAGGAACGCAATGGAAGGAGATTTGGAGGAGAATTCAGAGCGATGGAGCTCACCTTTCCAACAGAGAGAGAGAGAGAGAGAGATTGGTTTTTCTTCTTCTTTTTGTGTTGTTTCGAATTCTAGAAATTTGCTAAAATGATCAAAATAATAAAACGGTGATTCAGAGCTGAAATTGGAGAGAGAGAGAGAGAGAGAGAGAGAGAGAGAGAGAGAGAGAGAGAGAGAGAGAGATGGAAGGTGGTGTTGTTGATATTTTTGACTTCCGTTATCTCTCATAAATTATCGGAGCTCCCTCTATCTCTGTTTCTTCGGTTTTCTCTGGCAGCCAAGCAAAACCAACGGCCTTCAAATCAGAGCCTGATTTTGTGAGACCCCAAAATCCATAATGGGATTCACCCAAGTAGCAAATGAAGATTCGGGTGTGGTGGAGGATCGGAGGAAGAGAAGAGATGAAGAACAGAGCAGAGTATTAATGGAGCGAGGGATTCAGCTTTTCAAGCTTCGACACCTCAACTAGAATAGAACTGGAAAGTTTCAATTTACGCGTCGTGGGCCTTACTTTCTTGCAATCTCCACAGCCCACGTCCTCTTTTGCCAAGTCGTTACTCTTTTTTGCACTATTATTTGTTCTTTTCTTGCTTCTTAAGGAAGATCCTTTTTCCTTTTTGGCGGGTTTCTCACAGAAAATCGAGTTTGGGTGGTGTGTGAGTAATATTTTCGGGGTTCGAACTTGATATCAAGGAATGAGATCGAGCATGCAACGAGAAAATTGGGAATTAAGTCTTCATAGAGTGTCTCGAAGATCTCAATGCGGTTCCATATCTTTGAAGATCCTTGTCGGTTTCAGAAGTAAAGATCGAGGTTTGAGCTTCGAATCTCGATAAAGAACCTCGAAGTTCGAAGAGAGTCTCGAAATTTGAGTAGCGATGATCCATAACAAGATTCAGATGGGTTATTGGGTTGTGAGCAAAAATTGAGCTCCCAAGGCTCAGGGGACAGTTCATATATGTCGAAAGGGAAGCCATGAACCCAAAGAAACCCAGAATAAGGGTTAGAGGGGCGAGTGGAGCATGATCTCAGGGACATGCCACTGAAATAGGAGGCGGTTGCTGGATGTGGCCGAAGTTCGATCAGGAACTTCGAAGTCCAACCACTACGTTAGTGGACGTAGTGACTCCTATTTCGATGGAATTCCGACGGTATGAATACATGAACTTGGTAAGTTTTTGTAGTGGGATGACATACCTACACGCTTGCATTAAGCTCTCACTTACTTGAGCTTCAGAGAGTCTTTTATAGGTACAACACCCCACCCCGTTGTTCAAACGCAATTTGCTATTGCACCGTCATCTTAGAGTTCTCGTCAGAAGGGATACCCATTTGATCGTTGGAGAAAACCTTATAGAAGTTTCGAATCATGCCTGACTTTTTTGTGCTCCCACAAGTAGGCACCGTTTGTGAGAAACGATATCCCAGACAACGACGATGAGGTGTTGCACCACAATGATTGCAACCGAGCTGAAGATGACCTAGAAGGAGGTGAACTAGAAGATGGCAAAATTGATGAGATCCGAAAGAAGGTGAAGGGAGAAGAGACTTATCTTCAAAGTCTAGGTGGTAAGGGAGAACAGAGATTCGAATCGCTGCCTCTAAGGATTGACAAACCGAGAGATAAGAAACCTCCAAGCTGAATTAACTTGCTTCAAAATAGAGGAACAAGCCAAGAAAAGGCGCACAACTAGGTCGAGGAGGAGCCGATCACCTTCGCCAGAGGATGAATCCCCACTTGATGAAGAAGATACGTATGGGGAGGAAAACCTAGCGGAAGATGGTAGTGAGACGGACGACGACTATGTGCAACCTTTAAGAGGCCGTGACCTGAAGGACTATGTGAAAAACGTAGTGAAAGAAGCTCAAAGATTGAGGCCATGCAATATTGCGGCCAAGGTGTTGAGAGGAATCACGGATTCACCTTTCCCTGATACCATATTAAAAGTTGAGAAGTCGAGACGATTTTCCATCCCGGTGTTCGCAAAGTTCACCAGAACCTCTAACCCGGAGGACCACATCAAGGAATACACTGAAGTAATGAGGATCAATACCACCGATCAAAATTTAATGTGCAAGTTATTCCTAACCAACCTCTCCAGGCCAGCTATGAAATGGTTCTGAGGACTAAAGCCAGGATCGATATCAAACTTTGAGAAGTTAACGTGATTATTTACCGCATAATACTTCTGCAATAGGAGGCAGAAGAAGGACTTCTCCACCTTGTTCAATGTAAAGCAAAAACCAGGGGAGAAGTTGGAGAAGTAATTCAAGATATTCAGGGATGAAATGGCCACAACAAAAACTAACTCGAAGATCGCGGTCGTTGCATTGCGAGAGGGATTGCTTGAAGGATCACCACAGTTCAAAAAGCTAGTAAAGAAGGTACCAAGGGCTATGGAAGATATCTTGGATCACATAGAGGGTGAAATTCGCCTTGAAAGGATCAAGGGAACTCGAAAAGGCAGGGTCTTCGCCAACATTGAAGTCAAACTTTGAACTTCGAAATCCGCAGAAGTTCGAGATCGAAGGTCGATGCTGACTTCGAACCCTGAGGATAGAAAGGACAGGAAAAAGCCCTCGGAGTAGTGGTTTACCATCAGCCTGACGATAATATTCTATAGGCACGAGAATGAGGGAATATTCAAGAAATAGTTGCCACAAGCCGAAGCTGAGGATCCCAATGAGAAGAAACAGTATTGTCTGTACCACCAAAAATGGTGGCATAGCCTTCGAAGGTGCGAAGCATTGAAACCAGTTATCCTAGAACTCATGGACCAGAGAAAGTTGCAAAAATACAAGGTGGAGAATATCAGGGGGAACGAATAACAGAAGACAGTGGATGAAGACCCTCCGGTGTGTGAGATATTGGCTATATACAGCTGCCCATCCACAAAACAGAAGGACGAGAGACGAATTAGAAGTGAAACCGGCCAAGTAGAGAAAATAAGAAAGGTATGCTTCACTGAAAGGAGAGAGATCTCGGAAAAAAAGGCGAATGAAAGCCTATAAACCTTCTTCTCACCAAAAGATGGAGAAGAGATTCAATTCCCTCAACGAGATGCGTTAGTTATCTCAGCAAGAATCGACAACTGCTTAGTGAGAAGAGTAATGATCGACGCGGGTAGTAATGTTGATATCCTATACTTCAAGGCCTTCCGCAAGCTCAGCAGTGAATCTAAGTTCATCAGAAGTTGAAAATCACCAGTGATGGCATTCGATAGCACGGAGACTTGGCCTTATGGGGAGATCACCCTCCCGGTGACTGCGGCTAGAAAAAAGGTAAACTTGAGCTTCGTCATCATAGATCAGCACTCGGCCTACAACACTATGCTTGGAAGAGACTTGCTGCGCCGCATAGAAGTAGAGGCTTCAATGAGATATCAAATCTTTTTACGTTTATCTCGAGAGATAAAAGCCATGTAGTCTCAGTGCCTGGGGACTAAACGATGTCGAAAAACTTGTACATCATGGAGATCAAGAAGAAGTTCGACACAACAGCCCCTAGCTCAATGATATACGCATTTTAGGAGTATTAATTAATATATTTTCCTTTATATTTTACCTTGTTAATTGCTTAGTTTTATTAGTTTTTACTTATTTTGTTAATTTCAGGTGTTTACCAAAAGAGACGGAGTAAAAGAGGTATACAAGCATTCAAGGGGTAGCAAAAATGGAGAAAAATGGAGAGGAGGAAATTGGTTCGAAAATTCCAAAGGATGAAAGAAGAAAAATTGAAGAGAAAAGAAGTCATTTCTTGACTAGGAAAATGTTTCCTCTGTTGACTAGAATTTGGAAGCTTCCGGAAGAAACTTGGAAGAAGAACAAATGAAAATGGACCAAATTAATTATAAAACCATTTGAAAAGTCCAAACTTGAAGACCATGTCAGCCAATTTCATGGAGCACAAGAAATGGCAAGAAAATGATTCCCAAGTTGAGTAGAAGAAAAAAATCATGAAGAATAAGGAAAGAAGAATATGCTTGTACAGGTCAGCCAACTTCGAACGATAATTGGGAACAACTCAGGAAAAGTTAGACGGCGATCGACCTATGGTTGAAAATATTTTTTAGTCTTCTTTCCAACGAGCTACAAATCATAATATTTGGAGGTATACGACTTCGGGAAAGTGTGATTATTTGCAAACTGCTAGACTTATCCGGGTGGAGTAGGAAAACCTTGTTTTATGAGGAAAACTACTTTGCAATACCTATAATATAAGAGGCACGTCCTAAATCTTGATCATCACTCATTATACAACCTAAGCTCTGCCAAATACCTCTCTCATTCCCACAAATTAAGCCTTCATCCTCAAGAGTGCCGGCTACACCATCATATCGCCGCATCTTCATCACCATCGACGTATAGGAGATCCCGAGCGTCTACCACCAATGAAGTTTAGTTCTCTTGAGTATCCATTAGGGATCCTGAAGACATAAAAGGGTAACTATGATCTCTTTACTCCGTAGTCTCTTTGTTTATGAAACTTGTTTTTATGTGTTGGATGATTTTGTTTTGGTTTTATTACAAATATGGATTTCAATTTTTTTTTCATGTGTTCCTTATTCTAGAATTCGATATGCATGTGTTTAATTTGTTTTTAATGCTTTGATTTTAGCAAGGTTCTAAAAGGCGCTAGGCGGAATTAGGCGGTAGAGCTACTGCCTAGCGCTTAGGCGTTTAGGCGGAGTTTAATCGGTAATTAAGCTGTAATTAGACGGATCATTTTTTATATATAATTAATTAATTAATTAATTAGCTGTAATTATATATTGTATATTGTAATTTGAAACATAAAGTAAAAATTATAAAGAAATCTCATAAAAATTCTAAATTAAGTTTATAAAGAAATCCAATTAACCATCCATCTCAATTTTTTGAAATAGATGTGCATAAAGAAGAATCCCAATAATATGAAATTATCTATTTTGAAGCTAATAATTCACAAATCACAGCATATTATAAGTTTATGACAATGAAGGTTACATTATAAACTTGCAACCATGGAAACCATTCAAACATAAAGCTTCACGGAATCAACCATGACTCTTTCACATAATCAAGTTTTGTTTGTGTGATGGCCATACACACTATACTCCTGCCCACATTTAACCATATCAAATTATCAACATATAACAAACAAGGATGACGGCGGTGGACGGCAAGTGGCGGCGGCGGCGGTGATCAGCGAGCGGCGTGAAAGGACCCAACCCCGATTCAGTTACCTAAACCGGAATCGAATCCCTTCTGAAAATACGAACCAACAAAAACTTTTCAAAATTTCGGCAGAGTTTCGTTACTAACGTGGAATTGCATAAACCTGCACCCTGAAAATAACACTTCGTCCTATGCCACAAAAGCCAAACCGTGGGCACCAATCCCATCTGGATTTCTCAACATCATGTTATAAACAATAAACAGTAAACATACTGTACTATATATAGTGTATCCATGAAAATCCGTATAAACACGTATCAGAATGTATCAGAGCGGCATCTAGTGTAAATATATACAATATACACATCAGTAGGCGAAACAAGAACCTACTGGAAAACACAGGTAGCTCAGATCACTAGCCTCCAAACCGTGACGTGAAACACCAAAACCTGAACTGCAAACTGGGCACAGAAACCGAAAAGCCCAGGGGAAAGACATGAAAACTGTTAGAGTGAGTGGACGAAAATAAATGTCTTTCACCAGTTGATATATATGTTTAAAATAACATATGTGAGTCCAGGTAAATAAAATAACAAAGTATACGGGGTCACTCATGGACACGTCCGTGCTAGTACAGTCCGAATCACGGGATCCCAGACCCACACGTGATTCGAGCCAGAAAGGCCTCAGGTCAGAGTATCTGTTTCCACCCGGAACTACATCGGCACAAGAAACAGACATCTGTACCCACCCGGAACTACATCGGCACAAGGTACAGAAACCAGTACCCACCCGGAACTACATCGGCGCAAGGTATGGTACCCTTCCTGGTAGGCACCCTCGGGGATCAGCCGGGATGCGTGTGTATCGATACAACAACATGAACTACGACTGTACTCAGCGTAAATCAAATCACAAATAATCCAATGCAAATATAATAAACAGCATGTGAATGCATATACGTAATATAATCGCATAACACATGCCTATAACAATCATAATCTCGTAAACATGCTCAACATCGTAAATCATATAAAAGACTCGCAAGATTTCCGTGAAAAGAAATTGTCCACTCACAGGTGAGCAAAATGCGCACTCGCGCTAATCTCGAGGACCGGCGGAAGATCCCTCGCCTGAAGCACGATCACGATCCCGATCTCGATCTCGATCTCCTGAATATTCACAAAACATAAATGATCAAAATCATAGTCCACAACCCTGTACTGAACCACGGAAACCAACTGTTCCCTGAAATAAACAATGCAATACAAAACGATTAACAGAATTCCCGAAATCTCCACTCGAAATCCTCGACTGAAAATCGACTACCCAAATCAATCCGAAAACCTTTGGACGATAATCAGGGCGCGATTACGAGAAAAACGACATTAAAAACGTCGAAATCTGAAAAAGTCAACCCTCGCCGGAGCTCCGCCGTTGACTGCCGCCGCCGGCGGCGGCGCGCCGTCAACGGTGGAATTCCACGGCGAGATTCTCCAGAATTAAAGACCACATCAATCCCAACCATTTTTATAACTACCATTAAGGCCAAATCCAAACAGAACCCCTCCAATTTCAGCCAAAACCGAACGGGATTCCACTCTCCGGTGACCTAATCGGGTTGCCCTCAAAACTCAACCATAGCCAAAACTAATCACCCCATGAGACTCAGAGGGGTAAGGGGAGTCGAACCCCCCTAACCACCACCACCGTGGCTCGCCGGAAAACGGCCAACGGACCTCGACGGAATCCATGAAACCGACCCGATTCGGGTTCAATCAAAACGCAACCAATTCCAACCAAACCAAATACTAATCGACTTAAAATCAAGAGGGGAAGCGATTCATACCCTTTACAAGGTCGGAGGTGGCCTGAAACTGGAAGTCGGCCGGCGAAACCAAAACGGAAACTTTCTCCCCCACGGTCAACGGTCAACTTGCTATTTTTGGAAAGTCAACAACGGTCAACGCCAAACAGTGATTTTCGACGATTTTACGACTATTCCCGATATTTATACTCGTGCCTCGGGTCAATCGCCAATCCGAAATGAATATTCGAAATGATTCGGATAAGCTCGAAACAATCGGATAAACTCGTCGGAAACCAAAACTTCAAATAATCACAAAATATTCCTCGGTTATCGGAAAAATCTTCCGGAACCGCTCACGAGCTCGAAATCACGTACTCTACAACTTCCGTGAAGACACTCAACTCAAATTCTCGACCTAAAATATAGTCGCGAATAGAATCGGTAAACCACATATATAACGTAAAACTGCGACTATGACCAATCTCGGGAATCGTGCAGAATACACAACTGATTTTGGTTCGGGTCGTCACACGGCGTCCAAGTCGTGGCGTTTGCAGAGGGAGAGATACGATGTTTCACGAAAGAAATTGGATTGGATTTTCTATTTAGAATTCATTCATTTACGTTGTACCTCTTCCTTTACGTCACACGGCGTCCAAGTCGTGGCGCTTTTCTGTCGATTAGTCGTTAGTCGCCCGCCTAATTGCCGATTAGTCAGTTCCCGTCTAACTACCCCGCCCAGGACCAAAATTAGGCCATAAGATGGTTTTTTCCGATTAGTCGGTGCCTAGGCTGCCGTTTTTTAGAACAATGGATTTTAGATATAGGGGATCCCGAGTCTAGGTCAAAAGGTGTATAGGGGATCTCGAGCAAAAAAGATAAATTATGCATGTTTAATTGGAATTTAGAGTTATGGGATTTCGTTAAGTGTTGATATTTGCATGTGTTAATAAATGAGATAGGTAAAGGAATAGATTGATCACCTGTAAATAGTAATTAGTTTATTTTTGTCATAACATGAATTAGCGTCTTTTGGGGTCTTTTTCTCTTGTAGGAATTTTTGTATAAATATACATGTCAAAAATTCTTAGAATTTGCAATTCCATACGTGCTATTTTTTGTGAATATTTGTTCCTTAATTTCTTTTTAATTTTTGTAAATATTAATCAGTGTTTGTGTATATATATATATCTAATAATCGTTAAGCATGTTAAATGATAGTCTTAGATTTACATTGATTACATGCTTGATTGATTAAGTCTCACTCATTGGAATAAATGGTGCCTCTTTTTCTTGTTTATCTCCTTAACACCTCATGTTTTACGCATGAGATTGAGGGCGGAGGTTACAAAAGACTTGAGAGAGTGTGTTTTCTTGAGATTTTGGCTGAATGTCGGACATGATGTCTAGAATGAGTTATGATTGGTGACATATTCTGGATCTAAGAAAGAGAAACATTAATAGAGTATATCATTGGCCCAGTTAGCCTCGGGGTGTTTTTTCGAAATTAGTCTCATCTATCGCATTATCTCTATCCATAACTTGCCATGTTTTTTTATTGAACCAAAGCTGAATGATTGAGAATTCATACTTTATCGCACGGGTCGCACGTCCTTGGAAAGACCTAAAAATTAATATCGTGTACTCTTTATAAATCTTTGACAAAATCAATTTGGACATTCCTTGTAAATATGTTTGTGTCAAAATTGAACTTAAGACTAACCATGCATCATCATTGCATATCATTTCATTCATTACTTACACATCTCTGCATGTCATTTCATGCATTGCATAATTGCATCATTGTGCATCATATTTTTCATACATTTCATTTCAGTGATATCATACATTTCATTGCATGCATTTGCATTAGATTTTATGTTTGTTGAGTTTTGAAGGATACAATGGAGGAACATACTCTAATGTCTTCATAATTTGCAGCTTCTATCCAAAACAGAACAGTCAACTTTGAAAAGCCATAATTTTCATCTCGTTTGGAGTTAGCAGGATTTCTTTACATGAATGGAACGTCTAGTTTTCAGTCATATAAATATCATGATATTCTGAATTCCACACCGTTGGGAATTATAGTTTGAAGCAACAAAGGTCAGAACATAAAGCTGAAAAGTGGAAAGAAGAAATGGAGGAGATGCACCTTCAAGATCAGGCTGTTCCTAGAGTATAAATGAAGCATCATATCTAGGTTTGAAGACATAAAAAATAAGCGCTTGTTGGGAGACAACCCAATGGAGGATTGACATCTAGATTTGCTTTCTTTACCCTTTTCTCGTTAATTAGTTTGCTTTTGTGTTCATTAGTTAGTTCTTTTTCGTATACCATATCTTCATGCTTGATTCTATGTTTTTACTTGGGCACATTGAGAACAATATAGGATTTAAGTGTGGGGGAGGGGTTTACAACTTTATTTTGTCATAAATTGAAAAAATTGGGCGGACAAAGGATTTCTGGTGGATGATGCCCTAAAAAAGTTTATTTTCTTTAATTTTCGTGGGTTTTATTAGTGTGAATTTTTAGGGAGTATTTTGAGTCTAATTTTGTGTATTTTTGAGTCTTAGGATGCCCTTAACTAGTCTATGATGATTTCGGACCGAAAATGAAGAAATGACATGGCAATTTAGATCACTAATTATTGGAATTCTTTTGTTAATAGAGATGTTTTGATTACATTGACATGTAGTAGATATAGATAGTAAAACTTGGTACAGAATTTGCATGCTAGAATAAATTTGAATCATATGAACCTATGTGAGTTTTTGAGCTATATGTGCTTTATTTCTTGAGTGATCTGATTAATCCATCTTATTTTGTAGCTTATAGGTTGCATATGCCTCATATGATTGTTTTCCATAGTTTTAATGAACTAGAGATTGATAGAACTTGCTCATGTTGATTTTCAAAGCTTATAATCAATACATACTCTAATTTTGGATATGGTTAAAGGCACTTAGGATTTTACCACCACTTTGCCAAATAGCCATGTGTCCCTATATGTGCGCACGAGTTGAGACACCTTTAGATGGCCCTTTTGACCCACATTAAGCTTTTCTTTCATTACCATTTATACCTAAATACTTAGCCTACTATAGGACTTCTTTACCCTATGTTCTGCAGACTTAATATGAAGTAATGTCGACAAGAGGAGAAGATAGTGATTGTGAAAAGAAAAAAAATTGAAAAAATTGAGAGCAAGAAACAAGAAAAAACTAGTGAAGCTCTACGACAATAGGTTTTAATATTTAAAGTTTTGATTAATGTTCCCTATACTTTTGGATTTGGAGTTTGCTACAAAATGAAGGCCTATGTGACAACCCGAACCGGAAATTGTATAATTATCGGCTTGATTTGCGAGTTTCATGATTAGTCGAAATTGGTTGATATGGCGGATTTGTTAACGACTAAATTATCGGGCAAAAATTTGATTTGAGTTCCTTCACGAAAGTTGTAGATAATTTAATTTCGAGTTGTGGGAATTTCTGGAGGCTAGGATGATTTCGAGTTACGTGGAATAAGTTATGAATATTTTCGGCCATTGAATTTAGTCATGTTTATCCGTTTGGTTTCGATACGATTTGGACGATACGTGTATGGTATAAATACGGCATGAATATGTGACGATTTTGGAAATTTTCCATTTTGGGAAACTGGGTCGTTGACCGCGTTGACCACGGGTCAAAACTGACCCATTTTAGGCCAAACTTTTGTTGCCTTTGATGTGCCTTATTCCGACATCTTTTGGCCATGGTGTATTCATGAAAGTTGTTGGGCTTGAGCTCCTCTTTATTTTGATAGGTGGATCACTCATTTTGGTTACCGGATGAAGAAGTTATGACGTTTTGAAGTTTGGAGAATTTCGGCGAGATTCTGCGGCGACGGAGGCGGCGGTGGCGGTGGCGGCCGAGTTGGAGATCGACCCTATAGGGGTTTTGAAACCCATGGAGAGCTGAGTTGAAACCAAGTGGTATTTCACCTTGCCGTGGCCGGTAGTGGCCAATCAGAGTTAATGAATTCCGGCGAGGGTTTTCGACTTCAAGGTGAGTTTTAGGTGTTTTCCGGTTAAAATTGGGCTTAGCATTGAACTACAAAGTTGTTGAAAATGTTAAGATCTTCAAATCCATGTGTAGGTTGCAATTTTCTGGGCCGATGAAATTTTCCGGCAGCGGCGGTTTTCCGGCCGAGGTGATTTTCGACAAGTTTTATGTGGTTTTGTTCGGAATCGTGCACCGATCGCAGTGGTGAGGTTTATATTTTGAATTGAGCATCAGAATTTGTGGCGAGGTTTTATAGTGTGTTTATTGGATTTTCGACGATTTCGTCGATATTCGAGTTATATGTTTCCGGGAATGGTTGGTTCTCAAGATGTGGTGCAGGGTTTTGAATTGTGATTTTGAACAGTGGTATTTATGATTATTCAGGAGATCGTGATCGTATGTTTAGCAAGGGATCTTCCGCTGGATCACAGGATTAACGCGTTTTGCGATGTGCTAGTCTATGAGTGGACACATTTCTTTTCACTGATTGGTTGCGAGTCTTTATTATACGTTTTACGAGCATGAGCATGCGTATACGGTTATGATTTATACGAGCATGTGTTTTACGATTATGCATTTATGAATATGCATCGACGTATATGCTTTTATAATTATGTATTACGAATATGCATTTATATTATGCTTTATACATTTGCATGGAAACTATTTATGATTTGGTTTACACAGAGTACAATCTCAGTATGTATAGTTGTATCGATACACTTAGCATCCCGGCCGATCCCCGTGGATGTTTACCGGGGGGGACTGCTACCCTGTGCTGAGGTCTTTGCCGAAGGGAACAGATACCCTGACCTGAGGCTTTTCTGGCTGGAATCACGTGAGGGTCTGGGATCCCGTGATTCAGACTGTACTAGCGCGGATGTGTCCATGAGTGAACCCGCGGGATTTCTAATGCATGCTCCGTACGCGTGAGGAGATAGAGTCTCCCTCATGTACCATATGATTTTCATGCATCTAGACTCGCATATATTTTATAAACATATATATTTATTCGGCGAAAGACATTTATTTTCGTCCACTCACTCTAACAGTTTATATGTCTTTCCCTGGGCTCTTCGTTTTCTTTGCCAAGTTTGCAGTTTGGATTCAGGTGTCGCACATCGAGGTTGGAGGCATAGTATTCGAGCCACTTTTCCTTTCTCAGTAGGTTTCTAGTTTGGCCTACTGTTGTGTATATATCTAAATACTAGAGGTCGCTCTAAATACTATAGTGTTTATATTTTCAAATGATTTTTCCCGGATTTCTGTAAAGCTATAGTTTTGTTTATTGCTTTACGTTATGTTATGTTTTTGAGAAATCCGGATGGGATTGGAGCCCACGGTTTGGCTTTTGTGGAATAGGATGAAGTGTATTTTTCGCTGTAGGTTAATGGTAATCGCGCGTTATAGAGGAAACTCTGTCGAAATTTTTGGTTTTTTGAAAGTTCACGCTTTTAAAAAGGGTTTGATTCTGGTTTAGGAAACTAAATTGGAGTCGGGTCCTTTCACCTAATAGTGAAGAAATATGGCATTTGTCCTGTTTGAAAAGCTCTAGGGAAGGTTAGAATGAAGTCCGGGCCCAATAAGATGACATCCGGCCCAAAAGTTTGACCACGGTGACGTTGGAAGAGAATTTGGAGCACGAAAATTTAATAAGTTTTTGGAGCTAGACTAAGTCTTTGGTATGTTCTTAAACACCACTTATCTAAAATTTTAAATGTCATAGCCTGTGACGACCCGGAATAGAATCAGTAGAGTAATCGGCTTAATTCACGAGTTTACGCGTAATCACAATTTTCCGTAAATTGTTTGATTTGCCGGTTTTGATTACGCCTTAATTATCAGGCGAGAATTTGAGTTGAGTCTCTTCTCAAGAGTTGTTGTACTCGTGATTTTGAGTTCGTGGGCGGTTCTGGATAATTATTTCGACGACCGAGGAATATCTTATGAATATTTGAAATTGCAAAATTTCGTCGAGTTTATCCGTTTGTATTCGAGTTTATCCGAAACGTGGATGTGTTCCATTTTGGACCGTCGATCGTCCCGAGCCGCGAGTATAAATATCGAAAATAGTCAAAAAATTGTCGAAAACACTGTTCGGGAAGTTTGATCGGCGTTGACCAGTCGTTGACCGTTGGCTTTTGGGCTGACCAGAGAACCACTGCGGGTAGCGAGCTACCGTCATTGGATTTTGAGATTCCAGCTACTTCCGTCCTTGAAACCGGTATGGTTAGCTTCCTCTCTTCATTTGCAATGGATTGGAACTTGGTTTGACTTGAATTGATGTCGTTTTGAGCTTGAACGAACTCGGGAAAGATTGGGTTTTTCACCGGATTCGAGTGGCCAGCTCCGGCCACTTTTGAGGTCTGGTGTTTGTGGGGAAAGGTTCCCCTCAACCTCTAGTTGCTTTGGGTAGAAAGAATTTCTGGATGGTCGCCGTTTTGGAGCTCACCGGAATCCATGGATTCCATGACTTTCGAGGCTTTTTCCGGCCACTGTGGTGGTTGGATGGTGGTGGTCCTTTGAGAGAAGTTGTAGGGTTTGATGGGAGGAGAATTTCTGGAAAGTTTGGTCGAGTTTGGACGCCGTCGTCACCGCGCCGCCGCCGCCGGCAGTGGTCCCGCGAGGTCTGGATTTTCGAGATTTTTATGTGTTTCCGACTCGTTTTCGTGCTCCAAACGCAGTCGTGAGGTTTTCAAGATGATTTGGGTACCGGATTTTTTGTCGAGAGTTTGTGTGGAGAGTTTTGGGAATTTCGTCGATTATTTTGTACCGCGTTATATATTTTCGGGAACAGTTGATTTCCGAAGTGTGGTACAGTGTTGTGAATTATGATTTTGATCAGATATATTTTGTGATTATTCAGGGGATCGATATCGTGCTTCGGGCAAGGAATCTTCCGCCGGATCTCGTGATTAGCGCGAGTGCGCACTGTGCTTACCTGTGAGTGGACTTTTCTATTTTCACTGTCGTTGTGAGTTCGTGATTTTCGTATTTATTTTTATACGATGTTGAGATTATTTATTACTTTTGGAGGTATTATTTTATATTTTATATGGTGATGGCATTACTTGCATCGATGTTGTGGCTACTTGGCTGATCACCGGTAGTCAGACCCAGGGTTGAGAGATTCCCCTGGGCAGGGTTGAGAGATTCCCCTGGGCAGGGTTGAGAGATTCCCTTGTTATGCCGCTAGGGTTAAGAGATTCCCCTAGCCTATCACCGTCGGGCTTGAGAGATTCGCCTGACCGTCGAGCTTGAGAGATTTGCCTGGCACCTCTATATATATATATATATATATTCCGAACTCGCTTTACATTGTTTTATGTATATGAAATTGGTGAAAGGCATATGTTTATTTTTGTCCACTCACTCTAACAATTTTATTGCCTTTCCCCTGAGCTTTTCGTTTTCCGTGCCCAGTTTGCATTTCGGATTCTGGTGTCTCATGTCGCGGTCGGAGACTAGTCGTTCGAGCTACCTTTCTTTTCCAGTAGGTTTCTTGTCTTGCCTACTGTTGTATATCTTGTATATATACTAGAGGTCACTCTGATACGCTACTGATATATGTTTTATATGATTTTCCCCGGATTTTCTGTAAAGTTCAGTTATGTTTACTACTTTACTATACTGTTATGATATTGAGAAATCCGGTTGGGATTGGTGCTCACGGTTTGGCTTTTGTGGCATAGGATGAAGTGTATTTTTCGGGTGCAGGTTAATGGCAATTCTGCGTTAGTAGCGTTACTCTGCCAAAATTTTTGTGATTTTTGTTGGTTCATGTTTTCAGAAGTGGTTTGATTCCGGTTTAGGAAACTAAATCGGGGTTGGGTCCTTTCATAGCCTTAGCCCATTACAACCCTTTGAAAGTCTTTTATGATCCTTAAGATGAGTAGCCTTTTATCTGTGGAGTTAATCACATGAGTAAACATATGGTTTTGGTTCATTTATGCAAGTAATTAATTTTATTCATGTGGTTTTATTTATTCTTATATATCTTGAGTGAAAACCCTTTTTCATGAGTGAAAAGATGATGAGTGCATTCATGTGAGGTGATCTTGAACTTTTCTAGTATATGCATAGTTTTGAAATCACCATTATTTTCATCTAAGTCTTACTTGTTCATGCATGAGAATGTCTTTATTAACTCTTGAATTCCTTGCACTTAAACTTTATGATTCCCATGATATTTGAATTAATTTAGTTAAAGGGCTTAGTATTATTTTTGTTTTCAACATATACTTGTGAAAAATGTAGAAATTTTTTGAAAGTGTTATATGTTGGAAAGTTTTTGAGTCTTGGTTTAATTTAGTGATTACTAAGGGACTAGCAAAGTCTAAGTGTGAGAGAATTTGATCTACGCATTTTAGGTGTATTAACTAATATATTTTCCTTTACATTTTACCTTGGCTTAGTTTTATTAACTTTTACTTATTTTGTTAATTTCAGGTGTTGACCAAAAGAGACCGAGTAAAAGAGGTCTACAAGCATTCAAGGCGTAGCAAAAATGGAGAAAAATGGAGAGGAGGAAATTGGTTCAAAAATTCCAAAGGAAGAAAGAAGAAAAATTGAAGAGAAAAGAAGTTCTTTGTTGACTAGGAAAATGTTTCCTATGTTGACTACGAATTGTAAGTTTCTGGAAGAAACTTGAAAGAAGAACAAATAAAAATGGTCCAAATTAATTAGAAAATCATTGGAAAAGTCCAAACTTGAAGATCAAGTCAGACAATTTCGTGGAGCACAAGATATGGCAAGAAAAGAATTCTCATGTTGAGTAGGAGAAATAAATCATGAAGAATAAAGAAAGAAGAATCTGCCTGTACAGGTCAGCCAACTTTGGATGACAACTTGAAACGTCTCAAAAAGAGATAGAGGGTGATCGATCTATAGTTGGAAATATGTTTTTGCCTTCTTTCCAACGAGCCAAAAATCATAATATTTGGAGGTCTACAACTCCGGGAAAGTGCGATTATTTGCAGACTGCCAGACTTCCATGGGTGGAGTAGGAAAACCTTGTTTTATGAGGAAAAATACTTTGTAATGCCTAAAAATATAAGAGGAACGTCCTAAATATAGATCATCACTCATTCTACAACCTAAACTTTGCCAAATACTTTTCTCCTTCCTACTAATCAAGTCTTCATCCTCAAAAGTGCCGACTACACCATCACACCGCCGCATCTTCATCCCCATCGACGTATAGGGGATCCCGAGCGTCTACCACCAAAGAAGTCTAGTTCTCTTGAGTATCTATTAGGGATACCAAAGATATAAAACTTTAACCATGATCTCTTTATTCCGTAGTCTCTCTTTGTTTATGAAACTTGTTTTTGTGTGTTGGATGATTTTGTTTTGGTTTTATTAAAAATATGGATTTCAAATTTTTTTCATGTGCTCCTTAATCTAGATTTCGATATGCATGTGTTTAATTGTCTCTTAATGCTTTGATTTTAGGTATAGGGGATCCTGATTCTAGGTGAAATGGTATATAGGAGATCCCGAACACAAAATATGAATTATACATGTTTAATTGGAATTTAGGGTTACGAGATTTTGTTAACTATTGATATTTTCATGTGTTAATAAATGAGATAGGTAAAGAAATATGTTGATCACTTGTAAATAGTAATTAGGTTTATTTGTGTCATAACATAAATTAGAGTCTTTAGGGGTCTTTTGTATATTGCTTGTCTATGAGTTTATGCATGTTAGAGTCCTAGGAATTCTTGTTTGTGTTTATGACGTTTTATGTAGTAATTTAGATAGGAAATTTAGTTAATTAAAATCAAATTTTTACCCCCTTTTCTATACATATTATTGCATGCACCCTTCAATCCCCGGTTAGAGCAATTCCTACTTGCTAAAAATACTACATCTATAGGGTTTTAAATTGCATATGATTGATTTATGTGTTAGGACAAACAAATTGTCAAATAACAATTAGAGGAGGGCTTATCAGATAAAAGAAATGAGGAGAAGGTCGAACAAGAGATGACACCAACCTTAGAAAATGTTCTAGAAGTGTCCCTTAACGATGACCCAAAGAAGAAAGTCTTGATAGGAGCCCTCCAAACTGAAGAGGAAGTTCGAAACCTAGTCGACTTCCTAACCAAGAATCAGGATGTGTTCACATGGTCACATCGAGGTATGTCGGGTAATGACCCAAATATAGCCTGCCATAAATTAAACTCTGATCCAGGTTTCCCACCATACAAGCAGAAGTCGAGGAGGTTCGCGCCGGATCACAACCAGATCATAAGTGATGAAGTAAATCGCCTCCTTGATGTTGGACACATAAGAGAAGTATGGTGTCCAACTTGGATCTTGAAGTATGGTGAGGAAAAAGAACGGGAAGTGGAGAGTCTGCGTGGATTTCACCAATTTGAATAAAGCATGCGTGAAAGATTGCTATCCACTCCAGAAGATCGATCAGATGGTAGATGCAACCGCAGGCTTCGAGAAGTTGTCATTCCTTGATGCTTATTCGGGTTACAATTGGATACCATTGGCATCGAAAAAAAAGTTCAAGACTAGATTTGTGTCAGAGAGAGGCCTCTTCTGTTATAAGGTCATGCCCTTCGGATTAAAGAACGCGGGAACAACTTACCAAAAGATAAGAAACCTTATGTTCAAAGTTCTATTGGGGAAAACAATGGAGGTATACATAGATGACATGGTGGTCAAGAGCAAACATAAGGGAGATCACACCGAGGACTTAAGAGGTACGTTTGAGATTTTGAGAAAGTACAAGATGAGACTTAATCCTTCGAAGTGCATCTTTGGTGTGTCTTCCGGCCAGTTTTTTGGTTACATTGTGAGTAAAAGAGGGATCGAGGCGGATCTAAAGCAAGTTGAGGCTATCTTAAGTATGGAAGAACTCAGTAAAAAAAAAAAGCAAATTCAACTCCTAACTGGGAGGATAGCCGCATTGAGTACATTCATCTCTTGAATGATCGATCGATGTCGGCCATTTTTCAAAGCTCTGAAGCTCAAATCTTCGAACTTCTAGGGCCATGATAAATTGGAGGCTTTTTGGGAGCTAAAGCAATACTTGGCAAGCAAGAAGTTCTTGATGGTACCAAGAAATATGGAGCCACTTTACGTATACTTAGCCATGTCGGGAGTAGCAACGAAGGCTGCCTTATTTTGAGAAGAAGGAATACATTAATAGTTGGTATCCTTCACCAGCCACTGTCTTCTCAAAGCTGAGATAAGGTACACTCCGATCGAAAAACTTATATTGGCATTGATACACACAAAGAGCAAGTTTAAACAATACTTCGAAGGTAGAGAAATCATGGTGTATACTGATTTCCCCATCTAAAGAATCCTCACGAAACCAGATATGTCCGGGCAGATGATGAAGTAGGATACAAAGTTGAGCGAGTTTGACATCACCTATAAGCCACACACTGCCTTGAAGGGACAAGTCCTTGCTGATTTCCTTGTCTAATGCCATATCCCGTTAGCCATCATATACGTTCCATGAGAAGAGCCGAGATGAGAAATGAACATCGACGGATCCTCCAGAATTGTAAGGGAGGGAGTAGGCATAGTCTTGACGAGTTCAGAAGGTTTCATGCTGGATTATGTCATACGATTGGATTTCGAAGCTTCGAACAATGTGGCGGAGTATGAGACCCTATTGGTTGGGATGCGGGTTGCATGCCAACTAAGGATCGAGAGCCTACAAATACACTCTGATTCAGATCTTATAGTCGGACAATCCAATGACGAGTACACGACACGAGATGAAAAGATGATCCAATACCAAGCGTTGGTGAGAAAAATGATTTTCAAGTTCTCCCAATTGTCGTTGGTAAAGATCCCAAGGGAAGAAAACTAGAGGGCTGATGAATTGGCAAGGATGGCATCTAGATTTGTTGAAGAGCCTTTACCAATAATGATTGATGTGCTTGAACGCCCGAGCATCGAGGAGCAGATCGAATATCAAGCCATGATGGTTGAATCGATCTCAAACGATTGGAGAGGCATTATCATCAACTATTTTGAGTTCGACATCCAACCAGATGACCTTATAGAGGCCAGAAAGCTCAGATTCAAGGTTGTAAGACACTCAATCGTGGGAGATGTGTTGTATCAGAGGTTAGTCACAGGCCTTTATTGAGATGTGTTGGACCGATCTAAGCTCGAGCTATACTAAGAGAAATGCATGAAGAGATGTGTGGATGACAGCTCGAGCGATACTAAGGGAAATGCATGAAGAGATGTGTGGAGGACACGCCGGGCGCAGAAGCCTAGAAAGGAAGATAACTGCTCAAGGTTATTTCTGGTTATACATGCATCGAGAAGCAGAGCAATATGCTAGGAAGTGTGAAGGATGCAAGTACCACTCCCCAGTAAGTCATATTCCCAATCATGAGTTAGTAATGCAGGCAGGATCGTGGCTCTTTGCGCAGTGGAGAATGGATATCTTAGGTCCATTACCAGAGGTGCAAGGAGGATTGAAACACGTGCTGGTGACGACCGATTACTTAGAAGCCCAAGCTTATATAATGATTACGTCCAAGGATGTCTCGAACTTCGTTTGGAACCAAATCATATGCCAGTTTGGAATACCAAGAGACATCTTATGTGACAATAGGACTCAATTAAACAATGATGGATTCGGGAAGTTCTGCGATATGCATGAAATTCTATTAAGATTTTGTTCGAGAAGATATTGAGAAGAAATGGTCAAGCCGAAATAATAAATCAAACTATCTTCAATAGGGTTAAGAAGAGACTTGCAACAATAAAAGGAAGGTGGCCACTAGAGTTACCTAGCGTTCTATGGGCTTATAGGACTACACCAAGGAAGACAACATGTAACGATCCAAACCAAAAGTTACGCTAACTTTTACTATTTAGGTTTTCCGTGAATTATGCACCTTGTAAAATTTTGTCAATGACTTTTTCTTTGGGTGAGAATTTGATCCAATTTTCTTCGTGAAAGTCGTAGAGTTTTTAATTTCGTGCATGTAGGATTTTTCGGGGAATTTTTCAGGTTATCGAGATATTTCTTTCGATTTTTGGAAGTTCGTATGTGAAAGTATGTATTTTAAAATATTTTTCTTGGCGGTTTACTTTGGGCCGTTGGATCTTGATCAGATCAAACCTCAGCTAGTGATCTGATCAGAAACTTTTGGTATAAATACTGAATTTTCGGTGGAAATACCGATTTTTACGTAGAAATACAGAAAAATTGTATGTATACGTATCGACCTGTATTTTTTCTCAAACGTATACCAATTTCGAATCACCAGAAAATGCCACGGTTGCCGCCGTATTTGGTATGGATTTGAAGCTCTTCTTCTCTTCTTTCCATTCATGTATTTACTTGTGAGATTTGGGTGTGTTTTGTGGCCGAAAAATGGCTGGGAATCCGGGTAGATTCGGTGGTAGCGTTTCAGTCGTTTTCCGGCGTGGTTTTTAGGTTGGTTCGACTGGGTATGGTCCAAGGATCAAAACCCCTTTCGTTTGGGGGAACAAGGTGCATCACTGGTGACGAAATCGACCGGAGAAAATTTTCTGCAATTTTTGCCACCGTGGATTTCGGGCTCAATTCCTGCCAATAGCCGTAGAATTGGGTCTAGGTTCGGTTGGGAAATTTGTTGGGCTCGTTGAGATCTTTCTAACGAGTGGTTAAATGCTTCCATCAGAGTAGTTTGCACCCGAGGCGCATGTGGCGCACGCGCCACCACCGGTGGCGGAGCTCCGTCGAGTCAAAAATCCTATTTTTTCCATGGGGTTTCCGGGATGGTTTATAAGTTGTTTCTCGCGCGTTTTATTGAATTCTGAAATTAAACGGACTTGTTATTTATTCAGGAAATCGTGAGAGAGATTTTGGTGAGGGAACTTCCACCGGACCTTCGAGCTAGTTGTATATTGTGAGTGGACATTTTATTTTCACTGATTGACGTGCAAGTCTTGATTATGCATTTTATGATTATACACGTATGAGTATGCATTTACGATTATGCATTTTACAATTATATGTTGTATGAGTATACATTTATGATTATGCATGTGCACAGAAACAAATATGATTTGTTTTACTCAGAGTACAGTCTCAGAGGTAGTAGTGGCATCGATGCACTGACATGATCGGCTGATCCCCGAGATGCTCCGGGGGGACAGAGTTCTGACTGTTTAATCACGTGTGGGTCTGGGATCCCGTGATTTAGACTGTACTGTTGTCGATGTGTCCGAGAGGGACCCCGCGGTTTTTAGACTCGCATCATGTTTATTTGCCAATATATTGTGAAAGGCATGTTATATTTATTGCTATTAGTTTAAAAATGAAACTTTATTTTCGTCCACTCACTTTAACAGTTTATTTTATTTTATAAATCCTTCCCTGGGCTTTTCGATTTCCTTCTTGCCTAGTTTGCAGTTTCTATCCCGTGGTTGCGCGTCGTCGTTGGAGGCCTAGAGTTCAAGTCACCGTTCTTTTCTAGTAGGTTCTTGGTTTAACCTACTAGCTTTGTATATTTGTAAATTAGAAGTCGCTCTAAGTACTATGTTAGTTTATTTTCCTTTATGATGTTTTTCGAACTGTATCTAAGAGGCGGTGAGTGGTGTCGTCATTATAAATCACATCCCCTCGAAGGCACAACAGGGCATCCTCTAAAGCACTAACTTTAGCCTTGCTAGCTTCGAGTTCGAGCTCAAGGTCACGAGAATCGTCCCGGTTAGGAGTAAAGCGATCTCAAGCAGTGGTAGGTTCGAAGCGGTCTAAGCTGCGCCTCCTGCTGTCACGAGGATATGAGAAACCATTCCAGTAATGGCTTGATTCGCTGGAATCACTGGGATAACAGGAGCACAACATCTCTTCATGACGAGTAACTCTTCTTTCCAAATTCATGCCATTAGTGCTATGGCCACGGGAATTAGAGCAAGAAAAGGGTGACATCGATTCATTAGATCGAGATCGAGACCGAGACCTACAAGAATAAAAAAATAAGTAAGTAACATTACGTGAAGTAGTATTATGTTTAACATGCAGAGATTGTGAGAAAACATTACCTAGTGGAAGCCTCAGGCGAGGAGATAATTATGGGCATGCTAAAAAGTTCTTTTCCCTTCCCATGGAGAGGAGCGGAGGTGCGCCCCGATTGTGTAGAAGTAACAAAATTAAATATGAGATTGTTAGAGGATGGAGCCATACCTAATCTGTTTTTAAAAGAGATAAACAAGAAGAGTTGAAGATGGAGTAGGTATGATTTCGGTTTTATAAGTGGAATTTCAAGAAGGATTTCCTTAAACCCTAAAAAATTCGAGTTTGAAACAAATTTCAGATAGAGTCCAAAACCGAAAAGAATGAAGTGAGAAGTCAAAATGGTTTTTGACTTGATTTTAAAAGGTTTTTTGATTGAGCAAACGGTTTGGGTTTGACTCGGTCAAGAAGTTCAACTTGAGAAAGGACTCCTCGTCTAGGGATTCCTACTCGAAGTTTGGATTGAGAGATGACTTATCATCTAGGGATTCCTACTCGAAGTTCAAGTTGAGAGAGGACTCCTCATATAGGGATTCCTCCTTGAAGGGAAAATTGAGAGAGGACTCCTCATCTAGGAATTCTATCTCGAAATTCAAATTGAAAGAGGACTCCTCGTCTAGGGATTCCATCTCGAAATTCAAATTGAGAGAGGACTCCTCGTCTAGGGATTCCATCTCGAAATTTAAATTGAGAGAGGACTCCTCGTCTAGGGATTCCTTCTCAAAGTTTAACTTGAGAGAGGACTCCTTGTCTAGGGATTCCTTCTCAGAGTTCACAAGATTGAGCCATGATTTTGAAATTGTTTCGAATGTCGAAAGTGTTAGGTTAGAACAAAGGTTTCGAAGCTGAGTAAAATTATTGGAAAAGACAACTTTCTACTATGTAAACTTTGAAATTTCAAAGGTAAAGTAAATTTAGTAGTTTGGAAAAATTAGACGCTAGAAGGAGTCACCCAAAAAGGTCCAAACAAATCATTCAAGTTACATAACCAAATGAGTCAAAGTTGAGGATTAAATAAAGAAAAAGAAAAGCCTACGGCTCGTCGAAACTCTTCGGGAACTCAATGATTGGGGCGGCCGAAGTAGATGGGCACGAGTAGAGGTAGGCACCATGGCAGAGCTAGAAGAGGGGTCCTAAGGCTTAAGAGAATCCACAACATCAATGGTTTGAGCTTTGAGAGGATCCGTAGCATCGAGAAATTTCTCTAGAACTTCGAGCTACTCGAAGATGGTGTTGAGAGGAGTTGCCTAGATTACTGGAGTAGCTGCAGCAATGTCAGCATGTGAGAGGTGAGCTGTAGACTTGCCTTCACCTGGAAGAGACCCAAAAAGGGGATCGTACTTGTACACTTGAACTTGTCATCAACCTCCCCAGGGTCAATGAAGAGACGGTCCCCAGAAGCAGTAAGAGCTTGGTTCCAGCCAAGTCGAAAGTATTAGGTAGAAGTGTATTGGATTAAACGTCGGCCGGCGATGGACTCGTTCTCCTGAGCCTGCATGGCATCTTTGAGGTCAATCTCTAGCTCCTCATTTTTGGCTAGAGTTACTTCCAAGTATTCTTGTAAGTCCGCGACCTGGACTTCCATCACATCTACCGTCACCTTTTTGAGTTCGAGCTCAGTCTCGATATAGGCGACTTTGGTCTTGGTGTCCACAAACGATTTCTCAAGGAGAGCAAGGGAATCTCAAAGTTCCTGCTATGTTTGAGTGGCCTTTCAAAGCTTCGAGGATATTTCTTCCTTCTCCGTAAAAGTTAAGTCAAGCTTCATCTAGAGGTCTACGTTGATTAGGTCCATCTCTTTGAAGCAAGCTTTGGTATGAAGCATCCCCTTAAGGATAAAAGTCATCGTTAGTGGTTGGGTCAATATGAATAAAGGAGGATAGCATTGAAGTTCGAGCAGTTATCGTTAGTGGCTGGTCATCGAGTTGGCATGAGTACGTCGCTCGAAGGTTGTCAACTCAGACTCCCTGCTTGAGGAGATCCCTTTCCGAATCTCTCCTGCCCAAGCGTTGGATGAAGATCGAGGCAGTGTTGTGGTTGCGAAAGATGGGTTGACCATCATACAAAAACGGAAAATTGACAGAGGGCGTGGCTGGAGGAGCGTCACTGAGATTAGTCTGTGGGATGAGCCAGCAAGGAAAGCATCATAGGTAGTAGATGGTGGTGGAGAGATAACTGATTTTGAAGTTCAAAGTTCAAAATGAAAAATCAAGGTAAAGAAATGAAGGAAAGAGATAAGAAGTGGAAAAGGGTTATCTCTAGGAAAATCTTGATTATGCATAGGAAGCGGAGGGATATCCGGGGCAACTTCGAATGGTTCATTTTCAGCTCGAGAAGTTCGAGGTCTCAAACTTGGGGAAGGATGAGGATCTTCGAGATTAATAGTCTCAAGCCCCATAGTACCCCCTGACTTCTTCTTGTTCTTCTTCATTTCTTGGGAGTTCTCAGACTCCTCAAGAACCTTCATCACTGAGCTTCGAAGATGTTTCTTCCCCGAGGAGGCACCGCTAGGAGTAAAGCTTGGTTTCTTGGTAATGTACTTATCTCTCTTGCAAATTGCATCCTTCACCAACTTATCAGTCTCGACAGAAAGGGAAAAGGAGGGCTCCACATCGATCAACCAGTTGAGAAAATCCTCTCCATCTCAAGGCTTCCTAGAGTAGAGAGTGAAGAGAGTGAAGTTCTTCTTCGAGGCTAGAGACGGAAGAGCTCTCTAGCTCACGACTTGGGCCAAGGGCCACTCTTTGCCAGCCAAAAAGTTGTCTAGCCAAAAGAGCCTTTCTTCGTTGAGTTCGAAGGAGGCAGCATCATCAGAATTGAAATAGATGAGTATCTTCACTAAGTAATCAAAAGTGAAAGGTGAAGATTGAAGTTGTACCTGGAGCATCGAAAAAAGAGGAAGGGACTTCGAGTTCGAGACCCTCGAGCTCCGGAGGCATCCAGTTACCTTCAAAGAGTACTTGATTGATATGCCAGTGGGCAAAGTTGGTCAACTTCTGGTCGAAGCTTTTCTTGAAGCATTCAGATTGGAGGTTGAAGCGCCTCTCCAAGCCTCTCACCTTGGCCCACATGTGGGCACAGAAGAAGTTGACAAGGCCGATTAAGACCTGCAACTTTTGGCCAACGACGAGGAATGCGGAGAGAAGAAAGTACGAATTTGGTTGAGTTGCATAGGGTGTAAACCCAGAAGTACCCAAAGAATGACAAATGCTGGGTGCAATGAAACACTTAGGAATCAGAGGTGGTGCTTCGCGAGCACGAGAGCAACTGACGGAATTCCCTTGTCGGGGTACATATCGCTACCTTCCGGCAGCGCTCAGATCATGGCGCTTCCCGAAGGGTTAATCTTCTCCCGCTCGATATCAAGTTGGGCCTCAGTCAGACTCCAGATCTCGGAGTCAGGGAGTTGAGGCGCTACCTCTTCATGATCGCGATGGATCTAGATCCCGAGGAGGACTAGGCGGGTTCGGCCGGGGTTAGGCCACGGCGAGGAGATGGGTCGCGATGAGCACCGGAGTGATTATGAGCCATCAAAATCAAACGGGATCAGGAAGATTGAGGTCTTTCTAATTTAGGGTTTGATTTGGGAAAGTGAAGTGAAGAAGTGATAAGGATAGAGGGTTATTTATATTCTGTGAAATGAACAGTAGAATATAGATAGTCAAGCAGTAAAAGTGTTTTCTTTCTAGTGCATGAACTTGAGGAAGCGCGGGAAGAACACATCAAAAGGCGAGTTTCGAAGATGGAGGATCGAATTCGATCGATGCTTCAAAGTTAGTCACTAGAGAAAGATCGACGAATGATGTGTGTAAGTTTGAAATTGAAGCTGAATTTCCCCAATTAGGCTCAGATGTAACCCAAAGGCAAAATTGGAGGCATTGTGGGAGCAACATTTTTGGGGTTCAAACTTGACATCAAGGAATGAGATCGAAGATCGAGCATGGAACGAGGACATTGAAAATTAAGTCTTCGTAGAATGTCTCGAAGATCCCAATGTGGTTCAATCTCTTCGAAGATCCTTATCGGTTACAGAAGTGAAGATCAAGGTTTGATCTTCGAACCTCGATGAAAAACCTCAAAGTTTGAAGAGAGTCTCGAACTTTGAGTAGCGATGATCCATAGCAAGATTTAGCCGGGTCATTAGGCTAGGAGCAAAGATTGAGCTCCAAAGACCCATGGGACAGTTTGGATATGTTCTAAGGGAGACCACGAACCCAAAGAAACCCAGAATAAGGGGTTGAGGGGCGAGTGGAGCGTGATCCCAGGGACATGCCACTGAAATATGAGGCAGTTGCTAGACGTGTCCAAAGTTGAAGGATCAAACTTTGGTGTAGGAGTTTCGAAGTCCAGCCACTACGTTAGTGGACGTAGTGGCTCCTATTTCGGTAGAATTCTGATGTTATAAATACATGAACTTGGTAAGTTTTGTAGTGGGATGACATACGTACACAGTTGCATTAAGCTCTCACTTACTTGAGTGTTAGAGAGTCTTTTGCAGGTACCCCCCCCCCCCCCCCCTTCCCCGGTTGTTCAAATGCAATTTGGTCATCGCACCGTCATCTTAGAGCCACCTTCAGAGGGGATACTCGTTTGATTGTTAGAGAAAACCTACTGGAAGCTTCGTATCACGTCTGACATTTTCATGCTCCCACAGGTGGTCTGCCCTACATGCAGAGATTCTTGGCAACCTCAAAGCGCTGGAACTCTCCACCACATTACTTCAAGTTCCAATATGTGTGGTATCATATTGTGAAAAAGCAGAAAGGGCGATTACATCAAGTGAGGTGGATTGATCGATGCTTGGATCTATTCTTGAGGATTTACAGCAACTCATCAAAGCCAACAACGGACTATTCGTGACGTTTCGACCACGGGGAGGTAATAGGGTTGCTCATCTCCTAGCTAGGTTTGGGGTTGATTCAAACTCTTGTAATTGTTGGATTACCAATGCTCCTGACTTCATACAAGATGCCTCAGATTTTGATGTCCAGATTACAAGTTTAATGAAATTTGTTCATGTTCGTGAAAAAAGAAGGAAGATCCTTTTGTGTATTTTAATTCCTTTACCATTTTTTAGTTAATTTATTTTGTTTATATTTCACCAAAAGTAAAACTTACATTGACATGTTATTTTTTTTTGAAAGATTGCAACTATATTGACTCAAGACTGAATATCTTGGAGGATTACATCCGAAATACAAGTAGAGGCCGACTCTGCCCAAATACAACAGCTACAATTCAAAAATGTAAAATGAGCTAAATAATGAGTCAATGTAAAATGAGCTAAATAATGAGTCAAAGAATTGACATGACGGTAAGCATGAGTAAAATAATACCCTTCCACCTGTGAGAGAAGCATAATCATGTCATCATACATACGACCACAATCAAATGGAAGCATAATCATGTCATCATACATACGACCACAATCAAATGTATGGGAAATGACTCTCTGCTTAATAGCTTGAACCAAAAGTAAAGAATCTGTTTCAAAAATCACCGGGGAAAGACATTGCTCAAGAACAAGAGAAACGATTGTCCTCCCCGCCAGTGCTTCCACATGCTCCGCTGATATGTATAAAACATGCATCAAATAAACACTTAACATATAATTCAACCATATGCAATTAAAACCCTTTTTGTGTAGATGTAGCATTGATAAGTAGGGTATCGTTCTAAACCGGGGATTAAAGGGTGCATGCAATTTTCATGTAGTAAAAAGGGGGTATAGAGGTTGATTTCAATTACCTAAATTATTTACTAAAAATATCTCAAACATAGCACATAAGCCTAGGACTCTAACATGCATTGACTTATAGACAAGCAAACACATAGAAGACCCTAAAACACATACCATATTTTGAAACAAAAAGAAAACCTAATTAATTATATACAAGTGATCAACTTAATCCATATTCTAACTCATTTATTAACACATGCAAATAACAACACTATCGAAATCCCATAACCCTAAATTTCGATTAAACATGCATAATTCATATTATGTGCTAGGCATCCCCTAAACATCATTGATCTAGACTAGGAATTCCCTAAATCAAAACCAAAGCATTAAGAACTAATTAACTTCATGCAAATTGAAATCTAGAATAAGGAACACATGCAAAAGTTATTGAAATCTACTCATGTAATAAAACCGAAATACAATCATCCAAAACACACAAACAAGTTTCATAAACAAAAAGAGACTACGGAGTAAAAAGGTCATAGTTACACTTTTATATCTTCGGAATCCCCTATGGATACTCAAGAGAACTAGACTTCTTTGGTGGATGACGTTCGGAATCCCCTATGCGTCGGTGAAGGTGAAGGTGTGGCGATTTGATGGCGTAGTCGGCTCCTTGAGGATGTCGGCTTAATTTATGGGGAGGAGGAGAGTATTTGGCAGAATATAGGCTATAGAATAAGTGATCATCTGCTTTGAGGTCGAGCTCTCCTTTATATAGGAGAATGGTAGGTTGTTTCCTACCATAACAAGAAGTCCACATTAATTTTGGAGAAATCTGACCTCCCGTAGTAAAACAACATTTTCATGAGTTATACATATCCAAATTGTGTGATTCTTGCGGCATTGGAAATATCTTTCCGAGGGCTATAAAATATCTTCCTTGATCACCTCAATCGGAGTTGATACATATTTTCTACAGCCTATCGAATTCTGCTATCTTGTAGCTTCAGATTTCTTTCCTTTTAAGTATTAGGAATCCTCTTCTTGCCATAACCTGTTCTCCACGAAATTGGCTGCCTTATTCTTCAAGTTTGGACTTTTCAAATGGTCTTCTAATTAATTTAGTCCATTTTATTTTTTTCTTCTTCAAGATCCTTTCGGAAGCTTTCAAATCCTAGCCAACATAGGAAAGGTTTTCCTAGTCAACAAATGATTTCTTTTTCTCTTCAATTTTCTTCCTTCTTCCTTGGAATTTCGAACCAATTTCTTCTCTCCATTATTTTGCTGCATTTTACGTGTTTGTAGACTCCTTAACTCCGTCTCTTTTGGTCAACACCTGAAATTAACAAAATAAGTCAAAACTATTAAAACTAAGCAATTATCAAAGTAAAAATGTAGAGAAAATATATTAATTAATACGCCTAAAATGCGTAGATCATCCGCCGATGCAGCATGCTCAATCATCTTATAATGAGGCATGATTGGATACATGACTCACGAATTGAATTCAAAATTTTAATTAAATTAAGAGGATTCTCATGTTTCGATTCACAAATAGCAGTGATTATAATCTTAAATTATGAATGTACATATTTAATATAAATGTATTAGAATTTTAGACTAAATATTCTTCTAATTATTACTATTGGGTGTACTGGTATCATAGTTAACTAATATCATTTTCAAACAAAATGTCGGGAGTCCAAATCATCTAATACCGATTTCAATGTATCGAAAAAAAAATCTAATACTGATTTCAAGGTTTGAAGTTCTTTTTTTGGCTCAAGTGATATAGACACCAATACCTAGGAAGTAGGTTATTATGACCTGGTTTAAGTCACGAGGAGATAAGAGTGAAATTTAATAATTCGTTTTAAAAATAAATATATAATAAATAAGTAATAAAAAATTAAAAAAGAATATATAACTTGAAAATTACAATATTATATGCCTTTTTGGCAATGATTAAAACTAGTGCTGCAAAATCAAATGACTTTCAATTTTCAAATTACAAAATGAGAGTATATAGAGTGGCGGATCTACGTACAAATGAGATTGGCCAATTGATTTAAAGCTAAGTTTTAGCTCATATGAATAGGGAACTTTTAAGGTTGGCAAATATGACATAAATAGAGTGAAAATTACATAATCCAGCGAAGAAGATGACTTGAGTGGCTATTTAATGTCTTTCCACTTACAGACCTATAAACAACGTCGTTTAAATAAAATGAACTTAGCCTTACGGTGTCGTTTAGGGATAGGTAAAAAAAAAGTAGAAATAACTGTAGTCCACGATAAAAACTCATATGTTGCTCTATGCCTTTGTTTTGTCTCAAAGTCGACCAAACCAGGTCACTTTTTTTCTCTCAGTTCCTCTATTTTTTTGTTTGATAAGTCAATAATTTTCATTATTAAAACAGATTAAGTATAATCGGCTTGTAACACCTCTGCTATGAAGGAAGGGGCTATATGGAATATAGTGGGATGGTTGGAATTAAGGAGGGTCGATGTAGCTAAAAAATGAGCAACTTTATTGGCTTCTCTTTAAATATTCTCGAAGGAAGCTATTGGAGACTGGTCCAGAAGGTCAATCACATTTTCACGTGTATCCTGAAATTCAGAGGGAACACTATCAAGGTCTTGCAGAGCTTTGTTTAGGATCAAAGAGTTGAAGCTAAATCTTGCAGGCGAGAAACCGTAGCCCAAATTTATCTGACAAGCTACAATGGCAGCCATAATCTCTGCATACAATGGCGAGTAACAACCCTCTATCTGTTTTGTAAACCCTATAATGAAGTTGCCAAACCAATTTCGAACAACAATACCAATTCCATCTCGGGCCGAAATTCTGTCAAAAGTGTCATCCATGCAAATACAATATCTATCCAGCGGAGGAGCTATCCAACTCTGTTTAAGGCCACTCGGTTTGGGTGGCTTGTGATTTACATAAATATAATGCTCATGCCAAGCCAATGCTTGTAACTTTACCGTGTCTCCCACGAATTCAACACGATTCTAGTACTTATCATTCCATGCTTTCCAAAAAACCAAAAGAGGGCTATCAGCTGCCCAAAGAGGTCAAAAGATTGATTCGCTTCCCAATATTGAAACTAATCCCTGAAAGAGCTTTAATTGTCACAAGTACCCGCAGTGATAGACCGGACTAATGGTGATGTGCGATTACAGTCCTTAAACAAGTGTAGTTCTGTTTCTGGTGCAGCTTCACAGAGTACACATTCTGGTGGTACATTCACCATATGGGAGGAAGTCGTACTCTCAGAGGTAGATACCTGTTAAAAGCTTTCCAAACACATTTGGGCTGCATAAGCGACTTTTTGATGTCATATTGAGTTTTAGCATTTTGATACAGCTGGAGGGACGGGGGCTATCTGAAGTGGTTGAGCAATAAAATCACGAGTAGTAAGATAAGCACTACTAACCTTGAAGTTTCCACGGCAGGTATGGTGCCAGATCAGCCAATCCTTTCCAACTTTGCTGCTAAGTGGAATAGATTTCACTAAATCCACATCATATACAGATAAATATCTTTCCAATAAGAGCACACTCCAAGTACGGTCAGGCTGAATAAACTAGGATATATATCAGATAATAGTCGAGTACCTCAATGGTGACTCTAACTTAAACTGACCAGGGCGGGATAACCAGTTTCATATCTTCCCAAACCGCAATAGAGGAACTAATACCTACCTTCCAACGAGTTCCACCGTCCAACATCGGCCTAGCTGCTAATAGATTATGCCATGTACAGGAAGAAGCACTGCTCATAGTGCATCCCAGAATGAACACGAGTGAAAGTATCTAGCCCTGTAAATTTGACTAACAAGGGATTCAGGGAACTTCAGTATACGCCACAGCTACTTTGTAAGCATTGCTAAAGTAAAGGTATACAGGTTGCGAAAGCCTGGTCTTCCCTGGGCCTTTGGTTTGCATATATTTTCCTATGTGGACCAGTGAATTTTTTTTCTTGTCTGTCGTAGTTTCCCAAAAGAAATCAGCATACATCTGTTGTAAATCTTCACAGAATCCCTTGGAAAGTAGGAAACAGTTCATTGCATAGTTTGGAAGGGATTGTGCGACTACCTTTACTAGTACCTCACGACCCGTCGCACTCAAAAGTGAACTTTTCCAACTTGCCAGCTTGTCACGGACTTTATATTTGATGTATGAGAACGTATCCTTCTTATTGCGACCCACATGCATAGGAAGATCCGAATATTTGTTGTGAAACAGAACAAGCTCCACACCCAATAATCAAGCTAGGTCCTTCTAACTACCCAACTCTAGAATCTATTTAAAACAAACACTACTTGTAGTGTAGTTTATTGATTGGCCCGGACGTCGCCTCTAGGGGCATAAATCAATGGGGACAAGAGGGGGTTGTGCTCGCCCCCCCCCCCCCCCCCCCCCTCCTCTACGGAGCTTCTAAAATTAAGGTTATTTTTACTTGATTAATGTATATATTATTATTAAATTATATTTACGGCCCCCTCGAAATGATATTATTGCTCGTTTCGCCCCTTCGATAATTCGCTTCATGTTCTGCCACTGGTCGCCTCGTATATATACTCGCAGCACCTCCTTGATCTTCACAAGCTGAGCCCGAAGTAGTCGAGCATAATAGAATATCGTCAGTGAAGAGCAGATGATGTAAGATAGGAGCCCTCCGACAAATTTGAATCTCGTGCACGTCTTTAGCAACATGCACCCGTCTAATAAGAGCTGACAAATTAAAATACTTCTACTTCCCAATCCGTTAATCTTCTTTATCGAGCAAAAGCATTTTGTGCGTGTGATTACCACCGGACATTTCAATTCATGCACGTGTACGTATAAGCTATTTAATATATATACACTTGACGTAAAATGTGATTTTCATGCTTCCCAATTGAGTGTATATTTGAATAGATTCTAAAGTGATCTCTAGTACTCAGTGATAGAGCCAGAAAAAAATTGTTATTAGGGCTAATTATAACGAGTCGAATGACACGTATCTATGATTTTGAAATTAGGAGGTTGTACTGTGCAATGCACGAAATTTTTTTGAGATAACATTTACCGTAATTACCCAATTATTTGAGCAATGGTGTAATTTTATACTCTTTGAGTTTCGCGTGGTCTTTTTTCTAGATCAATCTTGAAATCATACACTGAGTTTCTATTTTTACTCATTTTCTAACAATGACTTGAATGCAATTTCTTTTGAAAATGGAACATTGATCATAACTAATTAAAAAATAAAAATTATAAATTCAAGTAAATTAAATAAGAAAGTGAATGTTAGAATAAATGGGATATGATCGAGATACAGAGTACATAGACCTTCTTTAACCTATACATAGTTTTTTTTTTTTACATGAAGCAATTTTTTTTTAATCTCAAGATTCTTACCTAGGCTTAACCTCAGGCAAGCCAATGGATGCCTCCGCCACTGCTGGTACTAGTACTTTTAGGAGAATATTCAAGATAAAGTACCTCTTATGTGTTTCTTAAAAGAGAATTTCCATTCAAATTTCCAAGTTTGATCATCACATATCCGTTTGGGTAAAAACAAAAGCTTGGTTTAAGGGAAAAAAAAATAGAACGCATCAGCTACATAAGCGATCACATGTGATGTAGAACGCATCAACTCAATCTCGGAGTTCAGATAAACTTTGCATTCCGATGTATCTCACAAGCTTCACAAATATAGATTTTGGCAAAGACTTGGTGAACAAATCCGCAGCATTATCTACCGAAACAATCCGGTTCACAAGGATATTCAATGACTGATGTTGTTGTTGATTATAGAAGTTCTTCAGCGAATGGTGTTTAATATGACCACCGTTAATGTAACCCAACTTCATTTGTTCAATGCAAGCCACATTATCCTCAAGGATACAAGTTAGTGTTGTAGTAGTAGATGGTAATCCACTAGACCCTCGAACATATAATACAACTAGCATTTGTTTAGTGACATTGTCATTAACCTTGAGGCGTCCTCAGTGTTTTTCAATGTCGACTTCTAGACACAATTGTAGTCAGAAACAATCTCATGTGTTGATGATGAACGGTTATGCCTTGATGGCTTGCCATTTTTTACCAATAATTTATCAGTGAACTTTGACCGATGCTACACCCCTACTATGAGTAGGAGAAATACTACATTACCCGAGTATTGCGTTAACTTGCCCAATTTCAAGAACTTTCAACCTTGCAGGATTTGCAACAGGTATAATTGATCTCGTCACTTTCTCAATATCAGTAAAGGAATCAGGCATCGAATCTACTACTTTCTAAAGATCAAGAATACATTGCACTTCAATCTCATACTGAGATATGCGATGATCATGATGAGACATATTAGGGACATACCACGTCAATTTCCCACGTTTAACCAGAATGAAACCATTCCTATCTCCCCCTAACGGTGGAAATTATGTTTAATCAAAGTGACATTCTACAAAACAAGTAGTAAAGAGATCTCCTATCAAAGGTACTAAATAAAGGATGATCGTTGGAGAATCATAACCAACATAAATGCTTAATTGTCATTGATGGCCCATTTTTATATGCAGTGAAAGTGTGGTAGGCACATGTACCGTACAGTCAGAGATGCATAAATGTGAGATATCATGCTCATATCCAGTTACCAACTGGTATCCACTGAATGGTTGGCAGGTTACAGGTCTCAAGCGAATAAGCATAGTTGTATGTAACATTGTATATCCCCAAGAAAATATCGATAAATTAGTATGCATTGCCATTGTGCTGACCACAAGCTGTAGCTGCTTGATTTGTGCCTCTGCAAAACCATTCTATGATTGGACATGGGAAACTGGGATGTGCAACTTCAATCCCAATCAACATGCAATAATCAACAAATATTTTGATGTAAACTTTTCTTCATTATCTAATCTAATAGACCTGATTGGATTGTTCTGGTGGGGAGCCTGAAGCTTAGTAATCTTTGCTATGAGTTTTTCAAATGTAGCATACCATATGGATAGCAAAGTGACGTGTAACCAATCCATCGATGCAACAACCAAAACCATAACATAGTCTACATATCGGTTTGATTGGTCTTCAAATATATTCTTGTAATCTGTAGAGGAATGAAAGATGTGTCTACAACAAAAGAAAGTCATGCATGTAAACAATATTACATGCAATGAACAAGCTTATCAAACTGAGAGATGTGCATTGGATTTTTCCATAAAGACATTCAGTGAGAAAAATCGCATGGGATTGTGCTGCCCTTGTTTTGGAGACCAAGCCTAGACCAAGTAGAGTAATCTTAGTCCCCCCATCTAAACCGATGGTTTTAGGTGTTCCCACGTGCTTCTTTTCTCTTAATAACGTATGACCACGAGAATTTCTCAATATCTTGATCATCATCATTATGCCAAAACTTGTACGAGGGAAAGTCACATACAGTAGTATAAATGACTTCATTGGATTAAATGATCTGAACCATAGTAAAATATAAACTACTAAAAATCCTCATAAACCTCTCCAGATTGCATCGTTGGCAACATTCAATAGAGATTGCACTCAAAATTTTTTTTCATTCTCATGATATTGTTCCAATTAAAAATTGTTGGCACAAATATTTTCAAAACTTAGCAAGGTTCGATTAGAGTGTTGATCATAGCAACATCCAAAAACTGATGTAAAACAACATCTAACCAATCGACATGATCCTTGTATATTGTTTTTCATGGCATGAAAAAACCAATGTAAAACCACATATGATGTAGATTATCAGGTGGAGAAGTAGGTATTGGTCGTAAGATGTTTTTTTTCCTGAGCCTTTATTTTTTGATAAAATCGATGTAAAATAAATCAAAAACACAAATTTCGGGTTAGATTTTTGACGAGTAGAAAAATTCACTAGACGGGTCGAAATAAACCAAAAACCAATATGAATTTTTGATACTGATTTTCGACAAATAAAAAATCAAGAAAATTGTATCCAGAGAGACATCTTCGACGGCTTAAGAAGAATGTCTCAACGGGTCAAAGAAAACCTAAAATCGATATCGATTTTCTGATATCTTTTTCGACAGGTCGAAAGTTTCCATTGACGAGTCGAATTTGAAAATTTTTAGAGACAGAGGCTAGCCTTTAACGAGTCGAGATGGTGCTTCGACAGGTTGAAGGTGCAAAGTAGATGACCGAGGATCATCTTTCAACGGCTCGAAATAATATTGTCAAAACTTGTCTAATAGGTGTTCTTCGACTGATCAAGGTAAACATTTGACGGGTTGAAAATTCCCAGGACCAAAACCGTCCTCTCTTTTTGTCTTATTTTTATAGTATTTTGGTGTCATATTTCCATAGGCTATTGTATAATTTGAACCATTCATGCATAATGAAGTTTAATAACCATTCTTAAAACTTTCAAATTCCGGAAGGAAGAAATTTTATTACTTTGCCAACATCAAAACTTACATCAAAAGATCATTTTATTCCAAACCAAACCCACTACAACAAGTCAAAAATAAACTAAAGTTGATTATCTAGCAGAAACATGAGTCTAATACATAGGCTGAGCAAAAGCCGTAATCTCTATATTTGCTTTTGTGTTATTTGCTACAATGTGATTGGCTTAACCACAATCTTTTATCTCATAGTCTTCAGTGAAGTTAGTCTCATGTGCCAGATATTTTTTGCATGTTTTGTAGGCATTCTGAACATCCTTAGGTGTACGACACTATTTGTGTATATGTTTAGTAGAACCACACTTATAGCAAGGTGACAAGCTTTTAGCAACAGAATTAGAAAAAAAAAATTCCACCATTCCTAGGACATTAATTAGAGTGATTCTTGTTGGAGTTATTTTAGCTATTATCTTGGTGAGTCCAAGTCAAATCTCAACTGTGTCCTTCTCTACCACAACCTCTGTCATGTCCTCCGTTCCCACCATGAGAATTGTAAGGCTCAAAATGACTGTTCTTCTTATCCTTACGAGCCTTCCCACAAATGGTGTATGTCTCATGGAATTTCTTATTAGCTTTTGATCTAGCAGTGTTGTTGAGAAGTATCTCGCGATATCTCTCTTTCTTGGCCAACACATTCATGTGATTACTGAATGTTCTAATTCTTCCTTGCTCATAATCTATGCAATATTGATGCATAAGTGTATCCATGAAAGTAGGGAAGGAGCTTAAGAACTTCTCGATTATAGCCTGATCAATATTTCCTACGCCACAAATAGACAACTCAGATTGAAGATCCAATATAGCTTGATTAAAATCAATAATCTTTGGATAATCCAATAGCTACATTGAATCTCATTTTTCTTGTAGTTTTGGAAGTTGTGCATCATGCACCTTATTGAATTTGTCTCGTAAAGTCACCCACAAGTCCGCGGGGTAACAAGTATTGATTTTTCAGAACAGGATGTATGTGCCGTCTCAAAAATATAAGGGTTTGAGCTTTGCGACTCAAATTGAGCTGGACTTGGACTGGAGTTGGTGCCAAAATGTGTTCACAAGGTAGTGGTGGTGGTGGTGGTTGGATAGTATTAATAAGGTTTTTACTGAGAAGAGTATTCTTAACATCTTATACCCAACAATTGTATTTTTCTCCTTGTGGATCAAGGGTGTCAAACTCAGGCCTAGCCGGCTCTATTGATGTCATCTACAAGAGATAAGAGATGTAATTAGTATTCGATTGAAAAATCACGATCACTAATATCAAGTTTAGGGAATAAGAACCGTGATCAATGATGTTTGGTTACAAAAATTTATGCAAAAACAGTGACTTCATACCACACCCAAAAATTGTGACTGTCAAAATCTGTCACATATATCGACTTCCTTTTTTTTTAATGTGAAATCACAATTAACCATGATATTCTCTAATAATCGTGACTCTTTCAGGACCATCACTAATATTCAACTTTTGAGGAAGAGGTGAAAAAAAATCCCTTCTCTCAAAACATATATTAATCCATATGAATTAGAGGCATATAAAAATTTACGGTATTAAAAACCTTAATCTAGGCCTAGATCTAGGATGTTACGGTAATTAAGTTTTGTAACCTAATTTCTAAATCAAAAGAAGTCAGAGAATTTACCTCGAGGGTGATATGCTCTGTATGAAAACTTTGGAAAAAGCTTCAATAAGAGAAAAATCCAGCATCAAGATCTTCCTCAAAGACGGTGATGGTGCTCCGGCAATGGCGGTGGAGGTTTTAAGTGTTTAAGGATTAGGATATGTTTTTTTTAGGGTTTGAGTTTAGGGTTATCAACTCAAGAGCTGTTGATAACGTATTCAAGGAGAAAATAGATATGTAAAAGATATGATCTGAAACTGTACTTTATTCATTGATAGATGACCTTAAATATAGGCATTACAATCTGTTACAATTAATATCCCTATAAATCAGGGATTGAGAGAATATCTACTTCTAATCACGCACCGATATAAATTAGGACAAAACACGCACCGAGATACCAGGAATGTTTCTCCTGGAACAAGTCTAAAGATCAATTCAAAACGTCTCTTGTAGCTACGACTTTGTAAAAAAAATGAACACGACTCGACTGCGATCCAATATATATATATATATATATTGCACATACATGAAGCGTTGACCACTATAAAAGAAGTTCGATCATGACCTGGCTCCTGGATCATCAGGCCATCTTCAGCAAGGAATGGCCAAATTCGGGCCATGCCATAATATAGCCCCATAAATATTATTTTCATGTTGTCAAATAGTGAACCATCTTTAACAAGAGAGGGTCAAATGGTCAAATTTAATTTGAATGAGCATATAACCACTTGACCTTGTCACCATTTTAGTATTTGGGAGTGATAAGTTCAAACTCATCATGAGGGTGAGTGAGTCGAACTCAGTCATGTGTCTTCGTCTCAAATTTTTAGAATAATAAATCAATTAATAACTAAGGCACATGTATTATACATTTTTATTCCAATAAGTACCCTATCACTTTAGTTGCCTGGCATGTTCATCTGGCGAGAGAAAAAACTACTCCACTATACGTTTGAGGAATAAGGTATGATCAATGCAAGTATGAGGAAAAATTAATTGTTGCCCAGATAATTATAAAAGAGAGATTAATTTGTTGTTCTATGATCCACCTTGAAGTCTTCCAGATTTTGCTAATGATGAAATTGACATAGAACAAATTTTCAGGCTCCAACATGGATTGGATCTCTCTATTTTGGAGTTATGCCTCAATCTCTTCAGTTAGATCTTTCTCTATATTTCTGGGCTTTCTGTCTTTGATTGAATCGCTTGTATATGGATTTTGACATAGACGTTAATAAAAAGGGCCACAATTTCCAGTTTAATCCAGAAAAGAGAAGGGATAAAAAGAAAATTTCTTGGATCTATGTTATGATGTTATTTCGATATGAATCAGATTTGGCTCCTATGTAGATATAATTAATAGAGAAATCAAGTTGGGAGAGAATATTTCTCTCAGGAAAAGTTTTAGTGGAAGAAGATGGGGGCAAATCAGGAAAAGAGATATTACAAAAATTATTAATCTAACAAAAAGATAAATAACAAATGCACTAACACGTGTCAGTAAAAGAAGTGAGTTTTATTGGATACATGGTTGAGTTTGGCTCACTCACCCTCGTAGTGAGTTTGAGTTTATCACTCCCTTTTAGTATTTTCTCATCAACCCACATGCATGAGTGATCCCCAATTATTTGGCCTGTGCTAGCTAAAAGGCTATATTTGGCCATTTTTGTGACTCTTTGGCTTGACCCTTATTTCTTGTTGAAGATCAAAATATGGCTATAATTTAGCATATAAACCTTTAGACCCTCTTGTTGAAGATGACCTAACCATTCTCCTTGGTGTTTCCTCTCTATGCATGCTTGCGTTGAGCCGTTGACCATGTTATGCTCGTCAGAAACTTTTTTCGGCTATTGACAATTTGACTTTGTCACTCATGTGCTGCAGGCAATGATCATTAATTAATTAATGATCCATATTTAGCCTTAGGAATTAGGAGAAAGTTGATATACATGAGGAGTCGTGTCCTATCTCATTCAATTTGTTCTCCTACACTTACTAGGAAATACCTCGATCAAGCAAAAGCTAAAAGCTATTGATCTTTCTTAGGATGGGGCCTTTACATCGACACTTTTGTAGTTGTGGTTTTTTTGGGAGTGTAGAAAATTGTCCAGGACTTACTCCACAAGAACAAATCAACGAGTTTTGATTGGATCACGCCTTTGCACGTCGGATGTTGACTTCAACGTTGAAGAATAAGGGTAGGTACTTGCAAAAGACACTTCGACGCTCAAGTCACTAAGAACACTAGTTGAGCAGAATATTTTTGCTAAGAAAAAGTGTGTAAATGTAATCTACCGCCAACATATATATAGGGTTGATTTTTCTCCAAATCAAGAACAAATTCATGGGCCTCAAACTTCGGAACAACCAGGTCGAGATTCTCTCCACGCTGTTGCTGAACCGTTCCGCATTTCTCTCGAGCCCAACAAAGTACCCGCCAAAATTTCATCAATCATATTGATTTAGTCCAAGCAATCCCACAAGTTTTGCACGCTGATTTCCAGCAACTACCATTCATGCCACGCCACCTGACCCACCGGCCCTGCACAATACTTCGGGCTTCCCAAAATCTAAACCAACGGCCTACTAAGCCCAAACCATATTTCACCAAAAATCTCTTCCCCACAGTTTCCTAGCTAGAACTGTGTCAATTGTCATATCCACTCTGTGTGTATAAATTTTGGTAAACGACACGGTGATACAATTTCAGATATCATCTTTAATTTAGTTAAACTACCATAACAAAATATCTTATAAAAATCCTCTTGTTTTCTCTGCGCGTACTCGATCTTTCGATTTTCATTTGTTGATATACGGTTAAATATTGCTACATTGAAACCAAGGGCGGATCCTTTAAGGGCCAGAGGGGCATGGCCATTCTGACAGTTTCAAACTTTTCTCTTTTAAATGGTATAATTGCATATTTACTACTAATAAATTAAAAAAAATGGTTTATATTAGCCAATTTGGCCCCTCCGATATTAATTTCTTTACGGGTATGTTTGAATAGAGCCACAATCGATGGAATTTAATAAAAATAGAGTAATTGTCAATTTCTTTCATAAAAAACTGCTGTTTGGATACGATTGTTCAAGAATCTATATAAAAACGTTAGCGTGGATAAAAATTTACAATCAGTGTAAAATAATAAAATATTTTATCTGTGCCTTTTCACCGATTATTATAAAAATCTGCGAGTTCAACAATTATAAAACTGTAAGAATCATGGAGGTAGTCAGACGAGAACTCCTGACCTCTCCTGACTGGTAGCTATGATGAATAGAACAATAGGCCAGACGAGGTATCCTGACCTTCCCTGACCGATAGCTACAACAAATAAAAATAAAAGGTGATGGGTCAGACGAGGCAACCTGACCTCCCCTGACGGGTCCGACGAGACAACCTGACCTCCCATGACCAGGGACTATCCGGTGATCAGCCAAACAGTCAAAACCTCGATGCAGCTAGCCTCTAAGCCATCACAAGAAAAACCTCCAAATTTAATCTGGTCTAAAATGTACAATAAGCTGGAAACTATAATCAGTCAACTGAAAGTACAGTGTGAATATAAATCCTTAAACTCGTAAACGACTGTGAAAAATAAAAGTCCACTCACAGTACAATGTTGGGCTATTCATAAAGCTGTAACCTGCTAATCAACGCAATAATCATCTGACACAGCCCGCTAAGTCGTAATCCATTGCATTCGGCATGAAATTATGAGCAGAACGACATAAAATTTTACCGAAAATCCAACCTCGTCGGAGCTCCACCGTGCACGGCGGCGCATGGGACCACGCACCACCACTGACAATGGCCGAAATCCCACCAGCTCCAAATCGATCAACCTATACATCAAAACATTTGTCTCAACAAGCCCAACAATATTTATGAAGAACACAATATCAAAATCAAACCAAAGAATCTCTAAATCACCGGAAAACCGAAATCCCGCCAGAAAATTCATCTCCTCCGTCTGCCGGCTTCCGGCCACGGCAAGGGCCGAGACATGTCGCGTTCAACTTATCTCATCCTGGGCTTCCAAACCCCCTTAACCTGGACGTCTAAAACCGTCGCAAACGCCGCCACCGTCGTTGTGAAAATCAACCCGGAACCGGCCAATGTTCTCCGCATCGATTTGCTCTCCATTGGTCACCAATGCCGGAATTATTCCCACCAAATGGCAGAATGGTCCAATCCCAAAAAAACCTGACCAATTTCAAGACCAAAAGTGGCCGGCCAGACGCTCACCGCCGGTGAGAAACTGACGGCGAACATGGGTCGGGGGAAGGTGGTCAAACCTCGGTCAACCCATTCTTCCCAAAAAGGAAACTTTTGACCTTCTCGTTTTAGAAACCTCTATTTATACCCGCGATTTTGCGGTAAAACGTTTTCTGATATTTTCTTAAAATTTCCGCTGACCATAACTTCCTCATCGAAACTCCGATTACAACACTTGACGTGACCACAAACTCGTATCGAAAAAATCTACAACTTTATCCAAAAAAATTTCTCGGAAAACATAGTCGATAAAATCTTGATGAAATGTCAGCAAAAGTTACAAACGTTAAAGACTAGTTACCATCAACAATTAACGTAATAAATTAGCGACTAACCACATAAGTTCTGGTTATCGTATAATGATATTCCAGGTTGTAACACTATTATTAGGACATATTAGTTCCAGTGATTGAATAAGGCTATTGTTCATGTGCAGCTCAACTTTGAATATTTACCAACTTTACTATGCATGTTATGAAATATGAAGTATTTATGAGATTATGATAAGTACAATAACAAGAAAGTTGCTGAATACAAAATTTTCCTGTTCCTTATAATAACACTCACAGTATAAGGATTATATCTCTTCTCTTATTCATTTCAGAATATCAAAGCACAACTGCTACTAACAACAATATACATAAAGCTAGCCTAGAGTAGGTCTTCAAGTGCAGTATGGTGGTGCACTAGAGGGTCGATAGACAAAACTTCTAACAGTATGAGAATAGACTGATGGGTGATTATAACTGAAATTTACTCCTGAGGACACATCCCCCAGAAGTCCCACCGCCACCGTCAACTTCATCTTCTTGTTGATGATTTGTGCTGTTTTTGTTTCTCCCTTGGCTGTCTGGGACTCTCTCGGGATGTCCAACATATAAATTAAAGTTACTCCTGTCAAATCAATCCTGTTTATCCAAACATATAAATTTATAATTCGTGTCATTTCTAAAGTTCTTTGGAAAAAAAATCCGTGAAATTCTCAAATGATAAAATTTAAAATCATGAAATTGTAATTTCTAGTATTTGTGAATTCTATAAAAAAAGAAGTAAAAGTTCTCAATCCAAACACACCGTCTTGTTTTCTTCTTGTGAATCAACAGTAATTGATTCTTCCTTAATAATAGCATTTATAATTTCCCATGGAGAGTTACTATAATTATAACTATGTTTTATTAATTGAAAGTAGTATACCGGTAAGAGGAAGAGCAAAAGTCTCCCACCGTTCGTCTATTCCAAGATAATTTCAAAACGACTAGCAAGCTTTTTTTTTTGCTATTTTTGAGACTCCAAAGATGGTTCAACTCACACCATTTTGACACCAAATCAAAGAATAAGAAAGTGAGGATTCTTTGAGAATTTCTCTATTAAAGACCAACATCGTCTTTCAACTTTCACGAGTTGAATAGAGCTTATGAAAAGTAAGTTGATTTTTCAACTCAAACTCATCAAGTTCGGTTAGAGTTGAAGAGAGTATACGACTATATATGCCTTTTCTTTCCTTTTTGGTGATGTATTCTCATTTCTTACACTTTGGTATTGCTCAATTTTGTATTTTACACTTATGAAAATGAATTGTAGGTTCATCTGAATCATGGCTAAGTTGTATTTAGCATTTCCAAATTAGTGAAATGGCATAGGTTTGAGCCGGAGCACAATTACGTTTCACACTTTAAAAAAAATTCTCGTAATTATTTATTTATTTTGGCCCATCCATGATGTAGTTTCAAGTTCCGCCACCGATCGAAAAATTTTACCGATGAAATTGTTGTAATTAACTTCCTTTTCTACTACCAGGATCACAAGATGATCATAATTAGGATAATAATGCTATCCTATTTTCAGATTAATCTGTCTCACGCTGTTTACTTGCATGCCTCGGCTGAGTTGGCTCAACAAAACAGCATGTAATAAATCCATGAATTAAGGCATTAAGCATTGACACAAGATCAGATGACCCAATTGGGCTTTTTAGCTTTCTTCCCATTTGGGCTTCGTTAGAATTTGCACCCGCATGCAGTTAAACTGTCCCAAGTCTTCCAAATAGTGGAGCCGCTAGCACCCGGTTGGTTATTTTGGAAGAGACTCAAATGAATACTTTTATTGCAAGTATTTGGTGAATAATTTTTAATCCATAATCTATAAGTCTCAAATTTTTTAATCATAATTTAACAAATTGATTGTTAGATATTTAGTTATATAAGTAAATCATTTCTACAAAGTTTTAATGATAGGTGAAAAAACATCTTCAAAGATAATTCTATTTTTGAGAAAATATATCAATGTAGTATATGAAAAATATGGATCATTACCCGTAAAGGATTGGTGAAATTAAGACTCAAAAACGCAAGAAACGCAAAAGACGCGAAAGTCAGAAACCTGGCAGACTCGACAACTGAACACAAAGTGAACTACGTACGAACATACTTACACTAAACCAAAAATCACGAAAATTTAACACAAGATACTAAACTCAGTGGAAGATTACCACACAAAAATTCAGAGTATTCAGACTTGTTTTTGATGCCGAGATAATTCAGCCAAATTATAGCTAATGCAGAAAAAGATAAATTTTAGAAAAGTAAATATGTTGTGAAATCAAATAGAGATGAATGTTACAAACTTCTCTCCACCCTAGATACCTTAAAATTACCCAAACCCAGACCTAACCATGGATGAATGTTCCCCACGTATGAGCTTTGGTCAAGTCATCATACGTATTACACACTCTTATTTGGCACGGAAGAGGGAGTAACTCTAACTTGATCCCTAATTAACCGAATTATACATATGGTGATGTAAGCCTAGAAAACTAGTGTCATTACATTCTAAGAATATTTGAGGAACGAAAACGCTTCAAGAGTTGATATGTGATCACCCTTTCCTCATTAGTCACTAAGGATTTACTTCACACAAGTTATAGCAACGGGCTTGCTTATCTCTTTAGAACATGCGAATATGTTGGTTATGCACACATTCAAGATACTAGACTCTACAACATGCAACTAAGTTGACCACCAAAGAAACACGTAGTAGAAATCATCAATGAAATTATCGTGAAGTAAAACTCATCCACATGGTTAAATAAATCACAATTGATTTAAAATTGTAAGCATGTTTAGGGTTTCGATCAACCCCTAATTAGGAAAATTTAGCTACTCATAGTCAAGATTACAAAATAGTAAAACAAGATGGAGAAGGAAGAATAAACAAAAAATCCTAGAATTCTCGGCAGGTTTAGTTCAATGGGTCGAGATGACAATCTCGACGAGTCAAAGTCGGACGACAGGAAATTCCAAGGCAGCGGCCTTCTCTCTTCTTAGCTTTCTCCATCTGAAATTCAACAACTCTTGCTCCATCAACAAGTTAGGCTTATATAGGTATGATTTTGGGACTCTCCTCATCAACGTATGGTTGAGTCATTGCCACTTGGTATGTCCGCGTCACAAATCCTTATTCCAATAGAATTATCTTTTTATTGCTGATTTTTGTATTTTTCTTCAAATAACCTAAATAAACAAAAACATAATTAATTACTGAAAACTAAACAAATAAACCAAGTATTTTTGAAATAATTAAGCACTAGAGAGTTGCATATTTATGCAACTATCATTCAACCAAATCGAAACTCATTAAAGGATGCATAATCATGATTTATCAAGTATGAACATGAATGATTCAACGTTAACAAATTAATTTGGTATGTTCATTTATTTGATCTTGTTCGATACCTTAATGAATTTCAAATATGATAAAAATTTAAATAATTGATCTACTTATATATATATATATCTAAATATTCAACGGTTGATTTTTTAAAGTGTGGTTGGAAAACATGTTTTTAATAAGGTACTCACCAAGTACTCACCATAAAGATACTAATTAGAGCCTCTTCCTGGTTATTTTACATTTTTACTTGATGAGTTCATTTTTTTGATGATATATTCTCGCGCTGTAATGATGTTCGGACAATCGGATCAATCCTCTAGAAGATGGATAAATTCACCTAACTAAGGTAAGACTAGTAAGCCAGGACGACTTGCATGCCTACGGGATGGTTAATTACTTCTCTGGTATCTTTTTTTAATCTTTGCATGCATAAGAACGTTCGTTTCGTTTACTTTGTTTTCCAGCAAGTTTTAGAGATTGAAACTTGGAAAAGGACCCTGAATGAAACGAGCTACCCCGATATATTGTTGCCCTTTCAGTTAATTGCTTCAACTCCAATTAAGGACTTACGTAGTGAGCTCAAAATGGTGTCTATTATAGACGACTCATCTTAACTAAGCTGATAGTCTATAGATTCTGTGTCACTGTCTTTGCTCCAAATACAGGCCATGCATCATAATACTATCACCATCAAACTATATGTCTTTCGTATAGATCGATTAAGACATTTTGGATCGATCTGGTTTATTTCTGGGTTGCGATTAGTCGGTTACACCTAATTGGTTAAAGTGCCAAACCCTATAGCCTTTAGTTGCTTAGAGCATATGCACCCCTTGAGGAGGTGCAATTGTCCTCATCACTATTCATCCAATAAAAGGTGTAATTCCTGTTTTTTGTGCAGCAATGCAAAAAAATAACATCTCCTATTATTATTCATAACTTATATATTAATTTTTTATTTTTTTATAGGATTTTCAAAAAATGTCTAGACGACACATGTTGTTATAGTCTGAATAATTCAATAAGATTTCCGGTAAGATTTTAAACCAACCACGAGATGACACATGTCAATCCTACATATCGTTATAGTTTAAATAATTGAGCCTAAATTTTTGACAAGATTTCCGATCAATCACTTAACGACACATGTCATTGTCGTCTGAATAATTGACGAAGATTTTCGGTGAGATTTTCAACCAATCATGATATGACATATGTCGTCATCATTAGACATCAGATAACCTAGAATCGGCTATAAAAGAATCATCTATGGAAGCTTATATTCTCACACCATCTACAGATTACTTGCTATTTTTGCAAACATTTCTTCACATTCCAACATCAGTAAGATGAATCCTTTTAGTTTAAAAAAATTCACAAGGAGACGACAACAACGCTGACGAAATGCAGAAATTGCTAACGCCTTCATCACTAACGTGGTCATGGTAGATGCAACGTTCGATGATAAACCACCTTATCGCAGTCCAAATGAAGAAAAGTTGAGGGTGCCAAGGGAACAGAATCTGATGGAAGATTACTTCATCGAACGCCTGGTGTTCGATGAGCAAGCATTTTGTCGGAGGTACCGAATGAGTTCGAACTTATTCAACCGTATAATGACGGATCTTTGCAACCACGACCAATTTTGGCATTAAAGAGCAGATGTCACTGGATTGCAAGGAATTCTTCCACAACAAAAAATGATCGGTGCTCTTTGAATCTTGGCGTACGGCTCAGGCCGCAGATCAGTGTACTGAATACAGAAGGATGGGTGAATCAACAACACTAGAATACCTGAAGAAGTGGTGCACCCAAGTGTACAAGCTTTACGGTGACATTTACCTCTGTAGTCCAAATGCAGCAGACATCACTTGATTTCTAAGGAAGGCCAGACATCGGAGATTTCTTGGTATGATTGGAAGCATCGACTGCATACATTGGGAATGAAAAAACTGTGCAATAGCTTGGCAAGGGGTAGACTCAGGCCGGAAGAAGCGTCCTACTATTATCTTGGAGGCAGTTGCCTCATATGACACATGGATATGGTACAACTTCTTTGGGGTACCTGGAGCACAAAATGATATCAATTTGCTTCACCAATCAGATATCTTCGATTCGCTCCTTGTCGGAAGAAGCCCGCAACAAAGTTATAAAGTCAACGATATGACATACCACAACACTTATTATCTAGTTGACGAAATTTATTTGAGGTACTCCTCGTTTGTTAAAACAATTTCCAATCCCCAGACGCTACCATAAAAGTTTATATCAAAGAAATAAGAGGCATATCGCAAAGATGTGGAAAGATGCTTCGACATCTTACAATCTCGTTGGGCAATGATTCATCATGCAACTCGGTCTCACCACACAGAGGTAATAAAAATGATTATGTTGGTTTGTATCATAATGCATAATATGATAGTTGAGTAAGAGTTTGAGGATGATGGATTTGAGGAGAACGAAGAAGAAGATCTACAAAACCCATCAAGTGTTTTCACAAATTATGATGGGCCAGTAGATGAACAAGGTAATTGAATTCCTTTTGAGCCAGTTAGAAGAAATGGACTGAATGAACAACGGTTTCATGACCGTGTTGTCGATCTTCAATCTGCTTATATCCATGGAGAGCTTCAGAAGGACTTAGTGAAGCACAATTTGTTTCTAGAAACCAGTGAACGTATCTAAATATGTTGTTTGAATTATATGTTTTTGCATTATGTGTGTTTGAATTTGGTGTGTTTGTATTTCATATAATGTTATTTAATATCATCTATAAATAGAACAAATGTGTTTTTATTTCTTGAAAATTTAAATTACATAATGACAAGCCAAACTTAGATTTATTACAAAAACCAAACTATTGAAAAAGTTGGCGATAACAATTTGAAAATGTTCCCTCGCTATCTTCTTCTTCATTGTCATCTCCTTGCTTAAGGATTTATGATTTCCTCTTCATGAAATAATTCTTTGAATTTGGAGTCATTCTCTCCATATCCATTGTTATAATCCTTGTTTCTTCTAGTTGGGCCCTCAATTTGTAGTCTTTCTCTTGAAGGAGGAGCTGCACTTTGTGCAAAGAAAAATCGTTATCCTCACTTATTTTTTGCCTGGCGATCCAAATGACTCGATTGGTCACAATTTTTTTCAAAGCCTCATCTCGTAGCTCATTTGTAGAAGTCATGACTTTTTTCCCCTTTTTTCTTGCTTCTTTTGTTGCCTTCACTCCCGGTGGTCTAGGCGGACTCAAAGGATCTTCACGGTTGCTTCTTGGTGTTGCAATCACTTCATCCTCATCCAAATTGACGGTGGGAGGTAATTCGCTAACGGTAAGAGTTGCTTCGTAGTTGTAAGTACGTGGAGTAGTACCTATGGTTTCCTTAAAATAAGGATGAGTCTTCACCACTTCCCAATATTCAAACTTCGAAAACTCTTTCTTTGTTTGCGACACAAACCACATTTGAGATTTTTTTAACTATAAAAAATAACAAATTTTTATGTCACAATTTTATCGAATATAATGGAGATGACAACATTTAGTTCATAAAATAAAATAAAATAGACATGGAAAAATTACAAGGACTTACTTGATCTTGTGGAGAGGTGTCGGATGGTGGTGGATTCCTTCTTGCATAACTAAGAGCATCATCCCAAAGATTGAAAATTGGCTTCGACTTAGTAAAACGAGATGAAATTGCGGTTTGGCTCCTATTCTCCTTGCTTGATTCACCATGACCAATCACTCAATTTTTGATATAATCGGCACACACTTTTTCCACAATTTGTCGACATTTTGCTTGTTGCCGGTGAGAGGATCAACGCTAATACGCATATAAGAAATGCATAATTACAAATCTTCTGAAGGAAGCCAATTGGACATTTTTTTTTTGCAATAAAAAGCACAAAGGAATGAGAGAAGAATTGGAGGGGGTGATGAATTTGTTGTGCACAAATTGGTGTGGGAGGTGAATAAAATTGATGTAATATTTATAGTAAAGTTGTAAGATGTTGTTTGTAAATTTTTGGGATTTTTTAGCAATTTTTTAAAGTTCTTTTTTGGAAAAATAAGCTTCTGCCCTTTTTGTGCCGTTATACACAAGCATAAGCCGTTATGTATGAATATGAGCTGTCATATGTCAAATTTGGAAAGAAAATGGACGGCCCAGGTTCAATGATCGTTGGGGGAGAAGAGAGTTGTCGATGGAACACGTGGCTTGTTGTGATTGGCTGATAAAGTCATTGAAAAAAAAACATAAAATTACTTTACTGGCGCTTATATTACAAGTGCCTTGTAGAAAAAAAAAAAAAAAAAAAAGCAACTCACGTAACGTGACGTCACCCACGTGCGTGAACTCCGCCAGATCGCACGTCCTCACCGACGAGCAAACCTTACTCGTGCTGCTACTCACCTCCAAGGTCAACCATCGGTTGCCAGACTCCATCTTTACCGCTGGACCTAATTTTTCAGGCTGCTCGTTCTATTCTGGCAGGGCCCCATCGCTGCACCTCCTATCTATACTACAGATAGGTGGAGAGGCTCTTATACTCCTTATTGCGAGAATGTGACTAAATAAGATGGTACAGCTTAGACTGAGCTAATTAGGTACGTACTATTTAAGCAGTACAGCTTTTTGACTGAACTTCGAATTGAAGCTAGTACTAGCTCAGGTTTGTCAGCTAGTACAGTAGTGCTCAACAACAAGAAAGAGTACGAAGAAGTTTTATTTATTATTTATTTTCCTATATATAAGTATGAAGAAGTTGCATTTGAAAGTTTAGTATGTAGTGAATCAAAAGTCAAGGAGTTAGTTCATCGGTTCATTTCTCTTCTCTAGTTAAGCTGAGCGATCTTCGTAGTGTTATAACATGATTAACACATCTGTGGTGCATATGTATTTTAGCTATGGCTTTCAGAAAAAGAAAAAAGAAACCCGTGAGCTATGGCTTTCAGAAAAGACAGCACTAGTTACTTAAACAGAAGGTACGTAAGTTTAATTTGAAGTAGCTAGTTTGCGAGCATAATCTAACAGTAAAGAAATCTTAGACTGCGAATTGCGGATTTGAGAACCAGAGAGTGACATGCAAATTAAGTTCGACCGTAGCAAATCAACATCATCTGCAGTAGAACTTCTATATGTACCTGCTGCTTAACTTCCATTTTCGTTCTAGATGGATGCATGGTCGACTTTCGTCTTTGTAAACCTTAAGAGTTGCATTACCAAAATCGATGTAGAAGATTATATCGCGGGGTGAAGGCGATATATAGGATCTTTTCACTCAGGTATATTTCTTTTTTTGTTATTTTTATGTATAAAGCATTACATCAACTTTTTGATCATATTTTATTATCTCCATCGTTCAGATTTTAGGTCTTAATATGTAGATCAAGCCTGTAAATATTCACCCAAAATAGTGATTGTTAAGGTATTCAAAACTGCAGTTGAAGTTTATAAGTATAAACGGTTCAAGTTTGATAAATTTGGTCTGTTCCTTGATTTAATCTAGTTCGATACCTTAACGATCACAATTTTGGCTGAAAATTTACAAGAATGATTTACTCATATAGACCTAATATTTGGACGATGGAGATGTTAAAATATGATAAAAAAAAGTTTGTCTAATGCTCTCTCTCTCTCTCTCTCTCTCTCTCTCTCTCTCTCTCTCTCTCTCTCTCTCTCTCTCTCTCTCTCTCTCTCTCTCTCTCTATATATATATATATATATATAGGGCCCTTCCACTAAGGTATATCTTATTTTGGTTATTTTTAGGTATAGGGTATTAGACAAACTTTTTAATCATATTTTAATATCTCCACCGCCCAAATATTAGGTTTATATGTGTAAATCATTCCTGTAAATTTTCAGCCAAAATGGTAATCGTCAAGGTATCGAACTAGATTAAATCAAGGAACGGACCAAATCTGTCAAACCTCAACCGTTCATACTTATAAACTTCAATTGCAGTTTTGAATGCCTTAACGATAATCAATTTGGCGGTTTTGAATGCCTTAACGGTAATCAATTTGATCTTATTTTACCATCTCCACCATTCAGATTTTAGGTCTTAATGTGTAGATCAAACCTGCAAATTTTTCGCCAAATTGATTATCGTTAAGGCATTCAAAACTGCAATTGAATTTTATAAGTATGAACGGTTCAAGTTTGACAAATTTGGTATGTCCCTTGATTTAATCTAGTTTGATACCTTAACGATCACCATTTTGGCTGAAAATTTACAGGAATGATCAACTCATATAGTTCTACTAATTGGACTGTGGAGATGTCAAAATATCTAAAAGTTGGTGTAATGCCCTACCTAAAAATGGACAAAAAAGAATACCTAAGTGGAAGGGCCCTTTATATATATATATATATATATATATATTTATGTGTGTATATATATATATATTTATGTATATATACAGTCTTTTTTAGCTAAGGACATCCGCACAGTGGGATTTTTTTTTGTTTTACCTCACTTAAACATCAAATCTTAACAATCAAAACTACTCATATTATAGATACTACTTCAACTAAGTAACCTATACAATTTGAGTCCAATCGAAAATCATTTGGCCATTTGATTAGTCATTTATATATCATCAGCATTTATCCGACGCTCCTTATTTATTCGTAATGTTTCACTATTTTGGATGTAAGAAATACACGATAAATATATAGGTAAATTATGAACAATAATATGAAGTATAGGTAAATTGGAGAATACTTCAGTGTGTTAACACAAGTTACAATAAAACACATGTTTATAAGTTTACCATAAAATGGTAAACTAAGTTACTTTTTTAAGGTTGAAAATTCTAGTTTAGTTTTTTTCTAAGGAATAATACTAAACCTAAAAAGGTAAATTTTTATTTTAAATTTATAATTTATTCTTGACCATTCATATTTTTTTAATTCGATCTAACGGTTGTGTTATATTTAAAATTTTACCTGCTACCTGTTAAAGATGTTTCAATAAAATTCTCATTCTAAACATCAGTGCGAAAATGCAAAACTTCAGATTCATCGATCTCCATAGTATCCAAACAGATGTCAACATTCAAACTAAGAATCATAACTAACTCAACGCTGCGTTTTGAGCAAGTTGTTCCTCTCTCTATATAAAATCGACTTTATGGTTTGGTTTCTCACCAGGCATGGTGGGTAGGACTAGTTGATGCCCCGACATCTTCACCTGTGTTGAAACTTGAACCGGTATATCGTGCTAAACTGAAGGATTACGTTCAGGAAACAACTGTGGAATACTTGGACCAAGTGAGGTAGATGTGTAGAAACAACTGCACTATTCCGCAGCTTCTGAAACACTAAGCTCTAATAGTGCAAATGTTCCTCGACATAAGAACTGTATACCATTACGTGTATCGTCAAAACTCACCAACACAACGTTCCTAACATTTCTTGAATACCTCGTTAACAAAAAAATTTCAAAATCTTGATATTTATGGCGCACTTCCACGCTCCATTGATTACAAATGACATATATATCTGGGGAAAAGAACTATCTATTTTAACTCTAAAATATTTTGATAGGCAAAGCAACAAGAGTTCACAGAAAAGCTTCCCATTAACTTCCTTCTTCAGCACACAACAGCTTCTGTAGTGCAACTCCCCTAACATCTGCCCCCTCGATAAGATATTTTCTGTTTCTTGTCAAGCTCTTACATTCTCTTCACCACATAAATTTAGCCACTTTCCTGGAATGCATCTCTGCACATAAGAAGATTAAACTAAGCTTTGAGATATTAAAAAGAGACTACAACATTGAACATTGACAAGCAAGGATCATACACAAATACACAGTAGGACATCAAAGCTAATATGGTCAAGTAGAAGTTGTATATTGGACAGCTTACACAAATCATCTCGGTGGTTCCACCAATCATGGCACTATTGTGGCTGAAAAGAAAAATTATTCACATGTTAAAAGTATGCCATGCCTAGCTTGTTGGCAAAGAAATTGCCAATTCGGCGTACTTGCTTCCATAAACGAAAAACACACCGGTTTCATTTGTTTCTTTAAAAAAAAAATCGTATACGTAGTTACATACCTGGATTGCTCTCATGTCCTCAGGTTCATCCTCATCCTGGAGAGCTGCAACTGCTTCGTGATCAATCCCATCCATTTGTTTCTTTATTTCAAGCTGCTTCTCCAATTCCTTTATTCTGTTATGAATTGCAATTAATGTATAGCTCCAAGCCTCCAACTCTATTATAAGCATCCAACAAAGTATGAACCAGAATCTCTGCATACCTCATAAAAGAACAATATTGGTCAATTTCTTCCTTTGTCTAAGCACCATAAACAAACCATTCTTCTTTAGGTGAAACTGCATCCCGCACCCCCATATCTGTACAATACTAATTTAAGTATCCAAACTACTAAACTCATCACATTGGACACCATTAAAAACTTACCTTGAAGCACCAGATCTTCTCCATTGTTGTAACTCTTGAATTTCCAAAAGATGCGACCATCAACATCCACAAGATATGGTTCAGTTCTTACAAAAGCAAACCTTTGTTTCTCTGAAAAAACATGTCCACGGAATTTTTACCAAGTGAATGAAAAAGAAACCTAGACAAAAATGTAGTAACAAGACATACATGAAACAAAACAAAAAAACAGCACTTGTAAACAGGTCATAAATTATAACAATTAAAGTCAGCTAATCTTGTGTTGAAGTCTTGCTATAACTGCAACTTCATTTTTGAATTCTTCAATCCCTTGTCCTGAAGTTTTGGACAATCTTTTCACAGCAACATCTTGTTCATTTGGTAACTTACCCTGAACTTGTGGTTCAATATTAGTATCATAATTTACATATACTATTAGCAACAAATAGTAAAAGACACAACCAAAATATCGCTGAGCTTAGATTGTTAAGAACATCTGAAACTGTGCTCACCTTATAAACAGAGCCAAAACCACCGTGACCAAGTTCATTTACATGAGAAAAGTGGTCAGTGGCTGCTATTACTGTTTCCAGATCAAAAAATTACAGTTCTGGATGTCTCTGAGTTTCCTCAAGTTCATCAACCTCATAGTTCCTACCTACATTAAACACATTAAACATTAGTTCGCTACATTATCATTTCTATTCTAACTACACAACATCTGCTCTTAGATGTAGATCATGTTGGCCAGAGTTCTTCAATCGCAAAAGTGTTATCAGATGAGGACAACTAAAGCAGTCAAACTTAATCGAAATAGATGAGAACATTGGCTACCTTTTGTATTCCTCTTTTTCTTACGCCACCAACGTGCAAGCAAAATGATTAGTACCAAACCCAGCAAAACAGTCAAAATTGGAATAGCCAGCATACCCCTCCTTTCCAAATCGAACAGAAGAAGAAGGGACAGAGCTTAAAAAATCGAACATAAGAAAAAGGGACAGAGCTTACCAATTCAAAGCAAGTACAGAGGGAGAGGGCCGGACTTGATCGAACTCCGGGAGGGACGGCTTGCCGGACTCGGAGCAGAACTCGGTGAAGACGAAACTGATCGGTGAAGAGAGGAAGACAAAACTGATCGGTGAGAAGGGAGAAAGACGAAACTGATCGGTGAAAGGGAGGAAGACGAAATTGAAATTACTGAGGAAGAGGAAACTGATCGGTGAAAGAGAGGAAGCTTGAAGCTTTGTATTCCATTTTTTACAAATGTACTGAACATGGTTGTTGTAGTTACCTTTTAAGATGTTTATTGAACCATAAAACTACAAATTTGATTTTTATGTTGTAAATTTCTTGTTTAGGTTCATTCTCAACCTTAAACTTGTAACTTTAACAAGTTACCAAAACATGGTCTTACATTTACTTATTTAGGTTTACATACCACCTTAACTTAAAACATATGTTTACCGATTAATGGTTAACCTGTAATATCAGGTCACTTTTATAACATGTGTTTTAATGCATACTACGTTAACACACTGAAGTACAACCCTAGGTAAATTAAGCAATGAAAGTAGAAGAAAGCCAGTAGTGTGCGCAATTGACATATTCTCAGTTTACCTATATATGTGTAGGTAAATTGATAATATGTAAGAAATACATTGTAAACATAAAGGTAAATTATGAACAACAATATGAACTGTAGGTAAATTAAGCAATGGAAGTAGAAGAAGTACGTAGAAGCCAATAGTGCACAATTGACCTATTCTCGGTTAACCTATATATTTGTAGGTAAATTAATAATATATATATATATATGTCTGTAGGTAGATTAGGCAATGGATGTAGAAGCCAATAGTGTCCGTAGTTAACCGGCCTATTCTCAATTGTCTATATATATAAATATATATATATACACACACACAACAAATTTTCACTTAGGTATATCTGAAAATGATTGTTTTTAGGTATATAGCATTACGTCAATTTTTTGATCATATTTTACCATCTCCACCATGCAGATTTTAGGTCCTAATATATATAGATCAAGCTTGTAAATTTTCAGCCAAAATAGTGATTATTAAGGTATTCAAAACTGCAATTGAAGTTCATAAGTAAGAACAGTTCAGGTTTGATATATTTGGTCCGTCCATTGATTTAAACTAGTTCAATATCTTAACGATCACCATTTTGGTTGAAAATTTACAGGAATGACATACTCATATAAACCTAGTAGTTGGACGGTGGAGATAGTAAAATATGATCAAAAAGTTGGTGTAATGTCATATACCTGAAAATGATCATTTTCAAATATACCTAAGTGAAAACTTGCTGTATATATAGGTAAATAACCTATCTCATTTATATATATATAGGTAGATAACCTATTTGTAAGGCAGTAGAAAAATGTTAATATGTCAATAAATTTTGTATGGATTTATCTATCTCGATTTTCGGAACACATAGGTAAATATTGTTGAGATTTGAAATTAGAGTATTACCATTTTTTAAACATATTACTTAACAAATTTTTTAATTAACTAAGTTAAAGGATATACATGGTATCTCAAAAAACTGAACATTAACTCATCCCTCTTAAAATGGAATGTATTTGAATTATAGGGACTAAATCCATCAATGAAAATGCAGATGAATTTTTTACCAAGTTGCAAGGAGTCTTCCTAATTTCTCCAAGATAAAACCATGTCCTTCCTCTGTTAGGTAGCCTCATCTGGCACATAGTATTCTTATCAGAAGAAAATATACCCTTAGTTTGATAGCTAGCAAAATAAAATAAAGTTTTAAAAATATATCAAAGGAATCTATTTGATTTCTGGACTTTCACAGTCTCACGTATAGATTAATGAGGTTATATAACTTATATATAGGAATCTGGAACCTACTATAGCTAATTAGCTAACTATATATACCATAAAACATATATGTTTAATATATACGTGTAAGGATCTAGGCCTAGACCACCACCAAATCACCCGTGTTGATCTCCCTCGATCGAGTATTGAGTATTGACGATGCGAAGTCTAGGTAGGAGTTGGAGACACGAACATTAAACAACTTAATATGTCGACTACTTGACTATGCCAAAGCTGAGTCGAATCATACATGTCATTCCCTTGCTATCTAGCTAGCTTAGCTTAGCTAATTGTTTTCTGTCATATATGGCCTTCTGCCACACATTTTTTGTTTTTCTTTCTTTTTTTTTTTCTGAAAGGAAGGAGGTCAATTCTCCGATACAGAGTTATGTAACAAATGTTACACTTACACCAATTAAGCTCACCCAAAGTTACATTACGACAAATTTAAGCGTATTTATAAATATACTCATGTACATATATGTGAAATATTTTTACATATACATACATATTAAAAGCTCGTTCTATGTATACTATATATATATATATTAGTCTGTTTGAGATTTCTTCTTATTTCACAACAACGAAAGCACTTTTTCACTCTTTCATATACTAGGGGATTTCACTTGGAAAAGAAAATGTTCCATACTAACAGATTCGGGTTCATAACCATGGGTTCCAATGTACAAGATCTTGTAGCACTTACCAATGAGGCCCTATCAATTAGTATTACGCAGAAGAAATCAATTATAGACACTAATATAATTAGATCTGCTCTTCATAGACAAACTTGGGATTTGCGATCCCAAGTAAGATTGGTTCAGGATCATGGGATCCTTTTCTATCAGATAGGAAGGGTTGTTGCACAAAATGTAATTCTAAGTAATTGCTCCATAGATCCTATATCTATCTATATGAATTACATCTTTAAAAGCGTTTTTGAAAATTTTCAAATTCGCTTTTCAATTAAAAAGCACATATGACATGTGCTTCTAAAATCACGTCTAAATGCTTCTAAAATTCAACCAAATCAATATCTTATTTTTATAAAAAAAAAAATCTTTCTATTTATAATTAATTTTCTAATAAATTTAAAATCGTTTTTAGACATCTAGAAGTCATCCAAACAGGCGTATAATTAAAATGTGATTCAACAGTTGAGGTCCAAATAGACCAAGAGAAATATATACAAATTTAACAAGAGTATCAAATTTCTTTTAATATTGATCCAACAACTACTTGCTCTCTGCTTATAATACTAGACGATGAGATACTCATAAAGCAGGGGACTATATATATATCGATCACCAAATTAAGTCAATGCATGATTAACTATTGCTCATATCCGGGAAGTGGATGTTTTGGATTGAATTTTAATATGAAATTACTTCTCAAGTTCTCATCATTAATTCTATAAATCAAGTGACAACAGGGCTTATACTAGCTGATTTTCAACTTCAGGGTTTGCAAACATTGCATGCGTCATGTGTGTAATATCAAACACCGAGTGATACGTAGAATTGGTAGTTAGCTAGCTTACAATTAATAATCATGTAAGAATTGGTCGTCTAATTGAAGAAGTTTTAATTAAAAAAATTAAAGAGGATTTAAAGAAGGTTTTCGAGTACAAATAAGTGAAATAACTTTCTAAGGTCCAATCCTCGAACATTAGTGTGAGAAAGAGACTCATTAACTACAAGAAATTCTTATTATTAAAGACCCTAACTAAGCGACGGGATACTTATGAAATATTGAGGAAAAGAGGCTAATTAAATCTTGTTTTAGAACAAATTTGTTGAAGACTTGAAGGTAAAGCCAAAGGTACGTAGGTGGCTAGGGTACTTAAATGGAATATATATGCAGATCATCCATCATATATCTGTCTCAATACTCAATCGAGTTAGACGGCTGAGCAACGTATATGTATTTGTATATCTACGTTCCAGCAATACTACAACGTTACACCCAACTGTTGTTAATTAGCTGTTTCGAATTCGTACTCTGTGATCTGCTAAATTTTCATATCTGCAGATGCATGACTATTTAATTAGATGTCGATCTCAAAATGACAACTTCATTTCTAGCTATTGGATAAGGGTCAATATTATTACTCTTGTATTAGGCTACAAAGCAAATACGTGATTACCCTTGCAAGTTTATATCTTTATTATTACATTTGGCGTGGTATATATATAATGAGCAAGAACTATAACTCTATTAGCTAAGAAGACAAAGTTCAGTGTACATGGTAAGGCTTTAATAGGATGGAAAGGTTGTGAAATAACTAATGAGTGCATGATATTATGATTACGTTTGTTGTTTAAAATAAGAGGCATAGTTTATGTATCATTAAAGTGTATGAAAATCAAAACAATATATATGTACTAATTATGTGTACATGCTGTATAACTGTATAGACGTAAACTAATTGGAAGTAGTCATATATGCAAGGATTCGTCGACTAAACATAATTGCGACAACACAAGATACGTAATGCATTGCAAGAAATGTAATTTTTCTTAAGAGTGTGGTTTATCAGAAATGGAAGTGTCAATTTCATCTTACTTTTCATATATTCACACAAAGTCTGTCAAAGGATAAAAAAGACTCGGCCGAAAAATTACCGAGGAAGAAAGAGAAAACACATGCAATTTATAAGCTTATTCTCTTGTCTTGGGGAAGGTAGATTTCTTTATATATAAATACAAGTGGAGTTATCTCTCGTACACATTTGGCTGCTACATGAGCAAAATCTCAACTACTCCAGCTCTGGCTTAGAGAGAGAGAGAGAGAGAGAGAGAGAGAGAGAGAGAGAGAGAGAGAGAGAGAGAGAGAGAGAGAGAGAGAGAGAGAGAGAGAGAGAGACCAGGCAAAGCACAACAAAGCGTTGAAATCGTGTAGGATTGATCGGTTGGAAGGTGTTTGTCTTGTTCCCTCAGAGCTTGGCTATCTAAGCATTTGAATCCGAGACTTCACAAAACGTGTGACCCAATTAACCCTTCCACCTCTTCCATCGTTTTGTAGTAGCTAGCTCTTCGAGTCTCTACACCCAAACAAACACACACACACAGACACAAAAGACTTAAGTGAAGATCGAACACACATACATACATTTTTAATGACGTCGCCGGCGACGGCGAAGTTTGGTTCCAAACGTTACAGTTCGCCTGTAGACAACACCAGCAGACACGGGTTAGTTGGCGGCGCAATGCTGCCTATGTTTCTCAACGACCTCACTAGGCACGTCAACAACAACCACGACACTACTAACAACCAAGACTTGGTCGAGGTCACGTTGGAGCTCGACGACGACGACGACGACATTGTCGTCTACAGCGTCGCTCCGGTAGCGAACGACGCGTCGGAGGAGGGAGAGGAGCTGGTTGGTCCTGGTATCTTAGGAAGGAGTCTCTCGGCGACGTCGAGAAGCATTCGTCGTACACTGGGGAAGCTGATCCGATCAACGTCCACTAGGACGGCCGCGTCGTCGGACTACTCCGTCGACTTAGCTCTCCTGCCGCGCGAGGCGAGGAGGCTGAAGGCGAAGCTAGCGCGGTCGAGATCGACCGCGCAACGAGCTCTCAACGGCCTGAGGTTCATCAGCAAGACCACCGGAGCTAGCGACGCAGAGGAGCTTTGGAAGCGAGTCGAGGCCAGGTTCGAGACGCTTGCCGTCGACGGATTGCTCGCCAGAGCAGACTTTGGTCAATGTATAGGTAATGTTTAACTTTCATCCACTCTAGTACGTACCATTTGAAGATCATTATCAGTCATTGTACGAGAGCCCTTATTAGGTATCGATGCGTTAATGCACTGTAGAAACCTATGCTCGTTTCGGAAGAAACTAATGGAAAATTGATCGATGACAGGGATGGCAGACTCTGAGGAGTTTGCGGAGGGGATATTTGATGCTTTGGCGAGGAGGAGACGGCAGAAGATCACAAAGATAGACAAAGAAGAGCTTCGAGATTTTTGGTTACAAATTTCGGACCAGAGCTTCGACGCGCGCCTTCAAATTTTCTTCGACATGTATGTGTGTTCTCAACCGTCCGTTAGCTTTGACTTTCAGAGATGAGTCCAATTTCTAACAAATCAACGGCCAGGAATATACCCTTCTATGTTATCTTCTGGCTTTTTATTTGATGTTTACGTTATTACCCGCCAGAATTGAACTGTTTTAATTTTTTCTATTTTGGTGAGTTATGTTTTTGGAGTGTTTATTGCGTGTGGGTTGTGTCTTTGTGTGTTCTATCTACTGGAATAGATGAGTCTCCATATCAAGATTGAAGACCAATATAAGTTTTAGGCTAATTGCATTTGAAACTGTGTGCAACCTTTGCCTTTCCCTGAGTGTATATATGAACGTTGCAGATTAGGAAAGTAGTTCATGCCTTTCTTACCCACCAAGTAGTTCATGATTTTCTTACCCATGAAGACCACCACCAGAATATAGTTGTTTAGTTGGTACAAGGTTTTTTCTTTTTTGGCTTTTTCACTTTTCTAAAATTTTCGATTTTAAATGTTGACAGGGCAGATAGCAATGAGGATGGAAGAATCACAAGGGAGGGCGTGCAAGAGGTACAAAACATATGTTTAGTAATTGGTCAATTTCAAAAATCCATAATCTCGTAGTAACTAGGAAGGTAACGGTTTTCTTGGTGATAGGTATATACAGTATGTTTATAACACTTTAGTAACTAACCATGATTTGACTGTGAATCAAAACTACAGCTTATAATGCTGAGTGCTTCTGCAAACAAGCTATCAAAGCTGAAAGAACAAGCTGAAGAATACGCTTCATTAATCATGGAAGAACTAGACCCCGAAAATTTTGGTTACATAGAGGTAAAGTACTGCCTTTGAACTAAACTAGTAAGTATCATGTTGGTTAATGATGCACTGTTGTAGTCTTTGTAGCTCATTTTGGTCTACTGTCTATTCAGTTATGGCAATTGGAAGCACTGCTACTTCAAAGAGACGTGTACATAAACTACAGTAGACCATTGAGCACAGCAAGTGTAGCTTGGAGTCAGAACCTGAGTTCCTTTAGGCCCAAGAACGTGTTTCGCAAGCTAAATCGTTCACTTCAGTGTTTCATACTCGAAAATTGGCAGCGTGGTTGGATTTTATTGTTGTGGATTTTCACAATGGCTGCACTTTATGCCTGGAAATTTTACCAGTACAAAAACAAAGCAGCATTCGAAGTCATTGGCTATTGTTTGCCAGTAGCCAAAGGGGCAGCAGAAACTCTGAAGCTTAACATGGCTCTCATCCTTTTACCAGTTTGTCGAAACATGCTTACATGGCTTCGATCTACACGAGCACGATTCTTCATCCCGTTTGATGACAACATAAATTTCCACAAGGTAAAGTGCTACATATAGTCAGTAGTCACACATTTTCAACTATTCAGGTTCTGTTTTTTGTTGAACAAGTGCTGTGAGTTTTTCCTACAGATGATTGCATTTGCTATAGCAGTTGGAATACTTGTTCATGCTGGGAACCATATAGCATGTGACTTTCCTCGTCTGGTAAACTCATCTCCGGAAAAATTTGCAATGTTATCCTCCAATTTCCATGGCAAAAAGCCAACGTACAAGTTCTTATTCACCGGAGCAGAAGGCTTGACTGGAATTTTGATGGTTCTTTTTATTGCCATTTCATTCACACTAGCAGCACGTCGGTTTCGGAGGAACATGGTGAGGCTTCCTCCTCCATTCAACAAATTGACTGGGTTTAATGCATTCTGGTACTCTCATCATCTGCTAGGTCTCGTTTACATCTTGTTACTCATCCATGGAAGCTGTTTGTACTTTGTCCACAAATGGTATCAAAAGACGGTAAGCATTTTGAATGCTATAACCATCACTTATATATGAACTGCTACCAGAAATTCTCATGCATACCTTTTCCAATCTCCCAGACATGGATGTACATCTCTGTTCCATTCCTGCTGTATATGGTAGAACGCAGTATTCGAACATGTAGGTCAAAGCACTATTCAGTTAAGATAATAAAGGTAACAGAACTTCATCCAAACCTGAGCTCGTGTATACCTCAGACTCTGAGAGATCGTTGTTATACTAATTAAGTTCTGGTTCTCTAACAGGCATCAACCCTGCCAGGAAATGTCATCAGCTTAATCATGTCCAAGCCACCTGGATTTAAGTACAGAAGTGGACAGTACATATTTCTGCAATGTCCAACAATCTCACCATTTGAATGGTAAGTGTGATCCTGATGTGACCGAACTTCACCTTCCATTCTCACCCCTTTTGTTATTTCATGAATGTGATCATCTTCAGGCATCCATTTTCAATCACCTCAGCACCTGGAGATGAGTATCTCAGTGTTCACATCCGGACAGTTGGAGATTGGACACAAGAGCTGAAACGAGCAATTTCTGAGGGAGTTCATTCAGTATCTCTGGTTCATCAAGCTAATCTTGCTCAGCTGCATGATCTGGATCATAGAAGGTTATACAGCCAACCGAAACTGTTTGTTGATGGTCCATATGGTGCACCGGCACAGGACTACCGCAACTATGATGTTTTGCTTCTCGTGGGTCTTGGAATTGGAGCTACACCTTTTGTAAGCATAGTTAAAGATCTTCTTAACAGCACAAGAATATCAGAAGAACAATTGGTACGATTCATAACCTATACAAACAATAATTCTCTTTTCCAAGTTTCTCTTCTTACTAATAAAGTTTATACGCATCATGATATAGGACTCAAACACAGAAACTAGTACATCATCAGACAGCCTAAACAGTTTCACATCTTCGAATCAGACACCCAATGACAAGAAAAAATCTCACAGGACTACAAATGCTCACTTCTATTGGGTCACCAGAGAACCTGGGTCTTTTGAGTGGTTTAAAGGAGTCATGGATGAAGTGGCACAAATGGATCACAAAGTAAAGCATGCCTCACTAATCTTTCTAGATCATGATTATACTAATTCAAGGATGAGCTTCCTAGTGACATCATCTCTCTTATAACAGGGTCAGATTGAACTTCACAACTACCTTACTAGTGTCTACGAAGAAGGTGATGCAAGGTCAACTTTAATCACCATGGTCCAAGCTCTCAACCATGCCAAACATGGCGTCGACATTCTATCTGGCACTCGAGTATGATCTCTCATAACCACTGCCCTCAATAGACATTATCAGGGTACTTCTATTCGTAAGCATTTATTGACCTTTGATTGATGCTTTGTAGGTAAGGACTCATTTTGCAAGACCTAATTGGAAAGAAGTTTTTGCCAAGATAGCCTCCAAGCATCCCTTTTCGACAGTAGGTAAGATATTCTACCAGAACTAATCTGTTTCAACAGCAGTACCAAACAAATGAAGAATCCAAAATCAACTGGATCTAATATCCAACTAAAACTATCTGCTATTTTGCAGGGGTATTCTACTGTGGGATGCCAATGTTAGGAAAGGAGCTGAAGACGCTATCACACGAGCTCACTCACAGGACATCCACACGCTTTGAATTCCACAAGGAGTATTTCTAAAACTAGGGACTTACACAAATGGCAGCTATTCTTTTGTAATCATTCTGATTATCCAAAAATAATCATATATGTACAATGATCGTAGCTCAGAAATATGTAAATGCAATTGTTTACCACAAAAGAAATATAGTCCAGTATCATATAGACTCAATAAAACAGATAAAAAGAGAGTAATATTGATTTATCATGCTATTAATTTCCGAAGTTCAGAGATGATGTAAAAAGTAATTGTATAAGATGAAGAACTGAATCAACAAATATACTTACCGGGGGGTGCTGCAAGAGCAAAGTAGGCTGCTTTTTGCTTATATTAATTTCCGAAGTTCAGAGATGATGTAAAAAGTAATTGTATAAGATGAAGAACTGAATCAACAAATATACTTACCGGGGGGGTGCTGCAAGAGCAAAGTAGGCTGCTTTTTGCTTATAGTGTTCCTCTGACTTAAATCATATTGATCATGGCAGATCTAAGAATTCAATACCACCACCACCAAAAAAAAAAAAAACTGAGCACGAAAACTACCTGCAACTCAGCCTTTACAACCAGCTTAATAATTTTACCGAACACACAGTTTAGAAAAGATAAAAACTTTCGGTTAAAAAGGTAATATTCATCCAGCTAATATAGAAGCTGAAAACTTCTCATATTTTCACTCTTTCTAGACACAACTACCGTTATTGAATCACTCATCTATAACACAAATGGGATGTAACAGAATGAGGTCCAGCTGCAATCAATCATCTCTGATTTTCTTGAGAAGCTTGTTTGCCCAGCGTTTGACTCGTTGCTTCAAGGTATAGCCAACAATGATCCCAGCAATAAAGGCAAGGGCGCTGAACTTTGAGCACGTCCACAGTGATACCACTCCTCTGCATTAAAATAAAAATTACGACTTGAATCCAATCATTCAATCTCATTCAAACTTGACAGTCCATTCAACCAGTACAAATCTTGCAAGTTCAGCCCAACTACCAATCTGCCTAAATGAATGCATATATAGAACAACTTCTCTTCAAGACAATACATGCTCAATTGCCAAAACCCACAATCAGTTATGGGAAAAATTGACCAAAGAACCAAACTTTGTCAGCATATTACCAATTGACACTTTTCTAACGAATCCAAGCCCACAATTAACATATACAGTAAGAAATCTCTATGATTTTGAAAAGGGTAGAGCGAGTTGATTATGTACCTGATGGGTCTGGCGACTATAATACGAGACTGGTCGGATAAAGCGCCGGAGAGACCCTCAGTGGAGCGCTGACCTTCAAAGGAAGAAGAAGAAGATGATGATTTAGAAGAGGCCGCTTCTGCCTCTTTTGAGATTTTGCCGATCCATTTCTGAAATCCCTCCATAGTTTAAATCTTTTTCTTTCTCAAGCTCAAAGAGTTGAGCACCGACAGTACTTGGTTTTTGCTCACTACTGGGACTTTGGGGTTTTACGAGGGTTTTATTATATAACCGGTTTGAGACGCTGGTTGGGCCTCTTCGGGCCGGTTTAGATTAGAGAGCACGCTTTAATCTTGACGATGGGACTATCCTCTATGTCTTTTCTTTTCTTGACGCAAAAGTATTTAAACAAATGACTCAAACACAGATCAGTCGGAAAAAAAAATTACTATATAAAAAAAAAAGCTTTTTTATGAGTATAAAAAAAGGACTGAATTTTACTAAATTCTAGAGGTTTGATATCATTATTACACCTTTTGTTTTCGTGTTTAGCCGTCATCGACATTAATTGTGAATCCGGCATTGGCCCTAGCAATGATCGTGGCAACAACTCCCACGGCGTATGTGCTTTGGGTTCTATAGCATTTGCATACTACTAGGTTCACTTGATTGGGTTTGGGGTGTTGGCCCAAGCCCATATTATTTTTTATAATATTTAAGCTATTTTGTTTGATTTATATCGAACACACTTTTATTGAATGAAATATCAATAATATACTCGATATTAATCCTACGTATCGATATTTCTTGTCCAAAAATTTTCGAAATATTCAATATACCATCGAAATCTTTGATATTTTCAAATTTATCTGAAATTTTGACTTTACATATATGTTGACTCAACTAATTAAATTCAAAGTACAAAACTCACCATGCCAATAACCCAAAGACTTAATCAAATATCTTCTACTAATAATCAACAAAACACAAGTTACAAGTTTGAGGTTTGAACCCCCGATCTCAAACTATCAAACTATAACCTTAATCAAGGCACTAAGCTCTTTGTTAATGTATAAGCTACTTATTTTATAATATACCCACAATTTGAATTTGAATCTAATATTTTTCTCCTCTTCTTTTTATTTAATATTTGATTATAATGTCTTCAGACACTTGTAACTTGTAAGATTTGAACTTCTGTCATTAATTATTTCATATAAGAATTGTCCAACTATAAACTATAGGTAAGAACCAAAATAGTTTTATTAAAATTTCTTCAGATATATAAAATAATGTACAAAAACTGTGAGGGTTTACAATAATGTCAGTTTAGCCATCGAGACAAAATATTTCATAAGTATTAGACTATATTTTAATGATCGATCATCAGTATTCAGTACATACTAATTCCTCTAACATTATCACAAATTTATATGTCTAAAATACTTAATCAATATTTTTTTTCAAACAAGGTAGATAATTGATCATATAAGGATCTCATAAAAGTTTCAATACAAATTTTCATATATTTATCTTAATTTTCGTTGATTCTGTCAATTTTTTATTAAATAAATATTTCTATCAAAATATATATATTTTAAACCGTCATTATATTTTCAATATCTAATATTTTAGTCCTTGTATTTACCACCTTGTTTTTGTTGAGTGCGAGATGCTTGGGGAGCGAGGCCAACTTGATTTTCACATAATTTGCCATGTGGTTTCCAAGCTGTCTCGAATTGTCAAACTCCGTCGAGCAATGGTCGCAGGAGTAAATCATGGCTGCTATCATAATTGCAAAAATCCAACTATCAGATTATCAATTAATGTAAGACCAGCAAAGTGGATTTATGAACTCGAAACAAACATTTGAATCTAAGGATCACACACTAAAATAGTTACTTAATCTGCATATATTTTCAGGTATGAATCCAACCATCAAATGGTCGATCAATAAATGCAAAGTGAATTTATAAACTAAGAATAGACATAACAATACAATCAATATGTATGTTTAAAGTGTAATAGGAGATTTACAAGCAGTTAAGCATACAAACCCTAATACTGTGTGAGATAGTAGATCTAACGAGCTAACATGTTTGTCTAACAGATCTAAAATGTTGATTAAAAAATTTAGAACAAAATTAACTTTGCTAAAAGTGGCATGGGTGATTGATCATAAACTCCTCCTTACCATTTATGCTTTATCATATAGTCCAACTTAGAGAGGAAAAAAAATAGAAATGTTGAACTTTGTACTAGCTAGTTTTCTTTCTCACGTACAAGGCACATGATACTTTATTCATAAAAATAAAAATGTTCAAGCACATTGGTGGGCGGTAGAATCTCCCTTACTTTCTGTATTGAACTGAATATGGATGGTCTTCAAACGGATCGACCATACAAACCACTGGTCGTCTCAGCCTCTCACTTACATATATACTAAAAACTTGATTTAAAAATATTTTATAAAAGAATAATTTCTTTATAGTGATAAAAAAAATTTCGATCACAACTCAAGACTAGTTATAAATAAAAATAATCTACACATTGTGATAAGTTATCAATTTTTTTGGTCCCATATATAGAAAAGTTATCTCCATATAGTAAAAATTGTCAACAATAATAATAGATAAAATATTATTCAAGAAGAATTAAAATATTTATCTATATTAGTTTGAGACAATGACTTAATTTGATTGTTGCAATCACGTCTTTGAGTTTGTAGGTCCGTAATAACTCGTTGGTATATTCACCTTATTGTTGAAGCCAAAATGTTTCCAACTTCTCTAGCATGTCGATAACTTCTTTAGTTAAAACTTTTAGTAGTTCTACACTCTCGTCCTCTGGATTATCGTATTTGAATTTTCTCAGTGGCGTGTTTGAGTTGAAATGACTTGAGTACTTTAATTGAGTTTGACTAACAACTAACACAATATCTTTATTTATAGACAAAAAGTTATTGTAGAACGATTAGGAAATATAATGTCAATAGGAAAAATTCAAATAAACTAGTTTCCTTTATTAAACATATAAGCTTTCCATTTAAATTATAATTATATTACTTTCTTAATATTTGTAAACTAATTTATATGTAAAAACATCTATTCAAGAATAACTTCTATATAAGAATAAATTTTAGTAAGACCCAACACTGACTGCAAATTTTTTTTTACTGTATCTTGCAATTCTTTCCTCTAAAGGAAAATCATGAGAGGCAAGAGAAATTACAAAATAGAATTGAAATTATATAAATTCTCACTGATCAATTGAAATTACATAATATAATGGAATTTTTCAGTACAACACAAAGATCACTCTCTATATACCACCGCACTAGAACATCTCTTCATCTTCGCGTACCAATAGTCTTTTACATACCTAATAGACTAGCTTCAATTAAATAGCCCAGTGTCGGGATACTATAATTGGAAAATTCTTGAATGCACCCAAGGTTAATTACTCTAGAAATTATTTTTAATTGTAACATGTGTCATAATATAATTAGTGTCTTTTGTCGAACTTCTACAAAGTTGACCAAGTTTATCATAAGCTCACTTTATGGGATCCTCATCATCTCCACATTCTCCACTCGCTCTCTCCAGAAGCCACGCGCCTGGTCACATTGTAGTGAGTAGCTTTTTAACCTCCTCTACCTGATCTCGGACTCCCTAGCTCGTGTTGTGCTGACCTTATTCACATTGAGAAAATAAAATCTAGTACAGTAGTAGCATAAACGAAATTGGATTTTAGATTCGGTAATCGATCTCGATCTTAGCCGGCTTGTTAATATGAATATTGTAACTCTTCTCTGGAGGCATGTGTAGGTCGAGCGACAATGTCTTATCGGATTCGAAATGGAGATGTCTAGGGTTTTGATGAGCTTGGAGGCCGACCGGACGACGCCGAGTACAGATTCGTCGACGACGACATTCCTTGCTGACGACGCTTTATTCTTCTAGGCGTCACACATCGTCTCCTATCGCAGTGCTTAGGCTCAGTCAACCTTGACCTCAGCTCGCCGCCTTGTATGTCAATCGTCCTCAGTTGACTAACGTGGATCTCTCTATCACCATCCTAGACCTCGAGCTCTGCTGCAAGCATCGACCTTAGCACGCCTCAAACTTCGATTGTTCTTGCTCGACTTGCCTGCTGCCAGCCTCGGCCTTAAGCTCCGTCACCGGAGCCTACAACACCTCTATCATCAAGATCTCCCAGTGTGGTGGCCAAATATGTTCACATAGACTGAGCTCACCATAAGCTTAGTCAAACTTAATAAAAGTTGAAAAAGACAACCAATCAAACAACGACACATGTTAGAACATCCCTCGTGGATACTTTAAAATCCTAAACATCTATCAAACGGTAACAATTGGCAATTTTGCTTTGACTTTTAAGCTTCCAACCCCTACTTCATTTATAGGTGAATGACCATACTTGAATTGTATCTGCCAAATTTGGCAGATGATAACCAAACTGCCAAATTATTTTTTAAAAATCTCTCTCTCTCTCTCTCTCTCTATCTCTCTCTCTCTCTCTCTCTCTCTCTCTCTCTCTCTCTCTCTCTCTCTCCTTCTCTCTCTCCCTCCCTCCCTCCCTCCCTCTTTATCCTCTTCCTCTTTATTCTCAACTGTTCTCTTCCTCTATTCTCAATTTCTGGGTTCTTCACTTCTTCACTTCTACCTTTAATGCAAAATAACATACCACCTATGTTATCTCCTCTTCGACTATAATGGCTTAAAATTGACGACAAGGGTGAAGACCTCAGGGACTATGGGTTCTTGATCATGTCAGCCTAATTTTGGGTATTATGGATATGAGATTATTTTGAGGATTGAGCGGGTGGAAAACTTAGAAGTGGGTGTGTATACATTGAGCTTGTAAGAGTTTTAAACTTCCTTTTATTTTTCTTTGTTTCTTTCTTTTGATTTATCGATTAATTTCAGTCTATTAATTGATTCTAACCTATCATTTCTCTCCTACAGTTGGACAACAGACCAACTCCTCCTTGGACTCCAACCCCTACTTCATTTATAGGTGGATGACCATACTTGAATTGTATCTGCCAAATTTGGCAGATGATAACCAAACTGCCAAATTATTTTAAATTGTTAAATCTCTCTCTCTCTCTCTCTCTCTCTCTCTCTCTCTCTCTCTCTCTCTCTCTCTCTCTCTCTCTCTCTCTCTCTCTCTCTCTCTCTCTCTCTCTCTCTCTCGCTCGCTCCCTCCCTCTTTATCCTCTTCCTCTTTATTCTCAACTGTTCTCTTCCTCTATTCTCAATTTCTGGGTTCTTCACTTCTTCACTTCTAACTTTAATGCAAAATAACATACCACCTATGTTATCTCCTCTTCGACTATAGTGGCTTAAAATTGACGACAAGGGTGAAGACCTCAGGGACTATGGGTTCTTGATCATGTCAGCCTAATTTTGGGTATTATGGATATGAGATTATTGTGAGGATCGAGCGGGTGGAAAACTTAGAAGTGGGTGTGTATACATTGAGCTTGTAAGAGTTTTAAACTTCCTTTTATTTTTCTTTGTTTCTTTATTTTGATTTATCGATTAATTTCAGTCTATTAATTGATTCTAACCTATCATTTCTCTCCTACAGTTGGACAACAGACCAACTCCTCCTTGGACTCCAACCCCTACTTCATTTATAGGTGGATGACCATACTTGAATTGTATCTGCCAAATTTGGCAGATGATAACCAAACTGCCAAATTATTTTAAATTGTTAAATCTCTCTCTCTCTCTCTCTCTCTCTCTCTCTCTCTCTCTCTCTCTCTCTCTCTCTCTCTCTCTCTCTCTCTCTCTCTCTCTCTCTCTCTCTCTCTCTCTCTCGCTCGCTCCCTCCCTCTTTATCCTCTTCCTCTTTATTCTCAACTGTTCTCTTCCTCTATTCTCAATTTCTGGGTTCTTCACTTCTTCACTTCTAACTTTAATGCAAAATAACATACCACCTATGTTATCTCCTCTTCGACTATAGTGGCTTAAAATTGACGACAAGGGTGAAGACCTCAGGGACTATGGGTTCTTGATCATGTCAGCCTAATTTTGGGTATTATGGATATGAGATTATTTTGAGGATTGAGCGGGTGGAAAACTTAGAAGTGGGTGTGTATACATTGAGCTTGTAAGAGTTTTAAACTTCCTTTTATTTTTCTTTGTTTCTTTATTTTGATTTATCGATTAATTTCAGTCTATTAATTGATTCTAACCTATCATTTCTCTCCTACAGTTGGACAACAGACCAACTCCTCCTTGGACTCCAACCCCTACTTCATTTATAGGTGGATGACCATACTTGAATTGTATCTGCCAAATTTGGCAGATGATAACCAAAACTGCCAAATTATTTTAAATTGTTAAATCTCTCTCTCTCTCTCTCTCTCTCTCTCTCTCTCTCTCTCTCTCTCTCTCTCTCTCTCTCTCTCTCTCTCTCTCTCTCCCTCTTTATCCTCTTCCTCTTTATTCTCAACTGTTCTCTTCCTCAATTTCTGGGTTCTTCACTTCTTCACTTCTACCTTTAATGCAAAATAACATACCACCTATGTTATCTCCTCTTCGACTATAGTGGCTTAAAATTGACGACAAGGGTGAAGACCTCAGGGACTATGGGTTCTTGATCATGTCAGCCTAATTTTGGGTATTATGGATATGAGATTATTGTGAGGATCGAGCGGGTGGAAAACTTAGAAGTGGGTGTGTATACATTGAGCTTGTAAGAGTTTTAAACTTCCTTTTATTTTTCTTTGTTTCTTTCTTTTGATTTATCGATTAATTTCAGTCTATTAATTGATTCTAACCTATCATTTCTCTCCTACAGTTGGACAACATACCAACTCCTCCTTGGACTCAAATACGTATTTCTCCTTGCTACGGTTCAGCTTTTTCATAAATAGATTACAATTTTTTGGACTCCTCCTTTGATGCAATTGATGAACTTTTTTTGGATCTTGCAAATACATCATTTGATCAAGAGCGTCTGAATTCTGAAATTAATGCTCTACAAGAATCATTGAGCCCAACGAGGAAAAGGAAAAAAAGTGTGCAGGATTTGTTCCTGGTTGTGTATATGTCCCTAGAAAAAAGATATCAGTTCTACAAAATACTCTACGATGATTATTTTGCTGAAAATACTTTGCTGGCATTGCTTTCCTTTGTTTCTAAGCTTGGTTGCACCAACAACTCAGTAAATACAGATCATGTCCATAATGATTTTTGGCTTTATGATTATAGTTAGTTACAGGACGAGAAGTTGGTTAGAGAATTCAAATAATGATAAAATATTTTATGAATTAGACATATAGGTTGAAGGAGAATAATTGCCAAAATGTCAAAAATCCCTTATTTACACAATCTCACACAAATGACCATTTATCTAAATTATGAGTCCTGAGTTTCTCCAGGGGAACTTTCAAATTTTTTTTTTTTAAAAAAATCGAAAGAATATCAATCCATTAACTAAACAAAACAAAAAAGAACGTACAATGACTTTCCTGACAAATCTAAGTCATTGCCTAACATCGAGATGCTAGAGAACCCTACCTTTTAAAGTAGCAAACCAAATACAAATCTAAAATAAATGGTTCATAACACTTCTGAAACAAATTTGAGACCGTCCGGTAACACCTACATTATTTGTTTCTTTAATTAGATTTTCGAATATTCTTATTTGCATCACAATTGTCTAATTAGATTTTTGAATGTGATAGTAGTACAAAGATTCCACTAGATTAACCAGTTTGATAAAGTGAAGCCTTATACTACTATACTAGATAACATGTTCTAGCACAAAACCTAAACTAACAAACTAGAATAGCACTGGGCATAATCAAAAATCCAGTTGCACCATCCATTCACTAGCTAGACACATTTTCTACTCTCAGTCCATTGCCAGGTCCAGAGCTTTCTCTTCAGCCTGGCTTTTTGATGTCTGATCCCACTGCAATAAGTATTGTCGTGCCAATATTTCTAGCACATGAACCCTAGTAGTTTCTCGTGTCAATTGCCTCATATCTCAAACTTCTAGTTGGTGCCTAGCTACTGGTTTAAAGTTAGAGCGGCCCAACCTATCTAACTTATCGACGTTCCTAGCCAGAAGACATTATTGTTTCCCCTGCAAAGACTTGGATTGTCTTTGCCATTTCCTAGGCCTTTTCAGGAAACTGCTCCACCTCCAGCACTTTCGGCTATGCGACTGCAATCACCATCGTTGTCGCCTCTGAGACTCAACTATCTGCTACCTCTTATTTTTGATTCCCTTCTCTACTACCATAACCAGAACCACCGACTCCTGTCCCTAACCCCAAACAGTTGTTTCCCCTCGAGCTTCTTCTTCAGCCCAGATTTCCTCCTTCATTTTCACTTCCTCTGCCTCTTCCATCTTACCACATTGGATCAACTCCAAGGTATGATTAAAGCTACCACAACCTACACAGTAGCCCCGCAAGGTAATATATACTCAATATCAAACACAACCCAAGCCGTGAGACCAAGGACAAGACATACCTTCGTTTCTAGCGAATGACAAAGATTCACCTCCATGGACCACCATATTAATTTCTTTTCCCTCTTCCAACCGAACCCTATCATAGTCGAGGAATCTACCCAAACAGTTCCCCGTAGACTTCCATCATTGCCTATCCTCCATTTCTCCCTATGAGATCTCCACCAATCATCTCCACCCGCGCCCACACGCAAGCTTTGGCTGCTGGAATCAAATGCACCAGGGTCAAGCCATCAAACTCTTTTACCATCAGTGCGATGTTATGGTAAAATAGGGTCCTCGATCGATCTTAAATCTTCCCATGAAATGATCATGGGTACAAAGCTAAATTTGGATTGCATTGGATCTCAAAAGTCCCTGCTAAAGACGAATCATCCAATGCTTGAGAGATTTTGCACTAGTATCCGACAAGAGTGTTGGAGAGAAAATTCGGAAAACGGCGAAGCCGAAATATGTCTCCTTCTCTGTTGCACATTCAGAGATGTTGCATTTAAGAAAAGAAACTAAATCCATGAGTTTCGACATGGATGAATGAATGGATCACTAAAATATAGGCACCAAAAGAAGTTGGGAACAAGAAAGAACGAGAGAAAAGGAAAAACCAAGAAACGAACTGATTTTGGGTGAAGAAGTTGGTTGAGATCCTTCAAACGATAATTTTAGTAGAATAAGATTGCAAATCTGAATAGAGATCAATGAAAACAAGTAAAATTGGAAGAGATTTGGAAGAGATCGGATGGATAAGAGGTGTACGGAAGCTAGGGTTTAGGTTAAAACTAGGAGACCTAGAGAGACAAAAGAAAAGACGAAAACCACTTTAATTAATCACCATAGGAAAGGAACCAACCCAAGTTTATCTAGTAATCTAAGATTAAGCCCTAACAACTGACCATAATATAGAAAATTCTACGAAAATTTTGACATAACCTCCTCTGAAACTGAGACTACCAAAAACCTGCATGAAAGTAACACTTCAGAGACTAAATCCCACAAACAAACTATGGACCACCAATGTCCATCCAGATTTCTCAATATAAGTCATAAACAAAACCAGAACTTAACTCAGGAATTTAGAAGCATATTTACGAGGTACTGGTTCTGAATACAAAGGAAAGTAACTCAACGACAACAAGAGAAGATGACATAGTTATTTATATGAACACCACTGGAAGTAACATATTACAAACGGTATTCAAGCGACTTTTACTAGCATATACTACATATGATACAAACCGACAGTGAGCTAAGACATACAACTGAAAAGGTGACTGGTGGACTCAAAGCCTTTGATGATACCAAGTACTCCCAGGATATACACTGCATGGGCAACGGAAAGCAAAACGCCTAGGGAAAGACATTAGAATATAAAACATTAGCGAGAGTGAAAATAATAATAATTAGCATTAATCAATAAAACTGAATTATCATGTCTCTCCGCTGATTTTCATGAAATAATATGAGTTCAAATCTAATAAACTGAAATGCAATGGAGGTGGTCGTTCATGGTGTTAGTCCTAACCCGTAATGATTGTATGTATGAAAAGTAAGGCGATGGGATCGTCTAGGGTGTTTGTCCTAACCCGAGACAATTTGGGTCGGGCAGGGTGTTTGTCCTAATCTAGTTTGACCGGCCATCCGGTGATCAGCTGAATAGCTAGGGAATCAATGCATCTAAATTAAACCATCACATTATAAATCTCCAAATAAACTCTTTGAAAACATACCGTAAAGTGTAATGCATAAAAATATGAACTCGTTATCGACTGTGAAAATAAAGATCACTCAAAAGTCTGCGACTATTGCTGAGGTCCAACGGAATTCTCCTCGCTGGGTCGTGGTCACGATGTCCTATTTCGTAAGGATCACATAATATCATAACTGGTAAAACTATAGAAGTACGCTCTAAAATAACCCTGAAAACCTCGTCGCGAAATCCTATAACCTTCCTTCCTGGAGCTCTGTCGAGGAAGGCGACGGCGCGTGGCCCTCACGTGACTCCGGACAAAGTGCTCCGATGACGGAGGATAATACAATTTGGAAAACTGGTAACAAGGCCTATAACTTTTGTAACTGAGCCGAAATCCAATTCGACGACATTTTACTGGAATTTACATAAACAAGCCGAAAAACCTATTTCCGGAGGCCGCCATCAACGATGGCGATTAACCCCTCAAAACACTTCTCTCCTCAAGCTCAACCTAACCCTTAACCTCATGCACCCTCACTCGACCCCTCGTGGCCGGAATCGCCTTCGAAAGCTACGGCCCGAAATTGGCTGGAAAGTTTCGTGGCTTCGAAGCTCTGCCGTGGAGCTTCGTCGGTCCAAACGACCAACCCAGATAGACTCAGGAGGGGGAGAGTTTCAAAATCCCCCCACCCTTGACCCCCAAAACTAGCTGGAGCACCACCACCGCCGGCAGCAATTCGACAAGTTAAAACTCAATTTGAGTGACCACCAAACACCTGCAAATCCTAAAAATATCCACAACAACATAACAAGGAAGCTTCAAGGTTTGATTCCCTACCTGTTTCGTCACAGGAGATGGCCAAAAATGGTGGTTCGGGTCGGATCACATGAGGCGGGTCAGTGGGAGGAATCGGGTCGAGCCCGTGCAATTTTTTTTTTTCCAGGAAATGCCTATTTATACCTCTAAGCTCCTCGATGGATCGACGACCCAAATTCAATCTCATCGCGATCAAACGGTCGAGATTAAACTGGCTAAAAACTATTTCCTTTTTATTTATTTCTCGCGCCAACTTTCGATAAACATAAAAATTACCTCGCTTATCCGAAAAATTCTCCGAAAATTCTTACGAGCTCGAAATAAATTACTCTTCAACTTTCGTAAAAAAAAGTCAAGTTAAATTTGTCTGATAAAAAATTCGTTAATAACCTTAATTGTGCGACTAATACACAATAAAACTTAGTACGAATCGATAAATGCGTAATTTTAGTTCGGATCGTATCACCCCAATTGTCTACTTTGACTTTCACTGATCCGATTTGAGGTTTTATACGATATCTCACTGGCTCACTCCCGGTGTGTCAACGCCCTTTATGAAGATTGGATTCAAATAGCCGCACCTTAACTGTTCACACTCAATAATTTTTGTAACCGAATGTTGGGGTCAGCAATCGTCCACGCTCAGAGCCAGACTCTATCCCAAATTTCACACACGGCCAATGTGCTCCCAACGCTCCCTTATCTGCCTCCCCCACAAATGTCAAGAACCCACAAAACCTCTGCTTCAAATCACTAGTTCAGACACACTACTTCACACTTAGTTACATCCGCACACACTTGAATTCCTCATATATCATCTCTCTGGTTCTCACTCATGGCTTCCCTCTCTCTTCCCAAGCACACCTTTACTTCTTTACTCCCCACTCAAACTCCCAAACACTACTACCCATCTTCTCAAATAGTCTCCAAATCATCACATTCTCAATTCTATGGCCTCAAGCTCTCCATTTCAACCTTTTTGCCAATCCCATCTGCCTCTTCTGGGATGAACATCATTTGTGGCAAGGTACATTGCTTCTCACATGTTCTGTGACTTAATAGTAGTTTAAAGCTTATCCATTTGGTTATGAATCCGTGTTGTTTTGGCAGGTAGAGAAAGGCAAGGTTCCCCCAAATTTCACACTGAAGGATCAGGATGGTAAACCAGTGAGCTTCTCCAAGTTCAAAGGAAAGCCTTTGGTTCTCTATTTCTACCCAGCAGATGAGAGCCCTGGTTGCACCAAACAGGTTTTGCCTTTCTCCAAAGAACAGGATTAATTTTGGCATGTTTTACTGTTTTAATTCTTATTTTAGGTTAGGGAAGTTTTGGGCTATCGGAAATTGTAGATTCCTATTTGCATGTTGGTTTCAGGAAGCTTAATTCTTAAATGAAACTGTGGTTCTGCTTATCCTAGATCAATTTGTACCCATATATGATCACTGATCAGATGGTTGAAAGTTTGAATCTTTATGGCTTATGGGATGCAATTGACATTTGAATTGGCATCACTCAGATAAAGAATGGGCCTTTGGTTAATGCAGACACTGACAAATTGATACTATATTAGGCTTGTGCTTTCAGAGATTCTTATGAGAAGTTCAAAAAAGCTGGAGCTCAAGTTGTAGGGATTAGTGGTGATGACTCGGCATCACATAAGGTATAATTGCTGGAATTTTATCTAATAGTGGACTCGATCCATGTTTGAAGACTTCAATAGTTCGTTACCTGATTGCAAATATGAAATATACATATGTAGGCTTTTGCAAAGAAATACAAGCTTCCATTCACATTACTGAGTGATGAAGGCAACAAGGTGAGGAAAGAATGGGGAGTGCCATCAGATCTGTTTGGGACTTTGCCTGGAAGACAGACCTATGTTATGGACAAGAATGGGGTGGTTCAACTCATCTACAACAACCAGTTCCAACCCGAGAAGCATATCGATGAAACACTCAAGCTACTTCAAAGCCTTTAAATCTCTCCCGGTTTAATTAGTTTCTATCCATATCCCTCTGTTCATTCTATATCTCTACATAGAGCTATACAAGTACTTAGTTTTGTATGATTCAAAGCCAATTATAGATTCGGATGCTGTTAGTCTCTATTGGACTTTTGACAAGTATAAAAGCGGCTGTCTTATGCCTTATATATGAAGCCAAACTATTGTAAACAAAACTATTGTGACAATGAAAATCAAGTATGGCCTTGGCTGCAACTCTGCAAGAGGGATGTCATTTTCAGTGTGGAAATTTTAGGTCAAAAGTTTGATGAAAAATCTATGCGTTGTGACTGTATCAAGCAGCCCATGTTTATATATTTCTTCCCTGCCTTCTCCAATGTTGATTATGACATAATGAATTTGTGGAAAGTTCAGAAATAGTGGAAAAATTCTTTATTGAGATGAATAAATCATGAATACAGTGTATATTGCTTCCTATTCTTATGTAACTGGGTTATCTTTATTGAACTTCTTCATATAATTAAAGAAATTATTAGCTTGAAAATAAACTTAAGGTTCAGTATTTCTGCAGGTAGTCTTGACTGCCATAGGGGCTAAATGCCTCTGCCAACCAGGTGTTCTTCCTCCAAGATGTCCATCCCATCTCCTCGCAGATTTCATCGCTATGGTTGATGCTGAAAGTAGAGATACAGAATCTCTTATAGAACCTGGTGGTGTCTTTCATCACTTCCAGTTCTTTAGATGTCTGCTCAAGCATTTTCTCCACACTTGGGAGCTTAAACTTATTATCTATTAGTCTAGCCAACCATATGCTGCGCAGCTCAGATGAATGGAGGTTTGAAACACTCTCAAGATAACCCACAAAAGCCATGTTCGGGATCAAAGGATGTATGGTTCCCCTGCATAAACAGAAACTAGGAGTCAATACTTTAAAATAGATGTACATTTTCGCCCTTTTTGGTCATATATGAGACATGCTTTGTTGTCAGACTATCAATGTCGATAAATTAGCTAGGAGACTTTAAAGACACGATTGCACCAAAGCAGAACATGGAAACATAACTCGTTAAGGAATGTCCTTTGATGAAGTACCAATTGCAAGCATGGTTCTTGTAGTACAGTTTTACCTGTATAAGGGCATGATACCAGAAGGGTATTCCAACAAGCTTCTGAAAGGGTCTGGTAAGATGGCTTTGAGTTTCTTCTTCCCATCATAACCAGTTGCAAAGATCACAACATCAGCTTTGATCTTAGTCTTGTCATCGAGTTCAATTCCATCTTTATTGAACCACCATTTTCCTTGTGTTCTCTTGAATACAATCTTGCCCTTATCAGCCTCTGAGAATAAGTTGTCTGGCGTGATAGCCATCTGGCATGAAGCGTAATCTTCCTCGAAAGAGTGTTCTGGTTTCAGTCCATACTTCTCCAAAGGAAGCTTCCAAAGAATGTACGATTCGATGAACTTTGAGAATGCATGCCTCTGTGAACAAACAACCATATATATCTATCATATATATACAATTAATTGACTCAATTTATATCCTTCATACAGGACTGAATGTGTGTGTATATATATATATATATATATATATATTAACCAAGCAAGGTTGGTTTGGTTAGTAAATTACCAACGGTGATGTAACTAGGAGGCAAAGGAGGGTTTTGAGCGAGCCTTCATTAGGTCGTGGATGGAGAAACTGTGAAGATCTTGTTGAATAGAACAAGAAAAATGGCAAACCCCAAACCCAGTAATGGGGAACTGTCCAGTGTAAAGTCCTCACCAACATTGTGCATGGCTGCCCTTTTGGTCCTTCAATCATGAAAAACCAGATGATGCATTAATTGAAATAAAAACACCAAGACTATTCTAGTCAAAACGGTAAGATCGGGGAAATACTATTTCATGGTTAAGTCAAAACCATGATTGAAAAATTCAATTCAGGTTAAGAATTGTCGAAAAAACGTGTTCAGGTCAAACAGTTGAGACCATCTTAAATTGATGGTTGAATGCCCCTTTTAAATTTTTCTTTGCTGTACACACTGTGATTTGTCTCTAACAATAGCCATGCAAGTTGCAACCCCATAAGAGCTAAATCACTTAATTCATTATATAATACTTCAGAGTTCAGATCACCTTTCTTTCTTTATTTTTCATCTTGAATCATTCTTCAGTTTGAAATTTTTAAAGAGTTGCAATAACAGAGAAGACACAGCTAAATTTGTTTACTAAATGATCTACGAAAGTATGCATGCATACGTTGAAGATAAAGTTATTGAGCCATGCATGTAGATATATATATATATATACACACACACACACACACCTCGATTTGCCTGGGCACACTCCACAGCTAAATCAAGAGCTGATTTTTTGTATCCAACTACGACGACCTTCTTATCTTTGAGTAACTGAGAGGCGGCATCCCGGTCTAGTTTGCAGTAATCAAGAGAATGCATAACCTGACCTTGAAACACTTGAGGGCCTTTGTTTTGTGGAAACTCTGGAATTTTAGGTATGTCACCATATTTCCCAATGCAGACGATGAGAAACTCGAAGGCGTACCACTGTAGTAAACAAACACACCAAATTAGCATCGCCGAAAAGGAAAAGTTAAAGAAGAGTAGGGTTTATACCAGTTATTGGATATGAAATGGAAAAACTTCTAACCTGAATATTATCTTCACCACTGGTCTGCACAGCAACTTCCCAAACAGGCTGACCAGCCGCTGGTTTGAAACCAACATCAATGGTTTCCTGGTCACCAACAAATCGAACCTCGACGACCTTGGAATTGAACCTCACAAACTTGAGCACATCAAAGTGCTCTGCGTAAGAGTTCAAGTAGTCCAATATTTCTAAATAAGAAGGGTATTCTGGATTGTCTCTATCATTCCACGGGAAGTCAGAGAACTCATAATCGCGTCGATGGGACTGAAGCTTTGTGGATTTGTAGGAGCAACTCCTCCAAACCCCTCCAATGGAATCAGAGGCTTCCAGGACAATAGGATTGTGATGGACTAGGTGTTTCGCAGCCGCTATGCCGCTCACTCCGGCACCAATAATCCCAACTTTTGAAACAACCCGAGCCATGTTTTTGCAGGCTAGCTAGCTTGATGTGTTTCAAAGCTTGGTGTGGAATTATAAGTTGGTTTTGGTAAGAAAGTGATATATATATGCTCGATAGGCTCGAATTGGTTTGCTGAAACCATGAGAAAGATGAGGTATTTATAGGCCGGAGAGGACTCTTGCACGAGTAGTTAGTCTTGGATTGATTTTTTTAAAACTAATTGGTTTTAGATTGATAATCCATAAAGCAGCACGAGACCAAATGGAATTTTCAATTTTGAGATAAAAGGAAAGGTAGGTTAATTTGCTGTACGGTAAAAGAAAGAAATGAATCATATATCTGGATCATGACCATTTCTCTATCAGTACGTACGTGGAAATGCAGTGTAAAAGCTTCCTTCACGTCGTGGTTAATTACTTTCCCTTGCGTATGAATAGTACTCGAATTCCTTTGCTTTGTGCCCTTCAAACACGTACTTAATTAGTGCTATGATTTAAGTTTTTAAAAACTTTGCCGGCCATAGCAAACATTTTCTTAGAAAATGCAGTACAAGAACCCTATAATTGCTTGTAAATTGATTAAACCCTTTGAATAAGATTATACTCGTACGGAACCGTAACTAGCTCCCCAATTAAGCCTGTTGGGCATGTATATGCACTTCATGCATTATATAATATATATTGATTCATTTGGGGGCAAATTCCCTTTTCACTGAGCATGCATGATGGATTCAAGCTAAATTGAAAGTCTTATGAGAACACTGATTTCAATTTCAAGAGCTTTCTAGCTAAAGAGTCTAACTTGTTGCCTATGACAGTTTGACAAATTATACATATGAATATATGCATGCGCTGATCGATCCAGATTGTTAAATGTAGTATGATTTACTATGATATCACACTGCGAAGACTGCTTCTCAAGAAACTATAGATATGTATGTTAAAGAATGTTTCACGAACTCTCCATTTAAAAGTCCAGATCCGGAGATTCTCCCATAACTATACTCTATAAATGTAAAGCTAGGAAGCCCCAGAGAACTTAACTAGAACCCCACCGGAAAATATGCATGGTCATTACTTTGGCCGACAGTATGTAATCGAAAACTCTAATATATATATATATATATATATATATATATATCTCTTGAAGTTGTTCAAAGTCGTTTTACGTACCCAGCAGAACACTGGACATCAGTCAAATTAATGCATGCAAGGTTTTCTTTCCAGATGGTACGTGTACGTATACAGATCACTGGGTTTGAATTTCATATAATGGTTTCTGGTATATATTGAATTACACCACGTACTGTTCTCTATACAAGCTTCCATGCATACATATTCAAATGGCTTTAATTATTCTTATGCTTGGTCCGTTTGTTTGATTTTCTCAAGATCTCGTAGAAAATTAATTTTCTAATTTTCCACTTAGAAATGTCGACCATCTCTGTCACGTCAGGAAAAACGTATGTATATAGAAATGTCAAAAGGGAAAATAAGGAACTGAGGAGCTCGCTTAATTTCTGTTTTAAGTAGCTTACTTTGTTCCAAAACGACCAGTCAGTTACAGACGTGGAAAGTTAGAGTTGACAATCTGGATTGAAATTAAGTTTGAAACAAGGTGAGGAAATTGCTCATGCATGATCGACTAAAGAAATATATATACCTACATGTACGTAATCTGCGCAGGTACTTCGATCAAGATCTAATTACAATAAACGACGAAGTTTAATCTGATCTCGAAAAAAGTAACTTGCGCATTTCAGCATTTTTACGTACGTATTTCGAATGAGGGGACGATAAGATATAGGATTAGTACGTACGCCGGATTTGGTTAGGGTTACACTTTTGAATTCCTAGCTAGGGTTTTTCTTAGGGTACTTCATAGGGTTATTCTTGCGACTGAGAAGTTTAACTTGGGTATATACACGTACATATAGGTCGACTAATAATCCATGAATGTGATATGATGCTTTAAACGCTCACCAATCAGCAACGCCTATTCCTTTTGTTGTTGGCCGGGTGTAACCTAATCCAGGTAAAACAAAGAGCAAGGGACATATTTAATTGAGAATGAGAATCAAATATTTGGAAATAATTCTGAGATAAGAGAGTTTCAACGTTTACTTGCACAATTGAGATCAGAATGGAGGTGGATCCCATCTCCTCATCAGAAATTATTCTCGAATAAATCCAAAATTATATTCCCAAGAGGGGAGATGAGTTTTGAAATCATTCCTCTTGGAATCAATTTTGTACCAATAATATTTTTACGTATATATATTTTTAAAGTAACTTTTGTATTATTAATTGACTCTCATTTCTTTATACATGATATTTTAATTTATTTTCTAAATTGTTATTGCGAACGATTATATTTCAATTTTTTCTAAATGTATTATGAATATTATTTTGTTGAATTTAAAGCTTTGTCTAGCTATAGAATTTGCTAGATTTGAAGTTTTTTTTTTGTATTTAATTAGCTCATATGATTTGTTCTTATGTCAGTATCGTTTTAATCATTTTTCTAATAAACTTTGCTCAAATTCATAAAAAGAAAAAAAAGTTATTGAATATGAAAATACAGCTATTGTTTTTTAGGGGTATTTCCGTAATCAAACTAGTTATGATTTCGATTCCTGTTATGACTTCAAATGGTAAGTAAGCAGCTCAATAGAAATGACATATTCCCATTTTGATTCCTTGTGAGTCTGATTCCAGTTGATTCTGATTCCAAGTAAATAAACATGCCTAAAGTGTTAGGATTATAGCAAGGGAGCTGATACATGGATTCTCTCAGCTGCTTGCTTTAAAATACTTGTAGTCCACGAGTGACGACGTCTCTTCAATTTTTGCAATCTTCATGAGGCAAAGGTCGACATTGTTGTTATTGCTATCGGGAGCGGCTTCAACGACGTCATTTTGGGGTGAATCCAAGAATTCATGGTTCTGAGGAATGATGAATTCAATGGAGTCGAATGAGCAGATCTTGTCAGTGAGGTAATCGAGTAAGGGTTTGCGTTCGAGAGGATTCCCTACGTTCGGGTGTTCTGATTGTACTCGGTGTGCTTAATTGACGTTGTGGTGGTGGATGATGTAGTGGACTAGAGTTTTGAGGGTGTAGAGATTGCCTTGCTTGGAGTTGTAGGCGGTCTCGATGAAGCAATAGAAGGTGAAGGTTGACCCAAAATGAAACTCATCGTTGACCCAAAAGATTTGGTCAAGCTCGCCACAGATGGTGAAGTTTTGGAGGGCGGAGAAATGGTTTGTTGTTAGCGTTAGACCATATGTAGGGAAAATAAAAGAGAAATTGGTAAAAGGGGTAAAAACGGAATATAAGATATTGAATTAGCTAGAAATCATTTAAAATCAAAAAGAGAGTGCAAGTAGTAGGTTAGAGCAAATAGGGGAATCCCAATATCAGTCCCCATAGCAATTTATCATAAAGGACATTTATGTCATCTACAAATATAATCCTCTATGTAATTATTGTATCATCATTTATCACTATCAATGAACACAATAAACACAACGTAATCCCAATCTTTCTAACATTTTCTTGAGGAATTATTTTTGCATTTTCCTTAGTTTTCTGCATTTTCTTGAGGAATTTTTTTTTCTGTGATACCTGAACTTACCCGGACTCATCACTTTCATACTTGAACTTTAAAACTTATCAATTGCATACCTGGACTTTCAAAACCTAGCTTATCAATGTGATACTTTGAGCTAATATTTGGTCAATCAACCCGATTTCAAATTTGAAGGGTAAATAAGTAATTTCATATATAATTTTATTTTTTAAATAAGTTTATATTTTATATTTTCTGTTTTAATTTTTTTTACCTTTTTAAATGGTAATTTTTTTTACTGTCTCAAATAATAAATTTTAATCATTTGAAATGGTAAAAACGTTTACATTTACCGAGGATATGATCGAACCTTAGACCTCTTATTTATAAACACAACACCTTACCACCTGACTACCAAGAGATCTTATTAACATATTATACATAAATATATTTATAATAATTGTTTCCCAAACCCAAACTCAAACTCAAACCCTATAACCGAACCCACCATCGCCAGCTCGTCGTGCACGGCCAGGCAGCTCGTCTACCGACCGCATTTGGACCGGGTCGAACAAACCCGGCTCTGCTAAAGTGGCGCGACACACCTCTCAGAGGCGGAAGTCGAGCTCCTCCTCCGTCGATTGTGCCTACTCCACCTCCCTCGTGAGATGCCGTCACCGTCGAAGAGCTAGACCATGCCGAGTTTGGGTTCTATTTTTGTATAGGGTTCAGGTTCGGGTTTGTTTGGGTTGGGTATAGAGTTTGGGTTTGGGTATAAATATACACGTGAAAAATATGTTACCAAAATTTCTTGGTAATCATGTGGTAAGGCGTTGTGCTTTTTAATAAGAGCTCTGAAGTTCAATCCTCAGTAAATACAAAAACATTTATCATTTTAAATCTTAAAGTTACTATTTGAGACGGTAAAAAAAAATTATCATTTAAAAAAGTAAAAAAATAATTAAAAAAGAAAAAAATATATAAACTTATTTTTTTTAAAATTAAATTATATATAAAATTATTTATTTATCCTTTAAATTTGAAATCTCCATCTGTCACGTCAGCAATACAGACGAAAATTGATAAAAAATTTGCTCGAGGTATCATGTTGATAGAGTTTTGAAAGTACAAGTATGTAATTGATAAATTTTGTAATTCCAATATGAAAGTAATCAGACCGAATAAGTTCTAATATCGAAGAAAAAAAAAATTCCTTTTCTTGAATCATCATGGTTTCTAACACAAGGCATACGAAAGAAATACGTTTTAGCTGGGTTGTCTCAAACTACTGCAAGCTGATCGACCAATGACTTACTCGATTTATATATGCATGCACATGCATGCATGATCAATAATGGACAACGTACGTCTTTGTTACTGTGTTTGGCTGTTTGTATGGCAATTACATGGAAGCTTAGAAGAGTCTAACTAATTAAGTTGTCTATTGGTCGGAAAACAACATGTCATTCGAGCTAATTAACCAGCCAAAGCTGGCACGGGGCCTGGCAGTTAGATGGAGACTTCTACGTAGCTAATTGGTAAGTCGAGGTTTCCACTTTCCAGTATAGTGATAGACTGATAGTAGCCAGTCAGGCATAATAGCACTATTAATGGATCGTGACCGTTCCAGAATTGTGACCGGACTTTTCAAACTTCAAAGGCTACGTCTCTATGATTTAGGCGTCTTTCTACAAGGACTGCGGTGGCTAATAAATTGGTAACGTAGTCCTACAAAGTACTGATCGAGAAGTGAGAACACACGTACAAGCCACATATTCAATCTGTTTCCTTGAAGGCCAAGCCCACAGCTATATATGGATGGATTTATTCAATCTGTTTCCTTGAAGGCCAAGCCACACGAAGGGACGGAGCCAGGATTTTCAGTTAGGGGGGGCCTAAATGAAAATCTTAAAAAATAGTCTCAGTTAGGGTAGCCAATTCGATCTTCATCTATATATTTTGCCAAAACAATCTCCATGTATTTTTTTTGGTTTGATAAAACATCACAATTACTCGCAGCCTGATTATGAGTAATATTTGATCATCCAAAATTTGACATTAGCGTTTACTTCTTCTTCCAATTACTGAATCCATGACCAACACCAACAAAAGTTTCACCACCGCCTTGTTCTCCAGTAGCTGGTTTAAAAAGATAACAACATAAACAAAATGCAGCATCCTCTTTAATACTGTAATCTAACCAATATGAAAATTATAAACTAATCACGAATTCACCTTTTTTTCTTTTTTTTTCTCCCAAATTCCGTGAAAGAAAAAGTATGATTTTTAGGTCGACAAGGGTCTTGTTGTAGATAATATCTTCGAACTTCTTCTTAAATGTTAGGATGATAACTTGAAATTAGCGGGCATTTAGCGAGATCCGATGAACACGTTTATGTAATATCTCCAGCACGAGACTTTTTCATATTGTTACTATTCTTCTTTTGAATTTTCGTAGGTGGTTGCTCATCTGATGTTGGAGTAGAAGAAGATGATTTTTTTTTGAAGTATCTCTCCATATCTAATAAACTTAATAAAAATGATTGTATTTTAATCTCAGGAACGGTAGAGCTTTTATAAAGAAAAAAAGACCATAACATCCTAAACCTGGTAAGAGATTGAATCCTAATTGACCTAATATTTGAACTTCATTATTAAAATAATATATAATAATATTTTTACCAAGTCGTCATATTTAAATTAGTCATGCACGCATACGCGTCATTGAAGTTTAGATATACGTACTTCAAATAAATTATAATATTTATATTATATAATAATAATATACTAATTTTTTTTTTACAAAAATTGAGGGGGGGCCCAGGCCCACCCTGGTCCCCACATCCCTCCGTGCCTGGCCACACGTACCTGCCGGCGTTGCATGCACCTCTGGAATTATGGATAGGGTGATCACATATTCTACTTGCATCTACATCAATCTCTTTGACTCTCGTCACGCATGATGAGAAACTAATCCAATTAATCCTCGTCCTAGCTTCCGATCCAATACGATTTCTCCACAACCTTTACGGAATAATTAACTTTGAACAATATCCAAATTACCTTTGATATCTTTTTTAAAGTGAAACGGTAAAATATTGAACAGGTAAATTATAAAAGAGTTCACTGATTACCGGCTCGATAGGAAGAACTCTCCATAAGTAACTTACACTATTATAATTCAATCTGGTATCTCATATAGCTAGGCGGACTAGGTGTAGAACAATAGCTAAAAAGCTATGACTAACTAAAAAATTGAGAGCCCCATACCCTGTCTAATTATACACCCCCAACTGTGGTAACCACATATAGCTCAGGGCTACTCACCACTAGTACAAAAATTGCTTCACATGATGCCTCTCAGATGATAGAAAATAATTGTCCGTCGTCTGATTGATTTTGAAATAAAAAAACGTCGGTTCCATTTTATCAGTCATTGCATATTCTTTTAAATAATACATTTTTCCAGCTTATGAGGAGGACATCCAAAATTTAGTATTTTCAAGGGTGTGGATCTCAAAAAATGATTGTTCGAAAATTACACTTAAGTTAGATAACGTTTGTTGGTCATGTGAGTACTTAGCGAAAAACCAAAAAATTGTAATTTTTTCACCAAGTCAAGTAGATGAGGAGGTACTCAATTAGGGGAAAATGCATGTGTAGACACTCTCCAGAGAGCTCACAACATTAAGTTCTTGCATAAGATGACAGTTGACTATCGTCTGAGTTTTGAAATAATTTAATTTCGACTTGTCCACCTATATACTGGCTCACATGAACGATTTACATAGCTAAACCGTAGGTTATTAAGAGTTGAGTTGACATCTAAATTTATTATGGTTTTGAGATATTAGTTAAGATGACAGTCATATGTCGTCTAATTAAAATTTGATATTCTCTTCCATAGTTAGACGTCAAATTTTGTAAACACTCTAAAACTAACCATTTTTCTAAAATTGACCGTTGGATGGAATGCTGGGATTATTGTTAATACACTATATAAAATTTATAATTTTTTTACTTAAACTCGTCCTCGATCCGGGCGTGTCATTGTTGTGACTCTAAAGCACTTAAGAGTAAATCTCGATTTGCGGCTCCGTTAAAATTTAGTTTCAGACCACCATTTGCGGAAGCATTATCGCAAAGCTCATATCTATATTACTATATGCAAAAAAACTACAAAAAAAAAAATCAATTTAGGTGCTCCTCCCATAGAAAAATGAGCAAAATTCTTAAAAAGGGTTATTTTAGTCTTTTGGTAAGATTTGACCTCAATCACCGACCACTAAACAAACTTCGACGAGCGTAAATTTTTTGAATACTCTTTGTTATTACGAGGTTCATGCATATGTGTGTGTGTGTATATATATATATATATAAATATTTCTCATTAGACCATTTCGGCTTTTCATATGTTGTTAATTGCATCTATGACTACTAATGCTGCTTACAATGTTAGTTGGTTATATATGAAAACCAAACCTTTATGAAGCTAAACCACTAAAAATTAATCATTTCGTAAATGTGACCGTTGGATAAGACGGTGAGACTAATCTAAGCATGCTGTAAAAAATTTAGAACTTTCCAAATTGATTTCGACCTTGATCCGAGTGTCCAACTATTATGACCATATTGCCCTTAACAATAAAACGTAATTTTCCAATTAGTCAAAAATAATTTGAGTGCAAGTATGTCACCCGCATTCTCGTAGGATTCACATCTATCTTTTCATATAAAAAAATCAAAATTCTAAGTCATAAACCCTAAACCCTAACCATAAACCGATAAACTATCCAAAATACTTTAGTCATCAAATAATAGGTAGCGAGGTGGGACATGAGCTTCTTTAATCTGATGTAGTTATGAAAGAATACAAAACTGGGTAGTTTTTATTTCCTCCATAAGTCTGCTATTGAGTTCTGAATTCTGCTATAAAAGGGCTGACATTGTCTTGGCCTTTTGCAAAACAAGCGTATTCATTTTCTAGGTTGTTGAGAATTATTGTTGTTTGAGGTCATGGATTAATTTTATGAACACAAAAGGAAACTCAGTTAGCCACTATATTTTCTTGAAATTTACATGTTATTTTTATTATATTGTCTAATAATTTTAATGGTCATTGCATATGTCTCTGCATCTCTGCCTACTTATGTAATATAAGATTTACTACAACTTCACTGTATTAAATCATGATTTAGCTCTAGCTAAAGTTGTATATGGAGGTTTGCTGTTATACAACATATACTCATGTTCATTTAGGAGTCCATTTCAAGCTATAGTCTATCTACAGCTAAAGAGTTTGGATATAGACCGAACTTAACCTTTATTAAATCCATCCGTGAGTTGAAATGTGTGATTCATTTTTATTCACAATGCATAGAAGGCCAATTTACTGTCAAGGTTCAAATAAAGAACTCTTAAATTTACTTAGCACCATTGCTAGTAATGATTTGATATGAGTAACCTAAAAAATGTTGCCTTGAGGTGAGACTTGATGCAGAAACTAATGCGTGTTAAGGCTTGTAACAGGTTTTTGATGAGGACATTGGACAAGACAAGCGATTGGGAGTCACAAAATTACCTCTAATTGATTTGGAAGCAGAAGTTCCTAAAGAGATGGAATTGAGATTGCAACCATCACTTAACATGCTAAAGATAAAAGAGAAGAATGACAGAGGAACACTTACTATTAGGGTAAGGTCTTAACTCAATAAATTATATTCCTAGTGATTTTACATGTGCTTCGCAAACTGATGTGGTTGTGGAACATAATTTTATTTGAGGGAAGCTTTGTGGAACATGAAACTTAAAATGTTCTGTTATGTAGTTTTGCTCCTGCATATGCTATATTTATAGTTAATTGGGTTATATTTTCAGTTCTTGTACCATGAATTTAGCAAGGAAGAGCAGTTGGTTGCTTTTGTGTTTTGGATTTGCAAGGGATTATTGTTATTCATTTCCACTTACTCTTTTGGCTTGTGTATTTTGGTGTACATGTCGGAGAGAAATTTAGGGCTATTTTATAAGTTTTTGATTGATAATGTTGAGGAGATGTTACCTGTTATATGCACCCCACAGTTGGCAAGGCTTGCCAAAAATATGGGAGCATTTTTAGGAAGCCTTAAGGTCTTTATATCAGTATGAAAGATAAACACAACCTATTAGCAGAAGTGGAAATATAGTGTAAAGGCAAAAGGGCAGCTCCATCATGAAGTCCAGATCTTGTAGGAGTTGTCGAAAGTATGGAAATAATAAACTCCTAATTAGCAAAACCCCAAATGTCAAAATTAGTTGTTGTACTTGTAGCTTGTAACTTGTAACTTGTACCTTGCTACTTCTTTTGGGTTTCACTTGTTATAATTGTAGTTTGTGTATAAGTAATCAAATATTTGTAAGCACAATGTTGAATTTAATGTCAGAAAATTTGTGAATTGTATTGTTTATTTGGTGAAATATAAATCACAACAAATAAAACCAAAATAAAAACTTGAGATTAGAACTAAACTCATATGACACACTAATGTATAAAAAGACTGACGTCTAAGAAGCAATCAGATGACACACTAATGTATAAAAAGATTGACGTCTGAGAAGATATAACACAACGCTCGCTTTGACAAATTGACCGATGTCACAAACAACATTGCATGACAGTCGACTGTAATCTTAGTTCATGCTATCAGACATAGAAATGCTTGCGCATGGATGACATCATTTGGCACCATGAATGCCATCCGTCATCTGAATACCATGAGTGTCATCCTTATGATCAGTATATGACAATAATTTTTGCGTCTTACGTGTCATCTGAAAGGGTTTTCAACAGATGGCACTGCGGTATATGACAGTAAGGATGCCTATGAGATGACGGTCAAGAACCATTATCTGAAGTGTTCTGTGTACTAGTGGTAGCTCAAAGTCAAGGCATTACTGATGTCAACGGCCAATGAGATGTCATAGTAGTACTCTTTAACTTTCTATGTAAATATAGGAGATTGGTATATATTTGGATGTATTTTAGATGAATTATATCCTAATCATGAACTTGTTGAAGATGTTGATGAATGTAATAAAAAATAGATGTATTGTACTATTATTGGTTCATTGAAATGAATAAAATTGAATGTTTTTTCACTACATACAAGTTGCTAAAAACTGTCATTATCATTCATATTAGATGACATTTAAAGTATATGACTATGTCAACTCAAGTTTAATTAGATGACATACAAATATAAAAATATTTTACGTGGGAAACATATTCATACGACACACAATATGAAAGAATGAGTGACGTCTGAAATTAATTCACATGACACTCACTTTGACAAATGACTGAGAATACAATGTCTTTCACATGGTAGTTGAATGTCATCTAACTATATGCTATTCGACACAGAAGATGCACACGGAAGTTGGCATCAATTGGCACCATGAATGTCATCCTTCATCTGAATAGTCTGAGTGTCATTCTTATGATTGCTATATGATAGTCATTTTTGCGTCTTTCGTGTCATCTAAAAGGATTTTCAATAGATGACACTGCGGTATATGACAATCAGGATGCATATGAGAAGACGGTCAAGAACCGTCATCTAAAGCATTTTGTGTACTAGTGCACCTATGTCGATATCCTACACGGGTTAGGTATAAGACAAAGACGATAACACAATGATTCAGTGCTCCTCAATTTTGTTAGCATGAGTTCCACCGAAAAAAATCTCACTACACACTCAACATTTCAACAGTTATTCTCAACTCTTAATAATTATTCTCAATAGTAAATAAAAGACTCTGCTAAAAAAGAAAAGCAAAGACAACTAAACCTAAGGCTATACCATAGACCCAACCTAAGCTCAGATCCATTGAGCACCTGCAACACAATAGCCTCGAAGCAAACCCTCGACCTGAATCTATCATCCATCAGTTGAAACGGAACGCCGACACTAAATTTTGTCCGCTGTCTAACGGCCTGACCTAAATCTGTAAGAGCAGAGCACCCTCAGGCCTCGAGGAGATCTAGCAACGTAGATAAGCCAAGAGTCGAGCAACCTAGCCCGACAAACTTCAGTGGTCGCTCGTCCTCAACAAATATCAGTCCACGACACCAGCCAATAGAGGCTCACCCAAGCGCTAAGCGATAACCGACAAACGTCGTTCCGAGCCCAACATAAGTCATCAAAATCTGCAGCACTCTTGTAGCCCGTTGAACCTGAACTGAATCTCAGCCACACCACCATGGTGTAACTGTACCTGCTCGTCCGGTAACGAACACAATGCCATGATGCAGCCAAAGACCGACCCAGTGAAGGCACGCCGCCAGATAAGCCTCTCTATCCACCAAAAAACTGTACCTCGACTCCTCGTTTTTTTTTCTTTAGATCACGCCTAGCATTTGCATTATTTCTTATTTTTGACATTACTTGTATGATGTAGCTAGAGACCAAATGGGAGATTGTTTAGTAATACAAGCATATCGCATCATGCACTTTTCAATCGAAAGTGAATTAAAATAATATCATTAATTCACTATGTATGTAGCAATGAAAATAGTGTGAAGTATGTCTACACGACTTATAGTATCCATGCTATATAATAGTGATCATAACGAGTCCGTGAGTGTACGTACGTATGGCTAAAAAGACTAAAACCAGTTCTAAGCTCAGATATATTAAGAGGATCATGCTGTTGTGTACCTAGGATTTAAACATCTGAGGGATAATTTTTTAAAAGATGACACGTGTCGCATTATTACTGGCCGGGGTGGATTCATGATTGAAATGTCGCTGGGGCTAATTTATGCTTAACAAAATTTTAACCGCATGAGAGAACTTTATTGGCCGTAGACCATAGCAAAAATTTTGTTAACCAAAACTTTGTTATAATTCAGATGGATTTACTTAGTTATTATATTTTAGATGTGAAGTAGTTAAGGTAAACTAGATTTTGGGGAACAAAATGGAGGGCTGAGATTAAATATGCAAGAAAACTCAAAAATATTTTCCTCTGCTTTTGCTCGAGCAAGTTTTGTTCTGGGAAGATGCAGATATCGATGATGCCGAGTTGGCTTCTCATAATCTTGTATTCAATTTCATGTGAAAAAGAACGAAAAATCGATCAACATATCGAAAAAGAAGAAGAGTTTTCAGATCTGGTCATCTGGTTATACTAGTAGTACTTATTTGTTTTATATGAAAAATCTCACCATGGCTTAAGTCTTGGTAAACCAGTACGTGCATCCGCCCCTGATCACCGGTTATAATTGTCAAAAATTTATTATGAGGGCTGAGCTTACAATGGGGTAATTGTTACACCACCTTATGCAGAAACCCATTGCTGACTGCCAGCATTGCCATCAAGATGACCCTCCTCTTACTCAGTCACTCATCCTCCCTCTCTGTCGTGCTCTCCCTTCCATTCTCGCCTCTGGACCCAGATTTACTCTGGAAACCGATGTGACGACCCGGAACAGAATCGGTTGAGTAATCGGCTTAATTCACGTGTTAGCGCGTAATCACAGTTTTCGATAATTGTGTGATTTGTCGGTTTTGATTACGACTTAATTATCGGCCGAGAATTTGAGTTGAGTCTCTTCTCGAGAGTTGTCGTACACGTGATTTCGAGTTCGTGGGCGGTTCCGGATGATTTTTCCGATGACCGAGGAATATAATATGGTTATTTGAAGTTTCGGAATATCGACGAGTTTATCCGTTCGTTTCGAGTTTATCCAAATCGTGATGGTTATCCGTTTGGACCATCGATCGTCCCGAGACGCGAGTATAAATATCGGAAATAGTTGAAAAATTGTCAAAAACACTGTTTGAGGCGTTGACCGAGCGTTGACTGAAATTTAAACCCGTTGACCGTTGACCCGATGAGACTATTCACCCAGGTACTGTTCATCGTCGGAGCTGCTGTTCCAGGCCGAATTTGGCCACGACCTTGGAAGGTAAAATCTTGCTCTCGTGATTTTAAGCAGTTTAGAACTTGGAATTTCTTGATTTGGATGAGAATTGAGGGAGAACGAGCTCGGTGAAGTTCTTAGATTTTGCCGGATTCAGGTGGCCTTCTCCGGCGACTTTTGGGGTCGGGGCTTTGGGGGGAAAGGTTCCCCTCAACCTATAGATACTTTTGGTAGAAGGAATTTGGGTTTGGTTGCCGTTTGAAGCTCGCCGGAATCTCACCGGAATCCATGGATTCCGTGAGTTTCGAGCTCAATTCAGGCCGGTGGGCTTAGAATTGGGTCTCGGTGTAGAAGAGAAATGTGTTGGGCTTGAGGAGAACTTGTGATCTGAAAATTTTGGCTGGGATCCGTCACCGTTGACGCCGCGCCGACGGCGGTGGCGGCGGTCAACGACGGAGCTCCGGCGACCAATGAATTTTTTGGAAATGTGTCGAGTTATATGTCGTTTTGCTCGTATTTGCGCCCCGATCGTCGCCTTGAGGTTTTCAAGTTGATTTGGGTATCGGATTTTCAATCGAGGGTTTTGAGTGGAGATTTCGGGAATTTCGTTGATTATTTTCCACTATGTTGTATATTTTCGGGAACGGTTGGTTTCCGCGGTGTGGTACAGTGTAGAGAATTGTGATTTTGATCAGATATATATTTGTGATTATTCAGGGGATCGAGATCGTGCTTCGAGCGAGGGATCTTCCGCCGGGCCACGTGATTAGCGCGAGTGCGCGTTTTGCTCACCTGTGAGTGAACAATTTCTTTTCACTGATAATCACGAGTCTTTATACATGTTTTACGAGCATGAGCATGCATACGAGATCATGATTTATATGAGCATGTGTTATACGATTATGCTTATATCTTTATACATTACGTATATGTATTTATATATTGCTTTATGCATTTGCATCGAACTATTTACGATTTGGTTTACACAGAGTACAATCACATTTTATGTTGTTGTATCGATACACTTGCATCCCGGCTGATCCCCGAGGGTGCCTACCAGGGGGGATCTGTACCTTGTGCCGATGTATTTCCGGGTGGGTACAGATGTCTGTTTCTTGTGCCGATGTATTTCCGGGTGGAAACAGATACCCTGACCGAGGCTTCGATTCAAACCGAGGTGCACACAGTAATAGTGCACATCGAGCTCCTTGGTTGGCCTCACCACCGTCGCTTCCTAGAGCCTCGCGTTGTTGCTCTCTCTGGGCTCCATCGAGATACTCCTCGACCTCGCCTCCTTCGCGTTTGATTTCAACAATTTAATACACTTTGACTTAACTGAAACTCCTATAGAACGCTCAACAATGAGAAAACAAAAATTCATGAACAATTCTTATCATTCTCATCAATTAGTTACCAAAAGTTATGAATATGGATTACTAATACAATCCACAAAGAGATCCTTGGAGACACGGTTCAGATCTTGAGTAACATCCAGAACAGAAGAAATGATATTCTGTTACAAAAGATAATAAATAATAATTTTTAATTTATTTCAAGACTTCAGACAAAACTAGTTGAATCAATTGACCATCCAACATCAAATCCAACAGTATAATTAGTAATTCAATGAAGAAATGGATTCACAAGAACGCAAAGACCAACATAAACCAAAACCAAGCTCAATTAGTTATCTCCCCGATGACCCCCGCCACCGGTCATTTTAGCTTTACCCTCTGTAACCCACCTCTGAGCTTTCTCTCTATAGACTCTTTAGTCAGTTAGAGAGAGAGAGAGAGAGAGAGAAAGAGAGAAAGAGATAAATTTTTCCCGTGGGTGGTGTTAAGAGATTTATGTCCCCTAACCTTTTGACTATTAGTTAGTTTAAGGCTAAGTAAGTTTTTTTTACCCGCAAGTATATGGAGTCAAGTAGTATAATTTGTATAGAAGTTGAGTGTCGAACCCAGGAGGATTGACCACTTTAATTCCAAAGCTTGACTCAGTTAGGTTCTAAACTATGACATTATCTAAACATGCAATGTGACCCAAAACTAATAAATGAAAAGGCGGAAATGTATTTTACCTAGCTAAGTTCTTTGGTAATATAACTATGGAAGGGGTGATATAACTATAATGAGTGATTGTCTGATTAAATAGTTGATCAACCAACTAAATGCAATCATGAGGTAAAACAAAACAAAATAATGTAAATATTTGGTCAGTTTAAGATGTAACCACTATCCAAATGTACTAACAATATCCAAGTTATGAGTTTTAGTCCCGTTTACATGCTCAAACGACTTTTGGATTATAAAAGAAAATTATTTCATTGTCCAAATCATGCCCTCTTTAGTTATGCTTGGTTATGGGCCGAAACTCCTAGGCCTTTTGGGATTTTAGAAGGTTTCGGTCCATCCATGAAGCACAAAGTAAACAAAGATTAGAAGCTAGACTTTTGGTACTTGACTCCTTTTGTATTTCATGTGTAATGAGTTTGAATGCAAACACATGCAAAGATTTTGGATGACTTCCCTTTCCAAGTCTTTATTAGAGCACTTGGGAATGATTTCAAATAAAACCTCTCAACTCACATTTATTGGGTTACGAGTCAAAATAATCAACCATATCTACAAAACCTCATGGTTCAATTTAAGCTTAACCGAAAACTCTTGAGTCACTTGAATCTCAAAATTGTTTCAATTCATGCTCAAGCACAAAGAAACCAAATCCTAAGCTTAACCTTTTAAGTCTGAGCCTAAGTCATGTTACATGCTTATCTTCCTTAGGTAAGTGACTAGTTTACTTAGGTTCATTTTTAGCTCCCCTAGACATATCTCAACTTCGTTATGGTTAAGACATGAATATGAAAACATTGAACCAATTCCAAATATGCAAACATACCATAATCATATCACACACACAACAAACTCTTTCAATAGCATGTAGTACACTAAAACAAATCTAATTTCATAACACAAAGCATCATTGTATGTACGTCAAATTGGCTAGGACTAAACCCTAGCCTTCCAAAAGGTAAATACTCACTACACATAGCTAATATGGAGTATAAATACATGAATGGAGAGAGATAAGTAAATAGAAATAATTCAAGAATCCCCAAAGCAAAGCTTCCAAGATCTTTAAGTTCTTCCTTCACTTCTTGTTCCCTTCTTGCTTTTAGCTCCACCAAAGAGAAGGAACACCACCTTAGGCTTAGGTGAGAGGATGGATGTGAGAATATGGTGGTGGTTATGGAGTTTTTCTAGGCTTTTTGATTTTATAAAGGTGGGGAGAAAGTGCTAGAAGTGTTGGGAGAGAATGTGGGTTAAGGAGAGATGCTAAAACTATTAAAAAGTGTAAAATGAGGTGAGTTGTTTGCTAGGGTTAGAGGGGAGCTCGAAAATGTATTTATCAAGGGAGATATTTTTAGATTTGAAATTCAAAGGAAAGGTAAAAGATACTATCCTAAAGTTTAGGCCTAAGTGGTATTCAAATGAGTCACCAGATGGTCTCAAACTCATGTGACTTGCATGTGCTCTTCATCTCACTTGAATTAGCATTTGCATTTGGTTTCAAATATCTTCATGGTGGTTTGATGACTTGATCAAAAGTTGACCACCAAAGTTGACAGTATTGACAAGCGGAGTTGACTTTTGGTGATCGAAATTTGGAATATTCTAGCGAAGCTCTGGTGATCGTTTTTCATCTCTTTCCCAACATTGTTCCATCTTCTCCTGCGGTCTCGGAAATTTTTTCGCCTTCATCGGAAAGCGCATAATCATCGTCTTTTAGCCCATTTCCTTGTCAAACCATGATTTATGAAGATGAATAGGAAACGTCATAAGAACAATGGTTTATTCATGAAAAGCAAGTAATAAACCTAATGTTATGAGCATATTAAGCACATTATTATGGTCCTAACAGGTGGCGGCAAGGATCCGACGACGTAGTTCTTCTTATGGGGATAAAGGAGCTCTCATACATTGACTTTTTCTTAAGTTTAGTCAAAGAGTAAAACAGTTGATGAAATAAATGACTGAGATTGTGCCATGTGGCACATTTGGATATTAGCCTTGGGATGCTTAATATTGGGGTGCATTCCAGCGTTATGCATATTAAATGCCGGAAGAGGCTAAGGTTTTGGCAACAAAGCAAGGGCTAATTATTTCTCTTGTGGCCAGAAAATAGACCATAATACTAATGAAGTAGAAAGGAAAACACGTTTAGGGAAAGAAGAAAAATGAAACTAGGTGGAAGGAAAAAAAACACGAAGGGATCATCTTTTCCTAATTTAGGTCATTCATTTCCCATTGCTATATATACTAAATATAGGAACATCAAAGCAATTCCAACAGATTCTCTTACATGAGTTTTATCAGTAATGTAATAATTTTTTTACCAAATATCAATTCTAGCAAGTTACCTATATCCTTCTCTAATTTAGGGAATCTCTAAATTTCACATTTTCATCTCCTATTTCTATACTGAAAAGTAAAAATATAGGTAGTTGATCCAAGAGAAATATTCATGGTATCTCAGTGAGTGTCTTATCTTAATTAGAGCAGAAGTAGATATTCTCTCAATCTCTAATTTATAGAGATATTAATTGTATCAGATTGCAATGCCTATATTTAAGGTCATCTATTAATGAATAAAGTACAGTTTCATTCTATTGCGTATTTATTTACTTTTCTTCTTCAACACATTATCAATAGCTCTTGAGTTGATAGTCATCACCTCAAATCCCTAAACACCTAACCTTCACCATCACCACCGGAGTACCACCGTCGGAATTCTTCATCACTACCGACCACCATCTTTCATAGTCCTCCTTGTTTTGACAAGTTTCATACCAAGCATAACACCCTTGTGGTATTTTTTTTAACTATCTTCAATTTAGAAATTAGGTAGCAAAACTTAATTACCGCAACACCCTAGATCTAGGTATAGATTTAGGTTTATTATACCGTGATTTACTTTTATGCCATAGTTCCTATAGATTAATACATGTTGATAAGAAGTTGTTATTAGTGATGGTCCCAGGGAGTCACGGTTATTGATGAATATCATGGTTAATTGTGATTTCACATTGAAAAAAAAAAAGGAAATCGATATTTGTGACTAATTATGAAAGTCACGGTTTCTGGGTGTGGTATGAAGTCACCATTTTTGCATCGATTTTTGTGACCATACATTATTGATCACGGTTCTTATTCTCTAAACTTGAGATTAGTGATCGTGTGAAAGGATCCAACCCCGATTTAACTAGTAAACCGAGATTAAGTCCTAACTACTTAAAATAAAATGAGGGAATTTGACCAAAATTTTGGCATACCCTCCTCGTAAACTGAAGGATACCAAAAAACTGCACTATTTTTAACACTTCTAAAACATATCTCACAAGCCAAACCGTGAGTCACCGATGTTCATCTGGATTTCTCAAATTAAGAACTACAAAAATACTGAACTAAAAAAGACACAAGAAATCCGATGATTATTTATATGCAAAACATAAGCGGAAGCAAACCAGAACAGGGTATTCAGAGCGACTACTAATTTACATAATATACACATTAGTAGGCTAAACTAGGAACCTACTAGGGAAGAAGTGTAACTCGAACTCCAAGCATCTTATAATCACGTGAAACCAAAAGACCTGGAAAAGGCATAGAAAATATGAAAACCGTTAGAGTGAGTAGATGAAAATTAATGGCTGTTAATAATAAAAAAAATATGAAAATAACTCAACATACCTTTCCACCAGTGTAAAATTGTGACGACCCGGACCGGAATTGGTATAGTAATCGGCTTAATCCGCGAGTTTTGCGAGTAATCGAGATTTATCATAATTAATCGGATATGAGGATTTGATCATGAATTAATTTTTGGACACAAATTTGATTTGGGTTTGTTTGTGGGAAATGTAGAGAATTTGATTTCGAGTCCGTAGGAGCTTTCCGAGGATTTTTCGGATAATCGAGGAATATAAAATGTATATTTGAAATTATCGCCGCGTTAGTCGTGTTCATCTGTTCGAGTTTGAGTTATCCGAATTGTAGATAGAGTTGATTCGCGACGTATAAATAGCCGAATAGTCGTAAAGTTGTCGCAAAAGTTCGAAAATGGGTTGTTTGACTGAGTTGACTGAGCTGGGCCGAGTTGACCGAGTCAACCCGTGGTTGACTCAGTGAGTCTGTGACTCGCCGTCGAGGTGGTCGCTGGAATACGGCGCGGTTGCCGGATATCAAGGTAAGGCTTTGAAGCTTGAGATCTAAGCTTTTGTTTGATGTGTATATTGTAAAGTTTGGAAGTGTTTTGGTTGATCGATTTTGATGGAGAAGTTCGCCGGAATCGGGTGTAATGGTGGAGGTTTTTTCGGTGACTTTTCGAAGGGGATTTTGGGTGGTAATGGTTGGGTTCGAGCTCTTGAGTTTGGGAGGCCGAGGTGGCCTCACGGTGGAGAATTTCGCCGGAGAAATTTCACGGCCGGTTTGAAATCCTTTGAGGTTTCGAGCAGTTTTCTGGTGAACCACGACGGAATTGGTGGATGGTGTAGTGGAGAGATGTGTTGGGCTCGAGGAGGAGAGGAAATCTGGGTTTTCCTCGCCGGAAAATCTCTCCGGTGACGGCGCGTCGCCGCTGGCGGCGGCGGTCAACGGCGGAGCTCTGGCGAGGCGTTGACTTTTGGGATTTTAAAAAGTTTTATGCCGTTTTACTCGTAATCGCGTCCCGATCGTCGTCTTGAGTTTTTCGAGTTGATTTGAATGCCAGATTTTAAGTCGAGGGTTTATATGGAGTATTTTGGGATTTTTGGAGATTATTTTGTTATCCGAGTTATATGTTTCCGGAAATGGTTGGTTTTCGAGGTGTGGTTCAGAGTAATGAATTGTGATTTTGATCAGTGATATTTTGTGATTATTCAGGGGATCGAGATCGTACGTTGGGCGAGGGATCTTCCGCCGGATCTCAGGATTAGCGCGTCTGCGCGCTGTACTTATATGTGAGTGGACATTTATTTACACTGTCGTAGCGAGTTCTTGGTTTCAGTATTTATTTCCAGTACAATATTGAGATTATTTATTGTTTTGGAGGTATTGTTTTATGTTTTATTGGTGATGGCATTTACTTAGCATCGATGCATTGACTACTCGGCTGATCACCGGTAGTCCAGTTCCAGACTTGAGAGATTCGCCTAATGTGCCCACTAGGCTTGAGAGATTCGCCTAATGTGCCCACTAGGCTTGAGAGATTCGCCTAGTCTATCACCGTCGGGCTTGAGAGATTCACCCGACACCTCTATTTATTTTAAGAACTCGCAATATTTTTATGTTATGTATATGGTGAAAGACATATGTTTATTTTCGTTCACTCACTCTAACGATTTTATTTACCTTTCCAATGGGATTTCGGTTTCCTTGCCCAGTTTGTTGTTCGGATTCTGGTATCGCACGTCGCAGTCGGAAGCTTAGTGTTCGAGCTACCTTTCTTTTTGAGTAGGTTTCTTGTTTAGCCTACTTATGTGTATTTATGTATATATATACTAAAGGTCGCTCTGAATACTCTAATGTTCATATTTTCATATGATTTTCCTGGATTTCTGTAAAGTTACAGTTTTGCTTATTACTTTATATTATGATGATATGATTTTGAGAAATTCGGATGGGATTGGTGCCCACGGTTTGGCTTTTGTGGCATAAGATGAAGTGTGTTTTCGGGTGCAGGTTAATGATAATTCCGCGATATGGTGAAACTCTGCCGAAATTTCTTTGGTTTTTGGAAGTTCGTGTTTTCAGAAGGGGTTTGATTCCGGTTTAGGAAACTAGATCGGGGTTGGGTCCTTTCAAAAATACTATGCGAGTACGTAAAAAATAAATAAATATCATCTAGGGAGTTTACCGTAGCCCAAAGATGGTAAAAGACCAATGGAGGTAGTGACTATAGTACTTCGACCACTAGACACTATGAGTTGTCCGGGGAGTTTGTCATGGCCCAAGGCAATCCATGATATTCTGGGGCGTTTTTCGTGGCCCAGAGAAGTCGGGGGGAGTTTATCGTAGCCCAACCCAAAGCTACTCGGGGATAAGCCGAGTAACTGACGCATTGATGCGAATAACCTAACTATAATACAACCTGCAACATGACTGAAAATTGAAAAAAAATAAAAATATATATATATAGCCTTCGTAATTAAAGGAACTGAGAAACTGAAATAACTGAATCATAACCAAAACTTAAAAACTCGCATAACGACCGTGACAACAAGGTCTCAACTCACAGTATACAGCTAATCTTGCTGTCTGGCTGAGGTCCCTTCGTAGAAGTACTGATTGTAGTTTCCTAATTAATAAGAAATCGCTCAATATAAAAACTTGAGATTAGAACTAAACTCATATGACACACTAATGTATAAAAAGACTGACGTCTAAGAAGCAATCAGATGACACACTAATGTATAAAAAGATTGACGTCTGAGAAGATATAACACAACGCTCGCTTTGACAAATTGACCGATGTCACAAACAACATTGCATGACAGTCGACTGTAATCTTAGTTCATGCTATCAGACATAGAAATGCTTGCGCATGGATGACATCATTTGGCACCATGAATGCCATCCGTCATCTGAATACTATGAGTGTCATCCTTATGATCAGTATATGACAATGATTTTTGCGTCTTACGTGTCATCTGAAAGGGTTTTCAACAGATGGCACTGCGGTATATGACAGTAAGGATGCCTATGAGATGACGGTCAAGAACCATTATCTGAAGTGTTCTGTGTACTAGTGGTAGCTCAAAGTCAAGGCATTACTGATGTCAACGGCCAATGAGATGTCATAGTAGTACTCTTTAACTTTCTATGTAAATATAGGAGATTGGTATATATTTGGATGTATTTTAGATGAATTATATCCTAATCATGAACTTGTTGAAGATGTTGATGAATGTAATAAAAAATAGATGTATTGTACTATTATTGGTTCATTGAAATGAATAAAATTGAATGTTTTTTCACTACATACAAGTTGCTAAAAACTGTCATTATCATTCATATTAGATGACATTTAAAGTATATGACTATGTCAACTCAAGTTTAATTAGATGACATACAAATATAAAAATATTTTACGTGGGAAACATATTCATACGACACACAATATGAAAGAATGAGTGACGTCTGAAATTAATTCACATGACACTCACTTTGACAAATGACTGAGAATACAATGTCTTTCACATGGTAGTTGAATGTCATCTAACTATATGCTATTCGACACAGAAGATGCACACGGAAGTTGGCATCAATTGGCACCATGAATGTCATCCTTCATCTGAATAGTCTGAGTGTCATTCTTATGATTGCTATATGATAGTCATTTTTGCGTCTTTCGTGTCATCTAAAAGGATTTTCAATAGATGACACTGCGGTATATGACAATCAGGATGCATATGAGAAGACGGTCAAGAACCGTCATCTAAAGCATTTTGTGTACTAGTGCACCTATGTCGATATCCTACACGGGTTAGGTATAAGACAAAGACGATAACACAATGATTCAGTGCTCCTCAATTTTGTTAGCATGAGTTCCACCGAAAAAAATCTCACTACACACTCAACATTTCAACAGTTATTCTCAACTCTTAATAATTATTCTCAATAGTAAATAAAAGACTCTGCTAAAAAAGAAAAGCAAAGACAACTAAACCTAAGGCTATACCATAGACCCAACCTAAGCTCAGATCCATTGAGCACCTGCAACACAATAGCCTCGAAGCAAACCCTCGACCTGAATCTATCATCCATCAGTTGAAACGGAACGCCGACACTAAATTTTGTCCGCTGTCTAACGGCCTGACCTAAATCTGTAAGAGCAGAGCACCCTCAGGCCTCGAGGAGATCTAGCAACGTAGATAAGCCAAGAGTCGAGCAACCTAGCCCGACAAACTTCAGTGGTCGCTCGTCCTCAACAAATATCAGTCCACGACACCAGCCAATAGAGGCTCACCCAAGCGCTAAGCGATAACCGACAAACGTCGTTCCGAGCCCAACATAAGTCATCAAAATCTGCAGCACTCTTGTAGCCCGTTGAACCTGAACTGAATCTCAGCCACACCACCATGGTGTAACTGTACCTGCTCGTCCGGTAACGAACACAATGCCATGATGCAGCCAAAGACCGACCCAGTGAAGGCACGCCGCCAGATAAGCCTCTCTATCCACCAAAAAACTGTACCTCGACTCCTCGTTTTTTTTTCTTTAGATCACGCCTAGCATTTGCATTATTTCTTATTTTTGACATTACTTGTATGATGTAGCTAGAGACCAAATGGGAGATTGTTTAGTAATACAAGCATATCGCATCATGCACTTTTCAATCGAAAGTGAATTAAAATAATATCATTAATTCACTATGTATGTAGCAATGAAAATAGTGTGAAGTATGTCTACACGACTTATAGTATCCATGCTATATAATAGTGATCATAACGAGTCCGTGAGTGTACGTACGTATGGCTAAAAAGACTAAAACCAGTTCTAAGCTCAGATATATTAAGAGGATCATGCTGTTGTGTACCTAGGATTTAAACATCTGAGGGATAATTTTTTAAAAGATGACACGTGTCGCATTATTACTGGCCGGGGTGGATTCATGATTGAAATGTCGCTGGGGCTAATTTATGCTTAACAAAATTTTAACCGCATGAGAGAACTTTATTGGCCGTAGACCATAGCAAAAATTTTGTTAACCAAAACTTTGTTATAATTCAGATGGATTTACTTAGTTATTATATTTTAGATGTGAAGTAGTTAAGGTAAACTAGATTTTGGGGAACAAAATGGAGGGCTGAGATTAAATATGCAAGAAAACTCAAAAATATTTTCCTCTGCTTTTGCTCGAGCAAGTTTTGTTCTGGGAAGATGCAGATATCGATGATGCCGAGTTGGCTTCTCATAATCTTGTATTCAATTTCATGTGAAAAAGAACGAAAAATCGATCAACATATCGAAAAAGAAGAAGAGTTTTCAGATCTGGTCATCTGGTTATACTAGTAGTACTTATTTGTTTTATATGAAAAATCTCACCATGGCTTAAGTCTTGGTAAACCAGTACGTGCATCCGCCCCTGATCACCGGTTATAATTGTCAAAAATTTATTATGAGGGCTGAGCTTACAATGGGGTAATTGTTACACCACCTTATGCAGAAACCCATTGCTGACTGCCAGCATTGCCATCAAGATGACCCTCCTCTTACTCAGTCACTCATCCTCCCTCTCTGTCGTGCTCTCCCTTCCATTCTCGCCTCTGGACCCAGATTTACTCTGGAAACCGATGTGACGACCCGGAACAGAATCGGTTGAGTAATCGGCTTAATTCACGTGTTAGCGCGTAATCACAGTTTTCGATAATTGTGTGATTTGTCGGTTTTGATTACGACTTAATTATCGGCCGAGAATTTGAGTTGAGTCTCTTCTCGAGAGTTGTCGTACACGTGATTTCGAGTTCGTGGGCGGTTCCGGATGATTTTTCCGATGACCGAGGAATATAATATGGTTATTTGAAGTTTCGGAATATCGACGAGTTTATCCGTTCGTTTCGAGTTTATCCAAATCGTGATGGTTATCCGTTTGGACCATCGATCGTCCCGAGACGCGAGTATAAATATCGGAAATAGTTGAAAAATTGTCAAAAACACTGTTTGAGGCGTTGACCGAGCGTTGACTGAAATTTAAACCCGTTGACCGTTGACCCGATGAGACTATTCACCCAGGTACTGTTCATCGTCGGAGCTGCTGTTCCAGGCCGAATTTGGCCACGACCTTGGAAGGTAAAATCTTGCTCTCGTGATTTTAAGCAGTTTAGAACTTGGAATTTCTTGATTTGGATGAGAATTGAGGGAGAACGAGCTCGGTGAAGTTCTTAGATTTTGCCGGATTCAGGTGGCCTTCTCCGGCGACTTTTGGGGTCGGGGCTTTGGGGGGAAAGGTTCCCCTCAACCTATAGATACTTTTGGTAGAAGGAATTTGGGTTTGGTTGCCGTTTGAAGCTCGCCGGAATCTCACCGGAATCCATGGATTCCGTGAGTTTCGAGCTCAATTCAGGCCGGTGGGCTTAGAATTGGGTCTCGGTGTAGAAGAGAAATGTGTTGGGCTTGAGGAGAACTTGTGATCTGAAAATTTTGGCTGGGATCCGTCACCGTTGACGCCGCGCCGACGGCGGTGGCGGCGGTCAACGACGGAGCTCCGGCGACCAATGAATTTTTTGGAAATGTGTCGAGTTATATGTCGTTTTGCTCGTATTTGCGCCCCGATCGTCGCCTTGAGGTTTTCAAGTTGATTTGGGTATCGGATTTTCAATCGAGGGTTTTGAGTGGAGATTTCGGGAATTTCGTTGATTATTTTCCACTATGTTGTATATTTTCGGGAACGGTTGGTTTCCGCGGTGTGGTACAGTGTAGAGAATTGTGATTTTGATCAGATATATATTTGTGATTATTCAGGGGATCGAGATCGTGCTTCGAGCGAGGGATCTTCCGCCGGGCCACGTGATTAGCGCGAGTGCGCGTTTTGCTCACCTGTGAGTGAACAATTTCTTTTCACTGATAATCACGAGTCTTTATACATGTTTTACGAGCATGAGCATGCATACGAGATCATGATTTATATGAGCATGTGTTATACGATTATGCTTATATCTTTATACATTACGTATATGTATTTATATATTGCTTTATGCATTTGCATCGAACTATTTACGATTTGGTTTACACAGAGTACAATCACATTTTATGTTGTTGTATCGATACACTTGCATCCCGGCTGATCCCCGAGGGTGCCTACCAGGGGGGATCTGTACCTTGTGCCGATGTATTTCCGGGTGGGTACAGATGTCTGTTTCTTGTGCCGATGTATTTCCGGGTGGAAACAGATACCCTGACCGAGGCTTCGATTCAAACCGAGGTGCACACAGTAATAGTGCACATCGAGCTCCTTGGTTGGCCTCACCACCGTCGCTTCCTAGAGCCTCGCGTTGTTGCTCTCTCTGGGCTCCATCGAGATACTCCTCGACCTCGCCTCCTTCGCGTTTGATTTCAACAATTTAATACACTTTGACTTAACTGAAACTCCTATAGAACGCTCAACAATGAGAAAACAAAAATTCATGAACAATTCTTATCATTCTCATCAATTAGTTACCAAAAGTTATGAATATGGATTACTAATACAATCCACAAAGAGATCCTTGGAGACACGGTTCAGATCTTGAGTAACATCCAGAACAGAAGAAATGATATTCTGTTACAAAAGATAATAAATAATAATTTTTAATTTATTTCAAGACTTCAGACAAAACTAGTTGAATCAATTGACCATCCAACATCAAATCCAACAGTATAATTAGTAATTCAATGAAGAAATGGATTCACAAGAACGCAAAGACCAACATAAACCAAAACCAAGCTCAATTAGTTATCTCCCCGATGACCCCCGCCACCGGTCATTTTAGCTTTACCCTCTGTAACCCACCTCTGAGCTTTCTCTCTATAGACTCTTTAGTCAGTTAGAGAGAGAGAGAGAAAGAGAGAAAGAGATAAATTTTTCCCGTGGGTGGTGTTAAGAGATTTATGTCCCCTAACCTTTTGACTATTAGTTAGTTTAAGGCTAAGTAAGTTTTTTTTACCCGCAAGTATATGGAGTCAAGTAGTATAATTTGTATAGAAGTTGAGTGTCGAACCCAGGAGGATTGACCACTTTAATTCCAAAGCTTGACTCAGTTAGGTTCTAAACTATGACATTATCTAAACATGCAATGTGACCCAAAACTAATAAATGAAAAGGCGGAAATGTATTTTACCTAGCTAAGTTCTTTGGTAATATAACTATGGAAGGGGTGATATAACTATAATGAGTGATTGTCTGATTAAATAGTTGATCAACCAACTAAATGCAATCATGAGGTAAAACAAAACAAAATAATGTAAATATTTGGTCAGTTTAAGATGTAACCACTATCCAAATGTACTAACAATATCCAAGTTATGAGTTTTAGTCCCGTTTACATGCTCAAACGACTTTTGGATTATAAAAGAAAATTATTTCATTGTCCAAATCATGCCCTCTTTAGTTATGCTTGGTTATGGGCCGAAACTCCTAGGCCTTTTGGGATTTTAGAAGGTTTCGGTCCATCCATGAAGCACAAAGTAAACAAAGATTAGAAGCTAGACTTTTGGTACTTGACTCCTTTTGTATTTCATGTGTAATGAGTTTGAATGCAAACACATGCAAAGATTTTGGATGACTTCCCTTTCCAAGTCTTTATTAGAGCACTTGGGAATGATTTCAAATAAAACCTCTCAACTCACATTTATTGGGTTACGAGTCAAAATAATCAACCATATCTACAAAACCTCATGGTTCAATTTAAGCTTAACCGAAAACTCTTGAGTCACTTGAATCTCAAAATTGTTTCAATTCATGCTCAAGCACAAAGAAACCAAATCCTAAGCTTAACCTTTTAAGTCTGAGCCTAAGTCATGTTACATGCTTATCTTCCTTAGGTAAGTGACTAGTTTACTTAGGTTCATTTTTAGCTCCCCTAGACATATCTCAACTTCGTTATGGTTAAGACATGAATATGAAAACATTGAACCAATTCCAAATATGCAAACATACCATAATCATATCACACACACAACAAACTCTTTCAATAGCATGTAGTACACTAAAACAAATCTAATTTCATAACACAAAGCATCATTGTATGTACGTCAAATTGGCTAGGACTAAACCCTAGCCTTCCAAAAGGTAAATACTCACTACACATAGCTAATATGGAGTATAAATACATGAATGGAGAGAGATAAGTAAATAGAAATAATTCAAGAATCCCCAAAGCAAAGCTTCCAAGATCTTTAAGTTCTTCCTTCACTTCTTGTTCCCTTCTTGCTTTTAGCTCCACCAAAGAGAAGGAACACCACCTTAGGCTTAGGTGAGAGGATGGATGTGAGAATATGGTGGTGGTTATGGAGTTTTTCTAGGCTTTTTGATTTTATAAAGGTGGGGAGAAAGTGCTAGAAGTGTTGGGAGAGAATGTGGGTTAAGGAGAGATGCTAAAACTATTAAAAAGTGTAAAATGAGGTGAGTTGTTTGCTAGGGTTAGAGGGGAGCTCGAAAATGTATTTATCAAGGGAGATATTTTTAGATTTGAAATTCAAAGGAAAGGTAAAAGATACTATCCTAAAGTTTAGGCCTAAGTGGTATTCAAATGAGTCACCAGATGGTCTCAAACTCATGTGACTTGCATGTGCTCTTCATCTCACTTGAATTAGCATTTGCATTTGGTTTCAAATATCTTCATGGTGGTTTGATGACTTGATCAAAAGTTGACCACCAAAGTTGACAGTATTGACAAGCGGAGTTGACTTTTGGTGATCGAAATTTGGAATATTCTAGCGAAGCTCTGGTGATCGTTTTTCATCTCTTTCCCAACATTGTTCCATCTTCTCCTGCGGTCTCGGAAATTTTTTCGCCTTCATCGGAAAGCGCATAATCATCGTCTTTTAGCCCATTTCCTTGTCAAACCATGATTTATGAAGATGAATAGGAAACGTCATAAGAACAATGGTTTATTCATGAAAAGCAAGTAATAAACCTAATGTTATGAGCATATTAAGCACATTATTATGGTCCTAACAGGTGGCGGCAAGGATCCGACGACGTAGTTCTTCTTATGGGGATAAAGGAGCTCTCATACATTGACTTTTTCTTAAGTTTAGTCAAAGAGTAAAACAGTTGATGAAATAAATGACTGAGATTGTGCCATGTGGCACATTTGGATATTAGCCTTGGGATGCTTAATATTGGGGTGCATTCCAGCGTTATGCATATTAAATGCCGGAAGAGGCTAAGGTTTTGGCAACAAAGCAAGGGCTAATTATTTCTCTTGTGGCCAGAAAATAGACCATAATACTAATGAAGTAGAAAGGAAAACACGTTTAGGGAAAGAAGAAAAATGAAACTAGGTGGAAGGAAAAAAAACACGAAGGGATCATCTTTTCCTAATTTAGGTCATTCATTTCCCATTGCTATATATACTAAATATAGGAACATCAAAGCAATTCCAACAGATTCTCTTACATGAGTTTTATCAGTAATGTAATAATTTTTTTACCAAATATCAATTCTAGCAAGTTACCTATATCCTTCTCTAATTTAGGGAATCTCTAAATTTCACATTTTCATCTCCTATTTCTATACTGAAAAGTAAAAATATAGGTAGTTGATCCAAGAGAAATATTCATGGTATCTCAGTGAGTGTCTTATCTTAATTAGAGCAGAAGTAGATATTCTCTCAATCTCTAATTTATAGAGATATTAATTGTATCAGATTGCAATGCCTATATTTAAGGTCATCTATTAATGAATAAAGTACAGTTTCATTCTATTGCGTATTTATTTACTTTTCTTCTTCAACACATTATCAATAGCTCTTGAGTTGATAGTCATCACCTCAAATCCCTAAACACCTAACCTTCACCATCACCACCGGAGTACCACCGTCGGAATTCTTCATCACTACCGACCACCATCTTTCATAGTCCTCCTTGTTTTGACAAGTTTCATACCAAGCATAACACCCTTGTGGTATTTTTTTTAACTATCTTCAATTTAGAAATTAGGTAGCAAAACTTAATTACCGCAACACCCTAGATCTAGGTATAGATTTAGGTTTATTATACCGTGATTTACTTTTATGCCATAGTTCCTATAGATTAATACATGTTGATAAGAAGTTGTTATTAGTGACGGTCCCAGGGAGTCACGGTTATTGATGAATATCATGGTTAATTGTGATTTCACATTGAAAAAAAAAAAGGAAATCGATATTTGTGACTAATTATGAAAGTCACGGTTTCTGGGTGTGGTATGAAGTCACCATTTTTGCATCGATTTTTGTGACCATACATTATTGATCACGGTTCTTATTCTCTAAACTTGAGATTAGTGATCGTGTGAAAGGATCCAACCCCGATTTAACTAGTAAACCGAGATTAAGTCCTAACTACTTAAAATAAAATGAGGGAATTTGACCAAAATTTTGGCATACCCTCCTCGTAAACTGAAGGATACCAAAAAACTGCACTATTTTTAACACTTCTAAAACATATCTCACAAGCCAAACCGTGAGTCACCGATGTTCATCTGGATTTCTCAAATTAAGAACTACAAAAATACTGAACTAAAAAAGACACAAGAAATCCGATGATTATTTATATGCAAAACATAAGCGGAAGCAAACCAGAACAGGGTATTCAGAGCGACTACTAATTTACATAATATACACATTAGTAGGCTAAACTAGGAACCTACTAGGGAAGAAGTGTAACTCGAACTCCAAGCATCTTATAATCACGTGAAACCAAAAGACCTGGAAAAGGCATAGAAAATATGAAAACCGTTAGAGTGAGTAGATGAAAATTAATGGCTGTTAATAATAAAAAAAATATGAAAATAACTCAACATACCTTTCCACCAGTGTAAAATTGTGACGACCCGGACCGGAATTGGTATAGTAATCGGCTTAATCCGCGAGTTTTGCGAGTAATCGAGATTTATCATAATTAATCGGATATGAGGATTTGATCATGAATTAATTTTTGGACACAAATTTGATTTGGGTTTGTTTGTGGGAAATGTAGAGAATTTGATTTCGAGTCCGTAGGAGCTTTCCGAGGATTTTTCGGATAATCGAGGAATATAAAATGTATATTTGAAATTATCGCCGCGTTAGTCGTGTTCATCTGTTCGAGTTTGAGTTATCCGAATTGTAGATAGAGTTGATTCGCGACGTATAAATAGCCGAATAGTCGTAAAGTTGTCGCAAAAGTTCGAAAATGGGTTGTTTGACTGAGTTGACTGAGCTGGGCCGAGTTGACCGAGTCAACCCGTGGTTGACTCAGTGAGTCTGTGACTCGCCGTCGAGGTGGTCGCTGGAATACGGCGCGGTTGCCGGATATCAAGGTAAGGCTTTGAAGCTTGAGATCTAAGCTTTTGTTTGATGTGTATATTGTAAAGTTTGGAAGTGTTTTGGTTGATCGATTTTGATGGAGAAGTTCGCCGGAATCGGGTGTAATGGTGGAGGTTTTTTCGGTGACTTTTCGAAGGGGATTTTGGGTGGTAATGGTTGGGTTCGAGCTCTTGAGTTTGGGAGGCCGAGGTGGCCTCACGGTGGAGAATTTCGCCGGAGAAATTTCACGGCCGGTTTGAAATCCTTTGAGGTTTCGAGCAGTTTTCTGGTGAACCACGACGGAATTGGTGGATGGTGTAGTGGAGAGATGTGTTGGGCTCGAGGAGGAGAGGAAATCTGGGTTTTCCTCGCCGGAAAATCTCTCCGGTGACGGCGCGTCGCCGCTGGCGGCGGCGGTCAACGGCGGAGCTCTGGCGAGGCGTTGACTTTTGGGATTTTAAAAAGTTTTATGCCGTTTTACTCGTAATCGCGTCCCGATCGTCGTCTTGAGTTTTTCGAGTTGATTTGAATGCCAGATTTTAAGTCGAGGGTTTATATGGAGTATTTTGGGATTTTTGGAGATTATTTTGTTATCCGAGTTATATGTTTCCGGAAATGGTTGGTTTTCGAGGTGTGGTTCAGAGTAATGAATTGTGATTTTGATCAGTGATATTTTGTGATTATTCAGGGGATCGAGATCGTACGTTGGGCGAGGGATCTTCCGCCGGATCTCAGGATTAGCGCGTCTGCGCGCTGTACTTATATGTGAGTGGACATTTATTTACACTGTCGTAGCGAGTTCTTGGTTTCAGTATTTATTTCCAGTACAATATTGAGATTATTTATTGTTTTGGAGGTATTGTTTTATGTTTTATTGGTGATGGCATTTACTTAGCATCGATGCATTGACTACTCGGCTGATCACCGGTAGTCCAGTTCCAGACTTGAGAGATTCGCCTAATGTGCCCACTAGGCTTGAGAGATTCGCCTAATGTGCCCACTAGGCTTGAGAGATTCGCCTAGTCTATCACCGTCGGGCTTGAGAGATTCACCCGACACCTCTATTTATTTTAAGAACTCGCAATATTTTTATGTTATGTATATGGTGAAAGACATATGTTTATTTTCGTTCACTCACTCTAACGATTTTATTTACCTTTCCAATGGGATTTCGGTTTCCTTGCCCAGTTTGTTGTTCGGATTCTGGTATCGCACGTCGCAGTCGGAAGCTTAGTGTTCGAGCTACCTTTCTTTTTGAGTAGGTTTCTTGTTTAGCCTACTTATGTGTATTTATGTATATATATACTAAAGGTCGCTCTGAATACTCTAATGTTCATATTTTCATATGATTTTCCTGGATTTCTGTAAAGTTACAGTTTTGCTTATTACTTTATATTATGATGATATGATTTTGAGAAATTCGGATGGGATTGGTGCCCACGGTTTGGCTTTTGTGGCATAAGATGAAGTGTGTTTTCGGGTGCAGGTTAATGATAATTCCGCGATATGGTGAAACTCTGCCGAAATTTCTTTGGTTTTTGGAAGTTCGTGTTTTCAGAAGGGGTTTGATTCCGGTTTAGGAAACTAGATCGGGGTTGGGTCCTTTCAAAAATACTATGCGAGTACGTAAAAAATAAATAAATATCATCTAGGGAGTTTACCGTAGCCCAAAGATGGTAAAAGACCAATGGAGGTAGTGACTATAGTACTTCGACCACTAGACACTATGAGTTGTCCGGGGAGTTTGTCATGGCCCAAGGCAATCCATGATATTCTGGGGCGTTTTTCGTGGCCCAGAGAAGTCGGGGGGAGTTTATCGTAGCCCAACCCAAAGCTACTCGGGGATAAGCCGAGTAACTGACGCATTGATGCGAATAACCTAACTATAATACAACCTGCAACATGACTGAAAATTGAAAAAAAATAAAAATATATATATATAGCCTTCGTAATTAAAGGAACTGAGAAACTGAAATAACTGAATCATAACAAAAACTTAAAAACTCGCATAACGACCGTGACAACAAGGTCTCAACTCACAGTATACAGCTAATCTTGCTGTCTGGCTGAGGTCCCTTCGTAGAAGTACTGATTGTAGTTTCCTAATTAATAAGAAATCGCTCAATATCGATCAAACAATACACAAATGGTTTAAAAAGAACCCCAGAAACACAGGTCATAAAAAAAATAAGATTCTGCCTCGCTTGAGCTCAGCCATGGATAGCGGCTTGTAGCTGTCACGCGCCACCGTTGGCGACCATCTCCGGTGTCAACATCCGACCCACTGCTAGAAAGCTCTAAGTGAGCCTAATAACTTCCTCAACTAGACCAACTCCAAATTCAGTGGCGTTAAGGCAGTAACAGCCAATATAGACGATGACTTCCTAGCCAGCGACCACCATGAATGGTGGCTCCCAATACCTCTGTCAAAAGGTGACATCAAGACCAACATAATCTCCAACTACACCAACCTCCGAATCTGAGTCGATTCGCCGCTAGGAGCTCCAAAAGTCATCGCGGAAAAAATTGTCGGTCGAGCTTCCCGATGTTGAAACTCTATCGTGAAGCTTCAATGGAGCTTGCAGACTACACCAAATGACTCAGGGGAAGAAGAAATCCTCAAATCTCCAATCCTCGTTGCCCATAACTCGTGAAAGTGCCGTTGCCGATGGCGATAGTACTCTGACGAGATTTCTCTTGTTGTTTCTCTCTCCTAAACACCTATATTAATAAATCAATCATATAAACATGAAGTGAAGATAGAGAGCTTCAATTCCGTACCTTGATTGTTTTCAGTGGAGATCAGCCTGTGAAAATTCTGGCGGGTTAGTTCGTTGGGTCAGGCACCGCATGGGTCGTCAGGACAAAATGGGTCAAGCACCGAAGAGAAAATGGGCTAGCATTCCAATATGATTTCTTATTTATACCTCAAGCTCCTCACTAAAACCAATGGTTTATATTTGATCTCAGCTAAAATCGACGGTTGAGATCAGCCCACCACAAAAAAAATTCCCTTTTTATTTTACTCGCGCTCATCTTCAAAAATTCATAAAAATTAGCTCGAATATCCAAAAAATATACCGTAAATTGCTTCGAGCATGAAATAAAAATCTCTACTACTCTCGTAAAGGAAGTTAAATTCAAATCACAACAAAATTAAAATTCGTTAATAAATCCTTAAGTTAAACGAATCCATGGTCACGCAAATTACGAAACGCTAAGCATGATATTTTGGTTTGGGTCGTTACATCGTGGTTATTCGATCAGTACTAATTACATCTTTTATATCTTTGTAGATGACATCAACATATCGGCTAGGCCTGAGTTTGACATCCTTGATCCACAAGGAGCAGAATACCATCGTTGGGTATTAGACGTTGCAAATACTCTTGCGAATCCTTCATTGATCTCATGAATATATTGGCCAAAAAGGAGAGATATTGTGAGATACTTCTCAACAATAATGCTAGGCCACCTGATACTAAGAAATTTCATAATACATATAACACTTGTAGGAAGGCACATAAGGAAAAGAAAAACGACCATTTTGAGCCTTACAATAATCATGGTGGAGATCCATTCTCCAAATAGTTCGTTCAGATAAGGACTATGCTTAGTCCTCCAGATAGTTCTCCAATTTGAATATAAAGTAGTCAAATTCGATAAGCACTATGCTTAGTCCTAAAACGATCTCTATATATATACCATCCCGACATGGTCGAGGGTAACATTATTTTTCCCTAATTACTCTTTGATTCTTGAAATAAGTTCTTACTTAAGCATCGGAGGGTAAGCGCGGTACCACACTGTGCTCCGACTTGTTTTGCAGGTTCACGAGAATCCAAGCTTAAGGGGAGACGAAATCCACTCTCATAAGATAACTCTCGTGAATGGAAGGACATGGAAAGCAACACCGACACTGACATGAGCAATCAACACGACAAAGGAATAACCCACCCCCCGGAAGGGGACGATCAAACCACTTAGGGGTGGACTGTTAGGCACCAAAACAACTGAAATCGATCAAAACCGTACCGAACCAACACCGAATAACCGAAACTGAATATAACCGAGACACTCGATTTTGAAATTTACACAAACCGACTAGTGCGGTTTCGGTTTTCAGTTTCATGCTTCCTTAACATCGATTAAACCGAACCGATATATATTCATTTACATATTATTACTTAATTTTACATTACATGTCATGTTCTTATCGATTATGAGTTATAAATAGTATGTTTTCACAAACATGATCATATTTTTAAGTGTTTAAGTCTAGCCTAATTCTCTCTCATGTACTCATGTAGTTTTTCATTTTTTATATATCAATATTAGAGGTTTCAAATGAATGATGTATAAACTTTATTTTTTCTTTTCCTAACAATTACTTGTTTAAACTCATTCAAGTAACTTATTTGAAGTATTGATAGTTTACAACTTTGATATTTTTATTTTTTATGCTATTTGGTTAAGTGTGAAATATATAAAGCATAGTCGGTTTTGTAACCAAAACCGCACCGAAACCTAACCGATGTTAGGTTAACCGACAAGAGTGGTTCATATATATTTTTATCGGTTTCGGTTCTATCAAATAAAAAACTGCATCTTTGGATTCAGTTATCGGTTAGTGTCTAAAAATTTAACCATTGGGACCGAGTCCACCCCAAATACTAGAGCATCGAAGTACGATAGCACCGTCTCGCATTAGGTCCCGCCAAGGAATCTCGTGGATAAAGGTCACATGAGCAAGAAAGAAGGCTTCGAACCGGAGAATGAGGGAGCTAGAAGATGGAGGGCCAAGGTTTCTCCATTAGGCTGAGGAATAGTATGTTGAACCTGAGGGTTGATATGACCGCGTTGGAGTAGTCGACGGAAGGCGTCACCCGGTGCACGAACAAGTTGGCTGGTACCGTTGTTGCTGTTCAGACGGCCTTGTTGGATTTTGTAAATCTGCTGAAGAAACAGGGGGTGGTCCTACCCAACCCAATCACAGATGTAAGACAGAAGATCCAGGAAATCGAGCTGAACGACTCGCAGGAGGCACGCGACCAGGAGGAACCAGCCACAAACATGGAGGTGCCTGGGGTACCAACCCTCAGGGGCATGATGGAGCAGTTCATGAAAACTCAGTGTACCCATAATATTAGGATGAATCAAGAGACTGAGAGGTTGAGGAAAGAAGGGTTGTCAAAGAAGGAATCCAAAGCAGAGCATAGGGCTCGAAGGATGTCCAAAAATCCCTTGGCTCAGTTCATCCAGGACGCCAAGCCCCGTAAGAAGTGGAGTCACCCTAGATTCAATAGGTACTCAGGAGACCCGAATCCGTATCATCACGTGAGGAATTACCAGTTGGTTATGGTCGCCAGCTAGTCGAACGACGCCTGGATGTGCAAGATGTTCCAAGTGAGCTTGAAAGACCATATGCTACAATGGTACGAGACCCTCCCAATAGCATTGATCGAGGACTTAAGGGGTCTGAAGGTCGTGTTGTTTAGGAGGTATGAAAGGAATGCAGAAGGAGTTAAGGATGTGACATACCTCACGTCCCTCAAGATGAAACGAGGAGAATCCTTGAGGAATTGAGTCACAAGGTTTAGAAGGGAGTATGCCATGGTCAACTGCAAGGACAACACCTTTTCAGCCATAACATTCATCAATGGGCTTGACATGGAATCAGAGTTAGCCAGTAAACTGATTAGAAAGAAAATCAAGTATTTTTCTGTGGTCGACCACGAAGCCTTGGACTATGCCCATGTGGAGGACGTAAAACTAAGACTCTCTAATAGAAAGAGTCGGGAAGTAACATTGGCATGAGGAGAAACTAGAATACCAGTAGTTCAAACCAGGGGATGAGCGACTACGAAAACAAGAGGAAGGCCTCAGGGCACCAACCCTCTAACTTGGGGGGGGGGGAGGGGAAGATGTTCATTCCCCTTACAACGATACAAATCTCAACTATACTCCATCACATCAAGAACCAGTCGTGTGACCAGCAAGAACGATTCGAAGGACTTATGCGCCTATCATAAGACCAACGGGCACAAGACAATCGATTGTGAGGTCCTCGAGTGACATTTTGCAGAGCTGGTAGATCAAGGATATTGCTGGGAATACCTGACCGAGGAGTACAAGAAAAACGTGAAGATTCACTGAAGTCGCAAGGTAGCGATAAGCACTAAAGAAATAATGAGACCTTACCGCCACCACCTAAGGGCCAGGAGGAGAAGTACCCGGTGCTAAACTTTATCCTTCAAGCCCTAGAATATTTGAAGGATACCATCTTCCCTGGTTTGAACTATATAATAACACAAGCTGAGGAGTTGGGGCAACTCTAAAAGAGAAAGAGCACACGACAAAGAGGCCCAAGGTAGGGGCGAACCCAGGGCAAGACCCAGGGAAAACATGCTCGAGTTCTCAGATGCGGATCAGCCTGAGAAGGTTGAGGACCATGATGATGCCTTGGTCGTCAACATTCGAATGACACACATAACGGTATCCATGGTCTTTTTAGACAACGGGGCTGCTATGAATGTCATCTTCAAGGATGTAGTAGAATGAATGGGCCTGATGGACGCAATTCAAGACCATTGTACGACGCTTATGTGTTTCAAGGGATCCAGTCTGAGGACTCTGGGGATCATCCCCGTCCAAATCGGAATGCCACTCACCAACCTGACCACATGGTTTGCAGTTGTTGATGCACCTTCCCCTCATAATGTCATTCTGGGAAGACCGTAGCTCAACTGGGTGAGGGCAATGGCATCTACCTACCATCAGGTCCTAAAATACCCAACCGCCAAGGGCTCGATCATCATCAAGGGAGATAGAGCTGCAACAAGATTGTGTGCGGTGCTTTCCACTAAAGGGATGAAGAGGGAAGCAAGTGAGGGAACAGGGGGCACGGTGGCCCCAGCCCCTCCAACATATAAATTACAAAACGGGGGTTGAGAAGAGGTGATCGGTGAATTAGATATAGAACTCGACCCCCAGGAGCAGCTTTTCAAGGAGAAGGAAGACGAAGATGTGATCCTTGGGCTGTTTGATCACGATAAGCTTGACTGATGTGCAAGGATCGGGTCCAGACTGAGCAGAGCTGAACGTGAGAGCCTAATCAACTTGCTGACAGAGTACAGAGACGTGTTTGCATGGTTAGCAACGCATATGCCAGGGATAGACATAACAGCCATCGAGCACCAGCTCCACGTAGACCTAAAGGCAATGCCACTAGCTCAGAATAAAAGGACCTTTACAGCAGAACGTAACAGAATAATTGAGTAGGAGATAGAGAAATTACTCGCAGCGGGGTCATCAAAGAGGTCGCACAATCATAATGGCTCTCCATCATAGTCCTCGTCAAAAACAATAATTCTAGGGTTTGTGTCAATTTTACAGACCTTAACAAGGCATACCTTAAGGATGGTTTCCTCCTGCCCAGGATAGATCAGTTGGTAGATTCCACGGCAGGACATGAGCTCTTTAGCTTCGTGGAGGCGTACAGTGGCTACAATCAAATTAGGATGCCTGAGGACGATTGTGTAAAAATGGCATTCGTGACAGAAATGGGAGTTGATGCTTATGAAGTGATGCCTTTTGGCCTAAAGAATGCAGGGGCAACATACCAAAAGTTAGTGTACAAGGTGTTTAATCCTCTGATAGGAGACACGATGGAAGTATACATAGATAACATGCTGGTAAAGAGCAAGAAGAGGCAAGACCATGTGTCAAACCTAAAGGGATGCTTCGACCTTCTGCAAACGCACAGAATGAAGCTGAATCCAGAGAAATGTACCTTTGGCGTAGGGTCAAGAAATTTTTGGGGGTACCTGGTGACTCAGCGTGAGATAGAGGTAAATTCTGACCAAGTAGTTGTGATCGTTAAGATGAAGTCTTTGTCAATAGTCAAGGAAATATAGAGCTTGAATGGAAAGCTAGCGGCCCTTCTTATCTAGATCAATAGACAAGTACAAGCCTTTCTTCGAGGCCCTCAAGAAAAATAAGGGGAACTTTGGACTGATGATTGTGAAAAGGCGTTCTAGGTTCTTAAATATTACTTGGGCAGGATTTACTTCTTATCATGAGTAAGCCTGTACTTGGAGAGAGCCTATACCTGTACCTAGAAGTTTCGAAAGTCGTAGTAAGTGGAGCCCTGGTTTGAGAAGATACTGGGGGGTAGCTACCCGTGTACTATATTTCAAAAGCTCTTCTCGACCTAGAGACTAGTTATCCCAAGCTGGAGAGGTTGATATTGGTGCTCGTCATGTCATCACGCAAGGTGAGACCTTACTTCCAAGCATTCAAGATAGTCATTATGACCGAGTACCCACTAAGAACAATCCTGCATACCCCTGATTCCTCCAACAGGGTAACCAAGTGGGCTATCAAATTGGCATAACACAATATTGAGTACTGGCCTCTAACGACTATAAAGGGACAAGTATTGACAAATTTCTTGGCAGAATTCACAACTCCAGAACCGGAAGTACAAGAGAGAGAGAGAGAGAGAGAGAGAGAGAGAGAGAGAGAGAGAGAGAGAGAGAGAGAGAGTTGAGGAAGCCAACGAGTAAGGGGTCGATCATTGGACCTTATACACGGACGAATCCTCAAAGGATAAGGCAGTTGGAGCAGGGCTGGTACTCAAGACCCTAGACAGAACGATCATGAAACCAGCCCTAATCTTAGGATGGAAGGCACCAACAATGGAGCTGAGTACGAGGCGCTCCTAGTAGGATTAAGATTGGCCAGGGAATTAAATGTGAAGAAGATCAAGGTGTTCTATGACTCCCAACTGATTGCAAATCAGGTAGTCGGAGAATATGCAGCCCATCATGCATCCATGAAGGCGTACCTCAGGTTATCAAAGGGACTAGTTAGCTAGTTTGAGGAGTTCTCAATCATGCAGCTCCTCAGGTCAGAAAACACACATGTAAATGCTTTGGCGAATCTGGCCTGTAGCATAGATTACCAACTCAGAAGAACGATCTCGATAGAGCACTTGCCCAACCCAAGTACAGACGAGGGAGAGGCAATGGCAGTGATGCCAGTGCAGCTGGGGCCCCCGTGGATGGAAAAAATAACGAACTACATAGAGATCAGAACCCTACCTAATGGACGGATCGAGGCGGCAAGGTACAACATTAGAGACAGAAAACTGTAACATCGATCATTCAGTGGACCAGATCAGCTAGCACATTGGTGGTAGGAGCCTCGGGGTTAGATGCTTAACTGAGGGGTACTACTGGCCTACGATGAAGAACGATTGCATAGAGTATGCCAATGCTTATGAGGCCTTCAAAAGACACGCCCCTCAACCATCTTTGCACTAGGAGAAGCTACACCCCGTCTCGGTTCCATGTGCTTTCGCTCAGTGGGGATTAGACATAATGGGTGAATTTCCAACCGAAGCTGGGGGTGGGCAAAAGAAGTATCTCCCTGGTTGCTACAGACTATCACTTTAAGTGGATCAAAGCTGAAGCTCTATCAAAATTAAGAGGAGTAGAAGTAAAGAATTCCATATGGATATTCATCATATGTAGGTTTGGGATTCCACAGACGATCATAGGAGATAACGGTCGTCAGTTCAACTACCAGGAGGTCAGGGACTATTGTGCTGAGCATAGGATCACGATCAAGTTCTCTACCCCAAGGTACCCCCAGGGTAACGGACAAGCAGAGGCTTCGAACAAAACAATCTTGTAGGGTTTGAGGAGAAGACTGGATCAGCTGATAAAAGGGCAGTAGGTATCCCAACTATCAAACGTGCTTTGGGCATATAGAACGACCAAAAGGAAGCTTACTGAGAAAATTTCCTTCGGTTTAGTCTACGGAACCGAAGCTGTCATCCCTATCAACCATAAGATTCTAACCTCAACCTTGCAGAATGAATCGCAGAAAGGAATACAGAGATCTTGAGGCACAAGCATAATTTGCTAGATGAGCGTAGGGAACAAGCCAAGATTTGAGTAGCCTCTTACTAGCAGAAGTTATAGGCCTATTATGACAGGAAGGTCCGACCTAGAGTTTTCCTCATAGACACCATGGTCCTGCGTAAAGTGTTCGAGAACACCAAGGTACCAGAAGAGGGAAACTGGGGGCAAACTGGGACGAACCTTACAAAATCATTGGAGAAGGTAATAATGGATGGTATGAGCTGGAGAATCCAAGAACTGGGGCCTTGGTCGATAAATGGAATGCTTTTTAACTAAAGGAGTACCGCTCAGAGCAGAACTGAAGATCTGGAAACAGTAGTGGGAAAGCTTCTAGGATGAGCACGTACTCTTCCTAACCAGCTTGGTTTTTGATTAAATTGTTTTACAAGTTGGCAAGTTTAACGAGGCATGTCATATACTTCCTTGCTTATTCGATGAACATTGTACTATTATACGATCATTCAATAAAAAGCTTCTATTTTTAGTAACATTGCTTTACATTATGTTTTATGTTCGATTTACCTTTACAAATATTCGATCTGTCTAATGTATTTCATTGATTGAGGTATTCAATCAAGATGAGCCTAACGCCCAGAAAAGGCAGAGAGCTTAAGTGGGACAGACGACATTGGTTTCCATAGAAAGGACCTTCACCCTGCGAGCTAACTAACTTTCCCAAAGGTAAGGCATCCTAGGGGAGGAAGGTTAGAGCATCGAGGAGGATGCTCATGGATAGACCAAAACACTCAGAGAAAAAGCCCATTAAGCTCAAGGTAATTTTGGGTTAGTACGACATCGAGGTTAGATCATATGAGGTTAGATTGATAATGCCTCATGGGTGACTTAGCCATATCTTGACACTTTGGGCATTCTAAGTCTCAAGTGTATTCATCTGGCGATGCCTTAAGGATAAGCCAAAGTCGATTAGATTGGAAAATTATGGATTTCACCACGGCACTCGAGATGAGCTACCTGGGAAGAACCTAAGCTGGAAGGTAGCTCTGGCATGATCTTTGTGATAATGTTAGGAATCCAGTGAACGATAGTCTTCATAAAAGGTCCTCTAACCAGTAAAAGCTTAGTCGTGGGGGGAATCCAGTGAACGATAGTCTTTGTACAGGCCTGGGTACAAACATGTCAAGCCCCTTAATGAGAGGTAGTCTTAAAACTGCAAGTACCTCCCAAGAGATCTTTAGGTTACCAAGGCTCTCTTTAACCCTCTTCTGAGAGCAAGCGCATGGAGAAGTTTGGGGGTTCGAGAGTTGTACTGAGGCCACAGTCACTTAGAGGCAAACCCCTAGGTTGGATGTTGAGACAATGATATCTTATACAAAAATAAAGTGCATAAGTTACATAAGCTCAGTTTAGCATTGCTTCCTAATAAACGATGATAGATGCAGCAAACGATAAGTTATGAAATACGATATCGTGCGAAATGGGGCCCCTAAACTATTACAAAATTACACCCCAAAGATAAACAAAGAGAGGGTTTCATTCCTCATCCGAGGGTGATGGGTTGTAGGTGTTGATAAGCTTATGCATGTCCTTCTTGAAGTCTACCCATTGACTCTCCAGTTCCAGCTCATGAGACTCCTTAAGGGCAGCAACCTACCCCCCGTACTCCTCTTGCAAGATCCTCATCCTTGCTTCTAGATTCTCCTTAGAAGATTTGATAACTTGGTTCAGATCAATGCAAGCCTTGGCTAGGTCGGCCTTCAAGTTGGCTGCTTTGGTTAACCACAAGGTACGTTCATCCTCAAGGGCATGATCCTTAGCGTCCAACTATTGAATAGCAAGCTTTTGAGCCTTCCCACAATAAGCCACTTGGTCCTCCAGCTAGGAAACTCTCTCCCTCAACCGCTTGACCTCCTCCTCGGTCGAGGCAACTTTGTTCTCAACAGCACGGGCCTGGCTGGGAAGGGTTCCCAGAGCGACAGTAAGCATAGCAGCAACATGTAGAAGGACATAGAATGTTTAAATGATTATAACCGGAAAAACTCATCACGATGACATAGATAAAAAAGACAAGTATGAAAGTTTGTATTTACCCAATAGAGGGAGGTCCAAGACATAGTGATCAGGTCAGGGGTGTCTAAAGAGGTAAGATCCTCATGATCCTGCTCCAGCATGCCAACGGCCAGGGTCGCAGTAGAAATGTCCAGCCTATCCAAGCCTGAGCAGAGGTTGGAGAGCGCATACTTCCCAACCCGGGGCAGCTAGGCACCCTCTTTGAGTTTTTCAACCTCTTGCTCAGAGAGGTCATAAAGAGGGTTGACCACAAACCCGTATCTTTGTCCCCATGTTTGAAGTACACACAGGGGAGTTGGGGGTAAACACCCTCGACTAGCACACCACGAGGACCTACGTAATCATATACGTACGATATTCATCCAACAAGTACCAACAACACAACATCACAAGGTTCGACCTGTTTATACTAAGCATGGTACCCAAGCTTAAAGGAAGGAGTTGCAGTGGAATAAAGCATAATGATTATGGTAAACTTACCAAGGGAGGAAGTCGTTGGATGAGGAGCTTCGGGGGAATCAGAGCGAGGCTTCTTCTTTTCCGACAATGGTGGCAACTGGTCGTCTTGGAGGAGACAGGAAGGTTCCTCGATCTTTTTTGGCTAGGGAGGGCACCTTGGCCAGGGCTGGGGCCTTCTCTTTCTTCTCCAGTTCGACAAACTTAACAACTTTTATTTTTTTATTTGGGTTTGGAAACCTCCCCCTGCTTGATTAGAGCATAGACGTTGACAAGCTTGGGAGTGGAGGCTCCCTTCTTGTGGATCTAGGAGGCCTTTAGAACCTTAAATATCTCCATGCAGTTCTCATGGGTTAGATGCTTGATGCCCTCTAAACCCTCAGAGGAGAGATGTTCCCGTTTCCACAACCACTTGTCTCGAGGGTGCCTAGAGGCGATAGACAGAGCATTATTCACTAGATCCCAGAAAAATTCAACAACGCAAGAGGTTTCTTCAATAGGTTTGATGGGGTTAATGATGAAAGGGATCTTATGAACAGCTTCCCGGCCAAGCTTCTCCCAATCCCCAAAGACCAGGATGGGCATCTTCTTCCAATCCTTGGGAGAGCAAGGTGGTTCTAGTAGTAGGGCATCCTTCACATACATGTTATGGTGGCTTAGCTAGAAATTGTTTAACGAGGTTGGCTTGACTTAAAAAAAGACCCGGAACTTCGGCAGCCCCATGCGCCAGTCGAACAACCGGTTAAGGTGGTCAAAGCAGGCAAGGATCCACAAACTATCGGGGCACTATTGCTCCACGGGGTACCAATAGAACTCCATGGCTTAACAAATAAAGGCAGGAATGGGGAAGGTGAGGCTGTAGACGATTTGGAAGGGATAGACCAGAAATCCGGACCATGAACTCTCTTAACTCCGATACTTCCACCTTGTCTCCGACAAGGGCAAACCGAAAGTTAGGTTTGAGGGTGCCTTAAGGCCAAGTGAAGTTTCCGGCGAGAGGTTGGAAATGTTGGAGGGCAAGAGAGAGTGAAGTATTGAGCTTTTCAAGTATGGAACTCAATGACAAGCTCGAGTTTTTGTTAAAGGAGGAAGATAAGTTGTAAAAATCAAGGACCTACACGGGAAGAAACCTCAACCAACGTATGTCAAACAAGGTGAGGGGGAGAGAGAACCCATCTGGTAAGGCTGGATGAGGAGCGACACTACAGACTTGAAGCACTTTCACAGATGAGTTTGGGCGCGCCATTGGAGATGAAACTTTCCTAGCCATGAATGAGTTAGTGATATATGCATGTTCTCAAGGGAATTAATGGGTGCTTCCTCCAATGTTCCTTCCCTTCTTTTTGGGCCTGGTGTTAGTATAATTCATCACACATTTCATCTCATGAGCATGTTCCACAGAACATTATTAAAAGCCAGCACCTATCCACCAATTATTATTGATGGCAAGTCAACAGTTTTTATCATAGCTTAATACGTGATTGATTTATAATTGAGATAAAAATAATTGCAACTTCTTGTCTAAATAATATATTCCGGCATCATATATGCATCAAGTAGGCGTAAAAGCCACAAATTGACAAAAAATAAACAATTTCGGGAGAAAAGAACTCCCGAAACAGAAGTTTGGGTCTTCTTTTGATGTTTTTGATGCTCGTCTTAGTGTTGATAGAGGAGACTGATGCTAAGCTTAGTGCAGAGAGTATTCACAAGAAAGAAGCAAATGAGTGTGCTCGTCACTATTGTTAAACTTGACAAAAAATAGATATTTAGATAAATACTTAGACAGATACTTGACAAATATTCAGACTTTTGATACTTTCAGCAACTATGTTATGATCAATCCCTAAATTTTTTAGTCATTCTTCTAATCTCATTCTTTTTAAAAGGAAAATAGAGATTTTCAAACTTATAAATGGTCTTGTTTACATTAGTGTTAAACTTGACAAAAAATAGATATTTAGACAGAAACTTGAACAAATATTTAGACTTTTGGGTATTTCTAACATGTAGGTTATTGTCATATCCTTATTTTTCGGTCTTTCTTCCATTCTTGTTCTTTTTTGAAGCAAAGTAGCAATTTTCAAAACATATAAAGAGTTGTTGACGCTATTTTCTAAACTTAATGACATATAGATATTTAGACAGATAGTTGAACAGATACTTAGATAGATACTTGAACAAATATTTAGACTTTTGTTTTTTTTTCAACATGTAGGTTATTGTTAGACCATTATTTTTTAGGCATTTCTTCTAATCTAATTTTATAATGCCTTTAATACATAATGGTAACAATAAGCAACTATATTAGGAAGGTAGACACTACTTACACCCTATATATCCATCAATTATGTTCTCCATATCCTACTAGCAACAAGAGTTTTTTCTTGTAAGAACTAGAATACTAAAGCATGGAGTCTGATTCAATTAGTCAGCAAACTCAAGTAACAAGAGCTCTCATGATTCAGAGAACTACATTATATATAATGCAAAGAACCAAGAATCATTCATGAAATGAACTATGCATCAAAATGTATAGTGACAAATGTTTACTTATGAAGTTCACAATTTCTCCTATACCATAACAAGCACGAGCACTACACACTAAGACAACGTATATTGTCTTCTCAACTAATCAGCACTTCTGAAAATAGTAAGCAAAATGAGAAATAAATTGATGATATCCAAATACAACGAGACGACAGCCCATCAAATGGCATTGAGTGCATGAGGTAGGTCTACACTCTACACCCATGTCCTTCCTAAACTCTAGTACTCTCCATGCTAGCATCGTTGTCGAGAATGCCATAGGAAAACTGAACTTCATATTGTCGTCAGCATCATAGTAACCCCCTTCCAAATCAACTTGATCGCCGTATGTGTAAATGTCATGTAACAATTAAATAAATTGATTCGCTTCGTATATTGGCAAGTTGAAATTTAGGAGCAAGTCCTATTACCTAGTAGAATAGTAGTTATCAAACAAGCTTAACGCAAATTTACAGACTATAAAAAGGCTAGGAGAGACCGATGAGAAGCTAGCAATATTGATTTATTAACCAAACAACTTTTTAGCTATGTCACATTTTCGAATGCTTTTTCCTTCCGTAAGCAAGTAAAATATAAACTGATAGAGTTACACGTACTATTATATCATATGCGCAGCGGCACATTTATAAAGCAAAGGCCAAAGAAAAATGCATGTAGATTAATTTGCACGTTTTAATTAACTTATCAAAATTACTTTGTAGCCAACAATGCGTTTGATTTGTAACAACAATAATGATATTCAGATAAGACCGTTGCTTCAATTTCAAGGAGATTTCGGCTCATTTCTGGAATTGAATTCCTAAAACCTCCATTGCAGAACTTTCATGCACCAAATAAATAATACTTATAGAAAATGGTCGAGAATCATAATATTTAAACTAAGAAAAAAAATTAGATTTGGTTGTGGTCTTCGCGATAGAGACTTACCCCAATGTGTTGTCCATCATAAAGTGCAGAGTACTTTCTTCATGCCATTCTTTGCTGAAAGGGTAACTTGCCTGACATCTGACCTTTGAAGAACATTATGCTCTTCATCAGTGCATCCTTATAGTCATGCGAAGCCTTCACCACCATCACCGCCATTGTCACCGCTAATAAAACCACCAACCCCATCTTCTCAAATGCCAAGTTCTAGTACAAACCTACATCTTAGGGTTTTAAGACCATATTCTTACAATGAACTCTCCAATTTCTACAACACAACGAGAACACAAATAACAAAAGTTGCATTCATTATCTGAACAAAAGGCAGGATGATACATTATACATTGTTGCAATAGATACCTGAAGGTTTCGGTAGCAAAATCTATCATTTCAAGGCAAGACAGCAATGTCTTTAATGGTGCCAAACACAGGCTACTCACACACAGACTGTGCAATCCCGTCTTTGCCGATTATAACCAACTCTATAGATTTCTCCTGCAAATCCCAAACCATCATCATTTAGATTCACAATAACTTGAAGAAACAAGGAGAGAGGAAGAAAGATTACTTTGTCGAAAACGATGTCGTATGTGGCGAAGGAGTGGATGTGGCCGTGAAGGACCTGGAGGACAACGCTATCGTGGACAACGCACTTGGAGAGATAGTGAGAGCTGCTGTTGGATGCCTACGATGATGATCTAGAGTTGGCGGAGGAACACTCTTCCTCTGACACCGCGATTGACGACAGTGGAATTAGCTACCTAGCATTTTCTGTTTGTTTGTTTACCGGAGACGAGATCGGGACCGCTGCCGTAGAAGAGGTTCTTCAGATTCAGAGGCGATAAAGAGTTAGGATGGAGCAATTTTTCGAGGCCCGGTAGAAGAACGACGCGTGTACGGCGGTGAGTCTATTGAGTAAGAATGCGACAAGTAGTGCGGGGGCAGCTGGACTGATAATTGTGGCAAAAGCATATCAGCAAAAGCATATCAGATTGCAAATGGCGTCATTTTGGTGTGGTAATGGTGATGGTGCCGTGAATCAGAATGTGGCGGCGTTGAGGTATTGAGATGCGAACGGAGAGAATGAGGAAGAAGTGAGTGGGAGGCTGATCTCATCGATGAAGAGCAAGGAGGTTGAGGGAGTGCGAAGTAGGAAACGAGATTTGGTCGATGATGGCTAAGTAATTGGCTTCAGAGGTAAAATCGGTAGAAAAAAAATAAGTTTTATAACTTATTGAATTTTTTTGGGAGAAAATGACTTCAGCTAGGTTTTTTTTTTTTAAAAAAAAAAAAGGTCATAAGTTGGGCATTTTTTACCTTGGTGTCATAAGTTATTTTTTTTAAGAAATCTTATGTGATTTTGAGTTTTTAATAATTTTCTCATTTTAACGATGTACACCTTATCAATTAATGTAATATATGTGAGATCATAGTATAATCATATAATATAATTACAGTACAAATAGATCGAGTGAAGTTTTTCTTCGAATAATAAAGAGCTAGTTTAAAACAACCTGGCCTTATGAAAATATATAAGTTCTTGAATATTTATATATCTGAGTCACGTCAAGAAAGGAAGTAAAAAATTTATACATTTTAAAAAAAAAGGATGGTGCGGCAATCTTCCAGGCTTCACTAATGAAACTGTTGAGTACATAGGGGGGACATAAAACCTGAACCCCATATTACAATGAGCACATATAGAACATCCCGGATAATCACATAACATCCTACGACAACTATGTAGTCAAACAAGCACCAATTAGCAGAGAAAACCTTGTAGGATTTTCTATCTATTTTACAAATATGGCAACATAATGGGAATATCATATTGCTTCCTGTGGAGTTCGATTTGGCCCCTTGAAGCTCCTTGCACACATAAGTTTTCCTTCTTCTCGGGCTATGGTTACCCCAACTCCGACGACATTGGCATAGCAATCAAAGAATGGGGGGCGAGGCCCTAAGCTCGGTAAACTAAATATAGAGCTCGATCCCTAAGAGGAGCCATTCGACCTGGAAAGGCCAGACAGGTGCGACCGGATAGGCTTATGTTTGAGCGGATCCGAACGGAAGAAGTTGATGGAGCTACTAAGGGAGTACGAGGAAATATTTGTTTGGTCGGTAAGGGACGATGTTCGTAACAGAAAAAGGAGTCTACGCATATAAGGTGATGCTCTTTAGGTTGAAGAACGCAGAAGCTACATACCACATGTTAGTTTACAAAGTGTTCAAATCCCCGATAAGAGATAAAATGGAGGTATACATGGACAACATTCTTGTAAATAGTAAGAAGAGGGAGGACCATGTGTCAGACCAAAAGAGATGCTTCGACCTCCTTAGAGAGCATGGCATGAAGCTGAATCCAGAAAAATACACCTTTGGCGTGGGATCAGGAATGTTTTTAGGCTACCTTGTGACACAGCGGGATAGAGGTAAATCCAGACCAGGTAGTAGCAATCGTCAAAATGAGATCCTCCGTCGACTATGAAAGAGATACAAAGCCTAAACGAAAAACTCTCAGCATTGAGCAGGTTTCTATCATGATCCACTGAAAAATGCAAGCTATTTTTGAAGCCTTTAAGAAGACCAAGGGGGAGATCTAGACCGACGAGTGTGAAAAGGCCTACCCTCGAGCACTATCTAGTCTCACCCCCAGTTTTGAGCAAGCTTGTGCTAGGGAAGGACATGTATTTTTACCTTGCGATTTCAGAAGTAGTAGTAAGTAGTCTCTGGTCCGAGATGATACTCGGGGCAGCTACCCGTACTATGTTTTGAAAGCTCTCCTTGACCTAGAGACTCGTTATCCTAAGTTGGAGAAGCTAACACTAGCACTTGTCGTGTTGTCACGCAAACTCAGACTATACTTTCAAGCCTTCAAAGTCGTTGTCATGATCGAGTACCCACTGAGGACGATCTTGCATACCCCTGATTCCTCAAGCAGGGTGACAAAGTGGGTCATCGAACTTGCCCATCATGATATAGAATACTGACCAAGGACGGCCATGAAAGGTCAAGCATTGGCAAACTTTCTGGTGGAGTTCACGACTCCCGAACCAGAAGTTCAAGGAAAAAGGGAGAATGCCGAGATGAGCGAGTTAGGGGCTGACCATTGGACCTTGTATAAATGAGTCGGGGAAGGTCTAGTACTCAAAATCCTAGACGATACGATCATGAAGCAAGCTCTGACTTTGGGGTGGAAGGCTACTAACAACGAAGCAGAGTATGAGACACTCTTGGAAGGGTTACGACTGGCACGAGAGCTAAATGTGAAGAAAATCAAATAATTTTGTGACTCCTGGTTAATAGCGAATCAGGTGCTTGGAGAATACGTGGCTCACAATGCTTCCATGGAAGCATACCTCAAGGTAGCAATGGGGTTGGTTAGTTGGACAATATGAAGAATTCTTAATTATGTAACTCCCACAAACCGAGAACACGCATGCCGATACACTAGCTAACCTTGCCTCCTCCATTGATTAGCAAATGAGGCATACAATCTCGGTGGAAAATCTACCTACACCAAGTATTGACTTGGTGAAGTCAACAACCATTTTGCAAATATAGCTGGGGACCTCGTGGATGGAAGAAATTATGAACTACATAAATTATGGAGTTTTACCAGAAGGAAGATCAGAAGCCAGGAGGGTCGTTAGGCAGACGGTGCGGTATAACATCAGGGATGGCAAGCTGTACAGTCGATCTTTCAGTGGGCCGGACTTGCTGGCAGTACATCTCACCCAGGTCAGTGCGATAATGGAAGAGATGCACTCAGGGATATGTGGGATACACATTGGGGGCAAAAGCCTCTTGATCAGATGCTTGACTGAAGGATACTATTGACCTACTATGAAGATGGACTGCCTGGAATATGCACGAGCTTATGAAGCCTGCCAAAGGCATGCCTCTCAACCTCTCATACATCTGGAAGAGTTGCACCTAGTCATAAAATCATGTGCTTTTACTTAGTGGGTATTGGACATTATGGGAGGCTTCCTCACAGGAACTGGGTGTGGACATAAAAAATACATCTTGGTCACCACCGATTATCTCTCAAAGTGGATCGAGGCTGAAGCATTGTCAAGGATCAGAGGGCAGAGGTAAAGAACTTCATATGGAAGATGATCATATGTCACTTTGGGGTTCCTATGACTATTGTGGTTGATAACGAACCACAATTCAATTGTGCGGAGGTCAAGGAATATTATGAGGAACAAGAGTTCAAGCGGACATTTTCTACCCCGAGATATCCACAAGGGAATGGGCAGGCAGATGCATCTAATAAGACGATATTGTAGGGCTTGAGAAGGCTGTTAGATCAGATGGCAAAGGGCAACTAGGTGTCGCAACTTTCAAATTTGTTGTGGGTCTATCGAATGACCAAGAGGAAACCTACTAGAGAGACCCCCTTCACTATGGTATACAAGGCTGAAGCTATAATTCATAGAGTGCCAAATTTGAAGACTACAGAATGAATGATTGAGCGAAACGCAGAAAAGTTGAGACACAAGCTCGACCTCTTTGTGGAATGTAGAGAGCAAGCCTAAGTTAGACTAGCAACTTACCAGCAGAAGTTAAAAGCTTATTACAACAGAAAAGTCAGACCTAGAGTTTTCCTCCCTGGCACCATGGTTTTACGAAAAGTCTTTGAAAATACCAAGGTCCCAGGAGAGGGAAAACTAGAGGCAAACTGGGAAGGACCTTATAGAATCATTGGAGAATGCTACAATGGGTTATACAAGTTCGAGAATCCCAAGACAGGAGCATTGGATGACAAGAGGTGGAATGCTATCCACCTCAAGGAGTATCATACATGATTAAGGAGCTGGAGCAGATGTGGGCAAGCGTCTAGAAGGGGCACGTACTCTTCCTAACCAACTCTGTTTTTACTGATTTTTTTACAAGTTTATAGGTTTAATAAGGCGTGTCATAAACTTCTTTGCTTATACGATAACATTTGTATGATCATAAAATTATTCAATAAAATTTTCTGTATCAGTACAATGCTTTATATTGTGTTGTTTACGATTTGTTTGTTTATTCGATCATGAGGGACTTGATGTCTGAGAGCACGAGCTTAAGTGGGGCAGACAACATTGGCTCCCATAAATAGAACTCCCCTCATATAAGCCTATTAACCTTCTCCGGGCCTCAATGGTGCTAAAAGAGGTAGAGCTGGGGGTATCAAGGGAGTTCCTCATAGTTAGGTCAAAACACTCAGAGAAAAATCCATAAGCTCAAACGCGTCTTGAACGACATTCATCAAGCTTGGTACGGATGACAAGAATAAGTCAGTACCCAGTTTAGGAAAAACTTAGCCAAATGTTGGCACTTTGGGGCATTCAAGCCCCCAACGTACTCATATGGTGACACCCTAGAGGATTAACCAAAACTGTTTTACGTGGACTGCATTTGACCCCATCAAAACAGTCGAGATAGGTTCTCTAAGGTTAAACTAACCTTGAGGGTAGGCTTTATGTGGTCTTGGTGATAGCATGAGAGGTTCCTCAAGATTGGTGCTCACTTAGAAGGAAAAATCTAGTTGAGGGAAGGTCCTAAAGAACAGTAGTCCTTTGTACAGGGCTAAGACTGAACATGTAAGTCTTTTGATAAGAGACAGTCTCAAAATAGCGAGCATCCCTTAGAGACCTCAAGCTTATGAAGGCTCTCCATAAGCCTCTTTCGTGAGCAAATTTAGTACAAGGCAGGAGGTTCAGGAGTCGAGCTGATGCCACAGCCACTTAGAAGCATACCCCAAGGTTTAGATGAGCCAAGTGTGAAAAAAACATGCTTAAATAATATTGTTGAAAAGAATACTACTACAAGCAGAAATATGACAAGAACGATAAATATACGATAAGTTGCTAAGTTATACGATGAGTTACTAGGTCGGGACACTATAAAGAAAATATGGTGTACGATATTGTTTAGGAAAGCAAAAAAGTGGTCTTACGAACTATTACATACATACACACCTAAGGACAGGTAGGGGGCTTCACTCCTCATCAGAGGTATCCTGGTTGTAGGCATCAATGAACTCTTGTTTCTCCTTCTCAAAATCTACCCTTTGGCTCTCCAACTCAAGCTCGTGGGACTCGTGAAGGGAAGAAATCTCTTTGGATTGCCTCCTTAAAATGGCCCTCACCTTCTGTTAGGTCCATAATTATGCTCTAATTATGTTCCTAACTTCATGCTTATTGCTTGCCTTTTATTAATAAAGCATCATATTTACTATATATGTCTCCTTGCTATGCTAGGAAATGAGAGATTGACATGGAAACACTCTAAGAGATGGAGTCTAATAAATTTTTGGAGAAGCCGAGCCAGTTTCATAAGAATTTGGAGAAGATGGAGCAAAACTGAGAAACTGACAAAAAGTCAACGGCTGGTCAACGGTCAACTCCGACAAGTCTTCGGTTGTCAATGAAAAAAGTCAAGTCAATTTGGGCCAAGATCTAAGAGTCCAAACCCACAAAGGGGATATTTTTAAAGATTGATGCACATGCAAGTTACATGACTTGGGGTGAGTCACACCTCTTGGACCACTTAAAGCCTAAATTTGTGGATCATGTTTGAGTAATTTTGAATTTTAAACAACCAAAATATTCCCTTAGAAGGTATAGGGTCGAGCTCCCTCTCCCATCACACATAACACACTTTACTTTTTCATTTCTCATAGTTTTAGTTCCTCTCTATAGCTCCCAACATTTCTCTATCCCTTTAGCTCTCTCCTCCACCTCAAAGACCCTCTCCATCACCAACAAATCAGCCCATTAAGGTGGAGCTATCTTGATTCCCTTAAGTCCCTCTCATTTTCCTCCTCATCCTCACTTGATTGTACACCCTCCTTTGTGCAATTAAGATTTTCCCCCTCTTATCTCATCTCTACAGTTGGATGCATTTAGGAGTCCAAAAGATGGAGCTTGAAGACCAAGGATGACTTAGCTTGATTAGGAGTTCTTGGGTTATCTCTACATCTCTCTATCTATTCAATTATGTATCTAAACTTACTTTACATTATGCTTAGTGAGTAATTGCCTTTTGGAGCCCTAGTCAATTTGATGTACATACAACTATGTTTTAAGTTATAGAATTGAATTTGGTTTAGTGGACTACATGTTGTGAAGGGGTTTGATAGCTTGTGATGTGATTGTGGTATGTTTGAATGTTTGGGCTTGATTCAATGTTTTCATATTTATGTCTTATCCATGACTAAGTTGAGATATGTTTAGGGGAGCTAAAAATGAACCTAAGAGAACCTAAGGAAGATAAGCATGTAAACATGACGTAGGTTGCATTTGAGAAGATGGGCTTAAGGTTTGTGTTTTAATGGGCTTGAGCATGGACCGAAGCCTTCTTGAAGTCCAAATAACTCAAGGAGCTTCAGTCAAGCTTACATTGACTCGAAGGGGCTTTGTAGCTAATCATTACTTCTTCTAATTCATGTTCTAATAGGTATGGATTAGGAAAGTCATTAGAACCTACTTTCATGTACTATAATAGGGAGTTAGGAAGGAAAGCCATTCACATTCATCATAAGTGAATACATATTGAACTTATTAGGCATGTGGTATGATTAAGATACGATTCATATTTGAGTCTTCTAGTTTCGGTTTACTTTATATTTGAATGTTGGATTGGAACACTTCTAGTGTCCTAATGGCCTAGGAGAATCAGTTCACAACCAATGGTGACTTAAAAGGATCACGAATTGGACAAACACGTGTGAATCAGACTAAACTCATAACTTGGACATTGTTTGTACATTGAGTTGGCTAATGGCAACATCTCTAGCCGACCAAACATTTACATTTTATTTTTCTCTTACTTTATGTTTTCACTTAATTTAGTTAGTAGTAAAAATTTAAGTAATCTTTCGTTTAACCACTCATTGTAGTTCAACCATCTTTTGTAAGGTTAAGTCTCCAAAGGACTTAGTCTTGTGATATACACTTTCACATCTTGCTTTAGTTTTAGTGTCATGTCTTGTGTCTAGTTAATCCATGATTTAAAGAGCTTAATCGAGTCAAGCTAAAGTGTTTAAGTGGTCAATCCTCATGGGTTCGACACTTGACTTCCTTACAAATACTATACCTTGACCCCATATACTTGCAAGTAAGAGAAATTCACTTAGCCTTAGATTAATCAATAGTCAAAAGATTAGGGGGATAAATCTCTTCAACACTTTATCCTCAGGTTTCTCCTCAGTGGCTCAAATTCCTAAGATGTGCTCAAGGTGAACCATGGAGAGATCGGCCTTCAAGTTAGTGACCTCAGCTTGGTATATAGTATGGTCCTCCTCAAGGGCCATATCCTTGGCATATAGCTGGTGAATAACCAACTCTTGAGCTCTGCCATACTTGGCAACCTGGCCCTCTAGCACGAACACCTTCTCCCTAAAAAGCTTCACCTCCTTCTTGACTATGACAACATTGCTCTGGGCAGTTCACAGACTGCTTGGGAGAGTCCTAAGGGCGAAAGTAAGGGTCACAACAGCCTGGGTGCGTGGAAAATTCAGAAACTAAGATAATTTGTACATTACGATGAAAGTGGGAAAGAATAAGGAAAGAAAGTTTACTCTATAAAGCGAAGTCTAGGACATGGTCACAAGGTTCTCAAGGTCTAACTCCTTGAGATCCTCGTGATCATGTTCAAGCATGCTAGCGGACATGGTCACTGCCACGATATCCACGTGGTCATGCCCCGAGCATAGGTTAGAGATGATGTGATTCCCGACTAAGGAGAGGTGAACATCGCACTCGAGCTTCTCGACCTCCTTCTCTGTCAGATCTCGAGATGGATTGACTATGAACCCGCGCTCGTTGTCTCCATGTTTGAAGTACATGCATGAGAGCTGGGGGTTAAAGCCCTTAATAAGTTCACTTCTCAAACCTATGAAAAATAATCAATATTGACATATATCACAAAGTCTCAGGCATATCCAAGAACAGTGCATGATCCTAAGTTTGAAAAGCATATATAGCGAAAAACATAAAGGTAGGGAACAAAACGATAACTCACAAAGGGAGAAGGCAGTTTGTGAAGGCGTCGCAGGCTTTTCAGTGTGAAGCTTCTTCCTTGGGGGAGATGAAGGCGACAGTTCCTCCTGGATGTGGGAAAGCGGGTCATATTTCTTCTCTCCCTCGTTTGGAATAGAGGTGTCCATGGGCTCCTCAACTGGGGTGGGGGCCTTATCTTTACCTTTCTTGAGGTCAGATTGTTTGACCAAACGATGTCGAGATTTGGGCTTGGGAACTTCCACTTCCTCTGCCTTAGTTAGAGCCAGTACACGTGTAGGCTTAGGGGTCGAGCCTGACGCCCTTTTGCGATGAACCTTGGGGGCTCGAGGGACCTCATGCACAACAGTACGGTCATCATGAAGAAGGGGGGTAATTCCTTCTAGGTCGGTAGAGGAAAAGCATTCATAGCTCCAGAGCCATCTGACCTGGCTATGCTTCAAGGGGATCTAGAGGGCGTCGTTCACCAGGTCACAAAGAAAGCCGATAGCGTGTAGCTCCTCCTCCGGGAGCTTGGTGGTGTTGATAGAAGTGAGAAAGTTTTCTTCCAGTCCTTGGGAGATCACGATGAGTTGAGTGGAAGGGATTCCTTCACATTCATGATTCGATGGCTGAGATAGAGGTGGTTTGGTAGAGTGGGCTTGACTTGGAATAGCACACGGAACTTGGGGAGCCCCATGCGGCAGTCAAACCACTTATTTAGGCGGTCAAAGTAGCATAAGATCCTGAAGGATTCTGGGCTCCTTTGGTCGATGGAATACCCATAGAATTCCAAGGCAGCACAGATGAAGGCTAGCTGGGATTGAAAAGGTCAAACCGAAGACGATCTGGAATGGATGGACCAACAGACCTGGACCATGAGCTTCCTTGAGCTCCGATACTTTCACCTTGTCTGATGTAAGAGCGAACCGGAAGTATTCACTAGCTCCTTGGTGGAATGTCTGGATGAAAGTAGACAACTCCTCATCGGAGTCAACCTTTATGGTCACTGGATAGGTCCTCACGAGACCACTTGGTATTAGCTATCTTGGCAGTGGCGAGTGGTTTGGATCTATCGACCTCGCCATCAGCCGTGGTGTTTCAGAGAGATAGCATGATATGTTCGATGACCTCATCAGAGGCCGAAGGAGAGGTTGATGGTGTTATTATGGGAAGCCATTGTGAGACCTGGGTTCGTTGGAGGTTCAGAAAATTCTGGGAATTCTGGGTTCTGTAAAATGCTTGGAAGTTTTGAGAAGGTAAAGTGAAAAAAAAATGGAAAGGAGTCGGAGATTGATTTATATTGATTGAGGAGGTGTGAAGAGGGGATGTATCCGTTACAAGGGATATGTGGTTTCAAATTTTGAGGAGACCATACTGGCATAGATGAAGGTAACGTTATTCTAGCATGATTACTCTTTGATTCTTGAGCAACTATTTGACTTAAGCATCAAAGGGTCTAAGCATAGTACCACACCGTGCTCCGACTTGTTTTGCAGATTCACGAGGAATCAAGCTTGAGGGAGATCTAAATCTGCTCTCACACTTCCCCTGCGAAAGCATTCCATCCATACCTATTTTTGAATAGCTTCCCTAGTATGTTTCTGAATGACAATCACATCATCGACACTACGTTTCATTCTACCACTAGGAGGGTGAGACCATCTTACCATAATCCACACCCTTACTAGGATAGACAAGGCACAAAGAGTGCACACACTGACAAATTGCCTTGATTGCCAGACTAGCCCTATATTATATAGATATGGTCTTATCATTGACCTAAACACGAAAAAACACCTACATAATACCATAAAGCAAAACATAATAATCACTAAATATTTTGGTCCAAGGCTAATAAACTTGGCCCAACTACCACAAAAGCCAGCTTGTTTGCCGCAAGCCCAGCTAAGCATTGGTGCAAAACCTGCCACCGACCCTAACCTCTTACCTCCCCAGATTTGCTCGTCGTCGATCCCTTGCCAACAACTTTTGATCTGCCCAGATCAACAACGTGCTGCACCCAAGCCCACCAAAAACCACCAGCCATCCAAGAGTAAAACACACCATTACTCAAACGCCGGATTCGTCGAACCCCAAAGCCGACAAACATCCGACAGAATGATCATGTTGCCCGCCTCCAACAACTCCCGGCCAAAGGTGATGGTTGATCAGAGATCACTAGGCCATCTCGTAAAACCACATACCTGATCCCCTTGCATACCCAAACCACGACAACATCTCAAACAACGACAAACCAAACCACTACCGCCACTAAACTGAGCTTTTCATAAAGCCTCGCCCATAACCGAGCACCAAGTTTCGTCCGACCGCACCTGAAGATGCCGACGAGACCAGAGGCTACTGTAAGCCCTAGGGCCCCGGACGAAACAACAACAACAAAAAGGGTTTTTACCAAGAGCATGGGAGGCACTAATTCTTTTTATGCAAAGAAGCCAAGATTTAATATAAAAAGAAAAATAAATGGAGTCTTCGTTATGAGATGAGATATTTTAAAATCATCATATAAGTAGACTTGATTATTTTTATGCATCGAAAAGATTGAACCCTAAACACCTAGTTGAATCTTTATTTTCACATACACCTCTCTCACTACCACTAGCCCCAACTCAATGAACATTGTAATGTAATAGGTAGAAAGCCCGCACGCGAGGCGCGGTGATGCAATCAACTAAATTTATATATTCATATTAATAATTTGAAATTTATTCTATTAATTGTCAAAGATACAAACTTAATAAAACAAATATGTTTTCCAAACACTATTTTGAATTTTGATTTGGTTTTCTAGTTCCCTCACTCATCTCCTTACATTCTTTTTGGTCTTCATCTTTCTGTACACCTAGAATTTTATATGAGATTTGCACTCATATACATTACAGTACATATGGACAATTGATCTTAGACAAATTCAGATTCTAAACAGCCGAAGTAGTGCACAGTCCAAAGAGTAGACAAAAAGAAGAGAAGAAGCACCAACAACACTTCCAGAAGCCAAATTTCCAGTAACCATCCCTTTCTTTCATCTTTTGAAAAGGAAAAAAATAAAAAGCATCTCCGTCTTTCTGAAGCGTCTTAAAATAATTCTTTAATGTAAAGTTCTCAGGCCTGCATTGAATAACAAATAGCAACATTAGCATATCTCGTTGGGGGGAAATATCCATCAATAAAGAGAGAAAACATAAGGAGGAAAACATCAGAAACCTGCGTGATGAAGTAACATATGACAATAGTGTTTCGTTGTTCCCTTTCCACATCGAATCAAATTCTTCTTCCTAGATAGATCTTATGAAGCATTCACCAATTTTCTTGTAGGATTCGGATCACCAGCCAACCATCATGTACTGAATCAAAAGCATGACATGCTCAATGTGAGCAGTAGTAGTCTTAGACACACGTGACCACCCACCATTAGAAAATCAATGGAAAATGGATTTTCTCAGCAGGGGCTTACACAATAATAGGTGAAGCAGTTGAATGAATCATAGATAGATCACTAGTTGCTCAGCAAGCTGGCATCTTGGTACATAGAAATACAGGATTGGAGTAATTCCCATATGCAAGACGTCTCTCGTACACTCCCTGTCCATGGAACCCACCATCATAACTCTGAATGGATTGTTGAATGAGCTATCCAATAACCTTATGCATGACAATAGGGTGTTAAACTTGATCAAATATTGTGTCTTGTCTTGAATGAAAGTAATACAAAGAAGATTCAGACACATAATATCTTACTAAAAATTAAAAAATTTATAATAAGTATCAAACTACAAATAGAGCCTTAATCATTATATGTGTTGATTATGATCAAAAGAATCAAACAACAATAAATGATCAAAAGAATCAAACAACAAAGAATGATCAGAGAGAAAACAAATGTTTCTGGGATGAGAAAACTCAAGTGCGAAACTTTCAAAATTTCTATGTAACTGATCTTATTTGATCAAATTGTTCATGTGGAATTGTAGTCTTTGGGAAACATTTAAAACATTTACCAAGGACCGATGCAAAGATCAAACTTAACAACAATGAAGAGCAACTAAGCTGAACCAAAAATAGTTGCAGAATAATTCAATTTTTTTTTTAACTTTTGTGCTTATCATCAACCATCATAAAATCATGCATGGAATAGTGAAGGCGACTAAACTTACTGATTTATGATCTTATGCCTCAATGCCAAGAAACAAAGGAAAAAAAAATTATCGAGCATTTCTATACACGACTGATTCTATTAGATATATACCCCAAAAAATAACAATAATCTGTTTAATTTCACAAAACATAAAGCCATAATAACACAATCATAAGTACCATCGTCAAATTGCACAACTGATGATCCAAGATAATACATCAGTGTTTCAGACAATACTAAGTTACTAACCAACCTGACTACAGTTACTTTAGTTCCGGTTTTACACATTAAACCATCTATTTCTTGTGACAATTTATTTATTAGTTTCCTTTTATGGGGAGGATGAATCCGGAAAAAAAAATAATAATCTCAAGGGTTCAGTCATACCTCAGAAATATGTATGTATACAATAACCCACTCTTCTGTTTCTAGTCTATCAAACACATAATAGGTTCACACCTTCAATTCATCTTCGTTACCCTTGAAAACAACATCATGATAATGGTCCAGTATTTCTTCTCAAATCTGAAACCAAATATATGATCATTGTGTTATAGTATTGTTGTCAAGTAAATATATGTGAAAATGGGTAAATGATAATCAACCAAAAATCAATGTGTAAGACTGGAAAGAGATAATCAAAATTTAGGTTTGGGATCTACCCATAACAAATATCGAAACTTTAATATATGCAACAAAATCAACAAAAGTGGAAGATGCAGTGCTGCAAGATGAATATTTCACACATTAGGTGACACTTCACACTTCCTTTTAATCAATGGTAATTAACTGGGATGCTTAAAGCATAAATACAGATCCCAAATTGTCAACAATGATCCATTTTAATTGATGACTTAGAGCAACTCCAACAATATCACATAAAGTTTGCTTATTTTGTTCAAAAATGAAGCCGAAACCTATTTTAGCTAATCACTTGTATAAATTTACTCCAACAATATCACTTAAAATGTAGTTAGATTTAAACATATGCTTAGTCTTGATTGGTTGATAATAAAATATTTATTTATTAATATAATTATTAATTACATTTACAATCTAGAAGGAAAGTATTAATTACAATATTGAATGTTTCGTTACCTATAATTTATGTTTTCGGTATAGGAATAGGGGATGAAAACATGAAATATAGGGAATCCCTAAATTGGCTAATAAGATAGGGAGCTGCTGGAGTGAATTTTAAGAGAAAATCTTTATATTTTAGCTAAAAATGATTTATAGGGAATCTTTATATTTTAGCTAAAAATGATTTATAGGGAATCCCTTCCACTAAGAGCAACTCCAGCAGATTCCCTATAAATCATTTTTAGCTAAAATATAAAGATTTTCTCTTAAAATTCACTCCAGCAGCTCCCCTATCTTATTAGCCAATTTAGGGATTCCCTATATTTCATGTTTTCATCCCCTATTCCTATACCGAAAACATAAATTATAGGTAACGAAACATTCAATATTGTAATTAATACTTTCCTTCTAGATTGTAAATGTAATTAATAATTATATTAATAAATAAATATTTTATTATCAACAAATCAAGACTAAACATATGTTTAAATCTAACTACATTTTAAGTGATATTGTTTGAGTAAATTTATACAAGTGATTAGCTAAAATAGGTTTCGGCTTCATTTTTGAACAAAATAAGCAAACTTTATGTGATATTGTTGGAGTTGCTCTAACCTGATAACAACCCAAAGCCATTGACTCAAAGCCATTATTGGCGGATTCATCACTCATCACTATCAAGCTTAACTTCGGATCAAAGTCATCAAACTATGCAGACTAAAATCAAAGCTCGATTGGGCTTCCAAGGCTCCAAGCTCCATTCCGGTCAATTTATTCCAATGTATTTTCTTCTTTTATATTTTTCAAGAGTATAGAGTATCCACTAATTCTGTAGTAGTAGTTCCAAGCCTCTGTAAATTTGTTCTTGGCCTCAACCCACATGGATTTTGATTTGTTTCAGCAAAAGTTGAGAACTTGAATTGTTGACGGTAAATTCCTTGCACTTTAGAATTGTTGAGAGAAAGAGAGAGATATGACCTGGTTGAACGAAAGAGGCGAACTCCTTGTGAGCCATTACAGAGACGATCGATGAACTTCGTCACAGAGCTTACAATTAAGATGTCTAGATCGGAAAAGGAGAGAAGGAAAATCGCAAGAGAGAGATGAATAGAGAGGAGAGGAGAGCAAATGAGCAACGAAGAGAGAGAGAGAGAGAGAGAGAGAGAGAATGATGCTAGGTCGGAAGAATTGAGGCTGCCTCAAATTAGGTCAAAAATATGCTGAAGAATAACAATTGTGCCCTCAAATGAACAGTAAAATGAACGAACAATAAAATAACATGAACAGTGCAGAGGGATCCAATATTGTTATATAGGAAATGATATCGTAATGTATGATATGGCCATATGTATAGTTACCAATTACCAGATCATATATATGGCTTGTTGCACTAATCATTTTAATTGCACAAATAGTCAGATAAACTTGTTTAAAATATTAATGTTAGTGAATTGTCCATTAGTGGTACCAAGCACAAAGACCATCATATATCTTTTAATCGAGAAAAAAGAAGAAGACCATATCTTAATTAATCAGTCTTATTATTAAACTGGTGCCCGCATTTGCACCCAAGAAAAACACTGACTGATGTCCGCGCACTGCATAATGTTTGGTGCACTAAACATAAACTACATTAACAAGAACTAATCTAACCCTTGAAAGTTGAAGACAGCTATCGTAGACATAAAAAAAAATTTGTTGCTGAATTCGAATGTACAACCTTTTCATATATTTATAGAAAAACAAATTTTGTTGTTGAAAAACTTATTGAGAAGAGTCACAATGCGAACAACCTTTATATTTGAGATCATAATATTCCAAGGTATATCATCTTTTATTTTATTTGATAAACATGGTATATACGTTGCTCTAGAGGTTCAGTTTGTAGTTGTTTCTTTTCTTTTGTATATAAAAAAATAATGTTTGGTGCACCAGAAAGCAATAGCGAGGACAAAGACACGTACATTAAGGTTCAGACTTCTTTTGATTAATTTCACATATGGGCCTGTACTATATGGTAATTAAATGTAACCGCAACACCGAGAATGACATGGTGATCATCGGGATGAAGAGGAAGAAACAAGCTAGAACGCGACAGTGAGTAGCAGACTAATTAACAGTGCCTTGATTCAATGAAGGATATTGAACCCAAGAAAAATGTATGTACAATTTTACAATTCGATCATCCTCCTCTTCCGAGAGGAAACCATATATCCCATTCCCTTATTAAACTTAAGCCCTATATCATACCACTGGTTGTTCATACGAAACTACCAAACGACACAGCGTTTCGATAATCTAGCTTGCTCGGCTACTATCCCATAACCTAACGACGTTGCCGTTAAACACCGTCATATCCTGGTACCTGTACCAGCTCTTCTCCTCCGTCCTCATCCTCAAACCATTCTCCCACCAATTCTCGCCACCACTCTCCTCCGCCGTCAAGTCACCTTCACCTGCAACGCCGTCTCCGTTAGTATCCTTGTCAAAGTACAATGTGAACTTGACGCCTTTTACCAAACCTCCGTCGTCTTCGAATTTAGCTGACGATGAACGCACAGCTACGGAGGCAGCAACCGAGCTCGGTGGCTTCTCCTCCGTGATCGGCGGCGATGTCTCGAGAAATGAGGAGCACCCATTTGAGCTCTTGATGACGTCGTTCGAGGGTAGTGTCGAGTTATCGAATCTGGATACCTCGACCGGTCTAGGTCTGAGCCTCCAAAAGCTAACAGCGGCGGTGACGACAGCGAGCCAAGTCCAGAGACTATTGACGACGGTGATCAAGCCGAAGCTGACATAGTCGAAAGCGAGAGCTTCGAGGGGAGAATCCAACACACTGCTCATGTTTGATCGAAACAGGTGAAATTTGCTAGAGCTTTCTTTGAGGTGGCTGTGAGTTTGAGGAAGGTGAAGCTTCCGAGGTTCGGTGTGTTTTTGTAGGTCTATCTGGTTTGTGGGGATGAAATGCGATGAATATATTGAGATGGGCGAGGCAATGTGAGCCGTGAGATTTTTGGTAATGGCCAAGTTGTTTTTTTTTTGGGGGGTTTACAATGGCCAAGTTGTTTTGGATTATTGAATCTGGTATAAGAGATGCCGAGGATCAAGACTAAGATGCGAATTGATAAGGTAGATCCTTTGTTTTATACTCTTTTAGCATTTTTCTCTCACTTAACCCAGGACATGCCGTGACACGTGTAAGGCCAGGAGAGCAAGAGTCTTCTCTTTCGTACCTTAGCCTCCAGAGTATGAGAGAGTCCCTCCTCGTCATTGCTGACCACGAAAAATATTATGGTCCGAATCTATAGTTAGCTACAAGTGAAATACATTCATACTACATTCTGTAAAAGTATATGAGAGTTTTTCAACCTGTGTTTAACACATTAACCATTCACTACAAAAAAAAAATTATCTTTAGCCATGGTATTTTGCGACGGCTGAGATTTACCGTCGCTATTGGTATAATTCCAGCAACGACAAAGCACCTTGCGACACATGTTTTGCCATGAATCAATTTTATTTATTAAGCCTTCTCTCTCTCTCTCTCTCTCTCTCTCTCTCTCTCTCTCTCTTCGTTGCCTGTAAACCTAAAAATCTCAAGTTCACGGAAAACGGAGAAACCACTCTCCGCCGTTGGTAATTCGGTCTAGATCTCCATTGATACTGCCTCCGCCGTTGCTTGTGCAGAGAGACCAAGAACCTGTCGTCGCCGCCGCCGCCGCCGCAGAAGAGGAGGAGAGTCAAGGCCAGTACGACGCCTCCACTAGGGAAACATGAAATTACCGCGGTAGCCGAGAGAATCTCGACATCGTCTTCGACGATCCGATTTAGATTCCGATTTCGACGACGCGTGAGTTCATAAGACGAGTCTTCGAAAACGGCGACGACGACGATTTCACCGTCGATCCTTGGCTCTGCGCTCTCGATTTTCTCGGTGGTGAGTTGCGAACAACTCTGAGCTCGATCAAGAAAGGGATTCATACTCACAAAGTAGCTAAGGTAGGTCATTATTATGTCATCCATTCGTTTATCCCCAAATTGTAGATTTAAGGTTTAAAAGATTACTAAAATTGGATTCAATTTTGGTTTTAATGATTGTGATAAGGTTGTTGGAGTGATCAAAACATGCATCCCAAATGGTCTTGGTGACTTGATGTTGACTTTGAAGGTAAGGTTTTATATAGTGATTTGGATTTTGTGTGTGTTTTATTGTTAGTATACCATGTACTAAATCCAAGTAGAGCTTGCCTCTTTCAGCAACGAACTGTAAGTCATACGCCAAAAATGGCCAAGGGGTGAAGCTGACAGGGACAAACCAGTCACTTCACCCGATACACAAGCGCGACACGCGTGTCATGCGGTAGCCCGGCCTGTGGGTACAGTACCCAGCTGACTTGGGCAGGGCAGCCAATTACCAGGTCTGCCCCTCCCTTTTACGCCAATATATACAATAGGGGAATAACAACTAGTCCCACATCGAAAACCAACCAAATATGCATCCCTCAGCTACCTATATGAGGAAGCATTTATTCTATGCCCAAGGTAAGAGGTTCTAGACATCATTAGTTGATTCCTATTATCCCAATTAAACAGTTTTCTAACTTAGGCATCGGAGCGTCGAAGGCGGGCCAATCTCGTCTCGACCTCTAATCCAAGAAGCTTTAAGTGTTTTATAGTATTTGGGAAGCTCTCTGACCACGTTCGTTCGAGACCCTCTAAATAGAACAACTAACCCAATTATTGCCCACTTCTACTTAAACATATCAACGAATTCGAGTAGAAATGATTGGCACCATCTTGCAGTTTTTAATTTTTCAAACCGCCCACACTTAGACAAAAGCACTTGCCTCTCCTTCACATGACCTCCGCTGATGCCAGAGCTACCGCCCGTCCTCGACATGGTCACCCTAATTGGCCCGCGCCTCCAGGTTATCGACCCATTACTCAGCGCACCGCCCAAGGGCAGCGCTCCAAGCGACACTGACCGCGCCACCTCTAGTGCCGCTGGAGAGGGCAATAAGCATACTCCCCAAAGAAGTCATGCTCATCTCCTGGCGGAAATTACTTCTCTAAGAGCAGACCGCGATGCCACACAGCGACAGAACGGTCAGCTCAATCAGCGGCTCGTCGAGCTCCAGGCACAACAGCTCGAGCAGGGTCGAAGGGAAGAGCGGCGCAACCATATTCACATGGCCGCTGAGCTATAGAACCAGTACTTGCAGGGTCCCCCACCGCCCCTCAGGTCACCACCAGCACCCATGCCGACCGTGGAGCAGATCTTGGCACGGCTTGCTAAGCTGGAGGGTGAGATTCGTCAGCAACGACATGCTATGCCACATGTCCTGTACACCCCCTTCTCGGCTGCTAACACCAGTGTCGGCCGTGACGAGCGGGCCAAGGCATTGAAGGATGACTGCTACAATGGTCGCGACGACCCGGGGACTCACCTGGATCGCTTCCTTTCTGCCACTGCGGGGCACCGGCATGACGATGTCACTCTCTGCTATCTCTTTCTGGAATCTCTCACGAGAGACACCCTAAATTGGTATTTCAAACACGCTGCCGGATCTATAAATTCCTTCCATAATTTCACGGTCGCCTTCTTGAAATGGTACCGCTTACAAAGTTGCCAAAATACCACACACTCACTGCATTCAATCCGCCAGGTCCCGGACGAGTCTATGTCGTCCTATATCACCCGTTTTCGATCAGCCACTCAGAGCTGCCATAGTTTGGACAAGGAAAGTGCCCTACTCACACTGCTAGAGGGTTTGCTTCCCTCAAGCTTCAAGGAAAAGCTGGTCTGACGTGAGTATATGGGTTACGAAGCAGTCATAGAGCTCATGATGGAACAGGCCGAAGTCCACACGCGTGTCTGGGAACAGCGTTCACACTCTCAATCGAAGGTCCGTTCTTCCACACCTCCTTTCAAAGAGAGCCATCAACACTTTTCCAAGCACAATGACAAACGCTCCAGTCCACAGAGACACTGCTCTTGATCTCCTTACAGACACTCCAGCCCGCGGCGACAGCGATCCACTGATCGATGCCGCTCTCTCCCTCGTCAAACCAGCCGCCACTAACGACCGGCCAAGGGCATCTCCTCTGACCGTCGAGTTTATACGGTCACTAATGCCACTCAGGAAGAGATCCTCAACAACAGAAAACACCTGATAACGATACCAAAACCCAAGGTACGTAAGGGCCCATGGAAGAACAACGACGTGTGTTGCAAATTCCACCAAACCGAATCCCACAACACGGAAGACTATGCCCAGTTGAAACGGATCATACATGATCTCTTTGATAAGGATGAGCTAGCTGAGTACAGGGAGGGTGCTCCCAGGGATGTCACTTTCATAGACACCCGATGTAAAATCGACACCATCTACGCCGGTAAATGCCGAGCATCGGAAGCACCGCGTGAGATCATATCCTTATCGACCGGCTCATATAACAAGGCGCACCGAAGCTTCTGGGACCCAATCACATTCTCTAAAGCTGATGAGCAGAACACGGCTCCCACGGATGCCCCTTTCATCATCAACGCCCTGGTAGACTGATGTAAGGTTGGCCGCGTCCTCCTCGACTCTGGGTCGAGAGCGAACTTCATGTTCTACAGTGCCTACAAACGGCTGAATTGTCCTACTAGCAAGCTGCTACATGACAACGAGTCGCTCGTGAGTTTTTTTTGGGACACGGTATACCTTATGGACAGTGACTACATGCATATGTGCATGAGTTTCACAAGCTCACCACAAAAGGAAGTCTTTATAGATTTGTTGTTGATCTCTATTCTTCCTATAACCTTATTCTTGGCAGGCAAGCCATCAAGCAATCATTGCTACACACATGCTTTACATGCAATTCCCTATAGACCACAGTACAAGCTGGGTCCACGGCTACAACTTCACTGAGCGGCCCATTAACCCAGGGACAGGCCACCTGGTCCATCATGAAGTGCTGGGGTTGCAAGCTGATACTGCTATGATTAAGGGCCCCTTGGCGGCTACCACTGATGACCCAAGGGATGACGTGAACTCTTTAAAACCGATCGACACCGGCGACTCATTACAGGAAATCCAAATTGAACTAGCATTCCTAGACTGCACAGTGCGGATTGGAGCGCGGCTCGATCCAGCAGTCATGGACGAGTGAACCGCTCTCCTCCAGGAGTTCAAAGCAGTTTTTGCCTGGTCCTATAAGGATATGCCTGGTGTCTTCACTGACTTATTTTCCCACAAACTCAAAATTGTCCCAAAGGCCAAGCCGGTCAAGCAGAAGCGCCATGCTTACTCCTCAGAGCAATACGTGACCATGAATGCTGAAGTGGAACGCTTTCTCCAAATGAAGTTCACCAGGCTCGTTCACTACCCTCGGTGGATTTCCAATACCGTTATGGTCAAGAAGAATAACGGCAGCTGGTGCATGTGTGTAGACTACACAAACCTCAACAAGGCTTGCCCAAAGTACAACTTTCCACTGCCGCAGATAAACCAATTAGTGGACGCTACCGTGGGTTACAAACTTTTATCTACTTTGGATGCTTAGTCGGGCTACAATCAGATATATATATATATATATATATATATATATGCACCCGGATGACCAAGAAACCACCACATTCACAATGGACAAGGGACTTTATTGCTATATAGTCATGTTGTTTGGACAGAAGAACGTCGGTTCCACTTACTAGCGTTTCATGACGTACCTATTTTGGGATGTACCCATTCGGCATCCTTCTCGAAGTCTGGGCTTTCTTCCCCTCGAACTCTACTGAATGCTTGTAGGCCTCAACCGCCCTGGCCTTCTCTGCCTCCATCCACAATGACTTCTTGCAGTCTGCCTCAAAGTCCGAGGACTCCTTATACTCCCTAACGGCTTGGGCCAGAGCGGCCGTATGAGCAGGAAACTGCGTATAGGCATCGGCCACCTTGTCCATCTTGGACCAAAAGCTAGACCCTAGCTGGTACTCTCGCACCGCCGTCTGTAGCTCTGTCTCAAAGGCCAGCGACCTCTTATAGGCCTCAACGACCTCGTTCAACTCTTTCCTATACTTGGGACTCTGTCAGTAGGCCTCAACCGCTCTATGCCCGTCCTCACGAATGGTAGGCGACCTCTTATAGGCCGACATGGCTTCATCCTGGATACGACGTTGGTTCTTGTTGCTCATGGCATGTCCACGCACCAGTTCACACTTCCTCCTCCACCCTTTTTAGGTGTTGGGTATTGGTCTCTAGCTCATACACTAGAGCGGCCGCTCAGGACTTAGCAGTCATCTCTGAAGTCTGAAGCTAGTCCCGAGCAATCATATAAGCATCTCGGTTGTCCTCGGCCTTCTTCAGAACGGTCCGCAGGCAGTGACACTCATCTTCATGAGACCCTTTTTCTGCCTGCAATACTTGCAGAGCGTTGTCACGGTTCCCCAACTCATTCTCCAACCGCTCATTCTCACCTTTCATGGCCTCGCCTTCAGCCTTTATCAACTCCCCATACTTCAGCATCTCATTTACTCGGTTCTGAGCTTCTTGGAACCAGTACTTCGAGCGAGACGCTTCCTGTTCCCAGTGGTTCGCTTCGGCCTTATGTTTCATACACTTGTTCTGCAAGGCCTTCACGGATTCTTCTAGCTTGTTCCGGGCTAGTTTTAACTCCTCAACTTGAGCTTGCAAGAGGCTTGTTTTAGAGGAGAGCAACGGCACAGCCTCCAGCTGCCATTGCTGATACAGATCGGCGGTCACCCTCACCAAATCACCAAAGATGGCTGACCGCCGATCCACCACCGCCCACCTCATGGTGGCCGTGCAGAGCTGATGAATCACATCCCTGTCTACCACCTTCCACGTCAGCTCTGCGAACAGGTCTGCATACCCGTTGACCGCTGTATGGTCAGCAGCAGGCCTATCAAGCATCCCCACTGACCGCTTCTCGCCATGAGCAACCAAGTTTGCCAATCGGGAACCCACGGGCACCGTCAAAGAAGACGCTGTTTCCACATTCATTGCAGGTCTAGAAGCACTAACCAAGGCACGAGCAATGTCATCCCACCCCAGCATCAACCTGCCCTCCATTCCCACTCTCGATGGGTATCACATCCACCTAGTCGTCCTTATCAGTCTTGGCTGCCTCTTCTCCCACTTTTAGAGAAGACGTGCAGTCAATGAACTCCACGGTCTCTTGCCCCGACGTCTCTACCCGTTCATGGGAGGAGGCCGGATTGTCCACCGTTTGCCACATACCTTCTCCCTCCCCAGCACCACCCTGGAGGTTATCCTCAAGTGCCCAATCTGCCATATCAAGACTGGTCTCGTGACCATCTCATTGTTCAGACAGCCGTTAAGCCTCATCTGCCTCCTCATCATCAAGCCCGTCCCCAGAACATGCCTTCTCTTCCTTGTGGAGAACGACCCATACCACTCGAGGCTCTTTCCCTTTGCTCGGCTTCCGTTTCAAAAGCCTTCTTCGGCTGTGGATTCTCTACGCCACTAGTCCCAGTGGTACCATCTCCTCCCATTTCCCTCTTATCCACCCGCATACCCGGCCGCTGGCGAACCTCCCTCACCATTTGCTCATCTTCCTCCGGGACCACGTCCCCAGCCACGACCTCCCAAGATACAACAACCTCGAGACCAGGATCATTGATGGTGATCTCCGGATCCCCCTTGACCCCCTTTCTAAACTCCCTATTGAGGAGAGAAATAACCCTCCTTGCATCGGCCACTTAGCAACGAAATTGGCCAAAAGAGCCTTTGCCTTGTTCATCCTCTCCTCCGTGGACCGGGCACTGATGTCAACTATACCATAGGTATAAAAACACATTCAGAGGCGATACACAACAACAAGAGTACAACGGCCCAGTCAGAGGACATATATCTGGACGAATAAAAATCTCAGTCAACTAGTTGATCTCAGGGTGAGTCCAAGCCCAATAATTTCGACATGCCTCTTCACCTGCCCACGCGTATCGGAAACAGTCTAGGCATCGCCATTCTTTGAGGGGCAATTCAAAGCGGTAACGTACAGCACAAAGAATAAGAAGTCACATCAGAAATGGTAACGCCTATCACACACAACTGCTACATACTTGTACGATAATCGAACTACAAACTCCCACAATGAACCTAATGGATGAAACGTGGTTGGCATTTTCAAGAGCCCATCTACCCCCTCCGGGTCCCCAAACTCCCAATTGTCTCCTACTAGGAACGCTCTACGCCTCCACATGCTGGATAAGTTATCCACGTCCTGCAACCACCATTTATTCTTCTTGTGCCTGTCCTCAACTGTCATGGTCCCCTTATCCGACTCTCGGTCATCATAAGTAACCATCCAGAATGTGGCTAGCTCTGCCATCGTGGGCCACTCCAACCCGGACATTCTGAACATGTTGTAGAAGATCATAATCATCCTAGCCAGCTTTAGCCCGCACTGGCCCAATGAAACGTTGAGATGGGCCAGGACAAATTGAACAAAAGGATGCATCGGATAGCTAATCCATTCTTCAAGTGCCACTCCACTCCACAGATAAAGCTCGCTGGTGGATCTACGAAACTCTCCCCCTCACCAAGCAGCCTCATAACTACCGAGTCCGACATGTTACATTGATCACGTAGCTTCTGAAATTTTTCCTTCGTCATGGACTCCCTTTGCTCTTGCACGGGCTGCTTTCCAAAATATTTTACAATGGGCCCGCTTTGCTACTTCCTCTTCTTCTGCGTCTGCTTCCGGCCTCCCTGGCTGCCGTTGGGACGTTCACCAAAAGTTGACGCGGTTGTTCCGCTACGTTGTCGTTCTGCAACACCTGACGCCCCTACCCCGGATTCATTTTGTGCTTCCATTTTAGCCGTTGTAGTCAACAAAAGGGGTGAAGCATCAGGAAATACAAAACTAAGTGGCACAGGGCTAAGAGCCAAACGCCCAGAGTCTACCCCTGAGTCACTTGATGAATCAGACATTTGACTACAATTAAATGAAGAAAGGACCATCCCCAATTGATGAGATAGTTCACTCATATCAATACGCTCTTTGGGCCGCTGCCTCCTACCATCCACAATCCTATAGGAGGACTCACCACTAGATAAATTAATGAATTCTTGTGGGCTCATAACGCAGGAGTGGCCAACTTATAACAGATAAAACAACAATATAATCAACATCTAGGCCACTCCAGGTCATCAAACCCGGCATTCCCTATACATCCTGGTAACTTATGCAAGGCACTACGATGGAGACAAAACCCAATTTCCGGCAACACTCATCCCCACATATGGATTACAAGGTCTTAATCTACCCAGATTATAGAAATCTACTCATGCTTCTTCTACGTTACACTACTATCAAAGGAAGCAACAATAAGAGAGTAAAAAAAATAAGACAATTACCTCTTTCACGATCGATCAAAGTTCCAAGAAAATACACAACGGCAATAAGCAGCAAGCACTGTAAAGGTTTCATCTCTCTCTCCTTTGGCAGCACTTTCCTCTTTGTGAAACTGCTCGTAACTCTACCAAAGAGAAAGACTGCCCCTTTTATATGTCAGTCACCCTTTGCAAAACGCATCTTAGCCGTTCACGCTTAACCTCATCTACCATGGATCATGGCCACGTGCCCCACTCGACTTTGAATTCAAAATGAAAACTATCTCTTCAGTCACCCACCATCTTGCGCCTTAAAGACACGTGCAACGTGACTCCCCAAATCGTGCGATGCCCACCACGCGGCACAGATACAGCCAAACCACCTCCCAAGGGTTATCTGGCACACCTCATCCATGTGATATCCATGGCGAGCGTCCACTTGAGGGCTCATACCCGCCAACTAGCTACCCGCGCTGCGGCCACTTCGGGTCAGCCGCTCAGAAGTGGCCCTTATAAAAAAAATACATAGGGTCTCTTTTCGGGGCTGATCCTCCCCAACTGTGTAGCCCCTACCTAGTCGGTGATTCATCAACAGGCGTGGCGACCCGGGGACTTGAAACCTCATCCCCACCGCCCTCGTTTGATGACTGCTCTTCAGGTGGTCTCTACAGGCCAAGGGCGGCCACTTCTTTGTGCAGTGACCAACCACCCTTATGGACGTTCTCAGCGACTGATCATCCTAGAATGTCCCTTGCATGGAACATTACCTTATGTAGCATTGGCTACCTAGGGACTTAAACTCCCCTCAGGCCAGAAAAAGCTCTACGGTATTCTGCCCTCGCCAGGACGCTCGAGTTGCATGCCCGCCCATGCGGTCAAACGCACGAGCTAGTGGCACAACTATACCTCATCCGTCCTGCGATCCAAATGCAACACCCTTTATCCGAAAGTTGGGGGGACTATAAGGTAAGCCACGCTACCCTAAACTAACCGATGCTGAAAGAGAACGCTCCTTTAGACTTAGTGGTTTGTTCTTTAACTCCAAAATCAAGACAAGTGCCCTTGACTCGGGAACTAGGGGGAGTTGTTAGTACACCATATATTAAACCCAAGTAGTGCTTGCCTCTTTCAGAAACGAACAATAAATCAAACCCCATAAATGGCCAAGGCATAAAGCTAAAAGGGACAAACCAGTCACTTCACCCAATATGCAAGCGCGACACGCGACAGCCCACCCTGCGCGTACAGGTTCCGGCTGACTTGGGCAGGGTAGCCAATTACCATGCCTGCCCTCCCCTTTATGCCAACATATACAAGAGGGGAATAACAACTAGTCCCACATCGAAAACCAACCAAATATGCATTCCTCAACTACCTATATAAGGAAACATTTATTCTATGCCCAAAGTAAGAGGTTCTAGACATCATTAGTCGATTCCCATTATCCTAATTAAACAGTTTTCTGACTTAGGCATCAGAGCGTCGAAGGCAGACCAATCCTGTCTCAACCTCTAATCCAAGAAGCTTTCAGTGTTTTATAGGATTTGGGAAGCTCTTTGACCGCGTTCGTTAGAGACGCTCTGGACAGAACAACTAACCCAACTATTGCACTTCTACTTAAACATCTCAACAGATTTGAGTAGAAACATTTATGGTGAGGCTAAAAGTTGTGTTCAGGTGAAAGGACCTAACCCCGGTTTAGCTCCCTAAACCGGAATCAAACCCTTTCGAAAACACGAACCAACAAAAACCGTAGAAATTTTGGCAGAGTTTCGTTACTAACGTGGAATTACCATTACCTACACGCGGAAAATACACTTCATCCTATGCCACAAAAAGCAAACCGTGGGCACCAATCCCATATGGATTTCTCAATATATCAACAGTAAAGTAAAACAATAAATATAATAGTACTTTACTGAAATCCGGTGTAAAATCGTATAACATAATCAACAGATTACTCAGAGCGACCTCTAATGTATAACCATATACGTATACCACAGTAGGTAGAACTATAAACCTACTGGAAGAAACAAGGTAGCTCGAGCACTATGCCTCCGACCACGACGTGCGACACCAGAGTCCAAACTGCAAACTGGGCACGGAAACCGAAAAGCCCCGGGGAAAGACATGAAAACTGTTAGAGTGAGTAGACGAAAATAAATGTCTTTCACCACATAATATATATATGTTATAAAACATATGCGAGTCCAAATGCAAATGCATAAGTAAAGAAATGGTAGACGAGGGAGACTCTAACTTCTCACGCGTCCGAGTACACGAAGGAGACTCTAACTCCTCATGCGTATGGAGCATGCATCTTAAATACATCGCGGAGTCTCTCATGAACTACCACGCGATAGCACAGTCTGAACCACGGGATCCCAGACCCACACGTGATTCCTAGCCAGAAAGGCCTCGGGTCAGGATATCTGTCCCCCCCCCCCCCCCGGAGCGTACTCGGGGATCAGCCGAGAAGCCAGTGTGTATCGATACAACAACGTAACCGAGACTGTACTCTGTGTAAACCAAATCATAAATCCTTTTCATGCACATGCATAAAACATAATATGTACGTATGTATATTCGTATACGTATATTCGTATAAGCATAATCATAAAACACATGCTCGTAAAATCATAATCAATCTGCATGCTCAAGTTCGTAAATCATATATAAAAGACTCGCAAACAATCCGTGAAAAGAAATGTCTACTCACAGACTAGCGTAACGCAGTTCGCGTTAACCCGTGATCCGGCGGAAAATCCCTCGCCAAAAGAATGATCACGAACCCCTGAATAATTACAATAACCATTTCTCAAAATCATAATTCGACAATTCAAGACAAATCACGAGAAACCATCGTTCTTGGAAACACATAATCCGAATATGACGAATCATCGAAAATCCGATATGTACATCTCAATACCTCGCTATACTTTCGGACGCTCAACTCGAAAAACGAACCTCCCCACTGCGATCGGGGCGCGATTTCAAGTGAAATGGCATGCAACTTGTCAAAAACTCAAAAAGTCAAACTTTGACCGCCGTTGACCACCGCCCACGGCGGCGCCGCCACCAAACGTGAGATTTCTCGGCGGAGTAACCCCTATTCCATGCAAAACCACCCACTGAGAAACTTTGTCAACTGCAATAAAGGCCAATTCTCACTCTAACCATGTCAATTTCATGAAAAACCGAATGTTCACACAAATTTCAATCCCAAAATTCTCCATCCATAAATCAAATTAGGACTCTATACTTACATGGTAGCTTCCTAGTGATGAGAGCTTCAAAGCCCACTCCAAAATTCAGTTCAATTTGGCCGGAAAATACAAACCCGAATTCACTTAAAAACCCTCCATTTTTGGCCAGAAATTCTCCTCTCCACCGCCACTCTCGTCATGAGGGGTGGCCGGAAACATGATGAGGGAGGTGAGACGAAGAGAATGGGATCGGTGCCGCACCGTGGGGTGGCCGGAAACACCTCGCCGCCATGGATGCCGTGGCCACCGTCGAACACCTTCCTCCACCGTGTTGACCAGTCAACAGAGTCAACACATTAATGCCTCATTTGACTTTCCACAAATGGCAACCCACTATTTATAGCCCTTCCTAAAAAGGAAACCTCCAAAAATCACTTTTTCGGCAAACTTCGAATACTCGTAACTTTTCCGTCGTAATTCTGATTTTGATAATTTTCGCGGCAACAAACTCGTCTCGACATGTTCTTCAATTATCACCCAAAGTCAAACACATCGACAAATCCGATAAAAAGTCAACTGTTCAACCCAACACATACATAATTCGATTAAATAATCCACGATCGGAAATATTCGCAACTAAATCTTTGTAACTCAAAATCATACTCCGAAAGTTCCCACGAGCTCGAAATTAAATTCTGAACAACTTCCGTGAAGAAGTCGAAACCAAATTCTCGACCGGTAATTTAGTCGCTAAGAATGCCACCATTTAAATCCGAACTTCAAATATTCATAATTAATTCCTCGGTCGTCCAAATAACGATCCGGAACCGCCCACGAACTCGAAATCACACGTACAACGACTCTCGAGAAGAGACCCAGCTCCAATTCTCGGCCAATAATTAACTCGTTATCAAATCTGGCGATTCAAATAATGTCGAAACTCTGCGACTACGCAGTAACTCACGTATATAGCTGATCATACTGCTGATTCTGATCTGGGTCGTCACAAATCCACCCCCCTTAAAAAAATTTCGACCTCGAAATTTCTGAGTCTGTCGACTGAAAGTAGGAGCACTGCCTCTGCATACTGCTCAACTTCTCAGTGGTAACCTCAACTGTATGACACTGATAACAAACTCCACAATAGGAGATAACTCCGTGCTGAAATCTCTGTACCCTCAAATCTCGAATCTGGTCTGGCTCAACACAGTAGCCAAGTGTTCCTGCATAAGGAACAGATAGGGTACACAACCCGCAATAAACCTGAAACATAGTTCCGCCACACGGAACACAACACACATAAAAGCCAACACAATAGGCGACGCCGAACTATACGGCACAACACACACTCGCCTATGACCACATACGGATTAAAACAACGTGGCAATTCACAACTCAACATGCTCATATCAACATAGCTCAAACATCGGACTCGGGCAATTATCAACCCCATTTCGCTAATCTGACAGTATGTGGTAACACAATCCACTAACTCAGGATCCAACGTCACTCAGATCCAAACTCGCTCCAGCACAATGGAGTACAGCATCATACCTCAAATCGACATCAAGGAACATCAAAATCATAGTAGTCAACAAACTGGTACTGCATGCAATCTCAAACAAGTGAAACTGCTGGTCCCAAATCCTTCGAAACTACAATACTGAGGTCCACAAAATGCCCTCCAAGGTCTTAATAGTCCTCAAAGATCGCCCGCCAATCTGAGGATAAGAACCGGTACTAACTTGTAATCTGGTCCCCAATGCTCGCTGCAAAGCTTGCCAACACTCTGTTGTAGCTGATTACCTCGATCAGCGAACTGGGACACAGGTACGCCACGTAGATGGACAGTCTCCGTCATACACAGCTCTGCCAGCCTGCCACTAGAATCCTTTCCCGAAAGTACAAGGAAACGTACTAAGTTCATCAAATGCTCCATAATGGCCTGACAACTGGTATCACAAACCGAAGTGTGTACTGGCACACAAGATCACAACGACAAACACCACGTCTAACTGAAAATCTTTAATGGCTGATATTTCTTGGCAAGTCTCCGCCTCCAAGCCATCGCCAGTCGACAAATGTGGCATCTACACACACGAGCTGCTACATTGCTCTTCATGTTGCGTCACGAGTAGTAAACTCGAAGTATCAGACACATTCCTGTACCACTAGCGCCAAATGTACGCAAAACAGTGAGCTTCCACATCATCACACACGAACTCAGCTTCCGTAATGCATAACCCGGCTAACACGAAAACTCGAGTCATATACACACGCATGAAACACCGAAGCTTCCAACTTTCAATTGAATGCATCAGCAACAACATCCCAGACGGATGATCAAAGTACAACCTCTAGCCTTTCTCAAACAAACTTAAAGGTGCAGCCATAGTCGTTAGTCGACCCCATCCATATACACTGCCTCAAGCCCAAATCTGGCCGAAAATGCAAGTGGAGGAAACTCAAGTGATCAGTGTACGTCCTACACTGCGCTGCACGCCATAGCTGTAGTGTCTCGAACTCTCTGATGCTAACATAAGGACAGCTACACCTAAATCATACATAGGATACGTAGCTACATAAGGTTCCCACTGCCTGAAACCATGAGCCACCGCTATGCTACACAACATCAAAATATATCCAAATCCAAACCTCGATGCCTCGCCATAACCCATGAACTCATCGCGGTCGTCAGGTAAGGTCAAAACCGAAGCAACGGTCAACCATCCTTCAGGAGTAAGTAACTCTCCTCGCGAGCATCGAACCACTCGAACTTGATGCCTTCTTCGTCAATCTGGAAAGTGAAGTGGCAATCTGGGAAAGTCCTGCACAAGCCGTCGGTAATAGCCTGCCAAACCCAAGAGACCCCTGATCTCTGGTACAATAGTAGGGCAATCCTCAAATCAACACGGCTTCTATCTGGTCAGGATCCATGCCAACTCCCTCGGCTAACATCACACAGCCCAAAATCTTCATGCTAATCAACCAAAATTCATTCTTACAGAACTTCACAAACAGCTAATCGTCTCGCGAAGTCCGCAAAACCGCTCGCATTTACTTCAGGTGCTGGTCCACACTCCTGGAGTGAATCAGGATATTGCCAACGAACATGACCGCAACTCGTCCAGAATCGTCTGAACACATGGTCCATCAAGTCCACACGATCTACGAGGGCATTAGTCAACCAAACAGCATGACCAAGAGCTCATGATGCCCACGCCAAGATCCGAAAGCTGTCCAAACCACATCTGACACATCGATCCTCAATTGATAATATCAGGACCCGAAATCAATCTTCGAAAAGACTGAAGCTCTCGCAAGCTAATCAAACCACTCGTCAATCCGAAGCGAAGGATACTCACTCTCCTCAGAAGCGAATCAGGCTTCGGTAGTCAATGCACCACCTCGTCGAACCATCCATCATCGGTACAAACAATGCAAGGGCACACCACGCAAATACGCGGGGTCACATGAAATCTCCTGAAACATCCTCCAGCAACTCCTGGAGTCAAAACTGTAGCTCCATCAGCTCCGCTGGCTCCGAACGACAAGATGCCGGTAAAATGAGTCCAGCGCTCGGTACAAGCTCAATAGTGTAACCGGTCTCCCGAACTGGAGGAACACCTGGTAACTCCTCCGGAACAACACCTGGAAATTCGGGAACCACCTCGATGTCGCCAATGTCGGGCATAGCAACCGTAATATCCACATCATAAACTAAGCAAGCAACATAATCCGTCTCCACCATCCACAACATAAGCTAAACAACAACACAACTTGTTTCCACCATCCACTCGATCATCACCACGAAACAGTATATCGGGGAAATCTGGTCGTCGAAACACAACATCCTTCTCGAGGCACTCGAACACAACCAAATGCGTCGTCAGTAAGTCCATACTCACAATCACACCAAAACCACGATGTCTAGCTATAACAGATTCGCGGCTAACATATAACCTCCAACAAGGATCTCGCAACCTCCAGATGGATACAACACTCTCCAACAGCTCGGAAGTGGAGATGCAGGTACAATAGCCATGCATATCAAGCAACAGTAACCTCGGAGAAAAGTCTGTCCTCAAACAAGGTCATGGCACGAACTCCAACATGCCCAACTAGCCGCCCACATCAATAGCGACATTGTTGAATTATTCATCAAAAGGCTACATTGGTCAGACTCCAGGTACAACATGAGGATCTCCTCGCGAACTCTGAGCTGTCGAACCGTTAAAACAGCTGGCTGAGGGTGCTCCCTCGTAACGTGACCCTCCTGGCCACCGAAACGTGACCCTCCTGGCCACACAAATCACCGCAACACCTGCTGCGTGAAAGGATCACCAACGATCGCCCAAACTCATGTCACAGGAGCAAATCCGCTACTCCGCGATCTCCGCCATTGTCAAACAGATCCTCTGCCTGATCTGATGGCCCTCAACAATATCGAAAATGCCACAGCCTGACGAAATCACTGATTCCGAGGTGCCAGAACTCAACCTCATCAAAATCTCGACTAAGTCCATTTCCCACAAACCATCACATCGAAAACCGCGTACACCTTTCCTTCTCAATAGCCTCGCCACTGAGTGCAGCACACTAAGCTCCTCACGGCTATCTCGAAGCATATCAATCAGACTCTCTCTGATACTCAGGTTCAAACTCATCTCGAACCTCGTGCATAGCTTCCTCTGAAGCCACATAACACGTGCAAACAGGGGTAAACATGTGAACCACGCAGCTCTGCCTCAGGTGGGTAAACACTCCACATTCGAATGCTGAATAGCTTGATTAAATCATTACCGTATAAACAACACCCTGAATGTAGGCCATGGAGTCGCAACCGGAACTCACACAATATCAGCCCACCAAATATAACAATCTGACTCAGCCAAACATCAACTGCCACAATTCTCAACTCTGAGGCAACATACAGACGCTCATACACACACAACCAGGCAAACCGTGCCACACAAATCTTTGAACTCGGAATACTCATCCAAATCCACAGTTCTCTGGCAAATCGCGCGTCGATTGATCCTCAATAGGATCCACAACCGAAACGACAAGGAAAGCACGTCAGGGAGGCATCCTAATGAATAAAACATCGTTCACAACAAGTGGAACGTAATTATGGAACTTCAAATATTTGAAAGTATACAACACCCGGAATATTGATGAGTATCCGCTGGCCGGTCGGGTCACCATTCCAGACATGCTGTACATTCTCAAATATCCTTAGTAAACACGACTACAGAAGTCTACAGAACCTACAACCTAATGCTCTGATACCAAGCTGAAAGGACCCAACCCCGGTTTAGCTCCCTAAACCAGAATCAAACCCTTTCGAAAACACAAACCAACAAAAACCATAGAAATTTTGGCAGAGTTTCGTTACTAACGTGGAATTACCATTACCTGCACGCGGAAAATACACTTCATCCTATGCCACAAAAAGAAAACTGTGGGCACCAATCCCATCCGGATTTCTCAATATATCAACAGTAAAGTAAAACAATAAATATAATAGTACTTTATTGAAATCCGGTGTAAAATCGTATAACATAATCAACAGATTACTCAGAGCGACCTCTAATGTATAACCATATATGTATACCACAGTAGGTAGAACTATAAACCTACTGGAAGAAACAAGGTAGCTCGAGCACTATGCCTCCGACCACGACGTGCGACACCAGAGTCCAAACTGCAAACTGGGCACGGAAACCGAAAAGCCCAGGGGAAAGACATGAAAACTGTTAGAGTGAGTGGATGAAAATAAATGTATTTCACCACATAATATATATATATATGTTATAAAACATATGCGAGTCCAAATGCAAATGCATAAGTAAAGAAATGGTACACGAGGGAGACTCTAACTTCTCACGCGTCCGAGTACACGAAGGAGACTCTAACTCCTCACGCGTACGGAGCATGCATCTTAAATACATCGCAGAGTCTCTCATGAACTACCACGCGATAGCACAGTCTGAACCACGGGATCCCAGACCCACACGTGATTCCTAGCCAGAAAGGCCTCGGGTCAGGATATCTGTCCCCCCCCCCCCCTGGAGCGTACTCGGGGATCAGCCGAGAAGCCAGTGTGTATCGATACAACAACGTAACCGAGACTGTACTCTGTGTAAACCAAATCATAAATCATTTTCATGCACATGCATAAAACATAATATGTACGTATGTATATTCGTCTACGTATATTCGTATAAGCATAATCATAAAACACATGCTCGTAAAATCATAATCAATCTGCATGCTCAAGTTCGTAAATCATATATAAAAGACTCGCAAACAATCCGTGAAAAGAAATGTCCACTCACAGACTAGCGTAACGCAGTTCGCGTTAACCCGTGATCCGGCGGAAAATCTCTCGCCAAAAGAACGATCACGAACCCCTGAATAATTACAATAACTATTTCTCAAAATCATAATTCGACAATTCAAGACAAATCATGAGAAACCACCGTTCTCGGAAACACATAATCCGAATACGACGAATCGTCGAAAATCCGATATGTACATCTCAATACCTCGCTATACTTTCGGACGCTCAACTCGAAAAACGAACCTCCCCACTGCGATCGGGGTGCGATTTCGAGTGAAATGACATGCAACTTGTCGAAAATCCAAAAAGTCAAACTTTGACTGCCGTTGACCGCCGCCCACAGCGGCGCTGCCACCAAACGTGAGATTTCTCGCCGCCACCAAACATGTAACTCAAAATCATGCTCCGGAAGTTCCCACGAGCTCGAAATTAAATTCTGAACAACTTCCGTGAAGAAGCCGAAACCAAATTCTCGACCGGTAATTTAGTCGCTAAGAATGCCACCATTTAAATCCGAACTTCAAATATTCATAATTAATTCCTCGGTTATCCAAATAACGATCCGGAACCGCTCACGAACTCGAAATCACACGTACAACGACTCTCGAGAAGAGACCCAGCTCCAATTCTCGGCCAATAATTTAGTCGTTATCAAATCTGGCGATTCAAATAATGTCGGAACTCTGCGACTACGCAGTAACTCACGTATATAGCTGATCATACTGCTGATTCTGGTCCGGGTCATCACATCAGGATCCTACAAGTATAGTCGGCGTAAGCATTCACCACAAAGCTCTAACTGAGAGAGAGTTTGGGAGGAGCATTTATGTTAGTGCGATTTTGGTGCTGCAAAATGTTTGGTCTTTATGTATAGATTTTACCAATGTCTCTATTGTGAATTATGATTTAGAGGAAGATTGGTGAATGGTATTTCTATTTTTTTTAATCACAGGTTGTGGTGTTTTCTCACTCGCGCTCTGCGTGTTATCTCAATGTGACATTGAACACCATTGTCATGGTTTATTGGTCTTTCTAGTCTTGATAGTCATGGGAGTGTTGTAGTCATATACACACAGAAATATGCTTATTTTGATAGTGTTTATTACGAATATGTCTAGAGATTTTGGGCTTTTCATCTTATATGGTCACTATGTGAGGGTTGCTACTTGATGGATGTGTTTGATGTAGGTTCATAGCCCTCAAACGCAGAGTTAGAGGGCATCCTACTATCAAAACTCGATGTCTTGATCTAATCTTCAGTCACAGACTACAATTCAATGGCACTAATATTCTTGACACATATGGCTCCCTAAAGCACAACAACTAAACGTATATACACAACACATTATTTTTGTTTTCTTGTTATTTCATCTACGGTTTACAGCTGACTTGTTTCATGTAAAGGTCATTTCGAAGGACAGTGGACCTCTTGTGACAAAAGATCTTCTGATTTGTTCGGTCAGCAATACTGCTCCCTGTTCGATGCAAAAATATCTCTCGGGAAGAGATCCTTCTCGCGAAGCAGTCTCTTTTATCTCGGATGTTTTAACCGCGTGGGCCGGTCTATCCTGTATGTGCTTCGTATGCTGGCGTGCCACCGTCTCTCGACGGAATATGGACTGATCACAGCCGCCTGACTTCTATATTATGCGATTAGAACAGGGAGAGCACCAACCCTGCTCAAATAGGTCCTTTTTGCCTAGAAACCTAGGACTTGATATGTGAATCTCTCGCTAAGTCTTGAAATCGATACTCCACACGTCCTTTCTCGTGTAAAGCAGAGCAATCTCTTAACAGATTGTTGAGAACACTCGCTCCCTTTGAGTATTCAAGCTCCCAACTTACAAGTGAGCCGCTCTTCAACTTTCCGTTTGCAGTTTGCTTCCTTGGAGTCGTTATACTTTCACTCGATAGGTGACAAGCACTTAGATTTTCTGGCTGCAAAGAAGATAGAAATCTCGAGGACGAGACGTCTAGTCTAGGTTTGTTTGCGTATAGCAAGATTGATTGATTGGGGGGGGGGGGGGGCTCTCATAAGATCCTCGCTCTCCTAATATACTCGCTTAATAACAGTCATTCATTCCATCTCAAATTCCTCTGCTCTTATAATCACAGTCTGAATCCAACACCAGCATACGTGTCGTAATCACTCATAGATCTTCTAATTCCATCATAACTCTTCCAAGAGTTCTATACAAAATGAAACTAGTTATGACAGAACCTAAGCCGCATAGAACCAGCTAATAAGACATAGTTCTAATAGAACTCAAAGTCTTCTTCTAGCAAAGCTCGCCAGACATTATATAACTTGACTCTTCGCCAAGCACCATTAATTATAATGGGCCGCTCGCATAGACCTCGGCCATCCAAGCCCAAAATGAAATTCTTTATTTAGGCCCAAACATTGCCCATCAGGTCTTGAACTTGGAAACTTTCTGAACAAGCGAAAAGACTTGAATATATCTTGACCAATGTACCCATTGACTTTGAAACGCTATACCATCACTCGAACGCCACGTCAACCAACTCTTCGAAAAAGTATGACGCTCGACTGACACCTCTATAAGAGCACCAGTCCATATCCGCAAATTTCATCTTTCAACAAAACCCTTTCACCTACTCAGAACCCTGCACTTTCTAACTCTCTCAGTCAAAAAGATCAAATCTTTCCTTCTCACCGCCGTCAATCCTTATTCCTCAGACAAAATGCCTCATCGCAAAGACATCTCCATCCCTTATGAAACTCCTGACGCCAAGAAATTCTCCGAACAGCTCAAGGCAGTCGCTAAACGACATAACCCAGACGCCGTCTGCACTCTTACTGTAGACCCGATAGAAAACACAGGTCTGTTTGGTCCATTGGATTGGGCATAGTACGGAGAAGAGTGAAGAAAATGGATCCCAAGATCCTTCATTAGAGTATCTACTTCTCCAGACATGAATGCAGCCCCACGGTCTGAAACAAAACTCTCAGGGATACCAAACCTACAAATAATATCTTCAAAGAGGAACTGGCGGATGGCCTTTATAGACGATACCCTAAGAGGTCGAGCTTCGACCCATTTTGTGAAGAAATCAGTAGCCACGATGATAAACTTATGCCCCTCAGATGAATGAGGATGAATCATTCCTATTAAGTCCAAAGCCCATCCTCGAGCTGGCCAAGGCTTGATTATTGGCTGTAATGGTATTCTGGGCATATGGTTGACTGGACCATGTTTCTGGCATTCTTCACAACCTTTGGCGAACGTGATGCAGTCTCTGAGCATTCCTGGCCAATAAAAGCCATGTCTTCTTAATAACCATCTCATCTTGGGACCAGCCTGATGTGCCCCTGCAATCCCAAGATGGACCTCTCTCATTAACCGCTTAGCGTCACGTCCAAAGACACACCTTAACAGTATGCCTTCCTCTCCCCTTCTATATAACTCAGCATCCTTGAGTACATAATTGGGAGCTAAAAATCGAATCCGCTTGTCAACCGGATTATTAGGATCCTGGAGATAAGAGATGATTTCTTGTCTCCAGTCCTTGTCAATGTGATCAAGTGTAGCAACGTACCATTCATTTTTATCTTCTTGTCGTACAATGAAAGATGGAAGGGTTCTTCTTTCAACCTTTAATATATGTTCGCGTACCCCATCTTGCAAACTGATACCCGTTGCTAGTTGAGCCAACTCATTAGCTGCATAGTTCTTCTCGCGAGGAACATGACTCAACTCCACTTCTGTAAACAACTTTAATAAGTCACAGGTCCTCCTCGCATAAGGCTCTAATATTGGACCTGCCTTGTATTTTGTCTCAAGTTGTCTGATCACCAGTTGGGAATCTCCAAGGACATGCACATCATTGATCTCCATATCTAGCAGAAGTTCTAACCCAATGATTAAAGCTTCGTACTCTGCTTGATTGTTTGTGCACTTGAAGTCCAACCTGAAAGAATAAGAATAAGTTTGGCCGCGTGGGGAGATCAAAGCTACCCCTGCCCCGGCCATAGAACTCGTATTGGACCCATCAAAATATAAACACCAGGGGGCCAAGTCAATACGAGCAAGATCCAGTTCTGGCCCCTTAACCACCTCTTCCATGGGATGATGAGCCAAAAAATCAGCCACTGCTTGGCCTTTTACCGCCCTCTGAGGGACATATTGCAAAGAAAATTCTGACAAAGCTAGAATCCACTTGCCAATGCGTCCACGGAGAATCGGTCTGGACAACATATACTTCACTAAATCTGTTTGTGCAATAACACACGTAGTGAAGGAAAGCATATAGTGCCTCAACTTACACCCTGAAAAGTATAAGGCTAGGCATAACCTTTCCATTGGAGAGTATCTCGTTTCACAATCGTTCAAGGTACGACTAAGATAGAAAATAGCACGTTCAACTCCGGCCGTGTCGTCCTGAGCTAATAGACTTCCAATGGAAAGTTCAGTAGCTGATATATACAGCTTAAGAGGAACCCCAGGTCTTGGAGGAACCAAGACAGGTGGGTTTGTTAAGTAGGCTTCAATGGTTTCAAAAGCCTCTTGATGTATAGGCTCCCATACAAAGTCTTTTTGATTTTGAAGCTTAAGCAACGTGAAGAATGGTTGTGTTTTCCCAGCAGCATTGGCAATAAACCGTCGTAAGAAATTAATTTTTCCCAATAAACGTTGTAGCTCTTTCTTACTCTTTGGTGGGACTGCATTGAGAACTGCTTGTTTCTTGTCATCCGGTATCTCAATCCCACGCTGATGGACCAAAAAGCCCAGGAAATCTCCTGCCTGGACGCCAAACACACATTTGGCTGGGTTCATCTTCAGTTGATGTTGCCTCATTCTGAGAAACACTTGCCTTAAGTCTTCAAAATGATCACTTCTGTGTTTCGTTTTAACTACCATATCATCAATATAGACCTCCATGGTCTTACCAATAAGATCATGAAAGATCAAATTCATAGCTCGTTGGTAGGTTGCCCCTGCATTTTTAAGTCCAAATGGCATATCCACGTACTCAAAAACACCGGCAAAGCCAGGGCACCGAAACGCAGTTTTATGTCTATCTGCTTCAGCCACTGGAATTTGATGATAACCAGCAGTGCCATCCATGAATGTCAACATTTCATGGCGGGCAACTGAGTCAACCAACAAATTAGCTACTGGCATAGGGTATGCATCCTTTGGGGTTGAATTGTTCAAGTCTCTGTAGTCGACGCATACTCACATCTTTCCATTCTTTTTCTTAACTGGGACTATATTGGAAAGCCACTCATTATATTTGGCTACACGTATAATCCCTGACTTGAGCATTTTCTCGACCTCTTCCTTGACTAGAATTGTTGTTTCTGTGTTTATGCGACGCATCTCCTGTTTTACAGGCTTCTTCCCTTCGATGATGGGCAAATTATGACAAACCAAATCTGGTGACAGACCAGGCATGTCATCGTATTTTTCTGCAAAACAGTCTGCATATTCTTTTAGCAACTCAATAAACTTGAGTCTTTCCTCAGGCTCCAAGAAGGTACTAATAGCCACAGAGATTGGCTCTTCATGTGTCCCAATATTAATGTGTTCAATGGGATCCTTGACTTTGGGAGGTAAATCATCTAGAGCTGCTGGAGCTAATTTAATCTCGTCCTCCTCCTCAAAGTCTTGCAAAACGTCTTCATCCACGTATTCCAAGGCTGCAACCATTGGAACCTTCTCAAAGGCTTGGCTCTCTAATAGAAAATTATGAAAGCGTTCGTGTAGAGAAAGACAAGCCTCGGTCTCTATTTCTGATAGAGACCCAATCATGGAGAACGTTTGGACGGTAGCTCAATGGTGTAGAGTCTTTTACTATCTTGAGTTGCTTGAAGTATACCCCACTGAGCTAATTCAGAGGTCGTAACGCCAACTGGGCGGCCCTTACCGTCGATGCAACATACCTCCAATAGCCTAAGGTCACTGTGGTAATATCTGGCCTCTAATGCATTAGCAGAAACAGAATATGGACGAGGGTTAGCATTGACAAGCTCTGCTTCGCCTAACTCCATGTTCCAGAGTAACTTCTGCTGATGAAGTGAAGATGGTACACAGTAGCTTCGATGTATCCAGTCACGCCCTAGGATTGCACTATATGGAGATGTGCATTCTACCACAAAGAATGTATAAGTGCCTGAAGCCAGCCATATGTGTACCTGCAAGAAGACAATTCCCAAGGTCTTGGTTATGCTACCCTGAAAGTTTCTGACACTAAGCGAGGTCTCTTGGATAGCAGACTTGGGAACGCCTATTAAGGCCATTGCCTTAACAGTGATGATGTTAACCGCTGCCCCTGAGTCCACTAGGAGTTTATTCAATTGAATCCCTTGGACTTGTCCTGTGACATATAACGGTCGCATGTGCATGGCCATGTCAATAGTAGGCTTGGAGAACATCATCTGTCATTTTGTGTGTGATGAATCCATCTCTGGTATTTCAAACAGTGTTGAATCATTTGGTAGCTCTGGTTCTTCATCTGGTAATACTACACTGTTGACATTCTTGGATTCACCTTTTGATGCTGACGGAGACAAAGCATATTTAGAGGATAAGACATACACCATGTTAATGGTGGAAGTATCTTCCTCGATACAGGCAAGTGCTTCAAGATCTTCGTCCTCACCGTAGTCTAACAACTGCTCATCGTCGTCGTAGTTATCATCTCCAGCCAAGTGTCCATCCTCTTTAGACATTGTAGTGACCTCAAGATGGGCTACTTGCTGTATTGGATCCTCAGGAATAGGATCAATGGCTGCTGGTAGTAATGGTGGTGGAGTTTTCTCCTTGGGAGAAATGATTAATTTTTGGGCCTTTGCTTGTTCTTCCACAACCAAAGGCCTGGGTTTCCATTGCAAGACTGGAGGCTTGCTTGGAGTGTCCTGTTTCTGCATGCCCCCTGTTCCCTTAGGGGGTGTCTTTAGCCCTACTGTTTTCATCGTGTCTTCCTCAAAGGTGAGGCGTCTCCTTACTGGCTGTCGTTTTGTAGTCTCACGATGAATCTCCTGAGTAGATTCAGGCTCTTTACCTTTAGTCCCTAACTCTGGGTTTCGTTCAAAAACCATTGGTCTTTGGGCTCTCACTTTAGGCTCGCGAGATTTCTTCCCAAAGACCACCAATGGGTTTGCTGCAAGGGTGTTCAATCTCCTTTGCAACACTTCTGGAGGAAACTCCAGGTCTTCTTCTTTGATGAGGCCAGCCTCATAAGCATCCAATGCTCTCTTGGCCCTACCAAAGCGTCGTTGAAGGTTTCTCCTCTTGCTCGGGGTTACCTCCACGGTTTTTCCTTTCTCCCTTATGTACCAAACATCCTCATTTGTAATATTTCTCGAAGCTGGAGGAATATATGGCTTCGCGAGCGTACTTGCAACTTTAGACTCAAGTGTTTTAGCCAGACCGGCTTGGTCTATTTCTCGCGAGCGCTTGGGAACTGGAGTATCCCTTTGTCTTGCTTGTGGGGGCTGATAATCTGTGTTCGAGAATAGTTCTGGGAAAGACTTGGCTGCCTGAGCCAGTTCTTCATAAGAGATCTTCAGTCCACTTCTGAGTTTACAATGTGCACAAAGGGCCACTGGCGATTCTGCTCTGGGATCCACCTTTTCTTTTCCTTTATTCCTTGGTGTGTAAGATGGATTCTCGCCAGTAGTTGGTTGGTCGTTGGACTGTTTTCTTTTATTTGATTTGTCACGTGTCAATTCCAACATTCCAACCATGGGCATGTGGGTGGTCAAGTTTGACAAGGGCTTTTGTTCTATTTTTATCACTCCCTCGTCAATCAACTGATGTATCTTGAATTTCAAATCTCAACAAGCACTTGTGGTGTGACATCCCCATTTGTGGTGGTATCGACAATAAGGCAAACCCCTAACATCCTCAGGATGTGGGTCAGGTACTCCCAAATTATCAGGAACCACAGCTATTCCTTCTAAGCATAGCTCATTGAATATCTCCTCTCGCCAAGACGCGTCATATGTTATGCGGGTCCGCTTAGGTCGGACAAACGCTATATTTCGCTTAGCTCTTCGCCTGGACTTCTTCCTCGCATGAGTCGGTTTATTTTGACTGTCCCCTGAAGAAGTACCACTGGCAGGAGGAGTTGTAACTGGAGGAAATGGTGTTCTATGAGGATATTCTAGGTGAAAATCCATCTCGCCCCCGTCTTTGATCACAATCACCTCCCAATTGATCAAACCCTGGATTTTATCTCTCAAGGTCGAACATATTGCTGTTCGATGACCAAAGTGATTGTGGAACCTGCAAAAGTGTTGGGCTGGCTCTGTATACCGTAGGTGTCTGAGTTTGAAGACTGGATAAAAGAAGATCAGCCCCATATCCCTTAGCCTATCGAAATATTCTTATGTCATATCCAATCTGAATGAATATGCTAAATAGGAAGATTAATTCCAAGCCTCCGTGTCTTCAAGGAGTCTATTAGGTGATGACCAATTCACCTCAACCATATTCACCTCAACCAAATTCACCTGTGGAGGAGGGAACGGCTCGGAATCTACTAGTGCAGCTGTTTTGGACGATCCTTCCAATTCTAATTTTCCTTCATTGATCCACTTCTGGATCTGATCTTTAAGCTTAATGCAGTCCTTGGTAACGTGGTTCCATGCTCCATGGAACTTGCAATACTTCTTACCCTTTAACTGCTCAGCTGTGGGAAGTGGTCCAAAGTCTGCCTTGACGACACGCAGACTATACAACTCGTCCAAAATTTCATAAGCCATGTTGGCGTCATAAGTGTACTTCTCAAATTCTGGCTTAGTGAAGGCCACTGTTGAGAGTTTGATTGGACCTCTACTCTTCTGGAGCTTGCGGGGTTTTATAACCTTGTTTGTTGATAAGTCAACAGCATCCACATGATCACCATCAGAGTCTGATTCCTGGTCATCTAAACCTTCAATATAAGCCACTGTTTTTGGCTTCAACTTATCATAGGTTCGACTACTATACGTCCCCTTGGACACGTTTCTTCTGTTATCTCTCTCTTGCATGTTGCTATGAGCTTTAGTCACAGCCGTGATGAACTCATTCAGAGAGTAATATTTGCTGTTTAAGAATAGCTGGTGGAACGTGTCCTCCAGACCATTCTTAGCCATCTAGACCACCTCTTCCTTGCTCAGAGGGGTCTTACATAGATTGTACTCTGACCGGAAACGGTGTAGGAAGGTGACTGGACTTTCTGTCACCGATTGGCTCAAGGAAGCCAGCTTTCCAACAGTAGTCTCTGGCCTTGCCGTTCCAAAGTGATCTATGAACAAGGCCTCCATATCCTTCCACTCACTGATCGAACCCTTCTCTATTCCAGTATACCACACAAGGGCTGATCCTGATAACGATGAACCAAAAACTCTTAGTTTGAGTCCTTCATCTTCGGCAAATTGGCCTAACTGCAGAGTAAAATAGGTCAAGTGTGTTGCCGCATTTGCATCGTCATCACCAGAAAAAGTCTGGAAGGTTTGGTGTTTGTAAAATTTTGGCCAACGCCACTCGTTGGGGTCATCTTTCATTGGAGGAAACGGTGTCTCGTAAGTTTCATGCATCTTAGATAGTTGTATGTTACAATCATCTAAGAACTTATTTAACCGTTGCTCCTAAGCAAAAGGAAAAGACTCCTCGTGCCTGGTTTTCTTGGCCAAGTCGGATACGGATTTGGTTAGAGATCCTATGTCATTGTCTACCCTTTGTGATAGAGTCGCCGCGTATCGGCGATATTCCTCCAATCCTTTTTCCATTTGGCGAAGGATATCTATCCGTAGTCTGTCTTGACCTTCTACCAAACTAGTCACCTGGGCCCCCATGGCCTCTCTCTCCTCACGATCCTGATTTAACTCTGCCTGTAGTGCCTGGAATCCAACTATTGCTGTATCAACTAATTGGGCCTGAGTGGTGAGAAGTTCTGCCTGTTGCTCGATTTTTTGTTCGAGCACCAACTGGTGATTAGCCTGGTGAACATCTCGCCTGGCTGCATAAGCCAGGTATTGTTCGAGCGTAAGCCCAGTTATTTCCGCCTCACTCAAAAATTGGAAAGACATGGTGTCTAAGTTGTTAGCGAAAATAACCTCAACCGCTTGATTACTCAATGAACGACACTCCGTAGATGTGTGTTCACGGTAAACCGGTCGTGGATGTTTGCGACACTGAGGATAGACCCTTCGATAAGGATCTTCAATTGTCGCTTATAGATGCAAAGAGATATTGTCCCACTGGGCGTGCCAAAATGTTCGATGCAAAAATATCTCTCGGGAAGAGATCCTTCTCGCGAAGCAGTCTCTTTTATCTCAGATGTTTTAACCGCGTGGGCCGGTCTATCCTGTATGTACTTCGTATGCTGGCGTGCCACCGTCTCTCGATGGAATATGGACTGATCACAGCCGCCTGACTTCTATATTAAGCGATTAGAACAGGGAGAGCACCAACCCTGCTCGAATAGGTCATTTTTGCCTAGAAACCTAGGACTTGATATGTGAATCTCTCACTAAGTCTTGAAATCGATACTCCACACGTCCTTTCTCGTATAAAGCAGAGCAATCTCTTAACAGAGTGTTGAGAACACTCGCTCCCTTTGAGTATTCAAGCTCCCAACTTACAAGTGAGCCGCTCTTCAACTTTCCGGTTGCAGTTTGCTTCCTTGGAGTCGTAATACTTTCACTCGATAGGTGACAAGCACTTAGACTTTCTGGCTGCAAAGAAGATAGAAATCTCGAGGACGAGACGTCTAGTCTAGGTTTTTTTGCGTATAGCAAGATTGATTGATTGGGGGGGGGGAGCTCTTATAAGATCCTCGCTCTCCTAATATACTCGCTTAATAACAGTCATTCATTCCATCTCAAATTCCTCTGCTCTTATAATCACAGTCTGAATCCAACACCAGCATACGTGTCGTAATCACTCATAGATCTTCTAATTCCATCATAACTCTTCCAAGAATTCTATACAAAATGAAACTAGTTATGACAGAACCTAAGCCGCATAGAACCAGCTAATAAGACATAGTTTTAATAGAATTCAAAGTCTTCTTCTAGCGAAGCTCGCTAGACATTATATAACTTGACTCTTCGCCAAGCACCATTAATTATAATGGGCCGCTCGCATAGACCTCGGTCATCCAAGCCCAAAATGAAATTCTTTATTTAGGCCCAAACACTCCCATTAAAGGTAGATCCAACTTATAAGTATGAGTTATTCTCATATTCATTCTGCCTCTATTACGTAGAGGAAGATTGTCGTTCTTTTTGTATGTTGCTTGTGGACTTTGAATCATGAAATTGTTACATTAGTCGTTATATCTCTTGGTGAAATTATTTTCCCTCTTTGTTCTCCTCTCTTTACAGCAGAAAGTAGTTTAGGAATGCCACAAGAAAAAGTCCTCCCATCAGAGGTTAGTACTCGGCGAATCTTGAGTAATCTGATACAAGATCCAAAGTCAATTGGGAGCGGATGCAACAGTTCATAGCATATTGAAACTGGCTACACGGCACCAGTAAGGAGTTTCTCTGGCCATGCATGCACACTGTGGAAGCCAATTGGCTGCTGTAGAGAAGATGGTTAGAGAGGACATTACTCATAAAGAACAAGTATCTGGTGTAGCTGAGGAGGTCATAATGGTTGAAGGAGACAAGTCACTGCAGCTGCCGAGAAGCTCAAGCTTAACAGGGCTAGTACGTGAAGGCGACAATCTATCGAGAATGGCTCAGACAACTATAGTAACTGAGAAGTCGAAACATGAAAAAAGAGTGGCTGAAGAAGACAGTTTACCAAGCATCAGTTGTTCAACAAACTCGGTTGAGATTCCTTCTTGGAGAACAATTGGAGCTAAAAGGCCAAGACAGCCACTGAGCTTAAGAACTTCACTCCTTGACTAGACTATACAGAAGAACAACTAAACATTTTTGACTTTGATTGAAGCAACACAACTCAATTTGTTCAAAGTCCTAAACAACTCAATTTTCGACAGTTTCTCAATGACATCAATTTTGATTGCGAAGGGTTGGATAATTTACTAGTGGAATATGATGATGGGAAGTTGCATGGACTGAAGCATCTCTATGTACGTAATTGGTCCGAGTTAAAGCTTGAAATAGTTGATGAACACAACATGGTGTTTCAAAACTTAGAAGACTTAGCATATAGAGATTGTTGATTCCTTGAAGGAATTATATATTGGTGGATTTCCACATGGATCTTTATTTATTCTGAAGTTTTCATCAAGTTACTTGTATTAAATTTTCAAAATTGTTGTATGGTGTGGCAAGTAGGAAAAAATTTATTCTTGTATTGCACATTTGCATAACATAACTAATTTTTTTTATTAAAAATTTATTGATTTGCGACGGCAAAATTTTCGTCGCGATCCCTATGTAAAAGTCCAAAATACCCTGAACAAGTTTGGCGACGGCTATTTTTCTATCGCCAAATTTGTTTGTAATGGCTATTTGTCGTTGTCAAGAGCATTGGCGACTGCACCATTGCCGACGGCTTGGTTGGTCCAAGTCACTCAAAATCTTTAATGCAAGACCATAAACGATAGAATATATAACTTATACAATGACAAAATAAATTGATAAAAGTATTCTCACGGCTGCTCAATTGACTTAATTGTTTAAATTCATATATACGTAAAAATTGTGTAATTTTTTTTTTGACGAAAACATGCGATATTGCATTAGATTATTAGCAAAATATATCGAAAAACACCTAGTCTAACATTCCCTAATTTAATGAGGCAAATTTAGACTAAACAGTGATGCATTACTGATACATTGAAACCCATTGAAAACAAGACGTAGTCTATCAAAGCTTTAGATGAGACTAGCCTAGGCTACTTTAACGTCTAAGACATCCTTGCTTTGCCCAAATCAGCAAAGCTTCCCTCTTTGACTTCTACATCTACAATAGTAGGACTTGCAAACATATGACTGCCTGTAACCAAAATGAATACAACTTCAGCCTCTTCTTCCTTAACATTGAGAACCCTAGAGTTAGGGTTTCTCCTCATCAACAAAGGTGTCGACTGACTACCCTTGAAGACCTTATTGCTATCTGTTTCGTTATCAAAAGCCAGCAAACGATGAAACCTTTGTTCTTGAACTCCATCTCTGCCAAAAGTGATCCTTGAGGAAGAGATCCTTCCATCTACTGCTTTGGTGGTACTCATGGTTATGCGCACACATGAGGGAAGATGAAGATTGTTGAAGAGAAACACAACTGACTCCAGATCCGGCACCGTCGATTAGAGACTAGACTTTTTCTCTTAGAGAGAACTAGATTTTTTTTGTGTATTTCTTGCTGTAAATTGTGTAATTTATACGTAGATAACTCATTAATTAATTTGGTCTAGCTTACAAAGTAAAACCTCCTCTGGATGTACACGGTAAATTTGATGTTAACTGGCTCCGGACTCTCGTAGAAAGCTTATCCGGAAAATGAAGAAAAGAAATAGTTTCCACGAGCTAAATGTGTAAAGCAAAGCAATCAAGCAAGCATTAAGCCATTAAGCATGGAGAGTTAAACCACACGTGTCTCTTCTGCTATGACTTGCGACGTACGAGTGTGATTAAGGGCGAGAAGTAGTACAGCACACCACAGAAATGAGAGATGCATAGAAACGTGAAACGCGAGAGATAGGTTAAGTGCGAATCACGTGGGGGGAACGCAGTGGTTATGTACAGTGGTCACGTATGTCTTCCTTGTTTTTACAGCTATTTTGTTACCAGTAGCGAAGTCACGGGTTCAATCATCCGACTCTGGAGTCTTGACGTTACCCTAGAGTCGTTGCCCCACCGGCTCACCTTAAGCTAAAAACCTTTACGTTAAGAAATCGTAGAGGGTGCAATCATCAATTATCGTTGATCGTATATGGCCTTTTGGTCTGGTGTCATCAGATATTGTATACGTACAAGACTTATTCTATGCGCCATTTAGTAGTAGTTGAAGAAGCTAGGTTTGGTTTTGGTAGATCCATGATGAACGTCAGACCTGTGGTAACGTACCTGTACGTTATGCTAAAAGCCTAAAGCAAATAACTAATGGGCTTGTTAAGCAAAACCAGATGGGCTATCCATTAAGGTGACAAAATCAGTTTCGAAAATATTTCAATCCTGGGGTGAAGCCGAGATCGTCGAACTTGGAGAATGGGTCTTGAAGCGAACGGTAGAAAGTATAAAGGCGCATGGTTCAGCAAAGTTCCAACCGGTGTGGGAAGACAATTTTGAGATCATTGAAGTCTACAATAAAGGGTCGTATCAATTAAGAGACGTGAAAACTGGGCAACGACTCCTAAGACCATGGAATGCAATAGACTTGAAAAAGTGTTATATGTGAGAACTTAGGAGGTACGTGTTTCTAGCTTTGTCATTCTTTGCAAATAAAGACTTGTGATTAAGTAAGTGCGAATTGTTGAATTTCTTATCGAGCAAGCTCCATTGTTGGGAGAGAAATCGACTCTTCAATGTTAATTGAACTACGATTTATAAATAAAAGAAAACATGTGTGTTTCTATCTACCCAATATTTTTACATTCTGATGTTTCGGGTATCTGTAGAAACTATGGTAAGTTGGCGGATAACAAAGTTACGATGAATGAGACAAAAGAAGCTAGACGTTGCGCATTCGAAGTTAATCAAGTTTAATGTCTATAGCGAGACCTGAAGAACGATAATTTGTATGGTCAAGTTTGAAAGCTTGAGAGCAGAATCTCTGGCTGAGAACGTGTATGGTCAAGTTCGAAAGCTTGAGAGCAGAACCTCTGACAAGAATGTGTATGGTCAAGTTCGAAACCTCGAGAGCAGAACCTCTGACAAGAATGGGTACAACAAAGTTCGAAAGCTTGAGAGCAAAACTTCTGGCTGAGAATGTATATAGTCAAGTTTAAAATCTCGAGAGCAGAACCTCTGACAAGAATGTGTACGGTCAAGTTCGAGAATTCGAGAGTGGAACCTCTGACCGAGAAAATAAATGAGTTCCAAAAGTTTAAGTATGGAATACGTAATTGAGAAAGAATATTCGGTCAAGTTCAAAGTTTGAGAGCGTAACCTCTGACTGGAAAAAAAGTAGCCAAGTTCGAAATCATAGAGTAGAACCTCAAGCTAAATAAGAGCATTTTTCTAAGTTAACGATGTAAATAATACCAGGGATGAGGTATCGATATCGAAACATTCGATTGGAACCTCTGATGGTGACACTCATGGGAAGACACGAGAATCAAGCCATGGGTCACGAGAAGGGCAATCAACTAGAGGCATCGAAATCAAAATTTCAAACTTCAAACTTCGAAGTCAGAGTTTCGAGTTTCGAAGTTCGAAATCAAAATTTTAAACTCCAAAGTCTGGGAGACAAACTTTGAAGGGTAAGCTTCGAACAACCAATCACAAGTGTACAGGTAAAGTTCGCTTATAGAAAAAATAATCCTCTCTTCGAACTTCAAGAATGGAAGAGAGAAATTATTGGGGGCATGTATGTGTGAAGAGGTATAAAATACCTGTGATAAACTTGTGATATTAAAAAAAAACTGAAATGATTGTGCCACCAAAACCTGCGGTGAACTTTTTAAGTTTGGTACAATGAAAATCCATAGAAAACAGAAATAGAAAAGTGCAAAGAAATAAAATTTGTTGAAGCATGGGAAGGTGTGAAATAGTCAATGACGAGTCTAGAGGCCTTGGCATGAGGGCAAGAAGTGTGCGGGAACACCTTTCTCTATAAGCTCGAGTCGATAATGACTCTTGAGTTGAAATCGTGAGTGTAGGCGGTGCCAACATCTGCCCTAAGGTCTCGGATAGTGTCTAGAAGATGATGGATAGTGTCATCATTATAGACCACGTCATGTCGAAGGCACAGTATTGTTTCCTCCGAGCCATCAGCCTTGGCCTTGCTGGCTTCAAGCTCGAGTTCGAAGTCATGAGAATCATTAGGGATACGGGAAAAGTGATCTCGAGCGCTGGCAGATACGAAACGGTCTAAGCTACAACTCCTCCGGTCATGAGGAGAAGAAGTGCTACTCCCGAGGCAGCTAGATTCGGCGAGGTCATGACGATAATGAAGGGACAATATTTCCTCAAGGCGAGTAACCCTTCTCTCCAGGGTCATGCCCTTGGTACTATGGTTGTGGGAACTGGAATGGACAACAGGAGACATCGATTCATGAAATCGAGATCGCGACCTACAAGAGAAAAAATATGAGTAAGTAATGTCATACTTCATGCAAATTAATATAACATGCAGAGATTGTGAGTAAGAGTTACCAAGAAGATGACTCAGGCAAAGATAAAACAAGAGGCATATTGGAAAGCTCTTTTCCTTTTCTTTGGTGAGGGAGTGAGATGCTTTCCGAGTGAGCAGGAGTGGTGAAACTAAATTTGAGATTGTTAGATGGTGGAGCCATTGTTAACCTATCCTACGAAACTATTGAGGTAAGTACATAGTGAGGTTAGTACAGCTTGATTTTTATAGAGAAGCTGGGTTGGATTTGTTCGTGTTAAACCCTAGTAGGTTTAAACGTTTGAATCAGGATTTGTGATAGTGTTTGAGTCCAAGTGAAATTCTAATTAGTTGGATTAGGATTAGTAGAAAGAAACAAAGTTATGGCGAAAAGTTAACCTAGTATTTCTGCTAAGTGTGGAAAAACGGTTCAATTCGGCTTAGGGGTTAACTTGTAGTAGGATTCCCCTGCTAGAGATTCCTTCTCGAGTTAACCAAAGATCGGCCTAGATAGAATGATTTTGTTAAAGTTAATTAAACACAAGAAAAGATAAGAAAAGCAAACCGGTCTCGAACTAGCAAAATAGATGTTCGAATGTGAGAAAGAAACTTAAAATTGTTTAGAGTACATAACCGGTAGAAAAAAATAAAAATAAAAATAGCTAATGACCAGATTTTGTGAGCTTGGAGATGGTATCATAAACAGTTGAGGATGGAGTGATGGACGGGTTCGAAGCTGGAACTAAAACAGTGGCCAAGCTCGAGGAGGAATCTCGAACTTCAAGGTTCGAAGCTTTGACTGAAGTTGTTGTTGATAGACCTGCAATAGTAATTGAAAGTATCTCAACTTCTAGGGCGGCTTCAAAAACACTAATGCTGGATTTAGTGTCACCTAGGAGAGAGCTGGCTAGAGGAGTGTATTTGTATTTGCAATCAAACATTTCATCGATCACGTCGGGACCAAGAATAAGGTGGCACTCGGGAGCAGTAAGAGCTTGGTTCCACCCAAGTCTGAAATACTACACATACGCGTATTATATTAGACGTTGACCAACTTTGTACTCATTCTCCCTGGCCTAAATAAAATCGTCGAGCTGAGTTTTGAGCTCCTCGTTCTTGGCTTTGGAGATTTCCAAATCTTCTTGGCAACTCGTAATTCGTTGCTCGAGGACCTCGAATGAAACCTCCTTGACCTTTATCTGAGCTTCCATAAGGTGGGCTTTGCCTTCCGCATCAATCAAAGACTTCTTGAGGCTAGGAACGGAAGTGGCGGATTCTCGAAGTTCTTGCTCGAGGAGAGTAGCATCTTGAAGATTTTTTTCACGTTCTTTTAGCTTCAAAGTGAGTTCAACCATTTTTGCATTGGGAAGATCGAGCTTGACTTGAAGGCCGACTTTGATTACGTCTATTTATTTGAAGCACGTTGTGGTGTGCAGCAATCCCTAGAAGAAAAAGTGAGAACCAAGATAAATTATAAAGGAATGATAAAAGAAGGATTCGTTCGAAGTAGAAAAGAAGATAGATGGAATACTTACATCGATCTGATAAGAAAAAGTGGCTCTGAGATTGTCGGTCCAATCACCTTGCCAGAGCATATTCCCCTCTGGATTTCTTCACCCTAGTCTTTGAGCAAAGATGGTGGTAGTGGTAGCATTCCCAAAGAGGGCTTGACCATCATAGAGGAAGGGAAAGTCCTTCGATGGTATGGCTTGAGGGACGTCCCCGGAGTGAGTCCATTAAGAGTATCCGGCCTGATAAGGAGGAGAACCTTGAGCTTGGCTTAGGGGTGGATAAGCCTATAAAAACGTGTGTGTTGAAATAAACGTTTTGACGTAAAGTGAGTAAGGAAAAGGGTGAGTAGGAAATGTCTTTTACCTCTTGGAGGAGTTTGATGATCACGAGGAGGTGGGTTGGGCACGACTGTAAGCGTTTCGATATGTTCCTTCGAAGTTCGTGAAGATCGAAGTTTGAAAGGTGAACTTTGAGTCACCTGGGGAGCTTTAGGTGGACGAGAATTGAAGCTTGAAGTCAAGTCGGTTATTTTTCTTCTTGTCCTGGATTGGGTCTAGGACGAAGAGGAGTCTAATCTCAGAGCTCATTTTTCTCTTCCGTCTGGGTGTGGCATCTTGAGAGCCCGATGTGGAGATTGGGAAACTAGGTTTCTTGATTGTGTATTTCAATCTCTTCCAGATGACTTCCTTGATAAGGCCCTCGGACTCCTTGCTGACGGTGAATGGGGACTCAACATCGATGAGCCAGTGGAGAAGTTCCTCTCCATCAGCAAGCTGGCGAGAATAGCGAGTGAACGAGTCCGAATTCCTATTTAAGGCCAAGGATCACAGAGCCAATTACAAGGGGACTTGGGCGAGAGGCCATTCTTTGCTGGAAAGATAGCTGGACATCCAAGCGACTCTCTCTCTTTGCTAATTTCGAGCGAAGAGGGGTCAAGCCTCAAAGCTACAAATGAAGAGTAAAATGGAATGCATGATTTTGACATAATCATGAACAAAGTAACTTCGAAGAAAAAGAAAGGTAAATAAGGATCGAATTCATACCAGGGGCATCATTGAACTTCCAAGGAACTTCAAAGCCAAGTCCTTCAAACTTAGGGGGCATCCAATTGCCTTCGACGAGGATGGGGTTGATGTGCCAGTGGGCGAAGTTGGGGGATTTATGGTCAAAAAATTTCTTGAAGCACTGCGGTTGGAGGTTGAAGCATCTCTCCAAGCCTCGGACTTTGGCCCACATGTGGGTGGAGAAAAAGTCACAAAGGCTGAGTGAGACCTACCATTGTTGGCCGACGACTAAGAAGGTTGAAAGAAGAAAGTAAGAGTTGGGGGTGAGTTGCATGAGATGTAAACCCAATAGGACCCAAAGAATCACGATTGCAGGATGAAGGAAAAAACTTAAAAACCTGAGGTGGTGCTTGGCGAGGATGAGAGCGCCGGACAGAATCCCCTCGTCAATGAACATGTTGTTCCCTCCAGAAGAGCCAGAATTGTTACACTCTCTGGTGGGTTGATATGAGCCCGTCCGAGGTTCAGCTGGGCTTCGGTTGGATTCTAGATTTTGGAGTCCAGAAGTTGTGGTTCGACCTCCTCGTGGTCTTCGCCGGAAGTGTTTGAGGAGTGGTCGGATTAAGACAATGCGGGTTCGTATCGAGGAGAAAGAGCTCTCGTCATCGTCAATTTAGAATGAGTGTTGGCCATGAGTGTCGAAGAGAATCAGAAATTTTAGGGTTTTGAGGGAATTGGGATTTGAAGATGGATGAGGAAGGAGAGAAGTGAGACTATTTATATATTGGGAAAACGGAAGAATATGAATAGTGGAGTAGTGAAAAAGTTGTGGTTTAAGTGGGAAGTTTATGTGTTTCCTGGTGCATGAACTTGGGAAAATGCGGGAAGCATGTCTAAGGCGAGGATCGAAACTAGGAAGCTCGAGGAAAATCGAAGGTCGAGGTGCAAAAGTTTGAATCAACGTTCTATTTTGGAAGTGTTGCTTGAGGTTCGAGGTTCAAACTTCGAGGTAAATATCAAAGGTCAAGATGAGTCTCAAAGTTTAATATTCATATTTAGGATAGGATCCATCACATGGAACAGATGGATCATGAGGCCCAGAGCAAGAGGAGATGATCAAATCGATTTTGGTATGCAAATAGCCCACATAGCCCTCAAAAAGGGGCACTAAACATGAAGGCGCAAGCCTAGGAAGGTGGCGCTGAGATATGAGGATACTGAGGCCGAAGTTTGAGGATCAAATTTCTGGGCATTAACTTTGAACTTAGGCGGAAAAGGTAGTGACTCCTATTTTGGCGGCTCCCAGGTGGTATAAATAAGAGAAAGGAGTAAGTATTCTCGTAAGATTTTTCTCAGAACATACTTGCACTAAAACTCTTACTTACTTGAGCTTCAGAGAGTTTTTTGCAGGTACCACACCCCCCCCCCCCCCCCAATCCTCCTCTGTTTAAACAATCGGTCGTTCAAGAGCTTACTTCGAGTTGTCATCGAGAGAGAATCTATTGATCATTGGAATTGTCTTGTGGAGGCACAAAGAATCTACTACATTTTTTGTGCTCTTAAAGCTTCCATTCGAAGGGTCAAAAATACCTTGAATCAAACCATCTTCTCTTTTTTTCTCATTTTTACAGTATTTTGTTGTCATAGTGCCATAAAATATTATATATTTCGAATCATTCAAGCAATACGTATGAAAATAACCATTCTTAACACTTACACAAAAACTTATGAAAATAATATGCCAACACATAAATCTAAGCAATATTATGAAAGGAAGAAATTCTATTAATATGCCAACACAAAAACTTACATGAAAGATTATCTTATTCCATAACCAAGACTTAAAACAAAGTCTCAAACCATAACTAAAATAAGCCAAAATAAATCTAAATTTGATTACATAACAGAAACATGAGTCTAATATATAGACTAATAAAAATTCGTTGTCTCCAGATTTGCTCTTGTGTCATCTGCTACAATAAGATTGGCTTCTCCGCAATCTTCTATCTGATAGTCTTTAGTGTAGTCCGTCTCACATGAGAGGTATTACTTGCACTTCTTGTAAGCATTTTGAACATCCTTAAGTGCACGACATTGTTTGTGCATATGCTTGGTATGAGAGCAGATTTCCTCTCCCCTCAAGCTTGGATCCTCGTGAACCTGCAAAACAAGTCGGAGCACGGTGTGGTACCATGCTTAGACCCTCTGATGCTTACGTCAAAACTTATTTCAAGAATCAGAGAGTAATTAGGGCAGAATAATGTTACCCTAGACCATGCCGAGATGGTATATGTGTATATATAGATCATTTTAGGTCTAAACATAGTCCTTATCGAATTAGACTACTTTACATTTGGAGAGAATGAATCCATTAAAGGATGGATCTCCATATCCAGGGCCAATCATGTCTCATGATTACCACAGGCTCTTTGGCATAATCCTTCTAGGATTCGTACAAATCTTACATTTTTCGTTGTAGATTCTATCAATCCCCCGAAGTCTGACTATGTAACCCCTCGAAGTCAGATCGTACATCCCCTCGAGGTCTGACTTTATCTTAGGATTATTATGTCATCGAACATTCTAGAAGCCTCTACACCATTTCAGACACTTTCAGAAATCTCCAAATAATTCGTTCTTTAATAAAAATCCTGACTGTCCAAGCCTAGGCCCATCATTTGCATTATCGGACCTCATCCGGGATCAAATCTGCCAAGCTTATCTCCCCCAGCTCAGGGTGGCCAAAACTGAATCCCACAAATACCCCCACAGCAATATGAGGTCTGACATGGGTTGACCTCATGTTGCTGTCATCTGACCTCTGCCATTTCGATTTTAAAAATTTCTCAACTTTCCCATCAAGTCGAGCGCAAAAATCTAGGTACCTTTTTCAACTTCACCATAATTCCTCCACCATCAAATCTCATCACTACTCACACCTCTTCCAACGATCACACCTCTTCCCTTCCTTATCCCATTTCAAACTGGCCACATCCCTCGAAATCTGAAATTTCCTATTTTTTTAAACGGTCACTCCTTTTCAATTCGCACCCTTTCACTGTATATAAACCAGAATCCCCCACCCCCTCTCATTTTTTCACTTTTTTTCAAACCACCCAGCCATTTCTACGAACTCAGAGACCTTCTGCTAACTTAAAGACCTCCAAATCTTCACTTACCCAGAAATACCCAAAAAATAATACGAAACTTCAAAAATCGAGAAACTCATAATGGCATCCAACAACTCCCCTTCCCTCAATCCAGACGAAGTCATCAACCACACTATCACCTTCCTTCAAGATCCCAACACCATTGACAAGATCGACAGATCGAAGCTGACTACCACCACCAAACCTATTTACGCAGCACCGCCGTCCGTCGCTGCGAATTCCTCTGGCCCAGCTGAGGAATCGTGCCCAAAAAGGATGACCAAGGCTCTTTCTCGTCTACCACTTTCAAGGTGGACAAGATTGAAATCACTCAGCCCCTCACTCTTTCCATCGACGCAGATCCGACCAATCCATCTCTTCACTCCTGCTCCACCAAGGTCACCACCTCAAAGAAGCCCCGCGAGGAACTATACCCTTCAGCCATCAAGGTCGACTCTGACGAGGCCTTATCTGTTTTTATCCAGACCTTCCACCAGGGGGATAAGGAAAACTTTCATTCTCAATTATGTCTGAGGCCGAGGCGATGGTGTAACATTTACAGTAGTAGAGTCTGGTGCTGATTTTGACCGCCTTTCGAGTGATGGCTGAGAGGGAATACGAAGAGGAGGAGCGAGAGGAAGATGATGATGAAAGAAATTGAGGAGGTCTGATTCAGAGTGAGATGATTTTTTAGGAATGGGAGGGACTTTCATAAAATCAGTGGCATTCTTCGTAAACAAATGACAAACTCTGCTCTGTTATAAACTTAAAAACAGAATAGACATTTTTGGGATTGAAAACTTATGGTAGGTTTTTGAGGAAAGAGAAAGTCTAAACTGGGTCTTTTTCTCATTTTTCCTAAAAAAATATTGAATGAGACAAAAATATTGAAATTTCACTGAATATATAATTCGTTAACATAATATAAATGTGAATGAGTGGTTATTATTTACTTGCGTGGAGAAAATGGTGTGTGAACATGGAACCACAACAACAAAAATACAGAAATTTTGATGATGAAAGCAAACAGTATGATTATGTCCAACGTACACCGTCCTAGACATCATTTTTTTCGTGTTATTTTGTTAAAGTTCGTCTCATACAATTGTTAAGTCACGGTACCGGCCATAATTTTAATGTACATTTGCTGTTGTTGAGATATCCCTGACAACAAAGTCTAAACTCTAAACTAACTGCAAAGAATCATCAATCATGCATGTCCAACAACAACAAAAGAGAATTGTAAAAGGAGCACTGATTGATTTCATGGGTGCAATTATATACATCATTTAGAGAAAGAGGATAAAGTTTATATAATAGACATAATTGCGATGCTTTAATTTGTGTACAAGTGAGGACAATGCGAAGACTATGCAAACCATCCACTTCTTCTACTCCCATCATATGAAGGTTTAAGTACTAATAAATTTCTCAACGAGGATATAAGCTAGAGTCTAATATATATTGAACAATAGTACATTGTGAAAGTTTGGTACGTTGGTCGGGTATGCATAATATACGTACATGTACATGGAAGGTCGATGTATGTCCAATTACGTACCACAGATATATGCAACAAGTAGGTGCGGCAACAAGTAGGTGCGCCAAAATTCAAATTAAATCTGCTCGAAATTCAAGATCGATGTACGTATATAGATTTGTCACCATATACTGTACTGTATATTCGATGCATCGATCTTTTGTAGTTTTATTATTTGCGGATGCATTTCAGATGCCTGATGGGTTCCGGGTAGAAAAAGAATATGCAACTGGCATTATATTGACATCCCGACCTTTTGATAGTGGCATGGAGCTGGCATTTATCAACTATCCCAAACTAGGAAGCACGGAAACTCTAAATTGGTCAAGTTTTGTTTTTCGGAAGCGGAAACGTTTTGGAAGCACGACATAAACGCTCGGAAGCGTCTGGAAGCCCAATTTTAATTTTTTTTTATTTTGGAAGCGTGTCGGAAGCGTAAGCTCCCATTTTTGGAAGTGTGATTCCAATAATATATTTTTCTGGAAGCGTTTTGGAAGCGCGAAATTGAAAATAAAGAGTAATCTTGAGGGAAATGAAATATTTTGTTTAGCTATGTATTTGATTTTCTCTATGTTTTTTAATATTTATGAACGTTTATGTTCATAAACAATTAAATCGGAACTAGAATATTGTATTTTAGATACTTAATTTTTTATCTATTATTATATATTTATAGATAATTAATTTTTCTTATATTATTACACGCTTCCTCCGTGTACCTGCTTCCCCTAATTTTTTTTAAAAATCACTTTTGCGCTTCCGCATACCCGCATGCATTTTCATGCAACCTAGATCCCAAATCTACACAAAAAAATGTCAGCTTCTCTTCTAATCATATTCGTAATTCAAGAAATTATATTGGACAAATTCTAACATTATAACACATAATTTCGCTCTTTCTCATTTTAAAAAATTTCATCCGCACCCATTTTCATGTAACCTAGATCCCCAATTTACAAAAAAAAAATGTCAGCTTCTCTTCTAACCATATTCGTAATTCAAAAAATTATATCGAACAAATTCCAACATTATAACACATATTTTCGCTCTTTCTCATTTTAAAAAATTTCACAAAATTATTGTCGGTACCTTCTTTTTTTAAACAAAAAAATACGTACATACATTGGAGCCGTCGGTTCCCACTTCTCGTACATACAGCCGTTGGCCACTTGGCTGTTAGCGGTGAGCATAGTTCGTTCCAGCCCTACTGCTTCACCGAAGAGTTCTCCCATGAACATGGTTAAGGGTGAAGTTGATTTTCACACAAAGGAAGTGGGGCCTGCAATTTTACAAACAGAAATGTGAACATAGTTCACCCAGCCGTATCGCACTTCTCCCCACTCAACATCACATGGGCTAGATTAATAGCGCTGTCTTCGGCATTTCATCGAGCATGTTGTATGCACCCCACATATTTCAATTCCGGCCAGACTGCCGGAGCCCAATGCGCGCCCTCGGTCTTTTCACCGTACGTAGTATATAATTCCAGTCGGTTTTCATTCAACCACATCCAGTACGTACCAAAGTGAATGATCTAAAACCAGTCACCAGTTCTAGTGTACGACTGTGGGGTACGTAATACATGCATACATTGTAGTCGACCATTCCAGACTGCTCTTCACATGCATTGTTTCAGAACTCGATCATTGTGGACTCTCTAGCTGGCTGAAAATGAAATTAAAATGCTCTTCTTATCGCCCAAGGGTCCCATGCATCTTTGCCAATCAATCGAACTCATCGCTAGCTCCCTCAATCGATCTCCATACTCCAGCATCAAAACTGGCATGCAATTAACGACATGCTTTTTAAGTTCTTCGATCGGTTCTGACCCATGATCGGGTTCGGTTGGTGCAGCGCATTCAAATCTCAAGCCCCCAAACTTCCCAATCTGAAATTTAACGCATATAACATGGTCAAGATAGCTACCTTAAACTCAATCCTCACTTTTTAGCGATGATTTCCACTGTCAATGGAGGCCATTTGATGAGTACATGCAGGTTAGGGTTGGTAGTCGGCACTGTGTTCGGAGAATTTCGATATCGAAAACTAAATGGGATGTTTGAGTTCTCGTTAACTAGGGAACATAACTTTGTAGGTGATATTGCTAGAACCTGTGGTGCAATTACTTCGCGATCATATGAATCCTTACTTTGCTGTCTTCAGCACTGTGTGCCCATGTTGCTATGATATGATATTTTGTCAAGAAAACAAACAGTCAAACACATTGCCCACATTAGCATCATAAATGTGAAAATTGGATGACCTATGAGACCACATGGATGTCTACATATTACACCAATATGTCGATCTCTTAGGCTTTAATATGTCTAATCATGCATGATCAGTTTTGTTATGATTAACGTAGGATATGTCATGTTTAATTAAGACTTCTGAGTAATCTTACGAATCTCTCCAATTTGTAAAAGAATCTATTATTTCATACTCATCAATGTTAATTAATCTACTTTCATAATATACGGCGTCGTTTAGTTATAGCTTAGTTTTTCTTGTTCTACTTTCATAACCTTATATTGTGAGCGAGGTTTTGTTTTGTAGTTTTTTTGTTGTTCTTTATTTTTGTATCAAAAAAAATTAACCTTATATTTCCAAAATACATACCAGACATCAACTTAATCCCAAAATTTGATACAAAATCTTTAAAATATTTTCTCCACGAGGAAATTTTTTACAATTAGCATTTGCTTTTCAACACAAAATTATCGTTATTTACAAAAGACAAAAATCTTAAAATAGTCACTTAAGTTTAGTGTATTTGATACTTTCGTCACTTAATTTTTAAAATTATAACTTTGGTCACTCTAGACACATGGCAGATTGGGAGGCTTTTAAAGATTTTGACAGGGAATTTTCAGACTTTACAGTAGAGGTTCGAAATGTTAGACTCGGACTTTCTACAGACGGATTCAACCCTTGGGGTGATAATAACGCTTCTGTCAACACTTGACCAGTTATTATCATGCCGTACAACATGCCTCCATGGATGTGTATGAACAAGGAATTTAATTTCCTTACTATACTAATTCTAGGTCGTAAGTCTCTTGAAAAGTGTTTAGATGTGTACCTCAGATCATTGATTAACGAGCTGGAACACTTGTGGAAAAATAGAGTCCCAACTTATGACAAGTTCACTGAAACAATGTTCATGATAAGAGTAACCGTAATGTCGACCATCAACGATTTTTCTGCATGTGGGATTGGCATCTTGCACAACCAAGGGGTAGCCATGTCTGCTTGGACGACATCAATTCCAGTTGGCACACAGGAAATGTGTGTTACATGGGTCACCATAAATGGCTTCCTCATGATCACCAGTGGTAACAGGATAAGGAGAATTTCGAAGAGACAATATAAAATAGTTATAAACCCTGACAGTAGTTTGGTGAAGAGATTTTTGAAAGGTTAAACGGCTTCCATTTCAGTGTGTTGATCAATGACGATCGTGTGAAAAAACTGACTCCACACCATCCCCATCATCTTACATATTGGAAGCACATGAGTATTTTCTTTGAACTGCTTTACTGATCAAAGTGAAACTCAGGAATAACCTAGATGTCATGCACAGATCGAGAAAAGAATGGTTGCGACAACGTGGTGGGAAAAAATCTCAGTATTAAGTTCAAGACTAAGGATACTCCCAAAACGCAAAAAAATCTAGAATCTATGAATTTACGCTGTCCCTTGTGACTAAAGAGGGATAGAAGATGAGTGTACATCAAGATGTCATATGCATCTTACACAGTGAAGCCGACACTGAGGGATACTGTATTCAACTGGTTTAAAATTGTTCGTTATTCGTCTAATTAGGCATCAAATATATTTGGATATGTCAACGTTGAGGAACACAAGTTCATTGGTCTAAAGACTCATGACTGTCATGTTATGCTGCAACGTCTGATTTCAGTGGTAATTTGACCATATTTGTCTCATGACATCGTCAAACCAATAATAGCATTGTATAGATGATGACAGAGGTTATGTGCTAGAGAGTTGAAAAAGTCAGATGTGGTCGAACTACAATACGAAATTGTCCACATCCTTTGTAAGTTAGAGAGAATTTTTCCTCATGCTTTCTTTGACATCATGATTCACCTCAGAATCCTCCTTCCTGAACAAGTGCTGCTTTCTAGTCATGTTCACTACAATTGGATGTATCCTCGGAAAGGTATAATTAATTATAACACGATTTTTCATCATTTATATATATATATATATTTGTATTTCTACTACTCATCAAATAATTAATTTTATCATTTTGCAGACAACTCGAACAATATAAAGGAATCGTCAAAAATAAATCTGCCCCTGATGATTCCATAGCAGAAACATACCTAATGATGAGTGTGTTACCCACTGCAACAGGTACCTCAAGGATCCAGTGTAGACCACCACCTCCAATCCATATGCTTGCAACAATCTTTCAGTCATCACAGATGTTGTACAACCATTTGGAGGAGTATTAAATGAAAGATTAACTCAAGAAGAACTTAATGAAGCACATTGGATAGTGATTTGAGACTGTGACGAGGTCGACCCGTACATGCAAGCTTATATGGAGAAAATTTAGACAGCCAAACCGGACAAGAGTCATAACTGGGTTGAAAAAGTGCTTAAGAAGAAGTTCGATGATTATTTCCTCTAATGGGTATGTTTAAACCATATAGGTTTGTGATTTCTTTATTTTTAAATTGAGAAATCCGGATGGGAATAGGTGCTCATAGTAAATTAATTTGTTATTCGGTGTTTTCTTATTCGAGGTGTTTTTTCTTAGTTTGTGTATGCAGGTTTTTGGTTTCCTTTTGTTTTAGAGGAAATTATGTCAAATTTTCGGTAGAAATTAAATACACATTCATATATCTTCTTCATAATTTTATAGATGATCGATCTAGAAAAATTCAGTAATCACAAGGGGTACCAGGTCATGGGTGAAAAGACCAAATCCTAGATTAACTAGTAATCTAGGATCACACCCTAACAACAAGATTTAAACTACGGATTTCTATAAAAAAAATTGACATAGTTTCCTCTACGAAGTGGGCTACCAGAAATCTAGAAGAAAATCACACTTTGGATTTTCCACAAATAATACCGTGGACCACCGATGTCCATCCGAATTTCTTAATAAAATGCGGTAAGTAAATTAATTATAATGCTGGAACAATAATACAAGAACTGAAAACTCATAATCTAGCAATACTAACAATTCACTACCAACACCGAAAAATATTTACAACACTAGTGTTTAGAGCGACTTCTTGGAGTAAAATAAAATATATGAAAATACACTGCTAGTGGGCCGAAACCTACAGAAATATATGATAATTCGGTAGACTCAAAGCCTCTGGGGATTAAAAACCAAATCATGAGAAGCACTACAACCTCGGCACGGAAAACCGAAAGGCCCAGGGAAAGGCAGATAAAAACAAAAAAAACGTTAGTGTGAGTGGAAAAAAACTCACAATCAGTGTAAAACGATACAATATTCTATCTGTGCCTTTCTGCTGATTTCTGTGAAATCATGCGAGTTCAAAATAATAAACTGAATAAAATATGGAGGTGGGCGCTCAAGGTGCTTATCCTAACTCGAAGCGTCTCCATGACTATAAATACAAGGTGATGGGATCGTCTAGGGTGTTTGTCCTAACCCGAGACAACCTTGGTTAGCAGGGTGTTTGTCCTAACTCGGTCTGACCCGACTAGTCAGTGATCAGTCGAATAGTCAAAGCATAAATGCAAAAAATAAAACAATCATAAACATACCTCCAAACTCGACTGTAATAAAAATACAAGAAACTGTAAATTTGCATAAACATGAACTCCCAGTAACTGTGAAAATAAATAAACGTCCACTCACCGTACTATGCCGGGATATTTATAAAGTCGTAACCTACTAATCAACGCAATAATCATCCGACACGGCCTGATAACTCGTAATCCTAAAAACACGATTATAATTAATATCTACTGGTCGATATTGAATAGCTAAGCTCCTGTAACGTATGTCGAGAATCTCGCATTCTCGAATAACATATTTTCTGACTAAAAATGAACTTAATCAAATTCCGAATTTAGTTCCTTGCATTCCTTCAATGTGAATCAATTTTAGAGTCACAACATAAATCTCAAACATCGAGCGACTCGAATCTAAATCGATAGTCGAATCGTCCATTAATCATATCGTAAAATCAATTAATTATTATCTGATTAAACATACTTTTAAATTAATCAAAACTAGATCCATTCAAGAACCTCATTGTTGCATTCGGCACAAAATTACGAGCGGAACGACATAAAACTTTGCCAAAAATTCCACCTCGCTGGAACTTCACCACGCATGGCGGCGGCTGAAATCCACATCAGCACCAAATCAAGCAACCTGTATACCAAAATGTTCATCTCAACAAGCCCGACAACATTCATGAAGAATACAACATCAAAATCAAACCGAAAGACCTCCTAATCGCCTGAAAATTAAAAACCCATAGGAAAATCAATTCACCCGAATGCCGTCGTCCAACCATGGCAAGGACCGAGACGTGTCGCGTTCAACTCCTCTCATCTTGGGCTACAAAACCCCCTAACCTCGACATCTAAACCACCGAAAACACCCCCACCATTGCTGTGAAAATCAACCCGGAATCGGCCAAAGTTCTCCACCTCAATTCTCATTTCTCCAGCCGCTAATGCCAATGATGTTACCACAAAATGATAAATGAGAGGGATCCCAACAATTTTCACCAAGAATCACGGCCAGAGGTGGCCGGCTGGAGGCTCACCGCCGGTGAGAACCTCACGGAGAAAAACTAGGTCATGATAGGGGGGTCAACACGGGTCAACCTGGTTGCCAAAATGGAAGATTTTGACTTTCCCAAAATGGAAATTCCTATATATAGTCGCAATTTTACGGTAATGCGTTTTCCGATATTTTCATAAAATTTTCGTTTCCCATAATTTTTTCGTCATAACTCCAATTTCAACACTTGACATGGCCACGAATTCGTATCGACAAACTCTAAAACTTTATCCAAAGAAATTTCTTGAAAAACAAAATTGATAAATTTTCGACGAAATGCTAGCAAAAGTTACTAACGGTAAAGACTAATTACCATCAACGATTAACGTAATAAATTAGCGACTAACCATATAAGTTCTGATTATCGTATAATGATGTTCCGCGTCGTAAAAATGGGAAAAACACTTATTGGCCCATAAGCCGGTCCAACACTATATTTACCTCAGATGTTTTGTCAACGGTGTAATGTTTCATTCATTGGACCGAGATGAAGGAAGAATAACATAAAACAGTGGGATCGTAGTTAGGGAAGGCGCTAATGTATATTACAGGGTTCTTGTTTTTAATGTCGTTCAACTACTTTATGGGAATAATATCAATGTTTGTTTATTCAAGTGTAAATGGTTCAAGCGTACGAAGGACGATCTGAGTCTTTTATCAGTCAATACAAACTTAAGCTGGTATGAGGATGAGTCATTCACTTTTGCCACCTTAATCAGGCAACTGTTCTATCTGGATGAGCCGAAATTGGGTGAATGTTGGAAAATATTTAACCATATGTCTCACCCAGAAATATAGAATGCCACAATACTTGAAGTAACGTTGGCGATTGACATTGAAGCGCATATTGATAATGCATATTAAGAGCCTAATACTTCTATCATCCCCAACATAAGGGAACTAATTCGGCATAACGAATACTTACCCATACATGATCATGCCATAGATCTTAGACTATAGGTGTCGATGGTTCAAAAATCGAAGTTACGAATATTCATATATTAATGTTTCCGTTTAGTTGAAATTTCGGTTTTATGGTTGACTATGTTGATCAAACCCTTAACAAACTTTGTATTGAATGAAAATTCATCTACTTACATATTATGTCGTGATGAATATATCTAACAGTTGTGTTGTCCAAATTCAATTTTGTTAATATGAATGTGGAGTGAATATAGACATACGAACACTTAAGTTATACAACATTAGTAGACGTACAACTAATCTACTCTCCCATCCAATTTTGTTCTCAAAGTTTATTTCATTTCTATCTAGTTGATCAATATAGTTTCTACGTCAGTAAAAATACTCAAAACTTTGAAAATGGTTTACGAATTATATTTTACGATCGTTTCTGTCTTTTAACTATTTGTCAATAATCAAACAGCAAGATCAATCAAATCCTAAACGAATCCGAATTAGGTTGGATTTTTGTCTACAATATTATGTGAATTTAAAGGTTACATCTTATGATTGATTTATAAAGATTCTTAAGCAGGTACAAAAAATTAATTTTTCAGTTATAATCTGAAAAATCAAAAAAATTCATTCTTAGGCGACCAAATCCTAAATTTTCATCACCTAAGACCAAAAAATTCATTCTTAGATGACAAACTAATTTTTTTTCGTCGTCTAAGACCAAATTTTTTGTAGGGTATTTTTTTTGCGCCAAAATTTTTGGGGTATTGTAAAATCACTTAGATGACGAAATAGCCTCACTTAGACGACGAGTTCATTTCATCGGCTAAGTGACTTTATTAAGATCTATTTTATTGATCTCATTTGTCCCCAAATCAATCTATTTTCTCTCTCTCTGTTTGTCCCCAATCAATCCGGCCTCTCTCTCTCCGTCGATACTCCGACACCACTGCCACAACCCAACCGATGTCGGCCACCATTCAACCACTGCCACCCCTCTCTCCGTCGCTTCTCCCTCACCCCGATACCATCACCACCATAACCCACCGATGTCGGGCCCTACTCCATCGACTCTAACCCCTACTCCATTGCCATCGCCACTCCTTGACGCCACTACACTCCACCGCAACCACCACTCCTCCGTCCATCGTACCTCTCTCTCTCTCTCTCTCGGCTAATCTCTCTATCTGCTGTATATATATAGTAAGTTGTATGAATTTGTTGGATTGTTGATAGAGATTATGGATTGTGGATTGAATGAATTTAGGATTATGTATTGTTGTTGATGGAGATTATGTGGACTTGTTGTTAATGGAGAGATTATGTCGATTATGTAGAATTGTGTTCGATTATGGATATTATAGAGATTATTGAGATTATGGTGATTATGTTCCGATTATGGAGTTTATGTAGAATTCTTGTAAATAGATCATTTATGTACTTTGTTGAATGAAAATGGATAAGGCATGAATGAATAAGGAGGAGCATGTCAAATTTAGTTTGTATTTGATGAATTTTGGTTGTGTTGGATGAATTTAGGCATGTAATGATGCTTAAGTTGAATATGTACTGGATTAAATGAATTTTTTATTTTTGGTATGGATGTATTTTGATGAATATGGTTTTGCTGAGTAAATGTTATTAATTTCCAATGTCATAGATCTTAAGATGCCAAGGGGGAAGAAGAGGCGCACTGCATAAGAGAATAATGTTGAATGTCAATCCACAGAATGAAAATTGGGTTGGGGTCAAACCGCAAAGGAGACCGTTACGACTCCTACAGCTCTTGATAGGTCACAGACGATATTGAATGCTCCTAATGAAGTGGTTATAGCCTATACAGTCGAGCCAAGGACTTTTGCTTTGGAGGCGTCACAAGCTCCCCAAGAATCCATCGACAATTATGTTTGCTATAGCGCTCGACGCAAAGTGAACAAGAGGGATCCCTCAGCCCCGGCCCTCAAATGCACTCAGGGACTTGTGAAGGGAGCTAAAGTCGAGAAGATAGTAAAGTCAACGAGGAAGAAGATCGAGGTGCCGTTTAACGAGTTCACCAGAGGCCCTCTGAACTCAGAGCTGAGTAGTTTGTGCTCGCATTGCATCGAATATGTCATACGGAATAACATACGTATGAATGCCCCTTCTTGGGACGAGCTGCCCTAAGTTGACAAGTTCAGGGTGTACTGCGAACTCTCGATAATAGAGTCTATTTAATTTTATTTATTCCATAATTAATTACAAAGCATAACATAGGCTCTAGGAATTTAATTTTTTTATATATTTTTTTTCTAGGTACATTATGACTATGAATCCAAACCGGAGACGTGGAAATTTGTAGAGAAGACGGCTACCATGATTTACAAGGATTGAAAGCACGACCTACACAAGCACTACAAGGAACATAGTGCTTCGAGTGTCCCAATAGAGTTGCTGACGGAAAGGGAAGACGAGTGAGAATGGTTGGTCGAGCACTTTAAGTCTGATAAGTTTAAGGTTCGTCTTCCTTTTCTTTAATGTAATGAAAATCAATCATTTCTTAGTTTTAAACATTGATTTATTATTTAATTTTTCTTGTTGTGAAACAGAGAAGGTCGGCGGCTAATACTGCTAATCATGAGAAGAAGACGATGCATCATAAGTCAAGCTTCAAAAGGATGATCAACATCGCAAATGCTCACAGAGATGTGGGTTCGAAGCATTGTTTTCTTGATGTTAGCATATCTTCTTACGTTAGACCCGGGCAAGAAGATATCGCGAGTAACGTGGTGTAAGTAACCCATTTTTTGAAATTGATTGTTTAACCTTACTGTTGGTTTGAAAAAATTGAATCATGAGTATGATATTTATTAGGTTTTATTATTGGAATTTGGTTTAGTTGTTTAAATTAAACATTATTCTAAACTTGAAAAATCTGTATGGGAATCAGTACCCATGGTTTGTTATTTTGGAATTGGTTATTTAAAGTGTTTTCTTTCAAGCAGGTTTTTGTTTTTCTCCATTTTTTGAGGAAGCTATGTCAAATTTTCTTTAGAAATAAACATTCATATATTGTTCACAATATTAATTTCAGGAGAGGTTGATACAATTCACGGGGGAGAAATTGGCGCGTGCACATTCGTAGAACTTATAGATGACGCTCGAAGAGTTGCCTCCTCTATGGAAGGAGACTCAGATCTATATTGCAGATATTGTTTTCAGCCGCTGACTTGGGAAGGAGGTTCGTGGCCTTGGACGGATCGAGCGAGATTTGAGCCAACCTTCAGTTTCATCAAGTAGGCATTTGAGTGCGGCCGAAGAGGAGGCTCGAGCGGCCCAGACTCGAACTGATATGTTACAGACTAAGATATATCATATACTCGAGTTCCTCAAGACTAGGCTAGGCATAGATCCTGATTCCATTTGTCATCTGCATGTCAAGCCTTAAGATTTTGGACACGATGATGACGATCCGAGCACTGGGGGAATCGACAAGGTCCAAACTCCCGCCGATGTCGATATTTCTGTTTAGTTTTGTATGTAATTACGTTTATATTTCGATCGGAGTGGTACAATTTTTATGTACAAATTTAATGTATTCGATGAGTATTTTCATAATTTACTATTCAATTTTTAAAAAATTTTATTTCAAAAAAAATATACAACTTAAACGTCGAAATTAAAGATTTCTTCGTCTAAGTGGACAGGTTAGACAACGAAATAGTTAATATTTCGTCGTCTAGCAAGAAACATTTAGACAACGGGAAAACATTTGTCGTCTCGAATGAAACCTGTTAGACGACGAAATATAAGGATCCGCCGTCTAGGGCTAAGACGACGAAAACATTTTCGTTGTCTAAGGTGTGACTTAGACGATGGTCTAAGGTGTGACTTAGACGAAGAAATTTTTGTGTTTCATCGTCTAAGTTCTTACAGTACGACACTTAGTCGACGAACCTTAGACGACGAAATTGCTTCGTCGTTTAAGTGCTCTTTTTTGGTAGTGTAATACCGTTTAACTTAATGTTTAATTAAAAGTAGTAAAACTACAAGCAATTTTATTTCATGTTTAATTGGTACATTTGGTTCATATTATAAGTAGTGCAATACTTTGATCATCCTAAGGTAAAGTATGTTTTGGTTGAATATTGCTAATTTTTTGATAATTTAATATGTCAACTATTATGATAAGGTTGTAGGAGATATCTACCTTAAACATTTATTTACAATAAATTGAACAAAATTATAACTTTTTGAACTAGAAATTACTACATTTAGAACAGAATTATGATCATCTTTTTATTATTATTTATAAACAATTAAACTAAAATATAATATTGACAACAATTTGTTCTCAAATTTGTAAAAATATGCTTGTTTGAATATTTACAAAAAATTGAATGAAATTACTAATAAATCATCTTATTTTACAATAATAACAACAAAATTAGTGAATAAAATCCGCGCTAGAAGCACTCCACCATAGAATTTTGAAAACTCTTAATAAAACAAATGATAATATATACAAAAGATATTATATGGGACAGAACAGGTCTATCAAGATTTCAAAATCAAGACTGATCCCGTCCATAAAAAGGGGAATTGTCGGAACACTCACTCCTTCTTGGGTTAGGAATTTATGCGATTTGTGCCCACATTTACCTTTCACCTCATAAAATTGAGTGACTAAAATTTTAATTTCAAAAGTCGAATGACTAATATGTCTCTTTTGTTAAACTTAAATGACCAAAGTCATAAATTCATTAGTTAAGTGACCAAACTATCAAATACTAAATAAACAGTTAAGAATTTTTGCCATTACAAAATGTAATTTGTTTTGATATTTTCCTCTCACCAATCAACATGGCCATATATATTTGACACACCACTTCCACACCTACGCAGGCCAATCCTTTTGCATATCCTTCCTCAGCTATAAGAGCACCTGCACCGCGAGAGCTTTTCAGCACGAGCAAGCGTGGGGGCCGCCAAAGTCGTCGGCGACCGGCACGGCACGAGCAGGTACTCGAGCAACAATTGCTCGAGCGAGAGCACGAGCACGGGTGGGGCCACGGAGTGGGTGAGAGGGGGGAGGTGGGCCTGACCGGCGAGCAGCACGAGCAGCTCCGTGCAGCGGTAGCTGCTGTCGTCGGCGACCGCTCGTTGACGAGCTCGGGAGCTGCTGCTCGAGCAAGGCGCGGTGCAGGTGCTCTAAAACCAGCCCATACCCTTCGTCCTCATTTAAATCTCACTCACTATCCAAAATTATCTCTCACACTCTCTTCACACTCTACTCCTCCACTCTTCCTCACTCAGATCTTCCTCCACCCCCAAAACCCAAAACGATGCGATTTACTCTACTCCTCCTCCTCTTCCTTTTACCCTACTCCACCACCGCACGCAAGCCAAGCTCCCAAACCTCAACCGCCTCCTCCTCATCGTCGCATCTCGTCCGCACATCTTGCCAGCACGCCAGCTACCCCAACCTCTGCCTCCACACTCTCTCCGCCTCCCCCGCCCAAACTCCACGCGACCTCGCCCAGGCAGCCGTCGGCGTCTCCCTCTCACGCGCCAAAAAAGTCTCCGACTACCTCTCCCAGCTCTCCCACTCCTCCGCCGTCTCCCCCTTCCCTAAAAGACAGCGCGTGGCCGTCGGTGACTGCGTGGACCAGGTCTCCGACTCCGTCGACGAGCTCAGCCGGACGCTCGAGGAGCTCCGACACCTCCACGAGGAGACGTTCCGTTGGCAGATGAGCAACGCGCAGACGTGGGTCAGCGCGGCGCTCACGAACGACGACACGTGTCTAGATGGGTTTCAGGAGGTGGACGGCAGCGTGAAGGCGAAGGTGAAGAGGAAGATTACGAATGCGGCCCGGGTTACCAGTAACGCGCTGTACATGATCAACCGGCTCGACGAGAGCCGCGGACGGCCCAGATCTAGGCCTTGAAGAATGGACGGTGTATGATTCTGTTTTCGGTTTAATACGTAGCCGTTGTGATTCGTGTGCTGTGCGTGCTTACAGTCTAGGTTTTACTATTTTGCTGCTAGTTGTTCTTCAAGTTTGTATGTACGTATTCAATCTTGTCAAGTATAATACTATGCGACTACTATCCAGATCCTGTCATGAATGATGATATGGTTGGTGGTTGTAGTTTAGCATGGTAGTGTAGATCGGTGATTACCGCAAAGTTCTGAGTTGGTAAGCATAGCAATTAACGGCCGGTTGTCAAACTTGCGGTAAATGTTGTAAGGTAAATTTGTTTTGTTTTTATTTTAGTAGAAAAACGTCGCCACCGTTCCAACTTTACGAGTAACATGAAGAGTTGAATGTATGTTTTTATTGAACTCATAAATAATTAATGTCACGGTTAATGTAAGACAATTTAAAATCAAGCCTCAGAGCATCTCCAACCCCAAAATAGAGAAGGAGAGCAAAATATAGAGTGACTTCCCCAAATCTGCAGCAAAGCTTTCCTTCCCCAAATTTCTTGAAATTAGCATTATCATAAATATTTCACATTCTTCAAAAAAGAAAACAATATATATTGAATATTATATGGCAATAATAAAAGATAAAACATTTATTTTACTATAATTAGTATATATGTAGGATATTTTATTGTTGTAATTAATGTCAAAGTCTCTAAAATGGGGAACCTGTTGGATTTGGAACAAAATTTTTTTGGAGAATTTGGCTTTTGTTTTCCCCATTTTAGAAAAAGTTTGGGAAAGCTGTTGGAGATAGTCTTAAAATCAAATACATAATCAAATTCACAATGAGACGAACTGAAGTCTAAAACTCATATATGTAAGTGAGAGAACGTACACAAGAATTTGTGAAGCTGTCCACTTTTGATGTACACCTTTTGCTCGGATAGTGAGTGAACGTAGGGTTCATTTTTTCACAAATTTGTATTTTCAAATCCGTATATAATCTCAAAAATCTCATAAAGAAAAGTAAAAAACAGAGTAACCACCCTTGATATTACATTTAGGAGTTTTAGAATACGAGAGATGAAAGATTTGAGTCTCTATCGATTTTTGTAATTCGAGTTGAAAAGAAATTAAAAATTATAACTTTATATTAAAAAGATATTTACATCATGTTTAGATCTTTTTCAGGAATTCTCCAGGAACAACTTTCTTGTCGATAGTTTAGCCCTAGGCACTCTGTCTCTTCCATGACTATTTGGTGTAATAGTCATATGGAGGTGAGGGAGGTTTTTTTTATTTAAAAAAATGAATTCACTAAAAATTATATTTTGGTGAATTGAACCTCTGTCTCTCGACTTATGATAAGTAATATCACTGTGGCTAATCCCTACACTACTAACAGTGGGTTAAGCGGGGGAGGTTGTGACATAGGTTTTTTCCTCTAGTATTTTGTGATTATTATGGAAATTGAAAAGGGGTGCACTTATATATTATTTTTTAAATAAAAGGTGTTAAGGGAGGCAAAAATGAGACAATATGGTGCTATTGGGCCAAACCAAGGGAGGCTAATATGACAATATGACCTACGTGAAGCCCAGAACCAAAGGATTCGGGTCGGCCTCACATAACCTATTTGTTGACCCGCCTCCTAAACTCCCCCCGTCTGTGACCTGCCGCTCTCTTCCCTCTTCAGCTGTTCAGCAGTCTTCGTTGCTAAACCCCTTGTTGTTTACATTGGTTAACGGCTAGGGTTTTTCCGCAACTCCCAAATTCCGCCAACCATAGATGGCATCGAAATGGAAGAGCAGCCGCCAACCCCCCTCACCACCACCACCGCCTTCGACAACGACGACGACGCTGACATCTGCACCTCAATCCTCACGCGCTTCGGCAAATCCACGCGCGATGACCACCAGCACCTTTGCGCCGTCATCGGCGCTATGGCCCAGGCTTTCAAAGACCAGAGCGTCTCTTCGTCTCCGGTGACCTACTTCGGCGCCGCGTTCTCCTCACTCGACAAACTCTTGTCGGAGCCCGAACCTTCCGGCCACACCATCGACGCTCTCCTCACCATTCTCTCCATGGCGATGCGTAAAGTCTCGCCGGCGATTCTCGTCAAGAAGATCGAGCTCCTCACCGGAATCCTTGTTCGTGCTCTACAGTGTAACTCTCACACCGTCGCCGGCGCCGTCTCCTGGTTGAAATGTGTGTCGTATTTTCTCATCGTCTCCAACGACAACAATTGGGATGTCGTTTCTCAGCTCTACGGCTTCTTACTGAGCTTCGCCACCGATTCCCGCCCCAAGGTAAATCACTCAATTTTAATAGCTTTGATGAAATTTTAGCTATTGTATTCAGAGCTGTGACATTTTGAATGTTAAGTTTTTAGGTGTTTTAGAGTAATGTAGGCTTGATAATTGACTGGAGATGTAATCTGAAACAGGTGAGAAGGTAATCACATTTGCGATTACGTGGTGTGCTGCAAAGGTTTCAAGAGAAGTCCAGCTCGCTCCTGCAAGCCAAGGGATTACAGATTCGTTCAAGAGATTTCTTCTGCTTGCTGGCGGATCGAAACCAGAGGCTAGCGAAGGGTCAAAGGGAAGCCTCCAGACTTTGTATCTTTTGGATGCTTTTAAAGAATGTCTTGGTTTGATCTGTTATGTCCAAACCGATAATATAGTTTTGGCTGATCTGTTATGCTCATTGTCTCTTTCTGTCTCCAACAATGAGACATCTGGGGATGACATGACATTTACGGCTCGTTTGCTTGATGTTGGGATGACCAAGGTTTATTCACTGAACAGGCAGATGTGCGTGATTAAACTTCCTACTGTGTTTGTTGCACTCCGAGGTACATATTAATTTTCTTGCTATTTAACTTTAGTTGCATATGTATAGAGCTTATTGGATGCATCCAATTCCATTTCGAAAGCCAAGACTCAAAAAGTGTATTTTTCTATGCATTTGGCAGATATTATGGGATCTGAACATGAAGAGGCCATTCATGCAGCAGTGAACACATTTAAGAGTCTCATTCATGCTTGCCTCGATGAAACTTTGATCAAACAGGGAGTCGACCAGATTGTGGTGAACGGAAATATAGATAAAAGGAAGTCTGGGACAACTTAACTGAAAATTTGTGCGCTACTATTGAAAATCTAGTTGACTACCACTACACACCTGTATTGGACCTTTCATTCCAAGTTGTTTCTGCGATGTTTGATAAACTAGGTATTTTTTTGTCTCTGTATTGCACTTTGTCTCTTTTAAAAATATGTTTGATTACTTCCCCCTTTCCATGTATTTATTTTTCCATAAGAGGACAGCTGTTACATGCAGGGGTATACTCTTCTTATTTCATGAGGGGAACGCTCAAGAGCTTAGCGGACATGGAAAAGCTGCCTGATGAAGACTTCCCTTTCAGAAAACAGGTCGTTTGCATGTCATAAACTTTTGATCTATTTAGAACTTTTTCCTGTTCATGTTCTTATGAATCCTGAGTGTATACATATTAGTCTATTTTTATGGAAAAAAAAACTGGTTAGTCTATTCTCAACTGTATTGCATTCTAACATAATGTCTTCATTAACATGTAGCTGCATGAATGCCTTGGAACGGTTCTTGTTGCAATGGGACCTGAAACATTTTTAGGCTTTCTGCCACTTAATTTGGAGGCTGAGGACCTTAGTGAGGTGAATGTTTGGCTTTTTCCAATACTGAAGCAGTATACTATTGGTGCACGATTGAGCTATTTTACGTTCTCAATTTTGGGTATGGTTGAAGTAATAAGGAAGAAGTCTCAACAGATAATAGACATTTAATGATGATGTGATAGCTGTTTGTTCTGTTGGACAATCTTTGAACTTTCTTATATTTTACAGCTGGAGTCACAAGGCTGAGTTTTTTCATCAAGGAGTACTGACGCACTGTTATACTCTTTATGGTCATTGCTACCTTCATTTTGCCACTACTCTTCTGATACTGCTGAGAGTTTCAATGATCTGAAGCAAGCTTTGTGCACTACTCTTCGTGATGATCCTGAGATTTGTGGAATTATATGCTTGAGCTTGCAAATTCTTGTTCAACAGAATAAGAAAACTGCCGAAGAAGTGAATGATTTGTCTGATAGTGAAGTACGTAGTGCTAGACAGAGAGCAATGGCTAATTATACCACTCAGGTTATATCAGATAACTTAAGTGTCCTGAAAGCAAGCACGCGAGAGATCTTGACTGTTCTTTCTGGTGTATTTTTGAATACCACAAAAGATGGAGGTTGTTTGCAGGTATATCATATGTCAGAGATTTTCTGTTTAGGTTTGCAAAATACTGGCTTTGGAAACTGATTTGGAATTGGTCTATATGTTTATATATAAACACGCCCTTGTGATATCCAAAATTCCTCTATGTAGGTGTTAAACTCCTGCAAATATCTAAGTAGGTAGTGTGTCAGTTTTTAAACGTAGATGAGATTCCAGGAACAAATCAAGCAATAGGGAATAGGCACAAGGGAATCAAGGGATAGCTTTAAAACCAATGGCTAAAACAAACTTGTCATATTGAACTAATTTGCATCTTCTCCTTTTGAATTTTAATGTAAATATTGCTTCAACTCTTTTTACTTTTGTTTTGTGACACTGAAAATAATAATGCTGCACCATATGCAGTCCACAATTCGTGAGTTTGCTTCAATATCGGATAAAAAAGTTGTGTCTGCTGTTTTTAAGTAATATGCAAAAGCTTTTAAAAGTCACTAAAAAGGCTGGCGCGGCAGCAAGTTCTAGGGATTCTAATTCCATGCAGAGGTATGTCATTCTCCTTTGGCCTATTTGAAATGCTTGCTTGAGTATTGACCTAACAGTACTATTTATATGTCTTTGTGTGAGATCTTACATTTTATTCATTCCTTTATCTGAACTTCAGGGCACTACTATTTGACTTGGCAGTTTCATTTTTACCTGGTTTAAATGCTGCCGAGGTTAACACATTGTTCTCTGCAATAAAGCCTGCATTACAGGTCTGAAACTCCTCCTGCCATTTGCTCATCTACTTTGTTTCCTGCTACTTTCGACTGAAAGAAAATATTAAACTAACGAAGGGTTTCCTGACTTCAGGATGATGAAGGTTTGATACAAAAGAAGGCATACAAAGTTCTTTCTATCATCACTAGGGTATGCAAAAGCTAAAAGTTTATGTTGAAGGTCATATATCATCAGTATACCTATAAATCTGTATTGCTTCTTGCTGTTGATGAATCTCCTTATGGGTCACCAGAATAGTTTACTGGTTCTAGTTATTCATTTTTCTGGTTTGGTGGTATAAGCAGGAACATAGTATTCTGGTTTGAATCTATTTGGTATATGACTGTCTTATTCAAGCAATAACCCCAGACATATCTGAAATGAAAAGAACTAATATTGAATTATGTGCTTTTTGGGCCATATTTTGCAATAGTGTTTTATTAATTAAAAATCGTTTGTACATTTTATAAATCGTTTCCTGTTTGTATTCAGGACTTTGATGGGTTTATGTCTTCAAAGCTTGAAGAGTTGCTTAAATTGATGGTTGAATTGCTGCCCTCATGCCATTTTTAAGCCAGACGCCATAGACTTGACTGCTTGTACCTCCTAATAGTCCATGTTTCAGAGGGAAATGTAAATATATACTCATCATTATATCAAACCTAGGCAGCTATTTCATCAAGTATGGGCGGGTTTTGTGTTTTTACTTATGTGTTATCTACAATTTGAATCTTTATGTAGAGCGAGACAGAGCATAGGTGGCATAACATCATAAGTTCTTTCCTAATGGAAATTATTCTTGGGCTTAAGGAGGTGAGATTGTATTTTAGCTACATTTTTTGCTTTAATATTACCTCAGTGAACATGTACTTTAGTCTAGGCTTCACACTACTTAATCCATTTCCCATATATATGTGCATTTGTGCCCCTTTTTTGTAATCAACCGGATTGTTGATTCGCCATATTAGAGAACTTAAAAAGTATGCCAAACGATTTGCAGATGACACTAAATGTAGAGCACCATCTTTCATGAAGAAGCCCAACTCTATAGTTACTTGAAGGATTCCACTATGATAATTGGTTGCTCTTTGAAGTGGTTGCTGTGTGGAATATGGATGGAGATCTTTATATGTATATGTTGTACTTTTTTTGTTATATCGGTTTTGCTGATAGACATGTCTTTTAATGCAGGCCAACAAAAAAACAAGAAACAAAGCATATGATATCCTTGTCCAGATTGGCCATGCTTGTGGGGATGAGGAGAATGGTGGCAACAAAGAGAACCTGCATCAATTCTTCAACTTGGTACTCGACTTTGTTTCAGGCTACTGCTTTACTGCTGCCAATTTTATTGATTAGTCTATAGACTGGAAGACAGTGCTATTATGTTAAGTTTGTGGATCAGGCCTTTTATGGTTCCTTATTCCTTGGCTGCAATATTTCTCTAACTGATCTTCAGCTGGAAAGGGCTATTCTAAAGTTTAAGCTTATCTAATGCTCGCAGGTCACTGGAAGTCTGGCTGGCGAAACCCCTGTTATAATCAGTGCTGCCATGAGAGGCTTGGCTAGGTTGGCTTATGAGTTTTCTAACCTTGTGTCAATTGCTAGCAATTTGCTTCCATCAACATTCCTGCTCCTCCAGAGGAAGAACAGAGAAATAATTAAAGTTAGTTCTCTTTCTTTTTACTCCAGCATTTGATGGTCATATTTAGATATTTGAGCAAACTACTTGAGTTCTCTTATTTGTTCTTACATGAAATAGTCATTTTACTTTTGATTCCGAAATTAAATTTACCTTCATTGCAGGCTAATTTAGGCTTGCTGAAGGTGGTAGTAGCCAAATCACAAGCTGAGGGGTTGCAGTTGCACTTGAAAAGCATGGTGGAAGCTCTGGTGAAGTGGCAAGATGATACCAAAACTCATTTTAAATCCAAGGTTGGTGCTTTAGTTAACTTGTCCGTGTTTTGATGTATGACTTCAGTATGTCTTAAGTAGCTGTTGTTTGATACACTAGTTGCAATCTCTTTTCTCATACTGGTGTCATTGCTTTCAGATTAAGCTTCTACTAGAAATGCTTGTCAAGAAATGTGGACTGGATGCTGTTAAAGCTGTTATGCCTAAAGAACACATGAAACTACTTACCAACATTTGGAAGGTCTGTTCAGAAAGGCCTTATATTAGATAGATCAAGCCGGTTTTTACTACTCATTGCTTATCTTTATACTCTTGTTGAGTACAGATCAGGGAACGAAAATAGAGGAAACATCTGGCTTCTAGATCTGTGGAAGCTAAATCTCATGCATCCAAAGCAACTACAGCCAGGTCTAACTTTTTCACCAATAATTATATGCATATGACTACCCAACATTTGAAGCTTCGATGTGATTAATGCTCTACTAAGTCTACTTGTGAGGTGTTTTTCCTGCCTACAGCTTATGAAATGGCGGAATATATAGAACATATGCATGTGTGATGTACTTTTCCCTCGTGCCTTGTGGATACATGAGTTTTCAGTTCTTATGGAATGTGTATAGCATAAAGTTACATCTCGATGTTTGATAGGAGAGGATGTCCCAAGTACCACTAAGCTTTTTATGAGAGGATTCCCTCAACTACCAAAAGCCAGAAACAATAAAAGTATCAATTTTGTATCAAAAAATAAAAACTTTAATTTCAAGGGATAGAATCCTCCATAATTTCCACCCTACATAAGCCCTGAAGTACTTTGATGGCATAGAAGAGCGCCCTGTAGTGAAATTTGCTTTGGAACTCTTGCGCACAATTCTGATTCATTACAACATCAAATCCGTTTAAAAATTATCTCATTACTTTTGATCATGTTGGAATCTTATGTGGCCATTGGGTTATAATTTTGTATCATGTAGCTCAATCAATTTATACTTCCTACTTCCTTTAACTTCTTTTCTTTGTTTTTCTTATCGTTTTGCAGGCTAAGCAGATGGAACCACTCCAAAGTATTTTCAGATTTCGGTGATGATGAAACCGATGATAGTGAGACAGATTATATGGATTCCGACACAATCACTGGCCGTAGTGGGGGCAAAGCTTCAAAGCTCAAATCCAAAACATCTTCATTACTGTTAGTTCTTCACAATTTAATTTTGATTTGATACTTGATGGCGGTCCGCACCAACCCAATTTTATGTCGCAGAAGAGAGTTTCGGTCTGTAGCTTATTTCGTGCTTTTGTCTGGTAGTCAGCTTGCATTATCATATGACAGGACAAAGAATAGAACAAAGAAGAATGTGCCTGACCACTTATTGCATCAACTAGAAGATGAGCCTCTCGACTTACTTGATCAGCGAAAAACGAGGCCCACTCTTCATTCATCAGAGAATCTCAAGCGTAAGATGGAGTCTGATGAAGGGCCAGAGATAGACCCTGAAGGGCGTCGTATTCTTCGTGAAGAGTCAAACTCGTACAATGAAAAGCCATCTCAGGATTCAGATGCAAGGAGTGAAGCAGGTAGTCACATCTCTGTGAACACAAAGAAAGTACAAAAGCGAAGGAAGACTTAGGAATCTGGATGGGCTGCAACTGGCAACGAGTATGCCAGCAAAAGGGCGGGTGGGGATTTGAAGAAAAAGGACAAGCTTGAACCATATTCATATTGGCCACTTGATCGCAAGATGATGAGCCGTAGACCCAAGCATAGAGCTGCTGCAAGAAAAGGCATATAAAGTGTAGTGAGGATGACAAAGAAGCTTGAAGGGAAGAGTGCCTCGAGTATATTATCCGGCAAAGGCCTCAAGTTCAAGAGAACTCAGAAGAAAGGCGGCAAGAGAAAAAGCAAGTGAAGAACCGAGTAATTTGATCAGCGCATCAAAGGGAAATGTGTACTAAAAGTTTTGTCCCCAATATGTAACGCTGATGAGACCACAGTTTTGTTTCTCTTTTATTACCGAAGTTATGGAAAGTATGAGATTGAAGGTGTAGCTCATCTTCCATGATACAGGGTTTCGAGGTTGCATTCTTTTTTGGTTCACATTTCATGAATGGTTATTTATGGGCCTTACAAGTTGTGGGGGGAGTTGGGGAGATGGTTATGACTTATGAAAGCCGAATAGTTTTGGAGTGGGCCTTAGCGGATTATTAATTGACCCTAAAAAGAGAAAGCCACGAGGTTTCGGTTGAGAGTTGGTTGGTCAATCGCTGGCTAAAGCTCATTGTTTTATGTGAAGATTAGAGAGTTGGAGTTTGGTCGAGAAGAGGGTACATGTTTGGCTTACCAACGTTGACTCTATCTGCAATCTAGACTCCACAGCTTCTCTTTTAATTAAGGTATTATAAATTTAGTTTTTAGTTTTTTACTTGATACTGAAATAATATCAAGCAGGCAAGCATACGAGATAACATTATAAACATGCGTGGTGTGGTGTGGTGAAGTGTGACATTGTATGTACGACACTAAAAGTTATTGGTTCCATTTTCACTTATATAATGCATAATCATGTAATTTGTGTGATTTTTGAAGAAAAAACAATGACAGCGGAAATTAGTATTTTGGTCTTCTGGAGAGCATAGATTTTGTCATGTGAAAGAAACTGGTGCGTGTATTGGAATTGTTTGCATGCTTAGACTTGCAGCAATGCATTATATATGCATGCAACTGTTGCCACATATATCGCTATGATTGTATCAATATATATATATATATACACACACACATATATAGCTATGATGCTTAATTACAAACCAAACGTTCCTATGTCCTGAGCTTGATTGAGCAGGTCGGCTGCGCAGACACGAATCACTTTTTGACTAGCTACTATGCAATATACGTATATATATGAAAATTGTGGTTTGCTGCTAATCTTTGACACTTACTAACATCACATTTATGATTTAATTACTCAAACTTTGATTAATGAAGTAATAATTTTGATAGAAATGAAGCGTATTATACGTCATTTAGCCTAATGTATGAAGCTAATATGTGACGAAATGACAAGTACAAGTATTTTGTTAACTTTTGACGTAGAACTTTGATTCATATGCATATATATAGCATATATACATTTATTTGTATGACCATGCACATATGGAACTCCGCCCTTCATTTCATACTAATTACCTTTAATTAGCTAGAAAGAGACCATCCCCTTTCATTGTGAGTTTGTGAGTTTGTGAGTAATTTGGTGTTCGTGGTAGTTCGCTCTATGTATGATGGCTATTTTGAAAATCTCCTACTAGGTAGGACATATAACTTTCTGTACATATACAATAATGGAAGTACATGTATGCAGAAAATTGGTAATTCCTAAGCTTAATGCCGTGTTAATTGGTATATAGATGTACAACTATAATTTGATTTACCAAACTTTCTAAGAAAAAGTGCCAAATTAAAACGGAGAACTCGATATAGGAAATGACACTTGTTTGAAGTCAATGTTGTACTAACCTTGTAATCTTACTGGGTATGTACCCTTTGTTAATATATAAACAGGGAAATCCTACTTGGTACAAAACATTGTTGCATGAATTATTGTGGTGATGAAGGGACAAAAACAAAACAAATGAAATGCAACATTTAATTATGTGACTGTCTATATCTGCTTCTATTATTCACAATACATGGTGACAGGCCTCACAGTACTTCATCGAGGAAATATTCCTCATTCCTATATAATTTAGATGGTATCGTCCCCTCCAAACTCCAAACCATGTATACAATTGTCTTTCTAAACCCACAATCTTAGATCTACATACCTCTTGCCTAGCCATTTTGGTTATTTGACCAACAGTTTGTGACCAAAGAATGGCCCATTACTCTTTCTTTTTTTCTTTCTTATTCGTAAATTTATTGATAGAACCAAAAGAAATGAGTCGCGAAAATATGTAGTAGGACATAAACTTATGTAAGGGGATGATAGGCTCAAACTCACCTCTTGAAGGTGTTTCGGCCACACTTAGCCATGTGACAAGTTAAACTCTTTCCTGTGCCTACACGTGTAAGGTTCTATCTGTATTTGTTCTTTATAATCTAATAATTTTCAAGAAGTTTGTTTTCCTATCTATAGCCCCTTCCCTGCTCCTCCTCTCTCGTCATTTTGGAGAAAGGTTGCTGCAAAAACAAATAGGCATTTAAAAAAAAAAAAACCTGCAAACATAGATCAATCAGAAGTTCCCTTTGATACTATAGGTTTATACTATATATTTTTCCCTCTGGCTAGAATTCATTTTGACTCACCTCCAAGTGGAAACTCGTATCTGAATTTTTATAATATGATAATTGATCGACGAATGCAGGTGGAAGAGAAAGAGATCTACAAAATTGATGTACAACTAAGGAGTAAAATATCGGATATCGAAGATATATCGACGTTTTAAAATTTGGATATATCGACGGAAATATCGATGAATGTCGATCCAGTGAAAATTCTGACGAAAATGACGGAAACTAATAAAAATACATGGAAATTTGTAATGAAACTTTTGGAGGTTGTTACATGATCAATTATCTACCTTATGTAAAAAGAAAATATTGATCAAACATCAAGACATGAATTTTCTATATTACTATATGAATTAGTACGTGTTAAGTGCTGATAATTATTAAAATATAATTTATTAGTTTTATTTTTATTTTTTGATGGCTAAAACTTATGGGAGGCTAGGCCATCACGTCTTTTGTACAATACATTACACATCACACATCACAAAATCAAATATATAAATACTTCAAAACCACGCAGGGGACCTATGAAGTTCGAAATTCATACTATTTTTTTCATCTCCCTGTGCATAATCATGTGTGTATTGTGAAGAATAATCATTAAATGATTGTTCTCTCATGTAATTCTACATGTATTGGACATGTCACGTGAATGATGGATTGGATATTGAGCATGTGAAGATTAGACATTTACCAAACTAAATGTTAAATGTGAAAACTTTACAGAAATTTCTGGAAATATCGGGGATATATCGGAAATATCGATAAAAATCGGAAAATTTTGAGAAATTTAGGGATATATTTGAGGATTTTTCAGGTAATTCAAAAAAATCGAAATATCGACAAAATATCGCCGATAATATCGATTTTACATACATTGTGTACAACTGAGCACTTGGACTCTAAAACGAATTACATCTGCTTAGTGGAGCTCTGGTTGACATTGATTTATAGGAAATGTTTATTAATTAATGTATTCCCTTTTGTTCTGGAACACTCTCATAGTTTCATCGATCTATTTACACTAATGAGAAGTGATAAACTCAAATTCATCGTAGGGTGTTTCAGCCACACTTAATTTAATTGATACGTTGTTGTTTTTTCGCAAGATTAAATCAAACATTAGATACAAAAATTAATATTGCACGCTTTCTTCCAAATTTTGCTCTCGAGTCCTTTAAGTACCCCTGGATCTTTCTTATGAGTTCTGAATCTATGTTTTTCTATTCTAACATTGTGGGTCATTATTCAAGTACTTCACACTTTGTTTGGAACCAACTGAGATATCGATTGAGTTTATGATTATGTTTCTCTTGATTTGACAATGTAAAATCAAAGAAGATGATGGATTTGACTTGGATCAATTATTCATTAATTTTTGCAGAGTTTATTAGCACCGCAAGGATTAAGAAGATAACGGTGTGTATATACTGGCTCATCACACGATAAATAAGATCAGATTTTGTAACAAGTAAATTAATTTTTCAACTAACATTTGTGGTATTGTGACTTGTTTGTAGGAACTTAACTAGGATATTCTGCAATTTGATGGTTCTGTTCCATAGGTGTATCTATATCGTAGAAGGAGATCCAGGATAATTTGCACACCACTATCTCACCTAAAAAAGTGTCATAACCTGGAGAGAGATCCATGTAAATTTTTTCATTCAAATCTCCATGGAGAAAGACATTCTTCACATCAAACTGTTGTAAAGGCCAATCTAGACTTGCTGCCATAGACATGAGAACGCAAATAGTATTGATCTCAGTTTATACTAGTGCAAATGTCTCATCATAATCCACTCCATACTTCTGAGTGTATCCTTTTGCAACCAATCTTGTCTTATATCTGTCAACTGAGCCATCTACATTATGCTTTACAGTATAAACTCATTTATACCCAACAGTCTTTTTTCCAGGTGGTAATGGTATTAAGTATCAAGTACCACTTTTGTTGAGAGCATCAATTTCAACCACTACCAGAACATTCACTATAGCAAACATTTTTTTATAAAAAAACAGGCTGACGACATTTATTTTCTGATGATTACTTCTGTCGTCGGCTATAGTTCTTAAATCGATGACAGAAGAAAAAGTCGCCGATTTTTTCTGAAAAAAGCGTCGGCTATAGTCGGCACTATAGCCTATGACATATAACGTCGTCGGCTATAGTACAGCCGATGACATAATGTGTAACAATCGTCTGCTATAGTATAGCCGACGACATTATACGTCGTAGGTTATAGTAATCAGGCGACATTATACGTCGTAGACTATACCATAGCCGACGGCAATATACATCGTAGGTTATAGTAATCAGGTTTATATTCCTAGACCATCGCTCCCCTCTCTCAAAAACCCTAAAAAATCTCTCTCTCTCTCTCTCTCTCTCTCTCTCTCTCTCTCTCTCTCTCATACCTTCGCCTCTCCCTCAGCCGCCATTGCGTCTCCTTCCGCCGCCGCCCCCTAATCATCTCTGCTAAAAATGGGTTGATTTAATTTGAATTTGTGAAATAAAATTTATAATTTTGTTTAATTTGTTGAAGTGATTATGGATGGTGAAGTGATTATATGGCCGGTTTGGTGAATTAGGAATTGCAGATCTGAATTTCTGGGAATAGAAATCCAGATTTGCAGTTTTTTTTAGATCTGGGACTATAGCTGACGACATTCATATATAATGTCGTCGACTATAGTTTCTCCGTTCAAAATTTTTGGCCGAAGGGGAAGCTATGGCCGACGACTTTTTCTTCGGTTATAGTCCAACTATAGCCGACGACGTGAAAAATGTCATCGTCTATAGTATTACCGACGGTCTTTTTCCGATGATGTTATAGCCGACGAATTGTCGTCGGATATAGTGAATGTTCTGGTAGTGAACCTCCATTGCTTTGGCCCACTTCTCCTCCTTAATTGCATCCTGCACTTTATTAGGAAGAGACACAACAGATTATTGATTCACAAAGACTACATAGGACTTAGATCGTCTATGGGTTAACACATAGTTAGCTACAAGATACTTGCCCTTGGATGTCAAGAGAGACTCATATTTCTTTGAAGGTTGACCACAGGTTGACCAAACAGGCAATACTCTACCAGACTCAAGTACACTATAGTTTGACAAAGGAACACTACTACATACCTCAGGTGATACCAGGCCATGAGAGATCGTTGATGGAGAGGGAGAGACTGAATTCGTATGTGCATCTTCAATAATTGATAGTTGATGATTGACTAATTCTCCTTCTTTCGACGTGTCGGACACTTATTTGACATATTAAACACTTATAGAACTCGTAACAGATACATCTGCCTGGGTATTTTCGACGTGTCGAATAACTTCTTCGAAACTTCGAGACGTTGCGTTGGGATGATCCAGAACGCCTTCTTCGACGTGTCAAACAACACTCTCGATTTGAATCTGGGCACTATTTTTGATGTGTCGAGGCTCTTTCTTGACATGTCGAACACCACTTCCGGCTGTGGCACTTTCAACTGTAATACCAACTTCTGGTTCCCCAAATTGGTCCTTATAAGACATATTCTTCTTCTCCTCACTAAGAGTTGTTGAAGGAGAGAAATAACACAAGTCTTCACTAAAAGTGACATCCATGGTGACATAAAACCTCTGACTTGGAGGATGGTAGCACTTGTATCCTTTCTGGTGAGTGTCATAGTCAACAAACATATATTTAAGAGCACAAGCCTCCAACTTAGTCATCTAATTCTTAAGAAGATGAACATATGCCACATAACCAAAGACATGCGCAAGAAGTTTGTTGAGAGATGGGATAACAACATGATGAGACAGTACCTGAAATGGAATCTGATTCTGATTTAATCAGAATCCTACTTAATTACATGAATATACACTTCCTAAATATATAAGGATTGTGACTCACTCCAACACTTTCATAGTTTCATCGATCCATTTACACTAATTTACAGATTTCAAATCAGATTTATGATATCTGAATTGGATAGTTTCATTTATAAACTTTCAGTAATCTACGCATAATTCTAAAACTCATAAGCTCCTTAATCCTTATGGCGCTGATAAACTCTGCAAAAATTAATGAAGAATTGATCCAAGTCAAATCCATCATCTTCTTTGATTTTACATTGTCAGATCAAGAGAAACATAATCATAAACTCAACCGATATCTCCGTTGGTTCCAAATAGAGTGTGAAGTACTTGAATAATGGCCCATGATGTTAGAATAGGAAAACATAGATTCAGAACTCGGAAGAAAGATCTAGGGGTACTGAGAGGACTCGAGGACAAAATTGGAGGAAAGCGTGCAATATTAATTTTCGTATTTAATGTTTGATTTAATCTCGAGAAAAAATAGCAACGTGTCACATAAATAATGGTTGAATGTGGTGGCTGAAACACCCTCATATTGAGTTTGAACTTATCACTCCCCGCCTATATAATTCAAAATAGAAAGATGTTGTCATTATTAATAGTAGATTAATGATTATTGACCGTAGCAAACAAACCTTCATTAAAAGCATCCGCAACGATACAATACGAGCAGTTGCTCCTCCCCTCTGCTCCTGCTGTCGAGCGAATAATCTCTGTTCGTCCAGTTGCTTTTTAGTTCGGTCAACAAGTGATCATTGCTACAGAGCCCACCTCCCTCCCCTCTATTTGTGCTATCGAATGCACCGTTACATATACTCTAATCGGCTCATCTTAACCTTCACACCTACATTAACATGAGATGGAAATATAAAGCTTGAACTATAGCCAAAAGAATTAAAAGACGTAGAAAAATGATCTGCAAGCCTGCAATATTTTAAGGCCAATAGATCGAGTAATATGTACACAATATAATATATTATGTACTCCTAGTCAGTAAGTCTAGTCACACTAGCTAAAATATATACAAGTTTTAATAAGACAAAAAAATAATAGATTTTTTAAATAGAGAGAAAATTGGAGTAATTGGATTAAAGAAAGAAATCTCTGGTGGTAGATGCTTTGGTATTTTGTAGATGATGCTGTATATGTCAAATCAAATGTACCCAAAAAAAAGATGATGTATATTTCCAGTGAGTGCGAGTCAGTCCTCTCTTTCCTCCCCTCTTCAGAAGCTTACAGAGAAGCACAGAGAGAGAGAGAGAGAGAGAGAGAGAGAGAGAGAGTTGAAGTACTTGTCTTTGCTACTCTGAAGACGACTCCTTTTCCCCACCCAATACTTGGCGTCTCCTCTCCAACCGTTTCAAACTCACACACACAGAACAGAAAAGAAAAGCAATCGAATGCTCTCACCACCATTCCTCATTTTCATCGCCGTAGGTTACCCTTTTCAATTCGCATCGCTCCAACCTTATCCCCATCTGGGTTTTTGATTTCACCATCTGGGCCCCTCCCCCTCATTCTCCATCTTCTTCTTCTTCTCCGACCATGGTCGCCGCCGCATCCCCACTATGCACGTGGCTCGTCGCCGCTTGCATGTCGGTCACGTGCGACGGGGACTCACCCTCCTCACGTGCCAAGATCGGCGGCCGGAGGAGGCGGCTCAAATGCAGTAGCACTAGTAGTACTAGTAGTGTTAGTACTTGTAGCAGCTTCAGTAGTGGATCCAGCATTCAGGGTCTGATGAGCTCTTGCTTGCCTTTTCAGCCTTGCGATGAGTACTATAGCTCTCAGGGTTTATCATCTTTGGGCTCCAGTGGGCTCTCGTCGATTTTCGGATCCAAAACCGGGTCGACGAATCGGAGCAGGAGGCGTCCTGCACATTCTGGTACATTCCGTTTTTGACTGTTATGTTACTTATTATTAAGGAGATGGAGTGTGTGTTTGAATCAGTAGTATCATAATGGATTCTTGCTTATTGTGTTGTGTTGCGGTTTCCCTTTTGTTTATTTCAGAATTTGGGGGACTCTTGTTTTTGATAAGGGTGTGTTTTGCGTGTTTGCATCTGAAAGTTTCGATTTTTACTGAATGGTTTTCTGGCAACGGTGGGATTTAGAGTTTTAGTGAATCATTGTTTTAGGTTGTGTAATCTTGATTATAAACCTATGCAACTGAATTTAGATGTAGATTTGGTTTGCCGAAAGTTGACTACCGTTTGTGAACCAATGTTGTTGAAAGGAGGGATGAGAACCTTGCATGCAATGTTCATTTTCTGTTCTGTTGTAACAATAGTTGGGTGTGAAAATCAGATTGGACAAGAAACTTGGCACTTGTAGTTATATATGTATATTAGGATTCCCAGTTCCATGGCGTGCATGCCATCTCTGCCTAATTCGATATTGCTGTTGTTCCACAATATAGGGGAAACCATGGCTGTTGCTGTGCAACCTACTGAAGAATTTACGCAACAGAAGAAACCAATAACACAACAGAGGCGAGTGGTTGTGACGGGAATGAGCGTGGTGACCCCACTGGGTCATGATGCTGATGTTTTCTACAATAATCTGCTTGAAGGTGTTAGTGGCATTAGTGAGATAGAAGCTTTTGATTGTGCTCAGTTTCCTACGGTAATTGGCTGACCTTCTTGTTATTTGTTACTTTTTCTATATTCTTGCATTGAGTAAGTTTTCTTGTCTTTAGAGAATTGGTGGAGAAATCAAGTCATTTTCGACTGATGGATGGGTAGCACCGAAGTTCTCCAGAAGAATGGATAAGTTCATGCTTTACTTGCTTACTGCTGGAAAGAAAGCTTTGGCAGATGGTGGAATAACGGAAGAAGTCATGGAGAAGATAGATAAAACTAAATGTGGAGTGTTGATCGGTTCTGCAATGGGAGGAATGAAGGTAAAATTAAGAGCTATATGGTTTAACATTCTGTAAGCATTTTGGTTTTCAAGTTATGTTTCGTAAATGCTTAGTTTGTAACAAGTGTGACAATTTGACCGGTGATAATGCAAGTGCTGTAAAAATTTGCTTTCCGAACTTGATTAAAGGGAAACAATGTATAAGCATCTTTTTCACCCTCTTATTGACATAGTTTGGTAATGGTAAAAAAATATCCAGTGGAATTCCATGCAAAGCCCCACATGGAACTTAAAGTCCTGCAGCTGTAATGAAGAACCTGATTCGTTCTTCATTGTCGCAGATGATTGATTTGGTGTTTTGGTATTGAACAGATCTTCAATGATGCTATTGAAGCTTTACGGGTTTCGTATAAGAAGATGAATCCGTTCTGTGTGCCTTTTGCAACTACAAATATGGGATCTGCCATGCTCGCAATGGACCTGGTGAGCTTATGTTTATGTTGACATGGTACATTCAGTGTTTCGTAGTGGCCAGTCAAATATTGTATTAACTGCTTATTCCCCTTCAATTGCAGGGCTGGATGGGCCCAAATTATTCAATCTCTACTGCTTGTTCTACAAGCAACTTCTGCATTCTGAATTCTGCAAATCATATCATTAGAGGTGAAGCTGTAAGTGCTCTGGAGTTTTCTATAGTCCCCCAATGAGAGTAGTGAAGTCTATTTAAGTGATGTAGGCTACATCAATAAGTTTACTAAATTTGTCTATAAAATTCTCACAAGTGATATAACGATAATATTTTGAGTCTTTAAAACAAAGTAGAGAAAATAGATAGATAGATTTGGTAATTTATCATTCCTCCAAAACAGCATCTAATCTTGTTGCACATTCTGTTAAATTTTGTGCAGGACGTTATGCTTTCTGGTGGTTCAGATTCAGTGATGATACCTATTGGTATATCTTGCATTCATCACCTATATTTATTGTTTTTTCTTTTCTTTTTCTTTTTTAAATTTTATCTTTATTCAAAAAAAGAGAGGAATTTTCATGATAGGATTGTTCTCATTTCATCAATGCAGGCTTGGGAGGCTTTGTGGCATGCAGAGCACTTTCACAAAGGAACAGTGATCCAACTAAAGCATCGCGGCCTTGGGATATTGTAATGTCAAATAACCCATTTACTTCTGTCTTCTTTAATCTTTGTCATGGCTATTGGTTGAGACGATAGAAACTTATATTAACAAAATATGGTTTAAGGTCATGAAAAATCCTATTACTTCAGAATTTTTTAATTGGCAAAGTATAATCTCCTTGAGATCAAGAGCATATATCTTATTATTTACAACTATACCTAGTCTAATCATGTGTTGTAAGCTTGAAATTTGAGTTTATTTGCTATTGAAGTGTTAAAAATTTGACAAGTGAATGCATCCAGAGAATAAATCTTGCAACTTTAATCCTGCTTGTTTCTGTGGACTTGTTTATCTTTTGTACTTTTGTTTCTCACAAGATGTGGTTTTGGTTATTGGACAGAACCGTGATGGATTTGTTATGGGGGAAGGAGCTGGCGTGTTACTCCTAGAAGAGTTAGAACATGCAAAGGTATTAAGACTCCAAATTTTTTTGCATTGCCTTGATACTTGGGTGTCTATATATTTGGCTTTTTCCTTTGTCCATATTAAGCATGGGTCAATACAAGTTTACAAGTATGTAAGATTCACGTCATCTGATAGTTTAACTCTATTTGGTCAAGTATATTCCGTAATTCTTGTACATCCATGTAACATTCACCTCATCTTGTAGTTTAACTCACTTATACAGAAGAATCCCTCCTAGTCCATGTGAATCTAAAACAATCCATGAATCCAAAACAATTCGAGGATTATAAGATATCCTTTAAAATCCTTAACTGAGTACACGCCCCTTAATGTGTCAAATATATTTTGTATTTGCCACTACGAAGTACTGGTCATGCCTTTTGTTTCCACTGGAGTTTGACAACAAGCATGACTTGTACTCTGTTCTATTGCTGCTATCTCATGTACCCATTTTCTGCTTCTAATTTTCTTGCATGCTAGATAATATGTGTGCACATGTTGCTTATATCCTTTTGTTTCATTAGTACTTTTGATTTTGTAGAAAAGAGGTGCCACCATCTATGCAGAGTTTCTTGGTGGAAGCTTCACTTGTGATGCTTACCACATAACCGAGCCGCGCCCTGATGGTAATATTTCCTGATGGTTTTATTATATGCAGTTTTACATATTTTGTGTTTCACTCGGTTCAAGCTGTTACGTTCTTGATCAAAATACAATTTCTATTTTTCCTTGTTATAAAATGGTTTGTCTGTCTTATAAAAAAAATGTTTTGTCTGTTTTATTTTCTTTCTTTCTATATCTTTTCATTTGGTGTTGTTGCTGAAACATCGTAAGGTTAACAGTTATTGCATTATTGAACCCATTAATTGCAAATATTTTGTTAACGGTACCTTTCGGGCCCTCTTTGTTGATTATTATATTTTGTACTTTACGTTATATACTGCTCTTAAAGATCAGGGAGTTCAGTTATAGTCCTGAGTTGTTTTGAGTTACCATGCACTTCATTCCCTTGACATAGATTACATTCTAGAATCTAAATGTGGTATCGATGTTCTTTAATATCAATTTGAAACAGGGGCTGGAGTTATTCAATGCATAGAGAAGGCGTTGGCGCAGTCGGGTGTATCTAAGGAAGATGTCAATTACATAAATGCACATGCCACATCCACGCCAGCTGGAGATCTTAAAGAGTATAATGCTCTGATTCACTGTTTTGGCCACAATCCTGAGGTATCTCAAATCTTAGGCTTCTACTGTTTTCATTTTACTTTTGGCATATGATTGAAGATCATTACTTTTTATAGTTGAGAGTCAACTCTACAAAATCCATGATTGGTCACCTGCTAGGAGCAGCTGGTGCTGTCGAGGCCGTTGCAGCAGTACAGGTAACATGTTATCCGTGTTGTACTTTTCTTGCCTTGCTGAAGTAGATGGTAAAACCTGTAACTTATGTACTTTTCTACCTTTTTTCTTTTTCTGTTGTGTTGTTTGCTTTCTTTTCAGCTTTTATTTTCTTTCTTCGTGTAGGCAATACGAACTGGATGGGTTCATCCAAATATCAATTTGGAAAATCCAGATGAGGGGGTGGTATGTTGTCTTTCCAATGCCTTGTCACTTTTCTTGTTTTTGTTTTCTTTTCAATTTGTAATGTAGAATTTAACATCAATTTAGCTGCTATCTAACTCTATACCTGTAAATTTCAGGATATGAGAGTGCTAGTAGGCCCAAAGAAAGAAAGACTGGACATTAAGGTGGCATTATCTAATTCATTTGGGTTTGGTGGCCACAACTCGTCAGTTTTGTTTGCTCCTTACAAGTGACAGATCTAGTGCCTTCTCCAACCTTAGCTTCAATATCACTGAAGGTGTGTTACCAGTTACCTTTTGCCTTTTATTATATAAAAACAATCCAAGCATACTGTCAGGGTTCCTCTTTGTAATGAATAGCAACTCATAATCTAAATCCAGTGACTGCATTCTATTTGAGATCATCGAAAAAGAGATGATAAGTTTTATGGTCAATGCTAAATATCATATTATGAGAATTGCCATCTTAAGGTAGAATGCTCTTCTGGAAAAAGAACCAAAAAAATAATACAAAAATACAAACCAGTGCTTCTGTTATCTTGCTTGCTTACTGAGAGATCTTTTACAGCATGTTTATGGGATTATTCTACTTTGCAGTGAACACTGAGGAAGTTGTTTGTATTCGATGCTCTGCTTGATTGGGCAAACTCTGGCCATCAAACTGTTAATTGGTTGTAAAACTGATTTCTTGGGAGAAAACGGTTGAAGTTTACCCGGAGAAGAATATTAAAATTTCACCCAACAATCAAGAAATGCGTCTGCTTATTTAGAAAATCCCCATGTCATTAATAGCCACAGTAGGGTTTTGATCTTATGTGGCGGCAGTCACTGAACTTTAGTAAAGGCAGTAGTTGATTTTGGTTTCCATGTACAAGTAGTTGTGTAGTATTAGATAAATTCAACTGTAATGAAATTTGAGTTCGCAGCTGCGCAACTTTGTATTTCGGTAGTACACTTTATGTATGGTAACCGTTGGAAGCTATTTCCAACAACAAAAGTACATATTTTGGTTACATTTACAATTTTGATTACATTTACAATTTTGATTTATTTTAAGCCGTGTTATTTACACAATTTGATGAGGTATAAAAGTTGGATAATTTTTTTGAATGGGTTGAATATAAATTGCTCGTTTCTCACTCAAATTTTTCTTCCGTTGATGTAAAGTTTGTTAAGTGTCATCTTGTACCCAAAACGTTGGTTGTTATGTATGATCAGATGGGTGATGACTACTAAATGATGAATCAAGGTTCAAAACACAACAAATTTAGTTTTACAGTACCTCGATTTCCAACCGAGAAAATGATCAAGCATGATGCACACATATATATAGCAGGTATATCCAATAATGCATTAGAGCTGTAGATCGATCACAATTTAATTTATAGCCAAAGTTCATCAATGGTTTGATGACCTTATTCAAAATGTCATTTGCATGCAATAGGATCGAAATCAAGTCATCAACTTCCCGAGTTCTATACAGACAATATAGTGTACAGTGTCGGAGTTAGGATTGAATTGTTATCCGGGCTAATTATAACTCGACAATATTCTGTGCAGCACACATTTTTTTGGGAAGGTTTTTATCACTTCACTATGACAGTTGAATGTTAACATAGAAAACTAAGAAAAAATGATAGAATCTTACAAACACAACAAACCAAAATTCTAAACTTCAAACTTAAACACAAATCAAATACCGAAAATAGGATAAAAAATCAAAGATAAATGCTTTAGATAAACATCGAATCCTTAATTTTGCGAAAAACTCTTGTATTTTGGTGAGGGAGAAGAAATAAGCAGTGGCTTAAGGAGGGCAAGTGTTACGAAGACACATAAAGCGGCAAAGTGAATGAATGACTGAAATTATCGCATGATTTTTTTTTAAACTTGAAGTAAGTAATTTTTTTTATTTCTAAAAACTTACTTGAGTTTAAGCTCAAGTGAGCCAATGGCTGGCTCCGCCACTGACAGTGTAACATTTGTGCAATGAATGAGCATTCAGATCGAGTGAAGTAATGATTGCCCTTTGGTAGCAAACAAATAATAAGTTTGTGTTAAAAAGACAGCTAAACCGTGTGCAAGCATATTTGGTATGTGTTCAAATCCTGAATAACGGGTATTCGAGATATGACCAAATGTTGATATTTAACATCTGCGGTATGGATATCGGGTATTGGACGGGAGCAGGGACGGATTGAGATCGCGGGATGATCGAGGTCAGGCGGTATCGGTGGATGATTGATGTCGGGCGGTATCGGTGTATGATCGATGTCGATGTTCCGCAGCGATCTCGGCACTGCTAAGATCAACAACGGTTAGGGAAAGACGGGGTGGCCCACCTTCAACCCTCCGATGCCTAAGTCAGAATCGATATAGAGATTAGACAGAATAACGGTATAGTAAGTTAAGAGCGCGTACCATTTAATGCTGTGTTGACTGGTATATATTGGTAGTTGAAGGTTGGATTACTCCTCTACTTTCGATGTGGGATTGGTGTGCACATGCCTTTTGCTGGGTTGTTGTCTGACTGTTATTGGCGTGGGCGCGTGACCGTTATCCTGATCGAGGCCCGGGCGGGTTTGGTCATCAAAGTTGGAGCTTTCCCGGTGATGGTTCCTGTCATGGTGGCGGTGAGACATAACTATAATTTATATTTAAGTTATCTAAGCACGTACCTAGGTGATCTAGCCAGGTATATGAACAAGTCCCCCAACTTGCTCAGCCAAGGAGATCAACCTTGGTTGGCGAGTTGAAAAAGAAGTGATACCGGCGAGATCATCGGTGCGTGCTTATCGGCGATTTTTTACTTTTGTTGGGAGCCGGGTATCATGCCATATAGTCCCCCAACTTGGCGACCCAGGTTGAGAATCTTGGCTGTGGGCGTTCCTGTACCTGCATGTGCCATATTTGATAGGTTATGGGCGAGATCGGTGAGTAGCTAGTTCACCGTTCTGCCGTAGTACTTCGTGTAATGGTGATTTATGTACTCAAGTCCCCGAGTCCGTTCCTCCTAGTGGCCAGTAATGAAGAGTGATGCCGCGTAATAAAGAGTGATGCCGTGTAATGAAGAGTGACTGTGTCGTTATCGTGTTGTGGGCGCTATGGAAGGGGGAGCTCGTTTGAATTGGTAACCCTTAAGTCCCCGAGTCCGTTCCTCCTAGTGGCCAGTAATGAAGAGTGATGCCGCGTAATGAAGAGTGATTAGGGCGATATTGGTGATGGAGATTGACTATGGCGATATTGCAAAGGCGTGCTATTCACGTTCTGTTAACGGTGTGGTTGGTGTATCTACTCTGCCCATCATTAAATGTTGTCCTTGTCGTGCTGCCATGTGTCCGTGTAGGGTGTCTTGGGGTTCCCAAACGTCTCGTCGTAGCCATAAAGCGTGATGATTGCTTTTTCTCTCGGGGGTCGCGCCCCTTCTTGAAACGGTGCGTACCGGTTCTCGTTCCAGACCCTTCTGGTTCTGGCTGCCACGTGCCGTGATCCCCTGGACCGACGTGTCTGTTTCAACGGTCACGATTTCACCGTTACGCCTATATATATATCTGTGTTTGTTTGTTTGTACGTTTTCTTTTACTCTTTTGCTTTCTGAAAATTTTCGTGTTTCTGTTGCCGGATTTCCTTGTTCTCCTCCTGCTTCCGTCGTGCCGTTGCTTGCGCTACCGTCGGTTCTCCTTACCCTCCTCTTTCCGGTAAGACGTCGCTGCCTATTCTTTTGTCGTTTTGTTTGCTTGAGATTTTGGTTTTATCTTGGGGTTTTGGGGTGTCTGTTTGCTGGTGTGTTTGGTTGATCTCGGTTTGCCGTTGTAGTTTTACTGTTTTATCCTCGTGCGTGTTTCTACTTCTTCTTTTGTGTGTTTTTTTGTTTACCGTGGGGGTATGTCGCCTGGGAAACTAGTTGCGGGCTGGCGAACCGTTTAGGTTTTGACTTTGTCCGTGGCTGTTTCGCAGGTGATATGTCTTCTTCTCGCCACGACGCCGATGTGTCTTCTGGTTCTCGTCGTTATGGGCTTGACGGGCCGCTCTTATGGACCCTAAAAGATGGTCAGGAGGTCGATGAGCCTGCTAAGGCGTTATCCATGGCGAAATTGGATAGGGTGAGGTCCGAGTTCCAGATCGGTCCGGGTGTCGTTCTGAAGTGCCCGGCTCCTGGCGAGCAGTTCTCTAGGCCGCCTAGGGGTTTTATCGCTGTTGATCGCGCTCAACTGCGGTACGGTGTTCGTCTGCCTCTTCATCCTTTCCACGAGTATATCTTTGGCGAGCTAGGTTGTGCCGTGGGCCAGGTGTCGCCGTTAATGCTTCAGGTGCTGAGCGCGATGTTCACACTGTGGAAGTTGGCTGGTCTCGACTATCCCACTCGGAATGAGGTGCTTTACTACTTTGATGTGGCGTATTCTACGAAGAAGGGTTGTGGTGGAACGCTCTCGCTCCGCCAGCGAAGAAAGAGTTCGCTGGGGCTTACCGATTTCGCGAGTTCGTGTCCTGATTGGCGGGGTGAGCACTTCTTTGCCAGTGGGTGGTCGTCCTTCCCCAACAGCCGTGTTCCTACCCGGTTTCGTGCCCGAGGTGACGTTTCTATATCGGCGTGATCCTCGTCGTATGTCGTTTGTGTGTTTGTCTTACTTGTCTTTATTTTTGTAGTTTCTCGTCAGTATTCTTTGATCGCTACAGAAAAACGGCGGTGCCATAGGGTTGAGAGGGGCTTCAGTGATAAGTTTAAAAGTGTCTATCTCCTTGCTGATTACCGGATTATGGAGATGACCGGTCTCGCTAAGACGCCCAGTATGCCGTTTTGTTTGTTTGTTTGACTGTTTGTATTGCTTGCTTTTGTTTGCATCTTCTGTTGTATCTCGGTTTCTTGACCTTCTTGCCCTTACTTTTCAGTTGGTTATAAAAATCAAAAGCGAGATCGGAAGATGTCGAGCTCCTATGGTGATATCGACGAGCTTATCGCCCAGCTGACGGAGGAGGCCGCCGCCGCCAAGGTGATTGACCTGGACGTTCGTTCTGGGAGGACTGTTACCCTCACAGAGCAGACGGATCTTCCTCCTCCCCCAGAGTCCCAGACTGATATGGTGGGGGCCAGTGTGCCTGTCCGGGTTGTGAATGCTCAGCCTGGGAGTCCTTCACGCTCCCCTGCTCACCTGAAGAGGAGGTCTGAAGGTGAGGGCAGTCAGCCTAAGCGTCAGAGGCGGATGAGCGAGGCGCCTTCCTCTCCCATTATCGTGCAGGATGATGGGGACGCCACCCGAGTCACCATTGCGGTCCCGGTGAGCCGTGTTGGTGATGCTGCTGCTGAAACAGGTGATGCTGATAATCTTTGGTACTTTGGCACAGAGACTTGTCCTTTGGTTGCTGATATTGGTGCCCGTCCTTACTGTTTATTAGGCGACGTACCTCGTGGTGAGCCCAACATTGCTATGGATGGCAGCGTCGTTATCGCCCGTTCAAGCACCTGGGAAGGGCCACCACCCTACTCGGCTGAGATCCTCGCTCTCCTACCTCCAGACGTGGCCACAGTGGCCAATGTCGAGAGTGGGGCCGAGCAGTGTCTGCGGTTCTTTGCCGCCTCCCTCCAGTTGATGTGTCATCAACGTCATGCTATGGTGGCGTCCTCCGAGGAGCTGGCCCGTGTCAATGGCCTCTTATCGGAGAGAGATGAGCAACTCGTGAAAGCGAGCGAGGAGTGGCAGTCCTTGCAGCAGAAGTACGAGGTTCTGGAAGGCGAGAAGAAGCTCGCCGATGAGTGCCTGGATGCTTCCTTTATCCGGGGTCGCCAGCTTGAGCTGGAGGTTAAGGAGGAGCGCCAACGGGCTTAAGATCTGAAGGCTCGTCTGGCCATTGCTGAGGGCCAAGTCACGACTCTACGCGGCCAGGTAAAGGAGTTGGAGGATCGGCGCGAGCAGGAGCTGATCGATGCTGTAAATGATTTCAAGGCCAGTCCCGAGTTTGATGGCGCTGTCAAGAAGGCTTTTACTGACGGCCTGCAGCAGACTAAGAAGCGCTTTTTTGATAACGGTTGGGTGAACGAGAAGTATAACGCTGACCTGAAGCGTATCAACGAGGAGCGCCGTCTGAAGCGTGAGTCCAATGTTAAAGCCTTTATGAAGATTAAGGAAGAGAAGGCCGATGAGGAAGAACGGCAGCGGTCGAATGTTTCCCAAGGTATGACTCCTGATGGCTTTCATCCTTTAACGCCTAGTGCGTCTCCGTCGACTCCTCTAACTCGTCATATTCGTGACGTTGAACTTTTTTCTCAGGCACGGAGTGAGAGGCTGGCGGGCTTGTATCGGGAGCGGTTTTCTGATGACGGCGTTGCGGATCTGCTGTGAAGCTCGGGCATCTGCTACTTTTAGTTTCAGTGTTTTTTTCCTTTTGCTTAGTGTAGGCGTGTTTGAACTTTGTATCCGTGCCGTAACGGCCTTTTGAATGAAATGGACTTTTTCTAAGTGTGGTCCGGTATCGCCAGCGATGAAAGGTCTGAAAAAAATTCATTTGTCTGTTTGTGGATAACCGGTATCTTTGATAACGCCCGAGAGAGATTTAGTGTTTGGTGTTTTACCAAATGAGACGAATGTTTTATAGTGGTTCACCAATTTGGCTACTCCACTTGTGCTTCGCTGAGCTTTTTACTATTCTTTTTTTTGGTTTACACAAGTATCGGGTTTTGGGGACGCGATGTAGTCAACGACAAAGGTCTGAAGAATTTTTGTTTCATTGGTGGCGGTGCCGGATGACCGAGCGAGATGAGTCCCGGTATGCTGGAGCTAGTTGTTTGGACGCCCTGACCGTGTTGGTGCGTGGAATTTTGCCCTATTGGTGGCAATATCGGAGGTGTTCTGTGTTCCATGTGCATGGTATCTTTAGGCCGTTCTTGTCTTGGAGGATGAATGTGGTTGGTGTGACGCTCTTGGTGATTTTGAAAGGGCCCTCCCATGTTGGTGTTAGGCCTTTGGGTTTGGGGATGGCTTCTCTCCAGACCATGTCGCCGACGTGGAGCTTGCGTGCCTTTACCCGTCTGTTGTAATGTCAGGCGACTAGTTGCTTGTTTGCTGAGAGTGTGATGACGATGTCGTCCTGCCTTTCTTCCCGGAGTATGTTGGCCATGTTTAAGCCGTCCTCGTTGGTGTCCTGGTCGTACCCCTCGAGTCTCAGGCTACGGTGTGTGATTTCTAATGGTAAGACGGCCTCGGCGCTATAGACCAGTGAGAACGGTGAGTCCCCAGTTGCCTCTGTTGGCGTTGTGCGTATCGCCCAGAGAACCTCGTAAAGACTTTCTGCCCATTTGTGGTTGTAGTCCTCCATTCTTCTTTTTAGGCCGTTCTTTATTTTTTTGTTTGCCGCTTCTACTTGTCCATTTGTCTGAGGGTAGTATACCGATGCGAATACCAGGCGAGTTCCCAAGTTGCTGGTGAACTTCTTCATCTCGTCGTTGTTGAATTGTTTCCCGTTGTCGGTGACTAACGTTAGTGGGGCCCCGTACCAGCAATATATATCCTTCCAGAGGAAGTTGATGACCTTTTTCGTGGTGACGAGGACGAGCGGTCTGGCCTCGATGTATTTCGTATGGTAGTCTATGCAGACGATGATGTACTTGAATTGGCCGGATGATGCCTTTAGTGGCCCGATCAGGTCGAGTCCCCATTGTGCGAACGGTACCGGGCTGACGATGATGGACATTGGTGCTGCCGGGGCGTGTATCCGGTATGCGTGTTGGGCGCAGGCCTGGCACTGATCAACAATATTTCTTGCATCCTGTCGCATTCCTCTGTAGTAGAAACCATATCGGAGTAGTTTGTGTATGATGTTATTTGGTCCGCCATGGTTGCCGTATTTGCAGTCGTGGAGGTCTTTCAGCATGCTCCTACCTTCCGTTTGCGTAATACACTTTAGCATTGGGAACCCCCTTTTGTTCATGTATAGTTGGCCGTTTTGTATGTTGTAGTATGCCGCCCTTTGGGCGAGTTGTCTTGCTTCTGTTCGATCGGCTGGCGTTGTTCCATCTGTCAGGTATTTGGTTATGCTTGTTCGCCAGTCTTCCTCTGGTGTCGCTGGTGGAGCCGTTGTGGTGATCGTAAATATTTCTTGGAAGCTTTTGGATATGCTTGGTCGTTCTAATGTTTCCACCATCGTGTGCCCTCTTGTCGCGATTAATGGAGCGGTTGCCAGTCTTGCCAGAGCGTCGGCCCTCCTGTTCTGCTCTCTTGGGATGTGCGTTATGTTGTAAAAGGAGAATTTGCCCAGTAGCGCCTTTACGTATCCTAGGTATGCCGACATCTGTGTTCTTCGTGCCTCGAATTCCCCGGTTACGTGATTGACCGTTAGTTGGGAGTCGCTAAATATATTAACGTCTCTGGCCCCTGTGTCTAGGGCGAGTTGTAGACCGGCAATCAGGGCCTCGTATTCGGCCTCGCTGTTGGATGCCGGGAATGTGAATCGTAGGGCGTACTCGACGTAGGTTTTGCCAGGCCCGGTCAGGATTGCCCCTGCCCCTGCTGCTATGGCCGTTCTGGATCCGTCAACGTATAGGTTCCAGTATGACGGTGCTGTTACCTGGGTTGTGGGCGAGCTCGCCGATTCTGGCTGTTGTTGGTCGGTAATTGTCGGCGTCAGTTCTGCTATGAAGTCTGCTGCCTGTCCTTTTATCGCTCCTCGTGGTTTGTATTCGATGTCGAACTCGCTGAGTTCTATCGCCCATTTGGTTAATCTTCCAGAGTGGTCGGGGCTAGCCAGCACTTGGCGTAGTGGTTGGTCCGTTAGGACGTGCACAGTGTGGGATTGGAAGTATGGTCGCAGGCGTCTTGCCGCCGTTATTAGTGCTAAGGCCAGTTGCTCGAGAGCCGGGTATTTTGTTTCTGCTTTTTCCAATCCTTTTCCGGTGAAGAATACTGGTAACTCGGTGTCGGTATCTCGTCTGACTAGTGCGGAGCTTACGGCGGTGAGCGAGGTGGCGAGGTAGATGTACAAGACCTCGCCCGGGACTGGTGCGTAGAGGAAAGGGATGTGGGCAAGATACTGCTTGATGGCGGTTAGTGCTGATTCGCACTCGTCGGTCCATTCTACTGCCTTCTTTTTTGTGAGTCTGATTGCTTTGTAGAACGACTCGCATTTGTCTGTGTATCGTGCAATGAATCGGGCTAGTGATGCTAGTTTTCCAGTGAGTGCCTGGAGCTCCTTTTTGGTTATTGGGCGTGTTGTGTCCAGGATGGCCTGCACCTTTCCCGGGTTGGCCTCGATCCCGCGTTAGCTTACCATGTACCCCAGGAATTTCGTTGTTGTTACCCCGAAGATGCACTTTTCCGGGTTGAGCCTCATGCCGCTGCCGATGAGCGTGTCTAACACTGCTTTCAGATTTTTGACGTGGTCTTCCCGGTGACGGCTTTTTACAATTAGGTCGTCCACGTAGACCGCGACAGTGTCGTTATCCAGTGGTGCCAGCAGCTCTTTCATGAACCTCTGGTATGTGGCTCCAGCGTTTTTCATTCCGAAAGGCATGACGTTGTAGCAGTATAGTCCTCGGTCTGTGATGAAACACGTTGCCTCGCTGTCCGCCGGGCTCATCTTGATATGGTTGTATCCCGAGTAGCAGTCCATTGTTGATAAGAGTTCGTGGCCGCTGGTGGCGTCTGCGAGTTGGTGGATTCATGGTAATGGGAAGGAATCTTTTGGGCATGCTTTGTTAACGTCGGTGTAGTCTACGCACATTCTCCACTTGTTGTTGCTTTTTTTGACCATCACGACGTTTGAGATCCATTCCGGGTAGTGGATTTTTCTGATGAACCCTATGTCGAGTAGCCTGGTTACCTCCTCTCGCATGGCGCTGTATTATTCTTCGTTGTATGCACGCCGCTTTTGTTTTTTTTGGATGGTGTCGGGCGAGATATTTAGTTTGTGTGAAACGATATCCGTTGCTATTCCTGGCATGTCGGCGTATGACCATGCGAATACGGTACCGCACTCCCTGAGGACGTTGACGAGGGCGGTCTCGATCGTTGGGTCCAGGTTGGTTCCAATTCTGATGGTTCGCTCGGGGTGCTCGTCAGAGATGGAGATTGATTTTGTGGATGTCTCGGCGGTTGGGCGGGCTGTCAGTGATTCCGCCCGTGGGTCGTCGGGAGTCTCGTGTAGTCTGTTATCTTTTAGCGCGCATACCTCTCTTGCCAGGTAGTTGGCGTGAGTGGGGGATCCTGGTAGAGTGGGCGTTGTTCCCCTGACGGTGCACACTCCCCCAGTCGTTGGAAATTTCATTGTTAACATCCGTTGCGATACGATAGCGTTTATCCTGTTTAAGGTATTGCATCCAATAATGGCGTTGTAGAACGAGGGGGCATCGACGACTAGGAATTCGATGTGTGTCTCGGCACTACAGCCCTCTTGTCCTAGTGCGATTCTGAGGTAGTCGCTTCCCAGTGGTTGTATTTGGTCGCCGCTGAAGCTTACCAGTGGATGGTGGTCCCGTTTCAGCCTAGATGGGAGTCGCTCGAGTGCTTCGTAAGCTGGCCGGAATATGACGTTGACCGATGAGCCTGTGTCCATGAGGCATCGTCCGACGCTGCATAGGTCGACCACGACGTCTATTAGGAAGGGGTAGTCTTCAGATACCGACGGTCTCTCCTGTTCTTCTGATTCGTGGAATGTTATGGACCCCCATCCGGTCTTGGCGGCCTTTGCTGGTCCCTGTCGTAGGTTACATATCGCTCGTTCGTTTCTTCGTTCCGTTTTGGACTTGCTGCCCGTGATTGCGTTGATTCTTCTGACGCTATTGATGTTCGTTACCGAGCGCTCTGGTTGAGCGCTGTGCCCTGTCCTGAATGTCGATAGGTTTCCTTTCTCTAGATGTGCCTGTACCGCCTTTTTTACGTCGTGACACCTTTCTGTGTCGTGGGACTCGTTTTGGTGGAAGTCGCACCACCTCCCCGTGTTCCTGTAATCTGTTGCCCGGAATGACTTTTTGGGCAGTGTGAATAGTTCTGGGTGGGCCGTGAGGATATCGGCGTATTTGGCATTTAGTACGCTGAACACCGGCTGCGGTGGCGGGGTGGTGAAGTTTGTTTTCTCATCTCGTTGTCTCTTTCCGGCGTTGTGCCGTTGTCCGCCTTGTCGCCATCTCTGTTGGTCCTGGTCGTGTGATCTTCCCTTATTTCTGGGTGGGGTTGCCCGTGATAGATCGTGGGCGGGGAGCGCATCCTGTATGTTTGTGGTGAATGTGTTTACCTGTTGTGTTGTTGTGGGGTTGGAGCCAAAAGTCTGCAGTTCTAGTTGGGCGTGCGATGTCACGCGGTCTAGTAGGTCGGCGTATGTGGTCGCTGGATTCACGTTGAGCTTCCAGGTCAGCGATCCTGGCTGTAGGGCATTTCTGAGTACGCAGAAGGCCAAGTCGCTGGATATGCCGCGGCAGTTGGCGATGGCGGTGTTCCAGCGAGAAATGAATGCGGATAGTCCCTCCGCGGGTTCTTGTTTTATAGCCTGCAATTGATTGTAAGTTAGTGAGCAACTCGCCGATGTTATGTATCTCTTTAAAAAAGCTTTAATGAGTTCTGGGAAAGATTTTATGGATTTTGGCGGGATGCTAAAGAGCCAGCTGAGCGCCTCGCCCGTTAGGCTCTCCATGAATAGGTAACAGTTTGTGGCGTCGTCGTAGCCCCTGCCGGTTGTTGCTGATGTGAAAACGTCGATGTGGAGGGATGGGTCTGTTTTTCCCCTGTATCGTTCTAACTTGATTTTTGCCAATGGATGTCGTCCTCGGCGCATAATGTCGCTCGAGAATGGTTCTTTGCGTACTGCTGGGAGTGTGCGGTTGAGGTAACTGGGCTCCGGTTGTGATAACCGTCGTATCACCATTTCGAGGTCGGCCACTCGTGCCGCCATCTGCCCGCCGAGCGGGTCGCTTACATTCGTTCTAGTGTTGATGTGTGGGGGCGGTGATACCGGTGAGCGGGTGAAGTTATTTGGTTCTGGCCCGTCAATGCCTTGCAGTCCGTCGTCGCCCTCGGGCGATTCTGGCTCTCGGTTGCTGGATTGGGGTGAGGGGGTTGCCTCTGATAATAAGCCTGGGTTAGGCCCCACGCGTTCCGTGGTTCTCATCCCCGTGGATGCCCCTATGTATCGCTGGTGCTCGAAGTCCCTGGCCTTTTCGAGCTCTACGCATCTTTCCATGGCCGATTCGTACCGGCGTTGCATGTAGGCGATGTGGTCACGCGTGACGCTTATGTGGCGCTTACCGGGCCGTTGCAACGTCTGATCGTCGTGTTCGTTATCGTGATGGGTTTCTCGTTGTCCGGTACCGGGTGATATTCCTAGTGTCAGGCTGGTGTCCATGCTCGTCGTTCGCTGAGAGTTTCGTGGTTTGGGAAAAAAAATTCCTGTGCGCGATTCCCACAGACGGCGCCAATGTTCAAATTCTGAATAACGGGTATTCGAGATATGACCAAATGTTGATATTTAACATCTGCGGTATGGATATCGGGTATTGGACGGGAGCAGGGACGGATTGAGATCGCAGGATGATCGAGGTCGGGCGGTATCAGTGGATGATTGATGTCGGGCGGTATCGGTGTATGATCGATGTCGATGTTCCGCAGCGATCTCGGCACTGCTAAGATCAACAACGGTTAGGGAGAGACGGGGTGGCCCGCCTTCAACCCTCCGATGCCTAAGTCAGAATCGATATAGAGATTGGACAGAATAACGGTATAGTAAGTTAAGAGCGCGTACCATTTAATGCTGTGTTGACCGGTATATATTGGTAGTTGAAGGTTGGATTACTCCTCTACTTTCGATGTGGGATTGGTGTGCGCATGCCTTTTGCTGGGTTGTTGTCTGACTGTTATTGGCGTGGGCGCGTGACCGTTATCCTGATCGAGGCCCGGGCGGGTTTGGTCATCAAAGTTGGAGCTTTCCCGGTGATGGTTCCTGTCATGGTGGCGGTGAGACATAACTATAATTTATATTTAAGTTATCTAAGCACGTACCTAGGTGATCTAGCCAGGTATATGAACAATATGTTTTCAATTCAATCGTTCATTCAAGTTTACAACTATAGCCGCTGCAGCTACTGCCATGCCATGCACAATATCTGTGTGAACTAGTCAGCTAGGTTCTACCATTTGTTTAGAAATGGTGCTCACTGTAATGGCCGGTGTTTGGTCTTTCTAGCTAGTTCAACTACACACGCATGTCTAAGTTTTGCATCCTAAGTTGCAGGAAACAAATTATTGCTGTAAAATGTCAGCTAAAATGAGTCGAAAACACCAAGAAGCAGTAGCTAGCGATAAAAAAATCAAAAACATAAATATGATCTAAAAGCACCTCATATTATCTCTAATTTTAACTCCAGCTCTAGTTCTATGGATCAATCATACAGGAATTGCCAGCACATATCTTTATCTTGGCAGTAAACGTGAATAGGTTATGGGAGCAACCGAGCAAAAGGGAGAAAGGAAATAAATTGCAGAGAACATAAAGAAAAGCTAGTTCAAATGTTCATTCATGACATTTCCAAAGGTGCTCAAGTACATATATAAGCTAGCAAAGCTAGATAAGTAACGGGTCTAACAACAGGGCAAACACAAAATAGGACAAATCCAAAGTAGTTCTATCATCTCCTCCCCCTCAAGTTGCAGCTCGACCTCGAGCGCCAAACGATGGAAAACGAGCCATGATGTTGTGAGCTGTTTCCCAGGTAGCATCTTCCGTCGGTAGTCCCTCCCATTTAATCAGCCACTTAGTCACATTGCGTTTCTTGCTGCGGTGTACTTCCATATCCAACACAGATTCAGGAGACCAGACGAATTGTCCTGCTTCCTCATACTTGGGCAGGGTTTGAGAAAGAGGTGTGCTCTCACCAACTCGTTTCTTCAGTAGGGATACGTGAAAGACAGGGTGTAACTTGGAGTGGGATGGCAAGGCCAGTTTATAGGCAGCGGAGCCGACACGTTGCACAACCTGAAACGAGCCATAATAGCTGGCTGAGAGCTTGTGGGAGGGACGATGCGCCAATGATTGTTGGCTGTAAGTTTGCAGCTTGAGGAAGACCCGGTCTCCCTCCACAAACACACGCTCAGTGCGTTTTGTGTCTGCTTGTTGCTTCATACGGTGTTGAGCATCCTTCGTGTTTTGTTTCAAGGACTATAAGACATCCCTATTCTTCAAAGCCTTGTCCACAGAGTGGACCGTGGTATATCCAGGGAGGTACTTCATCATAGGAGGGGGTGGAATGTCATACATGGCTTCAAAGAGGGACATCTTAATGGTGGAGTGGTAGGTGGTATTATACCACCATTCCGCCCAATGTAACAATTCACACCACTTTTGGGGTTCACCTTGCACAAAACACCTTAAGTAATGCTCCAAACAATGGTTAACCACTTCCGTGTAGCCGTCAGATTGTGGATGATAGGCTGAGCTATGGCATAGAGTGGTGCCTTGTTTCTGTGAAATGCTTGCCAAAAATGGCTAAGAAACACAACATCGCAATCAGACACTATGCTGCGAGGCATCCCATGGAACCGAAATACTTCCTTCATAAAGGCATCAGCCATAGTCGAAGCAGTATGGGGGTGTGAAATCCCAATGAAGTGTTTGTACTTCGTCAATCTATCAATGACCACAAAATTGCATTCTTGCCATAATAAATTGGGAATCCGTTAATAAAGTCTATGGAGATGTCAAACTATATCTCCTTAGGGATAGATAAAGGCTGTAAGAGGGCAGGGGAATTTAATGGCTTTGTAATTTTGGCATTGGCAAGTGTTACAGATGAAAATATATTGCTTCACATCCTTTCTCAAGCCGGGCCAGCAGAAACTATGAGACAACCTTACCAATGTGCGTAAATAAGTTGAATGGCATGCTGAGAAGGATGAGTGAAACTCATAGCGGAGCTTTGTGCGCCATTCGGAGGTAACCGACACAAATAAGCGCTTCTTATAGAGCAATCTGTCCTGCTCCAAGGTGAAGCCTTTGTGAGATCTCTTGCTTGCCTTAATGTCTGCCATGGTAGCCTAGGCTTGAGGGTCACGAAGACGAGCTTGTTGAATCTGGGTTACTTCTTCGAACATGGGGTTATTGAATTATGAGCAATTCTCCTCGGCGAGATAATGTGTCTAGAATAGTATTAAGGCTTCCCGACTTGTATTCGATCTTATAATCGTACCCCATGAGCTTATACAACCACTTGTATGATCCATCAAATACTTCAATGGCTGATAATCAGTAATGATTGTGAAAGAGTTATCAGCAAAGTATGAGCGCCACTTCTCCACGGGGAAGAGTATGGCAAACATTTCATTGTTGTACACGGACATTGCATGATTTTTTGGCGTGAGGGCTTTGCTAAGGTACACCAAAATGTGTTTCTCTTGAGTAAGGACGTCTCCAATCCCCAATCCACTGACATCCACTTCAATTGTAAACAGCTTTGAAAAATCTGGTAAGGCCAATACCATAGCACTTATCAACGCCGCTTTAAGGGTTTCAAAGGCATTAGTTGCCGCCGCTGACCACTGAAAGTTGCTCTCCTTTGTCATTTCAATAAAGGGTTTAGAAATAAGGCCGAAATGATGAATGAAGCTATGGTAATATCCAGCCATACCCAAAAATCCTCGGAGGCCTTTTACTGTGGTGTTCTTGGGCCACTCACTAATGGATTTGACCTTGTAAGGATTAACAGACATGCCATTTTCCTAGATTATGTGGCCGAGGTATTGAACATGTGATTGCCCAAATGCACATTTAGAGAACTTTAAATGTAGGTGATGGACCTGTAACAACTTATAAACCTCTTGTATGTGTGCTACATGGGAGTCAAAACTACAACTATAAATAAGGATATCATCAAAGAAAACAAGCACGAACTTACAGAGAAACAGCTTGAAGATGTGATTCATGAGTGATTGAAAGGTAGATGGCGCATTGGACAAGCCAAAGAGCTTGACGATAAACTCATAGTGTCCATCATGAGTCCGAAATGCCGTCTTGTGTATATCCTCTTCATGCATCCTTACTTGGTCGTAACCCGAATGCAAGTCCAATTTGGTGAAAATTTTGCACCATGGACTTCGTCAAGTAGTTCATCCACTATAGGGATGAGATATTGATCCTTGAAAGTAATGAGATTGATTGCTCGATAATCAACTCAAAAGCGCCAAGTCTCTTCCTTTTTATGGACTAGGAGCACTAGAGAGGCAAATTCGCTTGTGCTAACTCAAAAATTTTCCCTCTTTCAACATGTCATCAACTTGTTTCTCGATTTTTATTTTTTAGGCATAAGCATCATGGTATGCTCTCACGTTTACCGGGCTATTGTTCGGTTTGAGGTTAATTCTATGGTCTATGGCTCTCTGTGGGGGAATGTTTGTGTGAGTATTGAATATGGGAAGGTAGGCTTGGATAAGTGTTTATAATTGGGGATGAAGGGAAGCCACAGATAACTCAGTGGGAGGTGATGGGAACTTAGGAGTAGCCATGTGAGCCGAAGGTACTAAGGACATAATAGAATGAGAGTCATTAGTGGCTCAATTATCGAGACTTTATCGAGAAAATGCCAACCGATAAAGCGTAAAGTGTCTAACCAGTCAACACCTAGCAATAATTCACAGCCGGATGGTAACAACAAGAAGGAACTTGTGAAAGAGTAATCCTGTATGTGGACCGTCACATTCGAAACCTTTCCTGGTGGCTTGAAGATGTGAATAGAGGCAGACCTAAATGTTAGGTTGTGATTGAGCTTAGTGTGGATGCACAACTTTTTGGCTAGGACTAGGCTCAAAAAATTTATGGCTGACCCACAATCCACAAATATTTTGATAGGTTTCCTATTAATCAACCCATGAAATTGAATTAATTGGCCATCTTAGAGTGTGTGATTGCAGCCAAAGGGTAAGGGTCGATCTGGCTCTACAATGTCGGCGGTGGCAGGAGGCAGCTCTGGGGCATTTCGTCCTCTGCTAATAGTTCTAAAATTGCTAAAATGGCTCTCTTGCAATTATGGGTTGGAAACCATTGATTAGGACAGTGGTAGCACTCGCCTCTGACTCTCTTATCCTATTGTTCAGTGACCGACAACATAGTGGTGGGTGTCTCCACACATCGGTGTGGTCCTACAGCTTGGGTGGGTTTGGGGTTTGGTGGTGCATTGGGTTTGAGGGTAAATGGTTTTACCGGGATGAACCACTAAGTTGGGGTTGGGTGCGACTCACCTTAATCTCGAGTTGTTTCTCCTCTAGTATCCGGGCTAATTTCTCGGCTTTGGCTAAGGTCGGCGAGCTGCACATCATGTCAGAATTCTACCTTGAATACTCTAATAAATATGGGAAGGAGGTTGAAATCGTCCCAATAGGCAGCGTGACATGCTAGATTAGTGAATGAGGTGATGTACTCCTCTATAGTCCCTGATTGTTGGTGGTGCGACAAGGCGGCCGTAGACTCCGCAGTGGAGCTGGACTCGAAATGATCCAAGAAAATGGAAACGAACTTTTCCCAAGGCAAAAAAGGGTGGCGCTGCTTAAGGGAGTTCATCCAAATCAATGTGTCTGCTCCAAAGTGGCAAACTAGTGTAGTCAAGTGCTCCGTGGCCGAAACATTATTGATGTAGAACTACTACTCGGCCATGGCTGGCCATCCAATAGTATCTTCGCCAGTAAAATGGGGAAAGTCGATCTTAGGAGGCCAATATTGGGAGCTGGCCGAGGTGCTGGGTAGGCAGTGGTGGTAGTCGTGAAGGGTGTGTTGTTGCTGTAGAAAGTAATTGGGGTGTGGAAACTGGTTGAGAAAGGCTTGACCATTGTTTGCAGGTAAAGGGTGGTTCAATGAAGATAGGTGGGTGGTTATAATGGTGGACTTGACCATGTTAGTGATGGTTGATGACCCCATTATTCGTAGTTCAGTTCGTATACATAGTTATGAGTTTAATAAGCTCTCTCTTTCTCTCTCTCTCTCTCTCTCTTTGACGACTTAACCCTTTTTGAATATAGTATAATCGATAAAAACTCACGTCAATCGAAGAAGTTATTCGATCTAAAATCAAGTTCAACTAATCTAGTCGAAGAACGTATCTGACAAGCTTGTTACGATAAAATGATCGTAATGATATAAAAAAACATAATTTCTCTATCGGTCGCACCGCCACTGGTGGAGACGCTCGTTACCACCGCCCACCCACTGGGTCGACAAAGCCTAAACGACAAACAACCTCACAAATATGTTTGTATCATCGATACAAACCTAATGACATATAACCCGTTTCCAGAAATAATTTTTCATTCACACGCCACCACCGAAGAGCCGGCTAAGGCTAAGTTTCTACAAAAATAGAGCCAATACTGGGAGCTGGCCGAGGTACTGGGTACGCAGTGGTGGTGGTCGTGAAGGGTGTGTTGTTGTTGTAGAAAGTAGCTGGGGTGTGGAAATTGATCAAGAAAGGCTTGACCACTATTTGCAGGTAAAGGGTGGTTCAATGAAGATGGGTAGGTGGTTATAATGGTGGACTTTACCATGTTAGTGACGGTCGATGACTGGGTGTGGTATGAAGCCACAGGACTTCCATCGATTTTTGTGACCAAACATCATTTATCACAGTTCTTGTTCCCTAAACTTGATATTGGTGATCGTGGTTTTTTCGATCGATACTAATTACATCTCTTATGTCTTTTGTAAATGACATCAACAGAGCCGGCTAGGCCTGAGTTTGACATCCTTGATCTATAAGGAGCAGAATACCATCGTTGGGTATCAGATGTTGAGAATACTCTTCTCGGTAAAATTCTTACTGATATTATCCAACAAACACCACCACTTGGTGAAAACATTGTGCCACCAACTCCACATCAACTTAAGCTCAGTTTGACTAGCAAAACACAAGCCTTCATGTTTTTGAGGCGGCATATACACCCAGTTCTAAAGAAGCAGTACTTGCTAAAGAATGACCCCGCGGATTTGTATGCGACTTTAAAAGAACGGTTCAATAATGTGCATGATGCACAACTTCCAGAACTGCAAGAAAAATGAGATTCAATCCGATTATTGGATTATCCAATGATTTCAAGCTATGCTGGAGCTTTAATCTGAGTTAGCCATTTGTGGCATGGTAAAGACTGATCATGCTATGATCGATAAGTCTTTAAGCACCTTCCCTACTTCCATGGATACGCTCGCGCACCAATATAGGATGGATTACGAGCAAGGAAGAATTAGAGCATTTAGGGATCTCATGAATATTCTAGCCAAGAAAGAGAGATATCGTGAGATACTTCTCAAAAACAATGTTAGGCCAACTGATACTAAGAAAGTTCATGAGACATATAACATTGGTGGAAAGGCATTTAAGAAAAAGAGAAACGTCCATTCTGGACCTTACAACAATCGTGGTGGTAGAGGAGGACATGGCAGAGGTTGTGGTAGAGGAGGACATAGTCAGAATTTGACTTAGGCTCGCCAAGACAATAGCCAAAACAACTCCAATAAAAATCATTCAAATTCCAGTCCTAGGAATGGTGAAAATTCTTCAAATTCTGCTTCTTCTTCTCGCTTGTCATCTTGTCATATGTGATTCTACCAAACATATACACAAACAATGTCGTGCATCCAAGGAAGTTTAGAATGCCTACAAATTGTGCAAGCAGTACTTGGCACATGAGACCAACTATGATAAAGACTATGAGATGGAAGATGGCGGTGAAGCCAATCTTATTGTAGCAGATGATACAAAAGCAAGTCTGAAGACTATAGATTTTGATTAGTCTATGTATTACACTCATGTTTATGCTATGTAATCAAGTTTTGTTTTGTTTTGGCTTATATTTAGTCATGGTTTGAGACTTTGTTTTAGTCTTGGTTTTTGGAATAAGACAATCTTTAATGTAAGCTTGATGTTGGAAAAGTAATAAAAATTTCTTTCTTTTGGTATATGAAAGTGTTAAGAATGGTTATTTTAATATATATTTCTTGAATGGTTCGAAATATACAATATTCTATGGCTTTATGACACCAAAATACCATAAAATCAAGACAAAAAAAAAGGATGGTTTGATCTCAGAGAATTTTTGACCCGTCGAGATTCTCTCTCGATCTGTCAAAGACAACCTTCTGGATCGGTTTTGGCACATTTTTGACCCGTTGAAAAATTTTCCTGGGTTTCTTTTGACCCGTCGAAAGTATGTCCCCCGGTCCCATACAAGCACCTTCGATTTGTCGAAGCTTCATCTCGACATGTCGAAGGATAGCTACTGTCTCGATTTTGTCTAATTTTTGACATGTCGAGGTAAATTTTTGACCCGTCGAAAAATGATATCGAAAAATCATATTGGTTTAAGGTTTTTCTTCGACCCATCGAGCCATATTCCTGACCCGTCGAAGATGTTGTTCTGGACATGTTTTCACTGGTTTTTGACCTGTTGAAATGTTCATCTCGACCGGTCAAGGTTCCTACCTGGATTTGGTGTTTTTGATGTGTTTTACATCGATTTTATCATGCCATATCAGCACTCTATAAGGGTTACAACCCTTTAGAAAATCTTTAAGTCTTTACTTAACGTGTTCACCATGTCTTGAGATCAAAGAATAATTGATTCACATTCTTTTGTAGATGTTTGAATGAGAGATTGAGTGTCTTACAGATACTGGTACTACTCAAACTGTACTACGAAGTAGGCCATTGTTTACAGATTGAGTGTCAATTCATCAGTGACAACCATGATTGGTTCAGTGCCAGTTATACAAGGGCGTGGTTTAGCAAAACTTTTGCTACCACGTGGTACAAGAATTTATATCACTGATGCATTGTACACACCTTAGGTGAATCGAACTTCGTGAATTTTTAAGAACATTAGAGCCAACGGTTTAGACTTGGAAACTAATTGTTAGAATGGTAAAGAATTCTTATGTATAACCTCTGAGGAGTGCGGTAGAAAACACATCTTATAAAACTTAGCAGTCATTCGTAGTGGTTTATACCTTACTACGATTAGGATCATTGAATCCAATGCAGTCACTCTCACTACTAAATGTGACTCGGCCTCTTATTAGCTTTGGCATTTTTGACTTGTACATCTTGGTCGTGATATGATGATAAAATATTAAAAATTCTCATGCTCATCCGTTTTTCAGAGTAAATAAGCATGTGGAAATACCCATCAGTTTTGATGGGGTGGATGAGATTAATCATCTCAATCCGGTTTCGGTCTCCACGACGAGTAAGACACCTAGTGTTGGTCTACAAGATTCCTTCGTGGTAATCTATGATGCTCATCACTCATTCTGCAAAGCTTGTTCATAAGCAAAATTATAGGCTAGACCTTTCTTTGCGATTGATAACAATGAAAATATACCATACCATTCTTACAGAGAACTCATGGTGATATTTGTGGACCAATCAAACCGGTATGCAGAATGTTTATATATGTTATGATTTTAGTCGTTGCATCAACGCGTTGGTCATACGTTGTTTTGCTATCCACATGGTATGCTGCATTTGCAAAACTCCTAGCACAAATTATTAAGCTTTGGGCTCACCACCCGGGCAATCCAATAATGTATATTAGACTGGATAATGCATGAGAATTACATCAAAATCTTTTATTGGTTACTTCATGTCAATTGGGGATTGAAGTTGAACGTTCCGGTTTCCCCATGTTCATTCATAAAACGGACTTGCAGAGACAAAAATCAAGCGGTTACAGTTTGTGGCCAGAGCTTTGGTAATGTATACTATTTACCTATATTTGTTGGGGATATGCAATATTATATGCAGCTATACTTATTCGCTTGAGACCCGTAACCCACCAACCATTCAGTGTTTATTAGTTAATAACTGGATATGAGTATGATATTTCACATCTACGCATCTCTTGTTGCGCGGTACATGTGCCTATTACGCCTTCACTACGTACAAAAATGGGCCATCAATGACGATTGTCACTTTGATGAAACATACTTCCCACAATTATGAATCTCCAACGATCGTTTGCTATCTAGAACCTTTGACAGGAGATCTATTTACTGCAAAATTTGCATATTGTAACTTTGATGAAACATACTTCCCGACGTTAAGGGGAGATAAGAATGCCTCCATTCTGATTGAACGTCAGGAATCGATGTGGTATACTCCCACAATATTTCAAGAATATCCACGCACATCTCAAAGTGATATTGGAATGCGACGTATTCTTGATCTTCAGAAGATAGTAGACTCGATGCCTGACTCCTTTATTAATATTCCCAAAGTGACGAGATCAGATATACTTGCTGCAAACGATCCTGCAAGGTTGGAAGTCCCTAAAAAGGAGTGGATTAACGTCACTCCAGGGCAGAGAAACATCCTTCAAGCCCATGTGGAGGGAGTAGCATCGGCCTCAGCTCCCACCAGGAAGAGATGGAGACCAAGAAAATTCACAGATAAGTTGCTGGTAAAAAGGCAGGCTATCTAGACACAGAATGATCATTTCTTCATCAACGTGGTGAATCCTTCAAATGTGATTATTTCTGACTACAATTATATCCTAGAATCACAAAAGACATCTTTGGATGACGTTTCAGATCCATATGTGATGTCAAAGAACAGTGAAATCTTACTAACTAACAATGAAGTGCGCATTGTTATGGAAAGGTCATCCAAGGTAGTTGATGATGCTTTTGCTTATTTCGTTGCTTAGGATATTATTAACAACAATAAAGTGGAACCTCGCTCGGTTGCTGAATGTCAGTGGAGAGCAGATTGGCCAAAATGGAAAAAGACAATGCATGCTGAACTAGACTCTCTGAAGAAAAGGCAAGTTTTCGGTCCAGTAGTGCTATACCCACCTAATGTTAAACCGGTAGGACATAAATGAGTCTTTTTTGGGAAGCATAATGAGAAGAATAAAGTCATGCAGTATAAAACTAGACTTGTGGTGCAAGAATTTTCTCAATGCCCTGGCATTGATTTTGATGAGACATACTCTCCGATCATGGACATCATTACTTTCCTCTACCTTATCAATTTGGTAGTGTCTGAAAAATTGAGCTTGCAGCTGATAGATATGGTTACTACATATCTATATGAAAACCTTGACTCAGAAATATACATGAGAGTGCTAGAATGCGTTGTCATACACAATTCAAGTAACTCTAAACCGCGGAGTGCTTATGTGATTAGAATGACACGTTCACTATATGGTTGAAACAATATGGTAGGATGTGGTACACGCGTCTAAGTGATTACTTGATTGAGAAGGGATATAAGAATGATGATTTGTTCCCATGCGTGTTCATTAAGAGAACAAGTTCAGGATTTACTATTTTAGTGGTCTATATTAATGATATGAATATCATGTGAAATACGAGTTTGAGCTTTACCTTGGTAGGACTTGATTTTGTCTTTGTTTAGAATTAGAACATCGAGTTGGTGGAATACTTATTCACCAGTTTGCTTATATCCAAAAGATGCTCATGCGATTGAACATGGACAAAGTACACCCTCTTAGCACACCAATAGTTATTCGTAGTCTGGAACCCAACAAGGATCTGTATAATCCAAAAGATGACGATGAGGAACTTTTTAGAGTTGTGGCACCATACCTTAGTATGGTTGGAATAGAGTAAAACATAACTTCAAGATACTTGATGAGATCCACTAACTTGTGCCTGTTTTTCCCTACAAAGAAGCAAGAGAGAGACTTGAAATTTTAGGAAAATGAATGGTTGAATGCAACTTTCAAATTCTGGGATTTTTGACCCGTCGAGTGGTTCTCTCGACCCATTGAATGGATTCTTCAACCCGTCAAATGAAGCTTCGGCTGCAAGCATTGTACCTCCATGCAATGTGGTCCCTACTCAAAGAGACAATGTGATGTCTTAGTTGGTTTTGCTGATGTTGGGTATTTCTGACCCATATAAAGAACATTCCCAAACAGGTTATGTATTCACTATGGGGAACACGACGATTTCTTGGAGATCAACAAAGTAAACCCTTCTTGCTACTTTCTCGGATCATTTTGAGATTATTGCTTTGTGTTAGCATAAACTCTTAAGCTTAGTGCTTCATACACACTTGACCAAGAACTAGAAATAAAAAGCATGCGAATAAAAGGAAACTTAAGTGCACCGAGTCCTACATCGAAGAATGAGTGGGAAGTATACCCAAGAGTAAATATATAGGTAAACCATTTATTATCAAATTAAGTTAAATAACTGCTGTATGAAATTCATTACTTCTTCATCTTAACTCTTTAACCAAACTTGTTCTTACTTAAGCATCAGAGTGTGTTAGGCGAGCCATCCCGTCTTCGCTTCTGACACTCATTCTCTTTATCTTTGCAGTTAGGTGAATGATTGAGCAAAGAAGTCGCTCAGAGCTTGCACTTCATCCTCAATACTGTTTCACTAATTCTCGCCAAGAATCTGGTCCAAACACTTTGCATGAAGCGGTTAAACAGTGTGTCTGGCTTATGTCAGCTATACATCATATTCGAGGGTCTAGTAGATTACCATCTACTACGACGGTACCAACTTGCATATTTGAGGACAATCCAGCTTGCATTGAATAAATGAAGTTAAGATATATCAAGGGCAATCATACAAAACACATTTCGCCGAAGTATTTCTTCAATTAGCAACAGCAACAATTACTGAATATCCATGCAAGCCAAATTAGTACGGCGGATAATGTTGCAAACTTGTTTATCGAGTCTCTACCACAATCTACATTTGTGATGTGAGATGCATTGGAATGCGAAGATTATCTGAACTCTGAGATCGAGTTACTGATCAGGAGGAGTTCATTTCGTAGACATCAGGGGAAGTTTATATCACATGTGGTCGCTTTTATAATTGATGTGTTGTACTCTTTTTCCTTTTAACTAAGCTTTTGTTTTACCTACGAGGTTTTTAGTGAGGCAACAGGTTATGCATCATACATTAGGATTGCGACACAAGGGGGAGTGTTAAAGGGAAGAATATTCACGGTATCTCGGTATGTGTCTTGGCGTAATTGGTATAGAAGTAGATATTTTTTAAATCTCTGATTTATAGGGATATTGATTTTAAAAAATTGCAATGCATATATTAAAGTCATCTATCAATGAATAAAACACAATTTTTGTTGGAGAGGGAAGATCCCACATAGAAAAATAACAAGATAAATTACAAGTTAAATATGGATGGAGTAGTCCTAGCTGCACCGAGGCATTTTGTGATAAAACTCAACACCTTAGAGGTGATTAAGTTGGGACAATATCGGTACAATGACGGACCACATGTGTCACGCTGTCGTTGTTCAACTTGGTATCAGAGCCAGGTTTAATCTTGGAATCTTGAAGACCTGACACTATTTCTGCTACAGATATGTTCATGTTCCTTGTTTGATCTGTTCTGACCTGTTGATCTTGGAAATTTTGAAGACCTGATCTTGTTTTTGCTGTGAATCTGTCATTGTTCCTTGTATGAATCGCCATGTCCTGTCTTGTTCGACGCGTCAAAAAATTTGTTCTATCCGACTAGTTCCTTGATCTTGTTCACTTGTTTCTTGTCCTGTTCCATTGTGAAGAATTTGTGATGGTTTTGGATATTTCGATGTTTGAAGAACCTATTTTCTGTGGTATGGAGAGTCAAGACCACATTTTGAATAATATTTTTCTAACTGAGAAACATCAAGGTAAAATTGGTATTGCTTTAAAAGTTTCTGACTTTATTGATGGTGATACATGGATAATTGATTCTAATCCATCTGATCATATGACTTTTGATAAGTCCATGTTTTCGAGTCTGTCACATTCTCTTATACTTGAATTGTCTAATACAAATGGCATGTCTTTTCTAGTCTTAGGTATTTGGTCAATCTAAGTTACTTAATCTCTTGTGTTACATAGTGTTCTTTATGTTCCCTTTTTATCCCATCATTTGTTGTCAATATCTGAGTTGAATTTCCAAAACAAATGCTCTATCACCTTTTGTCCTATGTATGTGGTGTTTCAGAATCTATGTACTCATACAATAATAGGCAAGGGAGATCGAAGGGGGTAACTGTTTCACTTGGATTGCATGTATAGCGGGGAGATATAAGCACCATCAAGACATGTTTCTTTGACATTGAATTCTGATCGAGTTAAAGAAATTTGGTTATGACATCGCTGGTTGGGCCATCCATCTTTTGGGATCATGAAGAAGTTTATGCCATCCTTGTTTTTGGAAATAAAAGAGTCGGGTCTCCATTGTGAAACTTGTGTGTTTGGTAAAAGTCATAAGTCCAGCTACTCTCCTAGTTCTCATTCTAGTTCAGCACCATTTGATATAATCCATTCTAATGTATGGGAAGGCCTTCGTAGAATCCAACTTTGACATGAATGAGATACTTTGTTCTGTTCATTGATGATTTTACAAGACTAACATAGGTTGTATTGCTGAAAAAGAAGGATATTGTATTTTCTGCTTTTATTGTGTTTCATAGTCTAATTCGAACTTAGTATGATGTTTGTGTAAAATTATTTATATTTGAAAATGGAAGAGAGTTTGCCAATCATTATTTCCAAGATTATTTTTAGCAGCATGAAATTGTTCACCAGACTACTTGTCCTCAGACACCGGAGCAGAATGAAATTTCTGAGAGGAAGAATCACCATCTCCTAGACATGTGAATAGCTCTTTTACATAGTTTCAACATGCCAAAGTATCTTTAGGGTAAAGCTGTATTGTGTGCATCTCATTTCATCAACCGCTTACCATCTGTAGCTATTCATAATCGGATTCCCTTTGAGAGATTGTCTAAACATATTGTCATCCCATCTTTAAACAAACTCCTTGCTCATGTTTTTAGTTGTGTGGACTATGTTCATCTTCATAAGAATCAGAGATCTAAGTTGGATGCTCGAGCTCTCAAATGTGTGTTTATTGGTTATGGTACCCAATAGAAAGGTTACAAGTGCTACCATCCTCCTTCTTAACATTTTTGTGTCACCATAGATGTCACCTTTAGTGAAGACTTGTGTTATTTTTCCTCTACGGCATCTCAGAGTGAGGAGGAGAATAATATGTTTTATGAAGAATAGTTTGAAGGACCAGAAGTCATTATTACAACTGAAAGTGCCCCAGTCGGAGTAACTATTCGACCCGTCGAGGAAGGTTCTCAACTCGTCAAAAACAGAGGAGGGTTCCCGACTTGTCAAAAATAGTACCTAGAATTATACAAAAGGTGAGCTTCGACTCGTCAAGGAGGGGCCTCGACCCATTGAAAGGTCTTCTCAAGAAGTTCTCGTTTCTGAAGATCTAGTTCGGCTCTTCGAGATAGACACTCGACCCGTCGAAGAAGGCATTCTGGACCCTCCCGTAGCTATTCCTTGACCCGTCGAATGCATGGTTCGACCCATCAAAAGTACTCTGGCATAAAGTAACAGATCTGTTCCAAAATCTGAAAGTGTTCGACATGTCGAACAAGTGTCTGACAAGTCGAAAGGAGGAGAACTAGTCAATAACTAGTCGCCAGTTGTTGAAGATGTACATGCAAGTCCAGTCTTTCCCTTTTCATCAATTATCTCTCCTGGCCTATGATCACCTGAGGTACATAGTAGTGTTCATTTGTCTAGTTCTAGTGTACATGAAAGAGTCTTACCTGCTAGGTTAACCCATGGTCAACCATCAAAAAGATATGAACCTCTCTTGTCAGCTAAAGCTAAGTATTCAGTAGCTAATTATGTGTCAACCAATAGATTATGAAAGGACCCGACCAGACCCCTTCTAAAAACATGAACTTTCAAAAAATCATAAAAATTTCGGCAGAGTTACTCTATATCGCGTAGTTTCCATCAACCTGCAGCGGAAAATACACTTCATCCTATGCCACAAAAGCCAAACCGTGGGCACCAATCCCATCCGAATTTCTCAAAGACATATCATAACGTAAAGCAATACACAAAACTGTAGCTTTACAAAAATTCGGGAAAATTATGTGAAAATATAAACACAATAGTATTCAAAGCGGCCTCTAGTATATATATACACACACAACAGTAGGCCAAACTAGAAACCTACTGAGAAAGGAAAAGTGGCTCGAACACTAAGCCTCCAACCTCGACGTGCGACGCCTGAATCCAAACTGTAAACTGGGCATTGAAAACAAAGAGCCCAGGGAAAGACATATAAACTGTTAGAGTGAGTGGACGAAAAATAAATATCTTTCGCCGAATAATATATATATATTTATAAAACATATGCGAGTCTAGATGCATAAAAATCATATGGTACACAAGGGAGACTTTAACTCCTCACGCGTACAGATGATGCATCGGAAATCCCGCGGGGTCACTCATGGACACATCCACGCTAGTATAGTTTGAATCAAGGGATCCCTGATCCTCACGTGATTCCAACCAGAAAGGCCTCAGATCACGTAATTTCAACTTTTGCGACAACGTTACGACTATTCCGCTATTTATACGTCGCAAACCGACCCTATCCGCGATTCGGATAACTTAAACTCAAAAGGATAAGCACGATTAACTCGACGATAATTTCAAATATTCATTTTATATTCCTCGATTATCCGAAAAATCCTCTGAAACCTCCTACGAGCTCGAAATCATAAACTCTACAACTCTAGTGAAAGAACTTATGTCAAATTCTCGCCCGATAATTTAGTCGCAAACAAGGCCGCCAAATCAATTAATTACGACAAACTACGATTATACGTGAAACTCGTGAATTAAGCCGATTAACTACCATTTCCGGTTCGGGTTGTCACAGATTGTCAAAGCCATATGTAGCATTTTTGAATCAATTATATGTTGTATCTCTTCCTAATAAAGTGTATGATGCAATCAAGGAGGAGAAGTGGGTCAAGGCAATAGAGGTTAAGAGGGATGCTCTCAACAAGAATGGTACTTGGGAGTTGGTACCTTTACCACCTAGAAAGAAGACCGTTGGGTGTAGATAGTTTTAAATTGTGAAGCATAATATCGATGGCTCAGTTGACAAATACAAGGCAAGGTTGGTTGAAAAAGGATATATTCAGAAACATTGAGTGGATTATGATGAGACATTTGCACCAGTGGCGAAGATCAATATTATTCGAGTCTTCATGTCTTTGGCAGCTAATCTGGATTGACCATTGCAACAGTTTGATGTGAAGAATGCATTTCTTCATAGACATTTGAATGAAGAAATTTACATGGATCTCCTTCCAGGATACGATACTTCTACAGGTGAGAAGGTGGTGTGCAGATTAAAGAAGTCTTTGTATGGATTGAAACAGTCTCCAAGAGCTTGGTTTGGAAGGTTCACAACTTTCATGAAGAAGATTGGGTATAGACAGAGTAATTCATATCATACTTTGTTCCTAAAGCACCGATAGGGTAAGCTGATTGCTTTGATCATTTATGTGGATGACATGGTTGTGACAGGTGATAACATTAATGAGATCAAGAGATTGCAAGTTCAGTTATCTTCTGGATTTGAGATGAAGGACATTGGGAACTTGAAGTATTTCTTGGGAATTGAGGTAGCCCAGAACATGGACTATATCATGCTGAGTCAAAGGATATATTTGTTAGCAGAGACTGGTATGCTTGACTGTAAGCTGGTTGATACATATATAAAACAGAACCAACGAATTGCAGAGTATCCTGATCACGTTCCTACAGACAAATCTTGGTATTAGAGAGGGTCCCTCATCCATCTTTTGTCTGCTTGATTTGTCGACTCGTTCTTGTTCCGTTCGAGAAGGTTATCTATCGATTTGTTCTCATTCTGACCGAGAGGATCATCTGGTTGCATGTGTAAGCCTAAGTAGGTTGCACGTGAGGGGGCATGTTGGAAAGGGAAGATCCCGCATCGAAAAGAACAAGATAAATTACAAGTTGAATATGGATGGAGTAGTCCTAGTTGTACCGAGGTCTTTTGTGATAAAACCCAACACCTTAGAGGTGGTTAAGTTGTAACAATATTGGTACAATGACGGACCACAAGTGTCACACTTGTCGTTGTTCAACTTGGTTGACCCAACCAACATGTGTTTGTTGGTTTTCTTTCCAGGTAGTAAATGTACCAAGTCTCAAGTACCATTCTTGTTGAGAGCATCCATCTCAACCTCTATTGCCTTGACCCACTTCTCCTCCTTGATTGCATCATTCACTTTAGTAGGAAGAGACACAACAGATAATTGATTCACAAAGGCTACATAGGGATTTAACAATCTATGAGTTGACACATAATTAACTACAGGATACTTGGCTTTAGCTAACAAGAGAGGTTCATATCTTTTCAAAGGTTGACCACAGGTTGACCTACAGGCAAGACTCTTTCAGGTACACTAGAACTAGACAAAGAAACACTACTACGTACCTCAGGTGATGACATGTCATGCGAGATCGTTGATGAAGAGAGAAAGATTGGACGTGCATGTACATCTTCAACAACTAGCGATTGATTATTGACTATTTGTTTTAGTCTACATTTATTGCGTTTCTATTTTCTCCTTCAACAATACTCGATCAATTAATAATCTCACTAAAATAATATTTTGTCTGTCCTAACTTGGGGACAACATGGTAAATTAACAATTCGTTAAATTTATAAAATAATAGAAATTCATATAGACTCTATACAATATATGAATTAATAATGACTTAATACATAAAATTAATTATTCATATTTATGATGATTTCATAAAGACCCTCGATTGATTATTTCATAAAGAATGACTCAAGTGTAATTTGATGTCACCTTTAATCTTTTATTCAATCGATGATTTTTCTCCCTAAATTAATAAATTTTACCAATTCTAAAATTATTAATTTATACAGGTTTATCAGTACATCTCCGAATTTGAAACCCACATGCGCAGTTAAACCCTATACTTTATTTCTAACTCAGCGACCGGGAGATTAAAGGCTTGGAAGAGTCGGGAACTGATGAGGAATCACAATATTAGAGAAATCAAGATCGAAAACTACATCGTGTGTCACTTCGTTATTAATAACGAATTTGAAGTTGAACAGTCATGGATGGGCATGTCTATATTAACACGAGTGTTTTAATTGAAGCAGTAACAGACTCTCTTTTTTCTAACAAAAATAGCATAACAAAGCAGTTTTCAAAAACTTGAAGGTGAGGCCAAAAAGAATTGTGAGAAAGCAGTTCTGTGGAAGGCCGGACCTCTCCAATACTTGAAGCAGAGGCAAAAAAGAAGTGTGAGAAAGCAGTTCCGGGAAATACCAGTCAATATGTATAATATAATAGACAACAAAATGATAATAATCTCATCGATTATTGCTAATCAAAAGTATGTATGCTAGTCATTTTGTGTGATTGGTGTTCAACACCAAGCGGTAGGCTTTGCAGAGGGAAAAGCTCTCCCAAAAAAGTTCTAGTTCAGTGGGGGAGTCACAGGACAAAGATGCAATTGGGAGGGGTGGAGAACTGAGGATCGTGTCCCCACTTTTAGTTTCCTACAATGTCCTAATGTTGAACCGAACGATTGATCGACACAGATTAATGCACAAATGCTTGATATCGGATTCTTGCATTCATAATAGTTTGATCAGTATATGGACACTATATTTTACTTTGTCATTTAGATCACTTTGTTCATTTTAAACATTAAAAAAACATACTTTTATTTGTAAAGTACATACAAGTAAATTTATTAGCTTGATGATGACAAAGATTCATTTAAGTAAAGCACACGTGTGTCACAAGTGTGATTTTTAACATCCAAAATGGACAAAGTGACCAACCTGAATAATAAAGTAAAACATGAGTGACCAATCCGATATTTGTCAAATATGAGCCACCAATCCGTCTTATGCGTCTTAACTGTAAAACATAAGTGACTTTTTCAGAAATTGTCTCACATGAAAATGCCTAATCTAACAATAGGAATTGAAAATGGAAACTAACCGAGGCAGATATTCTGAATTCATAAAATTTATGCAATCAGTTAGCAGACACAATTAATGATTGTCTACAACATGTAACAGTTGATCATCAAGCAAGCATGCATCATATGCAATTAAGTTTTTTTAATGAATTCTCTGCTATTTTATTCTTTGTACTCAAATCTGATTGCAACTTACAGAAAGAAATTGATGGCTTTGTGGACATGGGAGCGAAACAAATAGATTAAAACATGTTACAATTGTTCATGTAGTTAACAGGCAGATAACAAACTACAAAAGAAAATCATACATAGTTTTACATGACTATTTATATATACGCAAATGACAGGATACATCAAAGTGACAAACAAAGCACTCCGGGCACGAAGCAGAAATATAGGATCTAATGCTTTCTGGGAGTTCAGGATCAGTAGTTGAGATAATCACCTGAAGGCAAAGCAGTAACTAGTATAGTTATAATTCCCATTGTATTTGAATCAACTTCCTTCAGGTTCTGGTGCTTGAGACTGTTGCTCCTCAATCAGACTTTGAACCCTCTGTAACATACATCAGATGGACCATCGTAAGAAACAATGGCATAGGCAGCTTCAAAGACAAAAAAGCAATATATAGTATTCTACCTTTACAGAACTTCCAACTTCCTCAAGCTTCTGCAGGAGTGTTAGCTCCCCAGGATATGAAAATGAATCATGCCTCAGTGATTTAGAGGGGGACATCTGAAGCTGAAAATATAAATAACAAGCCAATAGGTGATAAGTAAATTAGTAAACCAACAGAGTGATGAGGATGAAATTTGAAAAAATAAAAAATCTGATTGCCACATATATAACACCACTAACTGGTATCAACAATTTAAGTCATATCCCCTGAACAAGCCTGAGTGTAGAAAATTATAGTTCCATTCTGCAAGACTTAGATTAGTTCAGTAATATTTTGGCACAATAATCATTTGCATAACACCATACCCTCAAATTGGGACCGTCATCAAGCGTTGAAACTTGTCTAGTAAAAACCTCACTCGTCATACTTGATAGCCTCATTAGAACAGCCTGCAAATTTTACAAACTAAAGAAACTCACATCTCTAACTCGAATATAAATATAAATCACAGAATCTGCTGACTAAACTCATCAAAACCTTTCTAAAATCACTTGGATTCGCAATGCCATGAATTTGTACATCGTCGCTTGGAGGCCTTCTGACACCAAGATGCTCTATCCTAAGTGAGTAGACACCAAACAGAGACTGCAGATATCCTGAACACGACAACAGTTGCATATACATTGTTAACAAGATAACACAAAGACTAGTCATATCAATCAGCAAGAACAAAACTACTTTATGCTGACCTTGCTCAATCACAACATCAGCCACAGAAGCTAACAAAACATGCTTCTCCTTCTTCAACACCCCGAAAAAGGGCACCGGAACCGGCCTCGTAACCTGAGCTTCAAAACAAGTAAACCCATCATCACTCAATGCAAATTATTCAAGACCTTAAACAAAACCCAATTAAATCAAATTCTGAACCTACTTTATAGACAATGGCATTGGAAGTGAGGTAGAGCTTCCGGGACCGAATATCCTTGCGAAGAATATACCTCCTCACGGGAAGATATAGCAACATGATGAAGCCGATCCCCCATGCCAATATCAACAGCACCGAGTACAGCACCCACTGCGCTGTTTGGTACTTCACGAACTTCTCCTCCATTTCTCGAAACGACGCCGCATAAATCACCGCCGATGACGACGACTCATCTTCATCAACCTCCCCGGACAGCAAACCTTTCTCCAACTGAACAACGTCGTCCGACACCATCTCCCCCAACTTCTCACAGATCAAAAATAAACTAAAACTACAAATAGGGCAACTGCTTCTTCTTCATCGTTGACGACGAACAAAGCTTCGTTCTCGTCTGTCAGTCTTTCAGTTTCTTTTCAAATTGGGCTGGGCCTAGATTTAAATAAATACCCGCCCGGTTATATTCGGGTCGGGTAATCTGTGTTGTTTGAATAAGAACGCTTCTGAGAAATAAGATTAGGTCGAGTGTGGCAATGGTGGCCGTCAAAAAAAGCGGGAAAGCAACACAAGCAGAAGAAGAAGACGGTGAGATTTTCTCAGCTTCGTCCTTCTCAAGTCTCGGCCTTCATCCCAAACTATGCGACCAGCTCCAAGGTAAAAGAGTAAAAGTAAAAACCCAGTTTCTAGTTTTTTGTTTTTGCATAACCAGAAACTCAAGTTTTGATTTTTTTTTGTCAGAGAGATTGGGTTTCAAGGGTCCGACTTTGGTGCAAGCCCAAGCCATCCCGGTTATTCTGGCCGGCCGCCACGTGTTAGTGAATGCGGCGACGGGGACGGGGAAGACGGTTGCGTATTTGGCTCCGGTGATACACCACCTGAGCTTACAAGAGCCTAGGATTCAACGCTCCGATGGGACTTTCGCTTTGGTTATTGTGCCGACTCGAGAGCTGTGTTTGCAGGTTTATGAGATTTTGCACAAGTTACTGCACCGTTTTCACTGGATTGTACCTGGTTATGTAATGGGCGGTGAAAAGAGGGAGAAAGAGAAGCCCAGACTTCGTAAAGGTAACTAAAGAACTCAACTTTGGTTTGTCATTTTTCAAAGATTTGATCTTTTTTTAGATAAACCCTAAACCCTGAGCTTTATATATTTGCCATTTTTAAGGCATTTCTATACTTGTTGCAACACCTGGGAGACTGTTGGATCATTTGAAGAATACGTCATCGTTTTTGCATACGAAGTTGCGTTGGATAATCTTCGATGAAGCGGATAGGTACCGATTTCACTAATGCAATATACCCTTTTTGATGTTTTGTTTGGGTTGAGGATGCGGTTTTGCTTAGTTTTGAAAATGTGCATTTTATTTATTTTTTATAGAATTTTGGAATTGGGATTTGGGAAAGAGATAGAGGAAATACTGGATCAATTGGGGTCGAGGAAAGATAGGGCTGATGCTAAGGGTAGTGGTGTTTCGAGTAAAAATGAGTTTCAGAGGCAGAATTTGCTGTTGTCTGCGACTTTGAATGAAAAGGTCAATCGCCTTGCAAAGATGAGCTTAGAGAAACCGGTCTTGATTGGTATGCCTGAGAAGAATAAGCGGTCAGTTACGAAATTTGAAGCTTTAGAGGAGTCGGGATCTGATGAGGAATCACAATTTTCCGTGAAACTAGCAGCATCGAGTAATGAAGATTATAAACTTCCAGCTCAGTTGATTCAGAGATATGTTAAAGGTGTGTGTCGATTGTTTCTTTATTCCGTTTTTGGTGGAGGATTTATCATAGTATATTTGGTGATGCACTGCAAGTGTTCTGCTTAATTTTCTTTGCAGTACCATGCAATGCGCGGCTTGCTGTACTTCTTTCCATTCTGAAGCATCTTTTTGAGCGAGAAACTTCTGAAAAAGTAAACCTATTTCTCAACTTATCATTTTCATATTAAAAGTGTTCACTGATATGAAAACTTGATTTTAAGATTTATAGTTTTAGCTCAACTTAGGGTGTGTGTTATTGAACAGATGATATTGCTAATGAGTTCATATGATGGTACACATTTTCCATAGTCTACTCTTATGTCTCATTGATCTTATTTCTCACAATCTAAGTTCCTCACATTAATTTCTTTTGGTTAAGCTTAGTTTTATACTTTGACCTAGTGCTCGGCTTCATTATATTATGTTCTTTCCTTGTTAAGGCCACTAACACGCGCTCATTTTACAGATTGTGCTATTCTTTTCAACATGTGATGCAGTGGATTTTCACTACTCCTTGTTGAGTGAGTTCCAATTCAAACCTAGTTCAGGACCAGGATCAGAACTTAAGGAGAAATTCCTTAGATGCAAGATCTTCCGGTTACATGGGAATATGGAACAAGTAGATCGAAGGATAGCATTTGAGACCTTTAAAACAGAAAAATCAGGTCTTCTTTTGTCCACAGATGTTTCTGCTAGAGGTTTGGATTTCCCAAAAGTTAGATGTATCATACAGTATGATTCTCCAGGCGAGGCTACTGAATATGTGCATAGGTATGTTGGACTTCAGCCTGTATATTTTTGAATGCCAGACTTTACCATATAATTGTGTGAAGGATCATTATAACTTGTCTTGTGCAACATTACATGATTATACATCATGAGATGGACAAACAAATTAGCTAGTTACTTATTCATTATTCAAATAAATTTTGCTCACGAATTGAACTTTATCTATGAAGTGTAGTATTATTCTTTACTTGAGGTGATTTGTTGGAAGAATTAGGTTTTGAGCGTTGAATCTTCTGTGTAATGTTGATATTAAACTACGGCAGACATGATGTCAATTGTGTCATTACTGTAGGGTTGGAAGAACTGCTCGGCTGGGTGAAAAAGGAGATTCGTTATTATTTTTACAGCCTATTGAAATTGATTATTTGAAAGAATTGGAGAAGCATGGTGTTTCTCTAGCAGAGTATCCACTCCTCAAAGTATTAGATAGTTTCCCATTATATGGTCAACCGCATGTCAGAAAGTTTGTTTCGATTGATGCACATCCTTGGGTGCTGGCACTGCAAAAGGCACTTGAATCATTTACAGATCAGGTAGTTCATATCTCCCAAGTTTTCTTCATGAGCCTTAAAATAAATGTGAATGTGCCCATTAAATGCCATACATGTTTAGATGTTTTCTTGCAAATTAAGAATAGCCTTTGTTAGCTTCATTAATATTCAAACCTGAACAAATCTGATACAGACCTGATATTATGGAGAGTTGTTGCTTTTAAGGATTTAAAATAGTTGTGAAAATCTAACATATTGCCTTCATTTCATTTCAAAGCAAAACATAAAGCCTCTGGCCAAGGATGCATTTTGCTCTTGGGTTCGTGCATACACTGCCCATCGTGGTGAGCTGAAAAGAATTTTTGTAGCAAAGAAACTTCACTTGGGCCACGTTGCAAAATCCTTTGCATTAAAAGAGCAACCTTCTTTGGTTGGGAAGTCATTCCACAAGCAAGAACAAAAGAGGAAGAGGGACGAGAGGCAAAAAGGAGGAATGAAAAGGAGGAAGTTTAACCGAAAAACTTAGACTGCTGAGTTTTGATACTAAAGCATAGATACTGGGGATGGTGATGAGTAAAGTTTGGTTTGTAATCATCATACCGTATGTCTACTCTTAACAAGGCTTGCACTGCTGTAGGCATGTTTCAGAGTGATGATCATTGGCGGTGGTTGATCTCGACATCATGTAATGTAGTGAGCTTATAATCTCAATGCTCAAGCTGATTTTCGGAATAGGCTGGCTCATGGGCGTAGCATACACAGGTTAGAATGTAGCCCCGTTAACACAATTGGGCCACTGTCTCCTTCTCTTGTCAAACATTTTGGTCGTTGGGCCACCAGTTTTGTTCTCTCAAGTCAATTAATTATTTGTTATGATGAAGGACAACGTTATCCAGTCTTTAGCAAGTTTCTATGTAATACACTTTTTATACGCATTTTGGTTGGATGATAATATTGAGTATTGATCTTCTTGTCTACTAGTCCGGAGTGCCATTCATCCCACATTTAGCTGATACAAACAGTTGGAGGGTTTAGTTCCCCCTCCTGTAACTCTTGTCCTGGACAGATGGTGGCTGCTGTAACTATGTTCTTAAATTGTGTATAACAGATACTGTACCTTTACCTTACTAAATATGGCAATTTCGTTTGTAATGTCTGACATATGCAGTAAAACAATGATATGTTGTAATAGGATCAATTATGTGAGGTATCTGCATTCACCAGCTGTCTGAAACTATTGACGACAGGACTGAATCCGAATCATTCTTGGTTATAATTTTTATGATTCCTACCAAATCGACCGTCCTCTTCATGTCACATGTTCTCACATAATGATTTAGTTGACAATGGAAGATTTGAGAAACTATATCAGCTGCAGCAAGTCCACGAAATTGTGTACACCATGTTCATACTATATGCCAAACTCTTCTGCTCCAGGAGTTGATGATCCAAGTTTGCGTACCCAGTAAAATGGATAAAAACAAAAAGGTCTGAATGTGAAGCCAATTTCCATTATCGCAAAGTCGAGCATGTGATGGTGTCCAAAATTTCGCCTCAGCGTTTCAGTAAATCAATAGAGTTGTAGAGAAAATGTCACAAACAGAACAAGCTCCAAGCTCCATTATTGGATGTCAGGGTAAGTATTAGAAACCAGCCACACATTTCCTCGGGGTAAAAGGAGTCCAATTTGTACAGAGAAGAAGAATGGATAGCAGACATGGACAACTGGACACAACACGTACATAAAAAGGAAGCAGTCAAGTGAAATACTGTGTTAGATAAAGGGTCAAAATCAGAAGCACATGCACTGAGGGGAAGAAGGGACCCAATTCCATATATACACTCACACCGGAAAGAGATTCATTCCTTCTTGAAAAAAAGATGAGACGCGTTGACCAAGTGAGGACTGAGGACCATGAACAACCACGTCAGGTGGGAATTTAGCATCACTTGGTTGGGGTTTCGGTTTGGTCCCACGATCGGAGCCAAATTGCGAGACAAGAGTAGGCCCATCATTAAATTCAGTTCAGGCCCAGTACTTGTCGCTTTGGCCCACCGTAACGTCCCTATTGTCGGGTCGATGGATCAACCCGATCAACCTTGGCTTCTTACATTTTTCTGGTCTTTAGCTACGGTACGTCTCAATTCCGTGACTTATGTAGGGATTGTAGGGTTAAAGCATCATGTAGTTCAATGATTAAAATCGTTTTCGAGAATAATAATACTAACGAGGAGGATCAATGTTCGTTAATCAACTTAATTTAATTTAATTGTATCACTTGTACGTCGGCAAGAATAATAATGCAAGTTATGCATAACTTTGGAGGGTACGTTAGATGATAAATCAAGTGTCACTCCAAAACTGCGTTGTCTATTACATTAGGTTTACGCATGGGAGAGTGGGAAGGGGAAAGATCTAACGATAGTTATCATTGATTAAGCCCTAAGCGTGGTTGTTATATATAAGCAAAACATACCAAAATCTCACTCCGCTAGCCACATGATTGCGCTTTGTTAAAAGTCAAATCGGATATTTGATTGAAAGCAACTACAATGAATGTTTATGAGTTGTATGAGAACAACCTCGATCGATCACAAAATTTGGACCAAATCTTCCTTTAAAGAGAACATCGATCATGAGTCATGGATTCAACCATAATACACACATATATATATATATATATATATATATATATATATTAGTTCTAGAATTAGGTTTAGGAATATGGATCCAAATATCCAATCTAAAATTAGGTAATAACTTCCTCACTGATATGAACTGATCAGTGTAAGCGGATGCTTTTCCAAACCAAGAACCTGTTTCTCTATTTCTGTTCATGCGTGCATGCAACGCTTTGTAACATCTATATGGAGAATTAGTAGCAAATGATCGATTTATATACCAGATTACCAGCTAGCTAGCTTCTCATATTAATGAAATGATATAAGCAGCTACTAGACCATATATTTATGGTCGACATACTTGTGTACAGTGAAATGAATCACAAAAGAAGTGCAGCAGCAGTAATTCAAGATTCACCAGAAAAATTAAAGAGGTTTAATTATAGCTAGAACAGTAAGTATAAATTAAACATTAGCTCCCTCACCTCGCCAGAAGAGACTGAGAAATTTAAGTTCATAGTAAGTAAGGTAGTAAATTCTACTGCATATATATAAGCCACAGAACTTGGCCGGATTACGTACTGCAACTTTGACCTGCAACTATATTTAACGAGTACGTTGTCGGCGATGCCATCAATTCTGAAGCCGACCTTTTATTAATGTATTCAGTTTGCCCCTGCGGGATTGATTAACGGGAGGTTTAATTAAGTTAATCGGTTTAATTAAAGTTAGATTAAACCTGGATATGTATGTACGATGTTGAGAATATAAGAGGAATTCACAGAGGCGTGTAGTGTGGCTAATGTAGCAGACAGAAGCAATGATAATTATTAAACCTGGAACACTTGGACGTGAAGGAAGCTGGTTCCCTCACACACTCTCTGCTTCCGTCAATCGCGCTCTTTTGCTTGCTCTCTAGGGTTTTATCTTCGTTTGCTTTCAACTCAATGAATGTATGTACATTATTTATATATTTTGCATGGTACAAAATGCAATATCGATAAATAAGTTATGTATACACTTGTACACATATAGGTAGTATGATGAAAAGAAACAGCTTCAGTCCAATAGACCTATACATTGTATATATGGATGTGAGTTGATCATGTGTCAAATTATATATGAATCGAAATTTAAGCTTTTCATCAAGGTACTTAATTATGCGGTTCGACCAAATTGCTTCTAATACAAAGATGGTTACAATCCATATATAACTAGATAAGGTAACTAATTAGCTCGTAATCTTATAGATCGATCTAGAACAAACCCATTTCTTAGTTTCTTTGGACAATATAGGCATCACGTCAATCGTTTGCATCGTTACAAATAACACCAATCTCCATCGCATTGATCAAGGTTTGGAAGATAATGGAGACTTGATTGATTGAACCCCACCTCATATAATACTAAGCAACCCATTAGCCCACTCAAATAAGAAGAAAAGGGAAAGAAAAAATATCATGTGGCTACTCTTTTCTGAGTGGATAGGATAATACAAAAACATCCAACAGTATATTGAAGCTATTCAAGTTATAGCATTTTAGCTGTACATATATCTAGATCGATTGGAGCTATAGGGTTGAATCACCTGGATAGTGACATTAGTGGTTCGCTTATCAACATCACTTGACCTTAGTGTATGTCCCTTTGTTATCACCATTGTCTTTCTCCATCTCAAGCTCTCTTTTCTATATGCTATATTGCTATCGATATATATTGTCTTGGCTCAATCCTAGCTTCCTTCAAATTACGGTATCTTAACCAAGCGACCAACACCACAATGGTGACAATGCCTACGGAAGACTAAAACTTATAACTTTCAAATTTGAGATCCTACTATAGTCAAGAATTTCGATTCACGGGTACGTGTTTTAGTTTATGATGTATGCACCTTCATTATATGTATCCTCTACCACTCAGACTTCAAATACTTAATTTGAGCAAATTGAGAAAGGAATTAAGCATACGAGCAAATGGCACACACGAGATTATCTTGGATCATAATTAAGATAATTAGAGCGCTAAATTCTGGCAGCACAGTGGAAGCTAGGGATACTGCCTAATCATGTTTAACGGTTGCCGAGTAATGCATCGATCAAGATAGATTTGTCATGTCATTGTCTTTAATTAGTTAGATTACACAAAAAACTAACATGATCGATATTACATATGATTATTAAGTAGCTATTTAGTTCTGATCGATTAATTGTGATCAGTTGAACAACGATAAGAGTGACACATGGAGTCTGTATTGTACTTATATTGTCACAACTTAATCATCTTTAAAATATTTAGTTTTATCCACAAAATGCTTCAGTACAATTAAGAATAGTTTAACTATATTTAATATTGTCATATATTTTAATACGTGATCTATAAGACCATCCGACTTGGACATATAGAAACAAGCCAAACTGAGGTTTAGTGGCAAGGGAATAATCTCGTATGATTAGGGAAATCAATCAAAACACTACTACTCGATCGGTTAAGCTATAGCTTTGCTTAAAGTGGCTTAATTAAAATGTCCACCTTGTTTTCTTTGTACGCTCGCTTTGCTAATATTAATTAGCAAAAGCCATGTGCAGGGTAACATGGTTTGAGAATAGGTAGGTCTTATTCTAAACTATTCGCATGCACGCCAAGCGCCACGAGCGACGGAATAAGCATCATTAGGTTTTGCCTCCAATACATGCATTAGTTGATTAATTAAACTTCTTTTGAGACCCATATGAAAATAATCTCTGATCGATCGATTAAGTTTAATTAAACCACGTCAGAAGCAAATGAAATTTTAGGCACATGGAATATGAAGGTTCAGGGTACTTGCCATGCATTCCTGATGTTATACACGGAGTCATGGATGGACATGGTATTGTAATGGCAGACACTAGACGGTAGCCTTTGTGCTTGAAAATATATCAACCTCCTTCTCTTTATGCGAAAATTTACGCACGCACGCACGCACGATCGATCTGTAAGTGCTATGCCAACAAACAACACAATGCAATGCTTGCCTTCTTATTTGAGAATCTAAGAATATATATGGAATTATGTCCGATGCAAGAGCTAGGGAATGCCTCGAGTACTCGAGTTAGTACATGTGTGTGTGCATCAGCCAAACGAATTGAGCAAACGTAACAAGCTAAGCTAGGTAGCTAGCTAGATTGGTGATCGAACGATTAGGTGCTGCGAAACATGCATATGTGCTTAGTGATTGCAGAGTTAGTTATGTCTTGTCTCCTTTTCTCTGTCTCTCGCCCCTCGATCGATCTCGAATATTTATGGTCTTGGTGCATGTTACGTGATTCCATGAGGATTTAAGCTTAGATTTGCATGTTGTCTTTAATTGATGTTCTAGTTTGTTAGAGCATCTGCACCGCCGAGAGGAATAGGAGGAATTCTTCCGGAATTCTGGTGGGTCCCGGCAAAAATAGGAAGTCCTCTCTATTTTGGGCATGCAGCGACGAGTTTTGGGAGCGACGACCGACCGGCGGCCTCGAGGAATTCCTCGATGGCGTCTGAAAATCGGAAGTGAGAGAGGATTTCCTCCCTGGCGGACCCACACACGTGGGTGATGTCAAGGTTGGTGAATTTTTTTTTTTAATCCGGCGCCTGTTTTACGGTAATTTTTTTTAACCAGCTCAGTTACGGTCCAATGGGAGGCTGCCACATGGCCCGACTGTCTCCCATTTTGAACCAAACGGCTAGTTTTCTCTGGGCCGTTCATTTTCGTACAATTTTGTGATCTGACGGCCACGATTCAAGCACGACGGCTACTTCATCAAAAAACGTTCTGATTCTCAAAATTGTTCCAAAAAATTCTTAAAAAATTCTTAATTTTTTGAAATGATCCCATACTATTTATCTGTAAATACTACCTTCATTTTTCATACTCTTCACACCAATTTATGCACAACAAATTAGCATCTTCCTCCCTCACAATCCTTTAGTTTTTTTTGCAAAAGATGTCCACCAATTGACTTCTTTCCGAAGATGTACAATATTACATATCTTATTGTGCTCATAGTGTGTGCTCCATCTCCGGTAACAAGCAAAATGTCAACAAATTGTGGGAAAAAATCTATGCCGATTACAAACAAAATTGGGTCATGGGTCATGGCGAAGCAAGGAGAGAGGCTAGGACCCAAAATGCACTTACCTCCCGTTTCGCTAAGTTGAAGCCAAACTTGAATCAATGGAAATCGGCGCTTGCATACGCAAGAAGAATCCTCAATCCGGCGAAAATTTGCAAGATGAGGTAAGGATTTATTTATGTTGGTCCTCTCAATTTAATTTAATTTTATGAAATATAAAATGTCAAGTCCATTTTCATTTAAGTTGGTCCTCTCAATTTTATGAAATATAAAATTTGGAGTACATTTTATTTGATATTAATTATTGTGACATTAATTCGTTAATTTGACTACTTTTAGAGTCGTCGAAACTAGCACTCCACTTTCTTACCATTCCAATTTCGAAGCTACTCCTCCCGTTAGTGAAGTGCCTCCTAACGTGAACTTGAGTGAGGATGATGTGATTCCGACACCACAAAGCAACCTTGGAGGTACCTCAAGTCCGCATAGACCTCAAGGAATGAAGGCGGCAAAGGAAACCAAAAGAATGGGAATGAAGCCCATGACACCTACGAATGAGGTTAGAGATGAGACTTTGAAGAGCATTGCGGCTAATAAAAAAATATTCACCAATTGACAAAAGGAAAATAAAGAGAAGCAACGAATGCTCGATGAAAAAAACTACAAATTGAGAGCAAGAGAGGAAGAAACAAGGATCATGACAATGAATTTCGAGGCTATGACCCCAAATTCAAAAAAATATTTCATAAAGAGGAAAGCGAAAATCCTTACGCAAGTAGATGACGATGAAGAAGAAGTTGGCGATGTAAGTTTCACAAATTGTTATCGTCCCCGCAAACTTGATTTTAGTGATTAATTTAGTTTGTCTAATAATAAATCTATGTTTGGCATGTAATTATATAATTTAAATTTTAAAAAATAAAAACGTACTTTATTTAATAAAATAAGTTTTTATAATTAAATAAAATATGTTTGCATAACTAATAATTAAATAAAATAAGTTTTCATAATTAATGAATAGCAATAAGAATTTCTATTTGGTGCATTGCTGCGGGAAAAATATGAGTATGACATCCTATTTAATGAATAGTGATGAAAATTCTTTAAATAAGAATTTCTGAGCCAACAAATTTTCCTTATATATGATCGATATATTAAATCCTCATAGGATTTAGTTTGTTATACTGGAATACCTTAATTAGTTACCATGCATTATATTGGGAGGTGATTTATTTTCTGAGCGGAGATCGAAACCCTACATACAGAATAGATATATATACGAATTCCACGTACGACTACACTTCTGGCAAAACATAAATGCAAATCCGGTTACATTATTTCTGAATTTATGTGTACGTGCTCATGTGCCAAACGTACGCATATATAGATGTGGTCGAAGCGAGCACTGTTTATAAATCTGGTCAGAGACTGGGTGCTCCATCTGCTACAGATACTGCTATTGCTGCAGTGCATGCATGCACTCTTTTAATTTTACTTCTGAAGCAAGCAAGCAACCCAAGCAAAGCAAAGCTTAATTAAACTGTAAGTGACGTAATAAATCCATAGAGCCTTCCGTACGTAGTCCTCCGTTCCGTACAACTATACGTACGTGGCTGATCAATAGTGGAGCGATTAAGAACTACTTAATAATAAGTTAACGAATTAATATTAGAGAATAATCTCTAGCTAAGAGGAGGGTCCGACCCGTATTTGGAGAGATTGAAGTGAATAAAAGTCGATCGATCGGGTCGAGTGTTGAGCTGGTTGTACCGACAAAAGCTGCAGCGTTTCACGTGCTCGGCGGCGTTGTCTTCTATTCTCCTCTTCTTCTGCCATCCTCGTCACCTTTAACACCAGATTTTTTTTTGCTTCTGATTAATAATTTTTGGAGTGATTCTCACGCACTCTGTCTCTCTCCCCTCCTTATTTTCGTTATACTTTTCTTTCTCTTCTTTATTATATTATTTTTCATCAATTTTTTATCAAATTATTCTTAACATTTATCTTCTTAATTTATTTATTCAAATATTATTTTGATAAAAAAAATTAAAAAAATAATGAAATAAAAAAGAAAGAGGAAATTAGTATGCAAGAATACTCCCCTAATTTTTCTGTATTTCACATGTCAAAACGTTTCCGGTTTGAAGAAAAAATAGAAAAGTAAATACTTGTTCGAGCTCTTTTCCATGTTTGAAAATAAAAAAGAAAATAGAAACTATTTTGTCGATGGTTGTTTGGTAAGTGCTTGATAATCGAGTTGTTGTCCACGCCCTAATTGAAAAGTTACCATTTTTGTTATATATTTTGGAGAGTGAAATTGACACCCTCTATTTTATACGGTACACCCCTTCCTACTTTTTTCTAATTTTTATCACAATAATAATAAAGATTTCCCTAAACTGCCCTCATCTTCGCAGCTCTCTCTTTCTCCTCTACTCTTTTTCCCTCACCGAAACCCAACCACCACAACCTCAGTGCTATTTGTTGTTTTCTTCAGATTGTAATCATATAGTAGCAACTCAACTAATAACATACTCTTAAGATCAACATTGACCATAAAATACGAAAAACATAACTCACACACATGAAAAATACTAAATGATTCAAATGTAATATAGATGATTGCCGCGACGCCGACCTTTGTTGGATGTGGAGCGGAGGATGGTGACGGCGTCCGACTCGTGTCCCACCACACTGAGATCTCACACCTGTAATTACTAGCTAGATTGTTTTAAAGAAATTCGATGAAGGATCTCCAAAACTAGATTGATTCAGATCCGTACAAAGTACATATCTCAACATGAAGATCCGGCAAGTCAAGCTCCGCGAGTACCACAAGTCGGCGACAAGCGGCGGAAAGCCCTCCACAACACTTTAGATCACTTCTTCTCCGACCCCTCCATCGCCATCCACAACGCAACCACCGCGACGGCATCACCGCCATTGCCATGAGCCCCAACTATACATTGTTGGAACTAATTCTAACGTGGACACAAGAATTCTATCAAGTCCAACAATAATCTACATATTGTGAAATAAGTAAATGAGATTAAATGAATTGACCTGGTCTAATGAATACTTAGTCAATCTCTTGAGGAATTCATTTGAAACTTATATCAAGTTATACAAAACCAATATGTTATCACATTTGAATAGCTACATAAGTGGGATAGTGGTTCCTTGTGAGTAAGAGACTGTTGCCTTATGCTAGTATAAATAAAGGGTCCTTGAGTAAGCTCCACACATGTTCTCATACACATAACCTCACATACAGAAAGAACTAGGAGAATTACTCAGAAAATCTTTTATACTGCTGCTAAGAAGGAAGAACATGAATCAAAGTATTGCTTAGTTTATAAGTACAACTCTGTTCTTTGAAGTGCTTATATCGGATGTGTTTTATGATCTGGGTTATGACAACAGTATAACATACATGCCTCGCCTCCGGCTTCGTCCACCATTACGTCAAAGCCTTGTTCTATTTGTGGACTATTTTGGGAGGAGCAAAGATTTCCAGGTCACTCATATTGTCCTTCTACAGTGGCAGTGGGGGTTTTGTTGAGGCGAATGATGTGTGCGAGAAAAAGAGGCGGAGGAGGAGGAGAGAGTGTTGGGAGGGATTATCTAAAACAAGGGCAAGTTTAGAGAAATTGCATTATTATTGTGTGAAAAAAAGTTAAAAAAATTCAAGAGAGGGTGTGAAATATAAAATAAGGGGTACTAATGTCACCCCTCTTTATTTTCCTTCACTCTTTTTTTTTTGAAAGGTTCCTTCACTCTTTTCATCGACTTGGTTAGAGAGTGTCATTTTCGGTATCCTTTTGATATTTTCAGTGCCCAATTTATGTTGTACTCTACAATGATATGAATTATCCAAAACTAGTATAAATTACAAAAGAAGAGGTGTGAGGGAAGCCCTAATTTTTTATTGTATAGTACCATTTAAGAGAGTGTCTTCTTCTTTTTCTTCCGAAAATGATGTATAAGGTACATAAAATATTTGCACCAAAAAAATTTGTTTGCTTGGTCGAATAAAACGCTACACGAATGGCACCAACCTTCTCCGAAAATAAAAAAAGGCTGATTCCCAATTTTTTTAATTAGAATAATATGTGCCTACATATAAACACTACACTAGAATAATATGTGCCTACAGAAAAACTAACTAAAAAGACGACAAAGATGATAAGTGTACTGTAGAGGATTATAATTCATAACTTATGAGATATTTCGAGGAGGTCTGTGACACGTGAGAACTGGTTATTAGCTGTAATGAGCTGTCTGAATCTCTCTCATGATTCTCTTAGTGTAAAAATAGCACTATTGTATTCATTGAGCTTATGCTCCATTAATGAAAGCGAATAGCTCTGCTGAAATATTTTCTGAAATCTTAGATAGGTTCACATCTTTCTCTCTATCTCTGAGCTTTTGGTTTACCATGTTATCAAAATAGTCTCAAAAATAATATGACTTCACAACCTAAATCACTAAATGTGGGAACACCATAATAGTATACTAGTGCTCCATGACCTACTGTACGTGGTCCGTTTTTCACCCGAAATAGCACATGGAAAAGAAGATATCAAGATAAATCACAAGAGTTGAATCATAATAGTTTATTTAACTCGATATTTCCTTAGAATCATGAATTATGAAAAGCATTACATCTTGGTAATTAAAAGAATTATGTTTAAGCTATTGTTGGAATACTTACCTAATCACGAAAAGCAAAAGGTAATAATGAAAATTGTTTTCACTTTTCACCATTAGATCCCAATTTATGATAGTCAGTGACCGGGTAAATATTGTCGATCTTCATCTCATTAGAAAATGTGTGTTGATGGCCGGTTTTCCTATGATCTTTTATATTGTGTGGTGGTGGGGTTGGGGCAAAAGGGAGCAGATGCAATGGACAATAGGGAAGATCGAGTTAAATATGAATTCAGAACCTCAAGTTCGGGATCTTCATATTGCCATTTTTGTCACTTACCGTAAAATTTCTGGGGAAAGAGATGAAAATTGCAGTTGGAGGAAATTGGTGACGAGTCCACCGAATTATTTTGTGACATGTGAAGATCTCCTGCTTTTGCGGCTGCTGCTGTTCCTACCTTGCTATATAAAATTGACTCATTTCCTTTTCGTTCCTTTGTTTTTTGGTTGCTTTTTCTTCTCAAATTGAAGGAGAATATAGCTAGGGGTTTAGTTTTAGTTTCTGGTCAGCATTTTGATAATTTTTTGTTCACAATTGACGTGTCCTGGTTTTCTGTTAAGGTCTTCGAATATGTACTTAACTTATAATTATCTTTCAAGTTCCATAGAAAAAAAATTATATTTGAAGTTGGACATGATACTATATTAAGTTCTATATCACTTTTAGGTGAGTATGATCATTCGTATCTTTGTCCAAACTAAGTTAATAAATTGTGAGAAAAAAAACTAAAGAATATCGTTTAAAATTAGAATTTATCAAATTCTATAAAAAAAAAAATTCTTCAGTTGACAAAAATTACTTAATGATAAGAAATTTTGTAAAAAATTCAGTGTTCATTGTTATATTTTACATACACTTTAAGACTTTTCTCTTGATTTTTTTTTTTTATACAGAAAACCCCCAAAGATGAGGAGTTTTATTGAGTTTAACTTGTACGACTAAAGTCGTAAGACATAACATCTAAGATTATGTCTGGACCAATGACAAATCAATCCATGCAAACATTAGAGTCGTATGCACGGTTGGCTAGTCTATGAGCAACCATGTTACAAGATCTAGAAATAAAATCGAGTTGCAAATTAAGGAACTCTTTGACAATCCCCTTGATGTCCTTTATCAGATTACCTAAGCTAGATAGATCCACCTCCTCATGAGATATATGATGCATGCTGACAACACAATCAGTCTCCAATAGGGCTTGTGATATTCCTAGTGATTGCAGGGAGAGAAGACCATCATGTAGGCTTAGTAACTCGGCATGCAAGGCAGATTGTACATGGTTGTAGTGTTTATTGAAACAAGTTGTGAAACTTCTCATATTGTCTCGAATTAAGCCACCTCCACCACCATCAACATTTAGCTTCAAAGTTCCTTGTGAAGGAGGCTGCCAATGTTGAACCATTGTTGGTTGTTGTGCTTGGATCATCGGTGCTCTAGCTACTTGGTACTCATTATAGAAGGCTATGACACTAGCTGAAATTGTTGCCGCTGGCTTAGTTTTGTCCTTCCATACCTTATCATTTCGATTAGACCATATACCCCAGAGAATCATCATCAATTGTTCAAAGCAGTGTATGTTTAACACCATAGATTGTTCCAGGAGCCATCCTAAAAAAGTGAAACTAGAGGACATGAAGACATTGAGATTGAAGGGATATACCGATAGTGGAGCCCTAGTAGTAGGGAATCACAGAAGAGGTGTCTAGCCGTCTCTTGTGGGTAAGAGCACGAAATGCACCCCAAATCACCTGAGAAGCCCTTATAACTCAAAGATTATTTGGTAGGAAGAATGTTGTTTGCAGCTCTCCAAATACACATAGCAACCTTCCCAGGAACTCTCACTTTCTAAAGCTTCTTCCAAAGGGGTACAAAACGAGAAACATTTGCTTACCAAGGCTTTAGCAATCCAGTATGTTGTTTTTACAGAAAAACATCCTCTCTTTTCAGGCTTCCAATACAACCTATCAACACTCCTAGTACTTGAAGTAATAGCCAAGATATGAGACTACTGTATTTGGAAATAAAGTAGGAAGAAGTACCTCATTCCAAGTGCGTGTACCTGGCCAGAACAATTGAGAAACCTTTGAAAAAAGGCATCTAGTTGGCTTTACTACAATGATCGGTGTTGTCGTTGGAATCCAAGCATTGTTCCAAATATCAATCTGTTCTCCATCACCAACTTTCCATATCAACCCTGTGTGAAGAACTGATGAGACCTCAACAATACTCTGCCAAAAGTAAGAACCTCCATCCTTTGAAACAACCTCTAAAGAGGATGTATTAAGATGATATACAGCCTTATAAAGTCTAGCTATCAACGTGTCCAGGTTAGTAATCAATCTCCAACCTTGTTTTGCTAATATAGCAAGATTATGTACATATAAGTTCTTAAACCCTAATCCTTCTTCATTCTTTGGTAGACACATCCTCTTCAAAGATCTCTAATAATTTTTCTTTATATCTTCATATCCTCCCTAAAAAATCTGACAACAAAGTGGGTATAAATCTTCACATAAACCTTTTGGCAGTAGGTAGCAACTCATGGTGTACGATGGAATAGGTTGAGCCACTGCTTTGATCAATACCACCTTGCCAGATGAACTTAGGGTTTCGTTCTCCAACTTACCAACTTGTTTGTAAGCTTTTCCTTCAAATACTCAAAGGCAGCAATCTTTGATCTCCTGAAAGCAATAGGTAAACCTAAGTATTTACCATAGTCCCCCACACATGGTACTCCCAAAATTGAAGTCAGGTCCTCCTTCCTAGAAGGTTCTACATTCTTGCTAAATACGACATTGCTCTTCTGCAAGTTGATTTTTTGTCTCAGTGCCTTTTCATATAAGCCTAGAATATCTCAGAAATTTGTACACTCCTCCGAGTTAGCCTCCCCAAAAATGAATGAGTCATCTACAAATAAGAGGTGACGAATAACAAGAGCCTCGGGACACATACGTAACTCTTTAGCCACACCATTTTTCATCGAGTGAGAGATCAGAGAGGATAATCCTTCTGCACATAGGATAAACAAATACGGAGAGAGAAGGTCTCCTTGTCGAATACCACGAGTAGGAACTAAATAACCAGTGGGAAAGCCGTTACGAAGGATGTAGTAACTCATAGTCTTTATAGTTGCCATGACTATGCGAATCCAGACTGCCTCAAACCCTAGTCAATTGAACATGGCTTCAATAAAACGTCATTGAAGACTATTATAGGCTTTACTAATATCAAGTTTCAAAGAGAAAAAACCTTCCCCTGAGCTCATCCTTAACCTGTGCATAAAGTGTGAGACCTTGGTGGAAACTAAGGTGTTATCCAAGATTAGTCTTCTTGGAACAAATGCACTATGCAAAGGTGATACAACATGTGATAAGATAAGCTTTATATGATTCGCAAGTACCTTACACCCAATCTTGTAGATAACATTGCTTAATGCAATAGGCGGATAATTCATGGCTATCTTTGGATCTTTTATTTTCGGTATCAATGTCAAATGAGTGAAGTTTAACAAGTTTAGAATAATCCTTGTGGTGAGAAAGGTTCGAACAGCTGCTTATGCATCATGATGAACGATCTTCCATTATTTTTAGAAAAAGAACGGTGACATTCCATCATGGCCATGTGCTTTCGATGGATGCATTTGAAAAGTGGTTGTTTTGATTTAATCATCGAAGTACTCCTTTTTAAAGAAACATTCATCTCACTTGTTACTTTTGATTCCAATGTTGCCAAAATAAGTGCCAAAGACTCTTCATCAACTCCTTCAGAGGCAAATATCTGTCCATAGTAGTTAACCAAAAGATCTCCAACGTCCTGTGGTTTAGTCTTCCATTCACCATTGGAATCTTCCAATCCTTTGATGAGGTTATGGCTTCTTCTGTTTGAAGCTTTTCTATGAAAATAACCAAAGTTCTTATCTCCCCTTCTTAAATACAAAACTTGAGACCGCTACCTCCAATAGGTCTTCTCCTGGGATAGTAACTCATTGTATCGAGCTTGGAGAGTTTTGAGCTTGGCGTACTCCTCACTAGAAAATTGAGTGCTCATGCTTATAACCATTTTCTTTTGTAGAAATTCCATCTCAACCTTATGTTATTGAAACACCCCTTGATTCCACTGAAGAAGTAACTGGCTTGTACTCTTGATTTGTCTTCCCACTCAGTTTAACGCGATTCCAGTGACTGGTGTAGCCCAACCTCGTTGAATGATATCCCAACAGTCCACATCGGACGCCCAAGGTTCTTCAAAATGGAACTGTCTACGAGTTCTAGTCATTTGCAGTGGCGATGTGGCTACGTCAATCATTAGAGGCATGTGATCTGAGCGATCTGGTGCCAGAACTCGAACCCTAGAATGTGGAAATAATCATTGCCACTCTAGGTTTTGGCAAGCTCTGTCTAGACATTTCTTAGTTGAGCTATTATGCCATGTGAATTTTGAGCCATTAGATCCCATATCCATCAATCCATAGTCCACCCAACATTGTGAAAGTCTCGCATTAGGGAAAGTCGTCGTCGAGGTCCACCAGACTTCTCACGTTGCATAAGAATTTCATTATAGTCTCCAGCTACAAGAGTAGGCAGATTTACCTGAGAGAAGAGGTGTAGAAGGAGATCCCAAGTCTGAGGTTGGTCACTTTGATCTAGGAAGTCATATATGTCGATAAAACGCCAATAACGTCTTGAACCTGCCTCCCCAATTTCGACGTCAATATGATTCGCCGAATATGTGCGTAACGCAATCTTGTAGTCCTTCCAGAATAAAGCCAAACCTTGAGCCTAATAAGTTCTGGCATTTGAGTAAACACCATCAAACCCTAACTTGCCTCGCAAGGTTTCCATGGAAGCTGCAGACACTAGGGTTTCTGAAATGAAAATAAGGTTAGGGTTGTTTTTCTTGAACAAGGTGATCAAGGCATCTTTGATTTTTGTATTCACCAAACTCTACAATTCCATGCTAAGATCTTGAAGTCTTGCATGATTTGTGTGGAGGCGGAGACGGTGGCCGACGCAAAAATTCGCGTCGTTAGAGGTTTAGGGTTTTTACCGAAAAAGACTTGGTTTTGTCCCTTTTCTCTTCTTGATATTGATGATGAATTATAAAATAATGATAATAAATTTTGATCGATAAATTTTTTCATTTTGTTCGATTATGCGACTCAAATTACTAGTGAGATACTAAGATTTGAGTCAAATTTATTATACCAATATAACAATTACAAAAACAACGGAATCATTAAGATGATAATGATGCATAATAATTCAACCTTTTGAATCAAGATGATGCATAGTTGATGTCTTTGGTGGGTCCAAAACTCCAAAATACACAAAGAAAAGACCCAAATAAAAGGGAAAAATTAGTTGGATGCAACACGAAACTAATAATAAAATCTAAGGAAAACAGCGTCAAACACCCAGTGCGTTGCCACATCATCAAGCACATATAAAAAGGAAGCTTCTTTTTTCCCCCAAATGAGATCATGGCAACTCCAACCTAATCTCTCCTCCATATCACCCCACAAGTCACAACTCAGAGAAGCTTTTGCCGGAAACAAAACGTTTTAAACACTACCTTTTTTCATCGTGGTGATATTTTTCAAAATTACATACAGCAAGTTGGTAGAAAGTTTTATATGTTTGCGAAAAACACTTCTATTAAAATCAAACAATAAATGCGATCATTTTTTCTTCATAAATGTGAGCTGAATACTTTAACATGGTTAGCCTTCAACCTATATTTATGAGAAGCATCTTATAAATGATTTAGTTCGAAGCGAGTCCGGTTAAAAGTATAGTAAAATTTCGATAATTTAATATTTGATTAATTAATAAATTCGATAAAATAATTTTTTTTATCGATCATAACTTGAGAATTTGAGTATTAATTTAATACTCGATAAATTAATAAGATCAAAGTTATTAATTTATTAAAATTTTATTGTATTAATTAGTTCTTCACCGTGAACAAAATTTGGGCGGAAATTAGATTTAAACAAATATGAAGTCGGTGAGGACTGGGAAGAAATATTATTGTATTTGTCAGCGGAAAAGAACTAGCACACGCTAGTGAATATGACACATCAATTAATCTCTGTCATTTTTCTTTTAATCTTGTTTCTCATATTCTTAATTTATATATATATAACCAGGATTCAAGGAGTGTTTCATCCCAAAAAAAAAACGGAGCGTTGCCTCTGTGTGAGAGAAACCGAGAAAGAGAGTAAGAAAACGGTATTGTTATTATTATTAGTATTTTCTTTGCCCTAGTCTATTTCATGTCGGGGACTATTGATCCATTAAAGTAGAAAAAGCTGTCCGAGCTCTGTTTTCTCTTTGCCTTGTGCTTTTCCGGCGACAAGTTAGTTCCTCTTTCGATCCCCTCAAACAATTCCCACCCTCTTCACAAAAATAGGAAACACAAGCCAACTTTGCAACAACGCTACGCTCAAACCAAACAAAAGCTTCAAACCAACGAAAAAAGAAAACACAAAGTCACTCCTCGTTTTGTGTTTCTTTTTCTTCTCTCTTGTTTGGGATTTCAGTTCTATTTTTGTTGTTGGTGTTGTTCTTGTCTTTGGCTGTTGGGTGTTGGGAAATAGCAGCTTCAAAGATTCAGTCTTGGAGGACTTGTCACTTTGCTGATTCAACTGCAACTTAGTAACATCATTGGAGTTTTGAGATGCTGTTTGAAATGCAGTGATGGGTTTCTTCAAGCTGTGTTTTTGGAGGCAAAGTCAGTTTCTTTGTTGCATTTTGGGGATTGGTGAAGAGCTTTATAGCGCCCGAGTTCAATGTGTATTGAAGGAAGCTTTTTATTGAGCATCAAGTTGGTTTCTTTTGAAAAGCTATATAGTTTTTGAGAAAGTAGTAGTGCTGCAATTTCTGGGTTTTAATGGGCTGCAGCTAGAACCCTCTTTGGTTTAGATTTGTGGGAGAACATTTTGTTCAAGTGTTAACCATGAAGGCTCCTTCAAATGGGTTCTTGCCAACTTCAGTTGAAGGTGAGGTATCCTACACTTCCCTCATTTGTTTGTATTTAGATTTCATACCATGTTTTTTTTTTATGCTAATTGATACATGTATCACTTTTGGGTTAAACTTTTTTTTCATTGAAGGAGTTTATAGATCCTGGGGGTAGGTGAAATCCCCCAACTAGAATTACTAGTTCTCTTCAAAATTGACAAAGCTTTGGTTGGTATTGAGCAGGAGAACAGAAGAATATCAATTCAGAGTTATGGCATGCTTGTGCTGGGCCATTGGTCTCTTTGCCTCCAGTTGGAAGCCTCGTGGTTTATTTCCCTCAAGGCCACAGCGAGCAAGTGAGTATTTCGATTTCGATGTGAAGAGGCAAAGTTTCTTGATTCAGTCTGGTTTCTGATATGGTGTCTTTTGAAATTTCCAGGTTGCAGCTTCGATGCAAAAGGAGACGGATTTCATACCGAACTACCCCAATCTTCCTTCGAAATTGATTTGCATTCTTCACAATGTCACATTACATGTATGACAGTTTCACTATAGTTTGAAATGTTGAAATGTATTAGTTACATCATTTACATGCTTATCGTTTATTTGATTTTTCCTAATCAGGCTGATACCGAAACAGATGAGGTCTATGCACAGATGACTCTCCAACCAGTAAACAAAGTAGGTCAGCCATTCATTGGGAGAACTAAGAAGTACTTGCAAAATTGCTTCTTTAACTTGTAAGTTATGAAATCTAATAGACAATATTGGTTTGGTTCTTTGCCTCTGCAGTATGACAAGGAAGCAATACTGGCTTCTGACATGGGCCTCAAGCAAAGCAGGCAGCCTTCTGAGTTTTTCTGCAAAACGCTAACAGCTAGTGACACGAGCACTCATGGTGGATTCTCTGTACCTCGCCGAGCAGCTGAGAAGATCTTCCCACCTCTAGTATGTACAACTGAAATTTATATTTTATTGCAAGATATCACAGGAAACTATGTAGTACATTCAGTTTCCCATTTTTTTTGTAGTAACTAAACGAATATGTCTATGTAGGATTTTTCAATGCAACCCCCAGCTCAGGAGCTTATGGCAAAAGATTTGCATGATAGTGCATGGACATTCAGACACATTTATCGAGGTATTGCCACATCTTGTCTTTCATTTTACCACTGGTGAATGAAAGTTAATGTGATATGAATATATCATGAGCCAAATTTTGTGGCATATTTGTTCCAGGCCAACCAAAAAGGCATCTGCTGACTACTGGTTGGAGCGTATTTGTGAGTACAAAAAGACTCTTTGCTGGAGATGCTGTTCTTTTTATAAGGTAAGAAACGATAAACATGTTGAATTAGATGATTGTTTTTTTGGGGTATAATCGGTTTTTGATATAGGACAATTTGGTTTTATATATGCAGAGATGAAAAATCTCAGCTTCTCTTGGGTATAAGGCATGCTAATAGGCAGCAACCAGCTCTCTCTTCTTCGGTCATTTCCAGCGATAGCATGCATATTGGCATTCTTGCAGCTGCCGCTCATGCTGCTGCAAATAGCACACCATTTACCATATATTACAACCCAAGGTAAAATGGTATAGAGCGCTTCTTTATTTGCTGTGTAATAAATGTCATCTTGTAGACTTATTTAATAGGTTCTGACTACATTTATATGATCCTAATAGGGCTAGTCCTTCTGAGTTTGTGGTACCTTTGGCCAAGTACAATAAGGCAATGTACACCCAAGTTTCACTTGGTATGCGATTCAGAATGATGTTTGAGACTGAAGAGTCAGGAGTTCGCAGATACATGGGTACAATCACTGGCATTAGCGAATTGGATGCTGTTCGTTGGAAAAATTCACAGTGGCGGAATCTTCAGGTATTTTTAGCCAACCTTAATTTATTCTCATAGAGAGAGATACCTGGTAGACATTTCAGTTGATATTCTTGAACCTTGAGGCATTCGTTATATATACTTAAGCATAACTAGCTCTTGAATTTTATTGATAGGTTGGATGGGATGAATCAACAGCCGGTGACCGGCCTAGCAGAGTTTCAATTTGGGAAATTGAGCCAGTTGTAACACCTTTTTACATATGCCCACCTCCATTCTTTAGACCCAAGTTTCCCAAACAACCAGGGATGCCAGGTAAACCAAACTACAAGTTAATTAGATCCTTTAGACTGAAATCTTCACTGTATAGTAACGTTGGGATTATATAAACAACATTTGTGTGCTTTACAGATGATGATTCTGACATTGAGAATGCTTTCAAAAGAGCCATGCCTTGGCTTGGAGATGAGTTTGGCATGAAAAATTCCCCGAGCTCAGTTTTCCCTGGTTTGAGTTTAGTGCAATGGATGAATATGCAACAAAATAATCAGTTTTCAGCTGCTCAGTCTGGATTTTTCCCATCCATGGTTCCTTCAAATGGTCTGCATAACGGTACTGATGATCCATCCAAGTTACTGAACTTTCAAGCTCCCGGTCTATCTGCAGCAGGTCTCCAGTTAAATAAAGCAGCTCCACAAAATCAGGTTAGTCAAGTGCAACAGCCAAATGTTTCATGGCCTCAACAGCAACAGTTGCAGCAATTGATGCAGAATCCTATGAACCAACAGCAGCAAAGTCATTTGCAACAGCAACAGCTACAGCAATTACTGCATACTCCTCTGAACCAGCAGCAGCAAAATCATCCCCAACAGCAGCAGCTGCAGCTGCAGCAATTAATGCAGAATCCTGCGAACCAGCAGCTGCAGAATTACTCGCAACAGCAACAGCAGCAACAACACCAACACCAAAGGGAGCAGCAGCAACATCAAGAACCTCAGGTTCATCAACAGCAGGCCCAGCAACAACCACAACCACAACCACAACCACAACCACAACCACAACCACAACCACAACGGCAACAGCAACAGCAGCAGCAGCAGCAACAACAACAACAGTTGGGTCAACCGCCTCCTGTAAATAATGGCCTCATTACTTCAAACCAGATCTCAAGCCAAAATTCACAGCGACCACTAATGTTCACTCAGCTTCAGCAACAGCATTCCCTAACAAGCAGTAACCAATCCCAACAACCAGTTCAGACTTCTAGTAAGAACTCATTTCAGTTGGCATCGGGGACACAAGACTTGCAGATCCCGCAACAATTGGAACCACAACCAAGCTTGTTACAAAGGCAACAGCAAGCACAGTTACAACAGTCCCCATTGCAGTTGTTGCAACAGTCACAGAAAGCACAGCAGCAGCCACAAATACAACAATCCTCACAACAGGGCCTCTCTGATCAACAACTTCATTTACAGTTACTTCAGAAATTGCAGCAGCAGCAGCAGCAGCAGCAGCAACAACAATTATTCTCCCCTTCAAGCCCACTTTTGCAGCCGCAAATGCTACAACAGCAGCTGGCCCATCAACAAAACCAGCAGTTACAACAGTTACAGTTGCCTCTGTCTCAGCATCATCAGCAACAGCTGAACAGTAACAGCTTCTCAGCAGACAAGCTTCTCAACAGCAACAACTTTTCGGCTTCACCACTGATGCAGCCGCACCACGTTTCGTCCATCCAACCGCAGAGCCAGCACAAGCCAGTCACAGTAATCCGGAGCCATTCCAATCTTACAGAAGGGGACGGTCCATCATGTTCAACCTCCCCTTCTACAAATAATTGCCAGGTGTCATCAGAAAACCTACTGAACAGGAATCAGCAAGGTACAGCCATGTTTCTAGGGGATTCAGTTGCAGAACCTTCTGGCAACTTGGTTCATGACTTTCAGAGCAAGTCAGATATCAGAGTCAAACAAGAGTTGCCCATATCAAAAGCACTGGACCAAATTAAATATAAAGGTGCCATCACTGATCAGTTGGAAGCTTCCTCTTCTGGAACATCATACTGTATGGATGCTAACACAATGCAGCAGAATTACACACTTCCATCCTTCTGTTTAGATGGTGATGTTCAGTCACATCCACGGAACAATCTTCCGTTTTCAGCTAATATTGACTCATTGGCACCTGACACCTTGTTGTCAAGAGGATATGACTCTCAGAAAGATCTACAAAACTTACTGGCTAATTATGGTGGGACACCAAGAGATATTGAGACAGAATTGTCTACTGCTGCAATCAGCTCTCAGTCATTTGGGGCGCCCAACTTACCATTCAAGCCTGGATGCTCTAGTGATGTTGGCCTCAATGAAGCTGGAGTTTTAAACAATGGTTTGTGGGGATCACAAGCCCAACGTATGAGAACATATACAAAGGTGTTACTCTACTAAGACCTCTTTACTCTAATTCTATTGATGTCAGGTGCATATTTATTTGTGTAATTGGTAAACCAATATACCTGCTTTTATAACTATATCGTCCTTATATTCTTTACTGCATAACATGTCTAATTAGGAACTTAGGGTCGAGATGTCATGGTATATGATATGATTTCATTTCTCCAATAAAATTCCTTGGCGTGATAAAGCTTCAACCTTTTACAGGTTCAAAAGCGTGGATCAGTAGGAAGGTGTATTGATGTCACTCGGTATAAAGGCTATGATGAGCTCAGGCATGATCTAGCCCGCATGTTTGGGATTGAAGGACAACTAGAAGATCTACATAGAACTGACTGGAAGCTTGTTTATGTTGATCACGAAAATGACATACTTCTCGTTGGTGATGATCCATGGGAGTGAGTCAAGGAACCCTTCAATCACACTAGATATAGTTTTGTTGTTTTTCCTTTTCCAAGTATTCATTTTTGTTCTAATTGCTTTCAGGGAATTTGTGAGCTGTGTTCAGAGTATAAAGATACTGTCATCTGTAGAAGTACAACAGATGAGCTTGGATGGAGATCTGGGAAATGTTCCAGTCCCCAACCAAGCATGCAGTGGAACCGACAGTGGAAATGCATGGAAGGCTCCATATGATGATAACTCTGCAGCCTCATTCAACCGTTGAAGGTTACAATATTTAGGCAATCAACATTCATTCTCATGTAAAGGCTGCAAGCCTGCAACTGAGGCGAACGAAATCCCTCACAGGAGATGTATACAGCAGAACCGAACCACACAGGCTTCCTGAAACCGTGGAGGGATATAATTACTCCTCAACCAGTATAAAAGATGCTGGTTCTGCGGATTAAGAGGATAACAGAGAGCTTAAGAAGATGCTTGACACATGATTTCTAGCATATAGTGTTGATGACCAGCTCCGAAGTTGGATATTTTGTACCATACAGCGGGGGTAGAATGGTGTTTATAATGATCTTTTTCCTTTTCTGAGGCAGAATTGACAGTAATTGCTTACTAATTTGTAATTTGAGAGTAATGTGTAAATTCTATACAGAGATCAAGGAACAGAACATAGCTTTAGTTTTGACTCGCGGCTAATGTAATGACCAAGGTTTGTGCCGTTTCTAACTTCCATTCATTCCTTGCAAGGTTTCCATCATAACATTTTCTCTGTAGTTCATGGAGGAGTGATTTTATCCAATTGTTCTTATTTATGTTGTTCTCATACGTGAGATCAATGTCAACTAGATCTGTGTTTGGGACTGAATTGAATCCTCCACCCAAATTAGACTACGAAGATGCTTTGATTGCCATAATTATATTCCCAGTGTTATTACATTAAAAGTACAGAAATGACACCTGAAGCCCTCAAGGGCCTTAAATGCTATGTAATCAGCAATGTCTAGAAGAAACTCAGCGAGACATGTCAAAAATACAAGATCCGGTTGGAAACCTAAGAAAGGATTGCAATGACATCTGAAGCCCTCAAGGCTATGTATTCAGAACCATCTTTGCCCTTGAAGTCATTCCCTGCATATTTCGAGTACAAAACTGTGCTCCCCTTGCTGATGCTCAAGGGTTTCTTGTTACCTTCCTCATCAATAGTACCGGGTCCAACAGCAATCACCTGGTCATATCATGAAGCAAGCATTCAGCATCAAAATCTTATAAACCCACAAGGCCAAAATCAAACATATCTTGTATCTTGTTCTTACCTTGCCAATGGAAGGTTTCTCCTTGCTAGCCTCTGTCAGCAACAAACCTCCAGCAGTCTTTTGCTCGGCCTCAGCAACCTGCATTTGTTGAATATAACGTGTAACACCGTCAGAATCCTTGGGTTAAAGGTGTGGCAGAAAAGGAGGTGCGTAATATGCATATCATTCCACTTTCATCAGAAAGAGAGGGAAAGAAGCACTATGTCAAATCCTTTCGGATTCACTTGCAGTAAGGTAATTTTAGATAAGAGTTAAAAGTGTGGAAAGAAACAAACCTTGATTAGGACTCTGTCATTGAGGGGTTTGAGGTCCTTCACATCATCTGTCTCGAGAATACCAACAATGTCATCATCCTTCAAAATAAGATGCTTAGTACCATTGAACTCCACTTCTGTCCCAGCATACTTGGAATACACAACTTGTGCACCAGTCTATAAAAGGAAACAAATTGTTTAGTGAACAGGATCCAAAGTCAATGACATTCATCAGAGGTAAACAGGACTATGTGAAAATCATCGCACCTCCACACTAATGCCAACTTTTGTCTTCCCAATTGTTTTACCCTCTCCGACGGCAACCACTTCACCTCCTTGAGGCTTGGTCTGAGCTGTGGTTGGAAGCAAAATTCCACCACTACTTTTCTCTTCAACGGTGCTGATCTTCACAAGCACTCTGTCGCCCAAAGGTTTGATCGAAGTGTACTGCAGAATCAGAACCAGAACACCACATCAGGTAAACAATAAATAGCCATAGAGGCACACCCCAAAATGAAACACTCATGCAAATAAACAACTGATAAAAACTAAAACTTCCCTTTTGCTAACAAATTACACTCATAGACCAATCAATAACAAGTACCCTGAACAAAGTCTAATAGCGCAAAAAAGAGATGACCGAATGATCAAGAAGTAGACTCAAAACAATGATAAGTTCGGAAGATAAAGCTATGAAAAAGCCCAAACAAAGTCTCCTATAAAAAAAATCACTTGGTCACTTGAAATTACATCACTGTACGAGATGGTCTACAATTTACATACAGCTGACATTGTCAAAATGTTTAAATATCAAAGTATCAAAATGTCACACCACAACCACACTAGTGACACTACCAAAGTCAACACTAAGCAATCGGATAACCCATTTCACTCGACTTGATATTACAATAAACAAATACAGCACACCAAGTATAAAATGAAAAATGGTCCAAAGCAACAAACTTTATCAAGAGAAACTTAATCTATACAAGACCCAATAACGCATATACAAGAGAAATGAATTAGGCTCAGTTTGATAACAACCTTTGGAGCGACGGTGGTGGCAGCCTTGACGACGAATCCACGGAAGGACCTGTGGCCCACAACTGAGACTGCAGCTGGAGATCCGAACTTGGCAGTTGAAGGTCTGAGACCTTCAAATGAGGCCAAGCTCCACGCCGAGATTGATGAGGCTGTTAACTGAGCTGTGGCCATTTCTGCAAAGAAAAAAAAACAAATCCCAATTCAAATTCAGCACATAAAAATTGAGAAAGGGGCAAAATACAAATCGCTAATTGAACACAAAACGCAGGACTATATGAATAAACGACGAAGTGACAGAGAGGTTTACCTTATGGATTTTGAGAAATTGAGTGAAGAAGAGATAGGAGAAGAAAGAAGAGAGCTTTTAGTGGCTTTGTGAGAGTGAACAAGATAAAACCCTAAGCAGCTTTGGACAGTCTTTGCAGGCGAGAGAGGTTTTATGCGATAATGAACGACGCTTCAAGAACAGCTTTTTCTTTTGTTTTCTGACGCAATCATGGAGTGGGTTGGGCCTTTCTGTTCAGAACCTTGTGAATTCTTAAAACATGGGCTTGTGAAGCCCAAGATATTCTATCTTTATTGTTCCGTGGTCCAGTTCATTACAAAAACACAGAGACCATATGTCAATATTTAGTCATCCACGTATGCAGGAACCCAGATCCTAGGGATGGGACTGATTCCACGAAGAACCGGAGAACCGGACCGAATCAATCCAAAACTGATAGGTTCGGTTCTGTTCTTTGAATTTTGCTAAGTAATATTGATGGTTCGATTTCAAGTGCAAATATTTTGGTTCTGATTTCGGTTCTTAAGTTACAAATTTTTAAGGAACCGAAAAAAATCGGTAATATGAAAAATACACATGTCAATATATTATTGGTAGTCGTATAATTCTATATTATGTATTATAGCCATGGGCTTAGAGGATCATTCTTTCCACACTATAAAGTTTATGCAAAAACTCTCAAAATTCTAAATTTAGTTAATCTACTCAACTGAAAGTCACACTCTCACCAAAAAACTCTCACTAAGAAGACTCGATGGTTGTTGGATACTTGTGAATGAAGTGATTTATGGATGTATTTAGTTTCCATTTTGTTTGTTTTTCCTTCATTTTCTTCCAAATTAGGCTATTTATTGATATATTTTGTATGTGTTTTAGAACCGTTAGAACTGTAGAATCGAACCAGTTTGTAGCAGTTCGGTTCCCAGTTCCATACAGGTTCCTCCTTAAAAATACAAGGAACCAAAACCGTATGTACATATAGTTCGATTTCAGTTCCTGAAAATAATGGTTGAAATCAAACGGTTCCCAGGCCTACCAGACCCAAAATGTATTTTAGAAGCCCAATACTACCAATCAGTCAATACATTCATACATTCATGAAAAACCCAAAGTTATAGACTTATAGTCCCACTACTCACTCAGGTCAATAAGGTGAATTCGAAAACTTATCGTTCCAACTCCTATATAGCGAATTCGGAATATGTGGTTCTCGAGTCGGGCATATGACATGAGGGTGAGTAAAGATGAAAATTGGTAGGTATGGTACAATATTAAAATACCATACTTATATTTGAGTCTATATTATGTACCTGTACCTTTTTCGATATCCATGATATTATATTAGGTATTACCTGTACTTGTATCCGTTGGATACAATCATACTACAAAAAAATTACCTTTTAGTGACAAAATTATTGGCGACAAATGCCACGTTTTTCACTCATGAGTATGTCATACTTGAGTAACCAAAGTGATATATGTTATACTTGAATGATCAAATTGATTTTGGAATGTAAACTTCAAGAACCAAAATAATATATGTCATACATAAGGTACCAAAGTTTATAAAGGCAATGATTTTAAAACTCTCATATTTACATTATGCACTCCCTCTCACTCTCTATCTTTTGATTTTTGATTTTTAATATTATCCATGGCAAACCTTTGTCTCTAATGTCAAAAAAAACCAAGTTTCTTTCTCCGGCAACGCTTTTCTTCTTCTCTTCTCGACGAATGATAAAGCTGTATGATAAGTGATAATAACAAATATGATATGAGTTCGAGTTTTTTAACATAATCCGCGTACCTATTCTTCTCTTTTCCCTTCACTTCTGCCTTTTCCCTTTCTTCTTTCTTTATAATTCGTTACTTTCGATCTCTTGGTCGATGGATTTCTACGATCTCATAATTCAATCTTTTTGATATTTTCTATTTCTCCCCCAAACTATGAAATATGATTTGATGATGCCAATCTTCAATTATGGTCAATAACTCTACATAATTGATTACAAATGGTTATTTGCATCTGGTTGATCATTCTCATGTTAGATAATATATATATATATAAGAATTAAAGTTACCACCAGACTCTGAATTTTCACCAAGTCATCAATATGATGCCAAAACTTTAAAAACTATCAAAGTAGTGCCCTGACTTTCAAAATAACATTTTCGTGATGCCTCCGACCAATCTCTGTCACGGCTCAGTTAACTCTGATGATGTGTCATTTTTTGTTGTTGATAATAACGTGAAATAACTTTAACACCCTTGTAATTTTCAATTTTTATTCTCTCTCTCAATCTTCTGTTAGTTTCCGATTGAAATTGAGATAGATGAGGATCGTTGGCGTTGTTTTTAGTATGCAAATTGGATAATGGTGCATAGAGCTATTATGGCTCCTTCCTCTTTCTATTTTATTTATTCCTCATCACTTTTTTAGGGTTTTCATTCCCTGCGTCACTATCTCCCTCTAATTGGAAACTGAACTTCAAATTCCCAACAGTTCTATCAATTCCGTACAAAAAGCTCGTAGCTTTACCTTTAATTGATGTTTCTAGGGTCGTCAATTGATAATCCAGGGTTTTAAATTTGGGGGGGGGGGGGGTTCTAGAGTAGCAATGCTTAACCATTCGCCGCTGCCCCCTCAATCCCATTGTCGCCGCCTTACTTCATCGTTGTCCAAGTCTCATGCGTTGCAGTAGCAGTAACAGCCAACACTAGCTGCATCGCCTCTCTCTCTCTCTCTCTCCACTATCATTCTTTTCAACACCGTCGTCGGACAGCTCCATCGCCACCTCTTTCGTCACCGTCTCCTTGGTCGGTGACGCCATTAATTGGTCCGCACATATTTTCACAACGTCCACATCCCACAACACTCAATCCTTGGCCACGCCTTTGTTGGTCGTATAATGCTTGACGGAATTGCTCTAAGGAGGCACGCCGTCATTGGCTCTTAAAAACTGGTAGTGGCCCACCATCTTGAACCCTTCTCAGATCGACTCCCACTTGACGCTCGAGTCCAACTTCTCCGGCAACGTCTGCAACACATTCTTGCTCATCATTGCCAGATGTCCCCACATGTTCGAGAGAGATCGAGAGAGAGAGAGAGAGAGAGAGAGAGGGAAATGAGATCTAAAAAAAAAGAAGAAAAATTATTAAAAAAAAATTGTAATGGGTATTATAATCTTTTTCCATATGTTTTTGAAAAAAAAATGATACATCACTGACATAGACGATGATGTGACGGAAAATGGTTCTAGACATCACGTAAATATAGTTTTGAGAGTTTGGGCACCACTTTGATAGTTTTTAAAGTTCGGGCATCATATTGACGACTTGGTGAAAGTTCAGACCTCGGTGGTGATTTTTTTTTTTCTATATATAATAGATGAAAGAAAGCGACCCCTGATATCATGCATGGTTTAGTATCGATATGCTCTTATCTCATTTGAAATTTAGTCAATAACATCATGAAGTATTCTTTGGAGATATACAACTTTAAACTGGCCGGGTTTGTGAACGAGGATCTCAATATAAGTGATCATTAAACTAGACATGAAGAACAATTTTCCAAATATAGAAGGAAGATATAGGTTGAGAATAAATCATAGAGATGAAAAACAAGGAGGGAAACGAGCAGAGTTTATGAATAGAGACGATAACAAATTGGTGTATCTTGAGACTTGAGACTTGAGACACGGATGAAAACAAATCAGAGAATGCAAGACGACGAAGCATAATGGGTCAAGGGCATTTTTTGAATAAAAGAAGACTCAGTTGAGAAGTTTTAAAAAAATCAAAAAAGGGTGAGTGGGAGTGCAGAAGTTAAAATGACTTCATTTATAAAGTGTCTTACTCGAGAGACTATTCTAACCATTTTCTCAATAAAAAAAAGTAATAAGGGATAGCAACACACCTCACGTATTGTCTAGAACGCATCTCACACGCGACTAACAATCTTTAGGGTTAGGTTTTATAGTGTTCATTCATCCGGTAGCTCACCTCCCCATTGGCATCGGCCTTTGGTCAGGTCATAGCGGCGTGAGTGTAGCCAAACTGGCAATTTTGTCCCGACATAGTGTCTTGTTCGGGGATCGTCGATCAGGTTTCAGGCAATGGTGGTATTCGGGTTTCGAAATTGTTTGCCTTTGATTCACTCTTTCTCCCTCTATAGTCGGACCGACAGTCGTGTGTTCAGGTGGAGGCTGATGTCGTCGCAAAGGGTTGCTGCTGTTCTGGTTGGGACCAATTGGGCAAGGTCAGCGACCATCTATGGAGTTTGGGTAATCAGATATGTCTCTTTCAGATCTAGTTACTTTTGTCTCTTTCGTTGGGTTGTCAATCCCTGCTCCCCGTGGGTTCTGGGTGGGCAGACCAGTGTGGTGCGACGAAATCTTGGTGGTGGATGGAATAGAATATTTTGTTTTATTTAGTTTTGGGTTTTTGTTTATTTTTTATTTATTGCAATTAAGTCCCTGTGTAACAGGATGATTTGTCGGGCGAGATCTGTCTGTGTGCACTCTTTGTGCCTTGTCGACTCTAGTTTGGTGGCGTGTCGTGATTAAATGGTCGTGCCCACCTAGTGGTCGGACGAGAGAAAGTGTCGACAGCTGATTGAGAAAGTTGTTACATGCTGGGTATTGATGCATTGCTTTTGCCAGAGAAGTTGTTTACGAAAAGGCCGAAAAAGTTGTTCATTCTTTTTGATCTGTCACCATTATCTGAAAACGGATAGAATGGCTGTTGATGAGCCGTTCTCTGTTATTTGATGCGTGTTTGGCTACATAGTTTTCGTAGGATGTCTTATTATTATTCGAGATGTTTTATATGTGCTCATTGTAATATGAGGTTTAGGTGTTATGTCTCCCCTATGCACTCAATACTTTCATTAATCAAGACTTGAGAACTGTCGCACCGCCCTTATTTTCAAAAAAAAAAAAAAAATAAGAAGGGATGACATGTCACCAACGAATTCAACAATGAGGTCATGAGGTCATTAAATGTTTTCAATGGTTAGAAAAATCCGGTTCCGACTTTTGGAGTACTATGGCTTAGTTTGGGATTGAGGTGAAAATATCCAACTTTTAAAAAATATAGTTTAAAATAAGCAACCATTCACTTTCTTATTTTCAACCGTAAATTTTTAACTAAAAAAAATGAAAATAAACAACTTTTGTTATTTTATCAAATACTCATTCTATCAAAATAGTTAACAATAAACTGATTTAATCTCAAAAACACAACTTCAAACGGAGTCTATATTGTAGTTGTGTGGTCTGCTGATTTTACATTATATTGTCTTTAAAAGCTTTCTCTTGTTAGATTTTTAATTGATTATTAAATCTCATGAATTTATGTTCACCTCAAAAACACTAGCTCCAATAGAACAGGACCGGATATGAAGAAATGGAACTGATCCGTACGGATAAGCTCGACGGATCTGACGAAATTTATAATCTAGGTGACGTTAATTATCTGATCTCATATACAAGATTGCGTCGGCGCTGGTGATCTTGTACTCTCACCACACTGCTACTTACTTTGAAGACGCGTTGGTGGCCCGGTGTTGAATATTTGATCGATGACGACGGATGTTCTAGTCAATCTACACATACACAGTGGAGAATGAGATAGATCATTACCAATTGACCTGCATGCATTCATGGAAAAAAAGCTTATGTTTGCGCTGACGCACGCAACAATGCAAACCAAAACAAAACAAAGCTAAGATTATATATACATATACATATAAATATATATAGCTAGTTCGTTGATTAGGAATTGGAAAATTAATCATTATTCATTATTCATGAAGAATATATATATATATATAATTGAGCGAGAAAACCAAACCAGCTAGTAATCGAGATATAAATTTCATCTTTGTAATGACTTTTCAATAAGGAGTGTGTATATATGCTGACTGTCTACAGTCCACGACGCTTTTTAATTGACCGTCGTCGTCGATTAGCATATGAATGATGCATGGTGAAAAAGATAGAGAAGATATATAATTATAGGTATATATATAAATAATCGAAGCTGACTGAAGGCAGTCGGGTAGCTACCTAGCAAGGTACGGTGGTCGAGCATTGGAGCCGGAGATGGAAGACATGGCTCAGACTTCGGAGAGTCTGTCTTACTATAGATCACGGTTTTGGACTTCAACATGCCCTATTTGTTCAGGAATATATGTATATGGGAAATAAGTAAAGTAAGAAACACATGTCTTGCATTGACATATATTTATTCGTCTACTTGAATTGTATTTTAGGGAAGCCAGCAGCCTTTATGAAAATGAACTTTAAAATCCATCAATTTGGTTTTTCTTAATTTCCTGACCTGCTGTTGGGGACAGAATCCTTTCTTAGTATACTCAATACGTTTACTTCCATTACTTTTTGGTTTAAGTAATCGTTCAAAATATGTATGTCGTATCTTTATACATACATATAAGATTATATATACATATACATAAAAAATTTGGTTCGGTTATGGTTTTTAATTTATAAAAACCGAACCGAACCGAAAAATCGAAGTATGTATAAAAAGATATCGTTTTGGAAATCTTGTAATATATTATATAACTATATGTAAAACAAAAACTTTAAACTCTTAAAATCCTAATTTCTTTATGCACAATTCTTCTCAATTTCTCTCATAGAATCTAATTAAAAAGTTCGACAATTCAAAAAAGAAAATTTTATAGACAATTTTTTAGTTATTTATTCAAAAGTTATTTTTTATGCATTATGTAAAAAACTAAAAGAAACCGAAAAAATCCGAAAAAAAAACCGAACCGAATAATCACGATTTTTCTTTTAAGAATTGAAAAACCGAACCGAACCGAAAAAAATATTTCGGTTTGGTTATGGTTTTTAGCAAAAACCGAACCAAACCGCCTGAATCCCACCCCTAACTTTAGATACTAGTAATGTTGTGGCTCTCCTTATTTTATGGGAGAGAATGTGTTTGTAGTGTTGTGACACTCATTTCATAGGAAAACATGTAAATCTTTTTTTTTTTGAAGTATAGTAGAGAGAGTACGTATTGTGAGCTATAAATGAGCTATTGCGGCTATAGTGTTCAGTTAGTTTGGCTATATATAGCATTCTCTTGTAAGCTGGTAAACATACCGATTTTACCTTGAATACAAAGAAGCAAATTATCCCATCTAGCTCTCCCTTCTTTGAGTTTGTTCCCACTTCCACTCTTGTAAATTTGTTAAAATTTTGATATATATATATATATAGAGAGAGAGAGAGAGAGGATGTAGAGAGGGCTTCCTTATTTTAAGAATTTGAAGATTTCTACAATTTTACACTAGTATATAAAATAATTTAATGATATCAATCTTTGATGTTTTAGATTCTTATGCAAGAACTGTGTCTACAAAAAATCAACCAAATTTATGATCATTTAGTCAATTAATTAGTGTAAACCGATGTAGACCATTAGATATAATAAAAATAAAAAATATGCTAATCGAGTGGTTAAACGTTTTTCGATTTGGTTATTTTTTTGTACGATTTATATGTGTGTATGTACTTAGAGAATTTGAGTCCAATCGGAAATTGTTTGACCATTGATTCGCCATTTATATATCGTAAGTATCTATCCGACGCTCCATATTTGTTTGTAATGTTTCACCATTTTGGATGACCAAACGATTACCAAATTGACTGAAATTTTGTAGGTCTACTCCTTAAAAGGGTATCTATAACACCAAAGATTTAAATCGTCGAAATCAAATGTTAGATGATCAAAATAATCAAATCCTTACTGTCTGCACCGTGCAGAGATCCGCATTTAAAAATCTCTATTTATATATATTTATCCGACGCTCCATATTTGTTTGTAATGTTTCACCATTTTAGATAACCAAACGATTACCAAATTGGCTGAAATTTTGTAGATCTACTCCTTAAAGGGATATCTATAACACCAACGGTTTAAATTGTTGAAATAAAATGTGAGATGATAAAAATAATCAAATATTTACCGTCTGCACCGTGCAGAGATCCGCATTTAAAAATCTCTATTTGATAAAAATAATCAAATATATATATATATATATATAGAGAGAGAGAGAGAGAGAGAGAGAGAGAGAGGGCGCCCTTCTACTCAAGAATGCCTTAACGATAATCAATTTGGTTGAAAATTTACAGAAGTGATCTACACATTAGAAACTAAAGTTTGAACAGTGGAGATGTCAAACTATGATATAAAAGTCAATGTAATTCCCTATACCTGAAAATAGACAAAAAAAAGGATACATGAAGAGAAGGGAGCTCTGTGTGTGCGTGTGTGGGCACGCGCGCGCGCATATTCTTATTTGACTGAAATAGAACTAATAACTGGGCTTTATATGACTTTCACTATCAGAAAAATGCACTTAGGTGACGAAGCCATTTTGTCTCCTAAGTGGAATTGTTGGTCGACCAGGTACTTACGCGACGAAACGTTCATCGGCTAAAGTTTGTCGGCTAACAATCGTAGCCTAAGTACTAAGGCGATGACACAATCTCTTTTCTTCACTTAAGTAGCCACTTAGGCGACGAAACAAATGTCGTTGCCTAAGTACCTAGATGTTGAACGTATCTTCGTCTAAACGATGACAATGTTCGTTGGCTAAGAATAATCTTAGGCGACGAATATGTACAATCATCGTCTAAGTACAACGACATAGACGACGACTTATTTTCCCAGTGACAACACTTAGACGACGATATGTTCGTCGTCGTGAAGGTGTAGCCACTTAGGCAACAAAATCTTTGTTTCATCGCCCAAACGTGCAGTTAGACAACGAACGGTTCGTCGCCTAAGTAATTCACTACGACGACGAACCGAAGATTGTTCGTCGCCAAAGTTGAATATTTTAATTTTTTATTATCTGAATTAGAAATTAAATTTAAAATATATAATTTATATAATCTATTATAAACTAAAAATCTATTAATTAAATATTCAGTAAATAACCAAAAATCCAAAAATTGGAGAAAACCAAAATACCTGCATGAAAGATAACACTTCGAATAACTAATTCCAACAACACAATTACACAGTGGGCACCAATTTCCATTTGAATTTCTCAAGTTAAAAATCACAATTTAACCAACGTACTAAACTAAAGCATAACCTAATTGAAGTTCTATATTCCAATAGCACAACCTAACTAATATATCCTAAAAATATAATTAGCGTTATCTTAAATTTTGATATGCTTCGAAAGTAAGATTAAATTCAATTGATTTTAGAAAGATCAGTTACTTTTGCCTAGTTCACTCGCTTCATTGACGACCCCGGCCTTCACATAAGTTTCGACGCTAGTATCCAAGAAACAATGCTTCGAACCCACATCTTTGTGCTCATTCGGCATGTAAATGAACCCTCTTGAGCCCGATCCATGGTGCTTGGTCTTCTTCTCATGATTGGCGTATTAACCTCTGACCTTGTCTGTTACACAACAAAAATTATTAAATAATAAATAATTGGTAAAAAAAATTAAATTATTCAATTTTCATTACATTGAAGAAAATGAAGACGAACATTATACCTGTCGGACTCAAAGTGTCCGACCAACTATTACCACTCCCTTTCCCTCTCGTTCCGTAGCTCCTATAGGACAGGTGAGGCGCCGTGTCTGAGGTAGTACTTATGGATGTCACACTTCCAATCCTTGAAGATGTTCTTGGCCGTGATTTTGATGTGCTCTATCATCTTTGGTGTGTAGGCAATTTCAAAATGTGTCTAGAAACATAAATAACAAATTAAATATCATTATACATTTATGCTTTGTAATTATTTATAAAAATAAATAATATTTAATAGTATTACCGATAATTCGCGGTACACCCTCAACTTTTCAGATTGGGCAACTTGTTCCACAAAGAAGCAACCATACTGATGTTGTTTCGTATGATTGAGCCGACAGTGTGCGCGGTAAAACTCCTTAGCTACGAGGACGGAAGGCCTCGGGTGAACTCGTCAAATGGGACGTCGATTTTTTCCCCGTTGATTTCACTATGCGCTCGCCTTTGGCGCCCTTTCTAAGTCTTCCACTCCTTTTGGGTAGCGGGTCCCCTGGCTGCCTCCTGACCTTGCGTCGGGCAGCGTAGATAATCGAGTCCTCGACCGACTCTTCGGGACCTTTAGATGCGATCGACGATCGGGTCGCATCTGGCTCGTCTGTATAAGCCTCAGCCGGCTCATCTGTATAAGCCTCAGCCGGCTCATGTGGAGCATGAAGGGTTGGGTCAGTTGTCTGAGGCGAAGGATTCAGAGGAGCCGAAATGGTCTCCTCTGAGGTTTGCCCCCAACCCAAAACTTCTGCCATGGATTGGCGTTCGACCCCCTTCTCTGCAGTTGTGCATCTCTTCCATGGCACTATTGTAATTAACCTAAAAAATTCAAAATATAAATATATCCAATTTATTTAAATTTCACTAATATATTCAATTTATCCAATTTCACCATAAATTTCACCAATTTATACATATATATAATATACAATTTATTCAATATATCCAAATTATTCCAACATTAATATACCAAAATTTATCAAATTAACATCAATATACCCAAATCAATCCATCTATCAAATAATCCATCTTTTCATACTTATATTATCAAATAAATCATACCATTAATTATTAAATAAATTCATATATTATCCAAATTATTTATATATTCATCGGCAATATATATAACCAAATATATATTAACAAATATAATATATATTACCAAATATATATATAATATATATTACCAAATATATATGTTTAATTTTAACTAATTAATCATGTTAAACATATATACCAATTAATTAACAATTAATACAATATATACAACAATGCAAGTAATTATGCTAAGGTCGCCGGAAAGTACTATATATTTGCCGAAAAAATCAATAAAAAAAATTAGAATTCAGGTAAGGAGTATTAGTTAAATTTTAAAAACTTAATCAAGAGAGACAAATTAATACCTTCACCGATAAGGAGATATGCGGGTAAAACTAGAACTCCAGAAGTTGAAAAACTGAGTTATGATGAATTTTTGCTGGACTATGATGGAGGTATATATGTCGTCGGTGGGTTTTTTGAGAGAGAGAGAGAGAGAGAGAGAGAGAGAGAGAGAGAGAGAGAGAGAGAGAGAGAGAGAGAGAGAGAGAAGTGATGAGGATGATATAAAGCTAGGAATTTGATCGAGTGATCTAATAATTAATTTTTCTTAGGCGACAAATAATTTCGTCGCCTAAGTGGCCTATTTCTGTCGCCTAAATGAGAACTTAGGCGACGAAAACAGGTTTGTCCCCTAAGTGACCACATAGACGACGAAACGGATTTCGTCGTCTAAGTGTGTAATAAATATTTAGCCGACGACAACATATAGTCGTCGTGCATTTTAGGTGGCGGCAAATAATATACGTTGTCTAAGTGCTCACTTAGGCGACGACTGATGTAAACTGTCGTCTAAGAAATTTTTTAGGTGACGACGATACATTTCGTCGCTTAAGTGTTACTTAGCCGATGAACAGTATTTTTTGAGCGATGAAATTTGTTTTGCTCGGCCAATTGGCACTTAGGCGATAAAATTTTAAAAATTTCGGTGACTTTTTCGGTAGTGTTTGAATCCTTTGAGGCATGTTCTGTTGTTACCTAGCTTACACTTACGTGAATATTGACGTTCATTTAATGTAGATAATTTGAGAGCAACCATGCATATATATACAACAAACAAAAAGAAATGGGGACCAAATTGGGGCATGATGAAAATTCCGAAACACACGTGCTTCCAAAACCTTTGTCACGGTACTCTTTGAGTCTGGAGAGTCCTCCCCGCGTAATCACAAAACTCATCTTCCCTCAACCAGCCAAGTGTACTCTCGGACCAATCGTCCTTACGCGCCTCTACAGTGTTGACCTTCCCCCACAGTCCCCTCCCAGTCAAAAGAAACACACATATATAACTCCCACAGCCGCAAACCCACACACATGATCACCCTAACTCCATCAATCATCAGATCACACTTACCTCATATCATCAAACAAAGTCAATCAATCTCTTACAGTATATCGATCACACTACTCGACCACTTGCCCTAAATCGGCCGGTTTCTTTTGTTGCCGATCACATATTTTACATGGTGAAGCAATCGATAGGGAAACCGTCAGAGTGTAGCGAAGCCAAGTACAAAGGCGTACGCAAACGCAAGTGGGGCAAATGGGTCTCCGAAATCCGTCTTCCCAACAGCCGCGACCGTATTTGGCTCGGATCATACGACACACCCGAGAAGGCCGCGCGCGCCTTCGACGCGGCTCTCTTCTGCCTCCGCGGCCACACCGTTCAGTTCAACTTCCCCGACAACCCTCCCGATATCTCCGGAGGCCGGTCCCTCTCCCCCGCGGAGATTCAAGCCGAGGCCGCCAGGTTCGCCAACGACGAGGCCAGTAATATTACTCCGCCGCCGCAGCCTATTAGGAGCCAGTCGATGTGGGAGCAGCAGACGGAGGAGGAGTCGGAAGGGAGTGGGACCCTCGCGACGGAGTGTTGTAGTTACGACGACTTTAGTGTAACGGTGAACCAAAGCAACGATTCGTTTTCGGATTTGTATAGGACGTTCGGTTCCGGTAACTATGCGTCGGAGTACGGGTTGTTCCCGGGATTCGATGATCTCAACGGACAATTTTTCAGTCCAGCGCCGCAAACGCCGGCCGTTGATTACCCGGAGGAGAATGTTTTTCATCAAGAGTCGTTCCTCTGGAATTTCTAAAGACCCCATCCCATGCAACACACAGTTAATTAGTTCTAATTAATTAGCTAATTTAAAAGGGGCTAGCTAATTAAGTTGGAGTTAAATTGAATTGCATACATATTTTTTGGCAGAGACGATGAAGCCTCGCTCGGAGAGTTTTAGTTTCCGGAGCTTTATCATATTCCAGTTGTGGATGAACCAGTTTTTGTGCGGCCATCCTTACTACCCATTATTCGTTCGGCCTTGTACCCATATCGAAGTTATATATGGAGAGAATATTTTGTCTTCCACTCTTCCTTAATATTCTAATTATCTTATCTGAAAAAAGAAATAACTTAGTTCATACGTATGATTCTTTACATCGAACAAAACTTATTTATCGAGACCGATTGGTGCGCGTTGATTTCAAATTGCTAATGGGTTGGTAACTTTCATAGGGGTAGAATGCTAGGTCTAATATGCACCATTGGCTTTTCATTTCCATAATCAGCACTTTGTAAGCTCTTAATTAAGCAGCATGGATGTTTCTCTCAAAAACGGAAAAGAAGCATCAATCGATTGCTTTGCAGAATATGTACAATATTTTAATTTCTTCTCCTGTTAAACAGGACAAAGCTTTTACAAAAAATAATAATATCCCGATCGCTATCCACTAGGTCCACAAGAAGCCACTTTCTATTAATTAACAACGTGCATTCTTTCACTCCAAATATAAAGGCCCTGCAACGACCCTACCGATTGATCCACATCCTCTTGGAATATCCGCGCTCGTTGCTTTAGAGCATCCGCGCTCATGATTTAAGCAAGAAGCAGAGTAAGAGCAAATCTTGTTTCAAGCAAAATGTATCCAAGATTTACTCAAGCAAATCTAATTTTGCACACACCTATTCACTATTTGCTTCAAACAAATCAGCTTTGTCATGTAGTGAAATGTTTAAAAATGAATTACTAGATAGATTTACCACCAATAATAATGTGACACGTGTCTTGATCGGTAATAATTATACAAGATTTCCGGTAAGATTTTCGACTAATTAAAAATTGACACGTGTCACCGCCATGTGTCATTGTCGGTAAAATAATTGGACTAGATATCCGGTAAGATTTTCGACCAATTTCGATGTGACACGTGTCACTGCGAGATAGCGTCGTCGACAAAATATTTGAACCAGATTTCCGGTAAGATTTTCGACCAATTTCGATGTGACACGTGTCACTGCGAGATAGCGTCGTCGACAAAATAATTGAACCAGATTTCCGGTAAGATTTTCGACCAATTACGATGCGACACGTGTGTTCATATTTGACGATCGGATTATCTATCATTGCCTATAAAACGCTCATCTTTCACTTATAGTTGCCTCACACCATGTACAAAAATCCGAGTAACTCATCTCTCTCAACACTTAGCAACATTTCCTTGTTCATCACTCTGATGGATCCTTTCAGCTTCCCCCATTTTTTCAGGAGGAGACAACGTCAACAAGAAGAGGATGACTATATGGAGCAATCATTAATTAATCAGGTGGTCATGGCGGAAGCACAAGACGACGATGAACCCTCACGACCGAGCGGTTCACGTCGCGGTAAAAAACCGAATCGTGAGCGACAGAGGCTATCTAGGGGACGCAATCTCATGGCTGATTACTTCATCGAACGTCCCAACTTCGAGGAGGCAGAATTTCGTCGGTGGTATAGGATGAGCAGAAACCGATTCAACATTATCATGACGGATCTCTGCAACCACGACCAATCTTGGCATCAAAGACCAGACGCGACTGGATTGCTAGGGCTTCTTCCTGAACAAAAGCTGACCGGTGCTCTGCGAATGTTAGCGTATGGGGCGGCCGCGGATCAGTGCACAGAAATTACAAGGATGGGGGAATCGACTACTCTGGCATGCATGAAGGATTTTTGCAGCCAAGTGTATGAAATCTATGGTCTAAGGTACCTCCACAGTTCAACATCGGCAGACCTCACGCGACTCCTAGCTAAAGGCCAACGTCGAGGCTTTCCTGGCATGATCGGAAGTATCAACTGCATGCACTGGGAATGGAAGAACTGTCCAACCGCCTATCAAGGGGCGTACTCAGGTCGAAAGGGTCGCCCAACTATTATTTTGGAGGCAGTGGCCTCGTATGATACGTGGATATGGCACAACTTCTTCGGGTGCCCTGGAGCCAAAAATGACATTAATGTGCTCCACCTATCGGATGTGTTTTCAGAGGTCCTTTCAGGAAGAGGCCCAACTGCCGTCTATGAAGTCCATGGAGAGAGGTACAACCACGCTTATTATTTGGCTGACGGAATATATCCAAGGTACTCTACATTCGTTAAGACTATTTTTAATCCCCAGATGCCGCAAGATAAACTGTTCGCAAAGAAACAAGAGGCATACCGGAAAGATGTGGAGAGGGCCTTTGGCATCTTACAATCTCGATGGGCAATTATTCGTCATAGTTGTACATTGCACCACAAATCGGTAATGACTACCATCATGTTAGCTTGCATCATATTACATAACATGATTGTTGAAGAAGAGTACGTGGAGGATGAGGATGAGAATGAGGAAGAAGAAGACGTGCAAAATCCATCGAGGGCTTTCCGGGTTTATGATGGGCCGGTGGATCAACAAGGGAATCGAATTCCTTTTGAGCCAATTAGTAGAGATGGAGCAAATATATATAGGTTTCACGACCGTGTTGCCGATCTTGAATCTGGTTACATCCATAGAGAGCTTCAGAATGACTTGGTGAAGCACAATTGGAGGTTGGAAACCGGCGAGATACTCTAAATATTTAAGCTGCGTTTAATTTCTGTATGTGTGTTTAATTTTTGTATGTGTGTTTAATTATGAAGCTTCCGTTTTTATTTCAAGTGTATTTTAATTTCATCTTAATAAATAAATTGCATCTTTATTTCTTGAAAATTTAAATTACATAAAATTTAAATTACACAAAATGACGAACCAAGCCCAGATTTATTTAGTACAATACTATAACTTCTATGGAAAGAGCACGCGACTTGGGTGATAACAATCAGAGTATGTTTCATCGGTATGTTGATCTTGACTAGGTTCTCCTTCATTAAGGATGGCTAATTTCCTCTTTGTAAAATATCTTTTTGAGATTGTGGTCATTGCCTCCAAATCCATTGTCATGATCCTCGTTTTCTCCGCAAGTTTCTTCAATCGTAACCCTTCATCCGCCCTTGCTTCATTCCGCCTTTGAATTTCTATGTACTCCGCGTAATAATTAAGCTCACTCTCATTATGCGCTATCTTCTTGGATTGCCACGAAGCTTAGTCACTAGCAATGGTATGCAAAACCTCAACTCGTTGCTCAATAGGAGTCTTACCTTGTTTCTTTTGTCGCCTCGCTTCCTTTGCCGCCTTCGTTCCCATTGGTCTAGGCGGACTAGAGGGAGCGGGAGCGGGCACGTGGCTTTGAGGTGTCTCATTCACTTCTTCGTCATCCAAATTAATGGTTGGAGATGATTCGGCGGCGGAAGGAGTAGGTTGGTCACTACTTGCATATGGAGATGGAGTACTTGGTAGCATCGAAATGAAAGAATGATGATTCTTAACCACTTCCCAACATTCAAAGTGTGTAAACACTTTCTTCTTATCCTTATAGTAACATGATTGAGCTTGCTTGACCTAATAAAATAATTATATTAGCAATTTCACCATGCTACATATTTCTTGAAAATTACATATATAAATTATGCTACAAAATTAATAATGTATGCTACATAATTTAATTCATCATTATGCTACAACAAAAACTCATATAATATATACTACAAAAAATTTAACATTAAATTTGCTACGCATAGGTCATTTATATAATTTCTGCTACATAATTTAAATTATATAATCTATATAATTTAATTCATCATTATGCTACAAAAAAATTAACTTACTTCATCCATTAGCGAAGTGCCGCTAGCTATACGTTGTTGTGCCGCGTACAAACATTCGCCCCATTTTTGTAAGAGTCGCTTGAATTTGTTGTAGTGAGACGCAAGCGCGATTCGGGTCCTCGGCTCTTTCGGAGGATCACCAGGTGTTGGCTTCCAATTTTTCAAATAATCCGCATGAATTGTCTCCCACAATTTCTCCATCTTTTGTTTGTTGCCATCGTATTCATCAACGCTATGACGCACAAAAGAGATAAACATTTGTAAATCTTCGGAAGGAAGCCAATGTGTACCCATTATTTTGGAAGAAAAGCTTAACGAAATGAGAGAGGAGATGGAAGGAGAAATGCAATTTATTGTGCACAAATTGATGTGAGTTGAGAAAAAATTGAAGTAATATATATAGGCAAATAGTTGGGAGAGTTTGAGAATTTTTGAGATTTTTTTACTATTTTTTGGGATTATTTCCGTTCAGATTTGTAAGTAGCCGTTTGATTCAAATTTGGGCCGTTGGATTGCTTCAAACAGATTCAAAATGGATGGTCCAGATCTATTCAACCGTTGGAATTGTTTTTACCAGACGGTAAGCCACGTGTCACTTGATGATTGGTCCGTAACTAATTTTTTTTTTAAAATTTACCTGGCGCGTGCAACAAAAAAAAGCTGGTCGCCTGGCGTCACCCACGTGCCGTGGGATCCGCCAGGGTCGAGCAGCAGACGGAGCACGATTTTCTCGAGCGCTTGCCGGAGCAGGTTGACCGCGACGACTGCTAGTGCGCTTGCTCGCCGGTGCGCGGTCGAAAACCCATCCCCTCGAGAAGCTTGAAGCGGCCCCACCTGGTGCTCGAGCAAAAGCCGTGCCGGTGCGGTTGCTCTAAGCAACGGCTCGAGCAAATGAGATTTTTTACTCAAGTAAACCAAATTTTTTTTTTGTTCAAGTAAATTCAATTTTGGGCACACTCATTCATAAAAATGTTTGAGCAAATTAATTTTGTCATGTTGTAAAATATTATAAAATTATTTATTGGATAAATTTACAATCAATAATAATGTGACACGTGTCATTGTCGACTTAATAATTATACAAGATTTTCGATAAGATTTTAGACTAATAAAAAATTGACACGTGTCACTGCCACGCGTCATTATCGGCAAAATAATAGGATTAGATTTCAGGTAAGATTTTCGACTAATGACGATGCGACACGTGTGCACATCTTCAAATATCTAATTATCTACATTTAGCTATAAAACGTTTATCTAGCACTCATTCTATACTTACACTATCTACAAGTTTCTTCCAATCCGAGCATATTCCACATCTTTCTAAACACATATCAAGATTTCCTACATCATCACTCTGATGAATCCTTTCAGCTTCCACAAGTTTTCAGGCAAAGTCAACAACAACAAGAAGATGATGATGATATAGAGCAATCCTTCATCAATCAGGTGGTCATGGAGGAAACACAATACGGCGATGAACCACGAATAAGCGGTTCATGTCGCGGTAAAAAACCGATTCGACCACGGCAGAGGAAGTCTATAGGACGCAATCTCATAGAAGATTACTTCATCGAATATCCCAACTTCAACGCACAAGAATTTTGCCGAAGGTAAATGATGAGCAAAGACCGATTCACCAGTGTCATGACGGATCTCTGCAACCACGACCAATATTGAAATCAACGAGTAGATGCCACTGGATTGCTAGGGCTTCTTCCCCGATAAAAGATGACTAGTGCTTTATTATGTTGGCATACGAGGAAGCCGTGGATCAGTGTACTGAAATTACAAGGACGGGAGAATCGACTACCCTAGAACGTATGAAGGAGTTTTTCCACTAAGTGGTTCCCCTCTATGGTCCAAAATACCTTCGTAGTCCAACACCGGAGGACCTCACGCCACTCCAGCTAAAGGTTAACGCCAAGGCTTTCCAGGTATGATTGGAAGCATCGACTGCATGCACTGGGAATGGAAGAACTGTCCAACCGATCATCAAAGGGCATACTCGGGATGAAATGGTCACCCCACTATTATCCTAGAGGCGGTGGTCTCGTTTGATACGTAGATATAGCATAGTTTATTCGGGTGTCCTAGAGCTAAAAATGACATTAATGTGCTCCACCAATCTGATGTGTTCGACCAGATCCGTGCCGGAAGAGGCCCAACTGTCATCTACGAAGTCCACGGAGGGAGGTACTGCACCGCTTATTATCTGGCTGAAGGAATGTATCCAAGGTACTCTACATTTGTCAAAATAATTTCCAATCCTCAGACGCTGTAAGATAAGCTCTTCGCAAAGAAATTAGAGGCATACCGGAAAGATGTGGAGAGGGTCTTTCGCATCTAGCAATCTCGTTGGGCAATTATTCGTCATAGTTGTACATTGCACCACAAATCGGTAATCACTTCCATCATGTTAGCCTGCATCATATTACATAACATGATTGTTGAGGAAGAGTACGTGGAGGATGAGGATGAGGAGAAAGAAGAAGAAGAAGAAGAAGAAGAAGAAGAAGAAGAAGAAGAAGAAGAAGAAGAAGAAGAAGAAGAAGAAGAAGAAGAAGAAGAAGAAGAAGACATGCAAAACGCATCGAGAGCTTTCCAGGTTTATGATGGGCCGGCGAATGCACAAAGGAATCGAATTCCTTTTGAGCCAATAAGAAGAGATGGACGTAATATACAATGGTTTCACAACTGTGTTGCCGATCTCAAATCTGTTTACATCAATACAGAGCTCCAAAAAGACTTGTTGAAACACAATTAGAGGTTGAAAATGGTGAAATACTCTAAATATTTGTCCAAATATGTGATTTTCAATTTTATTATGTGTTTTCCTTAATTAAGAGTGTGTTTAATTTTAGTATGTGTTTTAATTTAGTGTGTATTTCAATTTTATTTTAATAAATAAATTGCAATGACTAAATAATATATACATGATTTGTCGTAACACATGAGCTAAGAAAATCGACTATTTTTAATAAATGAATACGACTACACTTTCTTTATGAGAGTTTTAGAGTATTTTATTGCGAGCTCGTACAAATTTTCGTATAATTTTTCAGACTCTCGAACTATTTATTATAACTTTTAGATGCTTTAATTTCAATTTTAGTTTATTAAAAATAACCATTTTCTCTAACTCCGAACCGTTAGATAAAAATTTGAAATCAAAATCAATGACCCAGATGTAGTGGACCATTGCTTTTAAATTTTCTACCTGACTCGACAGGTGTCGCGTACTCATTCGTGGGTCACTTTTTTTTTAACCTTTTCACTGGCGCATGTCTTACACGCGCCTTACTGATAGGAAAAAGGAAAAAAAATTCCACTCGCCTAACGTCACCCAAGAGCCGTGGGTTTCGCCAAGCGGTCAAGCAATCACCAAAGTATTTTATGCTCGAGCGATTGATCGAACTCTGTTTTGCTCGAGCAAACACCGGTCCGATCTCATCGTTGCATCATTGATTTTGTCCTGCTCGAGCACCTCGTCACCAATACCACCACCTGCTCGAACAAGAGCTCACCGACTGCTCGCCGGTACGAATGCTCTTATCAGAAGCACGAGTCTCTTTCATCTCACTAGTCACTACTAGTTTTTTATGGAACTATAGCCGACAGAGCTAGCATTCATCTCATGAGTATACAACTCAGTTCTAGCTTGTTCTCTGCAACAAGATGGATCAAAGTGTCACAGCACATAGCAAGGAATTCATCTGTAAACAATTTGGGAAGGAACTAGACAAATTACTCTACGTACGGGTATCAACTGATCGATCAACAAGCTGCTGCTACTAAAAAATCGACACTAACTACTCGTAGCTACTACACCTCGCTTGTGAAAGTAAATTAATTGCCAAAAAGAATCAAATACGTACGTACGCAAAATAACCCAAAAGTATATCCCATTAATATTGTATAGCAAGAGCAGGAGTTTATATCTGTAGAGTTTAAGTAGGCTGATTTGTTCTCACTTCTCAGATTAGATGACAGTACGTTGGATAATGCAAGATTACAAGTCAGCAGATGTTCTATTAAAGAGCCAAGTTATTCTTGGGAAAATATTGAATCTAGGGTTCTTTGTTCTCTACGAATTGAATGAAGGTACAACTGTTCATACTTTATTAGCAGTTAGCACACATACTATTGGACTCTCACGTCGTGGCCCATCTGGACAACTGAATCCACGGAAAAAATGCAGTCAACTGTTCAGTAATGACTGGCCAGCGGTTACTGGATACGCCTTAGAAGCCCATCAATTTGATACTATTTTTTCTTGTTAAATTGGGATTTTTCAAGCCCATATAATATATAGTTTCACATTTTTTTTTGCGTCTATTCACACCTTCAAAATCAATATTTACACTATTAATCATTATCCGTCGAGCTTATTAATGAGTCGAGTCAATTTTGGCATGGTTATCAGGATTCATCGTTTGTCGTGACCTAAAACTCGACATTTTATAAGTAATGAATTTGGATTTAGTTTCTTCACAAAAGTCGTAGAGAAAATTATTCTAAATTCGGGAGTATTTTTATTTTAGTTTTCGGAGGTTCGAGCTAGCTGTTAAGATTTTTAGAAATTTAGACAATTTAAGTGATTATTTAAACATTTATTAGTGGTAAAAAATTATGGACTGCCAGATCTTTTTTAGATTTGATCGGAGCAGTTGATTTCATTTCAACCCTAGGTTATAAATTAAAAAATTTCATCCGGTTGGGTAGAAACTTATTTTCGCTAGATTCGGTTAGCGACCCGATGGGCTGATCCGACCCGAATTCGAGACCCGGTCGGATCCTCGTTGTTCGACCACCTTAGCTCGCTGCACCACCTAGAATTGGTTGCTCTATCTCTCCTCTAAATTCCCTCACCCTAAAACACACCATGCATCGTGAGGTATGTACGTATCAACACTAGGACGCTTTATGAGTTTTTCGGTTCAGCTTCGACGCCGTCAACGGCGTTCCAGCCAAAATTGGGCGACGACACCATGGAGGTTTTGACCCTTAAGCATCCAGGAGTCGAATGTGACTATTCTTGGGTTGCGTTGTGGCCGTATGACGTTGGCCAGTCTTGGAAAAATTCTGGCGAAACCTGCTGACTTTAGAGAAATCGGAGGCGATTGATCTCCAGCAATGCGTGGCCACCGCCCGTGGCTGTGCGTGGGGCGCACACACCGTCGTGCATGGCGGAGCTCTGGTGAAAGAAGATCAATTTTATGACGGAAAGTTTCCTAACTATTATCTTGTGGATTTTGAGTAGTTTTCGGGTACTTCAAGTGTTTTCGTTACATGTAAAGGTTTCGGTTTATGTGAAGAAGTTGTAGTGATTTGACACTTTGACGCAATTAATTTTCGTGTTTTGAGTTGCATCTTCGAGGATGATTAAGAGTTCCCACAATTAACATTAATCGAATGAACATTGAGTCAGATTTCCAGGCTAGGTGACAGACGAGTGACGTATCTGGCGATCAAGGTGAGTGGACCCTTGATTTTAACAGTCGCGTATGCAAGTTAGTAAATCCGAACTATTAGTCTAACCTACTTTAATTTAATGATTACATTTCGGGATTTCAATCAATTATGGTCGAATTATTAGCATATAGATTCCAGTTCAACTAGTTTTTTATGTTGTATGTATTCAGTTTAGCTCGTCTTGGTTTTTTGATATTTTCAGCCTCTATGATTTATGATTTCAGTTCAGCTAACTCGTTATGCACGGTTCTTTCAAAGCAGCTTAGTTATAAATCTTAAATCGTTTTAGTGTCTACTTTTCATGATTTCAGTCTAGCTAGTCTGATTTTGTTGTTAGTTTGTTCTAGCATGTGACTTCTTCATATTAGTGTCCAGTGTAGATGTGTCTCACTATATGAAGCTCTCAGTTAAGCATTCAATTGAGATGGATCTCAGTTTACAGTGTTTCAGTTTATGGCTCTTACAGTCGTTACCCTGGAGGCATGGCTCTTATAGACGTTACTTTAGAGGCTCAGTTCAGATCAATTTACATATACGCATACGAGTTACTCGACTGATTATCGAGTGTTTTATGTCATCTAGGCTAGCTAGACCCTTGATGACATTAGGTGACAAGTGCTAGCTAGACTGCTTATTCACTGCCTCCTTTAGGTACACCTATGATGTTGAGCTATCAGTTCCTAGTGTGCATGTTTGATCACACAGAAATTTCATATGTTTTAGTGTGTCACGTTAGTTACATGTCACCATGGATGCTAAACTCCTAACCGACATTGGACAACCCGTGATGTTAGGTCCCTAGATCCCTACCTTCATCGATTTGTTTCATCTTCAGATCTTTAATTTTTAGATTTAGCACTCTTCAGTTAGATTTCAAATTTCGTGTCAATTTTGTCATCTTTAAAGCTAGTCGTGATTTTCGTTTACGTGTGGAGTACAAGACAGAATTTTACATCGCTCGCATACAATTTTCACAGAAATTTTAGTGGAAGGACATAACTTTATTTTTACCTATTTTCTTACGTTTAACCTTTTTTGTCCACTCACTCTAACCGTTTTATATTTTTGAAATGTCTTTCCCTAGACCCTTTCGTCTCAAATGTCCAGGTTGCAGAGTTTCAGCAAAGGTCGGGCGTGCACGAAGTTCGAGGCATAGCAGTTCCCTTCGACAGGATCCACAATTGATCCTACGAGTAGTAACTAGTCTGATTAGATGTTTTAGACGTGTTTAATTTCTCTGGTGTGAGAAATTTGTTTTATCCTTTAAGAGCATATTATCGGCTATAGATTAAATAATTTTTGAGACTTGTGAAATACAGTGTTGAGATTTCTTACATATTTATTAGTAAACACCTCAATTAGTAGTGTCATTAGGGCCTAATCCTGGTTTAGCCAGCTGAATCGGAGTCGAATTTTCTCATTATACAATAACCAAATATTGAGACTTGAATTTCTCAAAATTAATTCGATTACGAGGACCAGAAGATCCTCCAAATTATGAAACTGAATATATGAAACTTATGTTTCTTAATCACATTAAGACCCGAAGTTCCTCGAGTTTATTTGATAATGAGAATTCTCTTCATATGAGTATGTAATTTATTGACCTTTTGAACCAGAAATTCAAGGTTAATTAATCAGAATCATGAGGTTTTCGACTATGTAATGAAGAAAATTACAAGTATCTGAGCAAACCTGAAATTCTCTCTATCTTATTTATTAATGAAACCAAAAGTTTCCGATATTTATTTGTATTGCTTAATTTTATTCAATCAAGTTACATATATTTATTTATTTACTAATAACAATTCTGAAGCAACCTCGACATTGTTCACATGTACTGTTCAATATTGCCATTTTAGTCGTTTTCAAATTTATGGGCGTGCTTTTAGTAATTTTTAAATTTATGGATGTGCGAAGCGTGTGGGGATGTCTTACTCACTCTCAACCTATCACTCTTTCTCTGTCTCTTTGGTTTCCATTTGAAACCCTAGCCTCATTTTCCTTCGATTTCAAGTGTGTCATAGTGATTTCGATCTCATCTCTGGCATAGTCAAACCAGCAGCGAGACTCGACCATCCCGAATTGACCCTAATTTCAACATCTCAACCCGATCCGGTCGAAGCTTCAGATTCGAGTAATGCAATGCAACACCAACGTCACTCGGTGTGTTAGACGATTTCAGTGGTTGTGTTACTATTTCTCTCTATCGCTCTCTTCCTCTTTGATTTTCATTTATTTTTCTGTTTTCTACGATGCATTCATGTTTTATAGTATATAAGGATTGTGTATTGACAATTGGAATGTGTGATGGAGAAATCTGAGTTTGAATTGAAGTTGATAATGGGTTCAAAGTTGATATAAGGTTTGGGATTGCGCTGCTTCTTTCTCTTATTGAATGTTTACTGTTTTTTTTAAGGATCAATGCCGAACAAGATTTTTTTTACAGATTTTGATGGCCAAAAATCTGGGCTAGCCAACTATTTTCTTCGGAAATGGCCGGCTCGGTAACGAATGGAATTGAATTGGTAGAATGCCTAAATTGTAGTGGCTGTCTGCAAAACCTTATAGTAGAATGCCTAAATTGTTATATATTATAGAAATGGTTCAATACGAGAATTGGTATCTCCTTAAATCTATATAATGACTAATCATTTTACTTTCCGGGTTTTGAAGAAGAAGAAGATAGAGAGTTGTTAATGGAAAGTCTAAAAGACCTCTCAAGTACTCGAAGAAGATACACACCAAGAAAAAGATAATTAATACAATACCTGAGATTTGTAGCTCACTGATCATAGGTAAGCTCCTCCTTCGCTATCATTAATTGCCCGTCACTCTTATATTGTTCTTGATCTTTTTGTTATAGTAATTTTTTTTTACTTCTGGGTTTTGTTGGGTTGCTTAATAAAGACGGGTGCTTTTGTTGGCTTTGTGTTAACCTTTGATGGGTATTTCATCATTTAGTCTTAGTTTAAATGCAAAGTCCGAAACTTTAAATTATATATTATCTGAACCAGTAGTTGAAAGACAATGAACAAACAAAATTAGGATTTTACGCGAACATCTTTGCTCCTGGATTTTATTTTGTTGGATTTATTAGCTATAGTTGATAGGTTTTCTTGGTTGTGTCAATAGTTAATAGTACTGAACTTTTGATATGTAGGAAGATGGAGGGAAGAAGAACTTGGTTTTTAAATTTTGATCTCATATTAGATTTCTCGGAGGAAAAACTTTGTATTTGATAGGAATGATGGTAGACGAACACGTCGTTAACAAGGGATAGATCAATGTGGTTCTCAATGGGTGAGTTCATTAAAACTTCTACAACGATGTTGTCCACAAAACAAATTATTTCTTTCTGTCAAGAAAAAATATGGTTAAATGAATAATCACGTGTTTTGTTGAATATGCATGCTGATGTTCACTTATTTGCTTTGAATGGGGAATTGGGGATGGTTTGAGATGAGAGTCCGTCCAATTCGGGCTGGGATTCACTATTGGTGGAGTTTTTACTCGGTTTATGTGATTGTATTGCTTAGAATAGTGTTCAAGTTTCGATCTCTCTCTTTTTCTTTTCTTTTTAAAAAAAAAAAGCTTTATAATTCTTTCGGTTCTGGCCATTTGTCAGAGTTGGTGAAACTTGACTACAGCCCTGATATGTCTGAGAAGATGCAATAAGCTTACTGAATTAAAAATATGAAAAGCCGCACATTCAATAACATGTATGTTATGAATAATCTTCAATTGAATGAATTCATTCTCTGTCAAATCTCTCTACAAATCTATAAATTTGGATAACATATCTAATAAATCTGCATAGAAATCAAGAATCTCTGGCCAAACTATGTATGCTTATGACCTCAATTTGACTGTGCACCAATTGAAGAAGAGTAGTTGCCCAAGATGGGAAGACGTGTTTCAATTTATGCTTTCAGAAATTAAGGTGAGGATCACATTTGATTTCAATTTAATACTATCCCATTGCATATTTTGGGTCAAGCGTGCTGGATTTTGAGTGATCACATTCAACTGATTGCTATTCTTATTGCTTGATTTTCAATATACATGATTCATTTTGGCTTAATGCAACTTTTCATGTCTACAGTGAGAAGTTAGCAGTCCACATTGCAACAGAAAGAGCGGAGCCAAAGAATGATACTAAGAGCATATGCACGGGCAGGGGTGGTGTTTGAGCTGTTGGAGGGCCCGGCTGAGGTAGAGTTCGAGCAAAATCAATGAGAAATACAGCGGTGAAATTTCAATCGAGACCGATTTTTAACGGAAGGCTTGTTCGAGTAAAAGGTTGAGAAAAACTTGGAAGAATTGTTGCTCGAATTCTTCGAGTGGGTCCGACCAATCTTGCTCGAGCTATCCTTGCTCGCCCGTGAGATTTAGTTGTAGCTACTTCTATAGCTCCTTTGTTTGTATCCGCATTAGATGCTACTTTAGCCGAGGCATATCCTCCATCATGTTCGGTTAATATTTCAGTTTTGAATAATGTAACTAAAAACCACTTCCGTAGTATGCTACTAAACTGATATTTAGTATAATTTATAATATCAACTATGTATTAGAAATGAGACTGGAGCAAACTATATTGAACCCCGCAGCAAAGCGCGGTTATGTTACTAGTTATTAATATTGATGATATTTTGCTTGTATGGACTAACAATTTTCATTCTCAAAAACTCAAAAGTTCAGTGCATTTTGGCCTGAAATTTAGAATGTTTACATGGACTCATTGTTGTGTTAGTGTGTGTTGGTCGAAACTGTCAATTTGGCCTGAAATTTAGAATGTTTACATGGACTCATTGTTGTGTTAGTGTGTGTTGGTCGAAACTGTCAATTTGCTGACTTTTGCATCTAATTAGTGTTTTAAGACTTAGTTTCACCGATCCTCTGCGGGTACTTTTGCGTTCTATTACCAATTACTATATTGATATACTTGAATAAGAATAGGGATATCTTTGAGGGTGCTTTTGCGCTTATCAAATTTTGACACCATGTCGCCGAAGATTGTTTGATTCTAAGTCTTAATTGTGTCTTTGATTAGTTTAATTTAGTTTTCTTTTTCCTTTTCTTTTGAGTCTAATAATTTTAACTGTATGTAGGAGCATAGTGTATGCGAACTCGGAACTCTAAAAGCTCTGAGCCCTTGCTGCTTGATCTAGAAATTGAACGTTCTGCAAGACAGAACCGAAAACAACATAGGCAACCGTTGATGAACGCAAGTAACAGTGGTGGTGAGAATTATAAGCAAGAGCCACATTTTGATACCGAGTCAGAGTTAGAGGAACAAGTTCTTCCAGAGCCACCATTGATCAACGCATTTCATACGTGATTCTTAACGTCATTCTTTCAACATTTAACTTCGTTTTGACTTTAGTATTCTCGGTTCTTACTTACTTTATTGTTTTTAGGTTTCGAATAAAGGAGATCAATAAAAGAGGTGAAATGGAGCTTAAAATGCAGCAATTGGAGGTTTCCTAATTCGTTTAGGAAAATGATCTTCCCTACTTTGACTAGGATTCCTACTCAGGTTAGGAATGCAAATGGTTCGACATCTCGGAAAGTTTCGCGGAGCTGAAAAATGAAGTTTCCTAAATCAACTAGGAATGACGTGGCAAAATATGGATCCGAAATGGTCTTCTCAAGTTACTAAAATGACGCAAGGCAAAATGAAGACATTTCAAATGGTGGATCGAAAATCAGCAAGCATTTTGGGCGAAATCAAACAAGGAGATATTACCGAATAGATGGAGGATCAAAGGTATCAAGTATATCTCAAAAGTGCCTTATTGGAAGATAAAAATATCCTACAATATATGGTAGGTTCGGCCAAAATGACTTGGAGCTCAAGAAATACAAGATATGGAAAGATTAAAATTTCCCTACTCCTAGTAGGAAGAGGAAGATATGCCTGCCAGCTCATGAATCTTCAACGGATCACAGAATATGCAATTCAACTCCAAATATAGTGATCATATATGTCTTCTTCAAGCTCTCGAGCTGATCTTTCCAACGAATCCAAAATCACAATTTTCTGAGCTCTATAACTCCCGAAAAAGACGTTTCAAGACAGGCTGACAGATTTACCCGGGTACACTAGGAATCCCTAGTTTGAAGAGGAAAAGATTCATTCCTTGCCTATAAATACAAGAGGACGTCTCTCTTCTCAATCATCATTCATTTTAGACACAAAAGCTCTGCCTAAACACTATCTCCTCTCCACAAACCCAAGAAACTATTCGAGGAAGCAGCCTATACCACTGTCCACCACCACAACAACCTCCATTGACATATAGGGCGACCCCGAGTGTCTCCTCCACCAAAGAAGATTCAGTTATACCTTAGCTCCATAGGACGATCCCGAAGACTAAAAAGTGTAACATGAATCCTCTTTACTTTGTAGCTTCTCCTTGTATGAACTATTAGTTTAGTGAAGTAGTTTATAGTATTTCAGTTTTTCTTTGTTTCGTTTTCAACTGTTTTTCATGTGTTCTAGTTTCTTAGTTTTTATTATCTATGTTCATCTATGCTTAATGCTTTGGCTTAGATATAGGGCGATCCTGAGTCTAAATCAATGGTATGTGTATAGGGCGATCCCAAGCACGACAAATTATGAGCATGTGTTTTGTAAAATTGAGAAGTTAGGATTTCGATTAATATTGTTTAACTTGCAGGTTAAGAATGAGTAAAGGTACCTAGAATGAGTCGATCACTTGCATATATTGGCCTAGTATTTTATTTTCGGTCTAGTAAGCATGTATAGGACTTTTAAGTTCTCTAATTGTTTTTACTTGTCAATGAGTGGAACATGTTAGAACTTAGGAATTTTATGTGTGTTTATTTGCCATCTTTTGCACTTCAATTTTCGTAGATAATAAAAATCATCTATAAACTCCCCCCAAAAACCATAACGCAGTCATGCATGCACCATCAATCCCCGGTTAAGAACGATACCCTATTTGCCAATGTTACATCTACAAAAAAAAGTTTTAAATTGCATATGTGTGAGATATGTGTTGAGTGTCCACTTTGTGTTAATATTTGATGCATGTTTTACCCAAATCAACCACCACCATCACCACCAATGGCAAACAACACGAAGCTTAGGGAATCCTTTGTCCCAGGCACATGTGCAGCAAATTCACCAATTGTGCTACCATAAAACTTGGGGTCTTATACTATTCCCCCATCTTTCATTTTGAATATGCCACACTTTAGAGACACTCCTTCTGAAAATCCTCAGGATCATCTCAATGAGTTTGTAGCGTTGTGCATAATTCAGAAGTCAACGAATGTGGATAAAAACATTGTCAAACTCATTCTTTTCTCTTTTTCTATGAAGGAGCAAGCAAAAACATGGTATAACTCTTTAGCTCCTTTATCTATTGACACATGAGACAAGATGTGTGCTGCATTCATGAAGAAATTCTACTTAGCCTCTCGCACCAAGAATTTGAAGAAGTAGATCAGTACATTCAGGCAGAAAGATGGAGATGAGTTGCATGAAGCCTGGAGTCAATTCAAGGGTCTACTTCGACAATGCCCTCATCACAAGTTTGATCTTAACACTCAAATGGAGTATTTCCATGAAGGTCTCGATACATTCAATAGATTAAAGCTTAATTTAGCATGTAGAGGAAATTGGTGGAATATGACTGAGACTGAAATCAAACAAATTGTGCAGAATCAATTAGAAAATTCAAGACAATTTCAATCCAGATATAGATCAATGGGAGCAAGTACATGATCTCTAAATGCAGTCACAATTGATGGAGCTATGGAAAAAAGATTGAATTCTATGGAGAATAATATTTCTTTGATTGTTAGTGCTTTGAAGGTTAGGAAAAAGACAACAATTGCTGCAACTCAGGTAGTATGCACTCTATGTTCAGCTACAGATTATCTAGCAGAAGATTTCTCTAAGTTTAAAGTGAATGAAGAAGAAGAGAATGTGAATTTCATGCAAAGACAGCCTAACACCTACAATGGAGAGCATAGAGATCATCCACTCCTTAGCTACATGAATAATAATGTGCTTAATCCTCCATCTAACCCATCCGAATTTCCACCAAGACCACCTAGATGAGATTGCCAACAATTTGGCCAAATGCATGTGCCACAATAATAACAACCTTCAGCTCAACCATCAATATGAACATCAACTCTAGAAGCTATGATGCAACAAAATATGTTTGAAAACAAGAAGGACCAGGAGGAAAGCAGTGCCTCTCGCTAAGAGATCAAGACTACAACTCAACAACATGGGAAGACAATTGACTAGTAAGAGCGACAAGTGAGCCAAACTCAATAAACACTTGCTCAAGTCAACCAAGGAGAACTTCCTAGCAACACTCTCCCCAATCCTAAGGGACAATATGAGGCTTATGCTATGGTTTTGAAGAGTGGGAAAGTGTTGGGTGAATTTCTAGCAGCCAAAAAGCCAAGAAGAAAATGGGAGGAGCCCGTGATAGAGAAAATTGTGTTTGAAAAATCGTTAGAAGAATCTGCAGAAGCTCTAGTTTGACCCGTCGAAGAAATCTTCGACTTGTCGAAAGATAGTCTGGGAACCCTAATTTGACCCATCGAAAATGCACAAGAAATAAAAAATCTGACGGCTGCAAAATCAGTTCTTGTATGTCCCGAACCCTCTCCTTTGATTACTCATAATGTGACTTTTTCTTACAGGTGAAGAAACAGGTAAACGATGACAAGGAAAATGAGATCTTAGACATCTTCAAGAAAGTTGGGGTGAACATCCCATTGTTAAAGGTGATCAAGCAAATTCTACCATATGCAAAATTGCTCAAAGACTTGTACACTACAAAGAGAAAGTTTAAGGGAACCGAGATGGTTGCTTTAAGTGAGAGGATGTCTGCTATTATTCAAAAGAAATTACCATGAAAGTTAGGTGACCCAGGACGTTTCACGATCTCATGCACCATTGGTGATCACGGGTTCACTAGTGCTTTACTTGACTTAAGTGTTTTCATAAATTTGATGTCGTATGTTGTATATGATAGAATAAATATGGAAAAACTTATTTCTACTGGGATAACTATTAAACTTGCTGATAGATCTAACTGTTACCCAATAGGTATTATAAAAGATGTGCTAGTGCAGGTAGGTGATTTGATTTTCTCAGCGGATTTCTTTGTGTTGGAGATGGAAGGTGAACAGGTACCCTTTGAAATATCATTGATTATTGGTAGGCCATTCTTGAGAACAGCGCACACCAAGATTGATTGTTATGAATGTTCTCTTAGCATAGAAGTAATTAGAGAGAAAATCCACTTTAACATATTTGAATCTCTCAAGCACCAAAATAGTGATGATATGTACTCTTGTTGTTCCATTGTTGTTTTTGTGAGTTTTTGTGCAGGAGTTCATTCAATATTTGTTGGAAGCATATCCTATGAGAAAGGTTATTGAAGTGGCCAGCAAAAAGGAATTTCCAGTACCTACGGTTTGACCTGTCGAAAATCATTCCAGGGACGAAACCAGTTTGGACAGTAGCTTGTCTTCGACCCGTTGAGAAATATCTCGACCATCGAATTAGAGCCTGTGTTTGAGATTACTTCAGCTGAAGACCTTGAGACGGAGAAGAAGTATTATGCAATGGAAGAGGCATTCGAATCATTTTCATATAAGGTAAGCCTACTAAACTCATCCCTCTACTAGTTTCAACTGATGTGCTTGCTCCATCTTTTCAGATAATGCCCAAGTTAGAGCTTAAACCTCTACCCGAGTATTTGAAGTATGTTTTTTTTGGTGACGGTGAAACTTTACCGGTAATAGTTTCTTCAAAGCTCTCAAAATTGCAAGAGAAAAAGCTATTGATTGTTCTTAGGGAGTACAAGCAAGCGATTGGATGGACAGTAACGGATATCAAAAGAATTTCTCCTACTTTGTGTACTCACATGATACATCTAGATGAGGGAGCTAAGCCAACAACAGAATCTCAACGTTGGCTCAACTCTCATATGATGGATGTTGTCAAGAAAGAAGTGATCAAATTCTGCGATGCAGGTATAATTTATGCTATTTCTGATAGCAAGTGGGTTAGTCCTGTGTAAGTAGTTCCAAAATATTCTTGCATTACAGTGATAAAGGATGATAAAATGTGTTGGTGCCTCAACGTGTGCAAACGGGATCAATAGTGTGTATTGATTACCGCAATCTCAATGAAATCATACGCAAAGACTACTTTCCACTCTCATTCATTGATCAAATGTTGGAAAGGTTAGCAGGTTACGTACAATATTGTTTCTTGGATGGTTATTCACGGTACAACCAAATAGTCATACACAAGGATGAAATCAAGAGAAGACCACCTTTACATGCCCCTATGGTAATTTTTCTTATTGGATGATGCCTTTTGGCTTATGTAATGTGCCTGCAACGTTTCAGAAATGTATGATGAGTATCTTTTCAAACATGGTCGAAAAAATCATTAAGATATTTATGGATGATTTCTCAGTTTTCGGTGATTCTTTTAACATATGTCTACATCATTTATCCATGGTCTTAGAATATTATGTAAAAACTAACCTTGTGCTTAATTGGAAAAATGTCACTTTATGATTGAACAAGGTATAATTTTAGGGCATATTATATCTGCCAGAGCATAGAGGTAGACAAAGCTAAAGTGGATATTGTGCGTACTTTACAACCTCTTTTGACTGTGAAGGAGGTGAGTTCTTTTTTTGGACATGCAGATTTTCATTGTAGGTTTATTAAGGACTTTTCCAAGATAGCCATAGCATTGTGTGCATTGTTCCAGAAAGATAAGACTTTCAATTTCACTGAAGAGTGTCTACAAGCTTTTAACAAGCTAAAGGAGTTGTTGACTACAACTCCTATCATACAAGCACCGAATTAAAATCTTCCCTTTGAACTCATGTACGATGCTTCAGGCTATGTTGTTGGCGTTGTTCTTGGCCAACGTCCAGATAGATTTCCTCATGTCATCTAATATGCCTTCAGGACTTTGAATGATGCACAGTTGAATTATTCAACTACTGAGAATAAGCTCTTAGAAGTGGTTTTTTCTCTTAAAAAGTTTATATCTTACTGGTTAGAAACTAAAGTTATTATTTTTTCTGACCATGCTACTTTGAGATATTTGATGACCAAACATGATGCCAAGCCTAGATTAATTCGATTGATGCTTTTGCTACAAGAGTTTGACTATTGAAATCAAGGACAACAAGGGTTCCAAGAATGTGGTGGCGGATAACTTCAGTGGACTTGCCCATAATTCCAACACAGAAGAAGACAATCTTCCTCTCAGAGATAATTTTCCGGACGAGCAGCTCCTTATTGTTTAAGACATGACACCATGGAGCAATTAAGTTTTGATTTACTCATTTACCACAAGTATATGACAAACTAGCTGATTTTGTCATGACTTTTTGTTTTGAAACAGCATGAACATCACATCTATCATTAGATTATCAGGAGCATATTTTTCAGAACTGTTGGTATGTCTGGTCCCTTCAGTTTCCTAAACAATCTGTCAAGCAAAATTTCGCCTCCTTTTTCATTCAAAAAAATCTCAATAGCAACACAAGAGTAACAATGCCAAAATTCCAGGTCACAATAGTTACTAGAAAACTTATTACAAATTATTATGAGAGGCAAGCATCTCCGAGGAAGACTAAGAGATCAAACTGGAATTTTATAATTCACATAAAAGGGTATGTGTATTAAGCAATAAGGTTGAGTGAGTATAATTACCCTATATTTCTATTAGGATATAAGCAAATTATTCCTTCAATCCTTTACTCACCGTACAACCAAATAAGCAAATAACCAAAAGGCAAAAGGGATAAGGATTCAAGACCTGGAGTTTTATTGACATACCAATTTTTCTGCACTGCACAACTGGTCGAATTGTGAACTGCACAAGGAGTTAATGAACTGAAGCTTGATTCTGGCGATTTGCCAAACGGAAAATCTGAAAGACTGAAAGTGTATGCCGTCTGTAGATTTGCAAAAGGAACTCTATGGTCTGCGATTGCCAAACGGAATCAGTCAGTGATGTGATGATGGAAAAATTGGGGGAAATCCCAGCCGTATTTATAGAGAGATTGTGAAGTGTATATTGCATCATGACTAATACTGGGGACTTGGGAATTGAGAAAGACGAATAATAGATGAATGATTGGGTTCACTGCGAAAAGAGACGATGAATCAGTCTCTCGCTCCTTTCTCTCTTTCTCTGATCATATTTTAGTAGAAAACAATTTAGGGAGCACTATCCCACTTTCTCAAAAAATAAGAAGGGGAGAACTATCCCAAAGGTTTGGGCCTGGACTGTCTCCCTGCCTTCTCTGGGTCAGGATCAGGTCGATCCGCATTCCATTTTTCAGGGTACATCGGTTGCCATTTTTTCCGGAGTTTTATTTTGGTCGTCAGTGAGTTCTATGGTCAGTGATTTATATCTAACAATAGATAATTAAAAAACAGTTGAAAGACAATTTAACATCATCTGTTGCATGCATATCTAATAGTAATTGATCACAACTGACCACGAACTTACTGACAACCAGAACATGACTAATCTTTTCCATCCCACAACGTTTATATTTGTTACGTGACTGTGCTTGTATTTTTTTGCGAAACAAAGCTAGTAACTTCAATGATAAATTATTGGGAAAATCGAAATCCAATAAAGAGACCTCCAACAACGCAAATATAAGTAAACAAAATAGAAATTTGCTCCTTAAACCTACACCACAACTGCAGGACTTATGTTGTTGTGAAGTAACGACCAAGTCAAGGATCCGAGTAAACTCATATAGATATTTGTCATTCAAGTTCGAGTTACCAAAAGTTGCTTTCGATCAACAAAGCATTTTCCCCAAGTGGCTTGCCATCTTCATCGACCATAACTTGTCTAATTCTCTGCCACCACATCACTACTATGCGCCCCATCTTGATCGTCCCTCAATATTTCCAACCCGACCTGCTTGTTACACATCACCCTCGCGACCAACCCTTGATCCGAACTCGCCCTGAAAACAAAATCAACACCTTACCAAACCCAAGCCATTAGATTACCGAACTCCAACTGCAAGGAGTCAAGAAATCGCCAACAAACGAGTAAGCTAAAATCTTAACTTGCGGCACCTAACCAGTAAACGTGATCCTTGACCCGGGTGGAATCATGTCCGGGCCTTTATCTAATCGACGATGGCCCAACACCCATACCAAATCCAACCCAGATTTCTCTATACCATGTGCCAAGTCGTACTGACTCAGATCCTCTCCTAACCGAGAGGACCTAAGAACATCTCCAATGGTAAAGTCCTATATGAAGTCCTAAACCTATTTTTAGGACTTCATTTTGATACTATTCATTTAGGACTTCAATCATCTCTAATGGTTAAGGTCCTATATGAAGTCCTAAACGTATTTTTAGGATTTCAATCATCTCTAATGGTTAAAGTCCTATCTCAAAGTTCTAATTTTATATATTTAGACTTTGTAAAATATAATTGTACATAATAATTAATAATTATATTAATTTAATAATATAATTGTATAGATACCCGAGTTTTCGGGATTACTTTATCTACCACGTGTAAAGTATCAAAAAATCGGACAAGATTTCAGACAAGATTACGCTATCTGTCACGTAACTTATCGAGATATCGAACTAAATTTTGTTCAACACGTGTCAACGTCTAATTAGTTGACGAGATTACGTTATTTGCCACGTGTAAAGGTGAAGATCTTCGAAGATCATGTTTATCTTCTATAAAACCGGAGCATTCACTCCTTCATCTCTCACCAATTCACAACCACTCCTCCCCCACACAAAGAAATTGTGGTTTCTTAGTAATTGTTTTCATATCTTTAGTTTTGTTTTCCGTCATGAATAGGCTGTGGAAACTATTGAAGAAAGAGGAAGCCGAAGATGTTCCGAGAAGGCAACATCAATCCCTCTTGATGTCCGCGGCAGCCCACCAAGTGGAGATGATGGAAGAAGATGAAGCTGAAGGTCAATGGGGTGGTTCTTCGGAAGGGCGGAAGTACATATTAAGGGAGCATGAGATGATGGATCAACGCTTAAAATCTCTTTACTTCACTGAACCATGTAGGTTTGACGGCGACACTTTTCGAAGGCGCTTCCGTATGTCACCTTCTCTCTTTGACAAAATGATGTGTAGCGTGGCCAACCACGACTCGTACTTTGTACAGAAGATGGATGCCACCGGCAGACTCAGCCTCTCCATCGAACAGAAGTTAACATGCGCTATGAGGATGCTCGCATACGGTCTACCAGCTGACTTGACCGATGAGTTCCATGATATTGCCGAATCCACTGCTCTTGAAGTGTTGGATCATTTCACAAGAGCGATATGAGATGTGTACCGCAAAGACTATCTCCGCACACCAACAAAGGCAGATCTGCAGAGATTGACGAACAAAGCTGCAGAACGTGGATTTCCAGGTATGTTGGGTAGTCTTGATTGTATGCATTGGCAGTGGAAAAATTGTACGGCTGCTCATGCCGGGCAGTTCCAAGGCCACAAAGGAAAACCTACAATTATCTTAGAGGCGGTGGCTTCGTATGATACTTGGATTTGGCATGCATATTTTGGACTTCCAGGTTCTCTCAACGATCTTAACGTCCTAGGAATGTTGCCGTTGTTCGACAAGGTGTGCAGAGGTGAAGCTCCTCAAGTGACTTTCAAGGTAGCCAACAGTACATACCATCAAGGTTATTATTTGGTGGACGGCATCTACCCTAATTGGGCAACTCTTGTGAAAGCAATATAAAATCCTACCACTCCGGAGACAAGATACTTTACAAGGATGCAAGAGACGTTCAGAAAAGACGTGTAGAGAGCATTTGGTATTCTCCAAGAGCGTTTTGCAATTGTGAGGGGTCTAGCTCGTTTATGGAGTAGGGAGGGGCTCCAATACATCATGATAACGTGCATTATTTTACACAACATGATTGTAGAGGATGAGCGTGTCGAAGATAAGCAATATGATTTCGACATTGACGACATCCCAATGCGTCCAAGAAAAGCTGATATATATGATAAACCGGCTTATGATGATGAGGTGCATTGTAATCCTCAACTAATGCATGCATTTATATGTGATCGTTACAAGAGGACTCGGTGTCCAGTGATATGTGGGGAACTAAGATCGGATTTGGTTCAACACGGCTGGGCTTTGAAGAAGTGGCAAGAGCTCAACCGTGGCTAATTTTTGTCGTTAGCATGTGTCAATAAATGGCATCCATTTGCCATCATGTTGTTGTTTGCATTTAATTCGTGTGTGGTTGTGTATTTTTAATTCGTGTGTGGTTGTGTATTTTTAATTTGTGTGTGGTTGTATGTTTTTAATATTGTTTGTGTGCATGTAATATTTTGTGTACTTGAATGCATTTAACTTTGTGTGTGTTGTATGCATTAGTTAAAAGCATTTAACAAATGATGTATGCATTTGTGTGTGTTGTATGCATGTAATATATTATGTTAAAACAACAATACCAATTAATTTATAAGACCATAAAAAAATACACAACAATACATAATTAGTTAAAAGTAATTCAAAACAACAATATAAATTAAGCAATAGACAAAATAAAACAAACTAATCACTCTTGATCATCATTTTGCATCCACGCCGTTTGATTGAGTGGAAGATATGGGGAAGAACTTGATCCGCCGTAAGGAGGTGTAGATGCGGGTGCCTCCAATTCCTCTCGCTCAAGTATCTTTCTTTGTTTCCTCTCCCAATATCTTCTTTTACATGGTGAATATATACTTGGATCCACCGCCATTGTGCAAGCATCTTCCTCCCTTGTTGAGCCGCCATTGCCTCGTGCATAAGTTGTTCCCTTCGTGCAAACTCTCGATCATTTTGATCGGCAAGCCTTTTCATTTGAGCATGAATACTCAATGTTAGCTATTGATTAACTTTCTTCTTTGCCGCTTTGGCCGCTTTTTGTCCCATTGGACGCTCGTGCCTAGCTTTAGATGCCACGCCTGTTGTTGCTTCATCTCCGGGCGAATTGTTATCATCCAAGTTGGTAGGAGTCTCAAAATTTCTAATATCCTCATCCATTGTTGGCAGACTTGAAAATTTAGGTGACTCCTTCAAGATATCCAAACAATGCAAATATGCGAAATGCTCTCCATGGGAATCATCGAAGTAGTACCCCTTTGCATTCCTTAACTACAAACATAGTAGTAATTATTTAATTTAATGCATGAATTATTACTATATTTTAAGTGACAAAAAAAAATACTTACATCATCTTGATCATTTTCGCCACTCGCATGATTTTTGATGGATTTATGCATTGCTTGGCTCCATCTCATACTTGCGGGATTGATCTTCTTCCATCGAGATTCGACACTTGTTTGGGTTCGCGTAGGTGCGTTGGTTGACTTGATACTTTCAAAATGCTCATATATACGATCCCACAAGGTTCCATCGGATTGATTAGTGCCGACTGCGGCATCTCCACCAATATTCAACACGGCCACGCACAAAGCTCTATCTTCCGCCTCTTTCCAATTTTTCAATCGTGGTGCCCTAGGTTTTGGTGAAGCTCTCCTTGGACCCATGGTGTTGAACAAAAAAACTGAATTTTCTATAAGAAAAGAGGAGGAAGGAAATTTTGAGAGGATCGGATGTAAGAAATGGTGTGAGAGAATGTAAGAAATGGTGTGAAATGAATGAAAATTTTGGTTGTTATTTATAGAAAAAATTAGGATTTACTGTTCCAACGGACTTATTAATATTCCCAAAAAATAATTTTTTTTTCATTTTTTTCTGACTGTTATATTCAAAATGGAAGTTGGATCGAATAATAGCCATTCGATCGATTTCAACGTATATTGTTTGCGTAGAATCAGAAATTCAAAAAAAAAATTGAATTTATTCCATCTTGAAATCTGGCCATTGATTTCAAGACTAATTCAAATAGGGCCGTCCAAATTTTGACCGTTGGCTACACAAGTTCAGCAACGGGATGAAGCATCCTTCACGTGGGGTGGGTCCCACTGCTTAGCTGCTGTCTGCTACTCGCCCTCCTGGTCCAGTGCGTCGCGCGTCCTACTCCATCCCACTCTCCTCCAGCGCGAGCGTGGCCTAGCTGCTTCCATTTCCTGCGCGTGACTCAGCTTTCTCCCTCTCTCCTACGTCAGCAGCTCGGTTCTTCTCCAAATTTAGATCCCGTCCTAAACCAAGTTCTATTTTAAGACTTCATATAGCACCCCAAGCTATATTCCATAGGGTTTAGATCCCTCATTTCAACCATTGGAGAGCAATATATCCACCCAAAGCTATATATATAGGGTTTAGGACTCTCCATTGGAAATGCCCTAACCATTTTCCTAATCCATACATCAAAACCATCCATAACATTTTGATGGTTCAAATGTAATTGAAGCATTATTTTCTCCTAATACTTAACACAGCCCATGATTTTTTTTTCTCTCTCTCTCCACTACACGTCCTCCCTCCGCCACTGGATTAATTCCCCGAATACACTGACGTCACATGCTACCTAGGCAACTCCTCTGTTTAGTGCAAGCCCTCTGCCGCAATTCGAGACCAATCCCTTCTAACACCTCCACCGAAGTCGTAGTAGATCGCTCTTCATCCCCCTTATTGGGTTCAAAATAGCATATCTTTATCCAATTTTTTCATTGTTTGTGATTAATGATTGTGATAGTTATATCAAATGTACATAATCCCATTGCAATGACAGAAGCAATTTTACTCTTCTATTTTATTTAGATATGTTCCATGTACATCTTCAAGCTTCTATCTAAAGAAATTATTGCATAAGCTTCGTGGAGATTGTGGGTATATGGCTATAGGTTCGTGGGTTTTGATGTGTGGGATTAAGGGAATGGTGTGGTTTAGCTTCGTGTGGTGTTTGTGATGAGATGTTTAAATATATAGGTTTGTGACCAGAAAACATGCATCAATGGCAGTGATGGAGATGATTCAAGGAAATCAACACACACAGATGAGTTAAGAGAAAGGAGTGGAAATAGATTGTAGCCACCGATTTGAAATAGACGACTTAGATCTTGGTTAGATAAAATGTAAGGTCCTCTCGGTTAGGAGAGAATTTGAGTCTCGTACATGTCTTCTTTCGTCAAAATCACCTCCATACCGAGTGTAATATAAACCACTGATTTCTCTGTTTTCTTATCAAATCCACTCTCTCAACACCGGCCGCTTGTCATCTTCTGATCCCCAAACCCAGAACCCATCAACCGAAATAGGATAATGAGAAGCTTTGAGAGGAATGAGAAGCAACACTTCACTTCTTAGGAATCCCCACCAGTACCAAAGTTCAATAATAAAGTGGTAAAGAAATTCCAAACAGTCTCATTCATTAGCATATCGATAGACTTCATTATAATATCCAAACAGACTTCAAACAACAGCCTTCTCAATAATTAAATTAAGATCAAACCTATCTTCTCTGTTTCGACGACGAACCAATTTGCTGTGGAAGCAATCGCACACAACTTCTGCTACTACTAAGAGACAGCATGCACGCACCTTGCAACGCGCCATATTTTTTCCCAATTTCTGCGATTTTAGGGTTTCTCATCGTAAAGCTCATTATCCAGAAAATTTAGATTCAACATCCCCGTGGCTAAGTATCAACCCAAATTTTTCCTATCTAACTATCCTGAACCATCATTGGAATGATTGACACCCATCTCTAATTGAAAACTTTTGTTTTCGATTTGTACTTTGCTGGATTTGGGATGGTCAAAACTAACCCAGAACTACATAATATACCAATTTCATCTTCTTTGTTCGACTCGAGCTCCATTCAGCAACAAACTTTGGTTGGTTGCTGGACTACGACATATATCGATTACCCAGTACCGTTCTTATGTTGGAGGCCTCCCTTTAAAGCAATCATGGTAATCTGAAGACATTGTTGCTTTTCATTATTGCTCACATCTCAATTTGCTATTTTAACGAGGTACGCTTCTTATCCCAGCTTTTCTTTTCAGTAAGTATTTTAGTCAGTATCTTGTTGATATTAGTGCTATGAATATATTTACGCATCTCTTAAACTCAAACATTGCATGTTTGTGTTTAAAGTATACTCGGTCTCGTTGGTGGACCAACTATCATGCTGGTGTTGATTATATGAATGATTTGTTTAATATGAGTGATGATGAAGACAATGATATGGACAAAATTGAGTCCACCCCAAAGACTGATAATGTAGTTATCCCATAAAGATAGCCACTTGGAATAGCTGTGATAGTTCCTGGCATGGTTTTCATATGCAGACAAACTTTTATGTCGTTATGTATGCCCTTGATATTTTGTGTACCTTGATTCCAAGGCATCAATTGATGTAGGAAATAATGTTTCTAGCAACCTCTATTTTGATGATTATTTTGTACAACCTGCAGTAGGCCAAAGTGGTGGCCTCATTTTGCTTTGAAAGTCTAAGAATATAAGCATGAATGTTATTTTCCATCATGAACGTTTCCTTCATTGTTGTGTTACAAATTTACATTCTGCAAAATCTGTTTACATCACTTTTATTTATGCTTATGCCCAGAAACAAAAGCAAGAAGATCTCTGGAATATTATTGAACAAATTCAACTCTCTCAGTGACTCCCTTAGATCCTTATGGGAGACTTTAACATCTTGACTGTTGAAGAAAAACACGGAGGAAATAATGTTGTTAACAAACATATGATTAACTTTGCTAACTTTTTGAATTCTCTCAATTTAACTACTATTAATTATACAGGTATGCCTTTTACTTGGTCTAATAACCACAAAGACTATACTCTAATGTTTGAATTGCTCGATCGTGCATGTGCCAATCTTGAGTTTTTGAATGATTATACAAATGCGCAAGTGACAAATTTGCCTATACATGGCTCCGACCATGGTCATATTATTCTGGACTTTGATCTAGAAGTAAATACTTTTAGAAGTGTTTCAAATTTGAAGCAATGTGGTTAAACCACCCTGATTTTATCAACCTGGTTAAAGAATCTTGGTCTAATGTTTATGATACTGACCCATTTAAAAACATTGTGACTATCTGCATAAGATTCTTGGCTAGAGCTAAAACTTGGAACAAACATACCTTTGGAAACATCCATGACAAGTTAAAACAGCTGCAGAATCAACTGGAAGTTATTCGACAACAACTTATGACTAACCTCGATTCTGTCTCTTTGCAAGAAAAGAACTACAACTTGAACAATGACTTGATATAGTTACAAAATGATGAGGAAACTGTTTGGGCGCAAAAGACAAAAGATAAGAGAATTGCTCTAGGTGATAAAAATACTAAATACTATCAATTGCAGGCAAAATCAAGAAGAAGAAGATTTGGATTTCTAAAATCAAAGATGATAATGGGATTTGGCACTATGATCCCTTGGGATTTGCTGATGTTATTGTTAAGAATTTAAAAAAAAAAATTTACTCAATGTAACGAGCCTAATCGACAGGCCATGAATGATCTCTTGAGCCACATTGAACCTTGTGTGTCTGACATTGATAACTGTAAGCTTAATATGCAGGTTTCTGATGAGGAAATTGCTAATGCTATCAACTCAATTGAAGAGCTCAAAGCTCCTGGATCAGATGGTATACATGTCATATTCTACCAAAAATGTTGGAATGAGATAATGCAGTACGTTCATAAAATGGTTAGAGATTTTTTTGATAAAAGTACCCCTCTCACCTTGATTAACTATACAAATATAACCTTAATTCCCAAAATTGATCAACCTGAGATAGTTAACCATCTTAGACCGATAAGTCTTTGTAACATTTGCTACAAAATTATTACTAAAACTATTGTAAATACACTGAGACCCCTACTGAATCACTACATCTCTGAAAATTAGGAGGCTTTTGCACCTGGAAAATCTATCCATGATAATATATTGATTGCTCATGAGATGTTCAATGATTTTTAGAAAAAGAAGAAGAGCAAGGGATCCTTGGCCATTAAACTGGACCTTGAAAAAGCCTATGATATGATCAATTAGAGTTATATTAAAACTTGCCTGCAAAAATTTGGCTTCAATGCAGTTTGGATCGATAGAATTATGAATTGTCTACCTACTGTTTCTTTCTCTGTTCTCATAAATGGAAAAGCTCATGGGATGTTCTCTCCCACCAGAGGTATAAGATAAGGTGACCATTTATCTCCTTATATCTTTATACTATGTGTTGAACCTTTTATCAGACATCTGAATTTCTTAGCTAGGAACTCTAAGTCAAATGTAGGTATTTTATCGTCCCCTAATGGTTTAAGAATTTCAAATCTAATGTTTGCTGATGACTCCCTATTTTTCTGTAAAGCCACCACAAATGCTGCAAAACAGGTAAGAAAATCCTTGGACATATTCTCTAAGGCCACTGGTCTTAGACTTAACTTCCAAAAGTCTTCTCTTTATTTCTCTCCTACTGTTAATACTGCTTACAAAAATAGGATTGTTTTCATCTTGAATATACAACAAAAATGTACTATTGGGAGATACTTGGGGATACATAATGTAATCAACTGGAAAGATCCTGTCAATGCTAAGGAATTGCTTATGAAGAATGCTAAAAAAACTTGCTGGATGGAAGAGAGGCACCATTTCTCGTGCTAGAAGACTAGTTCTTATCAAATTAAACTTGTCTAGCCTTCCTAACTATGTTCTTTCTTGTTTCAAATGCCTCACTAAACTTGCCAAATCTTTAGACACTGAAGCCAGGAATTTTTTCTGGGGTAGCTTCTTTAAGCTCTCCTATTGCATGGAATGAGATTTGTTCTCCCAAAAGTTTTGGAGGCGTTGGAGTTAGGAAAGTAAGCACCTTCAATACTACTACTATAACTAAACTAGGTTGGAAAATTCTTATTGATAAGAATAACTAGTGGGTTAAAATCATGACCAAAAAAAATTTGAGTAAACACAACTTCTTTCAGACTAAATTCAAACAAGGTAACTCCTATGCTTAGAAGGGCATTCTTGATTGCAGTGAGCTTCTGGTTGAAGAAATGAGATGAATTATTGGTAATTGTGAGAATGTTAATTTTTGGAATTATAACTGGGCCTTTCCTTTCCCCCTTTATAGACTGATTGATCACACAAGGCATATCCAAATTAATGATGATGAATCTGTTGCTGAGTATATTACCAATGGACAGTGGAATAAAACCAAATTTCTTTCTGTTTTGGATAATGATACTGTCAATGTCATATGTAGCATTCCTCTTCCTATTAATTCACGAGAGGATGAGTTTGTTTGGGGTCCTGCATCCTCAGGTAAGTTTTTCATTAAATCAGCTCTGATCTTCAAATGCAAAACAATCCTAAACATAAATATGCTAAGTTACTGAATAGAGTCTGGCTTCTCAATATCCCTCCAAAAGCTAAAAAATTTAGGTGGCTCCTTATTAGAGGTAGATTAAAAACTAGGGATAGATTATTGAAATTGAAGATGATCAATTCTAATACTTGTCCTATTTGTGATACCACAGAAGAATCTATAACTCATTTGTTTTGTAGTTGTGCTAAAACCAAGAAAACTTGGAAGAAAACTCATATTGGATATATCAATTATCATGATCATCTAATTGATCAACTTTGCAATCTTATTGATACAAAGATTTATGATAAGGACTGTTTGGCTATGGTTCTTAATATATGCTGGAACATTTGGCACGCCAAAAACAATCTTATTTTCAAGAATGAGGAATTCATCCTAAATTCAATTGCTGCAAAAGCTGGTGTTACCTGGATTAACTACAGAAGCAACAATTCATTTCCCAGTTCTACTCGGAAAAGGCCTAAAATAATCAAGTGGAGGCCTCCTTCCTTGGGCAGTGTGAAGATTTACTTTGATGGTTATGTCGGGCAGGAAAGCTGTTGGAGATTTTGTTGTCCGTGACCAAGAAGGTGTTGTCCTTTTGGCAGGTGCAAGATGTTTTGGCTCTACAAATGTTCTTCTTGCCGAACATATTGTCCTGAGGGAAGGTTTGATTCAAGCTAAAAGAGCAAATCACAGTAATGTTATTGCTGAAGAAGATTCTCTTCTTATTGTCAACTGTGTCAAAGACAACTTCACAATTCCCTGGAGGATTAAGATCATTATTCAAGACATCAGAAGGCTCGCAAATGAGTTTGAGAAAATTACTTTCACTTATGCTCTCCGTAAATCAAATTTTGTTGCAGACAGATTGGTCAATATTGGACATTCCTCTCCCAACCTCAGAACTTAGAATCGATCTCCTCCTACCAGTGCTGCTAGACTTCATCTTTTTGATTATTTAGTCCTTGGTTGCTGAAGAAGCATCTCTTTGTTGTACTTTTTTATTTTCTCAGCCAAAAAAAAAACAGCCTTCTCAGCCTTTCCCATCAACATTTCTAGCAGCAATACCCTTCTCCAAGTCTCCTCCTCTACATTTGCGTCTTCAAGGCAATAATTTCAGCATATCCGGTATGAAATACTGATGATTGCATCATTAAGGTCACTTATGGGGATTTATTGCGGTTAACTTTTATTAGACTTGATAAAGACACAACCTGCACATATATTGATACACACATTTATAGTATTCACGATATTGTTTATATCGAAGATAAACTATATGATGTTGATGATGTTCAGAATCAACTTTTTTGTTTTGACATTACTTTCATTGATTGGAGAAGGATTTGAGTGAGCTGCAATACATTTTAAAACATACTTGGTGGAGTCAAGTGATCGTAAAGAGCTAAATGATGGTTCACAGGTATATGCATCGTCGTTTTACACAACACCATCCACGCTTGACAGATTGGTTCAAAGTTTTCAAATTGGATGTCGAAAATCATAAGTGGAGCGAGATAAACACGGGCTATGTTTCTCTTTTAGTGGGAGATTATGTAATGTCTGTGATGACTTCGGATTTTACTAGTGATAACAAGACTTCGAATTGCATATATTTTACATACATGATTGGGATCTTTCGTATCATTGTCGACGAGTACGTGACTATGTATGACATGAAAAATCAAAACATGTCACTTGAAGAAGCAGCAATCCAAATGAAGATGAGCAATTGTACACCAGTGTGCACTATGGCACATATCAAACTATAAAACGGCGGAGCAAATAAGTTTTTGTTTTTGCTTTTGTTTTTGTTTTTTTATCTGTATCGAGAAAATAAACATTATGATGTTGTTTAGTATCTTCTTTAAATAAACTGGAGGGTAGGGGTCGGCAAAAAGTCCAGTCCGGCCCATGTATAGTCGGGTCGGGTCTCAACAACGTTTTAATATTTGCGGGGCTGGCCGGGTCGGGCTTTATCTTTTATATAAGGATCCGGGCCCAGCCCATTCAAGCTGGTTTTGCGGGCCTTTGCGGGTTTTTACGGGCCGGGACTATCGGGGTTTAATTATTGAAAAATTAAGACATTTCTACATAAACGTAACCTTCATCCACGCACCGGGGTCTAAACGTACTCCGACGAGTCTAAATTTTACATACGTTGTTTATCACTATAAGATAGACCCTTCTACATGTCCTCGTTTATCATTAAAACATATTTAATTTTCATATTGCTTGAATTCTCCATATGTATATTAATGTTCTTGCGTTTGTTTCTTTGTTATATGGAATGAAATACCATTGTGAAACTTAATCGGTCATGTTTAATTATTTTATAAAATTGACCGTCGGATTGATTGGTTAGAATATTATAACCATGCCTTTAAAATTTTATAAATTTTGGACTTGATTTAGACATCGATCCGTGCATTTTGCTAAATTTGACTGTAGTACTCTTACAACTAAAACGGAAATTACCCCTCCCGAAAATAATTTTTTAACATCAAATTTTGGACACATATTCTTATGGAATACATATCTATCTCATAGTGTCAAAAAAATTGACATAAAAAATTGATTTATCTACTCCCCCATAGGAAAATAAGATGAGTGTATTTTAGTCTTTTCAAAAATTTTGTTTAACTGTATTGACCAGGATCCAAACGTACTTTGATTAGGCTAATTTTTACGTACGGTGTCTTTTATTACAAGGTGAACTATTATATATGGCCTTCTTTATTGTTAAAACATTTTTAATTCTTATATTGCTTGAATTCTCTATATGCACACTAATGTTCTTACATTTATTATTTGGTTATATGGGTTGAAAGACCTTTGTGAAACGTAATCAATCATGTGTCATTATTTTACAAAACTGACTGTCAGATTGGTTGTTCATAATATTCTAAGCATGCCGTTAAAACTTTATAAATTTTGGACTTGATTTAGACCTACATCTATGGATTTCGCTAAATGTGACCGTAGTACCCTTACAACTAAAACGTAAATTACCCATCCCTAAAGAGATTTTTTAAGATTAACATTTTAACACACATTCTTATAAATTACATATCTATCTCATTGTGTCAAAAAAATTGACTTAAAAATTTGATTTACCTAGTTTCTCCATGGAAAAATAAGCAATATATAAGAGAAGGGTGTTGATGTCATTTCACACAATCTCAATTAAACTCTCACAATTGAAAAATTACAAGATCTAATATGAACTATCTATTATATTTACTGTTTTATTGTATAAGGTAAATAGATTAAAAATAATTACAATGAAACCCTAAACCCTAAACCTTAAACCCTAACTTACTCTAAACCTCAAAATTTATAAACCTTAACTTACCCTAAATCTCAATCTCCTAATCCCTAACTTACTCTAAACATAAACCCTAACTTATCATAAACTCTAAACAATAATTTAATAGTAAAATAGATACACAAAAATAACTATATATGGAATTCTAATATTTGATCAATATATGTATATGTTATATATTAATATAGACATACACAAATATAAAATATATATCTATATAGTACTAGTCACTATATCATATATATATATATATAAGTGTAGGTATAATAATATATGTACTACTATCTTATTTATATAAAAAATTGCGGGGTTTGACGGGCCGGACAAGTTTTAGACCTCTAAACCAAGCCCGGCCCACCATCTACTTAAACGAGTTTTGACGGACTTTTTTTCTCGAACCGAACCGGACTTTTAGTCCACGGACTTGTGGGCCTCCGCCGACCCATGAGACCCACGGACCAAATGATGATCCCTACTAGAGAGTGATCGGAAAGTCACCATTGAACAGTTGTACCCAATTGAATAAACTGGCCTTGTAATCGTCTCGTCAGTATACCATTTTTGTACCCTGAACACCCCCTCCCCAGCGAATCTCAGTTGGTGGCCCCTACAGAAATATTACTATCACTTCCGATCTCTCTCTCTCTCAGAAGTGAGAACCCATGAGGATAAATAATTAGAAGATGTTGGAGAAACACTTCATTGTAGGCGAGTACGCGACTATGCTATGTATAACATGACAAAACAAAAATATATGTCACTTCAAAAAAGCACGAGTCCAAACGAAGATGAGCAATCGTACACAGATGTGGATCATGTCACATATTATACTGTGAATCAGCAGAGGGAATCAGTATTTTGTTAATAAGGGCAAACAAAATTATCATTTGTATCGATACAATATCAATTAGTTAAAGACAAAATCCTCTTTCAATATTTCATTAATTTAGCCCCTTTCTTCTATAAATATTTTGATGCGGAAAAAAATATTATACACTAAGAGCAAGTCTAATAAAGATGTTAAACTTTTTTGTCAAACTTGAATTTGACATTTGACGTGACATTTGATTATTTTGACACAAATTATGTCTAGCAGTGTAGTTAACACACACATCACTCATCTCTCCACCTTCGACTCCCCCAATTGATTGAGATTGGCTTAGTAATCCTTACTTGGAGTTTGGAGTACTCCATTCCTTTCAATCAGGCAAAGCAATCTTTCTCAATAGGCACCAAAGGTGTGGAATTTGAAAAAATCCGCTCAATCATATCTCTACTATAATAAAACCAAGCGTGAGTTTAGTGTCATCAGCCATACCAAATTCTGAACTTTCAAAATTACCCTTAATGATAAAAGAAAAAAAAAAGTAAAAAGAAAATCAGAAATATAAAAAATAACTGCTATAAATATGTTTCTACTCTTCCATACTCCCATTTATGCCGCTCCGCACTCATTGAATGTGGGTCTTTGCTAGTCATATGAAAACAAACCCAGACCTTTCAAGAAAAAGAAAAAAGGAATCAAATCCAGAAAAGCTAGATCTCCCAAAGACAAATGAAACTTAAAGTGATTATGGACAATTTTCTTTGTTCTTTATTATGTGAGACACTAACGAAAACAAGAGTAAAGAACCCAAAACCTAGATCTCCCAAAGACAAACCCAGATTTTCGTTCAGCAAGATCTGTACTATTGAGCATTTTCTTTGCTCTTGATAATGGGTTCTAAATATACATGATGGTGCTCGATAAAGGCATCAGTGGACGAAATGAGAGAGTGCTAGGCTTGCTCTGTAATTAGGGAGATAAAGAGAGAAGTCAGAGAGAAGAGAAAAGGAAGGGAGAGAGAAGAGTGATGAGAGAGAAGGAAGCTTGCAACCAAATTTGATAATTTGATAATTTTCATTGAGACTATCAAATTTGACAGTCCAATTAAAAATGGCCATTCACCTGAATTTGACCACTCTGCTAGAGAGAGAGAGCAAGAAACTCCATTTTTGATCAAAAATTATCTTTTTTCTGCCCAGATGGACTTTGACAACTCTCCTAGACCTGGCCTAATCATTTCTAATATATGAATGCATCATTGTTGTCATACAAGCGTTTACTGTGGTTGATTCGTTTTTTTTTTTGCTAAGATTTGATTAGCTTTTGTTAGACTACACGAAGTGGACATATATTTCTATATATATTTGCCATATACAAACTAGCTCCACACATTATCATCATAGCATACGGCACAATTTACGCTTGACAGATGGATTCAGAGTTTTTAAATTCGATGTTCATACTTCATAATTATAATTAAATAGTTCGAGATAAACACTTAATGAGATGTTTGTCTTTTCGTGAGGATTTTTTAATATCTGTGATGGCAGTAGAGAAGTCTGATTATAATGGTGAATAATTTCAAACATAAATTGTGTTGAAAATTTGAAATTTTATAAACCTCTCTTGCATTTCAATGTTTACATGTCTTTTTTTTTGTGTGAAAGTTGTAAGGAATGATTATGATTATCAGATTATGTACACGATTTGATACGTAGGGAAAAAAGATTCACCCTCCAAAAAAGTTGAATAAAAAACATACAGATTAAAGAAACATGGCTCACAGTCTAAAATGAGAGTGACATACAAAAATAGAGAGAGACCGAGAGAGGAGAAACAGCTGAAAATGGGAAGGGGAAAGAAGAAAGCTAAGGTTTTTGTTCTCTACGACAATTGTTTAATCTCATTTCATGTTGTACCTTGTGATGTTATTACAAAGACTTGTTTTTTTGCAGTCAACTAAGGATTTTTTTTTTGAAATTTGTGGGAACCACTTTGTTCTCGTCAAACTGGAGAAACCACAAGAGCATTGTGATGTCTTTCATAAGATGACTATGGAGGGTGCTGCAATTGAGGGATTGCACAAGGCTGCTAAGGGAATGGACGAGGTTGCTGCAAATCCAAACTGAGGAACTACATGGAGGAGGCTACCTGATGCAAACGTAGGAGCTAACGATTTATTTTATGGCAAATGATGAGGATGATTATTTGTTTTTAAAGTTTTAAAGTTAAAAGAAGATAAACGAAATAAACAACAAATTAAGATGACCACACAAGAAAAATTATTTCTGGCTCCTTACCACTTTACAGTTAGTTCTTTACATGTCTTAATGTGTGGTCATCCTTTAACCCAGTCGATTTATGTGGGAAGATCGTAAATGTTCAAGGTCTTGTACATATAAGTAGTAGATGAATTTGCTGATAGGGTGATACTGGTAAAGAGACATGAATGGGTCATGATTTAATGTTCATCAAAACGAAAAAGTTAATATTGATTTAATTACACATTATTTATGTTAAAAAAAAGAAATTAGTTAATGTTCATGAAAACTTTAATGAAAAATAATCTTCTTCTTCGATTCTTCTTCTTCTCAGTATGGTTTTTTTAGGGTCTTGGAATATGTAGGATGAAAACTATTACTAGAACTTAGTAATATCTTATATATGCTGCAAAGGAGATCAACTAGAAAGAAAGAAGATATGTACATATAGAAAACTTAGGGCTAAAGTTGATCTTACATTAAAGAAAAGAGTTAACATTGACGTTCGAAAAATTTGAATGTTTTATGTTTTCTAGGATTTTTCAATTTGATGCTGTTAGGTTTTGTTTTCAATTAATAATTTATAAATTTAATTAAATACATAAAAGGGTAAGATTGATTTTGTAAGTTGAATATTTTCTCATGAATTTACAAAGAAATAAATTATTTATATGTCATGGCATGTCACGTCAGATTAAGGCTCACACCTCATGACCCCATTAAGACCTCCTAGCATTGCCTTACTGGTAAATGGGAAAAAAATAACGATAAGAATTTTCTGATTTATTGTTATCCATGAAACAAAATAACATAGAAAGTTAGATCGAGAGATGGAATTGTATGTGTACATTTTTGTCATCTAACATAACATATATTTATTAGTCAATGATTTAATAATTCTTAGTTTGAGTATGCTATGATATTCATCTTTTAATTATCTACTAACCTTCCTGCAAGCGCAAGCGCATACATGCATGCGAAAAAGCATTGCGCTCGCGCGTGCGAATTTGTATACGCCTGTTAAAGATTCGTGATAAAAAATTGACTAGTTTTTATATTCTTCCACATTCTTACTTGCCTTTTTTACTCAAACAAATGAACAGCTTTCAATTTCATCATTACATGTGAGCAGTCTGGTAACAGACTTAACATCTCCACTTCCACCGGGCGTCACTTTATGGAGTTTATGCTCAAGATACAAATTGAGGGCAACTGTTCCTTGATAAGTTGTCAGCTTAATTAACACCCTATTTAATCTATAGTCTCATCCATTGCAACCTTGCTTTTTTTCTTTGTCATCTCTGCTTAAGCCACAACTACCTCCGCAAGCTTGGCTTCCTCTATCCTGTTCTCTTTTGTTGTCTTTATTTTTTTGCCTCCCATACCTGGATATATATATACCATTGTTTCATTTAGATTAATTCAAATATATATAACACATGTATATATATACAACACGTTGAAATGTACATCTTCTCCATTGATACCTTCAATTCATGCTTTAATCTTCTGATCTCAAAATCGAAGTAAGATTGTAGCATGACAACATTTTATAAACATAAATTAAAGGTATGGTGGTTTTTTAAGTTTGGTTTATTATATACGAAATTACAAGCAAAACATGACATCAAACATATTTAGAAACCCTAGAATTCTATCATGCTTCAACTCATAGACAAGAAAAACAAACAAGAATTATAGAACCCTAAACATGCTTACTAGCCGAAATTTAACCTAACTATTATTTACATGTAATCATCCCATTCTAGTTAACCTTAGCCGACTACATCTAATTTCCTTAAGTATCTACGAAATTCATAGCATAAATTTAATCAAAACACATACACATGCTTATATTGAACAAGAAAGCAACCAAATCGAGTTTACTACCTAGTTCAATTTTATCTTTAATTAGTTCATTTAAAAATGCTAAAAGAAGAACCAAATCGAGTATCATCTAAAACAAAGTTTCAAGGCATTAAGAACTTTAAGCTAGCATATGCATTCAAATCAAAGCTATAAAGACATGGAAAAAAACGTAGAAGAAACCAGAAATAAAAAGCCTTTTATCAAAACTTGTTCTTGTCATACAAATAGAAGAAAATCAATACGAAACCGAAACTAAAAACAAAGGGGTCATGTTACACTTTTAATCTCGAAGTCGCACTGCAAATCTCAAGTGTAGAGGCTCCTTTGGTGGCTTGAAGGACAAAGGATCAAAGCCAAATTGAGCTAAGAATCCTTGAAGGTGGAGGATGAGTGTTTATGGGAGGGTGTTTGGTGGTGTTTCAGCCTTGGAGAAGAAGAGCTTCGACTTTGGATGCAAGAAGGTGATTTGGGCAGAGCTTAGGCTGGTAGAATGAGAGATACATAATGGAGAAGTCGAGCCTTGATTATATAAACCAAGAATAGAGATTTTCCTCTCAAAAATAGGTTTTCCTACTCCACCCGGGTAGATCTGGCAGTCTTCAAAGAATGGAATTTTCTCAGAGTTGTAGACCTCCAAAAATTATGATCTTGGGCTCGTTGGAAAGAGGACTTTAAGAGATTTTCATAGATTTATCATATAACTATGGTTGGACTTCGGAATCATTCTCGATGCTCCTTTGAAGTTGGCAGACATGTAGCTTGATTTTTCTCTTTCTACTAGGAGTAGGGATATCTTCTTTTTTCTTTATCTTGTCTTCCTTCTTTTCCAAGAGATTCTAGTCGAATGAACAAGTTTGGTAAACATATTTTTTCCTTCAATTTGGGCTGAGATGATCTTCCTTTTGGGCCGGACCAAATGCTTGGCCCGTCTACCAACTTTCCTAGTCCGAGTAGGAGAAATGCTTTCAATCTTTATTTACACCATTTGACATCATTTTCATTTGACATTTGGGTGTGCTAATTCTTGACACCATTTGGGAAACATATTTTAGTAACCATTTGGAGACCATTTCTTGAACCATTTCTTCTCTGAAATTAGGAACTTTCTCCTTAGCACGTTTTGAGCTCATTTCTTTCTTCTTCCTTCTTTATTGTTAAACTAAAATAATAAAATAAGTTAGAAATAAGAATACTAGGATCATAACTTAGCCAAATGTATAGAGAAATACAAGAATCGAGCATCAAATGCGTAGATCAAGTACAAAAATATTGTTGAACAAAATCATGCATTTTTTGTATGATTGAAAAAAGAAATAAAGTATATCTGTTATTTCACATACCATGTTTGATGTGTGATGTCTACCTCTTGTCGACTGAGGTTTGTTTGCCTCTTACCATTCTGCACAATAAACTGAGCTCCAAATCCCCCCAAATCTTCATTAGTATATGTCATTGTTGATCTTCCACTCCATAAAATACAACCATAACCATATTTATAAATATAGATATTTTAAGAGTTTGGGACCAAAATCACTTCTTTTTAAGGTTAACTATCACATACAATTGGTAATAACCCTAGCGGAGCCAAAATTTGCCGAGACTAGTATATCAAATCCTAAACACCTAGTATTCTCATACTAGATGTGATTATTGCTTCCCTTCAACACTAGGATACATACTTTTAAACCATGAACAAGGAGGATGTTATGGATGCACGATTTGCGTCGGCTTTAGCTTTGGATGAGGACGATGGAGTCGTCGATCTGTGCACGGGAGGAAACTCTTCCCTGAAATCAATCCGAGAAAAGTTACATTGTTGCTTGATTACTCACTTTCAAGCCGTATGATCATGATGCTTTGTTAAGGAAATTCACGAGATTGTGGCGGATCTCTGGCCTAGTAGGTGTGCAATAATATGGAGATCGCTTCCTTTTGGCCTTCGATAAGGTGAAGGACCGTAACCAAATCTACAAGGGTGGCCCATGGGATTTTGACCTAGCTCTGATACAAATGGTGAAGTATGAGGGCTTTGAAGCAGTGGAAGAGGTTCTGATGAACACAATTGGATTTAGGTGAAGATCAATGGAGTACTCCCAAGGTATCATACGAAGGAGAATGTGTTCAAGCTTGGAGCTACACTAGGGGAATATGAGATCATGGACAATGATGAGTTCGGTAGAGGGATCATTCGGGTGAGGATTCAACATGCCTTAGGAAGACTTATTCATCTGAAAAGAAAATTCGATTTGATGTGGGATTTGAACCCGAACTCCCCTTTTATTATGAATACTTGACTGGTAGATGCCCTAGTTTCTTGAGGATTGATCACTTCGAAAATAGTTGTTTTCGAATGGCACTATCGGTAAGTGATCTGAAAGATGCAGGAAACCCTAGCCTAAAGGTGTTTGTTACACCACCGCCTGGATTTGAAGAGGTTACACCGAGACCAAGTGCGGGTGGGGGGGGGGGGGGGGGGGGGGTGGGGTTAAACCAAGTATTCATGTTTACCACTCCACTACTGAAACAACAACAAAGTGCTCAAGCTAGAAGAAAGCTAGTGATTAAATTGAGAAGAGCAACTGATGGAGAGGAATTTGAGGACGATGTGGGTGCACACAAAGGTAAAGTAATTGATAACCTTGCAGTGGAGAATGGAGAGCTACAATTGGCATTGGTGCGTCAGAAACCAGGAGATGCTATTATTGACAAAGGTCAAGTGAGGGAGGAGAGAACATGTGGTGAGGATGAGGCTGATCAGGTGAGTTTGGATACTGGTAGTGGGGCTGATGGTCATGATGGAGAAGGTCTAAACACGACAGTTGAAGATGTAATAGAGGGTAGTGTGATCTAGGCAACACTACTACTTACGCTTACAAAAAGTTACCGAAAGAAGAGAGCAGGAGAATTGGTGATATCACCAAAGTTGTCAAGATTGTCATTGTATTTGGGAAAACTCAATAGATAAAGCTTGTTTGGGAATCTCATCGCCGAAGAAATAGGATAAAGACTCTAGCAAGAAGAAATGACATCCAATCGGAAGCAAAAACAAGAAGAAAGGAAAGACACATGTGGATCAGAAACTACAAGTGGTTGGTCAGCTGAAATTGCCCTATCTAGCGATAGAAGAAGAAGGCTTTTCCACAAAGGGTAAAGCAAAAAAGAAATAGTTGTGAGATTGAGTTTGTGGTCTAATTAGACATAGTTTTTTTATGCTCCAAATGTCTATGGATACATCACTGCTTAATTTGGTTTTGTCTTTCCTAAAAAAGAGGATTATTCTAAGTATTTTCGTTGTATCTGGCCAAATTAATATATGCACTGGATGCATTCTTTCGTAAAAAAAGAAGAAGTTTGGGACCAAAAATTTAAAACACCGAGAGACCAACATATGTTCTAATTCATTATTTCTCTTCAAAATTGTGTTGCAAGAAGGCTTAGTAGTAGGTAGACGTTGACGCCAATTCACCTCAAAAACTTGAATGATGTCAAATTGGCCATTGGGGTCGGGGTTGATGCCTTTCACTCCTTTCAGGATTAGTATTTTGAAATTTCAAAAGCGTTTTCTATACGACGACAAATCTCTATTAATTAAGGGAAAGGTGCTTAGGACAGTTATGAAAGTAGAACATTTGTAATACCTGAATTTGCCCTTTGCTAAGCATAATCAGAATTCATCAAAATTGACATATTATGGGCAAAAAGGGTGGGAACAAAATACGGTAGCTTGCAAGGAGGAATGTACGACACGTACAGAACAAAACTGATTGATAGCAGTTATCTTTCTCTCGCCTATATCATGTGAAAACTGATTTATTTCTTTTTTTTTTCATATTTCTTTTAGTTGCAGTTGGGAAGCGATGGCATCCTAAATTCATCAATTTGTGTTATGTGATGCATGGACGATAGTTGAACCCTTCCTCTCTTTCACCTTCTTCTCAAACTCATTTAGTCACCATGCCTCAATTTTTACAAACTTTTGTATAATGCGGTGAATAAGTCGGATCATTCTAGAATAGTTATTGATGTAATGGTTATTGATTGATGCTTGATTTATTAGATAAAATGACGATAATGATGGAATAAACACAATACCTGGCTAATTTATATCTTGATGGGGATGCATCTTGACTTTAAAATGTCGAATGGTTTTGCTGGTGCCTGGTGGGTAGTGATAATCTATGTATCAACCGCTTAGGTTTTTTTTTGATGGTGTGCAGAATGGAGGAAGAAACGAAACAATTTGAGTAAGATTTGGTTAAAGTTCAATGACCACCTCGCCGAGATCCCTCAGCCCGATCCGAACCAACGACCACCTCGCCGAGATACAACTTTGATACCAAAATGCAACCCACTTTGATACAGCCAGACCACAACAAAAAAAAGGAGAGGGGAGCGAGAGGCAGAGGTCAAGAGCGACCAGACAATGAGAGAAGGGAGAGGCATGCTAGGCAACCATCCAGGAGAAGAGAAAGTCAACAACTTTCGATTAGGCCTCTCTGCTTTTGGGCCACCACTTAGCATCTCAGGCCTTTGTCTTCGGGCCTCGCTGCTCAGTTGTTCCTCTCAATACAAAGGAGAAAATGGGTCGGCTGTCAAAACAGTTAGAAGAAGGGAAGGACAGTTTTGACCAATTGTGTATGGGCCAGCTATCAAAGTTACATGCTCGGCCTTTATCTATGGGCCTTGCCACTCAATATTCAGCAGTAACCATTTTTAACCGAAGGAGCCGCAAGTCTGTGAGTCCTTCTTGATTATGATTAATCGTATGATAAAGCATGTGTTAGGATTATGTGCTTACGTCCAATGCCAATGCCAATGCAATTCCATGACTACGAAATAAAAAGCATGAATATTGTGTCGCGATCACTCTACAAGAAGCATGTGTTTAGCTTGATTGAATAACGCTCAATTGATTAAAGCATCTAAGCATGTTTTCTATGTCTACACTATACTCACACAACCTATGAGATATCACCGTCATACATTAGTAATTTAATATATGTTCAAAAATGTTGTTATAGCTTAATTAGGTAATTTATAGTATTGATTGGGTCACCCTAAGTTAGGTATTAGCTATGTTACTTTAGTTATACTATTCTTCATACCTTTGCTTATTCTTACGCTCTCCAAGTTACGTTATTCACATCGCCGATTGAATTCTCTTCATACCTTTTATGCCATGGATTGTTATATGTCACTTGAGAACTAGAATGGTTATGGAGGGCATTAGTCACAGGGTTCAGTGGTCTCGCCTAGGTAGGCACTGTTATTGGGCACACAGAAAGCCAGAGAGCGTAATATTGATAAGATAAAAGCTTCAACTTCGGCCAAAAAGCCACAAAGTCGTTCGAGGGATAGGAACTCGGGGACTCAAGGGTTACCAATTCAAACGAGTTCCACCCACCGTAGCGCCCCCACCAGTATAGCTAACTGCGCCAGCAATAAAGCTACCGGATGGGCAAGATCGAGTGTTTGAATACCGAAAAGCGTATCACTCAGTCGGTACAATTTAGCAGCTCATTGCATCCCCGACACTGGAAAGTTACGAAGGAGTATGTCAATTACCGGGAAGGGAGTCACTGGGAATGGGCTTAATGGGTTCTACTATTACTTGAAGGAACCCCGATATGACGTCATGCCTCAATCGGGAAGGTTTACAAAATTTACTATTTATCATCTTTCAAAACCACTTAACCATATGACAAAGTTCGCCGATATTTCTAAATCGAGAAACAGTAAGTTAGCTACTCATTGATCTCGCCGTAACTAACCGCACTTATGATATTATTTCTTTGTAAACAGGTGTGCAAAGGAACGTGTTCTCGATATAGGACTCAGGGATTGAAAACACATTTTTTAAGGCATAGTCACTTATACATGCCTTATCACACATGTGCATCATCATACGCATATCACATACATACATCGCGTACTCATAACGTATCGCCGCTCATCGTTTCGCGAATACTAACTCATTTGGTTGTCATGTATGATTTACTTTCCGCGCATGATCTTTCAATCCCTGAGTCCTATATCATGATTTCTAATGTTGCATTGGTGGTTGACTTATATATTTCATAAAATAATATAATTGCACAACCACGATAAATGCACTGACACTGCATTTATTATTAGTGATTGATTATTTTTTACATAGTGTTGACTTAATATGAAGTAGGCTAATATTATTTTGCAAAATTTATCATCAATCATCGGTAATTCTTCTCACATCTCAATTAGATCAGTGTTCGAATAATAGAGATTTCAATTAGATCAGTGTTCGAATATTATTTGTCAGCTGCAATGACCATGGACAATTAAGTGAAAACGATATAATTGCACACTTTTAAGTATGTCACCGATAAGTCACACGCGCGAGTGCGACGCTTTTCGCACGCGCATATGCGCGTGCAGGAAGGCTAGTACATCTCATGCGAAATTAGACTTACTTCAAAAGGAAGAAATTAATAATAATAATAATAATAATTGGCCTTGAGATTAAAATGGCGTTGGCCAAGTCTCGAGGACCCGAGTAAACTCATGTAGATACTTGTGATTCAAGTTTGAGTTGCCAAAAGTTTCTTTCATCGCCCAAGCATTTTCCCTGAGTGACTCGCCATCTTCATCAACCATGACTCGTCTAATTATCGCCGCCACCACGTCACTACTAAACGCCCCATCTTGACCGTCCCTCGGTATTTCCAACCCGACCTGCTTGTTATACATCAGCCTCGCTACCAATCCTTGATCCGAACTCGCTCCTGAAAACAAAATCAACACTCTACCAAACCCAAGTCCTTCGATCACCGAACTCCAACCGCAATGAGTCAAGAATCCACCAATGGCCGAGTGAGCCAAAATCTTAAGTTGTGGTACCCAATTGGTACACAACAAACCGCGATCGCCGATTCGGGCCTCAAACCCTGGTGGAATCATATCCGGGCCTTTATCAAATTGACGATGGCCCAACACCCATACAAAATCCAACCCAGATTTCTCTATCCCATTTGCCAACTCGTACATGGCTTCTTTCCTCAGAGTCACCTCCGTACCCTGTGCAACATAAACCACCGACTTCTCTTTCTTCTTATCAAGCCACTCTCTCAACACTATCCACTTGTCATCTTCTGATTCGTTGGCCTCTGGGGGCAACAACCCCAGTGGAAGCACCGGTTTACCGTACAGTTTCGGAAGCAAGTCCAGGGACTCACGTTCGAACTCGGGGCAGGTTCTGGCGGCCACGAAATCGCAGCCGTCGATCGCGGCGGCGAATCTCTCGAAGTCGGAGACCTCGTCCTCCATGCAGTCCCAGTGGCTCACCATCTCATGCAGCTTGAAAGCTACTGCCACGTCGGAGTCTATAGGGACCCACTTAGGGACGACGGTGAAGTCCTCGGGACGATGGCGCTGACCGCTGCGTATCTCGGATGGCGGGCCCACAAAGGCCAGCGTGGTGGCGTTGAAGATGCTGAAGAAGACCGAGTTGACTCCGAGCCGAGTCGCGACTCGGGGTAGCCAGTAGGCTACGAAATCGAAGACAATCCAGTTGGCAACGTTGTTATCGTTCATGTCTTCGAGGACATGCAGTAGAGAGGGTTCGAGGTTGTCGTAGGCTTTTTTGAGGTATGGGACTTCGTGGATGGGGATGTCGGCGGTGGACTCCGCGGATTGCGGGAGGCCGTCCACGTCAGCGGGCATGGGGAGCTCGACGAAAGTGATGAGCGGCGATAATGACGTGGAGGAGGTACGGAGGCGGTGGATGTTTTTAGGGGTGGAGATGAAGGATATGCGATGACCCTGTTGAGCCAGGAAACTGGAGACTTGGAGATAAGGCATGAGGTGGCCGTAGGCTAGCCATGGGAACATGACTATGTGAAGAACCCTTTTCTCTTTGTTCTCCATTGTTAGTGGATCTTGAATCCTTGATAGGTCAGAGACGAGCCATATAAATATGGAGGGTCACCACTCTTTATTGCTTCGCAGTCTGTTTCAGTGATGGGGCTAGGTCCCATTGATTCAATAATTTCCTCATCCAATATTATTGAAGAAGATAAAAAAAAGAAACACCGCAGACATTTGAGTTGGTAAAACAGATGGCGAAGGAGCAATATGCAAACGAAGTGAATGATGCTATGTTAACCGCATTTATTTACTACATTGTCAACCAGATCTCCTCTATAGGATTGATTTGCTGTGTTAAACTATATATAGTGCGTATGTATTTACACAAAGAAACCAAGTGATCGATTTTAAGAAGTGGTTGGGTGGCTGCATGCTGGCCTCTTGCTCTCTTGATTCAACTAAACTGCGTTCTAACTTTTAAGGGACGGAATTGAAGTTTAATGTGAGATAGGTTTTAATCATAGTGGCTCCGCTAGGATCTGACAGTAGATGATTGACAAGGCGCCTTCTCAGTCTATTTGGTGCTATAACAAACATGTACAAGGCAAAGAGCATGAGATCGGCCGAGGACAGAGAAGAGCCCAGAAAACCTTGCCACATCCTGCAACACCATCCATTATGCAACTTTAGATCAAGCAGCACTATGTAGAGTTGCAAATTCTACATGATGTGCTTTCGAGTTCATTATAGCTGGAGTGTAATGTAAGGCTTAAGGTAGTGATCATACCAAGTAGGTAAGCGGAAGAAGGTGGTGAAGAATGTCCTGATGCCCTCAATGTCCAGCTGCAGAATGAGAGCTAGTCCAAACAGAAAGAAAGCTCTTTGCCGCTTCCTTTCTTGCGGCCAGAGGGTATTCCATGCTGAAACAAAAATATTACATCAAACGAATATCAATGCAGATTACTAATTGCAAACTTATGTTTTCAATGTGTCTTGAGATCACAGTACTGTTAAACTGGTACCAGTTCGAGAAGTGAATGAAGTCTGGGAGATGTATACCTTGCATTGACATGTTCCCATTGATTTTGTGATGGCTAAGATGATCCTGCTTCAAAATCTTTGCAATCACAGAAGCATATTTTGGAGCCTCTGACAAGGATCTCACAACTGAATACCCTACTTGATGACAGTAGAACTATATTAGTTATGTTATCTGAACAATTGGGAAAGTTACGATGGCTGATTGGGTCTAATTTTACCTGTGGCTGGATGTACCATGCTAGCAGCAGCACCAAATGCCAAGTTCTTCTGCTCTGTATTTGGCAATGACCCACCAACCGGAATCCAAGACCATTCCTACATTGATTTTTCAAGATGAAACCCCTGATTGATTTTGCAAGTAGAAAATCTAATGTGACAATTGATGCTTCTAATGAATGGATCGAGACAAACATGTAACCATTTTATGGTATGGAATAAAACCCTTTTCATCAAGTTACCTCTTCATAAGTTTTCACAATGCGGATACCCAATGTCTTCAACCTTGACAAGAGCTTTTTCTTCAGTAAATCGAAAGGCATGGCTTCTTTTGAAGCCAAGCACGTCTCCTGCAAATAAACTTACACATGGATCAACTAGTTTTTTACACACAGCTGATGCACATCGAACAAACCTCAAAGAATATTCTTGTTGGGGACATGGCCATGGCATAAAGGAATGTTGGATATTCTGCTTCCAAATCTGAATTGTTCTGTTTGGTGTAGTCTCTATAATCCATGAAAACCATCAGGTTAGGATCATAAGGGTAGCTTTCCACCTGAAATTCAACATCATTTGCAAATTATGAAATGAGAAAGCAGTGTGAGGTACAAGAGAACTATAGCGGACCATACGCTACATTCATTGTTTCCAACAAGCAATTACTACTATATGTAGTACTGATTGACAGCACAATTCCTACCTCAACCTCTACTCCATAAGCAGTTTGGACAGACACTTTTGGACCGCCCACTTCATACTGTAAAAGCTTCCCTGAAGCAGCTCCTGATGCAACAGTAGCAAGCCTATAATACTGCGTTAGACGTTTGAAACAATATCCGGCAAAATCAGTAGAAAACCATGTACAGGATCACTGGAAACTCGAATCGAATAATACCTAGAGGTGATATTGATACCATGCTCACATGCTATAAGGCTATGGCCATTGCTTGCTTCAACAATACTCTCCACCCTTGAACTAAGATATGAGACCCCTGACTCTACACACCTAATGAAACCAATAAGAACTACACATCTACATAGAACTGCATTATACAAGCAGCACAATAGAGTAGAATGGTTAGAGCCTAGCTAGTTACCTTCTCAGCAGCTCTTCATGGAGCAAATTTCGACACACACGACCATAGGCGCGACCAAACAAAATTGGCTCACTCTCATCATCAATATACACAATGGTGTCCTGCCATACATGCTCAATACACCCTTCTAGTCCAAGGTCTGAAAATGCAACAATTGAATCAAATGCCAATATGATCAGAGTTTTTTGGGTGTCTAACTACTAGATACATGATACATTTTGTGAAATTAAGTAGATTATACCTTTGAATTCATCCTCCCAAACACCATAGTTGTTAGTGAAAGGAAGATCAGGACCAATAAGCCCAACTTTCAATCCCAACTTAGACGACTCTAACGCCAAAGCAAGACCTGCCGGACCACAACCAATCACCACCAAATCCAGCACATTATTCTCCTCAACAGATATCGGCGGCAGCTGCAAAGTTTCACGATATTTTCGGGGCTTTTTGAATTTTTCGGACAAACTTTAAAAAAGATTACAAAACAGAACATAAATTCAAACCTTGTCAGCGAGCTTGGACTGCTTCTCCATGGCCTTGTTCTGCTGCATTTGTACGAAGAGGAGCTCGGACCCACCGCCCTTGATGTAATCCTCCTCGTCAGCAAAGTCTTCTTTCACCGCCACTCCCACACAGCTCTCGCTCCCCGTACTACTACTACTACTCGCTCTCACTCGAACCAGAGACAGAGACAGAGACAGAGAGGAGTCCTTGTTGTTACCGTACCGAAACAAAGAACCTTCCTTTTTACATGTCGGCAGAAACCCTCTTCTCGCAGCCGCCGGGAAAAACGACACCGTCATTGCCGTAAAGTTCCGAGCTCCGATTCCTACGCAGCCCATTATCATTAAAACTTCCTACATATAACTCCCCAAACTTCTATATAGACAAAGTTATATATAAACGTAGATAACTACAAAGAATATGAAAGGAGGGAGGGAGGGGGGACTGAGGAGTGTCTCTGTGAGAGTGAGAGGTTGGTCGGACTGTGTCACTTGACTCTCGCTGTCCACTCGATCGCTTGGGCTGGTTGGGCGGATAGGGAAGAGTTTGGCACTATAGCTGAGGAGTTTAGGCGGTCATCCGAATCTGCCACGTGGTGAGATTGGATTGGCTGAGTTTGGAACAGTTTGGCCCAGTTTGCCCCGCTTGAATTGTAGTTGCGACTACTGCGTGTGTTGCGTGTGTTGCGTGTGTATGCTTCAGCTGAGGACGAGCATGTGAAAAAGAGTGAGCGACGTGCGTTAGGTCATACGTTAGCACAAGGAGCACACCACGTATGTCCTAACATGCATGTCCTAATTAAAAATTAGTTTTCGCGACTTTTAATTAATTACAGGGTACTCACCATATATATTCTCATTAAAAAACGTCTTCAAAATATCTCTAGTTGCCGATAGGATTTCTACCCCCGCGCCCACTTTCAGAAGAAAAAAAAAGTCGTCACTCTTCAATTACAAGTTCACAATCTATCACTGATCCTTTAAATAAAAATCGTTATTTTGTTGCCCTCCTTTTGTAAGTACAACAGTGTTGGCAATTCAGGTACAAGACTTAATATCTGTGGACAAACTGCTTGTAGTGAGAATGACCACAAATTGAGGATCACTTGAGGTAGTTCAATTCCTTTGGTTGCTCATTTTGATTTACTTGACTTCTCTGTGTGAGTAGTTAGTTAGGAATTAGCTTAAGTAATAAATGTCATAATTTCGTTGTGATCTGATTTGATTAAGAGATTCTCTTTTACTTATTCTGATTGATCTTATTCGAGGAATCTCGCCTTTAAAGTGATTGAAGATCAGGAGGATTCTGTTTTTGATAAGAAAATTAGGGTTTGAAGTCTAACAGTATAAATAGGACTCTAAAACTTTACACTCGGGATGCATTGTGTTTATCAGAATACAAAGAGCTTCATCTGTGAACTAACGAGGTATTTTGCAGTGCATCTGTTCGTGTATTGTGCTTGATTTGTTTTGCAGGTTTTAGATTTGCTAAGTGCATTCTCACTAGAAGCAACAACTGGTCTTGATCAAGGAAACATGGAAGTTTCCTAGTTGTATTAGGAAAGTTGTTTTACATTGTTTTCTAGGATTGTGTAGAACATACATGGTTAGCATAGATGTTGATTGATATGTATTGTTGATCCTTGTAAAACATTTAAATTCTAGTGAATACTTGGGTACTTAGTTTAAATCCCCGCAGGGTTTTCACCTCATTGAGGTTTCCCTGCGTCAACACATCATGTGTTCTTGAGTTTTTACTATTCCTAGCCATTTGAGTATTTTTCACCTTTTGGACCATTCATATTTCTCCCACTAGCCATATGCCCATATCTAACCTCTACCTCTCCATCCTCCCAGTCAGTCGGCCAATCCTATACGTCGCTAGTTTTTCAATGCCTTCTATCTAAGGGTGTCCACTTGGTTCAGTGAAAAAAGCTAGCTTGCTTAACCTCATGTCTAATAGCTAGCTTTGGTGACAATTTTGTTAAAATGAAAAGGTAAAAGGACCATTTTAAAAAAAGAAATAGCAAACTACACTAAATCACACTCTGGAGAAGCCAAATACATATAAGAACAATGTCCTTTTATTTAAACAGAAAATGACAAAATCTTATAAATAAGGACATATGCATTATATATTGTCATGTGACATGATCAAATCCACATATTTACCCTCCTATTTATAACAAAAGCATACCACATAATTCATTTTCTTCTCTCAATAGAACTACATTGTAGTAGCAGTGTCAACCTCCGTCGAAGCCGCGACGGCTTGACGATCCGTCTCCACCGCCATCCACAACTAAGCCCCATCGCATCGCTCCCTCATATTCACTCCGTCATCTCTGCCCTCACGCCACTAGATTGGAAAAGAAAAATTATAGTAACAGTTGGCCTCCGCCACCATCCCAGACCTCGCCCTCGCCGACCTACCCTCTGCCACTATCCCCGACCTTGGACGCGCCTCCTCCCCCACCTATGGCCTCGCACCAGATCAAACTCAACCACTCAGTAACAGTTGGCCTCGCATGTCGACACTCATCATCGACTTTCCGCACACCTCCGGCCGCCATCCAAAGATTTCAAGTACAATTACTATCTCTTCTTCCTAGATCATCTTTTATGTCTGATTATATCAATTGAATCTATGGGTTTCATTGCAAAACTAAAGAAGCAATTGATGTATTATAGATGACGAGTCTAAGTCTTTTGCTTATATATTGATCTTTGATTCATGTTAGGATAATTTTAATTGCTCTAGTATTGCATACAATGAAAAATAGTTTGATATTCCTGTGAAGATTAATGGATGGTTTGATAATGTTTTATCACTCTAGTGTGTGAAATTAGGTTCAAATTAAGCTAAGTTGCCTATTGTGATAATAAAAGTTTGATAATGTTCATGCAGTGCTGCCTCCTTCATAGCCCGTCGTTGATGTCCTCGAACTCAGCTAATGCTCGCAGCCTTCTCGCCATGCAGCCATCCTCGGTCTCCACAAAACCCCTTGCAACGTGCATAAACTCATGCAACACACTACCAACACTTTAGAACTCAAAGAAGCTATTTGAAATTGTTGATTGCCATTAATAAATGACATGTTGATCTTAGACTGTTAGATTCAATATGTATTCCTATGTCTGCAATGTTTGTATAAGAGAGTATTGTAAATAGATTGAATGACCTTACTCTTTGATTCTTTGTTGTTCATCCTTGTTTCTTCTGATTGCACCTCCAGGCTTCTCATAGTAGTGGCTCTATATATTGATGAGAAATCAAATTGTGTATCAGTAGGACAAGAATATTTGATTTTATAAATGTTTGACATTGACAGTTTTTTTAGAAAACTGTCTATCAAACATTTTGAATTCAAAAGCTTAACTGTCTTACGGATTTGATCCTAATCTGTTAAAATTGAATTCAAAAATGTTAGTCACTACATAGCTAATCAAGTCAACTAAACTGGTCTTCACAGTTCAGATTCTATAGATATCAAGTTCTTCTTACAATCTCCCACTGAACTTGATATACATGTAGAAACATGAAGAAGATATATGACTTCAAAATTGTGCACTAAAACTTTAAGCTATATATTGAATTCTGTCAATCATATCATGTCTACAGAGGAAATAAGAATAGTTTGGCATATTAGAAATATACCAGTATTCATATATCACAATGCAGAATAATATAACACAAGAACTCATATGAAGTAATTAGTTTCACAGATGCTGATTCTGAATAATTGATTTTGTAGCATACTAATTCTTGATTTATTTTCATATTTCAAACATTTAATATCACAATAATTCATTCTGATTTCTTGATATGTAGTACTTAGAGATGATATGTATAGGAAATATTTATTAATAGAAATACTGAATACTTCTTACTGATTCTTTATTGGAGTATAAATAATTATACAATGAACAAACTTATAGTTGTTCATCATTTATAGTCTCTAAAACTCCCATGTTTCTTATATGCTTTATAAATTCAGAAACTGACAATGCTTTAGTGAATGGATTTGCTAGCTGTTCCTTGGTCCCAATCTTCAACACAACAATATTTTCAACACTTTCTCTGATTGAATAATATTTGACATCAATGTTTCTGGAGCCAAAAGACCTCTTATTATTCTTGACAAAAAAATACTGTAGAAGATCTGCATAGGTCTCTTAACTGAGTCTAATAAATTCAGTCTGGAAATAAAATTTCGTAGCCGTAAAGCCTGACATGTTGCTTCAAAAATGGCAATATATTCAGCTTGAAAAGTTGATGTGGCAGTGATTTCTTGTTTGGATGTTTTCCAAGAAATTGATCTTCCAACCAATTTAAAGATGTAACCTGATGTGGATTTCAAGTCATCAACATCTGACTTATATGAGGCATTAGTGTATGCTTTGACTTCTAATTCTTCATTCTCTAGTTTCTAATAAACCAATAGATGGTCTTTAGTTTTCTTCAAATATCTCAATACTTTCTTTCCTGCTACCCAATGCTCATGTCCAGCATTTGATTGAAACCTGGACAACATATTTACTGCAAAAGCAATATCAAGCCTTGTGCAGACTTGAGCATACATGAGACTTCCCACTAAACTGGCATATGACATCTTCTGCATATTCTTTCTTTCAAGAGAATTTCTAGAACACTTCCCTTTGTGCAATTTATCTCCTTTTGATATAAGACAATCACCTCCTCTGCAATTTTTCATTCCAAAACACTGCAGAATCATCTTTATATATATTCTATGTGAAAGTCCCAGAATACCGATTCTTCTGTTTCTGATGTTCTCAATTCCAAGTACATAGTGTGCCTCTCCCATATCTTTCATGTCAAACTTATCTTTCAAAAATTCTTTAGTGGCTTTCAAAAGATTAATGTTGTTGCTAGCAAGAGTTATGTCATCAACATATAAGACCAGTAAAATAAAATCACTCCCGCTGGTCTTCATATATATGTATTCATCTAATTTGTTCTCCACAAAACCAAAACCAATAATTACAGTATCAAACTTAATGTACCATTGTCTAGAGGCTTGTTTAAGGCCATAGATATTTTTCTGTAATTTACAAACCTAGTTGGAGTTGGTATTGAAGCCATCTAGTTACAACATAGAGATGTCCTCTGCAAGATCTCCATTCAAAAAGGCTATCTTGACATCCATTAGATGGAGCTCCAAGTTGTAGTGTGCTGTGAGAGCTATGATGATTCTAAAAGCATCTTTGGTTGAGATTGGAAAAAAAAGGTCTCATTGTAATCTATGCCCTCCTTCTGGTTATACCTTTTAGCCACTAGTCTGGCATTCTGCCTCTCTACTTGTCCAGTATAATCTCTTTTAGTTTTGAATACCCATTTGCATCCAATTAGTTTGACATTGTCTGGTTTATCCACCAAAATTCACACTTTATTTTTTTTCATGCTGTTTAGTTCATCCTCCATTGCAACTTGTCATTTTTCACTATTTTGTGACTGTAGAGCCTGCTGCACTAATAATGGATCATCATCTTCATTAAATGTTGCATCTGGTAATAAGCAGAAAACATAGTAATCATCAAAAATTGCTGACTTCCTTCCTCTATCGGATCTTCTTAATGCCACTGGTGCTAACTATTATTGAACTTCTGCTTCATTTTGAATCTGTTTTCCATAGCTTCTTCATGAATTTCTTCATTCTATATTGATGCATCATTGTTAAGTGGTATTTGCACAAAGTCACTTCCATTTCCTTCAGAATCTGGAATTTGGTTTTCATAAATGAACCACTCTTCAAACTGTGGATTTTCAATGTCTATAGCCTCTTGATCAACTTCAACAACTTTATGATTTTTAACTAATTCAGCATAAAACATGGCTCTATTGGACTCAACAATTCTGGTACCTCTGTTGGGGCAATAAAATCTGTACCCTTTGGATTTCTCACAGTAGCCAATGAAATATGAACTCAATGATTTTGAGTCTAATTTTCCACTATCTGGATTGTTGATTCTAACTTCTGTTTTGCAGCCCCATACATGTAGGTGATTCAATCTAGACTTATAACCACACCATAATTCGAAAGGTGTCTTTGGTACTGCTTTCCTAGAAGTTCTGTTGCAAATGTAATTTGTTGTTTATACTGCCTCTCCCCATAAATATTTTGCTAGTCCTGATCTGAGTATCATGCTTCTAACCATGCTCATTAAGGTTTTGTTCCTCATTTTTAAAACTCCATTCTATTCAGGTGTATATGGGATATTGTATTGAGCCAAACTACCTAAATTTTGCAGATAAGTAACAAATGGACCCTTATGTTGCCCTTTTTCTGAAAATTTCCCATAAAATTCACCACCTCTATCTAATCTAATAACTTTTATAAGTTGTCCAGACTGTCTTTCAACTTCATTTTTGAAAATGATAAAACAGTCCAAGGTTTGAGATTTTTCAGAAATCAAATACAAGTAACAAAATCTTGAAAAATCATCTATGAATGTAATGAAATAAGAATTTTCACAGATGGTTTTAATTGAGAAAGAACCACATATATCTGTATGAATGAGTTCCAAAACTCTTTCACTACGTTTTGAACTGAATTTCCTTATGTTAGTCATTTTTCCTTTCATGCAATCAACACATGTATTAAAATCAGAAAAGTCCAGTTCTGGTAATATTTGTTATGCCACCAGATGTTTCATTCTTTTGTTAGATATGTGGTCAAGTCTTTTATGCCACAAGAATGATGACATGGTAAATCTGGAAGCTTTTCTCTTCTTTGAAGATTTCTGAATGCTAAATACAGAGTTTTCATAATCTGACTTTTTATACATGTTATTGCACATAACTAACTAGTATTCATCAACAATAAATGCCTTTCCAAAAAATTTTGCTAAATAATAATAGTAATAATAATAATAATAATATATTATTTTATTGTCACTTGAAAAGGAAAAACCATCTTTAGATACAAATTGAGAACCTGATATGAGGTTTCTTTTTATTTCAGGAATGCAATACACATTAGATAGTTCTAGTATATAATTATTATCAAATACTAATTTCACAGTTCCAACAGCTTTCACAGTTACTCTTTGGTCATTTGCAGTGCACACCTTTGTCTCTTCCTTAATTGGGATTGTTTGGCTTGTCAATCCCAGTATATTTTTGACAATATGTATAGATAAGCCAGTATCTAACCACCAAGAGTCATCTGAAACAAAATCATTTGAAAAAGTATTGAAAATTGGTTTTAATAAAAATGTACCTTTTTTGTCAAGCCATGCTTTGAATCTTTCACAGTCTTTAAAATGACCTAGTTTTCGGCAAAAAAAAACATTTCTTAATGCCATTGAACTTAGCAGACTTATCTTTCTCATTTTCATGTTTCACACCAAGTTTGAAGTTAGAAGAACTTCCCTTATGGAACTTGTTCCTAGATTTCTTCTTGGAAGAGCTTTTGTTGTTGTTGTTGTTAGATTTGCCTACCATATTATCTGCAACTTCCTTTCTTTTGTTCTGAGCATCATCTTCTTGTTGTCCCACACAAAGTGAAATTAATTTGTTGATGCCCCATTTCTCTTCCTGAGTCTTGTATAGTGTTTTGAGATGTCCATACTGGTTTGGAAGTGAGTTCAGTATTAGTGAGACTAGGAAATGTTCCTCTATATGCATGTTCAGTTCCCTCAATTTTTCCAGCAATGTTTGATGCCCTCAGAATGTACTCCATCACACTACCATGGCCATTGAATTACATCTTGATCAGTTTGTTCATCAAGGTTTCAGTTTTAGCTTTGTCTGAACTTTTGTATTTTTCAGCAACAACATTTAAGAAGGTCTTTGCTAAATCTGATTCTAGTATCCCTTCTCTAACATTCTCATGCATTCTTTTCTTGATGGATATAAGAGCCATTTTGTTGTGCCTGTACCATTTTTCATAAGCTTCCTTCCTTTCTTTGCAAGCATTTGCAGGTAACTCCTCTGGAGGATCTTCAGTGAGCACATGATCAAACTCCAGTATGCCCAGATTCAATTCTATGTCACTTTTCTATTTCTTAAAGTTTGAACCATGCTGTAGTTCAACCTGACTAATACTCATGGAAAAATGCATGCTTGAAATGAATCACATCAGTAAGAATTTCTAACAATCATGAAATACCAGAATTTTCTTTATGTTCTTGATAATTTCAATCATATGAAATTTCCATACTATCATACAGTAGATCAAAACTGAATGCCTTTATATTCAAAGTTTGGACATCCTTTGTGGAGTACTAACTTTATATTTTGTTCAGTTTAACTCAAGACATATATCTGTATAATGACTTTATCAAAGCAGTAGTGATACTTTGTCCAAGAATCCTTAATAATCTCAACAGATTGATCTGAGACAAATGATTCTTGCTTAACGGATCAATAAAATATAGTCTTCATGTATAGCCACTTTGGCAGCATTAACATAAAGAATTACTTCAGTAGTAAGTGTATACTCATGAAGGATTATAAATCATTTATTATGATTTGGCCATTTTGACAACACTTTGATAAGATTTATGAATTCATGATTATACTTATTCTTCAGTATCAATTCAGACAATATAAGTAGTGAATGTATGCGGAATAAAACTGAATTCTAATCTCAGTGATCAAATTTTAATCATGAACAACATAGCAATGCACAATGCAAACAATATGATTGCTCTGATACCAATTTTTAGATTCAATATGTATTCCTATGTCTACAATGTTTGTATAAGAGAGTATTGTAAATAGATTGAATGATCTTACTCTTTGATTCTTTGTTGTCCATCCTTGTTTCTTTTGATTACACCTCTAGGCTTCTCATAGAAGTGGCTCTATATATTGATGAGAAATCGAATTGTGTATCAGTAGGACAAGAACATTTGGTTTTTATAAGTGTTTGACATTGACACTTTTCTTCCACAAAGAAAACCGTCAGTCAAACATTTTGAATTCAAAAGCTTAACTATAGATTTGATCCTAATTTGTTAAATTTGAATTCAAAAACGTTAGTCACTACATAGCTAATCAAGTCAACTAAACTAGTCTTCACGGTTCAGATTCTACAGATATCAAGTTCTTCTTACATAGACTACTTAGACTTTGTGTTTGTTGAAACTACTACACAAATTCAAATGTTCGTTGTTATTATTGTTTTTGTATTTTTGGGAAGTGCTATTGTGTTTGTCACAATTGTTATTGTGTTTTATGTTAAGAAAAAATGAGATTTTTTATACGTACTGATAGTGCATAAGTAGTGTTACTTCATTTTAGAAATATGTTATTTATGTTTTTATGTTTTCAAACTTGCTAGGAAAATGGTGGTATTGGTACAATTTTTTTTCTTTGAACATAGTAGCAATAGTTGTGAGGTTTAATTTCAACATGGAGATCTCTATTTATTTGTGATTTGGATTGGATTTGGTTATCTATTATTGTGTTGATTTCATAAGAAATCGTGTTATGCTACTGTTATGATGTTATGAAATTGTGTTATGCTATTGTGTTGATTTGGTTTACTGTTACTGTAGAAAAGTGTTTTTTTTGTGGCTTTTTAGTTTAGGTATTTTAGGCTATATGGTTTAGTGGTTTTAGTGTATAGGGTTTACGGGTTTAGGGTACAAAGGTTTTAGGGTATACGGTATTAGGGGTTTAGCAATGTACATTATTTTTCAGTAAGAATGTACATTATTAGTAGCAGTGTGCATTCTTTTTCTGTAGCAGTGTACGTATAAGGGGTTATAGGGTTTTAGGGTATAGGGTATTTAGAGTATTAGGTTTAGGGTTTAGTAGCAGAAACAATATGTATTATTTTTAAGTAGTAGTGGACGCATAAGGTTATTTGGTGTTTTAGGGTATATGGTATTTATGGTTTTAGGGTATAGAGTCTAGTACAGATTAGGGTTTAGTAGCAGAAACAATATGTATTATTTTTAAGTAGTAGTGGACGCATAAGGTTATTTGGTGTTTTAGGGTATATGGTATTTATGGTTTTAGGGTATAGAGTCTAGTACAAAAATAGTGTGCATTGTTTTACAGTTGCAAGGTTTTATTTTTCGAGTAGCAAATGTGCATTTTTTCCCAATATAAGTATTCTTTCTTTTTCGAGTAGCAACGTGCATTCTTTTTCTTTTTCAGTAGCAATGTGTGTATAGGGGTTAAATGGTGTTTTAGGGTTTTAGGGTATATGACATTAGGGTTTAGGATTTTGTTGCATAAATAGTGTGCATTATTTTTTCAATAGCAATGTGTATTCTTTTTCACTAGCAGTGTGCGTATAGGGGTTATAGGATTTTTTAGTAGCAGTGTGCATATAAAGGGTTATACGGTGTTTTAGGGTATAGGTATTTAGGCTTTTAGGGTATAGGATATTAGAGTTTAGAATTTTGTTGCAGAAATAGTGGGCCTTGATTTTTCAGTAGCAGTGTGCCTTCTTTTTCACTAGCAATGTGCGTATAGGGGTTATAGAGTTTTAGGGTATAAATATTTAGGATTTAGGTTTAGAAACAAATTCAATAGAAACTCAGAACCCAGATGTAAATTCAATAGAAATTTCGATACGAACTCAGTAGCGGTTCAGATACAAATTTAGTAGCATTTCATTAATAATTTAACTAACACGTTTAATAAAAACTCTAGTAGCAGCATCGACGAGCAATTTAGTGGCGACATTGACGAACAATTCAGTAGCAGCTCGACAAAAAAATTGATAGTAATATTGACATAATTGAGTCCAGAAAAACACAATGGCACTCTTGAAGACATAGTAGCAATCTCCTAGAAAAAAAATGCAGTAGCAATTGCTGAACCAAAGTTGCAGTAGCAATCCCTGAACTGAAAATAGGAGCCAAAGTTCAGTAACATTTCAGTAGCAACTCAACGAATAATTTATTAGTAACTCAAACAACGATTCAATAGGAGTTTGAGTATGATTAAGTAGCACTGCCAATTGATAGTGCAAATAGGCTTTCCATAAAGAAAAAAAATTCCACGTAAAGATCTCGCATTGCATAAAGAAAGTTATTTTTCATAATGAAGACCAACTTGACTCATGTTCTACTTCAATAGACACAAACACATTGTGCTTAACATTTGCTTCAATAAACAGTACTCGCAGAAGCTATTAAGGAAAAAAAAATCCTCATACAAGATGGTCAGAGTACAAGTGCAAGTAATTTTTCCAGCTTTTCAGAAAAGAGTGGAATAAAGCTCATAGACTTCTCTTGCAACTTGATCATAATCTGTCTTTAGTTTGTCTTGTTCTTTTTGCGCCAACGCATCCTTAGAAGGTATTGTTTGCACCAAAACACAACATGTCAGCCTATTAGTTGCTCACGGATCGACAAGTTTCTAAATTACAACAAATAAACATATTAAGATACTATATTAAGATACTAGAATGCATTAACATGCATATAATCTTACAATCTTATTTAGCAATTCAAAAACCAAACTTACTTCTTTGGAGATAATATAAATTTAAGGAATCTCAGCCTCTCCGTACAACACTGATACGTGAGTGATCACATCAATAGGGAAGATGTTCTCAATTATAACACATATTCTGCACTCACAAAATACACAAGCACACAACATTATAAAAAACATCATCCAAAAAGATAATCAAAACTACAACATAAATCTATACACCAACCACCCACATTACTCGAAAGATGAAACAAAATAACCTTTTGGTAGCCCTTTCTGCACAACATATATCAAAACTAGAGAAGTTTACTTCCTTCTTTAATACACAAATACACGACTCTATTTCAAAAATAATTCCCAAATTACTCCATAATCATTAGTAGCAATAATTTGCAGTAGCAGTCATTTAAATTGCTCTTTAAAACAAAGAAGATGAATGCGGAAAAACGCAGTAGCATTAATTTAAAATACCTAGTAGCAGCAATTGCAATCACAAGTGATACTGATACTAAACCACTAACTGTTACTAAGACTACTAAAAACTACCAAATCAATAACAATCTATCAGAAAATAAACAAGACCCAACTAATAGTGTCATTTCTTCCTAAAAGACTAACATACAAACCAATCACAATTATGATAACAAGAAATTGCCAGAAAAGTGGAAACACAAGTTAAGAAACCACAAACACACCAAAAAAACGAGTTTGTTCCATCTCAATAGGGAAACAAAATTTAATGTTTTGGAGATAAATTCTCATCTTCGCGTGCAAGTGGAAGCACTTCAAACTTCGCTTGCAGTAGCAGTGGAGTGCTTTTAAGTCTCGCGTTCAGGCAATGTAGTAGTAGTGCGACACAAATGTAGATCTTGAGCTCGACTAAATCTGGATGCGGCATCAACGAATCCATGGCAAGCCTCACCATTCTACAGCGTAGCAAGGCAGGAAAGAGGCGGCAGTGGCCGATCTGGATGCCTCGAGGGCTGAAAAAGTAGTTGCGTGACCAGCAGTCGAGGAGTCAAGCTCTTGCCGAGATTTGAGGCGACGTCTTGAGACAAGAAAACTTCGTTGCGAGGTGCAGGGCATGGCTATGCTTTGGCACGAAGGCGCCATAAACTAGGCGCAGAGGCAGAGCAAAATCGAGGAGAGTTCCAGGGCAAGGCACCGTTGGAAGCTTTACGACAGCGGAGGCCACGGAGTCGATATAGTGATGGTGGCGTGAACAAGATTTTTCTCTTCTGCTACTATATACAGAGAGAGAGAATTAGAAGATTGAGAGATGATTTTGGTTTTAATTATATAGGAGGGTAAAGTCATCTTTTTAATAAGTTTAATGGGTTGGATCAGTTATATTATATTTTGGGTTTCTGGTCCGTCTTAGTTGTCTAAATATAGTAGTGATTGATTTATTTATTAGGCATTACTTATTTATTTTTTTGGTTGAAAGAAAGCCTTAGACAGGCCTAGAAAGAAAAAGTAACAAGCCTAAATAACAGGCCTAGCTTCAACAACAGTCCTCATTCTGGAAAACCCAGAACAATCTTCAATGTATCTTTCCAAAGCATGCACTGGGGGACTATGAAAAACGATTAGCCTTAACTCATTCTGCACACTAGCCTTAGCAAGGCTGTTAGCAACCATGTTGCATTCCCTGAATATATGATTCACATGAGCCAGCTCAAACTGTTGAAGCAATAGGTTGCACTGCCTTAAACTGGAACCATGAGGATGATCATCAAAATTCCCATCATGTTACAATTTCACAAGTACTGCAAAATCAGACTCCACAATAATCCTTAAAAACTTGTGTTGCACCGCTATTCTCAATCCATGGATTAATCCCCACAATTCAGCATCAAGAACAAACCCATAGCTAATGTTAGCTTGAAACCCAATTAACCATTCACCAACATCTCCTCTAATGAGGCCTCCAGCACCAATGATTCCATTATTTACCTAGCACCATCCACATTTAATTTCACCATTCCAGCACAAGGTTTAACCCAACCAAGAACAATAGACTGATATTGATTGCCAATATTAAGCACTTTCTTACTCTGAGCCTCCTTCCATTCTTTCACACTAGTGCTAATAATGTGTCCCGGGCTTACAAGCATGATAAAATTTGGATCAAAAATCTTCTTATCTCTCCATTTTCAAAGATACCAGCAGATTGTAACAAAAGCTTCACACCAAGGAACAACTCCATTCCAACAGCTTTTACAATTCAATTGAGCCATCACCTAACCATCCCAATCCAGACAGAATGATCTCCTAACAACATCAAGAATATTTAGCCCCATCCAAATCTCCTTAGCAACCTTACAATCTTTGAACAAGTGCAGTTGGGATTCCACTTCCTCTTTACAAACTTCAAAAACAGCATCCTGAGCTAATCTCCTTCTCTGTCTTTGCAAATTAATCAATAACTTTTTATGAAGCATTGATCATAAAAAAGTCTTCTGCTTAGGGGGGATTTTAAGCTTCCAAACCAACCTCCATTTAGGATCAAGCACCTCATTATCATTAAATCTAGCAAGATAAACAGATTTAACACTAAATTAACCATTAGAGGTTAATCCCCAAATCTTCCTATCACATCCAGTTTCCTCAGTCCCAGGAGGAATTTTTAGAATTTTTAAAACAATTTCATCAGGAAGCATTTTCTTTAGCAACTCCAAATTCCATTCACCATCACACCAAAACTCTTTCACAGTACAAGTAACATTAATAGGGACCTTAGGAAAGGCAAAATATTGAAGGCAACCAGGATCCACCCACCAATCAGTCCAGAATTTGAAAGTGTTGCCTTTACCAATTCTTCATTTAAGCCCTTATCTGAGTAACTCAGAGCCAAAACAAATACTTCTCCATGTATTAGAACAATCAAACTTTTGTTGAAACTCTCTAGACCACAAATGCTGCTTCTGCAAATATTTCTTTTTATACACTTGCCCATAACCAATGTCTTTTTTACCAAGTCTACAAGCCACCTTAACAAGTCGAGCCCGATTCATCTGAGTAGTCTTCTTAATTCCTAAGCCACCACATTTCTTAGGCCTGGCACACATCATCCCAATTCACCAAATAAATTTTCTTCTTTGCCTCATTGTCTCCCCATAACAAATTCTTATTAAGCTTATCTAGTTCATCACATAGAGAAATAGGAAGCTTAGCAGTGTTCATGGAAAAAATGAAGATAGCAACAATGATAGACTGAATAAAGGCTAATCTTTCAGCCATACTCAAGGTTTTGCATTTCCAACTAGCAAGTCTCATCTGCACCTTATCAACAAGGCCATGATAAGTATCCTTAGACACCTGGAATAAATTAGAGGCATGCCTAAATACTTTTCCAAGTCATAAGTAAGAGGAGATCCACAAGTAAGACTCAACTTAGCTGTAAGGTCTTTAGAGGTATTAAGGGAGCAAAACAGTAATGACATTTCATAAATAACCATATGACCTGATAGAGTACAAAATAAGTCCAAGCAACTCTTAATAATGTGACCCTGATGAGAAGAAGCTTCCTTAAATAGCAACAAATCATCAGCAAAGAACAAATGAGATATCAAAGGCCCAAAAATAGTAGCTTTAATAGGCTTTCGACTACCAATCTCCACAGCATAGTTAATAAGATGAGAAAACTTCTCCATGCATAGAACAAAAAGGTAAGGAGATCAGGGATCTCCTTGCCTTATACCCCTCTGAGACAAAAAAGAATCAGCCAACTCACCATTAAGGGATATATGAAAACTTGTACTTGTAACACAACTCATAATGAGTTTCACTAACTCAGTAAGCAATTGAATCTCATAAATCACATTTTCAATAAAGCTTCAGCTAAGCCTATCATAGGCCTTAGACAGATCCACCTTCCAAGCAAAAAATCCTTGCTTCCCCCTAGCAATTTTAAACTTGTGCAACACTTCTTGAGCTACCATAATATTATTAGTAATTTGTCTTCCAGGAATATAGCTGACTTGATTAGGGCTAATGATCTTCTGCATAATAGGCCTTAATCTAGCAACAACCACTTTAGAAATGATCTTATATAAGGTAGTGCACAAGCTGATTGGCCTGAAGTTAATCATATGTTGAGGTCCCTCAATTTTAAGAATTGAAGTAATAATAGTGATTAAGGCTAACATGAATAGTAGAGCTTCTGAAAACACCCTTAATCATCTGCACCACTTCAGAATTGCAAAGTTCCCAATGTTTCTTATAAAAGATAGCAAGAAACTCATCAAAGTCAAGAGCCTTCAACCCTCCAATTGAAAAAAAATGCATTTTTAACTTTCAAATTAGTCACAGGTCTCTGAATGCTACATATCTCACCACTGCTCAAACTAGGAAACAATCATGGTATAATAACTCTTACATCCTCCTCGGCAGACTGAGTAAACACTTGCTTAAAGAAATCAACAGCAATTCCTTTCAAACTCACACTGTCAATATACCGATTACCATTTTCATCAAAAAAGCCTTCAACCTTATTCTTCTTCCTCCTCACGATAGTGGTCATGCGAAAAAAACTTAGTCTTTAGATCTCATTCCTGCAACCATTTATCCCTGGATTTTTGCTGCCAATTTTTTTTTTCATGGGATAAAGTAAGATCATATTCCTTAATTAAGGAAGCTTCCAATTCAACCAAAAAAGGATTCACAAACCTATCACTAGCCTTTTGTATTCCACCAATCTGAGCCAATATATGTTTCTTCCTTTGAAATAGGTTCCCAAAAACATCTGTATATAGAGACTGAGATAAATGATTAGACTGCAGGATGACATTCTCATTCATCTCCTTCCATTTTTCCACAACAAACTAAATATACTCATCATGAGTAAACACATTATTTGAAATCTAAAAAGAGTAACTCTTCTATCAACAAAATTATTAGAAGATAACTGCAACAAAATAGGGCAATGGTCTGACCTGATTTTCGGCAAATGATTAACTAAAGCCTCACAAAATTTAGTTCTCCAATCACAGCAACAGAAGGCTCTATCTAACCTCTCCTTAACCAGCTTGTTGCCCCTTGTATACTTAGATCCCTTAAAGCCAACATCAATAAGCTCATTTGAGTTCACCCAGTCTCTAAGCTTCCCAACTCTTCCATTAATTGGTCCAATTCTTTTGTCATTCACACTAATTAACTCATTAAAACCACCAATAATTGCTCTAGATAATTTATGGATACAAGATTAGGTGAAGCATTAAAACCACCATAAATTAGCTCTAGATACAAGATTAGGTGAAGCATAAATGGCAGATAGAAGCCAAGCCTCCATACCAGTTTTAGATATCTTCACAAAGATAGATTGAGGACTATGATTCACATACTCCACAATAGTCCTATTATTATTCCATACCATCCAGATGCCTCCAGAAAAACCAAAAGCCTTCACCATAATAGAATCATTAAACTCACACCTAAACAATGCAGACTTAGCCTTAACAAAAGATACTCTAGGCTCACACACCACAAAAACATCCACAGAATGCATTCTCACCAAATCAGCAACAACATTCCTAAAATTGTCATTTCTAGCACCCTTTACATTCCAAAAAAGGACTTTAACATTAGACTATACATGAGAAGAGTGAGATTGAGTCCCAAAAACAGACATTAACCATACTCTCATCAGAATGATGAGATTGGTTAACATTAGTAGGTAAGCTGCTACTTGAAGCAAATGTTTGATCCACAAATAAACTGGTAGCTGTCTCCATGCTAGTACTTACATCATCCACATGACCTCCATTAGGTGGCATGTGCCCAAAAATAGCACCCCCTCCATTTGAGACCCAACCTTATCACCATCAAAGGAAAGCTTCTTAGCAATTACATTACCAGAACCTTGTCTTTTCATAGAAGAACCAACCTACTTCCTCTGATACTTGCTGATAATATTAGCACTACAGCCATTAGACACATCCTTCATAGGCACCCTAGCACTCACCTTAGTAGAGCTAGCAACTCTAATACACTTTCCACTATTTGTAGAACCTCCTGCCTTCCATTTCTTACTAATCAGATCCAACGTCAAAGCAGGTTTATTTTCAGAAACAGGTTTAGCAGCAGTAGATTTCATCTGCTTCTTCTCAAAACTCCTCCATAACTGCTTATTATAAGGCATTATTTATATTATTGAAATTTCTCTTGTCCTTGTGTTTTTCTAAAAAAGAAAAGGATAAAAGCGATGGGTCCATAATTGTGGGCTGACCGACCCATGAACTGGGGATTTGTCAAGGATCCATGAAAGATCAGGCCCAGCTCCTCTCTAGACCCAATCGAACCGGGTCGTCGTTATCTGTAATTCTGTATCACTGAATATGGGTCGTGAATTTTATTCTCTTTAACCCTCGCTTTTAATTTCGCAGAGGAGAAAACCAGAAACGAAAAAGCTCCTAGAGCACTGAAACCGTGTTCGCTCACGGCAGTCGCCGAGTTTCAGAGTGAGAGAGAGAGAGAGAGAGAGAGAGAGAGAGAGAGAGAGAGAGAAGAAAGAAGAAGATGGGAAATCCGAAGCAAAAATGGACATCGGAGGAAGAAGAAGCGCTCCGAGCCGGCGTCAGAAAACACGGCACCGGAAAATGGAAGGACATCCAGAAAGACCCCGAGTTCAATCCCTACCTCTCTTCTCGCTCCAATATTGATCTCAAGGTCTCTCTCTCTCTCTCTCTCTCTCTCTCTCTCTCTCTCTCTCTCTCTCTCTCTCTAATTCGACTAATTATATGCCTGCGTTTTTGAGAGCTCAACTGCTTTAGTAATGATGAAAATAAAAAGAAATCTGTTTGAGGCTGTAAAACTTATGTGCTAGGGTTTAAACTGGTGTCGTAAAAGAGATAATTGAGTGTTAACAGCCTTGGTTTTGTGGTTTGCTAAGGTTTCGAAAGCGTTTTCGATAGTCTTGAGAGGTTTTCTCTTTTATTTGGACCGGTTTTCATCGTTTTAATGTGATGGTGTGTTGATATGTTGCTTACAAATCTTCAAGATTGGTGGAAACGCACTTTGAGGATTATGGATTTGACGTGGTCAAGTTTTTCTATTAGTTCTGCGGATAACCATGGTGTTGTTTATTTATGATATATCTTGTTGTAAAGGCATACGATACTTAACTGGAATAAAGTAATTTGGATGCAACAAAGCGTCGGTGTCTTATATCGCTACATGGGTTCTGTAGTTCCGACTTTGATGTTGATGAATTACAGTTTCTTACTATCCTACACATTAACTTTCTAATGAGTTTTCATATGTCCGGTCTGTGCACTAAATGGATTACTTCTTGTAGGACAAATGGCGGAATATGTCTGTTAGTGGCTTGGGTGGCCCCAGAGAGAAAACAAGGATGAAACCAAGAGATACTCCTGGTACCTTATTCACCCACCCAGTGCCTTCTTCTGCTGCTGCTCCGGTTAAACATGAGCCAGTTGCAGCTACGGTTAAGCATGAGCCAGTTGCAGCTCCTGTCAAAGGCGAGCAAGGAGCAGATGATTCACCAACAGAAGCAAAAAGTGAACCAAAAACAGCACTGTATGACACTTATTTCCACTTGCCCTTTTTCTTATGCTATATAGAAGAGAAAATATATGGAAGTAGTTCGTCTTAGTCTGTACACTACATCCACATACAATCTGAATGCATAGTTCCATAGCATACTATAGAACACATTCAAGAAATATGCTGACTTCAATTAGAACTGAGGTGCATTTGGAACTGTAGCTCATCTGAACTGTAAAACTGCGATTACTTGCAATTTTAACCTTGATGCAATAGTTACCTTCATGGAAGTAGCTTCTTTTGTCTTGCATTTCCGGAATCACATAAGGTTTCTCCCTGCTATCATATCGTACTTTACCCTTAGTCAATAGCTATGCTTTATCATTCCTTAGCCTCTCTTATCAAACACCTGTAGTTTACATGAGTTTTACAGTTAATGACAGAAATAAATAGATGGCTCGCATATCTTAGTTTCTAGTAACTGTAATAGCTAAAGATAATACTGTGTTCTTATTTTGGGTTAACGATTTTCCGAATTCTAAATGTAGGTACAATTCGATGATCTTTGAAGCACTTTCTAACTTGACAGATCCAAGTGGAATTGAGACTGGTGCTATTGCCAACTATATAGAGGTATCCTTTACTTTGTTCTTTTAGTTTGTTTCTAAATGATAGAATCTTGCCTATCTTATTAAATTACTATTACAAAAGTAGTTAATTTTCTTGTGTAGTGAAGTCTTGTCATGCTCTTTAAAGTAATAGCTTATACATTCAAGTTTACGTGAGTCATGGAACATAATTTATCCGTATTTTAAAGCTGCAATTACATTTCCCTCTTGAATATATAGACCCATATGCCTTTTCCTTCTTATATTAGCTACTCAATAGCTGATATATCTTTGTACTTTAATACCAGTCAATCTTATGTATTTTGTCGCAAATAAATGTTCAGTATTTGTCGATCCCTCTGAAGACCTGTGAAGTTACCGTGAGGGGAGTGAGGTGTACTGAATATTTCCTTGTCTAGCTAATTTTTCACTTTTTTGTGCTTAAAGAAATTTCATAAAACTGAAATATGTTCTGCAGGAAAGGATAAAGGTGCCCCACAATTTTAGAAGGTTATTAAGCTCAAGGTTGAGAAGGCTGGTTGCACAAGACAAGCTTGAAAAGGTGAGTGGTTTTAACATCTTTAGATCTAATTTCCAGTGGAAAGTTCTAACAAGGACTGGCCTTATGCTTTATGTTGTTTATAGAACTAAATCGTTTGAATCAGCTAATTCTATATTCCTCGGTGCACCGTTTTATACTTGCCCCTATTCAACACCTAGTTTCTTGTCCTTAACATTGAAATCTGAATTACATTTATGATAGCCACTTATCTAAGTTTTCATTTCATCGAAAATGCAGAATTTAAATTGCTTCAAGATAAAAGCCGGTTTGTCAGAACCAAAAGCACTAGCAGGCCCAAAACAGAATAATGCAACACCGGTACCAAAACAGAATGACACACCACCAGCTCCAAAACAGAACGATGCACCACTGGCCCAAAAACAGAATGCTGTGCAACCTACACGATTGCCATGTCCTGGTGATGGAAGTCCCTATGAAACAGTCGAGGAAGTAGCTGTGGCTGCTGCCTACAAGATTGCTGAAGCAGAAAACAAATCATTTGTGGCTGCTGAAGCAGTGAAAGAGTCAGAGAGGGTTTCACAAATGTTTGACGACACAAACTCATTGCTCCAGTTGGCTGAAGAGTTTCTTAAGAAATGTAATATTCTTTTGCAAGTTCATAATTATTCTTAAATCCCGGTTTCTTTGACTATTCTTTTGCAATTAATTTCTGCTAGTGACTGATATCTCACTTTTTCTCTATATGACAGGTTTGCACGGTGAGGTTCTGCTGGTCATGTAACATCCAAATGGCTGTAATATCCAATTGGAAGCTGAGCCCTGTGATTAGACAATCTGTAAAGTTTCGTTTAATATAGTTCTATTTGCTCCTGAGGTACAATTGGGCAAATACTTTTGCTGCTCAGTTTTCTATTAAGGATAGTGATTTTACAAAGCTTTTTAAAACGCACCTGGTGATGGAGAATTTCTATTGCTTGACCTGTCTATCAGCATAGATTCTATGATTCCTAATGTTATGTAATTTTGTCATTTCATTTGATGATATAGAAACTAGACCTATCCAGTGAGGCCAATACTTCAGCTTGCTTCATGACCATTCACGCCTACATGCTTTACCAAACAACAGAGAATACTGAATGCACGTTATAGTACAAAGAAGCAATATGTTCAATAGCACCTACAGGACAAGAGCAACATATTGAAAGTTAAAAGGGGAACCAGATTGCAAAGCAGTTGCCATGGAAATCAGATTTGAGCTCCAGACCTGTAGAAATATACAGAATAAGTCGGAAAGAAAAATGTAGATTGTGTAAGCACACTAGGGTTGCTCCAAAATAATTTCTCCAAAGGAAAACAAAAGCTCCAAAGCACCATTTGCATGGGCAACAATTGCTGAATTGCCTAAGCAGTACGCATTACAAGTCATCGGTTCTCTAGAACGCAATCATCGCATTACAAAATCTCAAATCTATGTTGTGTGGATGCAGAGGAACATAAGAAATGAAAAGCAACAGATACCTAACCAGGAAAACAAAAAACCAAATCAAACTTTTCAATTCGCAGAGCAAAACCGAGACTGATCATCTATAGCAGTACAAGACCAAGCTCAGCAGGTTTCAATGCGTTGCGCACCCGGTAATTGTAGAGATAATAGTGAAGTTGCCCATCGCCAGGTCCAAATTTCAGTTCTTTCAAAAATGACTCATTCTGCATGACATCCAATGCATTGAAAACATCAAAATCCTTCTGTTTTGCCACGATAAGAGCATCATTCATCAACTGAAGCAATGGAGTCTTAGTGGAGACATTGTAGTAAGAGTAAGCTGCCTTCAAGATAGAGTAATTCTGATTGCCAAGAATAGATGAAGGAAGAGTGTAGAAGCTGCAGAAGTCTGTGATCTCATGAGTCTCAGGACTCTCGACCAAGTAACTGTCCACCACATTCTCCTGAGGAAGAAGCCAATGTTCCACATCATTTTCATCAAAATCCGGTGCAACAATGAACTGGCTCAAGTAGTTTCTAAGCAATCGAGTAACAGCAGGTACATCATGAAGTTCCATCTTTCTGAATCCAGGAGTAACTGGCGTATCTGGCAGCTTGTATAGCTTTATGGTTCGGCTCATAGTCATCCTAGCACCAAGCCTTGAAAACCCAACATCAATAAGCTTCTTCGGATTCAAAGACCTGTGCCAGTACTGGCAAGTCGTTATTGGAGTCGGGAGAACCACTCCAGCAGTATAGGCAGCTTGCCAGATATTCTCCAAATGAACCCTCCTAGTCACCTCCTTGATCATCACGGGAGCAAGTCTCTTCGACCTGAGCTTCTTATGTACGCACAAGAAATTAATCTCGGCCATCTTCACAACCTGATCACGAACCCGAATCCTAGCAGGGACACCAGTGATAAAAGCAACCAGCTTCTTATTAGTCTTTGCACGAACCCCAATATGCCAGCTCTTATAATACCCTGGCGGGTGCAGCGCCCACCTCAGAAACTCCTTCGAGTAATTAAACCTAAACATATTCTCATCATCCTCCACATAGTTGTTCTTCAACAGATTATATACCTCAGTGCATGTCTCCTCGGAGTCCAGGTCACAAGTAGTCCACTCGTACTGAGTCGGCAGATTGTACCCCTCCTGCTTGACCTCAGACAGCGGCGTTGGCGCCTCAATAGGCCCCTCAGGAAGACTCACATCGCCGAGATCCTTGAACTGCCCCACAGGCTGAGTCTCCCAAAATGTGTGACGCTTCCCAACAGACATCGAATCCTGGAACTTTTGGACTATCGTCTCCAACGAGCTGTCGTCATCCTTAACAACTGTGCTGGCATCGGGTTCATGATCAGCTTCCTTGGGTGATCCAGGTGGAGAATTGTTATCACCCATTTCAAATATCTGAAACCACACAATGATATACTAATTCAGACTAGATAACCAAACATCTAAACAATCTGAGTCAAAATCTCTACTCTAACAGTTGGATTTCTTAAGATTAAAGCGAAGCATAGTATCTACGTGCAATTGATGAATATTATTATTGTAAATCCGATGCAGTGTTGAATAAACAGATCTGTGAAATTGAAGTAAGAGAAGAAGAATGAGAGGGCTTACTCGGTTGATCGTCGGCCGGAGCAGAGTGGATCGGGAAAGAGAGAATCTTTAGGGTTTGGGGGGGGGCTGGGCTGGAGAGCAAGCAAAGCAAAGCGGCTTCTTTGAAGATGCCGCTTGGGTTGGGAGAATACGAAGTGGTTTTCTCACAGAATCTCTATTAACAAAGCAACAAGGAGACTTTTAACATTTTGCTCGTTCTGCCCTCTAGTTTTTGTTAAACATCAGACCAACCTTTACTTTTTGAATAATGTCACCAGTCTCCTTCTCTTTAAAATGTATCATTTTTTATCCTTTATCTTTTTGATAAACCAAAATCATTACATTAAGCGACAATCACATAAGAAAATATGTATCACTTCAAAGCATCAGAATCGAATGTGAGTTTCTATACCAATGTGTGACGAGATCTCTTAATACCTCCCATATGCAAGTTGAAGTTGATTGTCTGTAGGTGTCTAATACGTTAAACAATAGTACAATACTAAGAGATACTGGACTGAGCCAGATGTTTGGTTGATTATTATTTGGTTTAATTTTTCCAGTAAAGAATCGATTAGGTAATCATAAATTGTGTCTTTTTATGCGTGTTTGACGTGTCACTGTCGATAACAGAATGTCGCCATTTGTATTGCGCCGCTAGATTTATTTTTATACAAGCGATTGAAGTGAGGAGAGCACTAACCTCACTCGATGGGTTCTTTTTGCCCATGTGACCAAGAAATTTCGCTTGACGGATTAGGACTTGAGTTCGTGTCTCACTGCAGAGCCACGAAAATCGATGCTTCATATACCATGTCTGGTACAAAGTAGAGCAATCTTATTGGCGAGTGTTGAGAATATTGGTTGTGACTTCGTATCCTGCCAGAACCTTCATGCCCTATATGGTAAAACTTCATTTAATCGTCGTCATCTGATAAGAGTAAACTGCCGAATTTGTCATACATTGTTTGGTGAAAACTCGTACTTCACTGTTGTCGATTAACAAGATATAATTGTCGAATCCTTCACGCCATGTCTGGTGAGAATGCTAGATTCATCGTTGTCGTTTTATCTTGCGATGAGAGTTGAATTTGTTGATAGAAAACCGTATGTGACTGTAGAAGCACATTTTGAAGTGGTCATGAACCCTCTATTTATAGTGATCGCTCAAGCGTATCTTTTGTTGAAAAGAGTAAGAAATCTAAATCCTTGAAGGATTTTGAATACCAAATTCACTAAATAATCAATTTGATTTTCTTCTCAAACTAAACTTGTTAAATATGCCGCAGGAATCGGCCTACGGACTTTCCTCGTAACCAAACAATTAAAATGTTAATTTATGGTAAAAACAATTATGTTCAAGATTTCCTCAAACAAGTTAATGTGGATGCTGTTACTTTTTTAACATCAAGAGTGTAATATGATCACTCTTAATCTAGTGAAGTTTAGTTTCAATGGGAACACATGTTTCTCGGTTACTCGTGATCACTCATAATCTAGCGAAGTTTAATTTCAATGAGAAAACATGTTTCTTGTGTATTGAGAGCGGGTCTATTTGACTCATGGATTTCTAGTAAGTTCGAAGCAAACCTCTCTAATCCTATTTTGTCCCTTAATGAACTTTCACTTAAATTAAAAAAAAAAAGTATCGTACTTTCATCTACTTTTTACAGTTTTACTTTCAAATGGGCTGATGGATATTTTTGTAGCTAACTCATTATGGGCCTGGCCCAATGCTTCAGCCGAATCGTAAGTCCAGTCAGTCATCACTAATTGCGCCAAAGCAAAAGCGAGTCATAGTTTTTGTTCTCGCATCGCATTTGATTTAGCTCCCCAGTCAGTAAACAGAGAACACTGAAACTACTCAACTCCGCCGTTCATTCAACATGTGCGGCGACGCAACGAGCTGGGACGAAGAAGCCTACAGAGACACCATATTAAAAGAGCGGGAGATCCAAACCCGAACCGTTTTCCGAACCGCTTGGGCTCCTCGCAACCTCAACCCTAACCCGGACACCATCGTCGTCGCCTCCAGCGATGGATCCGTTTCCTCCTACTCCATCTCCTCTCTCACTTCCAACCTGGTACCGACTCACTTTGTTTACTGTATTTTTTTTATTATTAGCATTGTTATGAATCGCTTGTGAAATTTTGTTTTTTTTTGCAGCCGCTGGGTTTTAGCAACGTGAAAGCTCCAAAGTACGTGTGTGTGTGTCTCGTTTGTAACTGCAACGTCGTCGTATTGACTATTTGTGAATCCAGAAAGTGATGGAGTTTGAGTGTTTTTTTTTGTTTGTTTTTTATTATTGTGTAGTGTTTTGATGGCTGAACCTATTTGCCTCCTTCAAGCGCATGATGGGCCTGCGTATGATGTTAAATTTTACGGTGACGACGAAGACTCTATGCTGCTGAGGTACATTTTTATTTGTGTGCTGTTTTAAATTACTTGCCATCAATTTGCAATATTTCAACCGAATTTGGTGTGCTTGATTTTTTGGGGATTATTATATGTAGCTGCGGTGACGATGGTCGAATTCGAGGATGGAGGTGGAAGGATTGCACACAATCAGGTAATGTAGGTTTTCTACTGAAGACAGCTCATCCAAATTTGTGAGTTTGAAGTATTCTACTAATGCTGCATTTCGTGATTAAATTTGATATGTTGCATCTGTATATGATATTAGGATTTTGATCCCTTTACTTAACTTCTGTCTCTAACTGTGTGCAGGAAACCAAGTGGAGCCAGTACTTGACCTAGTGAATCCTCAGCATAAGTAAGCCTCTTTTGTTCCTGCTGTTTCTGTATGTAGTTTTTTTTTTAAATAGTTTTTTTATACATATAGAATTGTCAGATCACGTTTGTATTATGTATATGAAAAGGTTTGTGTCTGGAACAAAAGATAATAACTATCATCACTCATTTATCTGTTTTCGAGTTTGTTGAGTATGCTTGATCATATGCACTTTGAGTTCACAACATCACTCTCCTTAACGTTCTTGTATATTGCTGACATAATTTCAGGGGTCCTTGGGGTGCCCTATCTCCAATTCCTGAAAACAATGCTCTTGCAGTTAATCACCAAGTATGTGAATTTTTTGAATTCTGTATGTTGTGTTCTTCTGAGCAGGGGATATAAGTTTTTTTTTTTTTTTTTCCAAAGAGCAATAAGGCCTTTTTTACTATAACAGGGAGGATCCATTTTCTCGGCTGCTGGTGATTCTTGCGTCTATTCCTGGGATGTGGTATGTATTTGTTGAAGGTATTCAAATTGTGAATTGTAATTGTAGATAAACATACTTATGCTAAATTGATGTCAAATTGTATTGATCTATTTGCTGCACCAACTGATTCCAGACGATTTATGTTCAAACTTTTTGCAGGAAACAGGTAAAGTCAAAATGTTTTTTAAGGGGCACTCAGACTACATACATTCTGTAGTTGCAAGAAACTCTACCAATCAGGTGAAGTTATTTTAATCCTTTCATAATTACCTGAAATTCTTTGTTTACATAAAATGTAATGTGTACAATGTAATTGGCATTATTGATTACCAGAGTAACTATTACACTGCCAACAGTTCACTAATGGACTTGATTTGGTGCATTATCTCTCACTAAATGTTGCTTAATCTTTCTCCCATTTTCAGATCATAACTGGTTCGGAGGATGGGACAGCACGTATATGGGGTAAGGACGAGTCCTTTTTTTTTCTAAGGGCAGTGACAGAAAACTCATCTGGGACCGAACTCTCTTTAATAACAATCTTCTGTTCTTTCAACCAATTCAGTATATTACGTATTAAATTACATGGAGGTGTTCTTAGTCTATATTGATTATACCCAGATTGCAGAAGTGGAAAATCTGTTCAAGTGATTGAGCCAGCAAAGAACACCAAACTGAAAAGGTCGTGCGTCAGTTGCATTGCTCTTGATGCAAGTGAAAGCTGGTTGGTAAGCATATACAGTATGTGACAGTGCTAGTGATTAGTTTTCTTCAAGCTATTCAGTCTGCAATTCATTCTTCTCTTCAAGCTATTCAGTTGCTGCTATCACCTGTTAAATCTCATTTTCTTTCACAGGCTTGTGGTAGTGGTCGGAGTTTATCGGTTTGGAACCTTCCTGCTTCTGAATGCATATCAAGGACTTCAACTCGTGCATCTGTACAGGATGTAGTATTTGATGAAAATCAAGTAAGCTCTGCTCTCTTTATTTATAGCTTTGTTCCTTACAAACTATGTATCACTTTCCTCACTATTCATGGTCCTCCTTCCCAGATAGTAGCGGTTGGAGCTGAGCCTCTACTTAGCCGTTTTGACATAAATGGGGCGATTCTGTCACAGATGCAATGTGCTCCTCAGTCAGCCTTTTCCATCTCATTACATGCATCTGGGGTAAGCACTCAACATGACTTGCACATCTTATGTTGTTTCACAGAGGTAGTCACTTTGTTTTTAGATTAGAAGAATACTCAGTCTGAATTTCTATTTTGTTTGCTTTGTTTGCTCAGGTTACAGCCATAGGTGGTTATGGAGGAGTCGTGGATGTTATTTCCCAATACGGAAGCCATATGTGCACATTTGGCCGCAGATGTGTTTGAACGCATCCCACTTCATATAGAGGTCACTTATCTTCTGCCGTTTGTATGGCAGTGCTCCGAAGTCGAGGGAAGAATAAGCCTACAGAAGTATGATACGACTTTTTAATCGTCCCAAAGCTTGGATTAGTTGCTAAAAGAGTGAAATCGAACCTTCCTGTTTGTAAATGTAACTCTTACTATTCCCCATTTCCCCTCCCTCCAAGATGAAATATTTATTGATGTAATAAGTTGTACCATCTGAAATCGAAAGTGACTAAAAGAGTGTGTGCTGTACATGCATACTTCTGAATTCTGACGAGGGAAAACCGAGAGTTTGCATGAAACAACTTGGGTTCAACCCGAAATGCCTAAACCGATTGGGCCTTGCCGAAAAGGACCCAACTCTGTTCTTCCAAGTCCAAAGCCCAATCAGACACGATTCCCTTGGGGCGAATTAGTGTCGAACACGTATACGGAAGCCTGAAACTGTATAAAACAATCAACCCTCGCAGTTCCCAGCAGTTAAAAAGACAAACTTCTCTCTTTCGCACCAACTCTCCAACTCCGCGGCGTAGATCCGAGGAGTTTCTGATAACCTAAGCTCTCTCTCTCCCATCATTAACAGGTATTCTTCTCTTTTCATCTTTAACATCCGCTACTGTATTTTCTTTTTCCATAAAAAAAATATTCGTATCCTATTCATGTTCTTTCGAAATTTGATTCGTCCATTGGTTTTTTTTTTTTCCGGTTAATTTTTGAATTTGATAACTTCTACATTCCTCTTCAGGTAGAAAAGTTGCGTATGTTCTAATAATATGGAATTTGTTTAATTTTTTTTTCTCACAAAAATCGTTTTGTTTGCTATCAGTATGTTTTTGTCAAAGGTGTTTTTTTTTTGTATAAAATATTCTGGCTTCAATATATATGAAAGTTTTGGTTACTCCATACCGGAATAGTCTGATTCTACGATAACTAGCTAGGCTTAGGTAATGCTGAGAATTTGAGTTAGTTTATAGCTCTAGTATTAGGAGTCTGTGGAGTTCATTACTACCAAGCTGTACTGATTTATTAGATTGTGCGCTTATATAATTGGTTGTTGTACTTTTGCAGTCATGGCAGCACCTGAAGGTTCTCAGTATGACACTCGTCAGTTTGATATAAAGATGAATGAAGTGTAAGAATTTCTATCTTTTTGTCAACTTTTTAAAGTATGTGTCTTGATTTACAACCACCTTTTGTTCGGCAGTGACGGTGGGGCGCATGTGTTTTCTACTGATGTATTTTTGTGCTTTAATATGGGGTTAAAGTACTGTGGTGCTAAACTGCTAATGTATGGTGACTTTTGTTGTTGCAGGCTTGGAGTTGATGGACAAGAATTCTTTACGTCATACGATGAAGTTTTTGACAATTTTGATTCCATGGGTTTGCAAGAAAACCTGCTGAGAGGCATTTACGCTTACGGTAAATAATCACTCCTTTTTCCCCCTCATGGTATACATGTGAATTATTTGGTGAATTATTTGGCTCATGGTTGTTCTGTATCCAGGTTTTGAAAAGCCCTCAGCCATTCAGCAAAGGGGAATTGTCCCCTTCACTCAGGGTCTTGATGTGATCCAACAGGCTCAATCTGGAACCGGAAAGACAGCGACCTTCTGTTCGGGTATCCTTCAGCAGCTTGATTATGGTTTGACCGAGTGCCAAGCCTTGGTTCTGGCACCCACGCGTGAGCTTGCCCAGCAAATTGAGAAGGTCATGAGGGCACTTGGAGATTATCTCGGGGTGAAGGTGCATGCCTGTGTTGGTGGAACTAGTGTCAGGGAAGACCAACGCATCCTGTCAAGTGGAGTTCATGCTGTTGTTGGAACTCCCGGTCGAGTTTTCGACATGCTAGGGAGGCAGTCACTTCGCCCCCATAATATCAAGATGTTTGTTCTTGATGAGGCTGATGAAATGCTCTCACGGGGTTTCAAGGATCAGGTCTGTTCACAAGACAAACTCTTATCGGTTCAACAAACGAAACAAACTCTTACTTAACAAACTCTTTTTTTGTTGTTTTCCAGATCTATGATATATTTCAGCTTCTTCCACCAAAGATCCAGGTTGGTGTGTTTTCTGCCACAATGCCACCAGAGGCCCTGGAGATCACAAGGAAATTCATGAACAAACCTGTGAGGATCCTTGTGAAGCGAGATGAACTCACCCTGGAAGGAATTAAGCAATTTTACGTCAATGTGGATAAGGAGGATTGGAAGCTTGACACGCTCTGTGATCTTTATGAAACTTTGGCCATTACTCAGAGTGTCATTTTCGTGAATACTAGACGTAAGGTTGATTGGTTGACCGACAAAATGAGAAGCCGTGACCACACAGTCTCAGCCACCCATGGAGACATGGATCAGAACACCAGGGATATCATCATGAGGGAATTCCGTTCTGGGTCTTCTCGTGTGTTGATCACCACTGATCTTTTGGCTCGTGGTATTGATGTACAACAAGTCTCCCTTGTTATCAACTATGATCTGCCTACCCAGCCTGAGAACTATCTCCATCGTATTGGTCGTAGTGGAAGGTTTGGAAGGAAGGGAGTTGCAATCAACTTTGTCACAAAGGATGATGAGAGGATGCTGTTTGATATCCAGAAGTTCTACAATGTGGTAGTGGAGGAGCTGCCTTCAAATGTTGCTGATCTCCTCTAAAGCGACTTTATTGTGCTTCTTGACGACTGCGGGCTTCTGCTTAGTAAGTGCTACTTGACGTTTCTTCCTCGAGTCATTCTGGTCCTTTCCCCTGCCACCTCCACCATTTAATGTCTCTCACTTGTATTAATTATAGGTCTAGTTCTTCAATTTGTCGTTGTCGGAATGATTATTTAAATGGTACAAGTACATTTGCAATGCGAAATCCATCATTGCCTGAATCGGTGTGGTGGCTAATGTTGCTTACTTTCTAGCTGCTAAACTTCCTAATGTATGTACTTCGGTTTCTTAGTTTTCCTTTGTTTCCAACTTTGCATGTTTCAATATGCATGCTCACAATAGCCAAAATTGACTAGTAGGTAATTTGGTGTGTATATATATACACAGATTTTTCAGAGCAAGGCTTTGTTTTGGAAAAATAGAGCGAATTTCTGATTTTCACAAGATTGAAAAAGTTATTCGAAAATTAAAATAAATTATTTTTTAGATTATCACTGGAGGATCACGATTGCAAAAAATTAGTCAAATCGAAGATGATTTAATAATTGATCATCACATTCAACTTTTAATAAATACAGTTAATTCGATATAACCTAAAATTTTTAACGTAATAATTAAATGGTTAAATCATTTCTTATTGGGTTGATTTTTTTTATAAATATAATCGTCTAATAATAATTTAAAGAATGAGTGGTTTCAATCGTCGAACACTTTTATCAATCTTATAAAAGTTGAAGTTTCGTTCCATATTTTTAAAGCGAAACTTCGTTTTTGATAGAGACTATTTATATTCGACCTCTTTTGATTTTGAGTTAAATCAGCTGTATGGGGACTGGCGGTGGAAATTTATTCTCCGTCCTTGAGTGACAGAAGTTTCTGATTTCGTGGTATTTGTTTTGCTTTTCGGGTTTGCTTTGTTGTCAAGGGTCGACGAGACCCTCATTATGAACTGTTATGGTCCTTATCTAGATCTCTTTGACCTCGCAATTTTGGAGGCCAGTTGGGATTATGGGTCTTCTACTCTCCTGTGAGACCCATTGTATACACAGATAAATTGGTCTGGTCCTGCTTGTCTTCTTAATTAAGGTACGGCAGTTGGGTATGTCACAGCAGGTGTGGTGATTTCTTACATGAGATTTATTCCCAATGGGGTCACATTTGAAGTCTTTACCGACTGAAAAAAAAATAGTCTACATCCTTTGCCGGGTCCGTATATCTACCGCCTCTTTAAACAAGCATTGTCATGACATGTTTGCATGTCGCCGAGGACCTCTTCAGTTTGGCCGACCTTATTTCACGACTCATACATTGAAATCTAGAAATATATGCTCTAGACCGGAGATGGCCTAATTTTTTGTCACGAGCCTCATTATCCTATCCGATTGAATTTCATCACTGAAAACACAACCGACTAACTTGTTTACGCCGTCTCGCAATCAATCAATGTGAAGCAAAAGTCGGGCGATCTTGACCAAATGCAATGATTAATAATAGACTAATTATTATTGAAGAAAATTGTATCAACAATGTTTTCTGGAGTGCGCTTTTTAAGTTAGTTCTCGCACTCTCCAAGTGATCAATGTAGTATCTGAACCAAATTTTGCAATATTCCTAGTACTTCCGTCAATTTGATAATGTGACTAGTCGTAGACTCAATTTTGGTCTAGCCACATCATCAAATTGACGGAGGTACTAGGAATATAGTGAAAATTCGATTCAAGTACTATATTGATCACTTTTTTTTTAAGTTTACATTAATCACTTTGAGAGTGTGGAAACTAAATTGGCGCACTATAGTCCATACACTATTGGTGCAATTTTATCTTATTATTGATATAAAGCAAACCAAAACGAATAGAAGATCTCTTTTTAAAGCCTCATTAATAGAGTTGACACAAAAAGTAAAGTAAACCTTGGCAAAATAAGCTAACCTAAACTTATTGACCACATAAAATGTGGTCGTTTTTTTATTTTTGTTGTAGGATGGATAAACTGATAGACTGTAAACTTTAACTCTTTCATTGATAGAATGTCTTAAATATAGGCTGATACAATCTGTTACAATCAATGTCCCAATATAATAGAGATTCTTTATATCTCTATATAATCTCGTTCGTATCTAATTAGGACAAGATATGCATCGAAACTTACGGAGAATAAATCTCCTTAAACACTCTCCCTAGTGTCGATAGCCTAATGAATGATGCATAACCTGTTGCCTCACTAAAAACCTCACCAAGCAAACAAAAACCTCATGGATAAAATAAAATCTTGGTCTAAGGGAAAAATAGTACAATGCATCAACTACAAATGCTACTACATGTGTCGTAGACTTCCCCTGATATCTACAAAAATGTAACTCCCCCTTACTGTAAACTCAGTCATGGAGTTCAGATAACCTGCACATACCAATACATCTCACATGTTTCACAAATGTAGATTTAGATAATGACTTGCTAAACAAGTCTGCAACGTTATCCGCCAAACATACCTGCTTCACATAGATAACTGCTGCTATTGCTGATTTGTAGTACTTTGGCAAAATGAATTAAGTATGACACCCTTAGTGTAACCCAACTTCATTTGTTCAATGTAAACTGCATTACCTCAAAAATGCAAGTTGGTGTTGTCATAGTATATGATAATCCACTAGACCTTCGAATATGATATAAAACTGTCCTAAACCAGACACACTCATCAATCGCTTCATACAAAACTTTAATCTTTAGAATAGTTTGAGGAAGTAGTAACAAGGGTTTACTTTGTTGTTCTCCAAGAAATCTCCATGTTCCCCATGATGAATACATAACCTGTTTGGGAACGTCCTTTATGTGGGTCAGAGAGGTACCCAGCATCAACAAATCCAACCAACACATCAACTGATGTTTCCGAATAGGGGAATGCATTAAAACTGCTCACAGCAGGGGAGAAGTTCGACGGGTCGAAATCCTCACTCGACGGGTCGAATGAATGGTTATGTTCGATTCAGTGTACCAATTTCGACGAGTCGAAACCTTTCCTCGACGGGTCGGGAAATGCCATTGGGTTATCAGAGATTGCTCCCTTCGATGGGTTGAATCATTTACTCGAGGGGTCGAAGGAGTCAGAATTTGTGTGTTGTGACTCAACCATCCATTTTCCAGAAATTTCAGATTTCTCTCTGTACTCTTTGTAAGGGAAGAATAAACCACAAGTCAGTGGATCACTTCAAGTACCTGAAGATGTGTTTTACTCCATTCTAATGACTTTGATTAGGCGCATACTGAGAAAGAAATGTCTGAATGTGTGCATTAAGCTATATTTAATCAAGCTCTAACCGCACTAAGATATGAAATCTTAGCTCCAAAAGTTCCTCACCATTATCTCTTCAAATGAAATTGATCCTTTTGGTTTTCAGACTGCAAACAACTATTGGTGTACTAATAGGGTGTGCTTTATCTATTGCCTGATTAGACATAAGCAAACTGGTGAATAAGAATTCAATCAACTTGATATTTCGTCTCAAAATCAAGACTTAATCGAGTCCTGCCAAAGTTTCATCTCAAATAGCTTGTTCATCTACTGAACATGCATGGGTATAACTTTTCATTCTTGTATCCCTTCCCAGTCAAGTAGTCTCACTAAGACGTGTATACCACATCCTACTGGATTGCTTCAATCCATATAGTGAACGTCTCAATCTAATTACATGAGCACTCCGTGGTTTAGAGTTACTTGAATTAGGTAGAACCATGTCGTCCGACACTCTCATGTATATCTCTGAATTAAGATCCTCATAGAGATATACTGTAACCATATCTATAAGTTGCATACTTAGTATTTTGGACACTACTAAACTGATAAGATAACAGAAAGTAATGATGTCCATGACTAGAGAATCCATCTCCTCATAATAAATATTAGGGCGTTTGGGAAAATTTTTGTGTCACAAGTCTAGCTTTATACCGCATGACTTCATTTATCTCATTACGGTTTCAAACAAAGACTCATATGTGTCTAACCGGCATACCATTCGATGGCCATATCATTACCATATTGAAAAATTGCCATGTGTAAGAGAGTCTAGTTCAACATAGATTGCAACTTTCCATATCAGTCAATTTTCTCTACATTAACTTTTGACAATCTGCAACAGAGCAATCTTCTACTTCATCGTCGTCAATTTCTCATCGACGGGATAAGTAAATGCATCATCAACGAACCTGAATGTATCATCCATAATAAAGCTAGCATTTTTTTAACTTTGTGAGATTACTTTATTTATTGACATCATCATTGACTATGTGGCGTCCCCCAGTGTTTGTTAATGTCAACTTTTAGACACATTTACAGTCAGAAACAATCTCATATGTTGATGATAAATAGTTGTGCCTTGATGGTTTGCCTTTTTATCGGCGGCTCATCAGTGGATTTTGACCAATGCTACACCCCCATTATGGGCAAGAGAAACACTACATTGCCTGGGTGTTGTGTTAACTTGCCAAATTTCAGGGACTTTTAACCTTGCATGACTTGCAACATGTATAACTGATCCCGTCATTCTCATGATATCAGTAAAGAGGTTAGACATATAATCTGCTATTTTCTGAAGATTAAGAATACACACTTCAATCTCATATTGAGATGTGCGGGGATCTTGATAAGACATAGTGGGGGCATGCCACATCAATTTTTTACGTTTAACCATAATGGAAACCATTTGTATCTCCCCCTAACGGCGGAGATTATGTCTCATCACAGTGACTATCTACAAAACTAGTAGTAAAGAGATCTCATGTTAAAGGTTCTGAATGGCGGACGAACGTTGGTGAATCATAACCAACATAAATGTATAATCGTTGTTGATGACCCATTTTTGTACGCAGTGGAAGCGTAGTAGGCACATGTACCGCGCAACCAGAGATGCGTAGATATGAGATATCATGCTCATATCCAGTTACCAACTGGTACACACTAGATAGTTGGCAGTTTGTGGGTATCAAGTGAATAAGCATAGTTGCATGTAATATTGCTTATCCCCAAGCAGATACCAGCAAATTAGTATGCATAACCATTGCTCTAGCCATAAGCTTTAACCGCTTGATTTTTGCCTCTGCTAAACCGTTCTATGAATGAACATGGGAAACTGAGATATTTAACAACAATCCCAATCAACATGCAATAATCAACAAAATATTTCGATGTAAACTCTTCTGTATTAAACCAATCTGAATGACCTGATTAAGTTGTTCAGGTAGTGAGCCCGAAGCTGAATAATATGTGCTAGGATTTTTGCAAATGCAGTCTACCATGTGGATTGGAGAGACGTATGACCTATGCGTCGATGCGGAAATCAAAATCATATATATACAGTCCGCATACCGGCTTGATTGATCCACAAATATATTATTGGAATCTGGGAAGGAATGGAAGTTGTGTTTACAACCAAATAAGATTATGTATGTAACTTTGCTAATGAACGAGCTTTGCAAAATGAGCAATATACATTGGATATGGTCATAAAAGCATCTGGTGAAAAAAACGCACAACGCCACAACGGTACTTTACTGGGATGGTGCTGCACTAGTCTTGGGAGACCGAGCCTAGGCCAAGTGGAGTTATTCCAGCCCCCCATCTAAATCGATGGTCTTAGGTATTTCCACATGCTACTTTGCTCTAGAGAACAGATGTCCATGAGAGATTATCAATATGTGAATCATCAAAATGCAAAAAATTATATGAGGCTAAGTCATACATAGTAATATAAGTGACTGCATTAGATTCAATGATCCAAACCATAGTAAGATATGAAACACTACAAATCCTTATAAACTTCTCCAGATTGCGCCATTGGCAGCATTCTATAGAGATTGGACACAAGACTCAGTTTCATTCTCACAATATTATTTCAAGTGAAAACCGTTGGCACAAATGTTTTCAAATATGAGTAAGGTTCAAATGACCATTAGGCGCGTATAACACTCAATCTCACTATCATATATCAAAAAACCAATGTCAATCAATCTGTCTTAGAACCCAAGACATAGCAAATACTTTAAGTGAATACTTAAAGATTTCAAAAGGGTGTAATCCTTATAGAGTGTTGATATGGTATAATAATACCTAAACACAACTGATGTATAACAACATCTGACCGGTCGAAATGACCGTTGTATATTAAGTTCTGTAGCATGACAAAACTAAGGTAAAACCACATCTAGTGCTGAAATTTAGGTCGAAAATTTTTTTTCCATCTTTTTTCAAGAAAATCGATGTAAGATACATCAAAAATACCACAAAACCGAATATAACCTTCGACAGGTCGAAAAAACCCAAAATAGATTTTTGATTTTTCGATACCAAGTTTTCAACGGGTCGAAAGGTTGTCCAGGGATATACATTCGACGGGTCGAGCAAATTGTCGACAGATCGAAGGAAACCTAAAACCAATATCGATTTTCCGATATCTAGATTTCGATGGGTCGAGCACATTTTTTGACGGGTCAAAAGTGTGTCCAGAAGCATACATTTGACGGGTCGAGGAGAATCATGTCTGGTCGAGGAGAATCTCGACGGGTCGAAGAAAATCTAAAATCAATATCAATTTTCTGGTATCTATATTTCGACGGGTCGAGCACATTTTTCGATAGGTCGAAAGTGTGTCCAGAAGCATACATTTGACGGGTCGAGGAGAATCTCGATGGGTCGAAGAAAACCTAAAACCGATATCGATTTTCCAATATCTATTTTTTCGACGGGTCGAGCATATTTTTCGACTGATCAAAATTGGACATAAACCAAGACAGGAGAAAACATTTGACGGGTCGAAAATTTTCTGAGATCAAAATATCCGCTTTTTCATGTCTCGTTTGTACTGTATCATTGTGTCATTATGCCATATAAAATTATAAAGATCGAACGATACACTGCATAAGTAGTGAAATAACACTCTCAACACTTTCATAAACAAAAAAATTGTGAAATTTCATTACTCGCCAACAAGTAAAAATTACATCATAGATGTCTTATTCCAAAAATTATGACTTAAAAACACAAAGTCTCGAACCATGACTAAACCAAGTCAAAAACAAACCACGACTAAAACCACGTCAAAAATAGAGCTATACTTGATTACATAGCAAAAACTTGAGCCTAATACAGACTACTCAAAAAAAAACTGCAATCTCCAGACTTGCTTTTGTATTGTCTGTTATTATATGATTGGCTTTACCAAAATCTTCCATCTCGTTGTCTTCAAATGAAGTTAGTCTCATATGCCAAGTATCATGTGTACTTTTTGTAGGTATTTTGAACATCCGTGGGTGCACAATATTGTTTGTGCATGTGCTTGGTAGAACCACATCTATAATAAGATGACCAACTCGAATTAGAAGCAGAATTTGAAGAATTTCTCCCATTCCTAGAATCGGAATTATTCTTGTTGGAGTTATGGCTATTGTCTTGGTGAGTCCAAATCAAGTTTCGACTATATGCTTTACCACGAGCTTTGCCTCGTCCGCCATTTCCACCAAGGTTATTGTTTGGCTTAGAACAACTGTTCATCTTATCCTTATGTGTCTTCCCACCAATGTTGTACGACTCATGGATATTTTTAGTACCGGCTGGCCGAGCATTATTGTGGAGAAGATTCTCGCGATACCGCTCTTTCTTGGCCAACTAACTCATGAGATCACTAAAGGATCTTAGTCTTCCTTACTCATAATCCGTGCGATATTGACCAGCAACTATGTCACGTGTATCACACGCTTTCCTTAAGAACTTTTACGCCGCCCACAGCCTTGTATGACGTTGTTCTCCCAGGATAAGACAACTTCAAAGTTTTGTACCACAGCACAAGAACTTCTCTTCGAACTGAGGAATACATTTCTCTATCACCGGATTTTGCTCTGAGTTGAGAGAGGGAGAGAGGTGATCAGAAGAGGAGATTGCTTTTGATGGGATCAAGAATGAGGGTGTGGAATGCCTCTATTTATACACGTTAGGAAGGGTTGATCATCACTGCTTGAAACCAAAACCGGCCACTTTCCTGAGTGCAAAAAGAAACTTGTGCGGCCTGACCCAAATCGGAACGGCATTCGTGTCCGCAGGACGTGGGCGCACATAAGTCCATACTCATTCATCCAAGATTTGCACCCCCTGCGCGCGTGAGAGAGAGCCTCTCTACTCACTTACTCAAGGGATACTATGATGCAATCATATATAAAGACTTCCACATTTCTAATTTCTCCCATGTGGGATCACATTCCTTCCTTTTGTTTCAAGTAGTCATCTTTGGGTGACAATTTCTCATTCACCAATTAACCAATTTAAACAAATAAATACATAATCTTTATGTACTCTTGTAGGAGAATACAAATTCATGTTTCCCTCACATTAAAATTAAGTGCAACACACTTAATTATTTTGTTTAAATTGTCACTTTAAAATTGTGGAAAACCACCATTTTCCAACAAAAACCACACCCAGAAACCTTGACGAACCATTACATATGATCGATTTTCCTTCTTTTTTTTTTCTAAACATTGACTCCCCTAGGACCGTCACTTATACTCTATGGATATAAGTCCATAAGAACTAGGACATAGATATGCAATAATCACAAGCACAATAATCACAATCCTAGATCTAGGGTGTTGCAAGAAATAAGCTTTACTCCTAGATCTATAGATTGATGATTTAGAAATGTTTACCTTGAGAGTGTTATGCTCGGTATGAAAACTTCGTTGTGAAAGAAGTTTGAAGAAAGGAAACACGTCCACGAACTTCTAGCAGAAGGATGATTCTTTCTTCTTTTCGGGCGGACTGACCTTCGTGCACTCAATCAACCATAACTCTCTCTAGACACATTCGAATTGAGATTTTCAAGATGTTCTGGAAACTAGACATCTGAAAATTTTTGTGCATAATTTTATCTCCCTCTGGTTCATCCTGGTATTCTCGAAATTCTCTGTCGAAGTTGGATATTTTGCACAGACACGATTTTTGCTGGAAAAACAGAGATTTCGGGAGAAAAAGACGCCGATAGGTGGTGATCGGCGTTGAAGGAGGAGCTGCCGACAATGAGAGTTTTAGGGTTAGGATTTTTTTTTTTGTGTGGTGATGACTAACTATCAACTCAGAGCGTGTTGATGACGTGTTAAATAATGAATAAACTGATAGATTGTAAACTGTAAATCTTTTATTGATAGAATGTCTTAAATATAAACTGATATAATCAGTTACAATCACTATCTTAATATAATAGAGATTCTATGTATCTCTATATAATCTAATCCGTATCTAATTAAGATAAGACACGTACTAAAAAATACGAAATAAATTTTCTTAAATAATTTTTAAATAAAATAAATTTCTCCTGGTTTAATTGTTTTTAGGGGTACCGGGAAGAAAGGACCCGGAATTGAAGGGGTTGGTCCCTCTCTTCTCTCTTCTCTCTTCTCTCTTAATCTTCTGATAGATTTTCTCAAAGCCAATATCTTTTTCGATCGCTTTCTATATCACTCTTCCCTACATGATCGTCATCGTCATCGTCATCTTCATCACCGATTCTCTTTTTCTGTATTCGCAATTTGTCGGTTTGTAATATTAACACCGCCTCAGCTCTCCCACACATTCGTTGCCACCACTTCGCCTATTTTTCCGCCACATGCAACTCACCAACCAATTCTCTCCTCCATTCTAAAACAAACCAAAACTCATTCTCTCTCTCACTATTCAATTTTGCTCATTTGAGTATCAGAAGGTGTTACTATTTCTGTGGCTGTGGAGAATTGTGGTGTGGTTATGGTGGTTTCAGATTCGTCCGAGGGCGCGGTGGTCACTCCGGCGACGATGATCGAGTCGTTGGATCTGCGGCGGAGGCCGATCGCTAGAAGCGGCGACGCGGATTCGGAATCAAAGGACGACGGCGTCGGAGGCGGGAATTCCACTACCACCAGTGAGGACTCGGTCCCGGCGGCGGCGAAGATCAACGGCGACGACGAGATTCATAAGGCGGGGACTACCGAAGCTGCTGTAGAGTCGGTTCACGGCGGAGGGGAAGAGAAGAAGAAGAGCGGTGGAGAGGATCGAGGCTCCTCCGGTGCTAAATTCGCTTACCGGCCGTCGGAGATTCTGGCGCACCGGAGGATCAAAGAGAGTCCTCTTAGCTCCGACGCCATTTTCAGACAGGTGAGTCATTTGCAGCTCTTAGATTGTGAAATTTGGAAATGCTAGCTTGAATTCTGGAGATTAGTGTAAAATTGTGTTCGTTAAGTTTGTTAAGAAACTGTTACTGCTTGTAAGCATTGTGATTTAGAGAGTGTGTATGATCCTAATTGCTAGTTTTACAGAGCCATGCAGGACTCTTCAACCTGTGTATAGTAGTACTTGTTGCAGTAAACAGCAGGCTTATCATCGAAAATTTAATGAAGGTTAGTTGGCCGAATTGAATATATTTGCTGTCTCTTTGATTACTTTTTAATTATTATAGCATTTAGAGTACGCTGCTTTCTATTTCTTACTGTATTTGAACTTCTTGCAGTATGGTTGGTTGATTAAAACTGGCTTTTGGTTTAGTTCAAGATCATTGCGAGACTGGCCCCTTTTAATGTGTTGGTAATGCTTTGTGTTATCTCTGCTATGCTCCTTTGCTACAATTTGTGCTCATCATTTCATTTTTTCTTCACACTTAAATTTGTTTTATATGTACTCTGTTTCTTTGTATCTTGCTTTCACTTGCAGCCTTACTCTTCCTGTTTTCCCACTTGCCGCCTATCTAGTTGAGAAGTTAGCAATTCAAGATCGTTTAAAAGAATCTGTGAGTAATCAGTTTTATGTTGGTTTACAAGGACAGTTCCCCAAGTACCAGGAATGATTGACATGTTTTACTTTTGAGCTCTGAATTTTAATTTTCCGCTTTAACATTACAGACCACTGTTTGTCTTCATATCGCCATTACCACAACTTCACTTCTGTATCCGGTTCTTGTGATTCTCAGGTTAGATTTCATATTAAATTGAATTTTCCTTGAACAATACTATTCTTTATATCGTCATTACTATTTTTATATTCAACTGCAGATATCTGTGAGTGTTCAGTGAAGATGGTCTTTCTGATCAATAACTTCAATATCTGCAGGTGTGATTCTGCTGTTTTATCTGGTGTCACATTGATGCTCTTTGCTTGCATCGTGTGGTTGAAACTTGTTTCCTTTGTCCATACAAACTATGACTTGAGAACGGGTGCCACGGGAATTGATAAGGTAGGAACAAGGTTCTGATTTGAATTTTCTGAGAAGGTATGGAATTAGCCGCGAGGATCGTCTTTTCAGGCCTGTTTTGAAGAGTAAAGAAAGCCATAAATGAATGGCAATTCCTTTATCTATAGATTTTTCACCTGCAATGATCTGAACAATTATTTCTTGTTCTCTTGATAAGTGATTACTGTAATTGATCTATCCCTTGTTTGATGTTAGGTGGATGTTGTGCCTGGTCCTCCGAATGGGGATTGCTCGCATGATCTTACCTTGAAAAGTTTGGCTTATTTCATGGTTGCTCCAACACTGTGTTACCAGGTAATTCCATTTTCAAGTATGTGCCTAGTGTTTGATTTCATTTGCTTTTCACTTTTCTTTTTCCTCTTCGTGTTTTCATTTTATATAAAAAAGGACAAGGAAAGACCACTTCATGCATTACAAATTTTATGAGTATTTGGCCTAATTTAGAAACCGTCATGCAGTGAGGTAACTTTATGATGTGATAGTGTGAGTCAAACAAGCTTTCATTCTGCTTTATTTATTGTCTTGCCTTTACTGATGAATTAACACATGAATTATTTTGATTGTAGACTAGTTACCCCCGTACCCCATGTGTTCGGAAGAGTTGGTTGTCCCGTCAATTTGTCAAGTTGTTCATTTTTACTGGAGTGATGGGATTCATGATAGAACAAGTAAGTTTTCAGTTTCTAACTAGTGTTGCTCTTTCGTATCCTTTTGATAATTGAAGAAGAGTGACATATGTGTTTGTCTACAATCTGCAGTACATTAATCCTATCATCAAGAATTCACAACATCCCTTGAAGGGGAACTGGTTATACGCAATAGAGAGGGTTTTGAAGCTTTCTCTGCCTTGTCTATATGTGTGGCTATGCATGTTCTATTGCTTTTTTCATCTCTGGTGCATCTCTTAATTTGTTCTTTGCACTTCCATGTCTGCTCGCCTTTTTTTTAGAAATCTTGCTTACATGTGGTGTATCTAATCTAGGTTAAATATTCTAGCTGAGCTTCTTTGTTTTGGTGATCGAGAATTTTATAAAGATTGGTGGAATGCAAAAACAGTTGAGGAGGTAGGTTTTATGTCCTTCCAAGTACAAGAATATTTTGTTTGCTTACACTAATATGTTGACATGAAATTTCTGACAATTGACTCTTTTTTTTCTTTTCTTTTTTAAATCTTCTGGCTATTTGGCTATCATCAGTATTGGAGAATGTGGAATATGGTATGTATGTTAACTCGCACTTTGTTGTTTTCTGTACTTTTTTACATGTATATTCATTAGTAGGATAGATTATGTTTTGGATCCACCATTTTTGTTGTATATGATGGAAGATAGATTCTATGTTTGGTTTCTATCTGATATTTTAGATTGGTTTTTAATGTCAAGTTTCTATTCTTTCGAATATGAGAATGGGTGGATTCACAGTTGCGCTTGCACCGTCATGGATATCACTTGTATAGTTGCATGTAGTTTGTTAATATGTATACACTACATCTTCAAACGATTGCTACTGTTATATTTGTATTAATCATGTCTATTGACTTCAGCCTGTGCATAAATGGATGGTTCGCCATATCTACTTTCCTTGCTTGCAATATGGAATACCAAAGGTATTTTTTTACCTTAATATCTTGAGCGAGTATTATTACAATTTTGTCGTTCTCAAAAAAAAAATGATTCAAGTTTCAAGTTTGACTAATTCCATATTAAACATTCTTTCTGTCATCTTTTTATTCAGGGAGTTGCAGTCGTGATTGCCTTCCTAGTATCTGCTGTATTTCATGAGGTATAAAGTTTTGTTTTGTGTAATTTATTTCTTTCAGATTTAAAATCTCTCCATTTGAGTGTGGGAGTTGTGGACAGTAAGACTCCGGATATTGATGCATTATTATCATTTATGGAAATCGAGAGTGGAGATGACTGAAATGGTTGCTATTTATGCCAACCCATCTAGGAGTCTAGAAGCAAGACTAGACGATCTTGATAATCAGTCCTAGTAACTTGATAAGAATGGAATACACACAATGTTTAACGCAGGTTTGCCAAAGATGTTTTGGGCGGATGTGATTAAGATTATTTATACACCATGTCATAAGAGTGAATCCCCTTATCAGGACATGTGCAGAGCCTCTGGAATGTTGTCATGTGTACTATGACATTTGTCTTAGCCAACACACAAGAATTATAGCATAATAGCATGTTTGCTATTCAATTATATGAGGATCAGTCATTACGTTCTCCTACTTCTACTTTAGGTGTTGGATGTTTCTTGTATCTGACTTATTACTGATTTGTTGTCATTGTTGGCTCTTGTTCTGTCTATGTTTGCTATCAAATGCCTTTGGTTATAGAATGAGTTGCTTGCATGCTCCAAATCTTCTTTGTTAATTCTTGTGCAGCTATGCATTGCTGTTCCTTGTCATATATTCAAGTGGTGGGCCTTTGCGGGAATTATGTTCCAGGTATAACTATTAAAAAATTTGTAGGATTTTTTACTTCAGGTAGATGTTATTTTGGACTAGTACTCTTACATCCATAGACGATACTGATAATACTCATTGAAGTTCGATTCTTTTTACTTTCTTTTATCACAGGTACCTCTGGTCTTGATCACAAATTACCTGTGGGAAAAATTCCAGAACTCAATGGTATGTCTTATTTAAAAATAATCTTTGTCCTAGGTTACTCACATTGTTGTATCTCTCCCCCAATTTGGCCAATTATATTTTGTTTTTGCAGATAATGGTTTTCCTTATTATACTTTGTGATTATGTTATATTGATGTCCAGGTTGGAAATATGATCTTCTGGTTCAGTTTCTGCATTCTTGGTCAACCCATGACTGTGCTTCTGTATTACCATGACTTGATGAATCGGAAAGGAGCAAACTGGTGAATTTACAACCCCGTCCAACGAATCAATCCATAGTTGTAGAAGCAATTTTGTCCGTTTGACATATTCCTGCTTTATAGTTGCCACCAGGCAAATTCCTGTGGCAATATGCTGCTGCTGGTGACCATGCATGCAATCTAGTGATCCATAAAAATGTTCATCTTAGAGCCAAAAATTTTGACAATTCAATTCATCCCGTATACAAGCTTAAAATGTAGTGACTACCAGCACTGTTACCTAGTGTTTCTTTTTCTTCCGATCTACAGTTGGTCGGAAATTTGTAAATGGTTTCGTGTTCAATCAGTTTATTCTTCCATTGCTTTGTTCTCTCTGGATGACCTACAGTAGAAATGTTTTAGCCTTCACTGGAAAACCACAGGGAGAATGTACTTTCCAGTAGAGATTTTCTAGTTCCCATCATGTTTACAAATTTCGATGGCCGATATTCAAATTCTTTACTTGGTCAGAAATCTCAGAATTTGTCACGTGACAGTCGAGTGACTTTGACCATTTTCTACGGAAATACCAGGTGCACTTGGAACCAATTCACACCTCTGTAACACCGCCACTTAATAAATTTTGACCCAAAACTTTTGACCACAGTAACAAAAACACCTCTCTTCTCGCTCTCTCTCCTACGGCCGGCAGCCTCATCTCGAAGTTTGTAGCCGCCAAATTTTCCTCGCCCAGTCGCCATGAAGCAGGAGCCACGCGCCCTCGTCCGAGCTCATGACCCGCCCCCGTCGCTCCTCCATGACGATCTCAGTCTCGTCGATCTCCCAACCACTTCGACCTCCTCCATTCCTTGCCCACCGCCGCGTCGCACCCACTGGCGGCGAGGAAGAAGATGAATTGAACAGTGGGCTTTTAGGTTGAATTTGAAGACTACCATGTCGTCGACCGAGAAGAAGACTTAAACCCATGCCACGCCATCGTGGGCTTTTAGGATATTTCCTTTCTTTATTCTCTCTCTTGTAAACTTCACCACGTGTGTACAAGGGGGCGTAGGTCTCTTCATTCTCTATTCGACTATTTCTCTATTTTTGTTATTTTATTTTAATGGTAAAAATAATAAGATTTTAAAAATTTGACCGAAGAGCGTGAGAATTATTAGTATTATTGCATTTATTTAAAGGACTATGACACGTACGTATATCAAAGAAAATATCACATGCATTCATTTGAAAATGTATTAGGTGACTAACATTAATTAAAATAGGTTGAAAACTATTGCAAGTATCTTACGGGATACCTTGAAATCCCAAAACGAACTTTGAAGTTACTAAACTTATAGAGTACACAACATCAACACAGTCGCTATTTTCCCTGAGATTTTGAAGAGGCAATTTAGATATGGGTTATATTCTAGTAGGCAAACCATATTCTACCATACAATAACGCAAAAGAAATAAACACAAACAATGAAACCATCACTAACCAATGAAACCAATGAAAAGTTGACATATTTGCAAGCCGTATAATTGAAACTGAATAAAAACAAACGTGAGTCTCTTCCTGGTTGTTCCACTCATCTCCGCCTCCGCAGGGCTTAAATCTGCTGCATAATTGAATAAGCTGTCGTACTTGACACTTTCATCTTCACTTTCTTTCTCTTTCTTTTACATCGTCGAAAGAGATAAGATTTTACTATTTTTTTAGAACTGTGAGAAACTGAATGTAAACTGCAGCAGTTTTTCTTTTTGTAGAACGTATAAACAGACAGGAGAAGGGAAAGTGGGTTTGGTTTTACCTTCTTACTATTTTTCTTTTCTTTTTTGTAATTAGAAGAAGTTAACAATGAAAAAGGTATCTCATGGAATTTTTAAAATTTAACCTTAACATGATTTCGCATAATTAATAGAGATTTTTATTAGAAATTCAAAAACGCTTTTAGGCAATTTAAAAACAATACTAAACAGGTCCTTAGTTACCTTGCTAACTCCTTGCAGGTTTTTTAATTAATAGAGATCTGCATACTTCGGGAATGTGACATCTCTTCTTTCCATGGGAAGTCATTAACCATGACTGCAATGTGCCTACACCACGTCAAATAAACCAACACCTGCAATTCATCATGAAGTCATTTAAACTAAATGTATAGCATTAACTTTATCACAAAACATGCATACATGCATAGAGACTAAGTACGTATGTTATATTCATACCCATGGCAAATCAAGTGATCAATAAACTTACGAACACCATTACACCAACCTCGATCACTCCACTATCTGGTTTCTTACATATTCCCACCGCTTAGTAAGTTACCGTTTTCAAACACCAAGTCTTGATTTTCCTGCCTATTATGGCAATCGGGTTCATCTTGTACTTTATATATTTGACTATATTCCTGCACGCCAAACCTCACTTTTTACAAATAAATTCCACTGTCCTCTATGCCAATTCCTTAGTTTGGACCTATCGTCCTCCTTCTTTGATTTCTTCACCGTGCCTGGCACAGTGACACCATCGATATCTTCCTCTTCTTTTGAAAACTGTGGCTATAAACTGGTAGCAGTTTTCGATAGTGTATGTATATTGGCTGCAGATAAAAAATCTGAAACGTGGGAATGGGTAAAGGTTATTTGTGATGTTTTTATTCTTTTGCCATTTTCTTTTCAGTTTGGTGATTAGAGGGTAGTTGATAATTCAAGAAAAACGATAAGAATAATGAAAATTTAACCTTAAAGACATTTTGCATAATTAATAGAGATTTGATTACATGAATTTTACATACTTCGTGTTTCATGTTTACGTATAATGATTTATGGGCCTTGATTTATATGATTTACATTTTCGTGTTATTTTTAAATGAAAAAATCTATGATATATTGCTCGTATTTTTCTTTTTCTTTTTATGTTTTTATTTTATTTTTATTTGATCTTGCCCTACCCGAATATTATTTCATGGATCCGCTGCTGCAAGGACTGAAGAGATTTCTGTTAAAACGGAAGAAAAAAAAACTAATTCTTACGTGGTCTACATAATCACAACGCCATCTTCTTCTTTTTATTACTTTTATTTTTTATGATATCTTTACTTTGTTCTTTTTTTTAAGTGATCTTCACTTTATTCTACGTGCTCGACATCTCCTAATTTTAGTTTAAAATGCACACATCCTTTCAATAAAAAAAATGCACGCATATAATGTTGAGTATATATAAATAAATGTACCACAAAATTCAGGTTTTGTGATAATGTCATGGGTATATAGTCATTAGCAAATGTCGAATTTTTCGTTTTTCACTATCAATGATTCAACCATCAAATTGTATGAAATTAACGTATTAATGTTTAAACTTTTCATTGGCTATATATTAACGTATTTTTTTCGATACCAACAGTATAGACAAAAATTAAATTTGTTATTTAAACCATATAAAATCGCTTCTACGTATCCATGTCCGTAGACATCTTCATGCCACATAGTATGCATGTAATGTATGGGTACGTATTGTCAAATGTGATAATTATGTACATATATAATTTTCACTGTGTGGTAATAAAATATTCAAAGTTATATCAAATGTTTTTATTTTAGTGTTAATGTTACGGATTGTATAAAATTTTTGTACCCAACCAATATCTCTATAAAAATAAATTTATTTATTTAAAAATATGTACCGTAAAGTAAAGATTAGAATTTATATACCTCAAAATGGTGGACAAAAAAAGTTGGTCAAACCATTTATCAAATGTAAATATTAAAATTTATATTAAGAAATCTTAATTTAACCTAAATTAATGTGATAAATCAAACATATATTTTTCTTAAAAAAATAATATATATATTTAGATATTTAGATTTATTTATTAATAGTCTCATATATCAAATTTAATTGAGATGAGCTCTTTAGTTAAAAATTCGTACAATGGCACTTAAAGCTGCTTGTTGAAAAAATATATAAAAAATAAACTTTGAATGATTTGTTTATACTATCTTAGAAAAATATATTTAAAATTGCTAGTATTAATAGTTGATTGTTTTTTTTTTAAGAATAACACGTGAGATGTCACTCTCACATATATAAGACAATCAAATGTGAAACACAAGACAAGATTATAAACAATAAGTTTCTTGAGAGAGACGACATAATAAAATATTGTGTAAACTATCATAATAAAATATTGTGTAAATTATCTAGGAAATCAATACTACCTAAACAACCTACAGAATCAAGCCCAGACGATAAGCTCAAATAGTAAACCATAAAACAATAAATCAAAAAAATAGTATCATGACGTTACACGATGCGGGACGATAAACAATACGTATACCACTCAAACTTATTGATTAACTGAAAAATAAAATTAATTCTTAGCAGACGAAGCCCACAGCCACAAGAGTACGGCCCAAAATGTGAAAAACCTCATGGATCCCAAATCCTACGGATCAGAATCCATAAAGATCCAAGCCCATGCACTCCCCAAGCCCATCTAGCCTTAGGGTTTGAGCCCAACTAGAAATTTTTCAAAGCCGAACGCTCAGTGGCAGTCCACCGGATCAGGGTTGACCCGCATCGACACTCCACCATTGAAGCCTTCATATGTCGTTGCCCACATGCACCAGCACCGCTTCTCCAAGGAGATCTAGTGATTGATCGACAAATACGACCAAAACCCATATCCGGCAAACCACCCCGATCAAACTTCACCGGAGAGGGAAACCACCACCTGAATCGAAGCCTTAGGACCCGCAACGGATCAAAAGCCCGATCACAGAAGACCCCTGATGTGGCCCGAATCACCTCAAGAAAACGGGAGCCGCCGGAATCCCAAACCAGACGGCATGGTCGTCTTTGTCCTCCGCTACCGCCGATGGAGGACGAAACCTTAACCTCCACGCTCGCATCCACTTGAAACAAACATCCTGGAACCAGCTTGGTTTAGATGCACAAATAGGAGATCGCTGAAGAGGCTTGTTGTTGCAAACCACGGTACTGGACTGCGAAAACCCTAGGGGTCGAAGTAGTCGCCAGAGCCCTTGACATGGAGATAAGTTAATACTTGATTGTTTTGATCCAGACAAAAAAGAATAATATACACAAATATATGAGGCTAATTTTTTCGTACAAATTATATATAATAATATATCATGAGTATATAAGTATTGTTGAATTTTTTTAATGTATAATCTTCTTATACCAACAATGTAGAGGAAAATAAATTTGTTAATTTGATCTTTGAATTTTGGATAGGGGTTTTAGGATTTGAGGATATGGGTTTGAGATTTAAGTTTTGCGGGTTAGGGTATAAAACTTGGAGATTTGAGTTTTGAGTTTGTAGTTTTAAGTTTTGAGATAGGGTTTAAGATTTGGAGTTTAAAATTTTGGATATTGAATTTAGGATTTAGAGTTTGAAATTTAGAAGTTAAGGTGTAAATTTATTTATTTAATAATAATAAAAATGATAACAATTAATCTCATATTAATTGTTCACCTTGATTAAAATTTATCTCTATTTAATATTTATTTGTTCCGTCAATTTTTTTGACCGTAATAATATTAATGTTAGTGATATAAAAATTAGATCACGTAGCAACTACTCTCTGATGAAGATGCTCTCCATTTTCTATTGTATTTACCACCGACGAAACAAACAAAATCTCAGTCAGCGCGATACCCAATAATTTTCCCGACAATTTTGCCGGTAAAAGTGTCACCACCATCCATTTACTCCCACCAGACACTCACACTCTCATAGACTAGACACTAGTATAGACGACACCGAGAGTCCCAAAGCTCAGATCTTTGAGAGTGAAACCCACCTCTTAAAACAAAACCATGGACGATTTCCGATCCAAATCATATGGCCATGGAAGAATGGAGCTTGATGTCTACTACGGAAACGGGTCCAACAATGTAGCTGCCCCTCCTTCTGGACCCAATAATGGGATGCAAGATCTCAGATGTTACAGTGCCTCCTATGCATACCCACCGCCCAAAACCCAGAACAACATTAACAGCAATGAAGCCAAATTCAACAAGGGTAGCATCAAGTCTGCAAATGGGTCGTCGGGTTCTTCAAAAGGCTGGAGCTTGACAGATCCGGAGCTGCAGAGGAAGAAGAGGGTCGCTAGCTATAAAGTGTACACTGTGGAAGGGAAGCTCAAAGGTTCGTTCAGGAAGAGCTTCAGGTGGCTTAAGGAGGCTTGTGATAGAGTTGTCTTTGGCCGGTAATGGGTTTTGTTTCATTGATCTAGCTTTTCTGAATATATATTGATTGGTTTTTTTTTAATGAATCCGTAATGCGATATTGTGGTGATGAGAAGTATCTTGTATATTCCGAGATTTCGGTTTAATGTGAGATTTTACCAGGTTCTGTTGAAGCATTGATTTTCTTATTAGTATGGCAACATGAGTATTATTATGGTGGTTGCAGTGTTGTAGAATAGGTTGTATTACAGCTCCAAGGCCAATAGGTACGCTGTAAAAGGCTTGTTCTTGTTGGTAGTGGTTACTCACTTTGTGTTATTAAGATCTCTCAGTGTAACGATTTCTTCTGTGCCCCATTCATGGAGTGTGTTTTGGAGGAAGGTAGAGGGTAGTGGATGCAAGTTTTCACAAGAATGCGTTTGAATTGGTTGGGGTCTGATTAGTTTCACTACATTTCATGTTCTGATATAGGGTTAACTTTGGTTGGGACTTGGTAGGTCCTTCTAAGGTCATTGGAAAATCAAGTAATTTATCAAGTGATATAGTTCCTGCCTAGAAAAACCCTATGAATTTTTTTAAGAATGTGTGTAGTTTTTAAAGACTTCAAGGCATCTAATGGCTGTTTCATACAATTCATAAAGCTTAATTTGAGAGCTAGTTCCCCTAGAACTTGTTTGGCCACTCGAAGTTTGTGGCCTGCTCGAGGACTCTGTGATCAGTAACCCGTATACAATGTGTTCCTGACTCAGTTGAGTACAGTAGAACATTATCCAAATCTAGTCAGATCCAAATGTATATACATAAGAAAGAACATACTTTCTGAGAAGATATAGAAACTTAAATGAATAGTAGACAACAGTATTGTTTCATAACAGAACCAATGTAGTACAAACTACAGAGATATGAAACATCACAACAACCTAATCAGCATTCATAGAAATTGAAACAGATTGATTTACTTCAAAATGAAGATGAACACTTTCCTGTCCAAAGAATTTAACTCAGTTCAGCAAGCATAAATGTCTCACTGAGTCCGAAGAGTGTCGTCTTGGTGGTCTGCCCAGATTTCAGTTCGAGCGGGCTCGGGACACTGTTGGAGGGGAACTCGCTCTGATACCAAGTTGAACAATGACAAATGTGGCACGTAGGGTCCGTCATGTATCGATGTTGTCTTAACTTAATCACCTGTAAGGTGTTGGGTTTTATCCACAAAAAATTTCGGTACAATTAGAAATAGTCCAGATTTATTTAAGTTGTATTTCATCTTGCCATATTTCGATATGGGATCTCCAATCTAACACGTCCTATCCGATGGGTTTACATTTCAATGTTTTGAGGCATACCAAAATTGAGAGCGACTGGTGCATGAATTACTGAGAGACTCGAGAGATATACACCAACATAGGAAGAACAAAAGCAGCTGTCTTGCCAGAACCAGTCTCCACGATGCCGATAACATCACGCTACTGCATGCCAAGAGGGATGGCCGTCATCTGAATCGGCGGAGGCTTCTTGTAACCAGTACTCTGCACATTCCCCAGCAGCTTCTGACATAATTCGCTCTCATCGCAACTCCTAATCGGCCTAGGTATCCTAGGCTCTCCAATCCCTCTCATTCATGTTATTGTTGTTTGGCTTTGTTTATGAAAACCAGTTTTTGTGTGGGTACGATAGATTCAAAGTTCTTAAAATAATATGGGGAGATGTTGAGAGAAGGTGAGGAGGTATTATGAGTAATCTTAGAAGATGAATAATCCGTTGGATACTAAACCTCTATTAATTAAGAGACATGGCCTTAGTACGGTTGCGAGAGGAAGTAATTCCATTAAATACTCTCCATCGATGTATTCTCGCATTTACAAACTCCTCAAAAATAAAAGGGTCAGAAAGTAAAACACACAGAGGAGTAGTTTATCGCTGCTGTCAGTTTATTCTGCATATAGTGCGGGAGAAAATGCGATGGGAGTGAAGAGAGTACAGACGGGGGAATTGGGTGTGAAGAGAAAGGTAGCCTCTCGATGGTTGGCAACAGATTAGTGAGGGAGAAGGCCTTGTTCGGAGAAGCGATCAATGGGCAGGGCATCGAGGAGGGAGAGAGTGGAATCGGAGATGGGTTATCGAGGTGTCGGAGGTCTTCGAACTCTGTGACGATTCAGTTGTGTCATCCTCTATTCTTAGTTGGCATTGGTTAACGAAGACCTCCGACACGTACAAACTTTTATTTGAAATTATCTTTCTTTAAATCAAGAACATCGGTGGATAATTCATCGAAGTACTGCTTTAGATGTTCTTTCCCAATGACTTTCTGTGATTACACTCATCATTAAGTTCTTCAAACCGATTTCATGATTATCATTCAGTTTAGGTTTTTTTTTTATGGGTTTTGCAAAGTAAGAAGGAGGTAAAACTCTTTTGGCTTTTGGGCTACTGGTTAAGTATCTTCGATTTAAGAGAAAGAATGTCTTTGTTTGATCTATATATTATTTATTTTTTTGTCAACAAGAAGTGACTTATTCTCAGTTGGCCGGTAAAGGTGCTTCAGTTTCGTAGTTTCTTCCTTCTCTTCTACCCCGAGTCATGAGAAATTGAAAGCATAAGAGGTCATCTGATAATTGCTTAGACTTTAAATAGAGTTCCATCTTTGATATTGATATTGCTCTCATGTGTCTCATCTTTGCAGAAGAATTCTATCTTAATCGGCATTTAATTTGTGAACCCATATTGCTCTACCTTTTCAATGATGTTGTGTGTATACAAGTTACAGAAGTTGATCTCAATTATTTGGAGTTTACTAATTTATCTCTAACTTAATGGCATCCATATCCTCTTGTCTAGGTTCTCTTACTTTTTGCACGTTTTGTTCTTGGCTTCCTCCTGCATCAGAACTCAGAAGACGTTGATAATGGAGTGAAACACTATAATTTTACTGACTTCTGCAAGTAGGTCTCACGTCTTACAAAAATAAGTTTTGATTTGTTAGTTGTCTATTCCTAATTCCTATGGTTTATTTATGGAATCGATGATAATGTCAATTTGTATGGCTTAGGTCTTGATGAATAAGTAGAATAACGTTTATCTTTTTTGTCTCAGATTTTTAGCATGGTTGATCGAATTATAATGGACTTCATGATGTCTGGTGCATTTAAACTGCTTATTAAATCATTGTCCGATAGACGTTCTCCCATCATATCAGAATTCATAATTAACAATACAGTAATGCCTTTCGTTATTGACAGTAGATCAAAAGTTTGGAACAGTTTGATCATATATAGGAAAAAATCAATCGGGAAAAAGACAAACGACAGACGTTAAATATGGGGGAGAGATTAAATCAAAACGAGATAAAAAAAAAGATGACAAGAAGAGAAGAAGAGCTCAATATGGCAAGAATGGATGATGGTGAATGAAAGATTTGGGATAGAATATATTTGAAGCATATAGAACCATGTTTGTGTTGTAGCCTTATTATCGTCTACTTTATATAGGGGATCTTCTTTACAATACTCGTACTAAACTGTGTGCAAATTTGATTGTGCTTTTCTTAGTAGCTTCTAATGAGGAGTTAGAGATTTCATAGACAATTTATGGAGGATATGGAATAGAAGAATCAATAGTGTTTGAATTATACATTATGTTAAACATTATATTTACACATTTTTAAATAAGTACATCGAAAATTCACACAAGCGAGCGCGATGCTCAAGAAAGCTAGTAATACATAAAATAAGTCGGCATGAAAGTAAAAACAATACAAACTGTAAATCGACATCCAAAAATGTTGGCAAGTATTAAACTTGTAGATATGTTAGATTCCTATTGTAATTAGAATTGATTCATTCTTTATTATAGATGTTATCTACCTATTAAGAATATGTAAGCTGTATATATATACAAAATTTGGGAGTGAATGAAAGTATTGTATTTTATCCTAAACACTTTTACCTATATTTTTCTACTTGACATTAGAGTCAATCTTGTAGATCTACCGACAAAATCCTATTTTTTGTCACTCACTACACCTAAATTCTGCTGCCATAAAGGGACAATCCGACTCTGCTGTGATCTCTTCTCCCTAACCTCAACCTCAAACTCAACATCCACCTTCCATCCACTACCATCAAGAAAACTCCTCTTTTCCCATTGGAGTTCTCTTGAATGATACCAATTATTCTACTTGGGCCCCTATTATGCAGATGCAGATTGGAAGCCGTAACAAGATTGAATTTCTTACTGATGCTTCGGCTGCTTCTCTTGTTAGCTCGTCTAACTATATTACTTGGGTCATTGACAAAGAAAAGGTCAAGATTTGGTTGATTGACAACATGTCTTCGTCCATCATCAACTGCTACCTTCATCTTAAGACTACTGCACGAATTTGGAGTACTTGCATCAAACTTACTATGATGATTCAGACTTTACTCAGATCTATAAGTTGCACCGCCTCTGCTTCACCACCAAACAAGCAGCATGACCCCTCTCTAACTACTACAATGAGTAGGTCGCATGGCTCGAGGAACTTGATCAGTGTGTTGCTTCTTTTTATAATACCGTGATCGTTGTTGCCCAAGACAACACTATAAATCTATGCTCTGAATTCACATGTTCTTGGGAGGCTTGGATCCTAAATTTGATCAAATTCGAGGGGAGCTTCTTCGTTGACAGGAATTATTGAGTCTTAACAAGACCTATGCTCATATCTGTCGGTCTCACAATGACCGCCTTACCCACTATGTTATTCTAGCTCAGCCCGTTGTCATGACAACCACCACCATCTTATCTCCACCATCACCACCGTCGGCCCCATCCTTCGAAGCTCAAGCCGCCATGGCTAACTGGCGGTCTTCCTCCTCACGCTTCTCTGACCATTTTCGGTTTGGTGTTCGACTTCCAAACCCCTATGACAACACTATCTTCCCACTGTGTAAGGATAAATGTCACTCCAAAGACAACTGCTTTCCATCTATTGGATATCCTGACTGGTGGGATAATCGCCCACGCAAGACCCTTCTTTCCACAAGTACCTTTGTTCTTCTGCTAATGTAGTCTAATTAGGTATATCTGGTATGACCTCTCTTGTTATATCTTTTAGAAATAATGCTTAGATAATTAACACTGGTGCATCTGATCATATGACCAATATCCCTAGCTTAGTTCATTCTATTTGTTCATCTTCTTTACCTAGTATATTTATTGTTGATTGTTCCCCTTCTTCTGTTGTTGGTGAAGACTCTGTTACTCTTTCTCCACATTTAACCATTGATTATGTCTTAGTTGCCCCCTCTTAAGCATATAACTTTTTATCTATTAGTCAAATCACTATGACATTCTCTTGTTCTATCACGTTTTATCCCCTTTTTGTGTATTTCAGGACATTTTAACACTGCAGATTCTTGGTTATGGTACTAGACGAGGGAAGCTGTACTATCTCGATTAGACATCCAATGGAGAAAAGTAGCTGAGTTCGTTGAGTCAAGCCAACAGTGTTAGCAGTCTAAATAAAGCCAAGAAAATAATCTGGTTATGGCATCATCGTTTGAGTCATCTTTCTTTTGGTTATCTTAGGAAGTTACGACCCTATCTGTTTTAGGGTGTTAATGAGTTCGATTTTAAGTGTGATGTTTGTGAACTGACCAAGAGCCACCACATTACTTATTTCCCAAGTTTGAATAAATGCTTAGTTCTTTTTATGAAAATTCACTCTGATGTTTGGGGTCCTGCTAGAATTTCTACACCAACTGGAGCTCATTATTTTGTTACTTTTATTGTTTAGTGCACTCGTATGACATGGGTCTTCTCTCACTTTACTGAGTTTCATAAGATGGTGACTACTCAATACCAGTAGCCTATCCGAGTTCTTCAATCAAACAATAGAGGTGAGTATGTTAATGGTGTCATGTCTACTTATCTAGCCTCTCATCGAATCCGTCTCCAAACATCTATTGCCTATACTCTTCAACAGAATGGCTTGGCAGAATGTATGAATAGGAAATTACTGGAGGTTGTTCGTGCTTCATTGTTTGGCATGAATGTGCCTCGATCTTATTGGGGTGCAACTATTATTTCTACTGCTTACTTGATCAACCGTACTCCATCCCTTATTATTGAGTTCTAGAGTCCACTCCAAAAGTTACAAGAGTTGTTGAATGTTTCTTCCCTTCGTAATCTTGAACTTCGCGTGTTTGGTTGCATTGTCTATGTCTATATTAATAAGCTTCTTCGGGGGGGGGGGGGGGGGGGGGGGGGGGTAAACTCAAATAAATGTATTCTCAGATATTTGAAGGGCACACCTGGTAAATGTTTGTTATTTGCAAGAAACAGTGAGTTGTGTGTTTCTGGCTACACTTGTGAGATGTGTGTTTCAAGCTACACTAATGCAGATTGGAGTGGTGATCAGACTAATAGAGCGTCTACTTTTGGGTACTTTACATTTAGTGGTGAAAGTTTGATAACTTAGCGCAGTAAGAAACATGATGTGATTGCCCGTTCTAGTACAAAAGTTGAATACGTGAAATGACAAGTGGAATATGTGAATTACTGTGGATCAAGAATGTGTTGAAAGAACTGAGTTTCAAGCTTCAGAAAAATATGAATTTGCATTGTGATAATACAGTTGTTGTAGATTACTCATAACCCAGTATAACATGATAGAACCAAGCATGTGGATGTTGATAGACAGGGACAACCTTGACGAGAAGATTATTCGATTTCCCTTTGTGACGTCTGAGAAACAGTTAGTTAATGTTCTTACTAAATGATTGTCACATAAAGTCTTCAGTAAATGGTTGGACAAGTTGAGCATTATTGACATTTACGCTCCAACTTGAGGAGGAGTGTTGGTAAGTATTAAACTTATAGATATGTTAGATTCCTATTATAAATAGAATTGATTCATTCTTTTTTGTAGATATTCTCTTCCTATTAAGAATATAACTGTAAAATTGTATATATACCCAAATTTGAGAGTGTGTCTATCCAAAACATTTTTTACTTATAAAGTATGCTCTAACTTGTGATCCCAACTTAAAAAAACTAACACACGAATCACAAACATAGGTCTCTAATATACTGTTATGAACTCATGATTAAAGGTGCAATCTCTGTTTGCTCTCAGTTGTTCATTGCTTTACATAGTCTTGCGCCTACGTCGTCCGAAAACTCTGGTGGTTTTTTCAAGAGCACCCCAGCAGGCCATGGAGACGTCTTATCACTTCTTCCTCCTGTAATATATCAACCGACATAAACAACAACTCGCAGATAGTACATTTTCTAACAAACAAAAACACCCAAACACAATCAAAACAAACAACCAAAATGTCCAAACCAGGAATCTGGACTATTCCTAGCTTAATATTGAAGTAACAAAAATATACTAGGCTGAACATAAAATGGTGATCTTTGGGGAGTCCTAACTTCTTAATACTGAGGCTGACCAAAAAATTAAGTGAATCTGGAGAGTCCTCTGGGCCAAGACAGAAGCGGCATGATAAGAATTGAGGAGGATGTAAACCATAGCTGATCGAGCTGATTAGAATGGTGAGTGGTTTACAGCGGCAAAGCCTAGGGGGATAGGGAACAAAGACGTGATAAATAGTGTTACTAGATGAGAAAGAATATGAACTATGAAGGAGATGGGGGAGTTAGAAGGGTGGCACTGTTGCAGTGTGATTTTGCGTAGGAAACACGTTGTGCACTTGTACATCGAGATATATATACGTGGTAAAAATCAAAGCACAAGGGTCAAAATTAAGGAATTTCTTTTATCTGGATTTTGCTTCACGAGTTCAGAGGAACTGCAAGCACTGCAGAAGTGGTTGGGTTGGTGCAGCTCTTTCTGTTCAGTTTCCCCGGACTTATCTACTGTGTAGACATGAAAAAAGACTGAAAAAGTTTGAAACTGATAATCAGTAGGGTGGAGCTCTCCAACCCAATACCAGATTTACAGATTCAAGAGAAAAAGACAATTATATCTGCCGAAACTTACCATGACACTTCAAATCTGGGAGCAAAAATACTGGCACCCTTCTCTAACAATTTTTGTTATTTTCTTTTGGAAAAAGAAAATTTACATCGTTTAATCACGTAATTGGATCTCCGTGTTAAAAGCACAAGTTGAAGAAGCAACAAACACTTTCAGCTCTCTTCCATTGGGTAACTGAGTTCAAGTAAAAATCACCTCTCAGACACTCATCTTTGATATATAATCATCTTTTTTTTTCTCGGAAACCTATTCTGAAGAAAGCATAGAATCACATTGAGAGATTTACAGCATCCGGCAGAAGATGGCACCATCTAGTAATGGATTCTCTCCTCGTGGTCTAACTGCAGGCCTTCAAGGCCTCTAATGGCAGTTTCATAGTTCCTAATTTGTGAGCTATGTCTTGTAGTACGAGTAGGGTCTGATGATTCAACCGGTGAGCTTCTTTGGCCACTTGAAATTCTGTGACCTGTTCCCGGACTAGCATCAGTTGTGCGAACACGATGTTCAGACTCACTTCTTCCAAATCCCTCACGACTGCTAGAAACAGCAGGTCTCCTTGATGATCCACTAGACCGGCCCATGATATTGGGATTTGACAACTGCAAAGCATACCATAAGAACTTGGATGTAAGAGGAAGACTCATGGCCCAATTAGTGCTTCAACAGAAGAGATTATACTACAATTTAACTACTCCCACCAGATTGTTCTCTCTAGTTATTGCAGAATCCATAGCAATTGCATTTCTCTGCCTTGATGCGCTGGTGGAATTCAGAGCTGGTCCAGGTATTCTTCGCCGAGAGGCATCCAATGAGGATAAGCCAGCTATCCGTCCATCTTCCTCGGCTACAATTCAAGAAGCAAATTAATTGAAGCAATAAGCTGTGTATAATCTTGAGAGATATGGCACGATATCATGAAACCAAGTAAACATACGATAAGGTGCAATCAAATTGGAAAAGGCAACTGCTTACATGTATGAAAGAATTATATTTGAAAAGTACATCTGGACTAGAATAATGAAGAGGAATCAATATGAACAAGAAAAGGCCTGGGATTAATTCCTAGAATAATGTTGAGATTCATCTAAAATATTGAATGCTAAACAACCTGTTGGCCTCTCCACGACTGCAGGGGTATGCGGCATTGCAGAGCTAGTTCCAGCACCCTGAATCAAACAAGATGTTAATAAAGATCCCAAGTACACGATAAGGAACAAAATCAGAATGGCATGGTATTTACCAGTGCTCGGGTTGGAGGCGTAGCTAGCTGGGATTGCTGATACTTCAAAATTGTCCAGTCAAACACATAGTCAAACTGAAAACCTGTAGTAAACAATGGATATAATATATGTCACAGTAGTTCACAAGAACAGCAGATAGCAGAATAACGTGTGAAATGTGACAAACCATTCTTTTAAAGATAAACAAACCTTCACGAATAAAGACATCACGGAATATTTTTTTCAGATAAACATAGTCTGGCTTATCATCAAATCGTAGTGAGCGGCAGTAATGAAAATATGAAGCAAATTCTGTCGGATAACCTCGACACAAGGCCTGAAAAAACATTAACTCGCAAGTTACAATATGACGACAAAATGCTTGAAATGCATACGAACACAATATCACAAGCATCATACCTCGATTGAAGTGGAAACCTTTTTTTCACTGATTTTTTCATATTTCTGTTTCTTGGTGCCAGCTTTTAATCCCTGCCAAGGAAGACTACAAGAAAATAGGATTATTAGATGAATTATAAACGGATAGCAATCTATAAAAACGAGTAGGGTCTTCAGAGATAATCACCTCCCCTTGAGAAAGTACATAAGGACATAACCAAGAGATTCTAAATCATCCCTCCGGCTTTGCTCTATATAGTTCCGAATAGCAGAAAATCAGAAATCAAGTTTACTACGACAGATTTAACACATACTACAACAATACATAACAAAGAATGCCATAGACTAATACTTACCAATTCCAAGGTGGGTGTTCATGCTTGCATATCTTGCTGTTCCGGTTAAATTCTTGTTTTCTCTGCAGCACATGAGCACCCAATATGAAAATTTGAAGTACTACGTTAACTACAATAATCCAATGTCATATACAACGGAAAATTATAGAAGCCACACCCACAGGCATCAATCATTCTCACCTGTAAGGAATATGTTGACGGGTTGTACTATCCCGGTATTTCTTAGCCAGACCAAAATCAATCATGTATACCTGGAGAAGTGAAAATTAACATATTAGTACAGGCATCTCGATATGAAATGCAGAGTCAAAACCAAAGCATGTTAGGATGCATGCAAAATAAGTTTAAAACCTGATTTGCACGCCTCCCTAATCCCATGAGAAAATTGTCTGGCTTGATATCGCGATGTAGAAAGGACTTGGAATGAACAAATTCAACACGATTGATCTAAAATTAGAGGTCAAGAATGTCAGAAACCAGTACACTGCCAAAAGTAAAGAAACCAAAACAATGTGTATGCAAACACTCAATTGCCACGTACCATTTGATCTGCAAGCATAAGAACTGTCTTCAGAGAAAGTTTCCTACTGCAGAAGTTAAATAAATCTTCCAGACTAGGACCCAGTAAATCCATGACCAACACATTATAATCCCCTTCAACTCCAAACCACCGCACGTTTGGAATTCCAGCTGCAAGTATCAATTTCACAAAGCATAAAACCTTGTAAAACTTGAAACCAAAAGTGTAAAATCTATAACGGCCCTTCAAACGACAAAATTCAAGAGTCTGCCTTACTTCCTCCTTGTAGGATTCTGTACAACTTGGATTCATACAGCAACTGAGGATGTTTTGTCTTCACATTTTCCTACAAACATTCAAAACATTGGTCATGAGCTTCATATGAACCAAAAGATATATCCACCACAGTAAAGCGCTACTAACAGTTCAAAAACAATATTCGAAAGCCGGCAATCTTCACAGAAAATACATTTTCTTCGGACAGAACTCAAAACGAGGGTATAAAACATTCGGCCCTCTTTCTCAGTCTTGCTCTTCTACAAACAAGACAATCAACACAAAGCCGCAAGCTTTAACACTAAAGCTACCCACATTAGCACAGAACGCATTGATCTACAAACTAGTTGGCTTAATGACATTTCACGTATAGTAAAAGCTGAAGCATGCCTACCAATAAGACCATAAACTCATAAAATCATTTCCCACAACTTTTCTGCTAAAAGATTAAGCTCAATTTTACAGAGAAAACCAGCACCAAACAAAAGTCAACATCGGAAACTCAATTGTACTACTCACCAACTTAATCGCAACCTCTTCGTTCGTCTGAATATTAGTACCTACAACGCCAAACCAATCCAAACAAAAAACAAAGATCAACAATTTTTAATCCCAGCCAAATCCATATCTGCTCAAATTAAAACCACAACAAATCATCAGAGAACGAACCGAGATAGATCTCTCCGAACGAGCCGCTACCGATCTTCCGTCCGAGCCTAAACTTATTCCCAACGCGAGGCTCCATCTCCACAAAATCGAGCAACGAAAACCAAACCCTAACCCTAAGAAAATTACGGACCTAAGAAAGATAAAAGATCCAAACTTTGACCGCGAGCGCCGAGCTGCATATAAACCTAGAGCTCCGCCGACGACTCGAACCACCGCAAACGACACTGCCGGGATTGTCGTCCAATCGAAACAAAGCAAGCAAATTTGTACGGACAGCAATGGGGCCGTCTGTGTGGGAGAAGAGAGAGAAGTGCGAGCCAGAGAGAGAGAGATCTAGGGTTAGTGATTTGGTTCGCTTTTTTTAATTTTGTTGGGATTAAAAGCAAAGCGAAGAAAAGGAAATTTGGTTTGGGGTTAAATTGTTACAGAGAGAAGAAGCAGAGAGAGAGAGAGGACTGCTTATCGTTGTGGTTTTGTGTAATTGGGATTATTCATATCCATCCCCGACCTTCTTCCATCTCCCCCTTCCTTCTTCTTCTTCTTCTTTTTTTTTTTTGTTGATGTGATTCAATTCAATTCAATTCATTTGGAGCTTGCCTTTTTCTTTTTCTTTTGTTTTGTTCTTTATCCCTCTGTAATGGGGGTCTGTGGAAAGACAAGATTGTCCAGGCGTGACGAAAGCTGTGGTGTCACGTGACTTCCTTTTTTTCTCCAACAAGGTGGTAGAGCGTGCCTGACACGTGGTCCACCTGAGTTTGGTTTTGATGAAAAATAAAAATAAAAAATCTATTGACGATATATATATAGTAATGTGGGACTTATTGAACAATATATATAGTGATGTGGGACTTGCTGAACAAATGGAATATTGATAAAAATGTAAGTGGGCTTGTATTGAGTCCACCATATGTGAAAGGGGTATGTAATATGTGGACGATCCACAACTATGTCAGATACCAATAATAAAGTTTGAAGCCAGCAAGGTCCGGTGCCTTACACCTCAATCTAATATCTAAGCAGTTGGTTTCTATCCAAACACTGGCACTCCGAAGTTGAACGAGAGTCGATCTCTAGAGGATCAAGCTCCTATATATATGTAAGCATAAAAATCACAAAGAGAGGAGTCAGAGGACACAGGAGACGGGAACAACAACAACAACAACAACAACAAAAAAAGCAAAAGCAGAGCAACGCAAAGGAGAAAAGGTGAGACCCTGCTGCCGGAGAAAGAAGAAGTTCGTGTCGATGCTTGCATCAAACCAGGGACACACGAATCAGCCACCTACACCCTTGTAATCAAAGCCAAAGAACACGTCCATGATCAATGCTACGCCACAACGTCTCCAACAGCCTCTGCTCAATCGACTCATTCTTTGAGATGTCCTGTTCCTCAACAAAATCACAAAACACAGCAAAGTTTTATTCTATGCCCACGCAGCAATTATCACACTCCAAAGAAATCAACAAAGTAGCAGCAAACAATAACATAGCAGCAGAAGCAGTTCAAAGGAGTCAACTTTTCCCATGCAAAGCCTCACCTTCAGCGTTCACCAAAAATTACTGGAAGAGGAAGAGGCGGAGACCAACGAATCCAACAAGTCCTTCTACAAGCACAAAAGGTGATAAATCAAGCACAATCACTTGCTTCCAATTTCATAGGCGAGGCCCCAAGAAATTGAGGTTTAGCGAAGCTTACCAGTGGATTCTAGAGGTGGTTTCAAAAGTTGCTAAAGTCTTCTTTTTCAAGTCGGCAGAGGCGGCAACACCAAAAGAAAGCAAAGAGATTGATTGATTTTGCAAGCCATTCCCGAAGAGAAAACCCAACTCACAGAGTGTACCCGCCGCAATTAGAATCCATATCTAACTTGGGCAGAAGCAAACTAAATCCCAATTGGGTTCGAATATCAATTGAATTCAGCTTCATATAATTGAGGTGGTCTTATGCTCTCCAAAAATAAATAAATAAATAATAAAAAGAAGGAAGAGTGACCTGAGCATTACTAGCCACAACGAATAATTTCTCCAAGTGGAGCGAAGCGATTTCCCTCAAAGTGGTAAGAGCCGAAGATGTCGCCAATTTCATCAAGACGCATATCATCTACCATTTTGGAATTCCTTCAAAAATAATATCAGACAATACCACTTATTTCAAGTGTAAAGCCATGGTCACTTTGTGTCAAAAATATAATATCCTACACGCATTCTCTGCAAGATACAATCTGACTGCAAATGAACAAGCAGAAGCATTCAATAAGGTGCCCGAAAAAATCCCAAAGAAGATGGTATCGAGCAATAAAAGAGATTGGCATGAACGACTTCCTGAGGCATTATGGGACTACAGAATGACGATGCACACAGGAACAGGCTGCATTCCATATAGCTTGGTATATGGCTTCGAGGCAGTCTTGCCGCTAAAAATTTAGCTCCCGTCGTTGAGGATAGCCACACAGCTAATGAATCCTGATGAGAATGCACAAGTCAGATTGGCTGAACTTGAAGCGCTTGATGAAAAAATATTAGAGGTCCAACAAAGGCTCGAGATCTACCAAGCTCAAGTGGCAGGGGATTTTAACAAAAAGGTCAAATTTCGGTCTTTCAAAGTTAGGGATTTGGTTCTAACTGTCTGAAGGCCAATTATTGTCACTCGAAAGTCAAAGGTAAAATTTGAGCCGAAATGGGAAGGACCCTATGTTGTCACCAAAAACTTCACTAAAGGTGTATACGAACTCTCTAATACCAACGGAGATTGCGTCTACTCTTGTGTAAATGGGAAGTTCGTCAAGAAGTTTCATGTTTAAAGCTAGATTGAAAACCCGAAAGTGCGGTCTAGGAAAAAAAATAGAGCTAAAAAAAAGTGGCTTGCTAGACCTATCCCCTAAATGACGGTTTAGGCAAAATTTAGAGCTAAAAAAGTAATCGCTAAATTTGTCCCCCAAATGACGGCCTAGGCAAAAATTAGAGCACAAAAAACCTCGAACTACGACGGCTTGATCCCCCAAAAGGTTCGATTTCAATTAAAACATGTTCCCAAATTCAAATTGGGATGAACTACGTTTGGCTTGATTCTGTAAAAGGATACGTAGGTAGTCCGTCTCAAGCGGATCTAACCGTTTGATCTCTCAAAAGAGTATATTGACAATCCGGAATAAAACCTGGATGCAACCACAAAATATAATTGAATCACTGGTTATCTCAAAACCAAATTCACCAACTCACCTAAATTGAACTACGAGTACTTGATCCCTTATCGGGGTACGTAGGCAACCTGATAAATAAATTGGGCGCAGCTGCAAAATTTCACAAACACACACATCCTTGTTTCTATCTTTATGTTTGGAATCAAAATGTTTTCTCTTTTATCTTAAGAGTTGTAATTAAGAGATTTATATTTAGGAAAAATGACATAGAAGGACAATTGTAGTATCAATACTACAAAAAATTCACCCCACTAGTATTTGGACAACCAAGGACATGAGCTACATGCCCAAAATGAAATATCAATAACACAATCCAATAAACCAATTAAAATGACGTCTATACCCTCATATATATTTATAAAACCTTACAAATTTTTATTTTGTTGTCATTTTATTCTCTCTCTCTCTCTCTCTCTCTCTCTCTCTCTCTCTCTCTCTCTCTCTCTCTCTCTCTCTCTCTCTCTCAAGGACATGAGGTACAGGCTCAAAACGAAATATCAATAACCCAATCCAATAAACTAATTAAAATGGCGTCTATACCCTCACATATATTTATAAAACCTTACAAATTTTTATTTTGTTGTCATTTTATTCTCTCTCTCTCTCTCTGTGACACATAAACGCAGTATCAGTGCATCGACCAACAATACTGTCATCGCCCCTCTGCCTCGGCCTGCTAGCTTCCCACATCCGAAGTCCCTCGGCCTCGACGTCTCTGGCGCTCATTGCTTAAGCATCGTGCTCGTCGTTGCTCATGCTGACCTGGGCCTTGATCACCACCGCTCGTGCGCCACCTGCCAAAAACCTCGAATGACACTACTACCTTTACAGCTGTGTCGAAGCACAACCTCGCTCTTCATAACGCCAGCCATTCGATCTCGCGATGGCTATTCCAGCAACGCCTCACCTGATGTCACGCCGCCGCGTGCTCCTCACCCTTGGCGTTGCATCATGCCACCGCGCGCACTTTTTGTAGCAGTAGTAGCCCTAAGAACTAGCCACTGCCTCAAGCTGCCACCTCGAGCTCGCCGCTCTGGCGTCTCCTGCCTGCCTCCACACTGAACGTCGACGCACATTGGAAGTACCTATGTTGCTTCTTCAAATCTCCGAGGTTGCTGGATTGGCTTATTTTATGGAATTTTGTGAATTTTATGGATATTTGTGAATATTTTTGGGCGTTGGTTTAAGCTAAATAGACTACCGGATTTAGATTTTTTCAGTGGCAACTTAATTGTGTTAACATGAATGCCACTTATTGTTGGCACTTATTTTTATTTTCATTGGCAACAGTAGCAAATATTAGTGGCATGAATGGTGTATTTTTGGGCTTTATTTTACCACTGTTACTGTGTTTTTATTTTTGATAACTCACTGATATTGTGTTTTCAAGTGACTGATACTGTATTTTTTAAGTGGCTGATACTTTGTTTTTCAAGTTAATAATGTGTTTTTCAAGTGGCTGATACTGTGTTTTTCAAGTAGCTGATATTGTATTTTTCAAGTGGTTGATTGATACTGTGTTTTTCAAGCTGCTACTGAGATTTTCAAGTTGCGTTTTCGATTTGGAGTCTGACACTGCTTTTTTAATTTGGAGACTGATACTGTGTTTTTTGATTTGGAGACTGCTACTGCATTTTCGGTTCGGGCACTGCTACTGCATTTTTGGTTCGAGAACTGCTACTGCATTTTTTGGGCCTGATACTTCATTTTCGGATTTTCGGTTCGAGGACTGCTATTGTATTTTTAGGCCTGATACTGCATTTTTGGATTTTCGGTTCGAGGACTTCTACTGTATTTTTGGTTCGAGGACTGCTATTATGTTATCAAGTTGGAAACTTTCATGGAATGTGTATCAAAATTGCTATTGAGTTTGTATCAAAATTATTACTCACTTTGTATCGGAGCTCTAGTGAATTTGTATGAAAATTACTATTAAATTTGTTATTGAATTGGTATTGAATGTTCATTGATAGTGTTAATAAATTGAATAATCAATTCAAGTTTAAAAAAATTGAATACAAACAAAATTTGAATGAACAAATAATCTAAAAAGTATTAAAAAGAAAAAAGAAAAAAATTAAATAATTTCGTATATAATATTTTTTTCTTGAAAATAAAAAAATAAATTAATTTCAGATAAATATTTTTTTAAAAAAATAAAAAATAAAAAAATAAATCTTAAATGCACACAAAAAGACAGGGAAAGGTATAAAAATAAATTTGTATCTGTCACATGGCAGCCTACAAGCAACTTGTCATTTTTTGTAAGATTTATCATTGATTAATTGTCTAAATTAAAGGTCATTGTCCTAATATGTATTTGACTCCTCATATCTGTCATTTAGTGTAATTTGCCCTTATATTTATCTCGAATGACTCGAACTAAATGTACTAAGCTCTATTTATTTAGATAAGGTGAAGTTATGTTAAGTATATTATTATTTTGACAATTTTTACGCAACAAGTTTCTATGTGACTTTTTTTTCCTAATTAATATATCGTTGCGACTATTCACACCCAATTTTTTTTTCTCACCCTATGTCATTTATTGAATTACTAGGCAAAAAAATTGAAATGATCACTGAGATTTGATACATTCTAAACTTTAGTCACTGAAGTTTGCATAATATCACAATAGTCACTGAACTTTGACACTGAATATCACATTAGTCACTACTAAAATTTGAAATATTAAATCTTGTTAACACCGTTAATTATTAAGGATATTTTTATCAATAAAGTATTTTCTCGCTTCTCTTTTCAATCTCTATTTTTAGGAGCTCTCTCTTTAACCTACCCGCCAATTTTTTCTCTCCAATTTTGAGAATTTTTCCTTTAATTTCCCCCAGATGGAGGAGGAGGAAGAACAAGAGGCAATGGCAGGTACAGGGAGAGCCAAATTTGGAGGCCTTAACTTTTCTGTTCTATACAACAACTTCAACTTGATTACTTTTGAAAAGATGTATTCATATTGACATGTCCTCTCTTTTGAGCACACTAAACTATATTTTGATGGGCATTTTGGTGTTGTTGTAATGTTAATTATTGAAGACAAAGTAATTTGAGCAAACTAAGTACTCTATGTAATTTCATTATGAATGTAATGGCCCTTTAAAACACAATGCTTTATTCTGACATGTTATGGAATGACTTTGAAATTGTTTATTGAATGGTGGGAAATTGAAGGAAAAATTCTCAAAATTGGAGGGAAAGCTCCTAAAAATAGATATTGAAAAGAGAAGAGGGAAAATACTTTATTGACAAAAATACCCTTAATAATTAACGGTGTTAACAAGATTTAATGTTTCAAATTTTAGTAGTGACTAATGTGATATTCAATGTCAAAGTTCAGTGACTATTATGATATTATGCAAACTTCAGTGACTAAAGTTTAGAATGTGTCAAACCTCAGTGACCATTTCAGGTTTTTTTTTTCGAATTACTATTTTATCCTTATTTAAATTTACATAAACATCCTTATTTTCGAATTACATAAAGTTTAGAAGTCGTTATTATCATCATTTTGAACAGAATGTTTAAGAATTAAATTGTTAGTCAAACTTTTGACAAACCATATAATAATATTTGACAATGTATTGACAAAGGTTGATATAATATTTGTCCGCCTTCTGACAAACAATAGTACAAAATTTGTTAAGGTCCTAACAAATGCGATTGAATGTTTCGTTCGTCAGGCTTTTAACAAATATGTGATATTTTTTTGTTTATGTGATAACAAATAGTAATATGTCATTTGTTTGTCTTCTGACAAATTAGAGTAAGTTATTTGTTAATATCTTAACAAACAATAGTAAAAATGCATTTGTTATTGTAGCTTCTTCGACGACTTCTTTCTTCGCAGGGTTTGGTTTTTTTTTTGGCGACTAATTATATGGAAGAAAAACGGGGTGAGAATAAAAATTCCACCTATAACTTCAATGATTTCTCTTTAGCGATAAATATACCAAAAAATGGTATTTATATAAACAATTAAGATGTATTCAATATTTTATATTTTTTAACATTTACTATGGGATGAATATTTTGGTGAAGACAGAAAAATTTAAGGTGTGAATAATCGCAGCCTTATGTATCTATTTAAATTTTATCGACAAGATCATCTCGAATATTACTAGATAAAAAATAACATTATACAGATAGAACTCGTGTAAATGTTAACAAATACTGATTTCGTGATCATGACCTGGACCCATACAGTGTATTTGTAGAAATTAAATCAAGATATTTTTACCGACTCTCGATCATGATGGTTGGATTAAATAGATAAAAAATAACATTATACAGATAGAACTCGTGTAAACGTTAACAAATACTGATTTCGTGATCATGACCTGGACCCATACAGTGTATTTGTAGAAATTAAATCAAGATATTTTTACCGACTCTCGATCATGATGGTTGGATTAAATAGAGTGATGGTAGAAACAAAGTTTGGGATGTAACTTTTGTTAGCAAGTAGGTACTCTTGATTGATTCGAATGCATTACAATACTAGTAAAGAAGATAGATTGGTGACTTGAATCATGGCATATGGAGGTGGAAGGTTAGCTTGAACCCACCTAAACTTTCCCAAATAATGGAACCAACTATGAAGTATTGAAGCAAGAGCATTGTTTACGCCATACGGTAAGAGAATTTGTAACCACGTTTAAAACACCAACAATTTGATGGGCCAGCCTGGGACAGAATGGGCCAACTCATAAAACAATGCGTCTAGCTAGCCCCAGGTGTTTTACCATTACAAAAAACCTTTACCTTTGAGTTGGCATACGAACACAAATCAAACAATGCGTCTAGCTAGCCCCAAGTGTTTTACCTAGACGGAATGGGCCAACTCATAAAACAATTCAGACTTCACCTTTACAAATTTCTGATTCTCTTGATTCGATTTTGGGCTGGATTTTCATGAGTTGAATAAGATTCGGGTTTAAAAGTTTTCAAACAGTAAACAAAGACAACAAATAGAGTGGGACAACAAATCAAATTTGAGCACCAAGGAGGAAGAAAAAGACGACGACGTTAGCTCCTCCATTTTCAACAACGACACCTTGTAGGTTCGTGGTCACCGACGCCATCGACCCTACGAGGATCCGACAGTGTAGATGGATCCACAACTGGGATTTGGGCCACCACATGCGGCTGCTCGAAGCAGAGTTCTTTGAGGAAGATGTGTGAAGGTGACAAGTAACTGTCGGCTCACCTTTTCCTCTTATTGAATCAAAGGCGTTATTGATTTTTGATTAGGGTTATGTTGGGTGAATTGGTTGTTGGAAATGACGAACACATGAGACTTTTGATGAGTATGTTAGGGTTTCTTCTTTGTTGATTTTGGAATGTTGAAATTGAATGTATTGGTTGTGTTAATGCAGTTATTGTGTGTGTGATTATGGGGGTGTTTTGTATTAGTTTCAAATCAATCTGGAGTTCGGTGATGATGGTAGTAATTTTTTTCGACTTTAGCTCCTCAATCATCTATTTCTGATCAAATCATCATCGCCGATCAATTTTGAGTTCTCCGACCCGCCTCCACCGCAATTTCCATATCTCTGAATTCGTCCGTCGCCTGACAATTCCACCGCAGGGAGGTGCCATTGGAGATAAGAGAAAGGTGTGGCCCTTAGATGCCCCGTTCAATATTTGGGGTGCCCAAATCATCTAGCTAACTAATAAGTGGAAATGATAATATTTCCCCTATTTATGAATTTGAGCTAATGGCATGTCACCGAGCTAACATTTTTCTAACTGAAATTTGACGGAGACCCTAGTTTATATCAAAAATAAAGTCTAGACATCACATTGATCACTTCAAAAATTCGGATACCAAGTTGTCCGGAACAATTAAGTTCAAACATGATTAAAGTATTTCACTCTACAAAAAATGGCCAACGCATTTAACACACTAACCTTCTATTGGTTTTCCCATAATCATAATAATAAGACAACTAAAATAGAAGTAGTTTTCACTTTTCACTACGATACTATTTCAGCATTTTCAGACATCATAATCATACTATGACTAAACACATCACTCATATTTTCAACTATGTCAAAAATTGATAATTTCAATTTTCAAACTACACTATTTTAGCATTTTTGTTACGTCGCCAAAATCATAACAATTTCATGCACGTGTGAGGATCAGGGAAATGTATAAAGGAAGAAATTCACTAAAGGGTTAGTAGTTGGCTATATGTACAGCAGCAGTTTGATTGCATATAGTGGCTGGCAACTCTCTTTTGCAATAACTGAAGCTCAGAATATAGCAAACTACCTGCATGCTCTAAGCAGCCACCAAAGCCTGACCAAAAGTTTAGTTGTGTTTTGAGCTTTAAAGCACCAAAGTGATAGATGAATCACAAGCAATCAAAAAGTTTATGGACTAAAAAAAGTAGAACCGCACTTGCATCTCCATCCTTCAGGTTCATAATTGGCATATTGAACTTGTATGCGGTCAGTGTTTGTGGGTATCTGAACAGGAGCACATGGAACACACCCTTCACATCTGTGAGCACAGTTTGGCGGTATTGACCCAAGCCTATTCTTCAGTCCTCTAAAAGGCTCCTCCCCTTCAAACCTCTCACCAGTTCCTCCCTCGTAACTTTTCTCAGCAACTCCCTGGAATAAACGAAGACAAAAACTTAATGTGTGAAAAAGATTAATATGCATGCCAAGTTTTAATAAACAAAAACAAGAAAAGAACTTGGAGCCTTTTGGGGGCATAGTGTCATAGTGTGATGTTGAAGTACCTGTTCTGAGTCAAAGGTAGGTCCTTTTGGATTTTCGTTTGGGGTCTGGTCTGTTCGGATGATCATGGAAATGAGCATGAGGAAGTTAGTGATCGAACATGTTATTGGGTATGTATGAGAGAAATGAGGCTCATATAAGTATAGATAATTAAACAGCCAACCTTGTTGTGTAGGAGCATCAGAAGGAGCCAAAGGCCTGCTAATTGTGATAGGAACCCAAATGAGAAGAGAAACCAGTAGAATGCAGGTACAAAGTCTTGAAGTTTTCATTGTAATAGTGAATTTAGGGGACAAATAGCAGGGAAAGGGAGAGACTTGGCTAGAGAAGATTTGGAGGTAGCTAGAGAAAACTACTAGTAGCCAAGGCAAAACTTACTTGCTTTTGTATCCCAAGTAGAGCCGATTTGAACTAACAAAGCCTATACTAGCTGGAGACAAAATGTAATGCCGCTCTACTATTTTTTTTCTGTCTCTGCTTCTCTTCGAACTGTGGAGAGAGGGAGTGATAGAGATTCTTCTTCTTTATCAAACAGATGGAATGCTATATGGTAGTACTGTAGTAGCTTTGTCTGAGTCTTACTTCCCCTTGTCTTGAGAGATAAGAAATATATGAAAATTCATAGTCTGTACTCTACGCTCCACAAGAGCACCTATAGAAGATTCCAGTAAATTTCCTAGGCTGCAGAGCCACAGATTTACTTTGATATTCACTGAAGAAAACATTTTGGACAGTTTTCTGTAGAATGCTTATTCACCTATTACCCTATCTATGTTCCAACTTTTTAACCCCTAAATTCTGAAGTATCAGTCTAGCTACCAATGCTTATTGGATTATTTGGATATACATAGTGCATCTGGGTGTGCCAAACTATATGCAGAGGCCACAGCCATCCATTATTTATGTATCATGAAGATCAATTGAGTTTGATGATGATGAGAGCACAGTGTTCCCCAGTGTTGAATGGAACACAGTTGAATGATTTCTACTTTTGGTTCGCTATGAGTCGTCTAGTCGATAGAGTTAAACAATAGACAGAATGGTACTTGGTACACAAGTTAGTTTGATTCAGTAATAATTGAGAACACCACCTTCATTTACTGCAAAATTGCTTATGAACCAAGCCACCAAGGTATCTTCTGTAACAATTTTGTGCTATGAGCCTATGACTAACCGGTAACAATTTGGGAATTGAAATTTTCACCCTTCTTTAGTTCTTTTACAAGCACACAATTTTTTTAATATTTTTTATTTGTGAATTTTCAGTACAAATTTGTATGAAAATATTCGTAAAAATGTGCCAAATGCATCTCTGACAATTTATATCCTAACATACAAAAAACGCTTATAGAAGGTCGACATTCAAGATTAAAGACCATATACTGTATGTATAGGTGCTCTAAATTTCTTTCAGACATTTGTATCTAACCATTTTTATTAGTTTTGTGTTTGTATTTAAACACGACTAATTACATGATCATCTTTCTATCAGAGCAAATGCACCAAGAGGGGTGGTGCTCGAGTAGGAGGAAAGCCCGGCTGAGCTGGAGCTCCAGTGAGCTGGAGCTCCAGTAAAATCTAAGAAGAATGCAGCAGTGAGAAATTGATCGAAACCGGTTGTTAACCGAACGCTTGTTCGACCAAAAGGTGGAACAAAACTTGAACGAACTCTTCCTGTGAGTCCAACCGATCTTACTCGAACTCTTCTTACTTGCCGGTGCAGATACTCTCAAAGACAATTATGTTTGTCTTGGGGCACAATTTTCATCTTCCAAACAGTGTAATATAAAATATTACATGACAAAATTCTTTTGAAGTTCTAAAATTGTACCAGATATTTGATTAATTCTTGAGTAATTTTAGAAAAAAATTGTGGTCATGTCAATCTGTCATACATGATCTGTATGTTTCAATGGGGCGGACATGAAAGTTAATAATGCAAATACGGAAGTAGCCAACTAAGCCATCTTCTTTTCTTCACTGGTGACATAATCACATTTAATCTATATATGCATAATGCATTGATCATCATATTTATAAAGAGACTAGTGCAGCTAGTGTGATGTAAGCAAAATTAATCATAGTTAAAAAAGAAAACACAGTGATGAGGTCAAAGTGTCCGAACGAAACATATGAATATGTTAAAAGCAGAAGCAGAAGCCCAGAACGCTCAGAAGTTTTAAGCCAAGACTTGCAGTGACTGCAATAGCTAGCCAATAACAGTACATAACTACATACCCTTCCCCCTCAAATCCTCTCTCTCTACTCTTTTGCCTATCCGATGTAGAGCCTAGAGCAGGAAGTGGCCTTGGCATAAATATATATATATATATATATATATATATATTATAATTAACCTTCCATACCGATAAAAGTGCTTTCATTAGCTATCAGTAAAAGTGCTCTCGATCTAGCTCTTTGGTCCGGCTGCATGCCAGTCCTAGCTAGCATGGCTTGTTACTAATATGCCCCCTACTGTACTACTCATGCAAGCCTTGTTCATAATATTGTTATACGTAAACAGAGCTGGCCCGGGTGGTACTGTACTCGTCTGTCTACATACTGTTGGCCTATCGCTCATACATACTCATAGCCATGAGAGAGTTACATGCTTCTGTACAACGTGCTTCTAGTAGCAGCAGCAGCAGCAGAGTTACTTCTCTTTCTCAGCTCAGTACAATAATGCAAATGCAAATATGCAATAGGACTTATGGGTAGAGATTTATTGCCGTGAGTAGAAGGAGAAAATGGTCATTAGGAATGAGGAGCAAAATTTAAAAGAATGCATCTGTAGTTCGTCACAGATTTTACTACCGAACTGAGATCTTCGTGGATGTCTCTGTGTGACACTGTGCATGAAATGTCTTCTCTTTTTTTTCTATGTCGATCTGGGTTTTTTGGGGTGTGTCAGTGAAGCAGCGAGGCGTGATCGAGTGATTTGATTACTCACTTGTGTGTTGTCTCTGAGCCGAGACATAACAGAACAAAGCCTATTTATTTATATATGATGTGATAATTCCTCACCTTACTTACATTTTGCAACCACCATTTTTATTCATGATCAAAACTAAGAATAGACTACTAATACTGTAATACATCAACAATATTTGAAATATTTGATATAAAATTATATAAACGACATAAACCAGTTCACGTTACGAATCTTCATTACCGACATATATTTATCGTGAGACAATTTATAATGTATAGGTTAATTTGTGAATAGCCTACAATTTTTTCCTGAATAATCCTCCGTCACTAATTACAATGTAATTACTATAGTGGTTAATGATTTGTTTTCATTAATGATATTATTGCCCAGGCTGGAACTTTTTCTTTTTGATAGTCGCATATTTATGCGTCTATTTGGTATTTAATTTGTTCCATATATTTAGTTTATTGTTATTAATCGAGTGAATTAATTATGTTTATTTGTCTTTAGGTGCTTTGGAAATTAATGGAGAGAAGAAGATTAAATAATATATTTTAGGAGTTATTGTGGAAGAGGAAGACTTGCGAGGTCAAGGAATCCTAATTTGAAAAGAATACAAAGGGGAGCAGCCAAGTCTTGGCGAGGAGCTTATTTATATATACAATTAAGAGATGCCTGGCGAGCAGATTATAGGAGGTTACGTACGTTGGTTTTTGGTTCTTGGCGAGCAAAGTTGGTGAGAAAAAGAAGTTGAAGTAGATTTGGAGACTAATAGTAAAATAAAGAAAGAAGTCTAACTTGAGTGGAAGTCTGGCAAGTGGGCTGACGTACGGTGGCTTGGCGAGGAAAAGATTACAGATTCCTTGTGCATGTTGGATTGCATGCACGTGGCTTTTTCTTTAGCTAGCTAGGTTAATTAAGGTATATATATATATATATATATATATATATAGTTAGCTAGCTAGAGAATAGGAGGAGGAGGCCGGCGAGAGAGCAAGAGAAGAAAAAGACAAAAAGAAGAATAAAGGAGAATAAAGAAAGAAGAAGAAGTGGAAGGAAAGAGGAACCGAACTGTATGCTTGCGATCTCGACGTCGTCAAGAGTTTATTCCTTATCTTTCTTCTGTTCATCTTTTATGAATTCTTCAATGTTATTATTTAAAACTATGAGTAGCTAAATTTCCATTGTTAGGGGCTGATTGAAGCCCTGGATATGCTTACGATTTTGAACCCCTTTTGATTCTATTAATTATTTGGATGAGTTTTGTTTCACTGTTTTCTCACTGTATGTTTTCTATGTTCATGTTTCTTTGAGTGCACGCTTAGATGCATGGCTTAGGATCTATAGTCTTGATTATGTATATGACCACCTTATCATTGCATATTCTCTAGAGACAAACATGAATTTGTGTGAAACAAGCCTTAGTGATGAAAGGGTGACCACCTTATCAACCATTGAAGCTCTGTTATTCTTCAAACATTCTTAGAACGTAATGACTTCAGTTCTCTAGGCTTACATCACCATATGTATAAGTCGGTTAAGTGAGGATCAAGATCGAGCGGATTGTCCCTCCCTCTTTCATGCCAAGTAAGAGAGTGTAATACATAAGATGACTTAACCAAAGCTCTTGTGTGGGGAGTATTCATCCATGGTTAGTTCAATTATATTGAGGAGGTCGTAAGTATGTCTAGGGTGGAGAGAAGTTCTTAACATTCATATCTCATTAGTTATCTACAACAATTTACTTTCTGCAATTTACTGATTTATGCATTAGCTGTAGCTTAGCCGATTTATTTCGGTGACCAAATCAACTCAGAAAACCCTTAAATTTTGTGTGGTAGTCCGCCACTGTGTCTAGTTCATTGTGTCAAAATTTCGTAGCATTTGAGTCTGTCTAGCTTAGGTTCGCATACCATTAGTGTTCTGTAATCGAGTCTGTCAGCATAGTAGTGCGTTAGGATTTAGTTTCACCAATTCCTCATGTTCGATAACCCCTATTTATCTTACTACATTGATATATCCAGGTTGTGAATAGGGTATCTTTGAGAGGTGTTAATCCGCCTTGTCAAATTTTGGTGCCGTTGCTGGGGAGTTGCTTAATTCTAAGTCCTAATAGAGTCTTTAATTTTCAGTTTTGTTTTGTTTTGTTTTCTTTTTATTTTGAGTCTTATTGTCTCTTCTGTGTACAGGGGCATTGTGTATGCGTACTAGGCACACAAGAAGCGCTGAGCCATTATTACTTGATCCAGAGATTGAACACTCAGCAAGGCAAAACAGGAAGCAGCAGGGACAACGGTCCATGAACGTGAATAGTGGTGGTCAGCCTGAGCAAGAAATACATCTTATACAGGATCTGAATTTGAGGAAGAACAGAGTGTTCCAACACCACCACCATCACCAAAAAGAATGGCAAATGCAACCAAGCTGAGAGAGTCCTTTATACCGGGCACAGGTGCAGCAGATTCACCGATCGTACTACCAGAGAATTTAGGGTCTTATTATATTCCTCCATCACTTATATCAAATCTGCCACACTTCAGAGGAACGCCTTCTGAAGACCCTCAGGACCATCTCAATGAGTTTATAGCATTGTGCAGAATCCAGAAATCAACTAATATGGAAGAGGATACTATGAAGCTCCTCTTGTTTTCGTTCTCTTTGAAGGAGCAAGCAAAAGCATGGTATAATTCTTTAGCTCCTTTATCTATGGACACATGGGAGAAGATGTGCTCTGCATTTATGAAAGAGTTCTACTCTGCTTCACGCACCAAGAACTTGAAGAAGCAAATTAGCACATTCAGGCAGAAAGACAGTGATGAATTATATGAAGCCTGGAGCCAGTTTAAGAGTCTTCTTCGACAATGCCCTCATCATAAGTTTGACCTCAACACTCAAATGGAGTTCTTCTATGAAGGACTTGATTCTTTCAACATGTCAAAGCTTGATTCAGCTTGTGGGGGAAATTGGTGGAATATGACTGGCGTTGAAGCCAAGGAAGTTGTTGAGAATCAAGCAGAAAATTCAAGGCAATTTCAATCAAGGGATAGATCAATGGGAGCAAGTAGAAGGTCTCTCAATGCAGTTGCAATCGATGGAGCCATGGAAAAAAGATTAAGCTCCATGGAGAATGATATTGCTCTGATAGCTAGTAGTCTGAAAGTGAGCAAGAAGACAACAGTTGCTGCAGCTCAGGTTGTGTGCACTTTATGTTCAGCTACAAGCCATTTAGCAGAAGATTGTCCCAAGTTCAGAGCAGATGAAGAGGTTGATCAAGAGGAAGAAGCAAATTACTTCCAGAGACAACCCAACACATATGGTGGAAATAGAGACCTTTTGAGCTATAGGAGCAACAATGTGCTCAATCCTCCTATTGTTCCACCTGGATTTCAGCAGAGACAGCCTACAGGAGATGTGCAGCAGTTTGGCCAAAGGCGTATGCCTCAGCAACAACAAGCTCAAGCTCAAACATCATCAGGAAATTCTACTTTGGAAGCCATGATGCAACAAATGATGTTTGACAACAAGAAGGAGCGAGAGGAGAGTAGTGTCTTTCGCCAAGATATCAAAGCTACAACTCTGCAGCAAGGGAAGGCAATTGACTTATTGGAGCGAAAAGTGAGCCAAATTCAGCAAACACTTGCTCAAGTCAAGGAAGGAAGTCTTCCTAGCAACACTCTTCCCAATCCCAATACAAAATATGAAGCTCATGCCATGACTTTGAAGAGTAGGAAGGTGTTGGAAGAACTGCTCGATTTAACAAAGAGAAAATGGGAGGAGCCCGTGCTTGAACAACTTGTCCCTTACAAGCCGTTGGACAAGCCGTCAGAAGATTCTGCAGGAACCCCAATTCGAGCCATCGAAAATGCACCTGAAACAGAAGAAATGACAAATCAAAAATCAAGTCAGGTATCCTCTACTCCTTCTCCTTCCATTATTCCTAATTTACCTTTTCCTAGCAGGTTGAAGAAACAGGTGAAGGTTGACAAAGAGAAGGAGATCTTGGATGTGTTTAGAAAGGTAGGAGTAAACATCCCTTTGTTGGATGTGATCAAGCAGATACCACAGTATGCAAAGTTCCTGAAAGATTTGTGCACAACAAAGAGAAAATTCTATGGAACTGAGACTGTGGCTTTAGGAGAGAGAATATCTGCAGTGCTTCAAAGAAAGCTCCCACCTAAGTTAGGTGATCTATGACGTTTTACGATCCCATGTACCATTGGTGATCACAGGTTTGCGGGTGCTTTACTTGATTTAGGTGCTTCTATTAATTTAATGCCATACACTGCTTATAACAGGTTGAAAATGGGATAACTTATTCCCACAGGTGTCACCATTAAACTTGTTGATCGGTCTAACTGTTACCCTCAAGGTATTATTGAGGATGTTTTGGTGCAGGTGGGAGATTTGATATTCCCAGCAGATTTCTTTGTGCTGGAGATGGAGCATGAGCCAATGCCATCAGAAATATCATTAATTCTTGGGAGACCGTTCTTGAGAACAACGCGTACAAAGATAGATTGTTTTGATGGATCATTGAGTATGGAAGTAGCCGAGGAGAAAATTCACTTCAATATTTATGAAGCTCTCAAACATCCGAATAGTGATGATGCTTATTCATGTTGTTCAATTGACACTTTTGAGAGTTTTCTGCAGGAATTTATTCACTATTCATTGGAGGAGGATCCTTTGAGGAAGGTCATAGAGGTATCCGGAAAAGAAGATGTTCCAGGTCTGAAGCTTGGCGAGGAGAACAAATTTGAACCTCTTTTTGAGATAGCTTCAGCTGAGGAGCTTGAAATGGAAGAGGAGTATTATGCTATGGAAGAAGCACTTGAATCCCTGCCAATTATGAAAGGTAAATATTCTAAACCCATTTCTCTTCCAATTTTAGATGACGTTCTTGTTCCGTCTATACAGGTGGCACCCACATTAGAGCTTAAACTTCTTCCCGAGCATTTAAAGTATGCTTTTGTAGGGGAGGATGATACACTTCCAGTCATCATCTCCTCCAAGCTCTCAACGTTACAAGAGGAGAAGCTACTGAATGTACTTAGGGAGTACAAGGCCGCCATTGGATGGAAAGTAGCCGATATCAAGGGCATCTGCCCAACATTGTGTACCCACAGGATCCATTTGGAGGAGGGAGCTAAACCAACAAGGGAAGCTCAACGACGTCTCAATCCTCCCATGATGGAAGTTGTCAAGAAAGAAGTCATCAAGCTTCGAGATGCAGGTATCATTTATGCTATTTCTGACAGCAAATGGATTAGTCCTGTGCAGGTTGTGCCCAAACGTTCAGGAATCACGGTGGTAAAGAATGATGAGAACGTGTTGGTGCCTCAAAGAGTCCAAACGGGATGGAGAGTGTGTATTAACTACCGTAAGCTCAATGCAACCACAAGAAAATATCACTTTCCGCTTCCATTCATTGATCAGATGTTGGAAAGGTTAGCAGGTCAGGAATACTACTGTTTCTTAGATGGATATTCAGGATACAACCAGATAGCCATACATAAAGATGATCAGGAGAAGACCACATTCACATGTCCCTATGACACTTTTGCTTATAGGAGGATGCCATTTGGTTTATGCAATGCACCTGCCACATTTCAGAGGTGCATGGTAAGTATTTTCTCAGACATGGTTGAAAAGATCATTGAGGTATTTATGGATGATTTCTCTGTTTTCGGTGATTCTTTTGACATATGTCTTCATAATCTAGCTATGGTTTTAGAGCGTTGTGTAGAAACTAACCTTGTACTTAATTGGGAAAAATGCCACTTTATGGTGGAGCAGGGTATAGTTTTGGGACATGTTATTTCAGCTAGAGGTATAGAGGTTGATAAAGCTAAGGTTGATATTGTGCGTACCTTACCCCCTCCTTCCACTGTGAAGGAGGTGAGATCTTTTCTTGGACATGCAGGATTTTATCGCAGGTTTATCAAGGATTTCTCCAAGATATCCAAACCGTTATGTGCATTGCTCCAGAAACATGTTGCTTTCAACTTCACCGATGAGTGCTTGCAAGCATTCAATAAGCTCAAGGAGTTGCTCACTACAGCTCCCATTATTCAAGCACCGGATTGGAGTCTACCATTTGAGCTCATGTGTGATGCTTCAGACTATGTTGTTGGCACTGTTCTTGGCCAACGCCCACAAAGACTCACACATGTCATCTATTATGCCTCCCGTACTTTAAATGATGCACAGTTGAATTACTCAACTACAGAAAAGGAGCTCTTAGCAGTGATTTTTGCTCTTAAAAAATTTAGGTCTTACTTGTTAGGAACTAAAGTTATCATATTTTCTGACCATGCTGCTTTGAGATATTTGATGACTAAACAGGATGCCAAGCCCAGGTTGATTCGATGGATGCTCTTACTTCAGGAGTTTGATATTGAGATCAAAGACAAGAAGGGTACTGAAAACGTGGTGGCAGACCACTTGAGTAGACTCACCCATGGGTCTACAGCCGAAGAGGATACTCTCCCTCTCAGAGATAGCTTTCCAGATGAACAAATCTTTGTTGTTCAAGCTGTGGAGCCCTGGTATGCTGATATTGTTAACTACAAGGTAAGTAGATATATTCCACCAGACTTCACCAGAGCGCAGAAGGACAAGCTTGTCAAGGAAGCTAAGTACTATGTGTGGGATGAGCCATATTTATGGAAACATTGTCCGGACTTGCTGATAAGAAGGTGTGTGCCTGAAACTGAATTTCATTCCATTTTATCTTTTTGTCACTCACATGTAGCAGGAGGCCATTTTGCTGGAAAGAAGACTGCAATGAAGGTACTTGAGAGTGGATTCTTCTGGCCAACACTATTTGGTGATGCACATAAGTTTCATAAATCATGTGCTAGATGCCAACTGACAGGTAACTTAGGTCCTAAGGATCAAATGCCCCAGCACCCAATTTTAGTGGTTGAGATTTTTGATGTGTGGGGTATTGACTTTATGGGTCCTTTTCCTAGCTCTTTTCAGAATAATTACATTCTGCTTGCAGTTGATTATGTTTCAAAGAGGGTGGAGGCAATACTACTAACGGTGCTGTTGTTGTTTTGAAGTTCTTAAAATCATTTTTTGTGAGATTTGGCACTCCCAGGTACATAATAAGTGATGGCGGTTCTCACTTTTGCAACAAGTCATTTGCAGCGTTGCTCAAGAAGTTTCATGTGCATCATAAGGTGGCAACACCTTATCACCCTCAGATGAGCGGGCAAGTAGAAGTGTCTAACGGCAGATCAAGCAAATTCTGGAGAAGACTGTTGGACCATCAAGGAAGGATTGGAGCCAACGCTTGGATGAAGCGTTGTGGGCTTACAGAACAGCTTTCAAAACGCCGATTGGAATGTCTCCCTATCGGATGGTTTATGGAAAAGGCTGCCACCTTCCAGTAGAGCTTGAACACAAGGCATATTGGGCAGTGAAACGATTCAATTTTGATATTGATGATGCTGGTGTTCATAGGAAGTTGCAACTGAATGAGCTTGTTGAGATTCGAAATAATGCATATGAATCTAGCCGCATTTACATGGAGAAGACAAAAATATTTCATGACAACATGATCAAGGAAAAAACTTTTGTCAATGGGCACAAAGTGTTGTTATTCAACTCACGGCTAAAGTTGTTTCCAGGTAAGCTACGGTCCAGATGGACTGGTCCTTTTATTGTCCGTAATGTGTTTGCTCATGGTGCAGTTGAAGTTCTGAATCCAAGAGACGGCAGTACATTTAAGGTGAACGGACATAGACTCAAGCCATTCTATGAGCCGTCTCAAGTGCGAGACGTGGAAGAGATTTCTCTACAAGATCCTATACCAGAGGATTGAAATTGGTGTTCACTGTCTGGCTGAAGACGTTGAACTTAGCGCTACTTGGGAGGCAACCCATGTTGATGGAGAAGCGTGGAAAACCAGATTTGAAATTCTTAAACTCTCTATCTTTCTCCTTTGCTTTATTTTTCTCCATGTTTAGTGTGATTTGTGATGTGTTATGTGTCTCATTCCATGCTTGTTTGATGTATTGTATGTTTTAGTTTTGTTTTACATTGAGGACAATACAAATTTCAAGTGTGGGGTGGGGTTTATATCATATCCTTAGCGTCTATGTATAATTTTTTCGTTATTTCGGTACTGTACAGTATGCCGTTTCGTGTCAATTTATTTTTACATAGTTTGAGGTCTCGTAAATTTTTGAAATTTTTAGAGGATGTTTCTAAATATGTCTAATTTGTGCTCTTAAAATTTCAGCTCATTCCAATGTATGATCAAGTCTGTAAAATTCTTGCGAGGGGAATGGGTCTCTGGCGAGCTTCGTATTTTGTACTGTGCAGTTTGATGTTTGTGTGATTTGTTTGACATATCTAGAGGTCTTGTAAATTTCTGAAATTTTTAGGGAATGTATGTAAAGGCGTCTAGTTTATTCTCTCTAAATTTCAGCTTATTCCACTCTGTCATTAATTCTATATAATTCTTGCGAGTGGAGCTGAGTCATGCAAGCAACAGGTACTGAGCAATAACGTGTATCGTGTCATTTATTTTTTATAGCTAGGTGTCTCGTAATTTTCTGAAATTTTGAGGGCAGGTTTGTACATGTGTCTAGTTAGTGATCGAAAAATTTCAGCTCATTACAATGTATGATGAATTTTGTAAAATTCTCGCGAGAGAGTTGCTCGCGAGAGAAGATTGCTAGCGAGAGTTGGTAGTTTTTGAGTCTGGCGAGCAAACAGTCTGCTGTTTTGTATAATTTATTTGACATAGTTATAGGGCTCGTAATTTTCTGAAATTTTGAGGGAGTGTTTTTATATGTGTCTAGTTTTTGGTCCCAAAATTTCAGCCTATTACGATGAGTGATTAATTTTTAAAAATTCGCGCGAGAAGTGTTGCTCAGTACACTGTGTCTGGCGAGCTGCTCGCTAGAGATTGGAATTGCTCGCCAGATGTTGGAATTTTTGAGTTTTTCGTTGTTTTCCTTGGGTATTTTAGTGACTTATTTGAAAAACCAAATACAAAAGTAAAAAGTGTCAAGAAAATACCAAAAAGAAGAGTCTTAGGTGCCCTTAACTAGTCCATGATGATTCTATATCTTCCGTAATTGTGACTAAAAGATGATCATGTTATTTGAGTTGCTTTGGTTAATCTTGATATATGATGCATATGCGAATGTGTAGTGGATGTAGAAAAAGTTAACATGGTACAGATTTTTGGCATGCTTAAACTTTGTTGAGATTCATTTAACCTGTGAGCGATTGAGCCTATATGTGATTACACATGCTTTCTTTATTGAGTGTCAATTGCTTGCCACAGATTAAGTTAATGGACTCTAGATATTACTAGAACTTGCTCTTGTGCTTTTCAAAGCTTATAGTCAATACTTGTTTTGATTGAGGAAGTGATAAAGGCATTTAGGGGACACCACCATAGCCATACAAGCCTGTGTCCTAATTTTGTGTACACAAGATGTGCACCCCTTAGTTAACCACTTTGAGCCTACATGTTTAAACTTTATGTCATCACCCACATATCTCTGACCTTAAACCTTAGAATAGTTATCTCTTTACCCTTGTTCTAGGACTTGGTAGAGCTATACATGAGACAGATATGTGAAGACGGCGACAATGTCGAAAAGTGATGCAAAGAATTAAGTGTAGGGTATCAAGCTAGTGTTTAAAAAAAAAGGAATGAAAAGAAAAGAAAAGAAAAAAATTGTGATGTCTAGCTTGATACCCGAGTTAACTGTTGATGAAAACAATGATGTGAAGGCCCAACAAGATGAAATTCGGCCACAAAAGTGAGAAAGTTCATGGTTGTAAAGTTTGAAGAAATCTCTTATTTGGTGCTCTACTGGGTTTTAGAATTATATTTGAATTCCTTATCCATTTATTCTTTAACCTATGAGCCAAGCCCCATTACAACCCATGAAGTCCTTTTGATCCTCAAGATGGCAGCCTTTGATCTGTGGAGATTAGTCACAAGTGTAAGCATATGGTGTGGTCCATTTGGCAAGTAATTGAGTTGAGTGAATACCTTAGACATACTTCGAGAGAAACACTTTTGAGAGTATATACCTGTGAGGTTGAATCTTGACTTGTTTTTCGCATGCTACAGTTTTACATTCACCATGATTATGTCTTCGTCCTACATATTACATGTGTGTCATACATTGAAATTAACTTTCGAAATTTGCGTTACATAAATTTGGAGTCATTCTAATCTTGGTGTCACAATTGTGGAAGATTGCTGAGACAATTTGTTAAGAGTGTTAGAGTCGTGTAGTTAGAGTCTTCGAGTCTTTTCAGAGTCTTAGTTTAGTGTATTGCTCGAGGACTAGCAATGTCTAAGTGTGGGGTATTTTGATAGTCGCATATTTATGCGTCTATTTGGTATTTAATTTGTTCCCTATATTTAGTTTATTGTTATTAATCGAGTGAATTAATTATGTTTATTTGTCTTTAGGTGCTTTGGAGATTAATGGAGAGAAGGAGATTAAATAATATATTTTAGGAGTTATTGTGGAAGAGGAAGACTTGCGAGGTCAAGGAATCCTAATTTGAAAAGAATACATAGTGGAGCAGCCAAGTCTTGGCGAGGAGCTTATTTATATATACAATTAAGAGATGTCTGGCGAGCAGATTATAGGAGGTTACGTACGTTGGTTTTGGTTCTTGGCGAGCAAAGTTGGTGAGAAAAAGAAGTTGAAGTAGACTTGGAGACTAATAGTAAAATAAAGAAAGAAGTCTAACTTGAGTGGAAGTCTGGCAAGTGGGCTGACGTACGGTGGCTTGGCGAGGAAAAGATTACAGATTCCTTGTGCATGTTGGATTGCATGCACGTGACTTTTTCTTTAGCTAGCTAGGTTAATTAAGGTATATATATATAGTTAGCTAGCTAGAGAAAAGGAGGAGGAGGCTGGCGAGAGAGCAAGAGAAGAAAAAGACAAAAAGAAGAATAAAAGAGAATAAAGAAAGAAGAAGAAGTGGAAGGAAAGAGGAACCGAACTGCATGCTTGCGATCTCGACGTCGTCAAGAGTTTATTCCTTCTCTTTCTTTTGTTCATCTTTTATGAATTCTTCAATGTTATTATTTAAAACTATGAGTAGCTAAATTTCCATTGTTAGGGGCTGATTGAAGCCCTGGATATGCTTACGATTTTGAACCCCTTTTGATTCTATTAATTATTTGGATGAGTTTTGTTTCACTGTTTTCTCACTGTATGTTTTCTATGTTCATGTTTCTTTGAGTGCACGCTTAGATGCATGGCTTAGGATCTATAGTCTTGATTATGTATATGACCACCTTATCATTGCCTATTCTCTAGAGACAAACATGAATTTGTGTGAAACAAGCCTTAGTGATGAAAGGGTGACCACCTTATCAACCCTTGAAGCTCTGTTATTCTTCAAACATTCTTAGAACGTAATGACTTCAGTTCTCTAGGCTTACATCACCATATATATAAGTCGGTTAAGTGAGGATCAAGATCGAGCGGATTGTCCCTCCCTCTTTCATGCCAAGTAAGAGAGTGTAATACATAAGATGACTTAACCAAAGCTCTTGTGTGGGGAGTATTCATCCATGGTTAGTTCAATTATATTGGGGAGGTCGTAAGTATGTCTAGGGTGGAGAGAAGTTCTTAACATTCATATCTCATTAGTTATCTACAACAATTTACTTTCTGCAATTTACTGATTTATGCATTAGCTGTAGCTTAGCCGATTTATTTCGGTGACCAAATCAACTCAGAAAACCCTTAAATTTTGTGTGGTAGTCCGCCACTGTGTCTAGTTCATTGTGTCAAAATTTCGTAGCATTTGAGTCTGTCTAGCTTAGGTTCGCATACCATTAGTGTTCTGTAATCGAGTATGTTAGCATAGTAGTGCGTTAGGATTTAGTTTCACCAATTCCTCGTGTTCGATAACCCCTATTTATCTTACTACATTGATATATCCAGGTTGTGAATAGGGTATCTTTGAGAGGTGTTAATCCGCCTTGTCAAATTTTGGTGCCGTTGCCGGGGAGTTGCTTAATTCTACCGAGCATTATCTCATTAGGTAGTGACTTGGTAAACAAGTTTGTAGCATTATCTACCGAGCCAACCTGGCTCACATGGATATTCAACAGCTGATGTTGTTGCTGATTAAAGAAGAATTTCGGCAATATATGTTTTGTATTGTCACCCTTAATGTAACTCACATTCATTTGTTCAATGTTTGCTGCATTATTCTCAAAGATGCAAGTATGAGCTGTCGTAGTAGATGATAATCCACTAGACCCTCGAATATGACCTATGATTAACCTAAGCCAGACACATTCTCTAACCGCTTCATGCAAAACAATGATTTCTAAATGATTCGAGGAAGTAGCAACAAGTGTTTGTTTAGTTGATCTCCAAGAAATCGCAGCATTTTCTATAGTGAAAATATAACCAGTTTGTGAATGATCTTTGTATGGGTCAGAGAGGTACCTAACATATCAAAATCCGATCAAAACATCAACCGGTTTTTCAGAGTATGGGACTGCAGTAAAACTGCTCGCAGCAGAGGAGGAGTTTGACGGGTTGAAAACCTCACTCGACGAGTCAAATAGATGGTTATGTTCGATCCAGGGCACTGGCTTCGACGGGTCTAAGCCATTCCTTGATGGGTCGAAGGACACTTTTGGGTTGTCACCGTTCATTGATTTCGACGGGTCGATAGATATGCTCGATGGGTCGAAATGTCCAGAACTTATATGTTGCGATTCAACCATCCCTTTTTCAGGATTTTCAAGCTTCTCTCTGTATTGTTTGTAAGGGAAGAATAATCCTAAGTCAATGGAACCCTTCAAGTACCTGAAGATTTATTTTAATTCATTCCAATGACGTTGCGTAAGCGCAGAGCTAAATCTAGCCAACCAGTTCACCGAGAAAGCAATATCTGGACTTGTGCACTGAACTAGATACAACAAACCTCCAATAGCACTAAGATATAAATTTTCATCTCCCAAGATCTCATCATCTTCATCTAGCGGACAAAATGGATCTTTCTTGGGGTCCAGACTGCGAACAACCATTGGCATGCCAACATGGTATGCCTTGTCCATATTAAATTGCTTGAGCTCTTTTGGACATAAGCAGACTGCTGAATAAGAATTCCACCAACTCGATGTTCTAGCTCTAATTTGAGACAAAATCGAGTCCTACCAAGGTCTTTCATCTCAAATTCATATTTCAAGTAGCTAGCCATCTCATTGATCTCATTAAGAGTCTTGATGATGTTCATATCATCAACATAGACAGCGAGTATAGAAAATCCTGAACTTGTTCTTTTAATGAACACACAAGGGCATAAGTCTTCATTCTTGTATCTTTTTCCAATCAAGTAGTCACTAAGGCGTGTATACCACATCCTACCAGATTGCTTCGATCAATATAGTGAATGTTTCAATCTGATTATTTGAGCCCTCCGTGGTTTAGAGTTACTTGATTTGGGTATAGCAATGTCATCCGACACTTTCATGTATATCTTTGAATCAAGATCCCCATAAAGATATGCAGTAACCATATCCATAAGTTGCATGTTTAGTTTTCCGGACACCACCAAACTTATCAAGTAGCGGAAGGTGATGATGTCCATAACCAGAGAATACGTCTCCTCATAATCAATTCTACGGCATTGAGAGAAACTCTACGCCACAAGTCTAGCTTTATAACGCAAAACCTCATTCTTCTCATTATGCTTTTGAACAAAGACCCATTTATATTCAACCGGCTTAACATTCAGTGGATATAGCACCACTAGACGGAAAACTTGCGTTTTATTCAGAGAGTCTAATTCGGCTTGGATTGCTACCTTCTAATTCGGCCAATATGCTCTACATTGAAAATCCATAACAAAGTGAGGTTCCACTTCATCGTTGACTCTGATCTCCTGAGCGATGGAATAAGAAAACGCATCAACAAACCATGGAAGATCTATCCATTAGAACGCACACATCATTTGTTCTAAGCTAGATTTCTTTGTTCTCTGACATCATAAAAGGTTCTGGAGCGTCCCCTAGACATGTCAATTGTGATTCAAGGACATCACTATAGTCATAGACAATCTCATGCGAGGGATTCACGATGTTGATGATGAATGGATCATTTTGTGCCTCGATGACTTGCCTTTTAACTGGTGGCTCATCAATAAATTTTCTTGGTCTCCCTCTTTTCCTAGTGAAAACTGAGAGCTGAGGCCGATGCAACACCTTCCACATGAGTAGGAGGAACGCTTCATTGCCCGGTGTTGCCACTAACCAATCTATTTTTTGAGATTTCTAACCTTGTAGGAACATTTGCAGTAGGTATATCTGATCTCGTCAATTTAGCGATATCAGCAAAGGAGTCAGGCATAAAGTCTACTACTTGCTGAAGTTCAAGTATTCTTCGCACTTCCATCTCACTCTGAGATGTGCGGGGATCATGATGAGACACAGTGGGATCAAACCACGTTAATTCTTGACGTTGAGCTGGAATAAATACATTCTCTCCTCCCCTTAACTGCGGGAAGTATGTCTCATCGAAGTGACAATCTGCAAATCTTGCAGTAAAGAGATCTTCGTCGAAGGTTCAAGATAGCGGACTATTGTCGGAGCTTCATAGCCAATATAAATGCCTAATCTTCATTGATGACCCATATTAGTGCGTTGTGAAAGCATAATTAGCACATATACCGCGCAACAAAAAATGCGTAAATGTAAAATGTCATACTCATATCCAGTTATCAACTAGTATGCATTGAATGGTTGACGAGCTACGGGTCAAAAACGAAGAACCATAGTTGTAACAGCCCAAACCTTGATTACTCAGCTAATCCTTATTCGACGAGTTCATTAACTTGTCGATCCAACTTTGACGCGGTTATCGAGATAATTAATTTTACCGCGATTTAAAAATTGATATTTTTTAAGTAGTGATTCTCAATTCACTTTTTTCACGAAAGTTATAGAGGTATTTATTACGAGCTCAAGTGTATTTTTATTTTATTTTTCAGAGGTTCGAGTTAATTGTTACAAATTTTTGAAGTTTGGAGTATTTAAGTGATTATTTTAAAAAGTTTTAGTGGTAAAAAATTGTGAACCGTCAGATCTTAAGTATATCAGATCTAGAATGTTAATTTATTTCTACCCTGGGGTATAAATTCAAATTTTCCACCCGATCGGGTAGAAGCCCATCTCGCGCGACCCAGATGACGACTCGACGGCGTGACCCAACCCAGATTAGTAACCCAGTCGGATCTTTGCCGTCCGGCCACCGTTGGACTGTGATCCAGTCGGAAATTTCCCCTCTCATCGTCCCCCACCTTCCTGCGCCCCCAAAAGTTTCTTGAACCATCGAATCGAGGGCGAATCGAGGTCGAGAAACTTCTCGGTTTTCCCCGACTTGACTCGCCGTCGGTGCTGCCATTTCGACCAACTTTTGGCGGCGAAAGCTTGGGAGTTTTGACCCTTGAACCTCCAGGAGTTGAACACGATAGGTCTTGAGCCATGTCATGGCCGTACGACGCCAATCGATCGAGGGGAATTCCTGGTGATTTTCGTTGGCTTTCGAGATATTTTCCCGCCTCATTATCCTGAATTAGAGTTTGTGCTCTCTATGAATGTTGTTGAGCTTGAAATGAGCTTTGCATTGAGGTATTAATTGCAGGGATCAGAGGTGGCCCTTTTCAGCAGCGCGTGGCTGTCGACAATGGTGGCTGGTGCGGCCCACGCGCTGCCGTGCTCGGCGGAGCTCGAGCGACAGAAAAAGAAGATTTTGGACGGGAAATTTTCTAAGCCATTTTGTAGTTGTTTTCCTTTAGTTTCATGTCGCTTGAAAAATTTGGTAATGTCTTGGCTTCTGCACAGGATTCGAAGCGACTCGACAGTTCGACGCGGTCAAGCGTCGTCTATCGGTCGAGCTTATCGTTGGTCGAATTTGTTTGCATGGTACGATGACTATGATTGTGTGACGACCTGAATCAGAGTCGGTATAGTAATCGGCTTAATCCACGAGTTAGCGAGTAATTGCAGTTTATCGTAAATTAATTGAATTGGCGGTTCGGTTCACGACTTAATTATCGGGCGAGAATTTGAGTTGAGTCTCTTCACGAGAATTGTAGTACGCGTGATTTCGAGTTGGTGGGATATTTCAGATAATTGTTTCGACGACCGAGGAATATGTTATGAATATTTGAAATCGCATAATTTCGTTGTGTTTATCCGTTTGGATTTGAGTTATTCGAAATGTGTTTGTGATTCGATTTGGACTGTCGATCGTATCGAGCCACGAGTATAAATATCGGAAATTGTCAAAAAATTGTCAAAAACACTGTTTTTGGAAGTTTGACCGGCGTTGACCAGGGAATTTGGCGTTGACTGCGTTGACCGAAGGAGGAAAAACACCACCATTTGACTCGCCGGCGACTTTCTGTTTCCGGCCACCTTCGGCTTTGATTTTGGTATGTTTCGATTCTCCTTGAAATTTGCAACTGTTTAGAACTTGGATTTGTGAAAATTGGTTTCGATTTGTGGGAGAACGAGTGAGTTGAAGTTCTTGATTTTTCGGCCGAAATCAGGTTCGTTTGGGGGCGGCGCTCCGGTGGCTTTTCGGTGAGATTTTTGGGTGGAGTCGACTGGATTTTTCTCTAGGATGATTTCCCCTTTGGTTTTGAAGGACGAGGTGGCGTGACGGCGCCGGAATCGGCCGGGGAAGTTTTCCGGCGATTCTCTGCCGTGAGCATTTCGAGCTGGTTTTGGGCCAGTTGCCGTCCGATTTGGCCCTTGGTGTAGTTGTGAGATGTGTTGGGCTTGAGGAGGAGAAGCTATGGTGAGCTTGGTCGCCGGGAAATTCCTCCGGTTGACGGCGCGCCGGCGGCGGTCAACGACGGAGCTCCGGCGACCCGTTGACTTTTTGGAATTTGACGAGTTTTATGTCGTTTTGCTTGTAATCACGCCCCGATCATCGCCTTGAGGTTTTCGAGTTGATTTGCGTATCAAATTTTTAGTCGAAGGTTTATGTGGAGAGTTTGGGGAATTTCGACGATTATTTTGTATCGAGTTATATGTTTTCGGAAATGGTTGGTTTTCGAGGTGTGGTACAGAGTAATGAACTGTGATTTTTGATCAGTTATATTTTGTGATTATTCAGGGGATCGAGATCGTACGTTGGACGAGGGATCTTCCGCCGGATCTCTTGATTAGCGCGTTTGCGCGCTGTGCTATCTGTGAGTGGACATTTTATTTACATTATCGTAGCGAGTTCTTGATTTCAATATTTATTTCCAGTACAGTATTGAGATTATTTATTGTTTTTAGAGGTATTGTTTTATATTTTATATGGTGATGGCATTTACTTAGCATCGATGCATTGGCTACTCGGCTGATCACCGGTAGTCCAGATCCAGGGTTGAGAGATTCCCCAGATGTGCCACTAGGTTTGAGAGATTCACCTAGTCTATCACCATCGGGCTTGAGAGATTCGCCTGACCGTCGGGTTCGAGAGATTCACCTGACACCTCTATTCATTTTATGAACTTACTTTGTTTTATGATATATATATAAATGGTGAAAGGCATATGATTATTTTCGTCCACTCACTCTAATGATTTTATTTGCCCTTTCCCTTAGGCTTTTCGGTTTCCATTTGGGCAAGGAAACTTTGTGTTCAAGCTACCTTTCTTTTCCAGTAGGTTTCTTGTTTTGCCTACTGTTGTATATTTTTTTATATATACACTAGAGGTCGCTCTGATTACACTACTGTCATATTTTCATATATTTTTTCCAGGATTTTCGTAAAGTACAGTTTTGATTATTACTTTATATTATTGTTATGATATTTAGAAATCCGGATGGGATTGGTGCCCACGGTTTGGCTCTTGTGACATAGGATGAAGTGTGTTTTCGGGTGAAGGTTAATGGCAATTCCACGTTATAGAGAAACTCTGTCGAAATTTTTGTGGTTTTTGCAAGTTCGTGTTTTCAGAAGGGGTTTGATTCCGGTTTAGGAAACTAAATCGGAGTTGGGTCCTTTTAGATTGAGCTTTGGGTTTATCTATACAAATAGATTGGGTAGTGTCTCCCATTTATTGAAATGGAAATGAGGACCGAGTACAATTTACGAATTAATGGATCGATTGTGATTCTATTGGTAGTCCAGGTGAGTGGACTCTTTTCTTCTCACCGAATGCGTATGCGAGTTTTTATATATTAATTATAGTTATCGCTACTAGTTTATTAAGTAGTTATGCGTAATGATTCTTGTGAATCTAGCTAGAAATTTATTAGTGTTACCTTACGTTTTACATGTTTTCAATAACTTAATTAGATCGACGTCTTACTCTACGAGTTTCAAAGCTTTTACACGTTTAGCTAAGGTTGTTAGACATGATTTATGATTTAAATTGTGTTTATGTTATAACATTTTCAGTCCCGTTAACACTTGAGGTAGAAACATATCAGCCCAGTTTGACTTTTAAAAATCTTTTGATATCTACGCTTTACGATTGCATTCCAGCTAGTCTGATTTTATTATAGTTTGTTTTAGATTATGTAGCTCAGTATATGACACTTTCAAATTAGCGTCCAATTCAGATGTGTCTCAGTGTATAATGCCCTCAATTAAATGTCTAATTCAGATGGATCTCAATTTATAGTATTTCAGTTCATGACTCTCATAACCGCTACCCTGGAGGCTCAGTTCATTGCAGTTTACCTATACACATACCAGTCACTCGATTGATCATCGAGTGACTTATGTCGTTTAGGCTAGCTAGACTCTAAATGACATTTGGTCACAGACACTATCTAGACTGCTTGATCACTGCCTCCCTAGGTACACCCATGTTGTATGAGCTATCAGTTCTCAGAGTGTCAGCTTGATCCCACAGTTAATCCAGATGATTTAGTGTGTCACGTTAGTCACATGTCATCATGGATGCAAGGCTCTTAACCGACATTGGATGACTCGTGATGTTAGGTCATTAGATTTATACCGTAATTATTTTCCTTTAGTTTTCAGATTTAGCACTATTCATTTGGATTTCAGTTTTCGTTAGTTTTGTTGTTTTCAAAGCCAGTCTTGAGATTTTACAATACTCACATACAATTTTTCACAGAAATTTCAGTGGAAGGACATAATTTTATTCTTACACGTTTTCTTATGTTAAACTATTTTTGTCCACTCACTCTAATAGTTTTATGTTTTTGGAATGTCCTTCCATGAGCCCTTTGGTTTCAAATGCCCAAGTTGCAGGGTTTCAATGGAGGTTAGGCATACACGGAGTGCAAGACATAGCAGTTTCCTTTGGTAGAATTCATAGCTGATTTTCCGAGTAGTAAACTGGTTAGGTTAGCTGTTTTAGTAGTGTTTAGTCGCTCTAAAGTCAGAACTTTATTATATCCTTTAAGAGCTTTGTTTTGGTTATACGTAAATTGATTTTCGCGACTTGAGATATTTAATGTTTAGATTTTCTTTTAATTATTAGTAAATACATCAATTAGTAGCGTTGTTATGGCCTAATCCCGATTTAGCTAGTTAAATCAGGGTCGAGTTTTCATAATAGCTGTGTGCAACATTGCATATCCACACGCAGAGACCGGTAAGTTCGTATGCATTACCAAAGATCGAGACACAAGTTGTAACCGCTTGATGTGAGTGTCTGCTAAACCGTTCTGAAAATGAACATGAGGAACGAGATATTCAGTTTCAATCCCAACTGGCATGCAGTAATCATCAAAAGATTTTGATGTAAACTCTCGTGCATTCTCCATTCTAATAGACTTGAGTAGATGATCCGGTTGATGAGCCCGAAGCTTAATAATTTGTGTCAGGACTTTGCAAACGCAACATTCATTGTGGATATCAAAGAAATGTGTGACCACCGCGTTGATGCATCTACCAAAATCATGAAATATTTAAATGGTCCGCATGCCGGTTTGATAGGTGCACAAATATCACATTGGATCCTTTGTAAGAATGGAATATTGTTTGTATTAGCAACATCAAACGAATGACGTGTCTGTAACTTTTTTAAAGAATAAGCTTTATAAAATGAGCGATGTGCATCAGAGATGACAACATATGAATCTAGTGGGATAACGCACTGTGTCACATCAGTATTTGTCAGGATTGTGCTGCACCCATCTTGGAGACCGAGCTAGGATTGAGAGGAGTAGTCTCGTCCTCCACATCTAAACCGGTGGATTGAGGTATTCCCACATGCTTCTTCGCTCTGAAGAACATATGACCATGAGAATTTTTGAATATTTTGATCATCATATCACGACCTAGATGTCCCAGTCAAAAATGCCAAATCTTATATGAGTCTGAATCATACGAAGTCGTGTGAGTCACGGCATTAGATTAATGATTTGAATCATATTGAGATATAAACCACTACAAATAGCCAAAAACTTTTATCGAATGCATTTGCGGCCATATTCAATAGAGGTGATACACAATAGTTCTTTTCCATTCTCACAATATGTTTCCAAGTGAAAACCGTTGGCGTGAATATCCTTGAAACTGAGCAAAGTTTGATTGGCCTGTGGCGTGTATAAGGCATCAATGATATATAATTTTGTACCATGAGATAGTAGAAACTTTGTTGAACCACGCTCTTGAATAACTGGAGCCATACCAATCATGGTAATCACTGATGATTTATACGAAAAAAGATCCACAAACAGTTTCCTACACCACATAATGGTATGGGTAGTACCACAAGACACTCAATCTCGCCTTGAGACATCTATAAAATCAATGTGAATAAGTAAGTCTTTGAACTAAAGACCAGACAGACACTTTAAGTAGACACTTAAAGATTTGAATAAGGGTGTGACCCTTGTTGAGTACTGATATGACATGATATAAACTGATGTAAAAACCACATCTGATGCTGAAATCCAGGTTGGTCGATTTTTTCATTCTTTTCCAATATAACCGACTAAAACACATCTAAAAACACCCTCGACGGGTAAAAGAAAACCCAAAATAGAATTTTGATTTTTTGATACCAGTTTTTGATGGTCAAAGACAAGCTTCGACGGGTCGAGGTATTTTTCGACTAGTTTAAGGAAAACCTAAAATGATATCGATTTTCCGATATGAATTTTTCGACGGGTCAAAATTGGACAATTTTGGAGACAAAAATCGAAGAAATCCTCGACGAGTTGGAAGGTACAAAAATCGATCCAGAACATAACCTTCAACAGGTCGAGAAAAATTTCGACGGGTCAAAAAAGTTATGTGATTAAAATTTCCTCTTTTTATGTCTCGTTTTTACCATATCTTTGTGTCATTATGTCATATATATTTGTCAACATCGAACCATACATATAATCTATAATGAAATAACATTCTCAATACTTACATATACCAGAAAGAGAGAAAAATCCATTACTGCCAACAATTAAAAATACATCATAGATGTTCTTATCCAAAAACCAAGACAAAAAGTCTTCTAAAAATGACTGAAAAATAAGCCAAAAGCAAATCAAAACTTGAATACATAACAGAGATAACCGTCTTTTACATAGGCCATTCAAAATTTGGAGTAGCTAATTCCTTCTCGTTGTCCTCTGCAAGAATGAGATTGGTGTCAACCTCCATCTTTACATCTCCAGCATAGTTTGACTCTTGAGCCAAGTACTGCTTGTGCCTCTTGTAGACATTCTGAATTTCTTTGCTAGCATGACACTGCTTGCGTATATGTTTATTTGAACCACACTTGAAACAAGTATATTTTCCAGAATTTGAATACCTTTGTCCATCATGAACTGAACCAACTTGGTTCTTGTTAGAGTTGGCGTTATGATCTCTATGCCAAATCAGATTTTGGTGTGGCCTTGGCCACGCCCACACCTTCCTCTCCCACCGCGTAGAGCAAGTCCTCCATGAACATAAGGTTCTGAACGAACATTCTCCTTATCTTTATGGGGATTTCCTCTAGTTTGGTAACTCTTAGGCTTTTTAGTAATAGCCGGTCTTGAGTTATTATTGAGAATGATCTCATAATGCCTATTTTTTTAGCGAGGCTATTGATGAGATCATTGAAGGTAAGAATCTTCGTACTTGATCCGATACTGATGAGCAAGGATGCTCATGGATGTTGGGAAGCTGTTCAACGACCTTTCAATCATATCGTTCTCAGACTTCTTTACCCCACAGAAACTCCACTCCGACTGCATATCCAACTTTGCTTGATTGTAATCTTGGATCTTTGGAAAATCCAGAAGTCGGAGATTTTTCCATCTCGCAGTCAACTTAGGAAAATTATGCATCACGCTCATTATTGAAGCGTTGCTTTAGAACATCCCACAATTTCAGGGGTCAATCTTTTTTAAATACTGCTTCTTGAGAGTGGAGTGAATATGACACCTTAAAAACATGAGGCTCTGAGGTTTTGATTCATCTTTGGGTGGAATAAGATTTTGTCCAGGCCCAGAGGGTTGGATGGTGTTGGTAAATCTCTTGCCAATGAATGTTTTTTCCACATCAGAGACCCAACAATGGTATTCCTTTCTTTGAAGATCAAGGATGTCGAATTCTGGCCTAATCAGTTTGTTCGAACTCATCTACGAAATACAAAGAAATTTGATTAGTATCGATCGAAGAACCACGATCACTAATATCAAAGTTTAATTGGATAAGAATGTGATCTATGATCTATGATCACAAAAACTGATTATCAACAAATGGTGGTTCAAAAATCACATCCAGCAACCTTGACAAACCGTCACATAGTAATGATTTCCCTTTCTTTTATTTTCTTTTCTAAACTGTGACTCCCACAGAATCGTCAATTATTCTCTATAGATAAAGGTCAATAGGAACTAGGGTACATATATTCAATAATCACACATCAATATCACAATCCTAGATCTAGGGTATTGTAGAAAGTAAGTTTTAATTCTAATTCTAAAAATCAATGGTTTAGAAATTTACCTTGATTGTTGTTATGCTTAGTATGAGCAGTACAAAGTTTGGACGACATTGAGGAATAGCTCGTCTAAAACGATTATTTGGAAGTCGAGCAATCTTGTCGAACTATGGAAATTCGTTGAGCGTGTGCTTCACAAGGAGGATCGCCAGAAGAGGAGGAGCTGATTTGGTGAAGTCGGCGGTGGAGGATGTTTAGGTTAGGATTATTTCTGTGATGATGACTGGCTATTTAACTCAGAGCGTGCTTGGTAACGTGTTTGAGAGGAAATATAAGTAAATTGAAAATTGTATCTCTTTCATTGATAGAATGCTTTAAATATAGGCTGATACAATCTGTTACAATAATTGTTCATATAAAATAGGGATTCCCTGGATCTCCATCTAATCTAGTTTGTGTCTAAGTAGGACACGACACACACAAAGAGTTACAGAGAATAAATTTTTTTAAACGAGATATAACTCAATAGCTTATTACCGATTATTACCAATATATTATTTGTTATTTCATTTTATGTAGTTGGTTAGATCTATACTAATATTATAGACCTTCACACACTTTAATAGTCTAACCCATCTCCTTGACCACATGTCTCCCCGATCTCTCTTTGTTACCATCTTGTCCTTCTGCGGAATGAAATTTAATTTTATGGTTGCCTATTTGTCTCTTATTGATACCTCAATCTCATAGCTTATGCATGGTCATCGAATAAGTGCAGGTAATCAAACACATCGTCGTCGTTCTCCAGCTCGTCGTCCATCCTCATCATCTTTCGCGCTTCCTCTTTAATCCAAGTTCATGCTTCCATTCTAGAATCGCAACGTTTCCGACGCGTTTCCAGACCACATATAAACGGAAATGCGATTCCGACACGATTCGCTTCCGAACCCGCACCCCATACGTGGAATGTGACTGAATTCACGTTTCCGTATTACGTAGCGAGTAATCCTATGCGGGTGTATTTGTTCAAGGAGATGCAGAAGTAGTACTTTTTACGTGTCCAAGGCTTTTGCTCTCCTTGGCATCGGTTATTTTTGTTGTGTTGATCAAAGTTTGAATAAGTCTTCAAGTTCGAAGACGTCTTCCGAGTTTGTAGGATCGAGTTAGTGGAATAAGTTGAGAAGCCGAGTCCTATGCTTGAGCTGAGTTTTAGGAGTTTATTGTTTTCGTTTTTGCTTCCTGTATTCAAGTCTCCTTCTATATAAAGGAGCAAGTGTGTTTTATTTTATTTGTCAAAACAAAAGCTTTGATCGAACACTCTGTTTTATCCTATTTCAAGAATTGGTACCAGAGCTTTTTCACTAAAGAGAGAGAAAGAAGAACGAGAGATTGAGATGGGAGATAGCAGTAGTACAAAAGGTTTTGTAGCTCCTGCCATTCCACGATTCGATGGTCACTATGATCATTGGGCTCGTTTGATGGAGAATTTCATCCGTTCGAAGGAATATTGGGATCTCATAGAGAATGAGATCAACAGGTGTGAAGGAGTCACACCTACCGAGGCTCAGCAAAAGGTGATTGATGAGCAGACGTTAAGAGATCTAAAACTCAAGAACTTTCTGTATCAATCGATCGATAGAGAAATTCTTGACACGATCCTCAATACAGAGACAAGCAAGCAAATCTGGGAAAGTATGAAACAAAAGTTTCAAGGTTCAACTAAGGTGAAAAGAGCACAGCTTTAGGGACTGCGTAAGGAGTATGAAATGCTTAAGATGAAGAAGGGAGAAACCATTAATGGCTTCTTTGGTAGAACGCTTTCGATCGCAAAGAAGATGAGAACTTATGGAGATACACTTAAAGAGAACACCATCTCAGAGAAGATCTTGAGATCTCTAACAGTGAAGTTCAACTATGTAGTGTGTTCCATTGAAGAATCAAACAATTTGGACACATTGACATTAGATGAACTTCAGAGTAGTCTTCTGGTGCAAGAGCAACGTATGAAAGGAGATGCAGAAGAGGAGCAGGTCTTAAAGGTTTCATATGAAGGCAGAGGACGAGGATCTTTCAGAGGAAATTATAGAGGAGGACGAGGTCGAGGAAGGAGTAGCCGAGCTACCATTGAATGTTTCAAATATCACAAGCTAGGACATTACCAGTCAGAATGTCCTACTTGGGACAGCAAAGCTAACTATGCCGAGCTCGATGAGAAGGAGGAGCTTCTGCTCATGGCATTTGTCGAAGAAAATGGCTCACAAAGAGATCGTGTGTGGTTTCTAGACTCAGGGTGTTCAAACCACATGACTGGAGATCGAAGCTGGTTCACCAATCTGGAGGAGAAACCCATGCACACGGTGAAATTGGGCAACAACTCGAGGATGAGAGTACAAGGTCAAGGAAGCATAAAGCTGGTTCTAAAAGAAAGAAGTCACATTATTCCAAATGTGTACTATGTTCCCGAGCTGACAACAAGTCTCCTAAGCCTAGGACAACTACAAGAGAGGAAGCTGGCAATCTTAATAAAGGATGGGAGCTGCAAAGTATATCATGATGAGTGGGGATTAATCATGCACACATCTATGACAGCAAACAGAATGTTTGTCCTACTAGCTGAGTCACCATCGGAGTCATGTCTGCAAGTAGCTGAAAGTGACTCTAAGCTATGGCACAAACGCTTTGGTCATTTAAATAACCAGAGCTTACAAATCCTATCAAAGAAGAAAATGGTGATGGGACTTCCTGAGATTGAGAAAATGGAAGGTCTATGCGAGGTGTGTGCCAAAGGGAAGCAACATAGAGAGACATTTCCTAAGCAAGCAAACTGGAGAGCGACTGAGAAGTTACAGCTCGTACATACGGACCTATGTGGCCCAATCACACCTAACACGATAGGAGAAAAAAGGTATATCCTCACCTTTACTGATGATTTCAGCAGGAAGACATGGGTCTATTTTCTTAAAACAAAGAACGAAGCTTTTTCATTCTTCAAAAGTTTCAAAACGATGGTGGAGAATGAAACAAGGCTGAAGATAGGAGGTCTGAGAAGTGATCGTGGAGGAGAGTTTACTTCCACAGAGTTCAATGAGTTCTGTACGCTCCATGGAATCAAAAGACAAGTTACGGCTGCATTCACACCACAACAGAACGGTGTGGCCGAGCGAAAAAACAGAACTATTATGAACATGGTACGATGCTTGCTTATGGAAAGAGGAATGCCAAAAAGCTTTTGGGGGGAAGCAGTAAGCTGGACAACTCACATCCTAAATCGATGTCCCACCTCAGCAGTAAAAGAAATGACTCCGCCGGAGTGCTGGACCGGAGATAAGCCGAATATTGGGCATTTAAGGGTGTTCGGCTGTGTGGGTTTTACTCATGTTCCAAGTCAAAAACGGGTGAAGCTAGATGACAGAGGGAAGAAGTGCGTCTTTCTTGGAATAAGTGAGGGTTCTAAGGCTTACAAGATGTATGATCCGACAACAAATCAAGTCATTGTTAGTCGGGATGTCATTTTTGATGAGGAACAGAGCTGGAATTGGGAAAGAAGTCACGATGAGGAAGTAAATGATGTACTGATCATTGATGAGGAGGAAGAACCTATCGAAGGAGCTGATAACAACACTGAAGAGGCAGTGAGAAATCCTGAGACAAGGACAGACATTGAGGAGCAGAGTGAGCCGGGAAATCAACAACAGACTCAAGCAAGACAAAGAGTCCCACCGAGATACTTGCAAGATTATGTGAGTGGAGATGATGTTGATGAAGAGGAAGAGCTGCAATATCTCGTATCATACACTGCACAAGACAATCCGATTACATATTGGGAAGCTGTTGGAGAGAAAAGGTGGAGAGAAGCAATGGAGGCAGAGCTTGAGTCAATCGAGAAAAATGAAACTTGGGAACTAGTTGATCTACCGGAGGGCACGAGGAAAATTGGTGTTAAGTGGGTTTACAAGACTAAGATGAATGAAAGAGGAGAGGTTGACAAGTTTAAAGCCAGGCTGGTCGCAAAGGGATACTCACAAGTACACGGAGTTGATTACGGTGAGGTCTTTGCACCAGTAGCACGCTGGGATACTATCAGAATGTTGTTGGCCGAAGCTGCTAAAAGAAAGTGGAGTGTGTATCAGCTTGATGTTAAGAGTGCTTTTCTCCATGGAGAATTGAAAGAGACTGTGTATGTGGAACAACCAGAGGGATATGTGAAAGAAGGAGAAGAGCACAAGGTGTATAAGCTGAAAAAGGCACTCTATGGGCTCAAACAAGCTCCAAGGGCCTGGTACAGCAAGATAGAAGAATATTTCATGAGGGAAGGTTTCAGTAAGTGTGAATATGAGCATACTTTGTTCGTTAAAAGTGAAGCTGGAGGAAAAATTCTCATCGTAAGCTTATATGTGGATGATTTGATCTTCACTGGGAATGATTCAAGTATGTGTGAAGATTTCAAAGTCTCAATGAAGCAAGAATTCGAGATGACAGATCTGGGAAAGATGTGTTACTTTCTGGGAGTAGAGGTGGAGCAAAGTAAGAAAGGTATTTTCTTATGTCAAAAGAAATATGCTGCTGAGATGCTCGCACATTTTGGAATGGAGGACTGTAACCCAGTAAACAATCCTATGGTTCCTGGAACAAAGTTATCAAAGGATATGGAAGGAGAAGATGCAGATGCTTCGTTGTACAAGCAGCTAATCGGGAGCCTCATGTATCTTACAGCCACAAGACCGGACATTATGTTTTCGGTATGTTTCTTAAGCAGATTTATGATGCAACCAAAGGTGGCACATCTTGTCGCGGTTAAGAGAGTTCTGAGATACATTAAAGGGACTCTGAAGATGGGTTTAATGTACAAAGATGATGGGGAAGGCAGTCTTAAAGCATACACAGATAGTGATTTTGCGGGTGACATTGACAGTGGTAATGAGTACTTCGGGATATGTCTTTCTTATGAGTGATGCAGCGGTTGCTTGGAGCTCGAAGAAACAGCCAGTAGTTACTCTGTCCACAACGGAAGCAGAGTATGTTGCTGCCTCTGTGTGTGCAACACAATGCCTCTGGATGAAGAAGATACTAAACAGTATTAATCAAGCTGAGGAGAAGTGTATGACGATCCTCTGTGATAATATCTCCTCGATCAAATTATCAAGGAATCCAGTGTTCCATGGAAGAACTAAACATATCAAGGTCAGATTTCACTTTCTTCGTGATTTGGTGAAAGAAGAAGAAGTTAGTCTGGTTCATTGTGGAACTCAAGATCAAGTCGCAGATGTAATGACAAAACCGCTAAAGCTGGAAACGTTTCAAAGGATGAGAAGATTGCTGGGAGTTCAGGAGTTTCAAGGCAAACTATAATGTTGAGCACATTTAGTTTGGGGGAAGGAATGTTGTGTTGATCAAAGTTTGAATAAGTCTTCAAGTTCGAAGACGTCTTCCGAGTTTGTAGGATCGAGTTAGTGGAATAAGTTGAGAAGCCGAGTCCTATGCTTGAGCTGAGTTTTAGGAGTTTATTGTTTTCGTTTTTGCTTCCTGTATTCAAGTCTCCTTCTATATAAAGGAGCAAGTGTGTTTTATTTTATTTGTCAAACAAAAGTTTTGATCGAACACTCTGTTTTATCCTATTTCAAGAATTTTTGGCACTAATTTTGGGAAAAGAGGGCGCTCACAAAAGAGCTGCTGAACAAAATTAGTAAAATTGTGATTTCAAGTAGAAAGCACAGGGCCTTCAATTTCCCTTTTACAATAGAAGAATCAATGCCCGAATCCACCCCAAAAATACAGGATTGAAGATTGGGTTACACTAAAGAAAGAAAAAAAATTACTGGGATTGTTGAAGGCATGTACAAGAGAGAACATCAAAAAGTATAACCTAATCAATAGAATTTTGTGAGAGTTAAAGGAATGAAAAAATTGGATTAGTATCCTTAACCCATCCTTATTTGTGCACCAGGAGTGCCGCCCTAGCATTTCTCTCTTAGTTTGCCGCAATTGGGTTCCTTGGACTAGGCAGGCCCATATACGCAAGCCTGGGTGAGACTCTGATCTTTGGGCTCGGCCTTGGAGAAGGAATTGGGCCATAATGGACCGCGGGTCCAGAACCAACCCTGGGAGACAAGTTGACTTGTTCAAGTGCTCTGGTTTGTAGGTCAGTAGGGTAGTCTCGCACGCATCCAATTCGGGGTCCATTTCCAGTAGACCAGTTGCAAGACAAACGCTTGGCCATGGTAAACATTGGTGGTTTTGCACTTCCACCATCGACGACCTTGTTGTTCTCTTCCGAATGAGGGGTGAACAGTGCCTTATCGGCAACGACATTGACATTTGCGCACTCGGATTGCGTCAATTTGAATGACTTCGGCTTTGTTAGCTCCACTTCGGATTTCCTCATTGAAGGATATTCGTCATCAATAGCACACCTCTGAAAACATAAACAAGAAAACCAAAAATGTTAATTAGATATAATGTACAAGTGAATATTACTATGTATTATTAACGGCTGGGGTTACCAAAATCCGGTCACCATACAAGGTAACGATGCCGCCTTATGTAGTGAACAAATCTCATGATGCTAACATTATGATAACAAAGTAATGCAAGGACTTTACCTTGACATTAGCGAGATCAACATGGTTATCTTGGAGGAAGCTAATGAATTCCATGAAGTTATCTTCTGTAGGCAGATAATGACCACTGTATGGCCAAATAGCCTGAAATCAATAGCAAAATAAGTTAGAACATGACATGAAAACTAAGATTGTAAGCAGATGCATTATGTGTGATGCATTTTAGGGAGGGGTCGAATCAAATTTAGTACCTCAAGAACACCATCGTGGGCAACCAATCTTCCAGCGGCTGTGGTAGCACCTCCGGATAGAAAGCTCGAATGTTGAAACTCACCCTTCTTCTTCTTACCAACATACAGAGCCCTTGTTGTGCTTAGCACAAAAATCGACTTAGAACCTTCTTCGCTACTAACAAGGATCCCACTTTGCTTAAAGATTAACTTCCCATCTCGCACCACTACTTCATAGGCTTTTCTTTCTTTCTGAAATGTCAAAACACAAACAGAATTCAGATTTATGTAGAAAATTTCATTTTATTGCTGCAAGTATGATAACTGTATACGCAAATGGTATAAAGTTTGGAACTAACCGGTCCAAGGTACTCGATGCATTGCCGTTGTAGAACCGTCCTCGAGCATTTCTCCAGATTTATTTCTTTGCCATCTCCAACATCCAGCCTGCATCATACAAATCAATCCGTGAGTCTCAAACAACATATGAGAAATAAGTCTGACCGTACACATTTCATGAGGTGAATGCCATCAATACTTACCAGTAGAAGAAAGGCTGACTGCTCTCACTTTTGAACCACAAATCATAGTAGAAGTGTAAATTGTGTCCATACCGATGTCGTGGATCAATCTGCAAGAGAATAAATACCTAAATGTTAGAAACATGCATGCAACAACTTAGGAGTAACATTACTTTCCAAAGAACAAAAATTTAACATAGAGAATTAAGTGTGGACATACAGCTTCAAGCCAGTGTTGAAGAGCCAACTTCTGCGCTTTCTCATCCTTAGACAAACCTTTACCAACCTTGGCAGCTCTAGTCCGAGCCCTCGCCCACCGTGAAACAGCTGTTTCTGGCTTCTCATCGTTGAAGAATGACACAGAACTCTGCTTGAGAGCTGCAGAATCTAATGTTTTCCACCTGAAGAATTAGAAAAATAACCATATTAATCAAACCATTTCAATGATTTCATACAAGAAACCCAAATCCAAACACAATATCAATGGTGAGAGATGATCAAGTGATTGAATAATTACCATAGCTCCTTAGCCCCCGCCGGAGAATCGAATGTCTCTCTCCACCTGTAACATTTGAAAACAACCAATTTAGCCACACAAGTTCTAGCTGTATCTCTCAATCATATACTTCCAAATAAGCAAAGGACTCGAGTAATTACCATAGCTCCTCAGCCACAACTGCACAATCTGCAAGGTTTCTTCTCGTTCGGTAACTCTTGTACACCTTCTGAAGTGTCACTGCTGCAGCATCAAGCTCTTGAACCGGTCTAGGCGAAAACATAAACTCCGGTTGAGACACAGCAAGTGGTGGCATTGGTTTATGCTTCAACTCATTCTTGGCTCTACTTACATCTGATGACCCCAACATGCCCTTGAACGAAGGGTGTCTGTCCAACACTACATTCTCAGGCTTGCACTCCGTCAAACGGCTTGAGCTTTTAGGCTCATCGGAGACCGCCATGGTTTCTTCCGAGCTCTTCTTAAAGCTGAGTGCTCTCAACACTTTGCCTCCATTTTTAGGACTGATCAGGCTCAAGTTGTAGTAACCGAAATCGAAGAAACTATATTTCATGAGCTCTTTCCAGGCCGAGGCAAGTAAGGACTGAGATTGCCCCATAAAAAAATTGTGACACCAAAATTGAAACAATCCCAAAATGGTTGATGGGTTATGATGATTTTCCAAAAGGGTTTATAAGAATCCAAAGGGGAGGATCAAATCTTTAATCTTTCACAAGTGATTGTTACTCTGACTTGCTTATCCCCTCACTTATATATATATATATATATATATTTATATATAACAAGAAGAGCCCCCAATACGTGTCAAAGAATTGAAAAACGGAAAGTAGAGAGAAAAGGGTCTTTGAATTCAATCAAAGTAGGGTGAGTTTGGAAATTGGAGCAGAGAGAGATATTGGTGGTGGTTTCAACGGTTTGAGTATTCAAAGGCCACGAGAGGTTTGGGGGATTCAAAGCTGGAGAATTCGGAGAGAACAGCCTCTATGGGTTTTGGGGTGTGAACATAAGTGTTATAAAGGGTTTTCCACAAGAGCATATGGAAAATCGGATTTTGGGGCGGGTCAAAATAAGGAAGCTGTTTTGCTTTTGCCTGGTTTCCTTGAAAATCACACAGACACTCTGCTTTGTCTGTGTATGGAACTAAAAACTGGGATTGCTGAAGGCCTATTTGTTTGTTGGGTATGGAAATTTAATAAAACAACCGGTCAAACAGCTACAACTGGGTCGTGGAAGTCTTGGTCGCGCCAGCTGATAATAGAGGGAAGGAAGGGAGAGAGTTGGAGAGTAGCTTCTTGTTGCTTGGATAACTGTTGCTGTCACTGCGTTTGTTTTCTCATGTATCTACTTATGTCCCTTCCTCGACGGAATTGTTTATTTACTGGAATACCCTTTTTCTTTTTCCACAATAGCCGATGGAAGTTTGAGACATAAATAGAGACATGAGTCAATTTTTTGGTTGGTTGAATTGATTTCGTGTTCAAGTATCATGTGTATGATGGGAAATTCAGACCAAAAAGTGTGTGATGGGAGAGAAAACGATGAAGAATAAACTGTGATTTCTTTGAGATTTAAATCGAAAGGTATTTTAAATGAATTGATCACACGAGAAATGTTCTCGTGTCAAAAAATTTGAGTTGTAATTAACGTTACTCTTGGTTAACGACACGAGGAGGGAAGTGTAATAAACTCAACTATTAGATAATTTTAATACCACGATTCCACTATGTATTCAAACATATACTAATAGGCAAATAACATTATAATACAACTACATACATTACCACATATTTAATCATTGCTGGCGATTTTTAAATCGCAGGCAATGTTTTTTATCATTACCGGCGATTTTTGCCGAAAAAATCGCTGGTAATGTTTTTTTTTTTTTAACATTACCGGCGACTTAAATGGTAATGTAAAAAAAAAAAAAAAACATTGCCGGCGACATACATTTATGTCGCCGGTAATGTTTAAAAAAAAAAAAAGACATTGCCGGCGACTTACATTTAAGTCGCCGGTAATGTTAAAAAAAAAAAACATTACCGGCGATTTTTCCGGCAAAAATCGTCGGTAATGATAAAAAACATTGCCGGCGATTTAAAAGTTGCCGGCAATGTCTCTTAATCCGGTAGTGATAACTATTAGATCTGTTTCACAATGGTGACAATACTATAAAGAAAATGAAAAATGAATGAATCAGTAAAATAAAAACTGATCATCTCCCATATAGTTCGACACGTACTCCTACTATACTAAAGTATCGACCCAACATGCATTACGAGACGGTGAAGCTGTAGTTTGATAGGAACATTAATATTGCATTGGGGAATGGCATATAACTAGTCAACAACAGATACAGACGATGAAGCATGTAAACACTGTTATATGCTTATATTGTACAGGTGTAGTGCTAGCTAGCTCCTTATTTTGCTTGTGAAGTAGAAGACGTGTTTTACTATTATATGAATACTATAGTAGACATAGTTCCCATGCAACGAGTTGCCCTAGCTAGCTGGTCAACAATCCATTCAACATAATGGAATGATTGGAATCTAACTCTATTCAATTCAATTTGCTTGGCAAACAATCGATCCAATCAACCTTACACCTTTGCACGTACGTCTTAACACAGTGAAATTATATATATGCACACATATATATGTTCGATGTGTACAATTGTTTCGTTTGTCGCCTATGAGATTGCATTTCAAAAATATTATTAACAACCTGATTCTATGGTAAGTATAAGATATATAGAAAAACAAGGAGAACGTCGCGGCTAGGTTTTTGATCTCGGAAAACGTAAACCGTTATGGAGGTGTTGGCGTGGAATTGTCGAGGAGCAGGTAATGATGCAACAATGGAAGCATTGAGTGTGCTCTTTTGACAGAACAAACCTTCTTTGGTCTTCCTCAGTGAAACAAAGGTCTTTGATCCTTTGTATACGGAGGATTTAAGAAGAAGAATTGATTTCCTTAACTACGAGGCGGTCTTTAGTGATGACCAAGAAGGAAACGCAGGTCAATTTGGGGGAGTTGCGCTGTTTTGGAAAGATGAGGTACAAGTGGAGTTTCTTACAAAATCGAAGCACCACATCGATGTTATTGTGCATCCACTTGATGGTTTGGGACGGTAACGACTTACGGGTTTCTATGTCTACCCTAATACAAAGGAGAGACACCGTACTTGCGATCTCTTTCGTTCTCTGAGCGACGAGTCCTCTCTTTCGTGGGTGGTCATTAGGGACTTTAAGGAAATAATTTATAATGACGAGAAGGAGGGCGGGCTTATCCAAAGTGAGGGGAAAATGTAAATGTTTCGTGATGCATTATCTTACTGAGAACTTATCGATTTGGGGTTTACAGGGCAAGAAACTACAGGGAGTGGGGGTGGAGTGCGGTGCCGTTTGGATCGTGTTGTTGTTATTAGATCATGGCTAGACCTTTTCCCGTTGCCTCGGTGAAACATCTCCTTCCTGTTCATATTAACCACATCTATATACTGCTAATAGTCCATAGTTCTGTGGTTCCAACAATACCTGGACCACAAAGACGTTTCAAATTTGAGAGTTTTTGGTCTTCACATGAACAGTGTGAGATAATAGTCAAGCAAGGATGGCATCGTTCTAGGATTGGTACCACAATGCATGAAGCTGTCCAATGTATCCAGAATTCAAGATACGCTTTAACCAAATGACAAAGACAAATTTTTGGCAATCGGCACAGAGAGTGAAGGAATCTTGAACTAGTTGAATGCTTTGTTGGGACTCCCTCTCTCAGACCCTAATCGACTCGAGTACAAGGTGTTATCTGAGAAGCTTGACTCTCTTTTGCTAGCTGAACATGAATACTGGAAGCAGCGATCTAAAATTACTTGGATAACTCAAGGTGAAGATAATGCGAAGTATTTTCATCTCAAAGCTTCCATCAGAAGATCCAAGAACTATATTGCTTCCCTGATCGATGAGCATGGAGTCTAACAGACATCACCCAAGGGTGTGGAGAACATTGTGATTGATTATTTTGCTTCAATGTTTAAAGCAAGACACATTCCTCACTCCTACGCTAAGGTTGTTAACTTAATCCAACCAAAAGTTACACTTGAAATGAACTCCATGTTGACTGCACCGTATATGGATTGTGAGATAAAACATGCTTTGTTCCAGATGTATCTGACGAAAAGTCCTAGTCCACCAGGTCCAGACGGCATGCCACCCTTGTTCTTTAAGAAGTATTGGGATTCGATTGGACCCGAAATGTGTTTGAAGAATACGAAATGGCTCTGGGTTAGAATGTGAATTTTGAGAAGAGTAATATCTATTTTAGTAAAGGTCTGAATGCTGACTTTAAACATGAACTAGCTTCTATTCTAAGAGCAGATAGTGGAGAAACATGAAAAGTAGTTATGAATATAAGTTGTTTCCTTCTTCCCCCTGATTATTGCTCAGTCATTGCCTACTAATTCTATGAGTTGTTTTCTTCTTCCTACTGATTTTTGTGAGTCTTTACAACAAATGTGTGCAAAATTTTGGTGAAAAAATGCATAAGAGAATAGGAAGATAGCTTTCTTGGGTTAAAATATGTTTACCAAAGGAGGAAGGTGGTTTAGAATTTAAGAATCTACATGTGCATAATTGGGCTCTTTTAGCTAAGCAAAGTTGGTGAATTGCTAGAAATTTGAATTCCTTGATTAGAAAATTGTATAGAGTAAAATACTTTCCTCAGTCCTCCTTTTGGGAAGCTACCTTTTCGGACTCGCCTTCTTTCTCTTGGAGAAGCATTTTGGAGGCTAGAAAGCTTTTGTCAAAGGGAATGATATGGAGTGTAGGCACAGGTTAGTGATGCATGGATTCTGAGATTGGGACATTTCAAAACCCTATCGCAAGCAACATTGCCGCCTAAGGTTAGTGATCTTCTCACAGTCTAGGGACGATGGGACTCTTCTCTAGTGTAATCTCTTTTTGATCAGGAAGAAGCTGCGGCTATTCTCCCAATTCCCCTTAGTTCCAAAGTTGTGGGTGACAAATTAGTGTGGTTGTTGGAAGTTTGTGGGACTTTAGTCTCACATGGAAGATGGTGTAAGTCTCTTACCCTTAATAAATGATACTCTTTGTATGGTAGTAAATAAAATTGGACTTATGTGAGGGAATTTCAATGGTTTTATTTAAAATTTATCTTGAGCTTACTAGTGGGGTATGATGATTATTAAATAATCATAGACTAGATATTGGGCCTTGGGGCTCTGGGGACTTGGTTAAAATCAGAATACGTTTTGAATAGTGATCATTTTTACATTAAGATGCGACTGTTCCTCATTGGAGCAAAGACGACGTTTTGGTCAAAACGTCAAACATGCATCAAGTGTCTAAAAAAAAGCCTGAAGGATCTGATTCAAATCACTGAAAATTGTTTATAAAATCTTCCATAATCTACAAGCCAGAAACACATACTGAAATTCGAGTTAGAATTCAAGGTATTCTGCAAGCCTTGAATTGAAAGTTGTATTCTGGGAGATAGACGTCAAGAGAGTTCTACAAGCAAAAATGTAGAGATGAATTTTTTTCTAGGACATTGCATTTGCAAGCCTCTCTCAATAATTAAGTTAGTTCTTTCGATTTGCTTTCTATATTTAATTTCTATATTTAGAGTGAAAGTATCTAACAAATAGATCTTACTTTGTTGATTCTATAGGCAATTTACGTTTATAGTAATTATTGTTGTGATTTATAGATTCGATCTATACTTATAATACATATTTTATAACAATCTAAGACAAAATTTTTGAGGGATCAATCTGTGAATGTTGTGAAAAGCAACTCACATGCTAAGAAACCAGAGAAGTTCAGAGGGGTTGATTTCAAGCAATGGCAACAAATGATGGTATTTTATCTCACAACTTTGAACTTGGCACATGTGATATCTCAAGAGAAACCTGTGGCAGATGAACTTCTGGTATCAAAGAAAACTTTGAATGCCATCGATGCTTGGACACATAGTGAGTTTTTATGCCGAAACTATATCCTTAATGGAATGGATGATACTCTATGACATCTATGTGACCTGCAAAACTTCTAAATAATTGTGGGAATCATTAGAGAAGAAGTATCTATCTCAAGATGCAAGTGCCGAAATATTCATCATCGGCAAATTCATGAACTATAGGATGGTGGACACCAAGTATGTTCTCAACCAAGTTGAAGAAATGCAGATTATGATCCACGAGTTGCACACTGAAGGCATGAACCTTGATGAAAAATTTGAAGTTGCTGTAATGATTCAAAAGCTTCCTCCATCCTGAAAAGATTTCAAGCATGACTTGAAACACATGACTGACGAATTGTCGGTGAAAAAACTGGTGTTAAAGCTTTGAGTTGAAGAAGGCAGTAGGCTGAATAAGAAGAATGATGTCTCATCTTATGAAACAAACATTGTGGAAGGAGAATCCTTCAAGATCAAGTTGAATGTCCAGAATAAAAACAAGGGAAAAGAGGGTAAGAACAATTCTTCTTTTACTCCAAAACAGAAGCAATTCAAGACCAAGGTTGCTTGTCGGGTTTATGGAAAACTAGGCCATAAGGCAGCGGTTTGTCGTCATAGGAAGGACCAATCCGATGCTGGAAATCATGGCAACAAAAATCAGGCTAATGTGGCCATTGACTCTGATTTTGCTGGTGTGGTTTGTGAAGTTAAAATGGTTCCTGATGCTAAAGAATGGTAGGCTGATACTGGCGCTACATGGCATATATGTTCTGATAGAAATCTGTTTGTGACTTACCAACCAATTGAAGGAAAAAATATGTTCATGGGTAATGCCTCTATATCGGTTGTCAAAGAGAAGGGCAAAGTGATGTTGGAACTCACTTCTAGAAAATTTTTTGCTCTTCTTGATGTGCTACATGTTCCTGAAATTTGAAAGAATTTAGTTTCTGGCCCTATTTTGAGCAACAAAGGCTTTAAACTTGTTTTTGAATCTGATAAGTTTGTAATCACCAAATGTGGTGAATATGTAGGAAAGGGCTATTTGGAAAATAGTCTCTTTAAACTCAATGTCTTGTCGACTAATGTTTTTATTAATATAAATAAGGCTTCCATTTACCTACTTGAGTCTATTGATTTATGGTATAAAAGATTAGGCCATGTGAATCACCAATCTATAAAAAGGATAGTGAATTCAGCATTAATACCCAAGTGTAATCCTAGTTCTATGGAAACACATTTAAGCGAAATTTGTACTGAATCCAAGTTTGTAAAACAACCTATGAAGTCAGTAGAAATATCAAACGAAGTGTTAAGTTTAATTCACACTGATCTTTTTGACTTTAAGGTAACTCTTTCAAAAGGAGGAACAAATTAATTCATCTCATTTATAGATGATTGCAGCGAATATTGTTATGTATACTTAATACAAACAAAATATGAGACTTTGGACATGTTTAAAGCATACAAAGTTGAAGTAAAGAATCAACTTGACAAGAAAATCAAGATTATAAGATCTATAAGGCTGCTATGAAATCCTCTGAAACACCTTATTGGAAAGAGGTTATTCACAGTGAAATTGAATTCCTTATGCAGAATAATAAATGGCAATTAGTTTATTTGCCTTCAGGAAATAAACCAATTGGACATAAGTGAATTTTCAAAAAGAAAATGAGACCGGATGGTACTATAGATAAATATAAGGCTCGTTTGGTAGCAAAAAAGTATCGTAAAAAAGAAGAGCTTGATTATTTTGACACATATTCACCAGTAACCCGAATAACATCTATAAGGATGTTAATAGCAATAGTTGTTGCCTATAATTTAGAGATACACCAAATGGATGTAAATACAACATTTTTGAATGATGAATTAGATGAAAAAATATATATGGATCAACTTGAAGGTTTCGTATTGAAATGTCAACAACATAAGGTTTGCAAATTAATCAAGTCTTTGTATGGACTTAAACAAGAACCAAAATAATGGCACGAAAAGTTTGATTATAATTTGTTATAACATGGATATAAAATTAATGGTTGTGATAAATGTGTGTATATCAAATAATTCAAAGATGCATTTGTTATTATATGCTTGTATGTGGACCATATGCTAAAATGGGAACAAACAAGGATGTGATTAATTCTACAAAGAAGATGTTGAACTCTTCCTTTGATATGAGAATAGCAGATGTCATCCTTGGCATACGAATTATACGAAATTTAAATGTACTCACTCAATCCCATTATGTAGAGAAAGTATTAAGAAAATTTGGACATTATGACTGTAAGCCATTTGTAACTCTATTTGATCCATATGTCCACCTTATGAAGAATAAAGTTGAGAGTGTGTCTGTGACATCCCGTTCCGAGCATTCTTTATTTCTGATTTATTTAATGGTAATTGTCGATGGAAATTAATTTTTACCGTTGATAATTATCGATAGTATTTATCAATATTTTACCGATTACATTTTTCGAGGAAATTATTTGCGAAAAATCATAAATTTTATCGAGATGAGTTCGTGGCCACGTCAAGAGTTTAAATAGGAGTTACGAGTAAGAAGTTATAGTCAACGAAACTTTTGTATGAGGTCACAATACATTTAGTCTTAAATTTCAACTACAAATAGAAGTTTTCGTAAACGAAAAGTCAACATTTTTACTCGTTTTGGTAATTTCCTTTTTCTCCTTTTCTCTCTCATTTCTCTCTCTTCCCTCCTGTTCTCTCTCTCTTGCTCTGTCGGCCTCACCGCCGGCGACCGATCGAACGACTACCAAAACCAATGGGGCCGGTGTCAAAAGTTGTGCCTCAAGCTCCTCTTCTTGTTGGTGGGTGATTTTACGGCAATTGATGGCGGAGGAAGGAGGAATGACACCGTGAAGGTCACAGTTTCCAGCCACTTTTTAGGTATAATTGGATTGGGTATTGATCCTAGATTGTATTGGTATGTTTTTTTTTTATGCGAGGGTGGTGTAAATCAATGGAAATTATGGGAATATTATCGGCTCTGGCGAGGATGGTTCGGGTCGACACCGTGGGTGGTGGTCGACGGTGAATTGGACGGCGGGGTGATGGGGTTATTGCTCCCCTCGTCACCCTAAGTCGATTGGGGTATGCCTTGAGCTACGAGGTATCTTGATGACGGAGAATGGTCGTTGGAAAGGATTTTCCGGCCGGAGAGTTTCGAGGGCATTTTCGGTCGATTGGGGCAGAATTAGAGGTTGGTTCTTTGATGAATATTGTTTTTGGGTAGATTCTCTATAACTTGGGCTTCGGTTCGTCGGGAAAAGTCACAACTCGAAATTTTTATTAGGGGGGTAGATTGTAACAACCGGAGCCAAAATTCACGTATAAATCAGCATGAAACAGTATTATTGCGAATTAGTTGTACCGTGTGAGTTATTAATGATTTTTTCATCGGGAAAAAATTTAACTTGATTTTCTTCACGAGAGCTGTAGAATATTTAATTTCGAGCTTGTAAGAATTTTCAGGGAATTTTTCATATTTGCGAGCTATTTTTGATGATTTTTGGAATTTTTTATTTTCGGATAACTATCGCGATGTTTAGCGGAAATTGTCATAACGGATAAATCGAAAAGAAACTTATTTTTATTGGTTAATTATTGATCGTACGATCGTGATATAGTCGATTAATAGCCGTAGATCAATTGAGGACTTTCCCCCTATAAATAGCAAGTTTCCGAAATTAGTCGGTTTACCGATTTAGAAGTAAAACTGTGGTGTTGACCAGAGCTGGCTGAACTGTTGACCCAACCCGTATTTTCGATCCGTTTTCGCAACCCGCCGAAAACTTCACTGTCTAGCCACCGTTTCAGGCGATTGAGGTATGTATTTTCTTCTCTTCTTGCCCATGAGTGGCTTGGTGTGATTATTTGGGATTTTTAGGTACGTTTTGGAGCAACCCGAATGGGTTTTAGAGGAGGCACCCATTGATGCCGTAGGCGATGGCGCTCCGGTCATTTTTCAGTGACAGCGAGAGGTTGGTTCGACTAAGTTTTTCCCCAAGAGTCGAAACCCTTTAGCCCCGCAGCCCACCGTGCGCCGTAGCTGGGGTTTTGACGCCGAGGAGATTTCCGGGCGGGTTCTGACCCGACGGCTTTCATGCGAAATTTCGGCGAAATACGCCGTAATTTGAGGTGGTCACAGAAGGGAAAGACGTAGGGCTTGGAGAGAGGAAGAGAATGAGGGGTTGAATGCTCCGAACGGGGTTCCGGCGAGGGAAAATTCTAAAATTGTCCGAGGGACTTTTTGGGTAGTTTTTGAGTTAATTTTCGCACGTTTTATCGAATTTCAGTATTAAATGTATGTGTTATTTATTTAGGAGATCGTGATTGAGAGTTTGGCAAGGGAACTTTCGCAGGACCACGGAGCTAGTCTCTGTACTGTGAGTAGACATTTTATTTTCACTGTCGGTTTGCGAGTCTATGTTATGTATTTATAGTTATGCATCTTCATTTGGAGGCATATGCATGATTTGGTTTACATTGAGCGTAGTCACAGTGTTGCATCGATGTACTAGCCTCTCGGCTGATCCCCGAGAAGCTCCCGGGAGGGATAGGACAAACTCCTGACCCGTGGATTTCATAGTACCCAAGAAGGTTAGGACAAACACCTGACCTGAGCTTTATTGTAACTTTGAGGAAAACATACTCGAGTTACTGCCTTCACACACAGTACCCAGGAGGGTTAGGACAAACACCTGACATAGGCCTGTTTATTTTCAGACTCGCATTATTTTTGTGTACATTATTTATGAAATGCATACTATTTACAGTTTCAGTAAAAGTGAAATATTATTTTTGTCCACTCACTCTAACAGTTTTTATTATTTTATATGCCTTTCCTGGACTTTTCGGTTTCCTCGGCTCAGTTTGCAGTTGTTATCCTGTGATTGCACATCGGAGACAGAGGCGTAGGGTTTGTGTTACTGTACTCATCTAGTAGGTTCTTAGCTTAACTTGCTAGTCTTGTATAATATGTATATTAGAAGTCGCTCTGAATACTATATAGAGTTTGACTCTATTATGTTTTATTTTCTACACAGTTTTCGGATTTCTTATCACCTTCTGTAAATAGTGTATATTTATAGTGAATTTAGAATTTGGTTGATTTGAGAAATCCGGCACTACCAGAAAAAGCCACTTAGGCTACGGAACTATTCCGTCGCCTAAGTAGGCATTTCTGTCATCTAGGTACTTAGACAATAGAATCTTCGTCGTCTAAGTACCGTAGTTTAGGTACTTAGACAACAGAAATTTGAATTTCCGTCGCCTAAGCTCCACTTAGACAACAGTTTTAGAAGCATTGTCTAAGCCCACGTAGACGACAATTTTAGAAGCGTCGTCTAAGTCCACTTAGACAACGCATGTTTTCGTGGTCTACGTATATCCGTCGTCTAAGTAGTAAATATTAATTTTTTAAAATATAATTTAATCTACTATATTAAAAATTGAATTAATAAATTAAATTAAAAAATAAATAACTAATAATAATCAAAAATATATTAAATATAGAATTCGTATAAAATTAATAAAATATTGTTCGATTCCGATCAAGATCGCAAAAGTACATAAAAAACCTAGCTAGCGACAGTAGAAGACGTATGAGCCCCGCCGATCCCACCCCCGCTCAGATCGTCCTGGAGGAGAGGGAGAGCCAAATGGGTGATAAACAACATTGGGATCTAGGCTGCTTAATCGACATGATGCGCATTATTTGAGCCATATGATCCATCCTCGCTTGAGCTGCTTGACTCTCCTCTCGTGTAATACGAGCGTCCTCCTGGGCGACTAAAGCATTGTTGTTGGCCACTCGAGCTTGCTCCTAGAAAGCTTGTATTTGCTCTCGTCCTGCCGCATTCAAGCGTCGACTCCCTAACAATATGGACTGGCTCATATCTCACTCAACTCCTCATCCATGACCATGAACCTCTTTACCTGGTCGACGGCCGAAGGCTGCATCTGCCATTTCTATCAGAGACTCTGTCGAGAGAGTAGGCAGCTCCTCAAGCGTGATCCCTGGACTCTGGGACTGCATATCCGCAATTCTCTCGTCGGCCAATTGGTGCAACCTCTCCTGAAATGAACATGAACAATATATATATATATATATATATATATATATGAATGCCCCCCAAAAAATTGACATAATTTCCCCTAAAATTTATAGAAACCAAAATCCTGCACGAAAACTAAAACATTTCTAATAACATCAAAACTAAATCTCATTCACATTTCTCAAGTTCACCATATGTATCCCACATACACCTATGTACTATACATCCATATGTATCACACAAATAATATCCTCATTTATCAAGTTTATCTTTTTATGCACAAGTGAAGAACCAACAATAAAATTAAATATTATTTGGGAAAAACTGTTACTTATAGCGTGTTGAGTGTCGAGATATTCGGTCTGCTTAAGCCTATTGTAAGCAAAATTTTTGCCTGCTATGAGCGGGTATTTTGAACCCTTTTGCAAGTGCTCATGCGCCAGGTTGAGCATTTTGCAGGAGCTCGATCCGTGGTGCAACAACTTCTTCTCCCGATTCGCTCTATTCCTCTGTGATTGCGCCCGTTACACAACAATTTAAATTATTACGCAATTAATCATTATTCAACAGAATTTTTTCCAAAAAATGACATGAACGTGGAGAAATATAAATTACAAACCTTATACAGTTCGGACTTAAAGCGGGCTTTCAACCACTCTCACTCATCTTCCTTCCCTTTTTGAACTCCTTTGGAGTCTTTCCGGGGTTTGCCTTGTACGTCTTGTGCAATGCACACTTCCGATCCTTGAAGATCCGGTGAGCAGTTTTGTTGATGTAGTCCACCATCTCTGGAGTTTGTTCATAATTAAAATTGTTCTAACCAAATTTTTTTTTAAACAATTAGAAACAGAAAACACTAGAATTTGTAATCAATTATGAAAAAAACTATAATATTAAATATTTTTTTACCGTGAGTCCGCAGAACACGTTCATTTTGTCCTCATTAGAGAGGTCTTCCCAAGTAGGGGCTATCATACGTACGTAAGAACGTACGTAGTTTCCGATTTGGTGAGCTCTCAAACTAGTCAGCCTCCTTCCTTCAGGACATCGGGTGAATGCGTTTAGAGGCACATCGATCCTCTCTGTTGCCGATGTCTTTGCTATGCTCTCGGCTTTGATTCCATTGCAAAATCCACGAATGTGTTTAGGGGGTGGAAGTGCGGGATCCCTCTTGTTTTGGTGTCTCGCACTAACGATAGCTGAATCTTCATCGGAAGATTGGGGCGCTTATGACGTCAACCCTGAACCGCCCTGATCAGCTGCAACGTTGTCAATAGGAGGAGCTTGCGGAATGTCCCTTTCAGGGGCCGAACTCGTACCCGACTCATTGGAGGCTTGATTCCCCCAACCCATCTATCGTAAGACAGATTATGCCACGATTCTTTGTCTTTTGTCGTGCGCCTCTTCGACATCTTAACAATTTTCAACAAAAACCATATATACACATTTTTCTAATTACCACATTAATCATACATGCATATATATATATATATTCACATCAATACATATATAATCAATCATGACCGACATTATCCAAATAAAACATAAATAATTATCCAACAAATATTTATATATATACATTAACACGTAGATATAAATTAACATATCTATATATATTAATTAACATGGGAATTCAATATACATATATATATATCAATTGTCCAATTAAACACATATAAATTATCCAATTATATATATCTAATTAAATATATCAATTATCCAATATTATACATATCTAAATATATTTATATATATAAATATACACAAATATATCTAAAAATATATAAATATATATACACACACAAATATACAAAATTTGTCTACAAATATATATACAAATATACACTATTATACACAATATGTATATACATAGTATATATATAAATATACACTATTATACATAATACGTATAGATAGTATTATACACAATATATATATATAATCGGCGATCAATGGTTCGAGAGTGTACCGGAGAGGGAGAGGAGGAGCCGAGGCTTCAATCGCCGGCCGGAGAAATAGAAAGACATACGTCGACGTCGACGCAGATCAGTGGGGGGGGGGGGCGACGGCGGTGAGGGAGGGGGGGGGAGAATTTTGCCGTCTGGAATAATACCGTACGAGATAAAAGTGAGAGAGAGAGAGAGAGAGAGAGAGGAAAACTGATCAGTTTTATTGTGGACAGATCCACTTAGACGACGCAACCATACGTTATGTCGTCTAGGTGTTCCACTTAGAAGACACAACCTTTCTTTGCGTCGTCTGAATAGTTTTTGAAACCGCCCCAAAAAAATGGGTAGTTACTTATCACCCGCCATTTATTTTGAGCTTAGACGACGACACCCTATGGTTCATTCGTCTAAGTGTTTTTTGAAGACCACCCCTAAAAATGGGCGGTTACTTATCACCCGCCATTATGTTGGGCTTAAACGACGGAACCATAGTGTTCCATCGTATAACTGGTTACTTAGACGATGGAACCCTTTGATGCCGTCCTCTATATATATAGGTTAGTATTTTTAAATTAATTACTCGCCAAATTTATCGACGTTTAGGATATCGCCAAATTCGATTGGTCTCCAATTTGTCCATAATTAAATAAATTATTTAATCGATTGTCGACGTATATATACGCGCGCACATATAAATTTTGTATTAATTAATTAATAATATACATCGGTGTTATATATTCAACCATGCATATATACATGCTTGCATCAAAATTACAATTGCATCGAACTCGGTCGATCAATCAATCAATCACTTTCGTCATCATAGTCTTCATCAACATCTTCCTCTTCACTACTCTCAACTGACGGCTAGTCCTCATCATCATTGTCTCCATCATTATAATCATATCCGAGGTCATCTTCATCCTCCAGTTCCTCATCTTCAGATGCATTATCAATAGTATAGTCCATGATCTCCTTTTCTATAAGATCTGTTTTCCGATCAGGCATGGGTAAGCGTTCGTTAAGGCAAATCAGTTCCCTTGTGTCTGGGATGACAGAAGTATCAGGTTCTTGATATGCACTAAAATTATCCCATTGAGTGTGAATCATTGACGACCCTTCGAGTGGTATGGCACTCCATATTCCTCAGTGAGACATATGGTTTACTATTTTTCAACCTGCACCAGTTTTCAGATCATCTAGATAGAACAATTGCTTAACTAATGTGGCAAGAGCGAAATGCTCATCTTCATACAAGCTTGAGTTTGTATCGACTGATAAAAGGCCAAGATCTTTCTTCGTACGCTTGAACTATTTACACTTGAATATAAAAACGTTGATACAATTCCCATATATTAGCTGAACGACATTGACAAGAACTCCGTAATATACATCGTTGCCTTGTTCGACTGCGATCCCACTATTTTATGTTCTTCTTCATTCATCTCGGTCCACCGAATGAAACTTTATACCGTTAACAAAATATCCGGGGTAAATATAGTGTTGAACTGGCCTACGGGCCAATATGTGCTTTTTCCATGACCACCACCCATTGTGGTTAGAGGGTTTTTGTAGATCGTCCATCTGCCAAAAATGTGAACGTACAAGATGTAATTAAGAATATATATATATATATATATATATGTATATCTACCAAAAGTTTGGCATAGTTTTCCCTACAACTAAAGGAAACCACAAATAAACCTGCATCCAAAATTTGACCAAAAACACTACGAATCCATAAATTAAACACCAAATAAAATAACTAATTACTTAACTAATTAATCCCTTGTCCTGTTTCATATATATATATATATATATATCAAATAAAATCAGAAACCGCGGTAGTCCGGTTTAAAAAGGAAGCACAAAGTCTATATGCATGGTTTAATAATTTAAACATATATACCCATTGAAGGAAATAATCAGGGAACTTCTTCTTAAGCATTTTTTCAACCCAGTTAGGACTCTTGTCCGGTTTGGCTATCTGAATTTTAGTTCTGTAACTTTGCCTGTAACCAGTAACCTTGTCACAGTCTCGCAACACTACCCAATGTGCTTCAATAAGTTCCTCATGACTTAATCTTTCGGTTAATACTCCTCTAAACGGTCGTACAAGATAGATTGTAAGTAACAGGTGTATTGGAGGCGATCTGGACCGGATCATTGAAGTACTTGCTGTAGTAAGTAACAGACTTATGCATTAGGTATGTTTCCACGATGGAGCCATCCAAGGCAGATTTATTTTTGACGAATCCTTTATATTGGTCGAGTTGTCTACAAAATAGGTATTACATTATAAATTCGCAACGATCTTAATTTGTAAGAAAAGAGATATATAAATGATGGAAAACGTGTTTAAAAAAATTCAGTACTACTCTATATTTTATCTTTCCTGAGGATACATCCACGTGTACTGGACCAGACCAGAAAGCATGACTTGTTCGGGAAGGTGAACCATGAGGTGAATCATGATGTCGAAGAAAGCAGGGGGGAAATCCTCTCTAATTTATAGAGGATGTGGACAATTTCGTATTGAAGTTCAGCCACATCCGACTTCTTCAACTCCCTGGTCCATATCCTCTACCACAATCTGCACAATGCAACTATTGGTTCGACGACGTCTTTAGGAAAATAAGGTCGAATCACCACTGGAATCAGACGTTGTAGCATAACGTGACAGTCATGAGTCTTTAAACCAATGGACTTGTGTTCCCCTACTTTGACACAGTCATATATGTTGGATGCATAATTAGACGGATACCGAACACGCTGAAACCAGTTGAATACAACATCCCTCATTGTCGGCTTCACTGTGTAAGGTGCAACTAGCATCTTGTTGTAAACACCTCTTCTATCCCTCTTTAACCACAAGGGACGGCGTATATTCATAGATTCGAGATCTTTTCGCGCTTTGGGAGTATTCTTAGTCTTGAATTTAATATAGAGAATGGTTCCCACCATGTTGTCACACATATTCTTCTCTATGTGTATGACATCTAGGTTGTTCCTCAACTTCAATTTTGACCAGTAAGGTAGTTCAAAGAAAATACTCATATGCTACATATTGTGAAGGGTGTGGATTGAGTTTCTTTACATTATTGTCATTGGTCAACATGCCGAAATTGAAGCTATTTAACCTCTCAAAAATCTCTTCGCCGGACCACTGTCGGGGTTTAGGACCATTCTCTACTGTCCCATCAAAACAGTCATTATCCTGTCGCCACTGGTGATCATGAGGAAGCCATCTATAGTGACCCAAGTAACACACCTTCCTTGCGTGCCAACTCGAGTTGACGTCGTCCAAGCAGATAGGACAAGCATTATATCCTCTGGTTGTGTAAGATGCCAACATCCCATACGCGGGAAAATCACTGATGGTCTACATTACCGCGGCTCTCATCAAGAACATTGTGTTACTGAACTTGTCATACGTTGAAACTCTAATTTCTCACAACAGTTTCAGCTCATCAATCAATGGTCTGAGGTACACATCTAACCACTTTCCAGGAGACGTAGGCCCTGAAATTAGCAGATTAAGAAAATTAAATTCTTTGTTCATACACATCCAGGGAGGCAGGTTGTACGACATGAGGATAACTGGCCAAGTGTTGTACGTGCCATCGTTAAAGGGATTGAACCTGTCGGTAGAAAGTTCTAGTCTGACATTTCGAATCTCTGGTGCAAAGTCTGGAAATTCTCTGTCCAAATGTTTAAAAGTCTCCCCATCTACCATGTGTTTGAGTACATCGCCATCTATTTTCTTTTTTGCGTACCATCTCATCGGCTCTGCTGTGTATAAAGACAGAGAATCAATGGAAAATATCGAAGCACCTTCACATGAATCTTCTTCTTCGAACTCCTACTAGAAGGGTACTTCCATCTGGAGTGGTTGCAAATAGGATAGTAGTCCAACTCTGCATACTCCTTATAAAATAGCACGGAATTGTTTAAGCAAGCGTGGATTTGTTCATACTTCAAACCGAGTTTGCTTAAGACACGTTTTACCTTGTAATGGGAACATGAAAGCGTGTGATTTTTAAGAAGAAAATCACATATGCATTTCTACATTTCGTCAAAACCTTCATCCAATATTTTGTGCTTCACTTTGCACTCCATTTCGGTCATTATGGCATGCAAGAAGGGGCGCCACTACCGCTGGATGAGGCACCCTGGTAACTATACTCTAAGCTGAAGTCTGGGTCTGTGCTGAAGTCTATTAGTTCACCGTGCTCACTCCATGTAGTGTAACTCCATATCATACCATGCTCATACAAGTGATGAGCCATAACATGAAACTCCACAAATTGATGGTTAAGACATTTTCTACCCGGATACCTTAAACGCTTTTTTCCTTGACCATGTTGCATCGCAAACGTTACAAACTCTCCGATTTCGTCCATATACCTCTCATCACTTCTATTCGCCAATTGTATCCAACTCTTGTCCATATTCATGTGTAAGTAAACGAAACTTTAATATTATCGAATAAACCATTGTTAGAAGTTAACAAAAAATTGTCGTTCAATTCATACAATTCCTAATTAATTAACAACTAATTAATTAATTTATCTCTAATTAATATTATTTAATTATGAGATTAATATATCGATCAACACGCACGCACGCACGCACACATTTCAAGCACAATATTGTTTATCAATAATTAGTTAACTAGCACTTAATTAATTAAACATACAAAATAGCTAGCTAGCTAGGTTCACATTATGGAATAATATTTATATATATGCAAACAAATTAAAACTGTCGGAATAATCGATTCACAGATCAGAATTATTAGTACCGACCAAATCGAATATATGTACGTACCTTAATTCGTCAATAATTATTAACCGGCCGGTCGACATCGTCGTTGATCGAAATGAAGTGGTCGAGCTACCTAGAGGTAGGCTAGCTAGGCTTCTATGTATATTATTTTATTTGAGAGAGATAGTTAGAGAGATTGATGAAGAGAGCTAGATGAAGAATTCGAAGCTGAGGGGAGAATGACGAAGAGATGAATAAGAAGCTGATTGATATATATAATTAGACTTGTTTACTTAGATGACGCAAGTATTAATTTTTCGTCGTCTAAGATAGCACTTAGACGACGCAATTAAGTAGATTCGTTGTCTAAGTGATTTCTTATACAACGCCTAAAAATGGTGTCGGTCCGTTGTTTAAGACTGCACTTAGACGACGCAAGTCTATATGTCGTTGTCTAAGTGTTGTTTTAGACGACGCAAATACATTACGTGGTCTAACACAACACTTAGACGACCCCATATAGGCTTGCGTCATCTAAGATCTCACTTAGACGACTCAAATATATTACTCATCGTCTAAGTGTTATTTTAGACGACGGAGCTAGTAAGCTGCCGTCGTGTAAGAGGCTTTTTTTGGTAGTGGTGGAGCATGCCGTAGTCGTCAAAGAGGTGGTAGGGTCCGCATGGATGGTACTGAGGGTTTGGGCCATTGCAGATCTATACGTCGTTTAGGCACGACTACAAGGAGCCAAAAATCACCCCGCACTAAGTTGGCGGGAGGTCGTTGACCGGAGAAAAGTCGGTCAAGGGAACATGCCCTCGGTCGACAAAACTTGCAGTGGCAAGTCTTATAGATAGCTTAACATATAAGGGGTAAAGTTGTCATTTCATAAAATTTATTTCTTGTCAAGGCATGTCATCAACTTAACGTTTTGCTGACGGAAAATCGATGAAAGTATTACAAATATAGCGAAAATATAATTTAGGTATTGCATTAATCAATTTGTAATTAACAGAACAGTTGAGACAATTTTCTCTTAATATATCCAGCACACACGAACAAGGTATTAAATAATGTTCCTACCGGTATTCAATACCTTCTTATCTGATGAACTACCTTCGCTAAAATTTAATTTTTGTCAACTAGTTGGTTTTCGATCTTTGACCTCATATTAATTGGATCGGAGATTCGGAGAGGTCATGACCGCATGAGCTGCCACTAGTCGATCATATGTTGTTAAATATATACGTACATGTATACATATACTACAATATTATACGAGTATGGGGCAACACTCCTATTTCGGGTGAGGTTCCGATTCAATCTTCTTCTTCCTTGTTTGCTAGTCAGTAATGGCAGAAGCCAAGAGATATTGTGAACAAAGGAAACATGGAGGGAGATGGATGAGGATCGAGATCAGTTGAACAACTTGTGAAGGTTGACAACTCAATTCCGAATCCCTGCTATTATAAACTAAATCCATCCCAGCTGCCTACAATATTATATAAATTAATAAGATCATGTATATGAATATAATATGGTTTTTAGTCCCTGTATTCCCTTGTGCAGCCTATAAATGCTACCTGAATCTTGAAGATTGATATTCATCTTGACCTCCGGGGCGTGCCTTCAAAGTTGATGTCTACCATATCCTTCTCCCTTGTTTCACAAGTCTGCAACTACTTTTTGTGGCTCCGGTCAAATCTCTACACAGATTCTGGTTGAAAATAGAGTTACATTTTCGCTTACAACGTTATAAAATAAGCTCACAATAAGATTTAGTTTTGTAAATATACAATTTAGACTCAACTGTAGCAAGAGATCATACTGTGACTCTTGAGTAAATTTGGGGATTTCATAATAATAATAATTTTATTCATCCCTTCGTTAAGTTTAGATAAAAGAGAGAAAATTAGATGAAACACAGCGTTCATTGGAAGTGGACCAACCGACCAAGGGGTGGTCAGGAGGTGAGCATGAAAGAATTCAATTGTCCAATTAGACTAGGCAGGCCTATCATTTTCTCGCCTGGGCCTTGGAGAATCAATTGGGCCCATAATCAACACCCTGCTCAGAACCAATTCACAAGGTATGTTAATGTGTTAAAAGCAAAAGATAATAACAACGTGGGAAAATACAGCGAAAAATCGAATTGGATACGAATTCACCACACACTTGGAATCGAATCGAATCGAATTGGATACGAATTCCCCCCCCCCCACGCACACATCTCCTGGCATCGAGTCGAGTCTTCTCTAGTTAATCTTAGGTTGTAGAGAGTTTTGTTAGGTAGGACCAGTCTCTGTTGCGTTGTTTAAAACTCCAAATTGGGTACCTGGTCTCAATCCTTTTCTTCGTCGTCTATTTCAAATGACCGATACCAAAACCACCTCAACGCAACAATCTTCATCAGGTACGATTTTCCTCACACGTTTTCATCCTAAGAATCTGGTACCCATTTCCCCAGATTGTTTAATTTTGAGAAAATCTTACTGATACATGATAGAAACTTTTGTTGGGGATTTGATCTGTGATAAGAGTTTCCAACAAGGTAGATTAATTGGGTAGTTTTCTTTCAAACATTTTAATTTTGATAGAAAGAGCAGAGGGAGAGATTGGAACAATGCCGCATCACACAGACAAATCAAAGCAGCATCACGAGGAAACTCACGGCTTGCGTAAAGATATCGATGAAAACACACCATTGGATGAAGTTAAAGCACCAAATGTGTTTGAGCGAGCAAAAGAGGAGTTTGAGGCCATCGTTGAGGCGATTCATCCAAAGAAACAATCTGATCATCCAACTGGGCAAGTGAAAAAGCAGGAGTCCAAATCAGGTATATGAATTTATCACATACTTTCAGTTTGCATAGGAAATGTGGTTAGGAACTTGTTCATACAAGCTTGTTTATAATTCTGAATAACATGTTTCATGTATGTAGAAAATCAGGGCAAGTCGCCTAGATTTATAGACTATGCCAAGGGAAAGATCGACACACTGTTTCACCATGACAAGTCGCCAAAGCTGCACGATAAAGAAACTCACGGAACCAGTGAGGACATTGACAAGACTACCCCAATCGATCATGTCAAGGCTCCAAATGTTTTCGAAAGAGCAAAAGAAGAAATCGAAGCCATTGTCCAGACAATCCATCGGAAGAAAGAGGAGAAGGATGTAGTCTCCTCACCTAAGAAGAAAGAAGGCGGATTAGGGGTGTCAATCGGAAAAGGAGCTTGAGAAAATGTGTTCTCCTCACATTAAGAACAACAAAGACTAGTCCCTCAGGTTCGGTAAGCCTGTATGGCTGTAACATACTGTATCTTACTCATTGTTATCGATGTTTCCATTACTCAGTTACTGATTTGCTCTATGAAATGAATATGTATACTATGCCTCCCACATGGGGAGACTTGGAAATAGACTTCTTTTTTGCCCTGAATGCCTGATAACAACATTTGTAGTTAATCTAATCCAGAATTTCAGATCATATATCTTCTTTTACTTCTATCCAGACTTCAACAGTTTCCTTTTTCGTGTATGCTAGAGCCAGACTACTTTCGAACTCCTCATTAAACTAGAGCAAGAAAACAAAACGACACAATATGTGGAACCATTCCTAGCTTAAGAGAGAAGAAACATCAAACCGGGTGGTCATGATGATTACCACTTGAAGCTCTTCAACAGATTTCAAAGACTTTAACCAGAAGACCATGCTTGTTTTTTGGAGTCCAAACACAAATATTGAGACCTCAAACTAGTGGCCGTGAATCTGTGAGGTGTGATATGATCATATTCGTTGCCTTTTTGAGTGATTGAACCTTTTGTTTTCATGCATCGTCAGCCATTTTCTCTCGGCTAATGTGATGTGATCATCTGATTCATCAAATTTCTCCTCAAATCCATGGTGCTTTCCTCTCCCGTATTTAACCAGCCATTGCTTTCACATTCCTCTGCCACCTAAATCTACCTAGATTTCCCAGTTCAAGATCAACTATGGAATTTGCTATGGAATGTACCGAACCTTGTCTTTCAGATACTACCTATGTCTTTAGCAGTACCATATCCTGTATATCTCAGCAACACTCTCCCTTCTCTTCTTCACTTCCTCCTGAGATCACATCCCTCAACCGCCTCACCCACAACCTCGAATCGATACTTGACTCATCAGACTTCAACTTCTTCTCTGACGCCAAAATTGCCACCACAAATGGCCGGGAAGTCCCCGTCCACCGCTGCATCCTCGCCACGAGGAGCTCGTTTCCAAGAAGGCATTCTCGGCCAAAGAAGGCAGTAATTCTAATAGGTACGAGTTGAAGGAGTTGGCCAAGGAGCTTGCGTTTGTGTAGACGATGCATGCCCTCATGTCGCTTGTCGTCCTGTCGTGGATTTCATGGTGGAGGTTCTTTATGCTTCTTCAACTTTTCAAATCTCGGAGTTGGTCACTCTCTACTAGGTAAAAAACAGGCGGGAATTTGTAATTTTGTGTTGCTTTCAGTTCATAGATATGCTTCATATTCATAAAAAAGTTGTCTATATGTTACTGATGCAGAGGCATTTGCTGGACATTCTTGAGAAAAGGGCTATAGACGACCTGCTGGCGGTTCTTTATATTGCGAATATTTGTGGCAAGGCTTGTGAGAGACTGGTGGGGAGATGTATTGAGATGATAGTGAAGTCAAATATTGACATTGTCACTCTTGAGAAAGCACTGCCTCAAAAATCCGTGAAGCAAATCACGAATTCGAGGCTAGCACTTGGCCTGGATAAATCTAAGAGCAGCAATGCAGCTAGTAATATTCCGGATAAGCACACGAGAAGAATATATCGTGCTTTGGATTCAGATGACGTTGAGTTGGTTAGAATGCTGTTGAAGGAGAGGCATACCAATCTTGACGATGCATATGCACTTCACTGTGCTGTGGCCTACTGTGATGCAAAGACCACGGCAGAAATGCTTGACCTTGGAATCGCGGATGTGAACAGAAGGAATCCAAGGGGACTCACTGTGCTGCACATCGCGGGGGCGACCAGGAAGGAGCCTAAGATCATTGTGTCCCTTCTTACTAAGGGTGCTCACCCCTCGGATCTTACTTTAGATGGCAGGAAAGCACTTCAGATCACTAAGCGTCTAACCAGAGCTGCTGATTATTTCAAATCAAATGATGAGGGCAAGTCCTCTTCTTCCAATGATCGCTTGTGCATAGAGATATTAGAGCAAGCAGAAAGAAGGGATCCATTGCTTGGAGAGGCTTCTCTCTCGCTTTCTATGGCTGGCAACGATCTGCGTATGAAACTTCTGTACCTTGAGAACAGAGGTAATTCTTCCCATAGCATTCGTTTTTATTACATTGCCTACAGTTGAACTCAGCTTATGAATTAGGATCATGTCATTCTCTGATCATTTCCTGCACGTGTCAGTTGGACTAGCGAGGCACTTCTGCCCCATGGAAGCAAAGGTGGTAATGGATATTACTCAACTTGATGAAACTTCAGCATTTCCAGGAGCCTGCCTTGATCCAAAGAAACTCGCCAGCTCGCAGAGAACGACTGTGGATTTGAATGAGCACCCTTCAAGATTAAGGAAGAACATCTTGCTAGACTAAGTGCACTATGCCAAGCTGGTAAGGATTCAGTGCCTTATTGATCCTTCTTCACATTTGTACTATTCAGTTTGTGATCTTAATAGTTTTCCACTTGTTGAAGTGAACAGTAGAGATTGGAAAACGCTTCTTCCCTCGTTGTTCAGAAGTAGTGAACAAGATCATGGACAGCGACGACATGTCACAGCTTACATACACCGGGGATGACACTCCAGAGATACGGATCTCCAAGAGGAAAAGGTACCAGGAAATTCAAGAAGTACTAGGTAGAGCATTCGATGAGGACAAACAAGAACTTTATCGTTCTGGAATATCATCTTCTTCTTCGACATCAGTACGTGTAATGAAGCCTAAGCTCACGGGCAAGGAGTAACATCTGGCACAAACTTGTAAGGTACTTCAAGATCTCTAGATCATAATTTATTTTGCATTACATAGGATCATAAAAAGAAATGGAATATGAGATATTGTATCCTGACATGTATGTATGCAATCCTTTTCCTCATCACTTCATGGCTTTATGGCGCAGAGTAGACACTATATGGCTTAAAACTCCACACTTCTGAATTGAAGCAAAAGTGAAAGATGGTACAAATTACATTATGGAATTAAGAGCTCAAGGAAGAGTGTTTTACAATCTAGGCCTCAAGGGATATACAAACGCACGTGTAAAAGAAGTGCAGTGAAAGTAGATGACGGTATGTTACAGTACTCAACAGCTAAAATATGGGTTCTTGCTTCACCTGCATTTCCCCAATGGTAGTATCTCATTTCTCATATCCCCAAAACTGAAGAAGAACAATCTGAAAACGCATAAGAGTTTGACCAAAATTTACAGAGCATCCACGCAGTCATCTTGAAGAGAATATTGTTTCATATACCTCTGAAATCAAGGCATTGATCCAACACAACCAGCTTGCTCCACCAAGCAATCACTAACATATCCACTCCAATCACATGGCTTGACGTTCAAATCCTCAAACTCGTGTGGCTCGGTAATCAAATCGTCCAATTCCTGGTAAAAGTTGGAGTCATTGACTGCAAACTCATCGTCGAAAACTGAATTATCTTGGAGCAATTTGTAGGACACATTATCATAAACAGAGTGCACATATGCCTCTGGCTTCTGATTACATGACTTATCAAGCACTGAAGCTGATAATGAGGTTACTTCCAGTTGAGGAACCACTTCCTCTGGCAACTGCTCATCAAAAACTTGAACTCGGTTTCCACAATCACCCGAATTCTCAAAACCTTGGGCTGAAAGTAACCTCCTTCTCTTCTCCAAATCACCCCCATCAAGCTCTCTCTTCATCACTCTCTTGTGCATTATCCACTGTACGAAGTTGTAATTCTTTGTAGCCTTGGTCAGGAAAAGCATCATCCTCTGCTGCTTACACTCTGAACAGCGAACCCGCTCTTCGACAGCAGTGAGCTGGTGTTGTGAGTACTTCTGCTGCTGTTTGAGATTCAAGATTTCAAATTTAAGCACATCCTGGTCCTTCTTCAGGATTTCGAGTTGCTCTTCCAACCTGGCTTTTTTGGTTGAGTTAGTAGAGACTGTGCTTCCTTCTTCCTGCTTTCTGTACCTGCTTCTTCTCTTGATGCTTTTCAACAAGTGCTCCTTCCCTCGTTGAAATCCTTCATTTGCAAACTCCCAGCTATCTGGATCAATTTTCTTGAAGCCCTGAATTGAATTCAAATCAATACAATCACATAAATTAAAGCAAAAACAATTTTTGCCCGAGTGAACTGATCGATACTATATATGCCTCATGCATGTGAATCAAACCCAAAATGTACAGTCGGAATTATAGTGTCATATTGTAGTGTGATAGTGTCTGACTATATAAGTATATGTTAATAAGTGATATAGTTATGAAACTAATTAAACTAGGAAGATAAATTTGGAAACTTTACGAATTAAAGATCGAGTGAGTATTCACATAAGTGTTGAGCTGGCGGATGAAGCTTGAGAAATTGCTGTGCTTGAAGTATTTAGGCAAAAGGGTCTTGGAGAACTCATGGGGGTCCCAGACTATGAAGCTCGGGCGAGATTCACTCCAGGACACAATCGGGTCGGTTTCCGGGTCATCCACCATCTGAAAGGTCTTATTGAGAAACGGTGGCGGCCCTGTTTCGAGTAAACACTCCATGGGCTTGGGCAAAACCAAGGACGAAGACGAAGAGTATGATCCGCCATTAGTAGTAGTGTTAATATTATTATTATTACAACTACCACTATTGATGAAGCAATCTATGCCTTCATATTCATCATCCACCAAATAATCCATTCTCTCCTCTTTGATATTTACTACATCTCCTTTCGCTTCTTCTTCTGTTGGCTTGGGTGAAGAGATGGAAGAAGATGATGATGGCTCTTCCTTGACTTTGACTCCTCCTTCTGATGAATCCCTTTTGGTGGATGATGGGAATGGTGAACGACTGTCACCACCACCGCCATAACCACCGTCAGAAAACACCATATTCTTTTAATTTTTCTGGTTTCTTTTCGAGTACTTGAAAGAGCAGCTAGCTAGCTAGCTAGGGGTTTTGGGGAGGGGAGTGGCCCTAGTGATAGCGAAAGAGTAAGTAGAATGGCGGTTATGGAATGAAAATGGCAGAGTTCCCTATGTATAGTAAGTAGGTCAGTGACTGTGTATCCCTTTAAGGAAAGAGCAGGGTACAGACGACACGTTTACCAGTTAGTCATGTACTACGTGTCACTAACTTATTTGTTTTCTTCAAAACACTCTTAGTGCGTGTTATCTATTAGAGCACCCGTACCGGTGTTTTGTTCTTGCTCGAGCAATTTGAGGAGGAGCAGGCACTGTTTGAGGTGGAGCAGTCACTGTTCATCGAATAGGAGGTGCAGTTTCTGTTTTTGGCGCACTGGTGTCAAAAAATAGCACGTGCTATTACTGTTCATAAATTAATTTTGTATTAAATTTTTTTTTTTGAATATTTTTCAACCAATCCATAAACGACACGTGTTGTTGTCGTATGAATAATTGAATAAGATTTCGGGTAAGATTTCTGACGAATGACGAGTTGACACGTGTCACGCCGACAGAAAGTTATCGGGTAAATAATTGACAAAATTTTCGATAAGATTTTCAACCAATCACGAGGCAACACGTGTCATGTCCACGTATCATTATCGGCTTTAATAATTGTATAAGATTCTCGGATAGATTTCTAACCAATTGAAAGCTGACACGTGTCATCATCTTATCTAGAAAAAATATCTACACTCGGCTATATATTTGTTGATCGGTGCTCATCGTTCATTCACACCTTTCCAACCATATATTCTACATTCCGATAAGATGAATACTTTTAGTTTTGAGAATTTTTTCCGGAGGAGGCGACAGCAACGTCGGCGAAATGCCGAAATTGCTAATGCTTTCATCACTGAAGCGGTCGTGGTCGATGCAATGTTTGATGACGAACCACCTCGCCGCCGACCAAATGAAGAAAGAATGAGGGAGTCAAGGGGACATAATCTGATGGAGGATTACTTCATCGAACGCCCCGTCTTCAATGAACAAGCCTTTCTTTTTTTGTGCCACGTACCATGATTGAGCTTTTCTTATCTAAGGTGCCAAAAATTTATATGTCAAAATAATATCTAGGAAATTGAGATGTCAACATTGATTAAAATAAATGTAATAAATAATTTATGACAAAATTATTAACACTTACCTCATCTTGCAAATTTGAGCCGGATTGTGCATTCCTTCGTGCATATGCAAGAGCGGCATCCCAAGTTCTAAAACTCGGCTTCAACTTTGTAAAACGTGACGAAACCGTGGTTTGGATCCTAGGCTCCGGCCTTGATTCACCATGCGCAATCTTCCAATTTTCCTTATAATCGGCATAGACTTTTTCCCCCAATTTGTCGGACTTTTCCATGTTGCCGGTAATAGGGCAAACGCTAATGCGACAATAAGAAATACAAAGTTGCAAATCTTCGGAATTAAGCCAATTGGACATTTTGTGAGGAAGAGGAAGGAGAAGAAGAAGGAGAGGATAAATTTGTGTGAGATTTGAGTGAAATTGATGTAGTATTTATAGAAAAATTATAGGGTGTTATTTGCAATTTTTTGGAATTTGTAGGGATTTTTTTGCAATTTTTTAGGGTTTATTTTGCAAAATGACAGAAAAATCAGATATTACCGTTTCGGTAGAATCTGGACCGTCCGATCAGAATTTTTGATTTGAAATGGATGGTCCAGATCAATCTGACAGTTACAATTTTTTTTACCTCGGGTCGCCACGTGTCGCGTTCTTATTGGCTGGTAAATTTTTTTAAAACTTTTACTGGCGCGTGGATGACACGCGCTAGGTAGAAAAAAATTTGAACCAGGCTGACGTCAGCCACGTGTGTGGATGACGTCAGCACGGCTCGTGCAACAGAACGAGCAGGAGCTGCTCGTGCAGCTGCTCGTGGAGGGAGTCAACGTGCGGTCGCCGGAGCTCCATCTCCCCGGTGCACGTCTCCTCCTTCGCTGCTCGTGCTGCCGATGCCGGGGCTCGCCTGAAAGCAGCTGCTCGAGCTGCTCGTGCTCGCTGCGCTACAGGTGCTCTTAGTACGTGTTATCAAAACACTCTCTCTAACCCATGCCAATCTATCAGTACGTGTTATCTATAATCTACTGATAATTGACATTTTGTCTAGCAAGATTTTAGAGTTCGTTGAACACAAACGTGCATGTTAATTAATAACCCATCTGTATTTTCTTGCAGATTGTTTATTTGGTCTAAAATAGTTGAGATTGTAAGCATGTCTTCCATGTTTACACGGTGATGCAGTGCTGCTACACTAAAGATGTACATTTCTATATATATGTTATCCAACTTGATCCAAAATCCCTTGTAATTAAATTCTTCCATAGAACTATCAAATTAAACAATGCTGTATGCACAGATCAGATGTGAAATTCTGAGTTAGAGATCGAGCTGAGGTCTCGTATGAGAATGTTTACTTACTCCGGCCGGCGTCATCACCTCCATCTCCATCGATCATGAATCAGAGGATCGGAAAATTCGAATTCTCCTAAAAGAACAAGGAATCATGTCCTTCAGTCTAAAAATAGGAAACTAATCACTTAATTCTTTTCATTCTATGTAAAAAAACATGGTTACGAATGTCATTTACCCATTCGGATTACTAATTAATTTTAGATGTGCAGTATCGTTATAGCTCTCCGTCCGCACAGTCGGACTTGCAGACCGTGTTTTTTTTTGTCGTTTGCAAAAATAGCTTCTCAACCGTTTCGACCTCTTCCACTTTCTTCTCCCATGGGGACTTGGTTAACTACGTGGCGAGTGACGAACCGGTGGGGAAGTCCACGTGACTAAATTTGGACGGTGACGATCATGCGGCGGCTTCTGTCCTTTTCCATCTATATCGGTCCCGGGCATGCGCGCCAACTGGTAGCTGCAGGTGCATCGCTTGACTCAGTGGGCTGTCTTTATTCAAACATGATCTCAGACCAAAAAAGAGGGTTAATGAAAAAAAAAATCCACTTTAGGGTCTATTTCGCAAAAAATCCAAAAAAAATTTCATTGTTAAAAATATTCAAATATTTTTATATTAATTACGTCACTAAATTATCAAGAACAAGAACAAGTTATTCTAGATCCAGTTCTTCCAACTGGAGGAGCTATATTCCTCAAAATATTATTAATTATATTAAAAATAAGGAGAATATTAAATTCTCTAATATTGAGAATCAGCTACAAAGTTGGAGCCTCCACAAGGTTAAACCTTCAATGATATATTCTATGAATATGTTCAAATTAGATATGACTATGACCATTAAAACAATTGAACAAACTATTCATATCGGAAAAGAACATGAAACTATTCAGTTATTCTAACCTGAAGAAATCAGGAGATATAAAGATAAATATAGATATTTTCATCTGGGTATGGTTCAAGTGGCTATTCGACCAGTTTCGAGAAAATGCTTAAACGCCTCATTCACTACCACATTTTAACCCATTGCCGGCTATTTTTAAATCGCCGGCAATGTTTTTTATCATTACCGGCGATTTTTTTCCAAAAAATCGCCGGTAATGTCTTTTTTTTTTTAATCATTGCCAGCGATTTTTCCGGCAAATCGCCGGCAATGTTCCGCCGGTAATTAAAAAAAAAAAAGACATTGCCGGCGACTTACATTTAAGTCGTCGGCAATGGTTTTTTTTTTTTTTTTTAACATTACCGGCGACTTAAATGTAAGTCGCCGGCAATGTCTTTTTTTTTTTTTTTTAATTACCAGCGGAACATTGCCGGCGACTTAAATGACCGGCAGAACATTGCCGGCGGAACATTTAAGTCGCCGGTAATGTTAAAAAAAAGAAGAAGACATTACCGGCGATTTAAAAATCGCCGGCAATGGGTTAAAATGTGGTAGTGATTATTAGTTGCCTTAAGAGATTGCAGACACCTAAACTTTAATGATTCCTTATTAGGAATCATTCAGACAAGCCTATGCAACGACCCAGTTTATTTTAACTGGTTTCCAAATTTCTATGTCTCTTTGACAGACAGAAATATTCTTGATGTTTTAACATTAAATATTAAAATCAGTGGCTATAATCTAAAAGAAGGATCTGAGCCACTAAATATTACATATAGGGTATATTATAAAGCAATGAATACCCTAAGCCCAAAGGCAAAAAATTATGATACAAAGGGAAAAACAGTCTTAAAAGAGACCAATCTATTAAAATCAGACTTGTCTATTCCTCAGACTATTCAATGGCAGGATATTAAAACTCCTGACGAATGGATACTTGAATTTGCCACTCCATCTAAACCTGTAGAAAACAAAAGGGTTGAAGAAATTCTATAGTATGATGATGGAGATGTTATTATCAAGTTTAATAACAGTAGAAGGTCAACCAGATTATCATTCTCGGATGATAGTCTATCTTCTATTTCATCAAAAAAAGAGTGAGAATATTCAATCTCAAAGGTTTTATACTCCAAACCAATCAATGAAAGTTTCTTCGTCAGGTACCAAGGTTCCTAACCTGGTTTTTGACGGAACTTGTATTTCATCTCAACATATTCCTCAGGGAATTTACCATGAAGAACCTGAGACGTTGTCTGAATTCAATGATATTTCTTCAATAAATGTCATTTCTATTCCTTTTACTTATGATAGACAAACTTGCAGTAAAGATTTTATGCAAGACAAATATTTGTCCTTCAGAAAATGGTTCTTCTCTAACTTCATAGAGAAGAAGAACAACAAAATTATAAAACCCTTTATTATGGCACTATTGATGCTCAAAGGAACACTACCGGCATAAACACTATACCCGACGACATGGGAAAAAACAGACCGACGAAAACCCTTGTCGTCGGGTATAGTGAACTATAACCGACGACTAGGGTACATCGTCGGTTATAGTTTTTTTAGCCAACGATGTATTGTTGTCGTCGGTTATAGTAGCCGGAAAATCGTCGGGTATAGTTTTCCACTATTACCGACGACTTTTTTTTAACTATTACCGACGATTTTGTGGTATCATCGGCTATAGTTTCTTATTTCAGATCCATTCTGGGCAGCAGCTCTGTCATTCAAAAAAAATCTCCCGCGAAAACTGAAAATGCTCTGAAATCTTTGGGTGAAGTCGAAAACTGTCAAGAATGAGTTCGTGATTCATTATATATAGGTAGGTACGTACGTACTTAATATTATATATATGTGTGTGTGTGTGTGTGTGTGTGTGTGTTGATCGATTGTTGATGTTGATTTTGAAATATTGATCGATCGAGTTAATTGATTGTTGAGTTTGAGTAATTGATGGTTGATTTTGAGTACGTGATTGATAGTTGATCGAGTTGGAGTAGTACGTAATTGTTGTGTTGATTATTGTGAATATATATATATAGCTAGGGTGATTAATTTATTTAATTGAGTATATATTGTGATTATTATAGGATTAATTGTGATTATTAATTATGGGTATAATATATATTGTGATTATTGTGATGTTTCGGTTAATTGTGATTAATTATAGTGTGGTTATATATATATATATTTAGATTTTTGTGATCGATTATATATAGTTAGGGTGTGTGTATATATATATATTAAATTATGAAAATTATAATAATATATATTTATATTAATTGATTGATCGAATGTTTTGATTTTGATCGAGTTAAATTAGAAGAAATTATATATATATGAATAATTATGGATCGAGTAGAATAATTAGACGACTATATATATATATGTTCATTTGTAATTAATTATCTAGCTAGTTAGGGATCGAGTAGATCGAATAATTAAATTATGTAATTTATAGTTTGAATATCGATATATATATAGATCGATATATATATATATATCTATGAAATTTTAATTAATAAGATCATGGGTATATATACATGCAGTTATAATTTTCAGGATGGACAAGAGTTGGATGTGTCTTCCAAGATGGGATGTAAGATATCACCGTGGAATTAGAAGTTTTGCGGAATATGTGAAGGTTAATTGTGGAGGGATGACAATTCATTATTGTCCGTGTATGAAATGTCAGTGTCGTAGCGAGCGATATCGTTTTCACATCGATAAAATATTAGAGCACTTGAAGAAAAACGGGTTTTGGGATAAGTACACATGTTGGATTTATCATGGTGAGAGCTCATCAGTTGGTCAACATGATCACGGACAATTTTTTGAGAGTGGCAATACATCCAATGATCCAACAACAAGGTTGATCAACGATATGTTTCCTCATGAGAGCGGTATATTTGCTCAAGCACCGGATATCCCTCCCGCCGTTGGAGACTTCCCTCATATTGAGCCAGTCCAGCAATTACCTACAGCTGTCAACATTGCTGGTATGGACAAGTACAACAACCTCATTGCCTTCCAACAGACCCCGTTGTACAACGGGTGTAATAAGACTGTTCTTGAAAATGTTATGGGAGTAATGAATCTCAAAGTGGAGAACAAAATGAGTGTGAAGGCTGTTGATGATTGGCTGAAGTGGTCTGGTTCGTTGTTGCCCCCCGGTCATCATCTTCCTACCACTCATCGTAAGGTGCGACAGATCCTGAAACATCTTGGCCTTTCCTACATCAAAATCCATGCTTGTAGATATGATTGTGTTCTCTTCTGGGTGAAGATGCTTATGGGAATGATCTTGAATCCCTTGATGAATGCCCGGTATGTGGTACAGATAGGTATAAGTTGACTCCTGCCAGAAATAAGAAAGCTGTGAAGATACTTCGATATTTTCCGCTGATAGATAAGCTAGAACGGTTGTTCATGTGTGCACACACGGCTGAAGCTATGAGATGGTGGGCCGAGAGAAATTTGCCCGACGGTGATACGCTTATACACCCTGCTGACGGAGAGGCTTGGAAGCACATGGTGAATGAGTTTTCTTATTTTGCATCAGAGGTTCGAAATGTTTGGCTAGGGCTTTCATTTTCCGGATTCAACCTTTTGGCAACATGAGTCTTCAATACAGTATATGGCCAGTTATTTTGGTACCGTACAACCTTCCTCCATGGATGTGCATGAAGAAAGAATACAATATGCTCACTATGATATTTCTAGGCCCGGGTTATCCAGGAAAGTGTCTCGATGTGTATTTGAGACCCTTGATTGCGGAGCTTAAGTACTTGAGTGAGCATGGTCATCCCACTTATGACAAGTTCAAAAATGTGATGTTCCAGATGCATGCCATGCTTGTTGGCACCATTAGCGATTTTCCTGCACGTGGGATGTTGTCGGACAACGTTACCAGGGGATACAAGGTTTGTCCAGAGTGCATGACTGTTGAGTGTTGCAGACCTCATTGCAGGAAGATTGTACAGATGTGTCATCGTTGTTGGCTTCCACATGATCACCCATTTCAGGAGGATATGGAGGCATTTGATGGGATTGTGGAAACAGGTGAGCAGCCGAGGAGATGGACAGGGGATGAAATATTGGAAGTGCTAAATGAATACGATTTTGGGCAGCTCAGCAATCATCCTGAGATAGTGGCGTCAATACCTGACAAACCCGACAGGTATAAATTCTGGACACACAAAAGTATTTTTTGGGAACTTCCGTATTGGTCCAAGTTGTTGATCACACTACTTAGATGTCATGCACATAGAGAAAAATGTGTGCGAGAGTGTGGTCGGCACAGTGTTGAATTGGGAGGGAAAAACTAAAGACGGCCCGAAGGCACGCATTGATCTTAAAAGGATGGGACTGAAAGGACCCAACCCCGATTTAGTTGCCTAAACCGGAATCGAACCCCTTCGAAAACACGAACCAACAAAAACCAACAAAATTTTGGCAGAGTTTCGTTACTAACGTGGAATTACCATTACCTGCACGCGGAAAATACACTTCATCCTATGCCACAAAAATCAAACCGTGGGCACCAATCCCATCTGGATTTCTCAATATATCAACAATAATGTAAAGTAGTAAATATATCTGTACTTTACTGAAATCCGGAGTAAAATCGTATAATATATACAACAGAATACTCAGAGCGACCCCTAATGTATAATCATATAAGTATACCACAGTAGGTAGAACAATAAACCTACTGGAAGAAACAAGGTAGCTCGAGCACTATGCCTCCGACCACGACGTGCGACACCAGAATCCAAACTGCAAACTGGGCACGGAAACCGAAAAGCCCAGGGGAAAGACATGAAAACTGTTAGAGTGAGTGGACGAAAATAAATGTCATTCACCAGTTGATATATATGTAAAAATAACATATGCGAGTCCAGGTAAATAGAAATGACAAAGTACACGAGGTAAACTCATACTCCTCCAGCGTACTGAGCATGCAAGTAAAAATTCCACGGGGTCACTCATGGACACATCCGTGCTAGTACAGTCCGAATCACGGGATCCCAGACCCACACGTGACTCTAGCCAGAAAGGCCTTAGGTCAGAGGTCTGCCTCCCCCCGGTAAAGGCCTCGGGTCAGGAGTCGCAGTCTCCCCCGGTACACATCCTCGGGGATCAGCCGGGATGCGAGTGTATCAATACAACAACATATATAACGATTGTACTATGTGTAAACCAAATCATAAATAGTTCGATGAAAATACATGAAATAACATATAAGTGTATATACGTAATGTATAATGATATAAGCATAATCGTCTAACACATGCTCGTATAAATCGTAATCTCGTAAGCATGCTCAAGTTCGAAAATCGTATAAAAAGACTCGCAATCAATCCGTGAAAAGAAATGGTCCACTCACAGACTAGCGTAACGCAGTTCGCGTTAACCCGTGATCCGGCGGAAAGTCCCTCGCCAAACAAACGATCACGAACCCCTGAATAATCACAAAATCCATTTCTCAAAATCATAACTCGACAATTCAAATCAAATCACGAGAAACCACCGTTCTCGGAAAAACGTAATTCAATGTCGACGAATCGTCGAAAATCCGATATTTACACGACATGCAACTTGTCGAAAAACAAACCTCCCCACTGCGATCGGGGCGCGATTTCGAGTGAAACGACATGCAACTTGTCGAAAACCCCAAAAAGTCAAAGTTGACCGTTGATCGCCGCCGGCGGCGGCGCCACCACCAACTTGAACATTCCTCGGCGGAGCAACCTCTATTCCACTCAAAATCATCCACTGAGCAACTTTCTCAACTGCCTCAAAGGCCAATTCTCACTCTAACCATGTCAATTTCAAGCAAAACCGAATTCCAATCAAGATTTCAATTCCAAAATTCTCCATACACAAGCATAATTAGATCACCAAACTTACATGGTAGCTTCTAGGTGACGAGAGCTTCAAAACCCAGTCCTTGGTTTAGCTCGAATCGGCCGGAAAAGTGGAACCCGAAATCACCCAAAAATCCCAAACTTTTTGCTGGAATTTCTCTCTCCACCGTCCACCTCGCCGTGAACGGTGGCCGGGATTAAGATGAGGGGAGCTAGGCGAGTTGAACGGGACCGGTGCTGCACCGTGGGGTGGCTGGAAGCTCCACGCCGCCGTGGAGGCCGTGGCTTCCCGTCGTGAAGCTTATCTCCACCGAGTTGACTCAGTCAACTCGGTCAACAACATAAATGCCAAATGTTGACTTGCCCAAAATAGCAACCTTCTATTTATAGGCCTTCCCAAAATGGAAACCACATAATTCACTTTTCGGCAAACTTCAAATACCCGTAACTTTCTCATCATAATTCCGATTCCGATAATTCTCGAGGCAACAAACTCGACTCGACATGTTCTTCAATTATCACCCGAAGTCAAACACATCGACCAAACCGATAAAAAGTCAACTATTCAAACCAACACATATTTAAACCGACTAAATAATCAACAATCGGAAATATTCACAACTTAATCCTCGTAACTCGGAATAATGCTCCGGACGTTCCCACAAGCTCGAAATTAAATTCTCAACAACTTCCATGAAGAAGCCAAAACCAAATTCTCGTCCGGTAATTTAGTCGCTAAGAGCACTACAATTTAAATCCGATTATGTCGAAAGTTCAAATATTCATAACTTATTCCTCGGTTGTCCAAATAACGATCCGGAACCACCCACGAACTCGAAATCACACGTACAACGACTCTCGAGAAGAGACTCAGCTCCAATTCTCGACCAATGATTTAGTCGTGATCAAGTCCGGCGATCCAAACGACTGTCGGAACCCTGCGATAATACGCGAGCTCGTAGATTAAGCTGATTCTCATACTGATTCTGTTCTGGGTTGTCACAGGGACTGCGAAAACATTTGTGGTTGAGAGATGGGAAGAAAAAAATGCCATAAGCTCCTTATACCGTCAAGCCTGCCCAGAAGAATGAAATTTTTGGCTGGATTGGTAATGTCAGGTATCCTTCAGGCTATGCTGGAAATATAAGTCGATGTGTTAACTTCAAAGACAATAAGATGTACAGACTAAAGAGTTATGACTGTCATATACTGCTTCAACGCCTCTTCCCTGTTTTCATTCGAGGGTACCTGCCCAAAGAGGTGGTCGAGCCGTTAGTGGCTGTCAAGATTCTTTCAGAAGTTATGCACGAGAGAAGTGAAGAAATCGGACTTGTTGGAAATGCAACAGGACATCATTTTTATCATGTGAAAATTTGAAAGGATATTTCCTCCAAACTTTTTTGACATCATGCCTCACCTGATGCTCCATCTTCCGGAACAATTGTTGCTTACTGGTCCAGTACACTACACATAGATGTATCCTATGGAAAGGTACGTAATGCATCTCTAAATCTGGCTATATATGTCTTTAATATTATTTATTCACTTATTTTACAATATTCATAACATGCTCTGTAATTACCAATTTTATAGACAATTAGGGGACTACAAAGACTATGTGATGAACAAATCTGCACCCGAAGAGTGTATCGCTGAAGCATATATTGCGCACGAGTGCGTAACGTACACCAGACTGTATTTGGGAGCGTTCGAGGACCCTCCACAACATATGCCAGTAGATGGAGCACAGTTCAACCTTTCAATCATCTCCGATGATGTTGAAGTTTCCGGAAAGTTGCCTAACTCGTACAATTTGGAACCATATGAGCTAGTCATTGCCCACTGGTCGGTATTGATTAACTGTCCAGAAGTTCAATATTGGAAAAATATGCACCTTTACTGCCCTGCCATTTTCGGTGATGTTAACTACCACAAGAAGACGCTCGTAAACTATTTTGGCAAATGGGTACGTATATAGCGGTATTGACTTGTATATGAATTTAATTGCATGTCTCGTATCATATTTATAGTTAAGTTAATAAATGATTATATTCAGATGAACCATGTACAAGATAATGGTATCCCACAGTGGTCACACGAATTGAGGCTCTTGGCGCAGAAACCGGTAACTTCCAGAGTTTATCCTATGTGTAAGGTAAATGGCGTGCTATTTATTTGTGAACATAGAGATGTCAGAAGAAAAACACAGAATTCTGGGGTAATGGTGCATGGTGGGCAGAATGGAGTTGACTATTACGGTGTTCTCCATTCAGTTGTCGAATTAATATATGGGGAAGGCATGACCGTGCACTTGTTTAAGTGTAGATGGTTTGATACCGACCCTCAGAACACAAGGACCGATCAATACGGTATTTATTCGGTGAATATTGCTACAAACTGGTATGAAGATGATCCGTTTGTTTTGGCCACGGCGGTGAAACAATTGTTCTATCTTGATGATCTTGTGCATAAAGGCGCGTGGAAAGTGGTTAACCGTGTTCTTCCAAGAAACATATACAGTGCCTCAACCCTTAGTGTGACCTCGGATAATGAAGAAGTTAGTGCATACCAAGAGCCGAACGCAACTGGTATTCCTGAAACCTCAACAATTCGCCTTAATAATGTGATACAGGGCAGTGTGGTACGAATTCCTCAACCGAATCTTATTGATGTTAATCAAAATGAAGACAATGAAGACTCAAGTGACGAGGGCTTACACATCTTACCTGAAATTAACTCGGAAACCAAGTCAGACTCAAGCGATGATTCTGACTATGCGCCTTAGTGTATGTATGTTAATTTGAGTTTGAATGTGCAATGTAAAATGAATTATATTCAGATGATCGACTTTAACTTAATTGGATCGATGTAATTAATTAAAGTAGATACTTTGTTTAAGGAGCATTTTTTATAAGTTAGGAAAAAAACTCATAGCCTTTTTGTATAAATATATAATGCATATGAAAAAAATAAAATGAAACAAACTATAACCGACGATATTCATAATAAATATCGTCGGTTATACTATAGCCGACGATAATACTTATATCGTCGGCTATAGTATCGGGTTATATCCCAGAACTGCAGCCGTTTTGGGCAGAAACGAAACTGCCCAAAACTTTTCTTCTCCTCCATACAGATTCGTTTCCGCCGTCGCCGTCCGTCAAGCAAGAGCAAGGTCTTCTCCTCAAGCCGACGTCCATCATCAAGCCAACATACATCGATTCTAAACCCAAAAAACAGGTTCTAAATCCCTAAATCCCTAATTAAATCTCCAATTGATTTTTTTTATTTAGGTTAGATTTTAATTTGTTTAGTTTGTTTATCGATAATGTGGATGTTTGGATGAATTGTGTGAATATATATTGGATTATTGTTGAATTTTGTTGATTGTGGGAATTATTGTTAATTTTTTGGATTTATTGGATTATAATAGAGAGAGAGGAGCTTAATTAATTATTGGATTATATATTGGATATTATTCTTGAATTTTATTGATTGTAGGAATAATTTTATTGAATTTTATTGAATTTTTTGGGTTTTATGGAATTATTGGATTATATATTTATAGAGGAGTTTAATTAATTATTGGATTATATATATAGTTGGAGTTTAATTATTGGAATTATTGGAATTTTTGGATTACGAATTTGAATTTTTGGATGAATTAGGATTTATTTTGAATTTTTGTAATTTAATGGAATTTTATATGAAGGAATATATAATGAAATTTGTTGAACAATTTGGAAATTTTATGTGAGTGAAAGGATTTTTAATGAATTTTTGTAATTTACTGAAATTTTTTTGAATTGTTGTAATTTGTGGATTATTATTATGAACATATATATATGAATTCATTTGAATTTTTAGTAATTGATGGAATTATTGTGAGTTATATATGGAAATATGTGAATTAATATATTATGACATTTGGTAGATGAATGTGAATTAACTTTAATTTTATTGTTGATTTTAAAAACTAGATAAAATTGAGTATGTTACGTAACTTTTATAGCAACGATGAACTGGTTGAATTACGGTGCTTCGCGAGGGGGGTCGAGGGGGAGGTCGAGAGGGAGAGGGAGATCGGGACGTGGGGATGAGGGCATCGGAAGTCGGTCTGCATCAGGATCCGCCAATATCGGCAACACTTACAGCATTCCTCCCACCTCTCGGCACTGTACACTTCTGGGTGAGGGACAACCTCAGCAGCAGCAGGTCGAGCCTGCTCGATCCTCAGGCGCGAGGAGGATTTATGAGGACAGTCGCACGCCTTCAACGGATAGTGCGACTCAATCCTCGGTCCGAATGCCGGAGATTCATCGCAAGGACCCTTCCCCATCCACCCACCAGACTCCTCATTCTTCCGAGGAGGCTGGTGGATTGACTCAGTCCTCGGCCAGGATGCGACTATGCCCGCCGTCTACCATATTCTTACCCTTGAAAATCCCGACGATACCTCTCGTCGATTCCACGGGGATGCCTGTTCCAGGACAGCTAGGGTTCATTACCCCGGACCAGGCATACGCGTATGTACCCTTCCCGGAACCTCTCTGGAGTGTAAGGATTCCGGGACAACGCACCGATGAATCTGGTAAATATTAATTAGTGATATCTTTTTACTTAGTAATATTTAAATTCAATTATGTGTTGATGTTTAAAAAATCGTCTACATATATATGTGATAGGCGAGATCGTGCCCGGTGATAAACAAAAGAGAACTAGAGGCCCCGTCGTCGGCAAGTTATTGGACGACGCCATTCAGGCTAGCGGTGGTGGCCAAGTTATGATTCCGACCGGGGATAGAGGCCAGGTGATCGAGGGAAAGGTCACTCGAAAGTACGCAGGGATGGCGGGCAGCATCATACGGGATAGAGTCCCAATGTTGTGGCCAGACTGGAATTCAGTGCCGCAATCCGTCAAATATGAGCTGAATAATGCGTTGTCGGTGAGTAGAATTGTATATTCATTATGTATATTTTCTATATAAAATTTTGATATTATTGATATATATATATGCATTGCAGAGGTGGTTCCGCGTGGACAACGACATTAGACCCACGTGGGCGGATGAAGTGCAGGGGAGCAGGTTACTAGATTCATTTGTTTCAATTTTTTCATTTCTTTTGATTATGTTCATAAAATGTTGTAAGTTACTAACGATTGATTTTATTAATATAGGTATAAGGAGTGGAAGGGCGAGCTGAAAAAACATTGGAAAAAGTACGGCGACGATCGTTCCGGTACCCCTAGCGAGTTTCGTTATAGGGAGTACGAGTGACGATGGCTTTTGGTTCACTTCAACAACCCGAAATTGAAGGTACGCAACCTTCGATCGATTAAAATTTTGTTTTATCGTACTTCCCCCAAATTATTTGGCTAATATTTTTTTGATGTTGGATTAATCGAGCAGACTATTTCTGAAGTCAACACAAGGAACCGGGCCAAAAACACAAAAAATCATCATGCCGGTTCCAGATCATACTCAGGTTGGATCGAGGAGGCGGCCAACCACCCAGAAGTCCCTCCGCTTGTCTATACGATGCAGCACGCGTATCCGCAGTCCCCCGAATATGTTGTAAGTGTCCTTATAACAAAATAAACATATTTCTTATTTTTTTAGATTGTTTACATTAATTAACATTTTATTTTTCTTTGTCAATTAGGCGAGACTTCAGGAGGTGATTCCAGAGGTGTTGACTCAAGTGGCGAGAGAGCGCTATCCCAACACCCCCGATGTGGAACTCCTGATTGATCAGATTGATCAATCTGATCCGATCATAGCGGCTAGGATTATGTCAACTGCGATCCCTCCAGGGAAGAACACTTTCTACTGCAGGGGTTCAGGAAAGTGGGGTCAATGGCTGCTGAAGAAGACCCCTGAATTCTCTCGCGGATCGGGATCATCTTCGAAGGCTAATGAGCTACAGGAGCAGCTTCATAGGCAAGCGATTGAGATGGAATCTCAACGGCGTCGGATGGAGGATATGGAGCAGGCGCGAGCCGCAGAGCAGAATCGATTGGCCGAACAGCAGCAGATGATGGGGACATGGATGTAGCACTGTTATGCACAGTTGCATGAATCTGGAATCCAGATAGCTCCCCCGCCCATTTTCGGTGCGCCACAGCCACAGCCACAGCCACAGCCACAGCCACAGCCACAGCCTCAGCCTCAGCCTCAGCCAGACCAGGACCAACCAAGTTTTGACGATCCGTTTGACCACATAGACTTAGGAAACCCGTAGTACGTAGTACGCATATGTATATAGATTTGAACGATTTCGGTTTTTTATTTTAATTATTTACTACTATAGTTTCAATAGTTCTTGATTTTCAATGTGAACAATATTGGATTATTTATTGGGAATGCAGGTTCTGGGATAAAACCCATAACCTGCAAAAAAAATTAAAATCATATTCACTATAGCCGACGATATAAACTAATATCGTCGGCTATAGTTTCCTCCATGGTCAACCAGTTTGACTAGGGGAGGAACTATAACCGACGATGAAGTCGTCGGTTATAGTATGGAACTATAACTGACGACTTAATATCGTTGGCTATAGATCCATACTATAACCGACGACAACCCTAACTTGTCGTCGGTTATAGTATCACCGACGGTGCAACACCGACGATACTATAGCCGACGACTCATCGTCGGCTATAGACTATAACCGACGATATAATGGGACAGACCGACGACATAGTATCGTCGGCTATAGTAAGATTTCCGGCAGTGGAAAGTCATTTATTTCCCTATTTGGTTTCTAGATTATTCTATTAGTGAGAATTACCCATGCTTAAACGTGATTAAATCCTTAGAAAATGATTGGACCACAGCAAAGGGAATGCAATTACCTCTATTCATCCGCCTTCAGAACATCTGAAAATAAAGGCAGGAGAGGCTATTATTAAGTCAGTTGCTTTCAGCCATGAAAGACAACATAATTATACAAATCTAACTCTACAAACTATGTGCTCCCAACTCGGGAGAATGGAGGAAAAATTAGAAAATATTACGCCACCTCCAGTATTAAAGTATACTAAATCCATATTATCTTCATCTATTATTAATTCTACTCCAAATGTAGTTGAACCTTTTATTCTAAAACCAAGTATTAATATCATTATGCCTAACAAAAAGGATATTGATATTGTATCTATTCTAACCCAGCAATTAGAATCTTTACAATTTGGTAATCATAAATCTAGTGAGAAGAAAGCTCAAATAGCTACTATCTCAGAAATGTTCTCTGATTCAGATAATGAATCAGATATAATGAATTTGAAAAATAAATTCTTGCTATGGAAGATGACCTTAAAAAAGACCATGCAGGTCAGACTCCTAGTATAAACCAAAATGTTTTTGGAAGAAGCACTGCTTTTGGCAGAAAATCAATTCCTACTGCTTCAACCAGGCATTATTATCCTCGTCCTACTCCTCAGGACTTATTATTCGAAGAAGAAAATTCGAATATTACAGCTAGCTTTAGCGCTAGAACTATATATGAATGGAATATTGATGGGTTGTCTGAATACTAGATAATCACTTTACTCCACAGAATGACTATGTATTATACTGTTTGCATATCTGCTCATAATACAGATAAACAGATCGCGGAATACATTGTTGCAGGATTTGCTTGCCAACTTCGTGGTTGGTGGGATAATATTATTTCCCCAGAACAACAGTAGCAAATTCTAAATGCAACAAAAATTATTCAAACTCCAGTGACCATGAAAGATAAACAAGGTCATGATAGTATTATATATACTGAAATTCATATTCCTAATGCAGTTTATACACTGCTAACTTCCATTCTATTAGCTTTCGTTGGATCTAACTCAGTATCCTTTGAAAGAAACAAAGACTTATTAGTCAACCTTAAATGTCCTACCTTAACTCAGTTCAGGTGGTATAAGGATGTATTATTGTTCAAAGTTATGATCAGGACAGACGCCAATGCTGACTTCTGGAAGGAAAACTTCATTGCAGGCCTTCCTACTCTCTTTGCTCAAAAGGCCAAAGGCCGTATTTTGAGAAAGTATGGAGGAAACTCTATTCCTTATTATGAATATACCTATGGCCAACTTATTAGTGAATGTGTGGCTGAAGGCTTATCCCTTTGCAATGATATAAAACTGAAAGCTCAATTAAAATGCCAACATTTGACTGGCAAAAAAGAAATTGGAGAATTCTGTGACCAATTTGGTTTTGATCTCCAAATCCCTAATAAACATAAGGGAATAGATTTAAAATCTTATTCAAAGAAAAAGAAACGCTTTATTAAGAATTTTTTCCCCCTCAGGAAAAGAAGAAAAAACGAAATCCAAAACCATATTATAAGAAGAATTATTCCAATACTATTATTTGCAGAAAATGTGGTAAAACAGGCCACTATGCTAATAGATGTTGGACCAAGAAGAAAATCAATGAAATTTCTGATGAAGGTCTAAAAAAGTAAATTTTAGCAATCCTTTTAAACCCTTCTGACAGTGAGTCAAAAGAACAGGTCAACATTATTGATCAAGATTCTGACAGTTCTGATTCTGAGCCTTCATCCTCATCAGACTGTGGTTGTAATGCAGATCATTGCAAAGCTATTCTTGAGATGAACGGATTAAGCATAAATGTGCTTACATCCCAAGAAAGATCTATTCTTGACTTGATTAATGGGATCCAAGATCCTGAAACCAAAAAAAATATGATCGAACATTATTTAGAAACAATAAAACAGGAGAATAAACCTAGAGATTCCCCTTACATTCTAAAGGAGTCATACTCCTTAAAAGAAGTCTTTAAGGGGTTAAAAATCCACTCTTCTAAGAAATTATATATTCCTGACTTACAGGAAGAAATTGACTCTATAAAAATGGAGGTAAATATTATCAAAGAAAGAGAAACTTCTATTTCTGATTTAAGAGCAGAAATAAATAACTTAAAAATAGAAACCAAGTTTCTCAGAGAAATTATAAGCAAGATTATTTCAGAACAAGGAGAATCTTCTATTATTCTTAAACAAGGAGAATCTTCTATTCCAAATGAAGAGAAATTTCTCAACATCATTAACCAAGTAACATACCATAAATGGTATTCTAATGTTACTATTGTCATAGACAAAGACTATGTTTTAAAAGGGATCACTCTCATTGACAGTGGAGCAGATCTAAATTGTATCAATGAAGGGGTAATCCCCACAAGGTATTATGATAAATCATCACAGTCGTTAAATATTGCTGATGGTTCAAGACAAAGAATTAGGTATAAATTATCTAATGCCTATATTTGTAATTCAGGCTTGTGTTTCAAAACGCCATTTGTTATGGTCAAAGGCCTGACACAACAAATTATATTGTGAACTCCTTTCCTTAGTCTTCTGGAACCTTTTATGAAGACAAGTGAAGGCATAATTTATGATATTGAAGGTCAAAGGATAGTTTTTGGCTTCATTACTCAGCCTCAAACTCGTCAAATTAACATGAACAAAAATACTCTTATTTTCAAAGAGAATCAGATAAATTTTATCCAATCTGATCTAAAAGTTATGAGTATTATGACTCAAATTAATTCTCGCCAAAATCAGATTAAATCTTTATCTGGTATTATCAAAAGGGAAATATGCAGTGATTTACCTAATGCTTTCTGGGAAAGGAAAAAGCATATTATCACTCTCCCTTATGAACCCGACTTCAAGGAACAAAATATTCCTACTAAAGCCAGGCCAGCTCAAATGAATGCTGGGCTAATTGAATATTGTCTCCTACAAAGAAAACTTATCAGGAAATCTTACTCCCCTTGGAGCTATACAACCTTTTATGTTAATAAAAGCACTGAAATAAAAAGAGGGACTCATAGATTAGTAATCAATTATAAACCTTTAAATAAGGTTCTTAAATGGATTAGGTACCCATTACCTAATAAAAAATATTTATTATCTAGGCTCCAGTCAACCTTTATCTTTTCAAAATTTGATTTAAAATCTGGATATTGGCAAATCCAGGTTGCTGAAAGTGACAGGTATAAGACAACTTTTACTGTTCATTTCGGACATTATGAATGGAATGTGATGCATTTTGGGCTTAAAAACGCTCATTCAGAATTCCAAAATATTATGAATGATATTTTCACACCTTATTCTTCTTTTTCTATTGTTTATATAGATGATATTCTTATTTTTTTCTCAATCGCTTGACCAATACTTCAAGCATCTGAATATATTCATCAATCTTATTAAAAAAGCAGGTCTAGTGGTATCTGCTAAAAAGATGTCTTATAAGAATTGAACCATCTATTATTAAGCTGGAGCTTCTTTTTTGGTTCTACAACTGGTTCCATTCTATGGGTCCAGGTACAGACTTCCTTCCCAAAGAGCTCTCAAAAGCTTATGAAGAATATATTATGAAGAACCCTAAAAATAGTGGAATCAAGGTAATCAGTGGAAGTAATTTTCTCCACTTTATTGCAAGATTTAGCCTTCCTCGGATCTAGCAATGAACTTATTCAGTCTGTCATATAGAAATATAAGTTTTATCCCTTAACCGCCAATTCCATTATAAATGGTGGTCAAGATTCGATTATAATCCTCCTCTAATCAAAATAAAGGAGTGTATTGCTGCATTTGAAAAGGTAGAAAAGGAATATTCTTCTCAAGAAGACACCAGAAGGGATTTTGTAATTCCCTCCTTGGCAGATTTGAAGGCCGCATTCCCTTTAGCTTCTCCTACAGAGCTTAAAGAAAAATTATTGCAGCAGCTGTCGTAACAAATTGATGACAACGTAGCTGTCTTATTCAAGGAAACTTCTTCCAAAGCCTCCTCAACTCCAGCATCTATGATGGATGAAGACGAAGAAGAAGAAGTTGGTGAAGAGGAAGAATGAAACTTCACCCAGATGTTCTGAAGGCGGATGAATAGAGGCCTTCAGTTTTAATGGCCATAGCAAAAGTGATTTAATTTGAACATATCTAATGGCCATAGAAAGAAAACAATAGAGGCATTCAATTACCTTTATCAAAATGTAATTACCTCTATTCGGCCGCCTTCAGAACATCTGAAAATATTTCGTAAAAAATTCAAAAAAAATTTCATTGTTAAAAATATTCAAATATTTTTATATTAATTATGTGAAATATCACTAAAAATCTGAAACTCATCCCCTTTTGATATCATCTCTCTCTTGTTTTGATATCCTCACTCTCAGCCTTGGAGTAGATACTATCTACTCCAAGGCTACTCTCTCTCTCTCTCTCTCTCTCTCTCTCTCTCTCTATATATATATATATATATATATATATATATATATATCATCTCTATCCTCACTCTCAGTCTCTCTCTCCGAGAAACAATACCTTCGCGGTCGCACTAATTCTTCGTCGTCACACCGATATTTCATCTTCATCTCACCTATCGTTCGTCTCATTCTTAGTAAGTTATTCGTTTTCGAAAATCATATATTTCCAGGGTTTTCAGTTTGAGTTTTGTTATTTTTGCAACTTTTTCATGATTTTTTGTAAATGTTATATGATGTAGTGTGCTCGAAAGGATTTTGGTTGTTGTTGTTCTTGATTTTATGTTAGGGTTAACTATGGTTCACTATGTGTTGTTGTTGTTGTTTTTGTTGTTAATTTTCATGTTAAGGTTAACTGTGGTTCACTATGTGTTGTGGTTGTTGTTGTTGTTGTTTTTATTGATTTCATGTTAGGGTTATCTGTGGTTCACTGTTATTGTTGTTGCTGATTTCATGTTAGGGTTATCTGTGGGTCAATGTAGTATTAACTGTTTGTATTTGTTTGAAGTCTTTGTTATATGTGAGTTTACTACTACTATTTTATATGTGTGTTAGTAGTGCGCTATCTAACATTTATCTTTCAAACAAGTAAAAATGGCAAAAACTCAGAAGAGAAAGCACGATGATGAAACAGAGTCCTCTTCGAAAATTCCCAAGAGAACAAAGAGGACAAATAAAAACAAGATGCCTCAACTAGAATCTAAATCTAAATCATCAAATTCCTCTACAACCTTAAAAACGCGAGGAATGAAACATACCTTGAAGTAAAAGCTTGGGAAGATGACGGAGAAGGTGGAGAAGGTGCAGCAAGAGAAATAGCAGAGTAAGAAATCAGTGTCTAAGAGCAAACCAACTTCAAAGAAGAAGGGGCAGAAAAAAAGACAAGCATAAGAAGTTAATAAAGACGAAGGGCACAGTTCAGAGAACGAGGATGAAGAAGATGATGATGAAGATGAAAGGGAATACAATGATGAAGAAAATGACGTTGACGATAGAGGTGAAGACGCAGGTGAAGATAAACACACAGAGGATGATGATGATGATGATGATGATGATGATGATGATGATGATGATGATGATGAATCTGGTTGGGAAAAAGAAAGTGGCGAAGCCGAAGCTTGGGAAGAAACGAAAACAGAACTGGAAGATCTAGTTCTGTTGCAACCTGATAAGTTATGTGCAGTTTATTTAGATCAACAAGGATAAAATTAGCGATCAAGTTATTAGTCGATTGGTTGAGACTTCTTTTGGTACATTGATCAAGGAAATAAAAGATGACCGAATAGGAGAAACTGGAGAGTTGTACAAGTTAGATGTATGCATGTCGTACTTGGTGGACTTCTATGACATCATGACAAGGTCGTTTCTGTTTCACCCTATGAGGGATGACAGAATTAAAGCTAAATTTGTTGTCGATCAGTTTGGTATAAACAACTGCTGATCGAGACCAGTTCCTTTCTGCGAGAAGGTCCATAGGAAGGCAGAGTTTGGAGTTGAGTTGTTTGGTAAGATGTGTATAGTGCCAAAGAGAATGATTGTTGAAATTTTAGAAAAGGCATTGTCGGATTCAAGCAGATTTGAGGACACTGCCCGTCTTCTTATTTTGTTACTTTTATCAGTTATTCTGTTGCTCAATTATTGCGGGAGTGCTGGTTGAAATATGATAAACTTGGCCAGCGACTTGGATAAATTAAGGGAGTACTATTGGGCAAGCGACATCATCAGTCTCGTCCTCAATTCGCTGGGTGACCGCCCCCTTTGAGATGTTAGATTGTATAGATTTTGGTCTGCTCATTCTACTGTTCGCCCCTACAAAGGCCACAATCACTAATATATATACTGATATATGTATAGAGAGTACAGACTTCGCATAGAGTTTTGAACAAAGTCATACGCAAGTTGTTGCTTTTCCACATTCTCTATATCAATATCTTAGGCCATCTTCAGCAAGGGGGGACTAAACTGGGCCCACGGCTATAATATAACCCAAAAAATATTATTTTTTATTAAAAATTTGGTGACCACTTCAACAAGACAGAGCCAAATTTTAGCCATTTCGAATATTTTATTATTTAAATTTTATTTTTAATTTTATGATGTTATTCTATTATGGTAATATGTTAATTCAAACAAAACTAATTTTTGAAACAATTTAATTTCGCGTGTGTATGTTCGATTGAGAAATTATTATATACGTGAATCTTGCCGATAATATTTTTGTATAGGAAATTTGTCACGTATCTTTTACAAGCAAATTATGAATTAATTTGCCACGTATATTTTTTTAATTTTTGAATATATTTCGAATTGGATATTAAAAAATTGACATAAAAATTATAAAGTTCATCAATTTTTGAATAAGATCTATGTACACATTTATCAACTAATTAAAACATGACACTTGTCTTTATCTTGGTCCACTTTCAACCACCAATATGTATTTTTAATTTGATAAGTGGTCCCCAAATATTTGGCATGGGCTAGCCAAATGGCTATAGTTAGCCATTTCTATGTCTCTTTGGTCCTTTGGCTTGACCCTTATTTCTTGTTGGAGTTCAAAATAGGGCTATAATTTAGCCTATAGCCTTTTAGACCCTCTTACTAAAGATGGCCTTACACTTACACATATATAATGTATAGAATGCAATTTCAACGAGGCTTCTCGTGTACTTAAGTGGTAAAGCCTCCATATATCATCCCCATAAAAAAATTTACTTGGTCGAAAAAAAAAATTCACCTTTTTTCTGCCTCCGCCGCTGATTATACAGAATTTGCTATCTTCATAACACATGATAACTGGAAACCAAGCAGACTAACATCTTCAGCAATACAAGTGAAACGTTAAAGCATAATCTAATACACACAATCTAGTCTAGTACTATAATGCCAACTGCTCTTTTGAAGTGCACCAGCAATCCAATTTGGCACTGATGTTTGAATTTTGGATTCCACAGTTGGAGAGATGGAAATAGGAGTAACTGAGACCTGCCATTATTTCATAAAAGCAAACACCAAAATGAGCAATGTGAGGTAAAATATGACATACATTTGAAATATGAATCCAATTTTAACTCACAAATCCATCTTTAAGTGCTCTGATATCTTGATCTGCATCTACATTTTCCTGCTGCTCCTCTAAGAACTGCATCAAAAAGCAATGGCGCAGCGATGCTTTTAGCATAGGATACAATGGAAAAAGTGAAAACGAAGTAGTACTAACACAAGTGTCTAGCATGGTTAAGTTTTCTACCTCCAAATGAAAGCATTTTACAGTTTTCTGGGAGATCATATTTCTGGCAGCACCAACTGATTCAATCTCTACGTGCTTGCGCTGAGAGTTCATGCGACGCGCTGCACCCTGAGAATAGTCCAAGCTAGGAAAAGTATGTCATCCACGAATATACGTATATATATATACACACGAACATTAAAGCATTAGGATCACTATAATATCACAGAAGCTATAGAATTTGTGTTGGTAAACAGTTACTACATGTTGGATTGGAGATTCCATATTAAAAAGAGACAAGTTGAAAATAACTTATAAGTGAATGGACCAAACTCAATAGTAACCGAGGTCTTTTGGATAAAACCCAATACCTTAAAGGTGGTTCAAGTTGTGACTATCGGTTATATTGGGGGTCCACGTGCCACGCTTCTCTCTAATTCAACTCGATATCAGAGCGGGTTTCTCTCCAATCACGTCCCGAGCCCGATGAACTCGAATTAAAATCTGGGTTAGATTGAAATTGGTTCCAGCTGAATGAATGAATTGGGTATTTGAAAAGATGCGTTGGCTCTTGAATGTACTTCTACGTGCTAATCTAGAGTTAGGTTGCACGTGCGGGGGCGTATTAGATTGGAGATCTCACATTGGAAAAGAGATAAGTTGAAAATAACTTATAAGTGAATGGACCAAACTCAATATTAACCGAGGCATTTTGGATACAACATAACACCTTAAAGGTGATTCAAGTTGGGATAATATCGATTATATTGAGAATCCACGTGCCACGCTTCTTGCTAATTCAACTCTACATACAGCTATAGAAGCTTCACGGATCAGCTGTGCTAGTTGAAGACCAAGGCTTTGCTGGTTGGACATGAAATTTGCAGGAGAAGGGTGTTTATTTGTGGACACAGCTTTCTAGCTCAAAGAGGACCTCCATTGACTGCTTGGTCACTTTGAAGCCCTATCAAATCCCAGTACATATTTAGTTCATCTGTCAACATATTTTCCAATGCAATCCTCTGGAGCAACTATTTCAATTCGATTGTAACAAATGAGGAATAATCTACTTTTTATCATATGAGAAAACCTTATTTGTCAAGGGGCAACTAGGAATCTCAACGTTGAGTAAGCAACTTTTAGGGAAAACTCATTCCTGGATGCCTTTTACAGCTGCATATATCAGTGGTAAGCCCACAGTGGCTGCATCCTTCATATCACTTTCACAGCCCACACCCTTCTTCCTAAGAATTTAAATACAGATAATTTTTTTTTACGATTTTAGTCTTTGATCAATCCTCAATGTACGAATCAGGAAAGATTGTCTAAAGAGGAAGATGCATTCACCAATTCAATGATATGCAGAGAGACGGTACGCCACATATTAAGGCCTCTCTAGCACCAGCAACAGCACCCGAGTGAAACCTATTCAGAGTAAAGGCTAGTGTCAGTACTTAGTAACAGGCACGGAGCCAGGAATTAAATTTTGGGTGTGCTAAATTTTCTTTGTTAAGAACAATTTTTTCTTCAGAAAAATCGATAGAGTTTACTTTATTTTGATGAAACATCTGACTTAAAAAGAGTTAGAGACATAGAGAAAAACAGTGTAGACTAGAGAGTAAGCTCTGAGCGGAGATGCACAAGAAGAATTACGGAGGTCAGAAATAGAGGGATTGTCGAACTAAGATAAAAGCAAACAAGAAAGACTAAATTCAATGTTTGACATAAAAAATTTATATATTTTTTAGTATATATGTATTAATATTTTTTTGCCAAAAAAAACCTGGGGGTGCTGCAACTCACCCCAGCCCCACTGCATCCGTGCCTGCTTAGTAGCAAATGAGTGCAACAAAATAGAATAGTAGTAAGAAAGAAGTCCTTGAGAAAAGTCCATTCCTGATAATATCAGAACAGATCTTACATGTTATTTCCAGAACTTAGTCCTTTGTGTATTCCACTGACTACCTGAGAATCAAGCAATCCAAACACGATTTAGCAGTTGCATTGACCCTTGACTAATCTAAACAAACTTAAGACAACTGCCTGCATATATACTAGAGAAGGCTTTGACCAGTTTGAGAACAATGCGCCTGATAATGCTAAGGACACACAATCAGCAGGAGTCCCTGAGTAATTTTCAACATTCACGCACATATATAATTAGTATATGAGTTCTTGATTTTACAATACGTATACATAGAAGGAGAGACATTACTGGAGACTTCAAAACCATTGGCGCCGTTGATTTGAGCAGAAGACACAGAGATTGTCTCGCCAACAATTACAGAATGATCAGCCATTGATCTATCTATGTGCAAGCCAAACAATGCCTTACTTCACAAGTACACGCATTCATATTTCAAGCTTTTCAACAACACTAGCTAGCCTTCTTAATTAGTTAGTACAGCAATGAAGGAAACCATAAAATCAAGAAGGAATTTGTGGAGAGAAAACTAACGATTTAGGAGCACAGACGAACATTTCAAACTGAGCATCGAGAAGGAGAGCTTGGACGAGAAATGTGAGACCAGGAGACTCGATCCCCTCAGCGTTTGTGACCAAAACCACTGGCTTTGCAGACTCCTCCTTGTCCTTGGAAGGCAGCGAACAACACCGTGAAGAAGAAGAAGAAGAATGCTGCTCTGCATTGTCACTTTTGAGAGCCAAGACTTGTTGAAGATTAGAGATCAAGCTCGCAGGAGGAGGCATGAAATTGCTTTCCATAGAGGTCGTCATTGGAAATGGAAGGAAGCAAAAACAGAGGATGGAGATCCTTTTGAAATTTGAAGACGCTTTATATCTTTTTAGGAGCGAAAAAGATCTTTGAAATTATTGTCAGTGTTAAACCACCTTAATCATCTGTCAATTTTTGTTATATTCAGAGCATCTCCAACAATGTCAAATAAAATTTTCTTATTTTGTTCAAAAATATAGCTCAAATCTATTTTAACTAAGCATTTGTAAAAATTTACTCCACAAATATTACTCATAATTTAGTTAAATAGGAATAAATACTTAATTTTTATTGGTTGAGAAAAATAATAAACATTTATTAAAAAATTCATTACATTGACAACCAATAAGGAAATAATTAATTACAATGTTGATTTTTCAATCACCTATAATTCAAGTTTTCGGTATAGGAATAGGGGATGAAAACAAGAAATATAGGGAATTCTTAAAATAACTAATGTAATAGGGGATCTGTTGAAGCTGATTTTAAAGAAAAAACCTCATATAATTGATAAAATTAATTTTTGAGCGATCTGTCGGAGTTGCTCTAATGCACCTAACTCTCACAGCATCTCCAACAGATATTTTAAATTTGAAATTAACTCTAATTTAGAGTAAAAATACCATATTTTTGCTCCAACAGATACTCTAAATAATTCTTCATAATAGAGAAAGTAAGTGGAGGGAGAAACAAAAACTTCATATATATAGAAAAACCAAAAACTCTAAAACTATCAAAACTCTCTAAACTTTAATGCTTAGCATTCAAAGTTCATAATTTTCTCTCCTCTCTCATTCTTTTCTCTTCTTGATCATTCTTCATCTTCGTTGAAAACACCAATAAACATATTTTTAAATTAAAATATAGATTAATTCATTAAATTGTGAATAAAATATTAAATTATAGAAAATGAGATAAAAAATATATTGGAGTTGAGGACTAATTTTTATAGAGATTTTCGATTTTACTTATTTATTATAGAGAAATTTTACACAAACCATTAGACATAAGTTGTTGGAAATGTTCTTACGTCCTACAAACCACTGCAGATAGTCGAGTCGGTAAAAATTTCTAGACACTATACCCCGATTTTGAACCTCTTGTTGATGTTGATTGGAGTTAAATCACAATCAATCTTCGTGGCTAGATACAGAGGTTTAGTGAACTCGAACAGAAAAAATTACCTCTGCGTTTCTTTAAATATTAGTTTACTTGGGCATAATTCGTAGCTATTGTTTTTTGAAGGAAGAAATCATTATGGCAAGAGCATAGTTGGCTAGTTATGAACTGGTCTCACTCCGGCGGAGTCTGATTACGCTGCACGAGTCTTCAGCTCCTATAGGCCCCAGAAGAAAAGAGCAACAACTTTTCCAGCCAGCAACAGAAGTGAGCTGAAGTTGTACACGGACATTACAATTAATCAATGCAGATGGTATATCCACTCGAAAGGAGATGAAGCTAAATCAATCTCCCTCGCAATACTTTTAAAATCGTCATAAAAGTAACAAAAGCATGTCAAAATTTGAAATGAAGGTGATACAACATCATAGATTTGGGGAAAATAACCACAATGATCACTCAACTTTGTCAAAATCGACAATTTGATCACTGAAATTTAGAATATATCAAAAAGGTCACTGAAAATATCGAAAAGGTCACTGAACTTTAATTTTTTTTCTATCAATTTAGTCATTATACCTCATGGACAAAGTGATCAAATTGATAAGTTAAAATTCAATGATCTTTTTAATATTTTGTAAAGTTAAGTGATCAAATTATCGATCGTAATAAATTTGAATGATTATTTCAATTATTTTCCCTTAAATTTGACTAAAGATGAGGAACCTTTCTATGGGAATCTGATTAGTAAGGAACTCTGGGAGGGGCTTCTTGTCAGTCCTCATCAATGGCCATGGTCTACGCACTCGGTGAATTGTCCCACACTGCCCAGACTTCATTCACAATTCAATGCTTTTCACTCCTTTTCCTCAATCTTGAAGCAAAAATGGTCCACTTCCTTCCTGTAAAATACAACGGTTCACTTCATTCACATGGACTGCAGGCTATATAGTAGGACTATGGTAAAGGCTGTAAGTGACATGATCCAATTAAGTACTCGAACTGAATGGTACAAGTATTAAAATTTTGAGTCCTGGATTGGAGACAAATCTAACATGCAGATCCTCATCAAATAATGGAGTAGTTGGATTATTAGCCAACCATGGTACTGTATTGATACAGTACAAAATCATTTTCTGATTAACCTGATATGTGGATGCAAACTGCTACCTGTGTAAATAAAACAATAATCTAGTTCACAGAAAAAATAGTAACTAAAGACAATACCTCAGATTGATTCAAGTTGTGACAGGATGATGAATCCAGAAATCCATGGTGAAAGATATAATGTTATGTTTTCACAACCATCTGTATATACGGCAGAAAGAAAAGTTAGCTTTTAATACCGTAGATAGAAGTCATAGAACGAAAGCTCTAGGGATACAACTGGAGAAGAAATTGACAAAAGACATCACCAAGGACTCAATTCGAGATGGCGGTGATATGGGACATGTGTCCATTTAGCTTATTTAACAGTTAGTAAACTGATACAAAGGGGATTCTCGGTCACCAGAACCTCTTGTATTGCAGTCATCAAATTCCTCAGAAAAGCATAGAAGCACAATAAAGCCTTTACTCGATAGCAATAAAAGGAGATTCAGCTTACAGTAGGGAAAGACGCAAACTGTACCTTGTAAACAGCTGCTGAAATTAGAAGAGTGACTTACTACATGTGCTCATCTAGGGCAAGCAAGATGCCAAGATTGGCTATTCCGTTTTCCAGATACATCTTCTCGAACAAACAAGAAACTACTATTGTTTGGTGCAGGAGCTCATCTTGCCACAATGCCACCCAATCCTGTCCAGGGGCTAAAGTCTGTTATACACCATGCTCACACTTACTGCTTGCTAGTACTGCCTATATTCGACAAGAAATGCAAAATGTTGAAAGCTTTTCCCGAGTCATTCTGCTTGGTTTCATTATCAGCATGTGTAGCATTAGGACCAACAGACTGATTCGTAGTTTTTGTTTGGTACTTCGCTGCAAATGCTAGTGTCGAATGGAGTGACCTCTTATTCACTGTGTCTTCATGGAACCTGGTTGCTGTATAATTTGAAGATTGACCTGAAAGAAGTGGAGAAGGTGGCAACCTCAATAAAATTGCGCTCGATTTTTGGGGTTTACCAGATACACTTTGACTCTCACTATAATGCCAATTGTTAGCATTATCTGAACTTGAAGACAAGCTAAAGGGATTTCCAGTACTGGTACCTAGTGGAACTTTCCCAAGAGATAGAACGCCTGTTCCATTTGGTTCTGCAGATTTATCAACTTTTAGAATTCCATTTGAATTCGGAACTGTTTCTGACACACTTGGGTTTGCCTGGTGATGGACTTGGATTTTACCACTGGAATCATCTGGTGACGCTTTTCCATATGATAAAAAATTTATTCCTTTGGGATTTTCTTTTAAAATCCCATTCGAGTTAGGAACGGTCTCTGACACACTAGGGTTTGCCTGGTGAAGGACTTCGATTTTACCACTGGAATCTTCTATTGACACTTTTCCAAATGATAAAAAATTTATTCCTTTGGGAGTGACTACTAGTGGAGTTGCTGTTAAATTCTCTTTGGAAGTAAGAATGGTGCTTGATGGACTATGTTGCCTCAGGTTACCAGCTTTGGCACCAGTACTCATACCTGCAGAAAAGAATCCTTGCGCAGACATACCAGGATGGACCAACGATGGTTTCCCAGTAGAAAGGAAGCTAAATTCTTTGGTAGTAATTGCACTTTGTTCCAATAGAGCCCTTGCCATAATCAGTTCAGTATTATTCTGAGAATGTGTCCCTGTCGAGTGGGGCATGGCCTGGGTATGCTTCAGAGAAGGACTATTAATCTTTACTGCTGCAGACCTGGAATCACCCCGTACTGAGGGAGGCACCAACTCAGGCTTGCTAGCGGCAATTGAGCTGTCTTCTTTGGTTGCAATCTATTAAAAAATTATAAATTTTGATCAGCATGTTAACTTAGTCTAGTAGGACCTAAAGAGGCGACGGCAGATTATATCGTAGTTTACACATGCAATATGGTGTACTGACAGAACTTGCAACAAAAAGGCAAGAATGTACCTTGTGTGAAAACAGACACCGATCACCTCTACTGCAGAAACCATTAGTAACGAATTTGTCACAGGGGTACTTAGAAAGCTCATGATCATATGGACAGTCGTCCCCCTTCATGCATGACTGGTGTGCAAAGTAACTACAGGGCTGCAACATAGTAGAATACAAAAATAAGGATAGTACATTGAATCCATCATAGAGTTACATAGCATTGTAAAGACTCTTCTTCTAATTAATTGTATGAAAGGCAACATGTATTACCTTGGATTTCTTTAAAGGCACTGTATCATGCGAAAATTTGCACTTGTCACCCTGTAAAACATAAATAAAAGATATAATGAGATGGCTTCAATAGGAAAGAAAAAAAGCAGATCACTGACCACAGACTTTTTAAAAGGAAACGAATTGTATGGGGAGAATACTTGTGAAAAGAAAACATGGGGAAGAATTAAAGTTTTGCAATAACAATATTGATTCAGAGAATTGGCGTAATAGAACAGTGAACAACCTCATGGCACCTTCCTGCAATATAATGGCGACAGTATACTACAGCTTTTGGTTTCTCGATTGAGTGCAGTTTCAGCCTTTTCACACCTAATTTTCTGTTATTTTCTGCTCGCTTCAATCGTTCTCTTTTCTGCAGGATGTATCAATCAAGACTTGATATATGATCATGTAAAAACATATATCCAGTAATTTGAGAATTCCAATGTAGTATAAAACATGAAGAGCTTAATGAGATTCCCAGAAAATCTATTCTAATCAGTAATAAAAATACCTTTTTCCTTTGTTTCCTTTCCTTTGAAGCAGGACCACGCTTTCTTTTATTAGACGCATCGGCATCCTCCTGCACATGACCAAGAGTAGAGAATTCTGGTTAGATTCAGACCAGATTGTTGTCATGATCCAGAGACAAAGACATCTTGTCACAGTTTTTTTTTTAGACCAGACGTCTGACAATCTTTAACAATGCAAGCACACCATTTTATCTATGAGGTTGACTGCTTGCATACACAGTTTGATAAATAGACTATTCTGCGTGCATAAACAGTTTGATAAATAATTGTGTGTTCTATGTGGAGTATGTGTGAGAATTAGACCTAAAGATAATTCTGTGGAAGTGATAGTTGGCTCTGAGAAATACATAGTACAGATGTAAGTGGAGAGTTTCTGCTCAATGAGTTGGGTATCATATTGGTGTAAATATTGGTATGTTTCAAAATAAACCAGTATGGGTTGGGAGTCTTTTATTTTATGCAAGTAATGGTGTGATTCCTAAATAAACCAAACTCTCACAAAGTTACCCAAAAAATAAAAATAAAAAACAGATTATGCAAGTCAAAACACACCTTCTCATCAGATGTGGTTCCACAGCTTCCGGCTTCATTGTTCTCTAAGCTTTTCTCGTGCAATGCTTGAAAACTAATACCCCTGTCAACTCTACTACAGTTCACTTCAAATCTTCGGTTCTCTAGAAAAGGATCATTGTATATAGATTCTACAGTTTTCCTATGAACAATTCCCGGTCTACCAATTGGCCTAGTTGTACCTTCTATGAGTTCCACTCTAGGATTTTGGGCTTTGTCAACAATGCTCATCTGAGGGGAATGGGAATCAAATTCTTGAACGATGACATCTTTAGAAATTTGCACCGCATTAACCTTACTTCCCTCAGACCTTTCTGTATTAGGCAAAAGCATATCGGTTGATCTTTCATCCATCCTATCATCTTCAGAAAGTTCTCCCTCTTCCACATCTTCATCATGATTGGAAGAAGCCGCTGCATTTCTAGCGTGTACCATCTCGAGATCATTCTCCTTTGGTTGCATTACATGCTCTACCTCCATATCATTAGCTCTCAGTGACAAACTTTTGTCTTCGCTCTCACAAGGCTTTGAAGTACCAGTAAATGCTTCAGGCTCCTTTGGATCGGAGTGTTCAGGCACCTCAGTCTCTGCAACTTCAGTAATGGGAATAAGTGATTCTTTTCCACCTCCTGAAGACACAGAAGTCTCTGTTCCTACACGTTGAATTACAGGCTCTACATCCAATGTGTTAGTCTTCAAAAAGGAATGTTCATCAGACTCTCCTTTATCGTTTTCCACGTGATTATTCAACAATTCAACCTCAACCAGAGTCGGAACCACTGATGCCTCCACCCCTTTAGGCGTGTCGTCGTCATTTCCTTTCAAAATTTGCTCCGTCTCTTCCACCATCAGCATTTCAGGACCAAGCTCCAAATCATAGAAAAATTTCCCCAAGTCATTATTGAAATCCATCACGCCTAACTGCCCCAAGTCATTCTCATCCACACTCAAGAAATCCTCTATCAGCTCAATTTTGTCTCGGAAACCAGTAGTATCACAACTCTCACCAGCCTCCATTACTTGTTTCGCTGCCGAATCACTGGAGTTCATATCATCAGGCTCAACCAATTCAACATTCCCACCCGCTTCTTTCTCACTTGTTTCCCCCAAATCTTTACTCCCAGTATCTAAACGTAAAATCAAACACACCAAAACCAAATCAGCATAAACAAAAAATCACTACTATAAAAAAATTCCGACGACACTTAAATTTAAATTTGATTGAGTTACCTTGATTAGGCTCCGGCGGAGATACATTTTGGACAGCGGCGGAGACCGAATCGCACGACTCGTCGTAGCAGTGAGAGAGTATCCGAACGAGAATACGGTGCGTTTCGCTCTTGAGGCTTCGTCGACGCCGGTGAGGGTTTAGGGTTTCGGAGGGTCTTGAGTTTTCCATCGTCGCAACTCCCAAGAACTTCGGATTCTCCCCCTGAGAAGTGAGAACCCTATTTGAAGGGTTTTAGGCGTTTAATCGCCATCAGAATTCGTTACGATCCGGGTTAATGGGCCGGTTTTGATCTTTTGCGCCCAACTAAATTTTTGACCCGAAAAGAAACACATCCGGATCCTAACATTTTATGATTTTAATTTGTTTTTTTTGTGTGTTTATTATACAGAAAAGCTTAAACCCTAGCGTGTGAGAGTGATTGTCGATTTGAGCTGAGGGGACGAAAAATGGTAGTGAGGCTCCGATTAGCGAGGTTCGGATGCAAGAACCGGCCGTTTTATCGGGTTATGGCCGCCGATAGCCGATCTCCCAGAGACGGCAAGCACCTTGAAGTTTTGGGATACTACAATCCCTTGCCAGGTCTCCATTCTCGACCGACACTCTTTTTTATTTTGTTATTTTTACTATGAGTTTGAGAATTTTCATTTTCGTACGTTAGTGCTTGGTAGAGAAATTATAGTATTGCTGAAATTGATGAAATCTGAATCACTATTGGAATGGCTACCGTGATTTGTGATATGTTAATAGTTTTCGGTGTGTGATTTTGTACAGGCCAAGATGGTGGTAAACGAATGGGTCTGAACTTTGATAGGGTGAAGTAAGTGACTTTCTTCGATGTCTTAATGAGAATGTTTCATTTTCTGTGTGTTAATGCTTTGGAGGTTCTAGTTTACTCGTAGAATTTTGATGTTTTGGGGGCAATTTGTTTGGCCAGCTGTCTTCTTCGGACAATCACTTCTGTGTTAAGATGCTTTAAAGGGTCCTATAGCATTATATCTTGTGGAGTTACGGCAACTTTGAAATCTAGGTCTCATCAGGAATTTTCCGGATTCTCTGCTTTTTTAACCTATAGCTACTTCACTGTGGAATTAGTCAACCAATTCATTTGATAATGTGAAGAAGCTGAGACAAACAATCTTCATCTGTTCTGTATTCCTTCCTATTGTGTAACAGTTGGTGTCCTCTGTTCATTTAGCCTGTGTATCACTTAATCATAAGCTCACCAATTATTCATTTAGCAGATGTAGTAATTGGTTGCATGGAGTAACTCTTATCATTCTATTCCACTAATGTTCTCTGCACTTTCTGCAGGTATTGGCTATCTGTTGGCGCTCAGCCTTCAGATCCCGTGCAGCGTCTTCTTTTCCGAGCAGGACTGCTACCTCCAACACCAATGATGGCAATGGCACGAAAGGGTGGACCACGTGACACACGGCCTATAGATCCTATGAGTGGACGCTTCTTGGCTATTGAAAAGCCAGCTGATGCTGATCTAGAACAAGATGCTGAGATTCCTGAAGAAAAAGAAGATGACAATGCTGAAGTTAATGATGGTTAAGACAGTGCAAGAAACTCGATAAAACTCTTTCTACAAATTCATTAGATGTTTTCTTAAATATCTCTTGTATCTTTTTAGGGCTAGGGAGGTTGCAAGAAACAATCTTCCATATCGGCTTGCAGGACAAGCAGCATGGTATTAGTCAGTTGACTCAGTTATGATAATTATTCATGTATCATCGGAAGAGAGCAGCTTGTGAAGAGAATCTTGTACTTAATCGAGCACTATAAAGTGTGATCTAATAGCTACTGGATCACATATTTTCCAAAAAGTTAATGTATGGGGATGGTTGATTTTATCTAGCATATGAAATAAGTTTACTTTAGAATTGGGTTCATTTCTGTTATCCTTCTTTATTCTTTAACCCATATAAAGACGATATAATTGTTATTTGCTCTTTAGGGACCGGTTCAAGTTCCCTGAAAACAGACTCTGCAAGTGCTTCCTAAAGATGGATCTTGTATGTGCTTGTCCGGTTGTCCCCAGAGCATTAGGAAAGCCGATAAAATACGAAAACACCTATTTATCATAGTCGAACGCTATTGTTGATACTCTTATGGGGACTTTGTCCCGAGTTCATTGGTGGCTTGGTGAGACTTTGTCCAGAGTTTTATTTTGATAAAGTCCACAATTGGGGAATGAGAGTTTTATTTTGGATGGTGGCCGGAGTGGTACACTGCTTGGCCACTTGACCAATACCAAATGCTCAAATATTGATAGTGGAGTCTTTTGTATCGTTTGCTTAGTTTGTTTCAGATTTTGTATTTCCCTTTATTTAACTTTGATAGATGTGATACGCCTTTGACTTCTTTTCCCATTTTTCAGTTTTGTATTTTTTTTTTCTCTCATTTTCGGCTGCGGCCTGCGGACAAGATTTGAATGTTGGTTCTCAAAACAAGAGTTCTTTGATGGAATTTTTATTTTTAAATCCATTAAGAGCAATGTTGGATGTAGAAAATTGGAACCTGGTATATTGAGTTTTTAAATTTCATTGAAATTTGGTAATAGGAATAATGGGGGATTTACAAAACTGGATTCTAAGAGCAGTTCTAGCAGATTCCCTATAAGTCATTTTTAGCTAAAATATAAAGATTTTCTCTTAAAATTTACTCCAACAGCTCCCCTATCTTATTAGGTAATTTAGGGATTCCCTATATTTCATGTTTTCATCCCCTATTCTTATACCGAAAACATGAATTATATGTAACGAAACATTCAATATTGTAATTAATTCTTTCCTTCTAGATTGCAAATGTAATTAATAATTATATTAATAAATAAATATGTTATTATCAACCAATCAAAACTAAGCATCTTTTTTTTGCTTATTCTAACTACATTTTAAGTATATTGTTGCAGTAAATTTATACAAGTGATTAGCTAAAATAGGTTTCGGCTTTATTTTTAAACAAAATAAGCAAACTTTTCGTAACATTGTTGGAGTTGTTCTAAAATATGCAATTTTTGAATCCAACCGGATGTTTAAAATCCATTGAGATTTGGTAATAGGAGTAATGAGTGATTTACAAAAAGGAACCTAAACTATAAATAATATGCGACCAGATATTCAATTATTTTTATAAGAAATTACATATAAGGTCAATTATAGACTTTATTTCACACATAAGGTCATTTATACTTTTATCCTGATTAAGGTGACTTTTTTATCCATATTTTCTGTCTTTCTAATTTTGCCAATTTATATTAACTTTTCAGGTCATTTATATTTTTTATCCTAATTAAGATCACTTTTTTTATCCATGTTTTCTGTCTTTCCAAATTTGCTCCTTTATATAAACTTTACATTTTTTGACTTCTTCAAAAATTTTGAGAGAGAGAGAGAGAGAGAGAATGGAGGACTACTGTTCTATAACACAATGTACTACTGTTTTGTAACACAATGTATTACTGCTATTTCTAGTAAGCACTACTCCAAAACATTCAAGGTACTACTTCAAAACATTGTAAGTACTATTGTTCTGTAACACAATGTACTAGTGTTGTCTCTAGTAAGCACTACTCCAGAATATTCAGGGTACTACTTCAAAATATGGTAAGTACTATTGTTCTGTAACACAATGTAAAACATTCAACATGGACCCTAACACAATGTAAAAACTGTCACTACACTACTAGTTAGACTTTGAAGCTTTTGATTGCCTTCTTCATGTTCTATAGTTGAAATGAGCTTCCAAGTTTGTCGTCTTCCACTTTTTGACTTCTACTACCATTTCTTCCTCTGCCAAACAACAAAATGGACATCAAAATAAACATTATTGCTTAACAACTTAGACACTACTGCTTAACAATACATGCACTACCACTGAATCACAAATGTACTATTACCATTTCACAAATGCACTATCACTGTTTCACAAATGTGCTACCACTTTCACAAAGGCACTACTACACTGAATCACAAATGCACTACTACCACGAAATCACAGATGCACTTCCACTACCACAAATGCACTACTACCGCTATCACAGATGCACTAGTGGTACTATTTCACAAATGCAGTATTGTTATTTCACAAATGCATTGCTACCACTAAATCACAAATGCACTACTGCTATTTCACAGATGCACTACTACCACTTTCACAGATACACTACTACCACTTTCACAAATGCACTACTACTGTTTCACTAATGCACTACTACTATTTCACAGATGCACTACCACCGTTTCGCAGATGAACTACTACAATGGAATCACAAATGCACTATCACTGTTTCACAAAGGCATTACTACTGTTTCCCAGATGCACTACTACTATTTCACAGATGCACTACTACCACTTTTCACAAATGCACTACTACTGTTTCACAAATGCACTACTACTATTTCACAAATGCACTACTACTGTTTCACAGATGCACTACTACTATTTCACAGATGCACCACTATTTCACATATGCACTACCACTGTTTCATAGATGCACTACTACTATTTCACATATGCACTACTACTATTTCACATATGCACTACTACTATTTCACATATGCACTACTACCACTTTCACAAATGCACTACAATCACAAATACAATAAATCCTTAGTAGGGCAAAACTCAGAGCTAGAATCAGATGAGAGAGAGAGAGAGAGCTGTTTGGGGCTGCCTTGGTGGAGGGAGTGAGCGGTCGGTGAGGAGGAATTCATGCCATGCGACGACACAGTGGAAGGCTTCCGTCGAGAAACTCGGCCACACTTTCTCTATCTGCGAGCGCTGTGTCGACGACATGGAGAGGCAGAAACGAGTTCGGCGGCGAGTTCGGACCGTTAGAGAGGAGAGTGACGGAGAGAGAAGGACGATGGAGAGAGACGACGCGATTTGATTTTGAGACGGAGCTCTGTTAGGGCACGATTTGATTTTGAGAATTTAGGGTCTGATTTGGGTCTAAATCAGAGAGAGAGAGCATGTTTATATAGGATGACAATAGACATAAATAGATTGAACGAAGTTTTTTTTTGTTAAATCAAGTGACCTTATACGTAAGTAATCTTATGTAAGTGACCTTATACGTAATTTACCCTTATTTTTATTATTAGCAAGAAAATTGTCAATGTGGGAAAATACAAAAATGGAACCCAATATTTGATAATAACCAAAGATAGCATATTCATTTACATTTTTTTTTACCTTTATGTTATGGCCTCTTTTGCCGTGTGACTTTTGTTAATAGCCAGAAAATTGTCACGATTCAGACAATAATTCTGCATTTAATTTCATAACTCACCCATGGATCCTGCGGGTTAAGGGAATTTTCTAAAATTACATCAAAGATAGACATTTACGAAAATGATAGGTTTCTCATGAATTTGTTTGGTTGTATAATGTATACGCGGAGTTGCATTTACAAGAATTAAATGATAAACACACTTCGTTAATTGACCAAACATTTACCATGAAACTTAAATCGTAGATAAAGAGAGTAGGGATTTAGTCATCCCAAATCTAGTTTGAATGATTAAGGACATGAAAAACCCTAGACTATGAACATAAACTAAAACCCTTAATAAACCAAGATCTTTGCAACCACGGTTTCCTCCTACAAGAAGGAGTCACTGAACGTCTGATCGCAATCATTGCCGAGCTGGGACGAACCCAACGCCAACTCTGAAATGCAATGGCACATCAAAAAGTGACCATACTTTCCACCAGCCTCACAAGGCAGCCCTAGTATTATGTCATCAAATCACGGGCAAATTTACCTCATCGGTTTCTAGAACATACAATTTTTAACAATGCATTTGGTTTCGTAACATGCAACCAACACTTCTTGCATGCAGAGTAAAGTGATTAACGCGGGTAAATAATTCTTTCTCTTTCCAAAACCGACACTTTTCACAACGAACTTTTGTTTCTGTAAATAAAATTGTAACCAACACTTAACGTAGGCGTACCATCTAAGTAAAGTTTTGTTTCGAGAATAAAACCATCCCACACAATTCAAACGCCTGTATTATTTTCCACTTTGAGCCCTCGGGCCTTATCTTGACCCACCACGTCAGCCCAGTAACTATGTTACCTATCTGGGCCGGATACCCTTGAACCTTTTTCAGAAAAAATTACACAATAATCCCATTTTAAAAAAATGGGACAGCACAATGCGCCAGGTACAATCCAATGAATCCATCATAAAGAGAGACCAGGTGTTAGGCTTTAAAAAGAGGGAAGGATTTAACGGAGAGGCCACACCGCGCTTCGTCTAGGGTTTTAGCACTTTTTTGCCGCCTTCTTCTTCCAACCTCTCCTCCGCTCCAATTTGCTTAGCTATCAGAATGAGCAGCGACAAGGATAACAACATCAACATGTCCGATCTCGCCTCCGGTCAGTGTACTACTCTTTCCCTTATATCTTTGTTTCCGTTTGGTGTGTGCTGTGAAATTTAGTGTGTGTTTATCTCGTGTCGGTTTTGATTTTTAACAGCTCTGAAGGAGCATGGCCAGGAAGGTATCCTCAACGCTCTCAAGGTCAGTAGCGTATGACTGTACGAGTATTCGTTTTTATTGAATTCGATTATCAGTGTTTCTGTGGAGTTTGGGTTTATGTGGTTTATCTGTGTATAATCTGCAGGGTTTGACCGGTAATCATGTGGAGGAAGTTCTCAGTGGCTTATCACCTATTGTCAGGAAGCGTGTTGATTTTCTCAGGGAAATCCAGGTATAATTATAGGCTTGCTCATACTGTCTTTAAGTGATATGGTTTCAATTGCGATGAAATGCTTCTGCTGTGTTTAATGCCGTGAACAAATATCCTTATCAATACCGGTTTCAAAGTTGGTTAGGGTAAAAAGGTTTCGATTAGTAATTACGAATTTCTTAAAAAGCCTTGATTATAACATTGTGCGTTCAACTTTTTGCTAAACATACCATATTTGTTTCGGAAAGGCTCGTAGTGAATTTCTCTGGTCTGGTAGTGCTAGTTGTTCATGGAAGATTAATAAATAAGCCACCCTCATTATTATATGATGAGTAACGAAACAATTGCATGAATGAATTTAAATGGTATATAAAACGTTTGCGCTTTTTGTCATCCTGCAGAGCCAACATGATGAGCTAGAGGCCAAGTTTTTTGAAGAGAGGGCAGCGCTGGAAGCCAAGTATCAGAAAATGTACCAGCCTCTCTACAACAAGGTATTTGATCTGTCTAGGCTACATGTCTCACTGTTCAATTTTGCAAATTGTTTGAGCAGATCAACTTGACAAGTTTAATTGTAGAACCTGTTTAAGTTTCAATATTGCTTAAACCCAACAGTTAGAACTTACAAAGTGCATTAGATTCATAGCCTCACACATAACATACAACTAGATGGGTCAGTGAATTTCCCTGTGTATTAGGGGCTACCCTGGCCTGTGTTGGCGATGTAATCTGATATTTATCACCTTAATGTTATCTCTCTGGGTCTGAAAATAATTTGTTATTGACAGAGATATGAGATTGTTACTGGGGCTGTTGAAGCTGAAGGAGTTTCAAGTGAAGCGACCACAAATGAAGAGAATAAGGATGCTGAAGGTACAGTCGTAACCTTTATTTCATTATTGTTTGTTCCATGACAAATTTATTTATCTGTTGTTGCTTGTGTAAGTTGCAGAGAAAGGGGTGCCTGATTTCTGGCTGAATGCACTGAAAAACAATGATGTGCTTTCTGAGGAGGTGGGTGTTTCTTTTACAATGTTTCATGTTGAAATAAGTTTTTAATATTAATATATGTGCATGATTAATCAACTGTTTTGTCTTATTTGATCAGATAACAGAGCGTGATGAAGGAGCTTTAAAGTATCTCACAGACATCAAGTGGGTTAGGATCGAAAACCCGAAGGGGTTCAAACTTGATTTTCACTTCGACACTAATCCATATTTCAAGAACACTGTCTTGACAAAGACATATCACATGATTGATGAAGATGAACCTATTCTTGAAAAGGCCATAGGGTAAGTTAGCTTCCTATTTTCTGATTATGATAACAGCTGCCTCAAGTTTTCTGATTATGATGCGTTTTTGAGTTTACTTGACATTTTCTTTGCATCTTGTGCTTTGTAGAACTGAGATCGAGTGGTATCCGGGTAAGTGCTTGACACAGAAGGTGCTCAAGAAGAAACCTAAGAAGGGAGCAAAGAACAATAAGCCAATCACAAAAACTGAAGATTGTGAGAGCTTCTTCAACTTTTTCAGTCCACCTCAAGTCCCTGAAGATGATGAAGATCTCGATGAAGATGCTGTAAGACAGTCATCATCTTATATCTTTGATTGTGTGTGTGTTGTCTTATCGAATGTGGTTACTAACATCTTCATTCATAACAGGCTGAGGAACTCCAGAACCAGATGGAGCAAGATTATGATGTTGGGTGAGTTCAAAACCATTTTGTAATACTGAAGTCTTTGTATTAATTGTTGAACAAGCTATTGATTGATGTTTGGGACTTTTAATAGCTAGATTATTTATTTAACCTAATTCTATTATTGATTCATAGGTCAACTATTCGAGACAAGATCATCCCTCATGCAGTTTCCTGGTATACTGGAGAGGCTATCCAGGATGATGACATTGACATGGATGATGATGAAGAAGATGATGATGAAGATCTTGATGATGAGGAAGAGGATGACGAGGACGATGATGATGACGCAGATGAAGGCCAAGCCAAGAAGGTAATATCTCCGAACTTTCATTTCTTGTCGAAGTCTTTGGTTTTTATTTTGTTTGGAATGATGCTGATTACTCTATCAAATGGTTGGAATGTTTCCAGAGTGGCCAGAAGGGTGCTAAAGGACTTAGTGAAGCTCCACAGGGCGACAGGCCTCCAGAGTGCAAACAGCAGTAGATGAAATATTGATTGGATGCAGCAAATGAGCAGCTGAGAGTTGATGGAACCTTTGAATTGTTATGAGGAAGGGTTGTTGGGCAGTTTTGCGTGGTGCTTGATCACTTCATTACAGATTTATTTTTATGTTTAATGGGTCATAGTGAGAGTCTTTTAATTCATCTTCTTTCTATTTTTTATTTTATTTTCTTGTTTGGTTAGGGAATGTGTGAGGGGATGCTTGTTATATTGCTATGTCATGGACAAGGTTTTGGTCGGTTTTTAATGATGTGTAATTTTTGGTTATCATATTTTTATCTTACAGCCAAGTGATATTGTGGAAATTGTGATCATGTACTCTTCATCTTTACCGTTACTGCTGTAAGCTTCAACAGGTAAAGATGACATCTCGCACACATTTACTTTCACCTTCTTCCCATAAAGTCAATTTTAATCTAGGAATGACAAAATAGGTTTCATCGTCTGGCCTTTCAGTCTCGAGCCTCATTCTGATTCGCCCGCCTAATCTCAATTTAGGGGCGGGTTAGTCCAACCTCTTTTGAATTAGAGTAGATTTAGGTTATATATTTGAATCTTAGTCCAGTTTCTCGGTTCAATCCATTTAAACCTTTTTGGCCTACCCTAGCCTTGACCTCATAACTCTCATTCAGTCCGGCCTCTTTTCAAATAAAAAAATTAAATAATATATAAATATATTTTTATCACTTTAAAAGCTTAGATGTCAAGCCTAGTTCGTCTCATTTTGACCATTTTTATTAGAAAAGGTTATGTAATTTATGGTTATTATCATGTTTTTTCTTATTTCTTTCATTTTTTTCTTCTTATTTTCCTCAATGTGTTCTCACACAAAATTATATATTCAAAATAAATATTATACATCAATAATATTAATACATTAAATATTTATATATTAATTTTTCTTAATTTAAGGCCCATCTCGGCCCGGCATCTACGACCTGGCCTCTTTAGCCTCAATGGCCTAGCCTTAATGGGCGGGTTAGGGCTTCTAAATTGTGGCCTTGACTTGGTCCGACCCGACCTCTTTATATTTGACTGTTGACCAAGCTCAGCCCTAAGTCTTAAATTTAGGACCGAGGCCGGCCCAGCCAGCCCATGATGAGCCCTATGACAAAATTTGAGACAAGGAGTTGGTGTACTCCGGATAGCATTGGTACATTGGATAGCACCGAGTCACTAAAAATGTGCTTTACTTGAGCTAGATCAATAAGTCACATGAATTACACATTGTCATCGAGTAGAGACCTATAATTTGTTTATTGAGATTACATGTTCAAATCTCCTTATACATCAAAATGTTGTCTAATCTACAAAAAGTATTTGGAGTAAGCTTGAATTAAAAAACATAAAAACGAAGAGCTCATCATCAGCTCATGTATTGAGTAAAAACTTTGGATTAAAAGAATTTACTATCTAACAAAACTCGGTCGAAGGGTTTGCTGTTCCTAACCTGTTCAAATCGTGCGACGCGTGCAGGGTTGGTTTAACCCATCGACTTCTCTCTCTTCCCTCACCCACTCCGGCCTCCTTTCTCTGGACCTATCGATCTCTCAAGCAACCGAACTCTCTTCCCTCACCCACTCCTCCTTTCTATCTCTCAAGCAACCGAGGACCATTAAGTCTGTTGCTCTATATCATTTCCGTGTCTTTCGATCGTTCTGAAAATCAGTTTGTTTTGGATTGCTCTTGCTCTAATTGTATCTAACTACACTGATAATAGCTTTCTCTCCTTCATTGGTAACAACACAGAGCTAGTACCTCTTTCTGACCCAATCCAATCGAAGCAAGCAAGGAAAGTCGCGCTCTCTGTCTCCTTCATTGGCAACACCACAAGCAAGCGAGTCTCCGTCGTTTTCCATCTTTCCAGGTTTGAAATTAAAACCCCTCTTTCTTTCTCTTCATTTCTGATCTTTGTTGCAGTATGCAAAAACAAAGTGTTAGAAGCATACATCAGCTTTGATCTTTGATCGACTGAAGAAAAGAAGATATATGAAGTTACCGATCGAATATGCATCAAATGGGTTTCGATTATTTTTCGATTTTGGGTTCCAGATTTCTCTGGATTGATTTCTGGGTTGTTTTGATTTTTGGTTTAGTAAACCCACTGTTTTGAATCAGCTAACTTTGATCTCTGTCTTTTGCATACATGTAGTTTATAGAACCTTGCTGAGCAAAGACGAAGCAAACATGAAGATTTAAGGGCAAAGATGCAAACCCAGCTTTGAGCTTTCCTTGGGATTTCATTATATTGAGCAACATCTCAGGTATGTCACCGGGAAGGTATGCATGATTTAGGGTTAAGGGTTTAATTCAATGACTTCGTTCATCGGTGTTTCATAACCAGCTTTAAGTTTCAAGTCCTTGCCATATGTTTTTTTGTAAACTGCACTCCAGTAGTTGGAATCAAAATTGTACCAGTAACTGTACATCAAACACATTCACTTAAAGTAAAATGCTTTTTCCTATATTCTGGTCATAAACCACTATGAAAAATATGTACAACTGCATTACAGGGTTTACAGCTTATGAACAATCTTCAGTAGTGAAAGTGTGTGTACAGCAATTTAATCTAGACAGTTTGACAATTAGGTGCAGACATCATTGTTCCAAAAACAAGTTCTATTCCGAAACCAAAATTTTGAACCGTCCGATGGGATTACAGAACGAGATGAAAAACGACGTCCATACATAAGCTCCCCTTACACAACGAAAACACAGATTGCCGAAGGATGACGCATTCTTCAAATCTGTGCTTGCTTGCGATTTTGTTGTTGTTGTTGTTCTTCTTCTTCTTCTTCTTCTTCTTCTTCTTCTTCTTCTTCTTCTTCTTCTTCTTCTTCTTCTTCTTCTTCTTCTTCTTCTTCTTCTTCTTCTTCTTCTTCTTCTTCTTCTTCTAGATCTATAGGTTCATTCATCAAAGATATATCAATTGCTTTGAGATTTTTGGTTGTGCTGCTGCTGAAACAAATCTCATATAGATATATCTTGGATTTGATAAATATGTCTGATATGGAGATTGAGTTTATGTTTTGTGTGCTTATCTATTTGATATAGGTCATTCCGTTGATGTTTTCCGTATCTACTATTTTAGGTATGCAGGTTATTTGGTGTGCTTCTGCTTTTGTATCTAATTGATGTTCTTCTCATATCTATGTGCGTTGTTATATTGAGATTTGATAAGGTTTTTCAATAGTTAGTACAAAAGCATAAACACTCCAATTAAGATTTGTGCAACATGAATTCTAGACTGATAGATCTAAGTTGAAATCACATAGTTCTAATTGATATGATAATTGGAATATAGTGTTACCGAAACTCTGACAATTTGAAACAACTATTTATTCAATGTTTAAGTGTGGATATAGCATCAAACACCTTCCAATGCCATTACCTATGACCCTAGAGTGTTGTGGCTCCTTCTGGTTTATAGCATTTAGCACAAAAAGTAAAATAAAATAAAGAAAATTCCCTTCACTCGGGCTAAAGCTGAGCAGTGGCAACTTGGAATAGCAATTGGCATGCAATTAAAAAAGGGTAGTCTTGAGTAAGATTTTCTCTACAACTCTTCCAATTGGAATAACAATTGGCTTGCAGAACTTTTATACCAAAAGATATCTGACCAAAAAAGAGCAACCTTATCAGTTGACTGAAATTGTCTTCCTTGGACAGCTTGAGAAAATTTAGCCCGCAGAATCTTTACACAGACAACCCAAATTCCCCTGATGAATAGTTGTTTTGTGTGCTACTAGCTACGGAAAGCCTGGAGAAAGTGCTCTGGTCACTTGACTAATGCTGTGTCATTTTAATGTTAGTGAAATCAGTAACTAATCCAGGTTGTGAAATCCTATAGCTGTCATCTTTTGCTTTGCTTTCTATCTCTTATACCAATTATGATATTTGTTTTCCGGTGGTTAGTTCCAAGTGAGCTATTCCCCTTGGAAACAAGATCAGCGGGACAAAGTGTAGTGGTGTGTGCCAATCTCTTCTTCACAGCTTTGATAGCACAATGCTTCCTTACATCGCTGTGCCATCTCCGATAGATAGTAGGAGATGGGGAGCAAATCAAACAAAATGAAAAGCAGCAGTAGTTTAGACTTTAGAATCTGTCACCAAGTAGGTGAATCAGGAATCCAACAGGAAGGAGAAAACAAAGGAAGAGATTCTAACCTTAATTTGTCCGAAGAACCAAACCGACGCTTAAAAGCAAATGACAATCTTTCAGCTCAAGTATTGTTTTGGGTGTTTATGGGTTTCCTTTTGTGCTCGCAGGAATCGGAAGGCTGTGACGTTGTTGCTCTCAAATCTAGCTCTCGCAATCTGCTCTCTCTTGCGATCTGCTCTCCTCCTCTCTGGACTCTTGGCTCTCTATCTCTCTTACATTTTGCTTCAGGTTAGTTCGCACCCGATACATCTATTTTCCTCTTGCTTCGTTATTCTTTTTTTGGTGTGTTCGATGTGATTGTTGCTTTCGATTTAAATGTTAACTAACTCAGAGTAATATATTGCCAATCGTTATTATATTTCTTTCAATCTAAATGCTTAGGAAGATTGATCCGATTGGTTTCGATCTAAATGCTTGAGAAGATTGATCTGATTGGTTTGGGATTCTTATTCACTTTGGGATTAAAGATTGTTTTTTATAGATATATAGATATATGCTTTATGTGTGTGTATAGCTACATAAGTGCTAGATATATATATATATATATATATATATGCATGAAATCAAAATTTTAAGATTGAAGCTCGATCATATATGCCATTTAGTAATTTATATAGCTTCTAGGCCCCTTACATTTATATTAGTGTTTCAATGTTTTGTTAAGACAATTTACTAGAATAGACTGACATCAAGGACTTCTATTTATGTGAGTAAGGACCATTTGATTTCAGTGCATTTATTCATTTGCATTCAAACTTTTAATACTACAATTTATGAGTAGATTCAAATTTTAAATTTGAAAGGGGGGCCTCAGATTTGGGAAGTATATATATATATATTACTGAAGCAGCTACGGAGAAGTTGCCGAGATTTGAATAATTTGTGGTCTTCCCATACGGAGACTAGACTTTATACTGTTTCGCAAAGTGTTTAGGGAGGCCGAACAGCAAACCATATATATGGTGTGGCTTCACATATATATATATATATATTGTGAATTTACTATCGAATTAGAAATATGCCAATCGACGTAGCCTATATATAATTGTGGGGATCAGTGGCAACTGAAATAGCAAATTTCAAGGTAAATAAATGTAGATGACTTGAAAGATGCAAGAGCATAAATGGTGCTAACATTTAGCAACGTTAGGGGGATCTTGATAAAGATGAATCGATTTTGTGTAAATAAACTGAATTTGATTAAAAAAAAATGACATATGCTCCAAAGAACATATGATCAAGGAGTGAAAAACTGTGTTCTTCAGTTCTTCTTTATCAGTAAAGTTCTCGGAAGTAAAGAAAAGCTAGGTAGGGTTTTCCCTGCTTTGTTAATTTGTTTTTTTATGTGGGTTTATGATTTTGAATTCAGTGACCTGTTGCATCTATTGGGTTTTTGGCAATTTGAACTTGGGTCTTAACTGATTGAAATCTCAGCTAGCTGTTAACACAAAGATTTATGCTTTTGATGCTGATTGGATTTATAGATATGATGTTTATCAATGCGTAAAGTTGATCATATATCTTAATTTGTACCCTTTGATGCATTTAAAAGATTGATCAATCATGCACTGTATCTGGACGTGAGTTATAAGGTGAGTTGATGTTGAAGATAGATTGTGTATAGGGTTGAGTCATGGTAGAGATAACAATTGGAAAGTTAATTTAGTATAAGTGTTTACCTTTAGTCTTGAATACTCATAGCATTTGGAGATTAAAAGTTGCAATGATATAGGAAGCCTAAATCACATTTAGTGATAGGAAGCAAACTTGGTTCACTATACTAAACTTATATGCTTTCATGTCGAGCTGTTCTGTTCGATTTGTGCTGAGGATACGTAGGATTCAAGCTCCTTTACTTTGTTCGTACTTAAACTCATTCTTCCATTTTGCTTGGTTACGTAGTGGGGTTGGCATATGTCGGTCTCTTGGTATGATACAAAAGGAACTGTCTGTGTTGTCCTAAATTTTATCAAAAAAGGAAAATGTGTCAATATATTTTTATTTTGTGTGTTCCTCTACTGTTTCACGGCTTCAACTATGCTATGCATATAGCATATAGGTTATGATGAACAATCATTGCTGTATATAACTGTTAATTAGGTTTGGAAGGGGTTGATTAGGTAGTTCTTCTCTTCTTTCAAAGTTATAGCTCACAATATTTATATCTGTTGATAACAGTTCTCAGTACTAAATTTTCTGGGTTGTGATTAAGATGGCCATGGGATCTAGATGTACGTACATGCATGATGGAGATTATTAAGAGTCTTCCTAACCATGCATGCTAGCGCAATATTGTGGTGGGAGAACAATAATACCCACTTTGCATGTGCTTCAATGAGAGAAAAAATGGGGGCCGATTAATTAAGCATGCATGCGAATGCATCACTAAGAGAGAAGTACGTACTGGGAGGATGTGGTTGAAAATGTTGTTGTGGTTTGATATATATTAGGTTCATGGCAGGAAACCATAAAACATAATTTGGTTATTATTGGTAGCTTGCATATATAACAACTTCATGTGCACGCCCTAGACTTAATTTGATACCTCAGTATTGTTATGGATAAGAGTGCTCAGATTTAGTTTTTCTCTTTATAACTGTTTTGAATTTTGGTTTCAATTTTCAGCTCGCATCTCTCTCTGCTCTCGACAATTTCTGATCTTTGCAATCAAGTCCGATCTCTATTATTGGTCTCCCTCCATTTGCCAAAGTAAGCTTTTTCGATCTCTCGGTATAGATCTCGAGTTGATGTTTGCTTTGTCAATTTCTCGGTGTTGATTTTGGTAGTTGATTGTCACCGAAACTCATTCTGGGTTTTCTAGAATGCAAGTTTTAGTATGCATTTAAAGCTGATCATGTTTATATTATTTTCATTCTGTCCTCATTTCCTGTCACCATAAAAGTCTCTTAGCTCTTATGCTTTTAAAGTTATACATCTAGATAATCACTAATTGTTGTTATATCCAGAATGCTTGCATATCCTGTGGTGGAGTATAAGGGCTTGGTTGGTTGAATTAATGATTATCGATAGTATTGTAACTGTAGGAAAAATTCTCCTATTATGAGCAGAAAGTAATTAACTATAATCAATTAACAAGCGCTTTAGTTATTACAACCTGTGAAGCACGGGATATACAAATACTAGAATTCAAAACTTCACATATACAGGTTCCAGGATTCCCAGTTCTTAGCTCTTTGTTCTTCAGCAGGTCACAAATGTTTCATTGCCCCGTAGTAAATGTCAAATGTTTAATTTTCAGAGTACACAGAAAAGATTAATAACCAAACCCGAAGTAATGACTAACGGCTATAGATGGTCCTAAAGTTGTAGAGACGATCATGGAGGTTCGCATCAAATCATTCAACTACCCACTTTGAATCTTCAACAAACTTCAATGTGTAATTCATAACAAGTATATGGGGTAAATAAAAAATACCACCATCCCCGGAAATCAAGGCAGAAAACGAGAGAATAGCAATTTCCAACCTTAAGGTGTGTTATGCCCAAAGGTGACCGACTGTCTGCAACTTCCGTTTTAAGTTTCTCTGATCCAATTTTTGGTATCGATGGATTTGTTAATTGATCTGTGTTTTATGTGAAAAAGAGATTATAGGTTATGGGTATGTTTTTATTTTGCCTATGCTGCTGCTTTGATTGCGTTTTGTAGTTTGCTTGGGTCTGATTTCTTATATGTAAAACAACTTATATATATTTGACATTAAGACACAGGGTTAGTTATTAACAAGTATAGTTTTGCATATATATTCGAGTATACTTTTGTATACTTTTGTTATGTATAACAACTCGAGTATAGTTTTGCAACTCAAGTAGACGTCATCGTATTAACAGCTGATATATATTCGACCCTAACACAACAGTAACCAACTAATATATTCGACCCTAACCCCTGTGTCTTTGAGTAGTTTTCAACAAGGTGTAGTTTTGTGGTCTATTTTTCAATGAGGGATAGATTAATCGAAGTTTGAATTATGTGAGTTATTCGATCTTGGGGTCTATTCATGATTTTGTAGTTCTAATTCCTGCAATTTCACTATAATATCTTATCAATAAATTGAAATCGATGTCTTCGATTGGCCATTTCTCTCATTCTCTTCTTTGTCTGGGCTTGATGGTGCGAAATCTATGTTCTCCAGGTCTATTCTATCGCACGAGTTCAGGTTGATTGAAAGACTACTGTATATTCAGGTTAATCAATTTTGTACGAGTACTGCGTATTCTTTCATACATATCATCTTATATATTTGATTTCAATCAATCACCCAAAATAATAAAAACAACCAATGTTAATAGGATGACCTCTACTTGCAATTGCATCATTAAAGAACAACAATCGGGGCCAAGTTGACTTAATTAAAGATTGGCTGTTTTGATTCACTCTGTTTTTCATCTTTTGGATGTTAAAAACTATACTGTGATGGTGAGTAACTTGAATTTCCAAACTATACTGTTTTCGTCTATTAGAGATGATTAGTTCTCCTTTGCCTTCAAAGCAGGTCTTTCAGCATGTCGTTTATAAGAAATATTACGTCTGTCGTAAAGAGGAAATATCCATATGAAATTTGTCAAGAATCGTTTGCATGCCATGAAACACCATCACCATGGAGCTACTTGCAAAATGTCGAACCTTCTGGATCCAGCTCAAACCATTCAGCCAAGAGACATTCGCGTCGTAGTGAAACATTTTTTGCTGAAAACTTTTCCAGTGATGTGGCAGAACCAGATGTTTCTAATTCTCCATCTATTGCAGTTGGGAATGATGAAAATGAAAATGTATTAGGTAGTTATGCATATGTACTAATGTTTTACATATTACAATGGTTATCTAATAGTTTGTGTATGAGTAACGCTGCATTTTTGCCTCACAGGAAATGTAATCATGGATTCCAGTGACATAGTAGAACCATCTATTGCAGCTGGGAGTGATGAAGATGTTGAAGATCAAAATGAAAATGTGTTAGGTAGTTATGCACATGTACAAATGCTTTACATATTACAATGGTTATGTGATAGTTTGTATATAAGTAACAGTGTATTTTTGTCTTATAGGAAATGTGATCATGGATTCATCTATTTTTGGTCAATCATCCTACCAAAGAAAGCGTCAAGGTAAGTGATGTTATTCATAATGTTTGCTTGATTAATGGAAATCTATCATTTTCTAAATATCTTTGTTAACAATCTGTCATTTACGTGTGGTCACTACGTACAATGACTCGGGCGATGATGACAACATGTGCAGTCAATATAATGCTTTCTTTTGGTCAGATGAGGCATTGAAAAAAAAGGATAGAGGACGATTGGTTTACACCACATGTTGTGCAAAAGGAGAGGGACGACTTCCATATTCGCTACCGACACCTGAATTTTTAGAACAATTATTGAATCCAAATAATGGTCATGAAAGCAAAACATTTCATGAAAATATTCGAGTTTACAATTCTATGTTTGCTTTTATTTCCATGGGTGCAAAAATTGATCACAACATAAACAATACCCCTGGTCCTTATGTGTTTAAAATATCTGGACAAGTACATCATAGGATGGGATCTGTATTGCCTTTTGAAAATGAATGTCCTAGATATGCCCAATTGTATGTGTATGATACGGGTAATGAAGTTTTAAATCGTATTCATGCGATTGATCCAAATAACGCCAATACAAAACTTGATCCCATTATTGTTGAAAAATTAGCCAATATGCTTGATGAAGTAAATGAGCTAGCGCAGAAATTTCGATCCGTTCGAGATGAATTTGAGAATGATTCATTGCCTAATCTTAATATGAATATCTTGGATCGTCAAGCAATTGATAGTAAACAATATGAAATGCCATCTGCTTCTGAAATTGGTGGTTTGATCGTTGGTGACATTGGAGAGTTTGATTCTAATAGAGATATTATTATTCGATCAAGATCTGGAAATTTTAAACGAATATCAAAGATACATCCAAAATTGATAGCCTTACAATATCCATTGCTTTTTCCATATGGAGAGAATGGGTTTGAAATTAATACACCATTGCGAGTTATTGGATGGAAACAGAAAAAGAAAAAAACAAAGTTGACAATGGTAAAATTTGTTTGTTATCAAGTGCATGATAGAAAAGACGATTCAAGCACTTTATTAAAAGGGGGAAGGTTGTTTCAGCAATATTTGGTTGATGCATATGCAACTGTGGAAGAAAATCGGTTAGATTATATTAGAAATAATCAGCCAAATATGAGGTGTGAACAATTTAATCAATTAACTACCCTTTCTTCAAATGGAGTCACAAAATGTTCGGATGTTGGAAAAACAATTTTTCTTCCAGGTAGTCACACAGGCAGCCCCAGAGATATGCTCAATAATTACCAAGATGCCATGGCGATATGTAGATACTACGGAAATCCAGATTTGTTTATAACTTTCACTTGCAATGTTAAATGGCCAGAAATTGTTAGATATTTTCAGAAAAAACCTGGATATCGAGCAGAAGATCGACCAGATATTATTTCTCGAATTTTTAAGATAAAAGTGGACGACATGATTGCTTATGTAAAAACTGGGGAGACTTTTGGAGCTGTCGATGCACACGTTTGTACAATTGAATTTCAAAAAAGAGGCTCGCCTCATGCTCATATCTTATTTTGGTTGAAAAGACCGTATAAATGTTATTCATCGACATACATTGATTCAATTATTTCAGCAGAACTACCGGATAAAAATGCTCAACCAGATCTTTTTGAAATGGTTAGACAATTTATGATCCATGGTCCTTGTGGACAATTGAATCCAAAATCTCCGTGTACGCGAGACGGATCATGTACAAAATCTTTTCCCAAACCATTCAAATCTGGTACTATGTTTCACGCAATCAAAGCTCCTGAATATAGAAGACGCGATGATGATTCAAAGTTTGTGATCAAAAATGACATTCATATTGGTAATAATTTTGTCGTTCCATACAATCCAATTTTATTGTTGAGATATAATGCTCACATAAATGTTGAATCGTGCTCTCAGTCAATGTTGATAAATATTTATTTAATTATATTAATAAAGGTCCTGATAGAGCTCGAGTGGCGGTTGCTGACAATGTAAATGATGAAATCAAAAATTATTTGAATTGTCGATATTTAACTCCGCACGAATCTGTTTGGCGCTTATTTGAATTTTCAATTCATAACAGATTCCCTGCAGTACAATATCTAAAAATTCATTTGCCTGGTCAGCAAAGTGTATGTTTCAATGAAGGTCAGTCTCTTGATCAAGTTGTAGATAATCCAAATAATGGTCATACAATGCTGACTGCTTGGTTTGATGCAAATACTATTGATAAAAAAGCATGTAAATTGACATATGCAAAATTTCCATCTAAATATGTCTGGGATACAAAAACAAAAGCATGGATTCGAAGGAAATTTTTGGGCTCTATTGGTAGAATCGCACATGTGCCGCCACTCGCAGGCGAATTATGTTACTTACGAATGTTGTTGAATATACAAAAAGGATGTTGCGATTTTACTTCTATTAGGACAGTCCATGGAATTGTGCCCAAATTTTCAAGAAGCATGCCGGGCTTTGGGTTTATTGGATGACGACAAAGAATTGATGGAGGCAATGATTGAATCATCATTTACAGGAACCTCTTATCAAATTAGACAATTATTTGTTACCATTATTCTTTTTTGTAATGTTTCTGACCCACGATCTTTGTTTGATGCACATTGGAAAAACATGTCTGATGAGGTTGTATACAAAATGCAAAAGGAATTTAGCATGACCAATCTTACTCTGTCTGATAATGATTTGAAGAACAGTGTTTTGCATGAACTCGAAAATTTATTGAGCATGTCTGGAAGTTCATTAAAAAATCACAATTTGCCGATGCCAAGATTGCGACAACTACAAGAGTTTAACAACAAATTGATAAGAGAGGAGTTGGATTTTGATTGTGAAGTGCTCAAATACACACATTCAGAGTTGGTTGCAAAATTAAATTCATGCCAAAAAATGATATATGATCAAGTGATTGAAGCTGTGGAATCAAAAAATCATAAATCATTTTTTGTTTATGGTTGTGGAGGAACTGGAAAAACTTTTTTGTGGAATACAATTCTTTCTAAACTAAGATCAGAAGGAAAGATTGTTTTAGCCGTTGCTTCTTCAGGTATTGCTTCTTTATTATTGCCAAAAGGTAGAACAGCTCATTCGCGTTTTATGATAAAATCGAATATGGACAAAGTGTTGGCATGTTCGATCAATAAAAAGACCAATCTTGCCTATTTAATTGAGAAAGCAGAATTAATCATTTGGGATGAAGCTCCTATGTGCAATAAATGTTGCATTGAATCTTTAGATAAGAACTTACGTGATATTATGTCAGAAAATTCTGATGATCCAAAAAAAAATATACCATTTGGAGGCAAATCAATTTTGTTTGGTGGAGATTTCAGACAAACTTTACCGGTTATACAAGGAGGAACCAAAGAACAGATCATTGAATCTACGTTAAATAATTCATATTTATGGCCTTCCTTAACAGTATTTCATTTAACAGAAAACATGCGATTGACATCAGCTGATTTAACTATTACTGAAATAAATGAAATCAAAGATTTTGCAGAATGGATATTACAAATAGGAGAAGGTCGATTACCGTCACATTTTGTCACCAATGATCCTGATGCATCTTGGATTAAGATTCCCGATGATTTGCTCGCAGATTCAACTATTTCTCCAATAGAATCGATATTTACAGCTACTTATCCAAGTTTTAATGAAAAATACAGTGATACCAATTATTTGAGAGAGCGTGCTATTGTGACACCTAAAAATTTAATTGCTGACGAGATTAATAGATATGCAATTGATTTATTGCCAGGTGATAAAAGAACATATTTTAGCTCTGATTCTATTTCATTCAACTCAGGATCTTATGATAGTAACAGTCTTTTATACCCTGTAGAATTTTTAAATAAACTTGAATTCAGTGGCATACCAACACATGAACTTATTTTGAAGATCGGAATGCCAATTATGTTATTAAGAAATTTGAATCAAATAAGAGGCCTATGCAATGGAACGCGCTTAATTGTAACAAAAATGTTCGAAAAATTGATTGAAGCAAAAATATTGACAGGAACTCATATCGGAGAAAAAGTTTATATTCCTAGGATTGTTATGATTGCAAATGAAACAAAATGGTCATTTACTTTTAAGAGACGTCAATTTCCTGTCAGAGCGTGCTATGCAATGACAATTAATAAAAGCCAAGAGGTCAATCATTAAATCAAGTCGGCATATTTTTAACTGAGCCTGTTTTTAGTCATGGACAGTTATATGTTGCACTATCAAGAGTCACATCAAAAAATGGTCTTAAGATTATTATAAACAATAGTAATGACATACCCTATAATTATACAAAGAATATAGTTTACAAAGATGTTTTACGAAATATATAATAGGAATTTAAAATACTTTGCATATCTCTTTTTCTATACATAGCATCATTTTTTTAATCTATTTTTGCTATATATACATACAATGTATTTGACACTTTGTATATATGGCTAATTTATAAGAAAATAAATTTGGCCATATCTAGGGATAGTTTGATACACACTTTTCATATTTTTATATTACAAAACTTAAGACATATTCAGAGCTTTATTTTCCCTATTTATTCCACGTTCTTCTCTGCCAGATCAACCACTACATTTGAATATATGGAAGAAAAAACCACCACGTTTTGGTTCTTATCCTTTTCAGAATACTCAGTTCATTCCAAATAACTCATTTCACAGTCCGGTTCGATCATACACTCACATCTTCAGTTCGTTCTGAACCAAGCCATCCTAGATCAATCAGTTCTGTTTCCAATCAAATCAATTGTAATGATTCATCTAGATTTTACAACTTGCACTACACCAAATTCTAGATTAAAAGATCTTGAAAGCCCTCGATCAACTGATCGTGGAGGAACTGTTCACCCAATTCAATGATGGATGACGTTACCTCTGGTTATGTCACCTATGGTTCAAATAGAGGTGATGTGGCTGTGTATAAAAGGTAAGTTGCAAGAAAAAGGGTCATTTCTAATGTGCAATCAAGGACAGAAAAGATGTTCCCAGTGAAGGTCTCATATTTTTGCCTTTTTTCTGTTCATGGAGTAGATATATGTGAATGTTATTGACATGAAACTTCGAGCATATCTATTGTTTCGATGGGTTAAATGAGTTAATTTCTAAGGTCAATATGTTGAATATCGATGCCCTTGGTTTGAAAACATAAGATTGTTGTTATGGTGATGCTCACCTGGATGTGAATATACTTAGTTATTTGTCATTGATTTGATTTTCATTTGATTTGAGGAGCTATTTTGTACAAGGAGGATTAAATTGCATAGGTTTGTTCGATTTGATCTTGCACGGAGAACCATATCGTAGGTGATTTGATTTTATGTGGCTGTTTGTGTTCTTATGTGTGCTGTTTATGAATGAAATTGATGTTGCTTAAAGCTTGGTCAATATTGACTATTGAATAGATTTTCTGTGCCATGAAATAAAGTACCAGAGATTTTGGGGTCTAAAAGCTTTTTTATGTGTGCACAATTTCACAGAAAATTAACATTAATTTTTAAGCTTCTCTTTTTGTTTTCCTGGAGTTGGTTGCTCAAAACATACATAAATATTACTTTGCATTACTTATAGAAGAACGATGATTAAGTTCTCTGAGAAGGGTCTTCTTTTGCTGGTTTGGGTGATTTTTCAATCCTAGCCAAATGTGATGCCCATGCATGACTGTAATTGGAGATGGTGTAGACATGTAGTTATGATGTTTAGTTGGTTAGTTACGTACAATGTTCTGCACTTTGCATATTTCTTTCTATCATTATGGTTGTCTTCATAATCTCACATACTCATTCTTTTTCTTGATGCGTTTCAATAAGATCCATTCCTGCTTATTTACATTTTTTTTAATATAGATCTCAATTCTGTTTCTTACTTTGACAAAAATCCTAATATTGTTCCTGTATCGTGGATTCTTTTTGTATGTGTTTATTATTTTCCCTATTGGCATTTTTCATGATTTTTCTCTTATTCCCAGATGGATCAAAGATGACGAAGTTGAATAAGGACATTAAAACATTCACGATTGGCATGACTTTTCGGGCAAATGTTTCACCACAATGGAGACCGAGGCCATTTGAGAGTACGGAATATGAAAGCCTCCATTATTTCTTGGTGGATGAGGAGGTAAACTGATATCACTTTTTTGAGTTACAGGTTGGATAGTAGTATTTCTTAGTTTAAAGTTTAGATGATCTTATTCATTCTAATTACTTGCAACACATTTTCTTTTGTTAAAAATAGTGTATTTAGATATATCTTTTTATTGTGTCTGCTGGCATGAATTTTTTCATCTTTGATCTGTTTGTTTTCTTTATTTTCACACAAGTATTCAATTAGGGAGGTAAAAATCTGCAATCTAAGTAATATGTGTAGCTTTTCTTTATTTTCTTTATTACATCTTTATTTAAAATGTGCAACTTTTTTCACTTTCTCACATCCATTTAGATGTTCATGTTCTTTGAATGTACAGTCTCCCACTTTTTAATGCCAGGACTTTATTTTGTGTGATGTACTGGGATGAAGGGCCTTAAAGCTTTGTCGGTTATAAGTAGCTCTGAAGATAAGAAAAAAGAAATTCTTTGAAAACATGTTAATTAAAGGGTTTGAATTTGATCATTATCTAGCTTCAAAACTTTAATGGATATCATAAATGTGTGCTTTCTTTGTTTCAATTATTTACATAAAAGAGGATATCTTATGGACTAAATCCTTATCTTAAGAAGCTCATACTGTTTGATCATTAAAGGGCATCATAAGCTCATACTGTTTGACCATATATGATGATTAACCATCAACTATTTATGCTTTAAATTGATATTTCATGTTGATACAAAAACTGTAGGTGCATCCAGCATAGTTCATACATGCTTTATCCTCAATCCACAAATGGAAATGACAGAACAATATCAATCTGAGTAAGTTTGAGGATATTAATCAGTTATTTAGATTGTGCAATAAAAGAGATCATTTTTGGAATTTATATTCTGCTATATTCCCCTCATGTTAAAGATTTTGTCATGTAAGGTTCTCTAGAGCAGGGGACATAGTAAGAATTTCTGGTCCATACTCCAACATGATGTTGTCAGGTGAAATCAACGAAGCAGACAAAAGAATTGTGGCTGAATTAAAGATGCTGAATCCAGCTATGCACACGGTATATAACAATGTTGGTTATGTACTCAAAATTAGTAAAATGGCATAAGCCCTAGGTCTTTAAATATGATTCTTCGTCTATAATTTCAGGACTATTTTGATTGTTTAGCTCTTCATGTTTGCAGTTTCTTTTCATATACATATATGATTCTTAGGTATTTGAATATATGATTTATTTCAATTTAATTTCTATTACATACCAAGCCAATGTACTGTTCTGCAGTCATACGAATGTTTTTTGTGCAGAGAGGATGGTGGTACCTATAATGAAGAAGGAAGAGGCTGAACACAGTTATTTCTCTTCTGCTCATGGTCAGCAGAAGCCAAAAAGAAGGTAACTTATATCATTTTATCTACACAAAGTTGTTTTCATCTTCTCCATTTCAATCTAAATGTTGCTCACTTTAAGTCTTTGATGCATACATGTGATTATATATCATGCAGCTACAGAGTTTGCATGATTATTGAAGATGAATATGGCCAAGCAAGCCTGACTCTTATGGGAAATGCAGCAAAAGAGTTTTTTGGAGCAACCTGGGAAGAGCTGTTGGACAGGGCATTATACACTTCAGAGACAACCCTCCCAGTTGAGATTCGTTCCAACGTTGGGCACAAAATTCTGTTGGAGATAAGGATTAACCAGCGAGGTGAACTCTTTTTGAGGAGTACCCAAAAAAATGAAGTTGTTGACATAGCAAGCGATGGAGATGCTCCTGCAAATGAAGAGCTTTCAAAAAAATTGCCATTGATGAGCCCAGCATGGAAACTCCCCAAAAAATGGCACTGCAAGGAAGCGTGGCAACAAGGGTGTCACAAAAAAATTGTTTCAGACGAAAATGGAAAAGAAGAGCAAGAGGTATGAATAGATTTGTAAAATAGATAATTGTGATGGATTACAAAAATTGTATTTATATGTTTAATTGTCATGGATTACAAAGATTTGTAAAACAGATAATCTGAGTAATAGTTTCATTTATATGTTCAGGGATGAAGATGCTGGCAGTTAAGTGGAAAAAAAAACTGCAGCAAAACAATAGGTACATTTGTCTATACTTTATTTGTCATTGTCTGCTTCAAAGATCTTCTATTTCAAAGATTTTGCCGTTGTGGCCATTGTCTGCCTCAAAGATCTTCTGTTTGTTTAATCAATCTGTTACATTTACAGGTGACTATCAGCAACGAGAATGAAAATGACGAGTTGTCTTTTGGTAACAAAAAAATGTATATTTTGCTGAATTTTTGTACATGCTTACAACTTCTAAGTAAATGTGTGATCAAAAATTATGGAATCAGCTAATGTTGTGATTAAGAGTCACTACTTGATTTGGGGGTTAGCTGTGTATTTTGATATGTAAAGAAGCTGTGATATGAAGTTCATGTGTGACATGAAGCTATGCTATGTGTATGTATTATGGTATGTAAAAAAACTTTAATGTGTAGTGTGGATCAGATGTAAAGAAATTCTGTGATATATGCTTTATGTGTAACTATTTGTAATTCTTTTTTCAACTCTTCATATTAAAGAAATTAACGTCCTGACATGAAGGACAAAAGATATAGGAAGTAGAATTTATAATTTACACTATAGCGATAGTTTATAATTTACAAGTCATTCGTGAACTTTACTTAATGTAATTGAACTTAGGTTCATTGAGTTGCATGATAAATATGTGTTGCATGAATAAGTTATTTTGTTAGTCACTCTCACTCTTAGCATGGAATACCGAATGGTTCTTTTTGAAGTTAACCACAAACAATTTTTCACATCATCTTCGTTCAACCGCGCCTCTGGCGCCTCCACCTAGTGTAGAAACCAAGAGGGTTATGCTTAAACCTAGTACTGTATTACTAGTTTAACGGGTCGACCCGGCCCAGAACAAAACGGTTTACCTTCCCCTCCCAGTGTCTCTCTCCCTCTCTCACACCTCCACTTTCTGCGTTTCACTCAAAAAGGAGGGAAATCAAAAACCCAAAACCCTAAAAACTCTCTCTCTCTCTCCTCTCTGCCATTGCACACCTGCATGGCTCCCCTCCACTCATTTCTCTAGTTATTTCTCTCCGATTATTCTTCACGCAGCTTCGATTCCGCCGAAGCTTCGAGGTCATCGGTCGTTTAAAATCCATGGCGAGGCTTCTCCAAAACGCACTCTCCATCAAACGCTTGCTGTTACCGTCGCAGGTATATTCATTTCTTCACTCGAAGCTTCTGGATTTTACAACTTTTGCATTTGATTTTACAACTTGTAGCTGTTTGCGAATCTAATTTGGTTTTGGTTGTGTAGAGATATACAAGAGGACTATTGGGGACTTCTACTCGGCTCTGTAGTTTTTCATCTAAAGGTGTTTTTTTAGCTGTTGTGGTTTATAACTCTAGCAACTTACTATAGTAGATTTTAGAGTCTTTTGTGTAAAAAATGAAGTATGTGAGGCCTTAGAGATTTAGAAATGTTTAAAAGGATGATTATTACATTGAAAATCTGTTTCTGATGTAATTTTTAAGGAGTTATTTCTGTCAGAGGAGATGGTTGGATATGAAAGTTCGAGTTATACTTGTAGGTAGAAAGAAGTCAAAAGGTGATGGAAGTGACTCAGGCGAAGAGAATATGTCCAAGAAAGATCAAGCACTCCAACAAGCGCTTGATCAGATTACTGAGTCTTTCGGGAAAGGCTCTATAATGTGGCTTGGCCGGTCGGGAGGTCCTAGAAGTGTCGAGGTTGTGTCCACCGGATCTTTCTCTCTGGATTTAGCGCTAGGAACTGGTGGATTTCCAAAGGTATCATAATCGATTGGAATTGTTGAGGGGTCCAATAGATGATAGTCTTTGAGTGTATGTGCATGTTTCTGTGAATTGGGTTCAGGTGTAATATGTATTCTTGTTTTTGATATTGTTTTGGTCAAAATCTGAAGGGACGTGTAGTGGAGATATATGGCCCTGAGGCTTCCGGAAAAACTACTCTCGCTTTACATGTAATAGCTGAAGCACAGAAACAAGGAGGTAACATTGAGGACTTCCACAATATAAGATTATTGTTTTTCTCTCTTTTATTCTAAAAGCTCTTTTCAAGATATTTTAACAAAGTACTTTCATATTTAGGACTTTTAACTTGTAGTAAAGTAACATACTTTGTCATCTACAGTACATAATTTGGCTGTTGTATGTGAAAGACACTCATTTCCATCATTAGACTTTGATTTACTAAAGAAGAAAAGGTTGTTATCATTAACTTACAATATGTGTGCAATACTATTCTATTGTGCTCATCAGTGAATGCTATTAAATGTAGGTTACTGCGTTTTTGTTGATGCTGAACATGCTCTTGATCCTACGCTGGCTCGAGCTATTGGAGTAAAAACCGAGAATCTGCTTCTATCACAACCTGATTGTGGCGAGCAAGCCCTCAGCCTGGTAGATACCCTAATCAGGAGTGGTTCAGTTGATGTTGTTGTGGTTGACAGTGTAAGTAAGATGCTCTTTGTTATCTTATTTGTACTTGTGGTAAAAGCATCTATGCCAGTTTTCGTTGTTCAATGAACTTGGTTGATGTTTGTCTGGAGTTCTTATGGTTTTGATTCATCATGAATATTCACCCTCCTATCAATTCAAAAAGGGATTATGAATAGTGTGTCCTTTCCTAGTGACAATGTATTTTTTCACATTGTGTATTGACATGCCCAGATAGATGAAATGATTGCCATATGATTTCAGGTTGCTGCCCTTGTGCCTAAAGGTGAGCTTGATGGTGAGATGGGTGATGCTCACATGGCAATGCAGGCTAGGTTGATGAGTCAGGCTCTTCGCAAATTGAGTCACTCTCTATCTCTTTCCCAGACAGTACTAATATTTACCAATCAGGTATTTGCAGTGTGTTTTCTCTGTTATGGTGCTACAATTAAGGAAACATAAACAAAAACCCTGTAAATGGCATGAAGCTATGTATTTAGAGGCCCCCATCAACTTGTATAGTTTTACTGGTGTAAAAATTTATATTGAACTAGTTGTTTTGGAATGTATTTGTATTGTGAAAACTGCAATTCATACCTGTTCAAAATCAAGCTTCACCACTTGCTTATGTTTATCTTCAGGTTAGGGCTAAGCTTTCTACTTTTGGAGGATTTGGTGGGCCACAAGAAGTTACTTGTGGTGGCAACGCCTTGAAATTCTATGCTTCAGTGCGCCTTAATCTCAGAAGAATAGGGTTTGTCAAGAAAGGTGAACAGGTAGGTACACATGCTTTATCCATCCTTGTCATGTATTTGAACTTTTTGTGTGAAGAGTGGTAGTTTTATCGGTAGCGGACTAGCGGTTGTGAATATTTATGATATGTAGATTTGATTTTTTGTTGAATGAGACTGAAGGTTTTCTTCTCGTCTTCAATTAGTGTGCTTTCAGTTAACTATCCAGTTCATAGTAGGTTGATAATCTTTCCTGTACATGTAACATGGCATGCATTTTGTTTTTTCTTTTCATCTTTTGGTGTAGGGTGTTGATGCATTTTGTAAATATGTAATTCTTTATGCAGGCGATTGGTAGTCAAGTTCAAGTGAAGATAGTGAAGAACAAGCTCGCTCCACCATTTAGAACTGTTGTGTTAGAGCTCGAGTTTGGAAAGGGTTTCTGTCGTGCAGCTGAGCTCATTGACCTGGGAGTAAAAAACAAATTCATCATAAAAAGTGGTTCATTTTTAAATTTAAATGGTAAAAACTATCATGGCAAAGATGCTTTGAAGAAATTTTTGTCTGAGGATGATGCTGCTAGAGAAGAACTCTCAGTGAAGCTTAGGGAGAAGTTAATTGATGGTGTGGAAGACAATGAAAGTGAAACAGAACCTTTGAATGAAGGTGAGGAAATTGTACCACCCGATTCTACTGATGAAGATGCAGTTACGGCAGTTGGCGAGTAGAGTGTTCAGATTTTCTCGAACTGTATGACTTAACGGCTTCAAGTAAAGGTTTAGGGGGTCCTCAGCTGGCAAGTTAATTTTTAGCAGTTGCACAGGTAGAGTTGTTAAGAAGCCTTTTGTTTTTCAGACTCACTGGCTGTGTATATCAGTATTGTTATTTATCACTATATATGGGCAACATGGCATTAGGCAGTGGGGGCGTAGTGAAATTTTGTGGGTATTTTGGGGTCATTTGGGGGATGTACGGCAGTCTTTGTAAACTTTGGGTTCATCTGAGCTGATTAGTAAAAGTTGAGCTTTTTGTCATCGAGGTGGATTTTTGACTTGGCAGATTATTAGCACCACCATTTTATTTGGGGAACAATTTCTCGCGTCTCACAGGGAACTGGCCGAACTGCACAGTTCGTCTCTTCTATTGGTGATTGTTTTTGGTCAAATTCATCGAGCTGAGGCTCGGGGCTTACTAGCTTATGGGTTACAATTGGGATGGATCTCTCTAGGTTGGGCACGAATTTCGTAAATTTTGAATTCAATCTGATCCTGTTTCGATCTCTTTCGGGACGGGATGAGACGGGATGAAAAATAAATTTTTACTATTTCGTCTCGTTTTTTATGGATGGGATCCCGATAGACCCGTCCCGTCCTATATAAGAGCAGCTGCAGTGGGGGGGGGGAGGAATTCAGGGAATTCCTCGATTGCTTGGTGGGACCCATGCCGGCAGAGGAATTCTGGGAGGAAGAGAGTGTGCAGCGGGGGAGAGGAGGAAGGAAAACCGGACGGCGACCGAGAGGAATTCCTCTCGGAATTTCGATTTGAGGAACCGAGAGAGGAATTCCTGCTTGATGTCACCACTCACGTGGCTGACGTCAGGCGGGAAACTTTTTTTTTTTAAATCCGGCGCGTGTATTACACGCGCCCGGTAATTTTTTTTTTTTAAAAAATGACTGAATTACTCAGCCAATGACAGCCCGCCACGTGGCAGGCTATCGGCTGGCTTAATCCATCAACGGATTGCTTGATCTGAACGGCCCAAATTCAAACTTTTCCTGATCGCACGGCTCAAATTCAATCGCAACGGCTACTGATTTTTCTGAAAATTTCAGAACGGATACTACCCAAAATACATTGAAAAAAATCCTAAAAAATCCCAAAAAATTTCTTAAAACCCCCTACTATTTTTCTATAAATATTACCTATTTTTTTCTAAACACTTCACACTAATTTGTGCACAACAAATTATCCTCCTCCTCCCTCTCTCTCTCTCTCACAATATCTTTGATTTTTTGCAAAAAGATGTCCACCAATTGGCTCATTTCCGAAGATGTACAATTGTGCATATCATATTGTCGCTATAGTGTGTGCCCTATCTCCGGCAACAAGCAAAAAATCGACAAATTGTGAGAAAAAATCAATGCCGATTACCAACAAAATTGGGTGATGGGTCAAGGTGAAGTGAGGGCAGAACCGAGGACCCAAAAGGCACTTACCTCTCGTTTTGCTAAGTTGAAGCCAAACTTGTCACAATGGAAAGTGGCGCTTGCATACGCAAGAAGGAATCCGGAATCCGGCGGAAATTTGCATGATGAGGTAAGGATTTATTTATATTGCTCCTCTTAATTTGAATTAATTTAGTGAAATAAAAAATGTGACTTATATTTTCGTAGTGAAATAAAAAATTTGACCTATATTAATTTTTATTTTTGTAGTTAAGGAAAGCTCAAACGTGGTATGTGGGAAAACAAAAAAAAGAGTTTACGCACTTTACGTGTTGGGAAGTGGTGAAGGATCATCCTACTTTTAGAGTCGTTGAAACTAGCACTCCACCTTCTTACAATTCCTATGTCGAAGTTACGCCTACTAATAATGTAGTGTCTCCTATCGTCAACTTGGATGAAGATGAAGTGATTCCAACATCACAAAGCAACGTTGGAGGTACCTCGAGTCCGCCTAGACCTCAAGGAGTGAAGGCGGCGAAGGAGGCAAAAAGAAAGGGAAAGAAGGCCATGACACCTACGAATGAGCTTCGAGATGAGACTTTGAAGAACATCGCTGCTAATCAAAAGATGTTCACCTATTGGCAAAAGGCAAGCGAAGAATCTCAGAGAATGCTTGATGAGAAAAACTACAAATTGAGGGAACGAGAAGAAGAAACAAGGATCATGACAATGAATTTCGAGGCTATGACCCCAAATTCAAAGAGGTACTTCATGAAGCGGAAATCGGAGATCCTAAAGCAAGTAGATGACGATGAAGAAGAAGTTGGCAATGCAAGCTTTATCGGTTGTTATCGTCCCCGCAACCTTGATTTTAGTGATTAGTTTAGTTTATTTTAATTATAAATCTATGATTGGCATGTCTTTATTAATGTAATTTCAATTCATGTAATTTCAATTTCAAGAAATAAAAACGCACTTTATTTATTTAGATCGAGCTTCAAATTTAAATTCATTGATTATTAAGGGAAACACACATACAAAAGGGTAACGCACAAATTGCAAACACACATATCTCGCGCACATTATTTAGAGATGTTCACCGGTTTCAAGAAACCAGTTGTGCTTCACTAAGTCCTTTTGAAGTTCACCATGGAGATAAATTGATTGTAAATCGATGAGCCGGTCGCTAAACCGTTGATGATGTTGATCTCTTCCCACTGGCTCAAATGGAATTCGGTGACCATTTTCATCCACCGGCCCATCATATACTGTGGAAGCAGTCACTGAGTTTTGTAAATCTTCTTCCTCATTCTCCTCAAAATCGTCTTCCACAAATTCTTCCTCGACAATCATGTTATGCATTATGATGCAAGCCAACATGATCATTTTTAATGTCGATTTGTGATGACACATGGCTGAGTGACGAATGATAGCCCAACGAGATTGTAAGGACACCACTCCTTAGTGTATCTAGACACCTTCTCTACTGTGCAACGCTCTGTCGCAACTCCTCCACATTCGATCCTGTTGGAAGTAAGACCAGCTTCTTCTTTGGAAAAATCTTCTTAGGCCCATGGACAGCGCCCAACTTGTTCTTGTTCATCCTTTCATCTGCTTTCCTCTTGTAGCCCATTTTCCCTTTGCTTGCACGGAGTCGTTCTCTCACAGACTTTGTGCTAACCTCTATCATTGGCTCCTTAAGATCAGAGGACATATAGGTATCACCACTGTCGTCATGATGCTCAACTACTAACCCATATGATCCCACAAGGTAGGCCTAAAGCTCCTGCAAGGAGCTCTGAAATCGGTGTTGGCAGCTCAGGAACCCTTGCTGACATGATAGTAACACCGCCTTGAGACTTGCTGACTGATAGTTGCATATTTATGCAACCAAGGAGTGTAAAATCGATATTATCGGCAATATTTCTATTTTTTTTACTTGCCTGAAAAATCCTCAAATATATCCCTAAATCTCTCGAATTTTTTTAATTTTTATCAATATTTCTGATATATCCCCGATATTCCCAAAATTTTTGAAATTTTCGGTAACTTTTCAAATTTGACATTTAGTTTGGTAAATGTGCAATCTTCACATGCTCAATGTCCAATCCATCCTTCAATGTTCAAGCAAACATTGAGGCCAGAGATGCATTAGATGTGTTTGATATTAGTACTGAATTTGATGATGAAGAGAGAGATCAACTTTATCAATGGATTAGACCACTACACTTGGATGACGAGGAACAAAATTCAGCTGAGAGAAGTGTTGCTGCTGCTCGTGCTGAAGGAATAAATGTCGAGCAGATACTTCGTGAAGAGGTTATATGACATGTTGATGAGAATGCCTCCTTTGATTCTCTCATGAGTCAAGAAAATATTCAACCAAATCCAAAGCATAGAAGTTCACATGCTTCCCAACCTCCACAGTTGATGAGTGATACCCCAGGAACGAGATCTGGAAGCTCATCAAGCATTAGAGGAGGAGACAACAGAATGTAGAGTATTGGAGTCGGTGATAGTGGCAACGAATATGGTGGTTACAGTGGAGATGAATCATTTTACTTCACAGAGGAAGAAAATTTCACACACTCAACCCAAGATGAAGACCATGGAGATAGAAGAGTAGGTCATGGATATGATGAAGGAGGCAGAAGAAGTGAATACAATCCAAGAGAAAGGGGTTAAGGTAGTTTATCGAGGAATGCTAAAGATGTGTTGACCACCACTTTTGGCTCATAGGTGTTGGAGAAGGTAATTACCAACCCTATTATTATGGTCAAAATTTTACAATGCTTTATCTTTCATATGCCATGCCTTATGATTTTCCAACAAGTGACCACTCATCGTCACAATAAAAAACAAATGCCTTAAATAATAATAGCAATGAACAAAGTCGAGTAATGCTTGATTCATACTACGAGCTCCAGAATCCTCAAAGACCTCCCCCTAACCCATATGGTTGGCATGTAAGTCAATACATGCATAATTACATGGGAGAGCAATTATTTAATGATTACTCTTCACAATACATACATGATTTTTCACAAGGAGATGAGGAAAATAGTGTGAATTTCGAACCTCATAGGTTCTCTACATGATTTTGAAGTATTTGTATATTTTATTTTGTGATGTGTGATGTGTAACATATTGTAAAAAAATGTGATGGCCTAGCCTTCCATTAAGTTTTAGCCATCAAAAAATAAGAATAGAACTATTAAATTATATTTTAATAGTTATCAGCACTTAACACATATTAATTCATATAGTAATATAGAAAATTCATGTGTTGATGTTTGATCAATATTTTCTTTTTCACATAAGGTAGATAATTGATCATATAACAACCTCCAAAAGTTTCATTATAAATTTCCATGTATTTTTATTAGTTTTCGTCCTTTTCGTTAGAATTTTCACTAGATCGATATTTCATCGATATTTCTGTCAATATATCCAAATTTTAGACTGTTGATATATCCTCGACATTTGATATTTTACTCCTTGCATGCAACTAATCGTGCTTAAATGATCTGAATATCTGGTCTTATTGTTATGTTTCTAGTTAAAAAATTTATTTTTATTTATTTTGATAGGCTTATGGAGGAAATAAATAAAATGAGTTAATTGGAGGGTTCCTGGTGCAAAAGGATTAAGAAGTGGTGTGTCTTACAAATAAAATAAAATTAAACCTAGATGGATAAAGTCTAGCCCAATAAAGCCAGTATATAAACTTTCGTTAAGGTTTTTGGAAAGGAGATTCAACAATTTTGGGAGCTAAAGACGTGCAAGCAAGAGCAGCCAGCCAAGGAGTTCCGGCCGCCCAGGTTCGACAGGTCGAGATCGTATCTCGACAGGTCGAGATCGTATCTCGACGGGTCGAAATTGCGTCTACAACAATTTTTCTCCTCTTCGTTTGTACCAATTTTTTCATGGATTGTTTTGGTTCGTTTTCATATACTATGCATAACTAAATCCTTTGTTAAGGGGCTGTTTTGATGCCCCGTACATGAAGTCTAGATAATATATACACTTTGACCTAATTTTGCAGTGTTTTTGGATGAGGTTTCCTTGTTGGTTTTTCATTGATGATTTCTATCTTGTATGCTTCGAGTGCATGCTTAGTATGCATATTTAGGGATTTACATCTATGTGAGTATGAAGCCAATTGATTCTCCATGATCTTCCTCATTCTTTTTTTAGTAGAAACTAAACTTTTTGGTTATAGGAAACCCTAGATCTAGCAAGATACACTCTTAGTGTACTTGTGAAGTATTATAGATTCTCAAACCTTTTCTAGATTATAATGCTTCCTTTCTTAATAAATCTAGGTCCGTGACTTTTAGGTTCTTTGAATGATAGTCATTGCTGATAGGCGTACTTTCACCGATGTAATTATAAGGTTTAGGTAATATGTTGTGTTCATAACGATTGAATCTTGTTGAGAAATTTCATCCATAGGTATGACATTGTTAGGTCGAACATATGTTGTCTAAATGGAGTGACGGTGGTGGATGGAAATCCTCTTAGCTCATTGGTCCATTGATTTTCGTCATAAATAATAATCTATTTTTCTGCTTTAGTCGATTTGTTTAATTTCATTCACATATCAAATCAACTCCAAATCACATAAAATTTTATGTGGTAGTCAGCTACTGTATTTAGTATGTCCAGTAGTATTAAGTTCATAATTTTTGGTCGTGTCTAAGTTAGTTAATTGATTAGGTTTGTGTATGTATGTCGAGTTTGCCAGAAAACTGGTATTTAGTGTTTGTTTGTGTTGTGATACTTAGTTTCTTCAATCTTCAGCGGGTAATGACCCATATTTTTCATAATACTACCTTGATATAATTTTCACAAGAATAGGGATATGTTTGAGTGGTGTAAAAAACCCATCAAATTATGGCGCCGTGTCACCGGAGATTGATTAATCCTAAGTGTTAAAGTGTGTCTTTAGTTTTTCGGTTTTGTTTTAATTTTTTGTTTGTTTTGTGTCTAATGGTGTCTACTTGTGTGTAGGAACTCTTATATGCAGACTAGATGATCTAGGAGTGTTGATCCTCCCATACCTTTGAACCTTGAAATCGAAAGATCAGCAAGACTAAGCAGAAAGCAAAGGAGGCAAGCAAACACTAGTGGTGGTGCAAGTTTAGGACCGGAACTTGAACCAAGCTTAATCTTTGATCCAAAAGAGGAAGTTTTCACACCACCACCAATAGGAGATGCAAAGATGTTGAAGGATGCTTTCCTACCTGATACTTCAGGAGTCTTTTCGGCTATTATTTTACCTGACTAGGGCTGTTCCACCATCGCAACTAGAAACCCTTCCTCATTTTAGGGGGAAATATTCTGAAGATCAATAGCAACATTTATTTGAAATTAAGGAGTTGTCGAAGTCTTAGAAGCTTCTAGGTGTAACTCTAGAAGTGTTGCTACTTATCTTATTTCCTATTTCATCGAAGGATGGAGCAAAGACTTGGTACAATTCATTGGCTCCTCAATCTATTCGCTCATGGGCAAATATGAGTGTTATATTCATGAAGGAATACTATTCTTCACAACGCACCAAACAACTGAAGAAAGAGAGACATGTTTTGTGCAGAAAGATGAGGATATGCATTATGAAGTTTGGGCTAAGTTCAAGGAGCTGTTGAGCAAGTGCCCTTACCATTGTTATAACTTGGAGGACAGGATGACTATCTTCTATGATGGGTTGGATCCAACAAATAAGTTGAAGGTGTATTCAACCAGTAGAGGAATGTTCATGTACTAGACTAGAGAAGAAGCCCGAATCACTATGGAAATGTTAGTTGAAAATTCCAAGCAATTTCATACTAGAGAACGCACTTTGACTAGCCAGAAGCAAGAGGTATTTAAAGCCTCTGTTGATGGGGGAATGGAGAAAAGGATGCAGGCTATGGAAAATAAGTTGGAGTTAATTGCAAATTCCATTAAGAGTTAAACTACACATTCGGTCACTCCAGCTCAAGTATGTTCTCTCTGTAAGTTTACTGATCATTCTATGGAAACATGTGCTTTTGTTACAGAAGAAGAACATGTGATTTTTGTGCAACAAAGGCAGAGGAATGACCCTTATTCCAACACATACAATCCAAGATAGAGAAATCACCTAAAATTTAGTTGGGGAAACAACAACAATGTGAAAAATCCAACACCCACTCTAGAATTTCCACATAGGCCTAAACCTGAGGGCTAACAATGATCAGTTCAACAACCAACTCTAGCTGCATCAACAATTGACTCTGCACTTCTTATTGTGTTGACACACTTGTCCAACAAAATAGATGGTACAACAAGTCCATTAAGTTATTAGAGAGACACATGAGTCAGATGCAAGCACAAATGTCCCAAAGAGAGCCTGGAAAACTCTCAAATAGTACTATTCCAAATCATGAGGTAAATCCTATCACATTGAGAAGTGGGAAGACCATAGAAACTATTCCAGACCCTGGAAAATGGCAAAAGAGTGTGAGGAACCGGTTCTAGAGAAGATTATACCATATGAGCCGCTTGAAAAAGCTTCAGCATCCCAGTTCGACGGGTTGAAGGATTCTCTCGACCTGTCGAAGAAAGCCCCTAGAACGAAAATTTCAGATTCTCAAAAATCAGCTCAGGTATCTTCTAAACCTTCCCTTTTGGCTACTTCACATGTTCTCTTCCCTCGCAAGTTTCAAAAGCAGAAGAAAGACATTGAGGAGCAAGAAACCTTGGACACTTTCCAGAAAGTCCATGTGAACATTCCATTTCTAGATGCCATCAAGCAAATCCCAAAGTATGCAAAGTTCCTCAAAGACCTGTGCACATCAAAAAAATGAAGTTCACTGGAATTGAGACCGTGGCGGTAAGTGAAAGGGTGTCTGCAGTACTTCAAAGAAAACTAACCCCCAAGATGGCGGATTCGGGATGATTCACTATCCCTTGCACAATTGGTAACAAGGAATTTGCTAGAGATTTACTTGATTTGGGTGCATATATTAATATAATGTCATACTCTATTTATGCTACATTGAACATAGGTGCATTGCAACTCACAGGTGTTACCATTAAATTAGCTAATAAATCTAACTGCTACCCAAGAGGTTTTGTTAAGGGTGTTCTAGTGCAAGTTGGCAGTTTGATCTTTCCGGTTGATTCCTTTGTCTTGGAGATGGAAAAGGAACCCTAACCATCGAGGCTACCATTGATTCTTAGTTGTCCATTCTTAAGAACCGCTAGGACCAAGGTTGACTGTTATAGTGGAACTATTTCCATGAAAGTTGATGGGGAAAGATTTGCTTTAATATCTTTGAAGCTATACAACATCAAGGTGAAAATATATGTATTCTTGTTGTTCCATTGATACATTTGATATTTTTATGTAGGAACACATGAAATATTTGTTGGAGGATGATCCATTGAAGAAAGCACTTGAAGTGGGAATGGATGATCTAGAGCCAAAATTCGACCTGTCGAGAAAACACTCGATCTCGACCCGTTGAATTTCCCCATAATTCCTAGATTTCTCAAGTAGTCAATAACTCGAAGCTCTTATCTAGATTCGGCCCGTTGAGACTTTGTCTCAACCAGTTGATCTAGCATGCCATGCTGAGATAGAAGCAACGCTTCGACATGTCAAAGGAAAATTTTGACCCGTCGAACAGAATGAAGGTTTGTAGGCCCAAACTTCCAACGATTTGATGAAGGAGCAAGAGTACTATGAAGCTGTAGATGCCTTAGAATCCATGCCATATCTTTCGAGTAAGCATTCTAAAACTCTTCCATTAACGGTTTCCACTGACAAGCTTGTTCCCTCCTTAAAACAGACGCCTGAGTTAGAGCTAAAACCATTACTAGAGCATTTGAAGTATGCATTCATTGGAGAGGGAAACACATTGCCCATCATCATTTATTCCAAGCTCTCTAAATTTCAGGAAGAAAAGTTACTCGATGCTTCAAGAACATGATGGTGCAATTGGTTGGACCATTATGCATTCATTGGAGAGGGAAACACATTGCCCATCATCATTTATTCCAAGCTCTCTAAATTTCAGGAAGAAAAGTTACTCGATGCTTCAAGAACATGATGGTGCAATTGGTTGGACCATTATGGATATCAAGGGAATATGACTTACTGTATGCATTCACCGTATATTCCTTGAAGAAGAATCCAAGCCTACAAGAGAGGCTCAACGATGACTTAACCCACCAATGATGAAAGTTGTCAAGGAGGTCATCAAACTTCTTGATGCATGTATCATCTATCCTATATCAGACAGTAAGTGGGTGAGTCCTTTGCAAGTGGTTCTCAAGAGATCAGGCATCACTGTTGTCAAGAATGATGAGAATGTAATAGTGCCTCAGCGAGTCCAAATGGGGTGGAGAGTGTGTATTGACTATCGCAAGATTAATGCTACTACCCGTAAGGACCACATATATCTTCCCTTCATTGATAAGATGTTAGAGTGTCTTGCAGAACATGCATATTATTAATTTTTAGATGGTTACTCTGGCTACAACAAAATTTCCATCTATAAAGATGATTAGGAGAAGACGACTTTCACATGCCCATTTGGCACATTTGCATATAGAAGAATGTTATTTGGATTGTGCAATGCACCAACAACATTTCAGCGATGCGTGATGAGCATCTTTTCAGACATGGTGGAGAAAATCATCGAGGTATTCATGAATAAATTTTCTGTTTTGGTGATTCTTATGATTTATGTCTGCATAATTTGTCTCTTGTCTTAGAATGTTGTGCTAAAACTAACATTTTGCTTAATTGAGAGAAATGCCATTTTATGGTTGAACAATGGATAGTTCTAGGGCATGTAATATCTGCTAGAGGGGATAAAGGTAGATAAAGCTAAAGTCGATATTGAGCGTACATTGCCACCTCCCTCTTCTGTGAGGGAGGTTCGTTCTTTTCTTGGGCATACAAGTTTTTATCGTAGGTTTATCAAGGATTTTTCTAAGATAGCCCGTCTTCTTTGTGTATTACTCTAGAAAGATGTCACCTTCATTGTTACTGATGAGTATTTGGTGGCGTTCAACAAACTCAAAAAGTTATTGACATCAACACCCATCATTCATGCGCCGTATTGGAGCCTTCCTTCCTAACTACGCTGTAGAATATGTGTTGGGCCAACGTCCAGCAAAGTTGCCTCATGTCATCTACTATGCATCCAGGACTTTCAAAGATGCACAATTGAACTATTCGACTACGGAAAAAGAGCTCTTGGCTGTTGTATTTGCTTTAGAGAAATTTAGATCCTACTTGTTAGGAACTAAAGTTATTATTTTCTTTGACCATGTTGCATTGACATATCTTATGACTAAACAAGATGCCAAGCCAAGATTTATTAGGTGGATGCTACTTCTACATGAGTTTGATGTGGAGATCATAGACAATAAGAGAACTGAGAACGTTGTGGCTGACCACTTGAGCTTCTTCAACGTACTTCGAACATGGAGGAAGATCACCTTCCTTTGCGTGAAAGCTTCCTTGATGAGCACTTGTTGGTGGTGCAAGATGTGGAACCATGATATACTAATATTGTCAATTATAAAGAGTCTAAACAGGTTCCAAGCGACTACACCAGAGCACAAAGAGAGAAATTAGTGAAGGATGCCAAGTACTTTGTGTGGGATGATCCATATCTATGGAAACATTTCCCGGATTCCATCATTCATAGGTACATACCCGAATATGAATTCAATTATATTCTTTATTTTTGTCACTCACATGTATGTGGTGGACACTTTAGAGGGAAGAAAACAATACTTAAGGTGCTTGAGAGTGGGTTTTATTAGCCTAACATCTTCAAGGACGCTAATGAGTTTCACAAGTTGTGCCCGAGATGATAGATGATAGGTAACATTAGTCATAGGGATCAAATGCCTCAACACCCGGTAATTGTTATTAAAATCTTTGATGTGTGGGGTATTGATTTCATGGGCCATTTCCCAAACTCTAAAAAGAATTTGTACATTATCTTAGATGTGGATTATGTTTCTAAGTGGGTGAATGTTAAGGCCAGCCCAACTAATGATTCTAAGGTTGTTCTTAGTTTTATTAAAGAACTTTTTGCTCATCAATGACGAAGGATCTCACTTTTGCAATAGAACCTTTGATGCTTTAATTCGGAAGTACAATGTGACTCATAAGGTGGCAACACTTTGTCACCCTAAGATAAGAGGGCAAGTGGAGGTCTCTAATAGAGAGATTGAGTGAATTCTTGAGAAGGATATGGGGCGACAAGGAAGGATTGGAGTGAACATTTAGATAAAGTGTCATGGGCTTATCAGACAGCATGTAAGACACCTGTTGGGATGTCTCTCTTTAGATTGGTCTATGGAAAAGCATGTCATTTACCGGTGGAACTTAAACACAAGACATATTTGGCAGTCAAGCAATTCAATGTTAACATGGATGCCGCGTGTACTTATAGGAAAGTGCAACTCAATGAATTGGATGAAATCCGTAATGATACTTATGAGTCTAGCCGGATTTACTAGGAAAACACCAAGATGTTTCATGACAAAATGATAAGAAAGAAGACTTTTGAAATTGGTCAAAAAGTCTTTCTATTCAATTCCCGTCTTAGGTTGAATTGTTTCTGGGTAAGCTTCGGTCTAGGTGGATAGGTCTTTTTGTTGTTACTAATATTTTTCCTTATGGTACAGTAGAAGTCAAAAGTTTCAAAACAGGGAAGACATTCAAAGTGAATGGACATCGAGTCAACCCTTTCTATGAGTCATTTGTGGAGCACACTGTCGAGCATGTACCTCTTGAGGATGTGCCTCAGAATGCTAAATGATACTTGGTACCGTCTGGCTGAAGACGTTAAACTTAGTGCTACTTGGGAGGCAACTCATATTGATGGAGAAGCTTGGCTACAAGATTTGATCTCTTATCCCTTCTCCTTTACTATATCTTCTCCATGATTTAGTATGTTTTGTGATGTGATTTGAGTTTTGCTTTATACTTGTTTGATGTATTGCATGCTTTAGTTCTATTTTACATTGAGGACAATGCAAATTTCAAGTGTGGGGTGAGGTTTATATCATATCTTTAGCGTCTATGTATATTTTTTTTTGTTTTTGAGTCTTTTGGAATTCTTTTAGAGTCTCAGTTCGACACGTCTAGCCAGATTTTTGACTCGTCGAGAATTTTATTTAGGATTCATTATCAGAGTCTTTGAACTATCGAGATTATATCTTAATCCATCAAAAAAGCGAGCAGAATGATACAATGGGTATACTTCGACCCGTCGAGAAAATCTCTCGACATGTCAAAGTGAAGAAGGTCTTTGCCAACGAGAATTTCGTCGTGGAAGGTCTTTTGCTTTTGTTTTTGGTATTTTTGAGTTTTTCTTGGTTTTGATTGTATGTTTGAGAGGCATATATGAAAATGAAAGTACAAAATAAAAAGTGTCAAGAAAATCAACACCAAAAAGAGTATTTTGTTTTGTGCTTGAGTCTTAGGTAGCCCTCGACAAGTCTAATATACTTATATCTTCCGATATTGTGACTAAGAGTTTATAATTTGACTATATGACTTGGATGTCCCTGGTAATCTCGATATATGGTACATATGCAAATGTGTAGTGGATGTGGAAACAAGTTAACATGGTAAAGATTATGAGCATACTTAAACACTTTGAGATTCATTTAACCTGTGTGCTTTTGTGCCTAAATACATGTTCTCTTTTTGAGTGTCAATTGTTTGCCACAGATTAAGTTAATGGACTCTAGAGATTATTAGAACTCGCTCTTGTACTTAATAAAGTTTTTAGTCAATATATGTTCTGATCAAGGAAGTGAGAAAGGCATCTAGAAATGAGCAAAATAGCCAAATATAACATATGTCATACGTTTGTGGGCGCACAAGTTGCGACTCTTTAGTTATCTCTTGAGCCTACATTTAGGGCCTGTTTGGCATAGCTTTTGAAAGCACTTCTAGACATAAAAAAGTATTTCTACAAATTTTGGAGTGTTTGGTTGTATATGAAAGTGCTTTGAGAAATTTTAGGAAATCACTTTTTAGTCTTAGAAATAGTTTTTAAGAAGCACTTGGGAGGTGCTTCCTCTTGGAAGTGATTTCTCTTGAAAGTGCTAATTGAAAAAATCACTTTAAGAATCCATCTCAAACAGGCACTTAGCCTTTTGTCATCACCTGAATAACCCTAACCTTAAACCTTAGAATAACTATATCTCTATCTTTGTTCTTAAACTTAGTAGAGCTATACAAGAGACTTATTTGAAGACTAAGGTGAAGCCTTATGAAGATGATGCAAATGAATATATATAAGTATGAGGTATCAAGCTAATGTGTGTTTGAATTGTAAAAAAAAAAATCTGAATTTTTTTTTGAAAGAATCGTCATGTAAAAGTTTGTGATCTAGCTTGATATCCTGAATTGACTGATAATGGAAAGAATGAAGTGAAAGCCCAACATGATGATATCTGGCCACAATTGATGACACTTAAAGTTCCTAATTGATACTATTTGATGGTTGCTTGTGCATTATTGTCTCTATCCTTGATGACTCTATTTGGTTTTAGAACTTTTTTTGAATTCCATATCTTTTTATTCTATAAACGTATGAGCCTAGCCCCAATATAACTATTATTGAGGTCCTTTTGGTCCTTGAGATGACAACTTTTGATCTGTGGAGATTAGCTACAAGAGTTAAGCATATGGTTTGGCCCATTTGACAAGTAGTTGAATGAAGCATTTAACCTTAGACATTGAGAGAAACACTTATGATAGCACGTCCTTATGATGTTGAATCTTGATTTATTTATTGCATGCTACAACTCTTCATTCGCTATGATTATGTCTATGTCCTACATGTTATATGTTGCTTTCTGTTTTGCCTTGCTGAGCATTCAATCTTTGGATCTAGTAGTAATGGCTCAGTACTTCTAGTGTGCCTAGTATGCATACAAAATGTTCGTGCACACTGAAGAAACTATAAGACTCAAAAGAAAAAGAAACAAATCAAAACAAAATAAAACTAAAATTGAAAGACTCTATTAAGACTTAGAATTAAACAATTCGAAGTATATTGTAGAACCATGGAGGGTTACAAGAAGAAATTCGAAGGTTGTTGTATTAGTCCAAGGATAGAGACAAAGTCGAGATATTTGTTTAAGTGTATAAATATTGTTTGTAACCTAAATTTTCATCCTTGAATCTATTTAAGTACTCTTTTATTTGTTATATAGTTTTCTAAGAAATAGTTTCTATAATTTAAATTATCAGTATTGAGTTACATATGGTATAGAATTTTTTTCGGTGATGTTCTTTATTGTCAAACTACAAAAAACATGAGTTTAATTTAATATTATATTTCTCGTTAATTTATTGTCTAAAATAGTATATTTTCTATATTAGCAAATTTGTCTTTATAACAGTTTCAAAACAGTTATAACTATTTGTCGAAAAACAGTATAAAGAGGCGGGCAGGGACGGAGCCAGGATTTTCGATTAGGGGTGGCCTAAATAAAAAACTTAAAAAATAGTCTTAATTAAGGTAGTCAGTTGGATTTTGATCTATATATTTTGACAAAACAATCTCAATATGTTGTTTTTGGTTTGATAAAACATCACAATTACTTGCAGCATGATTATGAGTAATATTTGATCCTCCAAAATGTGATATTAGCGTTTGCTTCTTCTTCCAAATACTGAATTCATGACCAGCACCAACAAAAGTTTCACCACTGCCTTGTTCTGCAATAGCTGCTTTGAAAAGATAACAACATAATTAAAATGCAGCATCCTCTTTAATACTGTACTCTAACAAATACGAAAATTCAATAAACCAATCACGAATAAACCTTATTTTCTTCTTTTTTTTTCCCAAATTTCGTGAAAGGAAAAGTATGATTTTTAGGTCAACAAGGGCCTTGTTGTAGATAATATCTTCAAACTTCTTCTTGAATGTTAGGATGATAACTTGAAATTGACGGGCGTTTAGCGGGATCCAATAGATACTTTTCTGTAATATCTCCAGCACGAGACTTTTTCATATTGTTCCTATTCTTCTTTTGAATTTTCATAGGTGATTGCTCATCTGATATTAGAGTAGAAGAAGAGAATTTTTTTTTTGAAAGTATTTCTCCATATCTAATAAACTTAATAAAATGATTGTATTTTAATTTCAGGAACGGTAGAGCTTTTATAAAGAAAAAAGACCATAAAATCTTAAACTTGGTAAGAGATTGAATCCTAATTGACATAATATTTGAACTTCATTATTGAAATAAAATATAATAATATTCTTACAAAGTCGTCAAATTTAAATTAATTATATACTCATACTGGTCATTAAAATTTAGATATACTTTAAATAAATTATAATATTTATATTATATAATAATAATAATATACTAATTTTTTTTTCCACATAAACTAAGGGACCAGGTCTACACCCAACATCTCTCCGTCAGTGGGGCGGGCAACCTCCTACTAATCAAAAGAGAAGAAAAGATTGATGGGTGGCCGGCTAACTCGAATTATATATATGTGCCACGTCGCCAACCACCCTTCTCAGTGCTTCCTGGAAGGCAGACTCGTCCCACTCTTTCCCCTACATATAAAAAAACAAAACTAATTAATCAATGATTAAAGCTTAAAGACCCATTTCCTTCTCATTTCCTTACACATTCTTCAATTATCAATTTTATGCATGCATGCTAGCTAGGGCAACCGAAACTACAGTTCCCCTACGAAATCCAAATTAGTACTAAATAACCGATGGGTAGCTAGCTTAGTATTATGTTGATGTTAGAGAAAAACGCTAGGAATTGAGTTTAGGTCTACTTTCACGGGTAGATAATGCTTAGTTGGTTCACGTACCTGATCATGATCAACTCTTATTCTCAAGACAACGCGATTGATGTTAGGATTTGATTCTGTTTTCCAAGTGCTTGCTTCCATGGACATCAAGTTCACATTCTCAACCTGATTCAGGAATTCCAAGATCCGAATTACCATATCTTCGGTTGAGCTTTCTCCGGATCTCACAAGAACTTGCAATTCAACAACTCGCTGGTGATCTTGATCTGTGGCCGAGCCGGATACATTCATAAGCGTAACGCGAACTCTCTCGCTTGAAGGAGGAGCCAGTTGCTGCTTCCTCTTGTCCTTCTTCTTTAGCTTTAAGCCTTGCTGCTGCCTCTAGCTGCTGGTTTCTATTACTGAGTTCATCAACTTGAGCTCTCAAGCTACTTAAGTACTCTCTTGCAGTTGTAAGCACTGAAGCTTTGTCTTTCTGCACAGTGCAAATTAAACACAAACAAATAGTTACATAATCATCATCGTCTGTAGGGCGGCTTCGTACTTAATAATACATAGTACAAATGTTGTACGTACCTTGGTTCCTGGAGGAAGTAGGGTTCTCAAAGAATGAAAGCTTTCGTTGAGTTTCTCACGGCGTTTGCGCTCAGATATCATATGATGCAACTGGCTGGTTGTGGGGCGTGTGTCTGCAGCTTTCATACCTTGATCTCGAATTCTCAAAGAATTCAAGCCTCTCAAAAAGGAAATAGATCTTTTCATCATAGTTAGGTTACGTACACCTAAACTGGCTTGTGTTCTCCGGGCCAAAGGCTTTGACCTATAATTCTTGAAAGCACTGCTGGATTTTGGGTTTAGAATGGCACAATTACTAGGACTAGGAGCTGGGGAGGGTACTATTTGGTGTGAAGATGTAGAAGAAGAAGTCAGAACTGCAGTCATGGCTCTTGTAATTTCAGCATCTTCAGTCTCTAGAGCTGGCAATTGGGCGTTCCCTCGTATTCGAGAAAATGCTTGCATGGCTTGTTGATGAGGACTAGAATTATTACTACTACTAGTGAAAATGTTTGTAGTTGGTGATAAAACCGGCTGCATTAATGAGGTAAAATTTGTAGGAGCAAACATTTGATCAGCTGGGATATTGAGAGAAGTAGTAGGACCTGTAGAAGTTTGTTGAAGAGTGTTGAAGAAGTTGAGGGACGAGTATTCGGGGCTATCCATGGTTGAGAGTGATCTCAAAGACGAAGAAGACGACGAAGGTGGGTTTTGATGCTCAATATTTACCCTGGTACTACTGCTAGGAACTACTTCGGTTGTTTGTGGAGATTGTTGTGATGATCTAGAGAAAGCTTCTGGTAACATCCAGCTTCTCATGATGAGCTCCTTTCTCATGTTCATCTACATATTAATTAACAAAAATGGCCAAGTTTCAATTATACTAATTAAATGTATGTTGGCTGATTGCGTTATGGAAATGCGTGCAATCTAGCTAGACTTACTTGAGACACATTGGAGAAGCCAAGCTCAATCTCTCCACTCTTGCACCCCATGAAAACTGCGGTCTTTGTAAGATAAAGCAGCAGACAATGAGTGTATATATATTTAGTGTTTGTTTATCTTCGAATGAATTATGAACATGGAATTAGCATACCTTAATCTTTGCTTTGCGGTAAAATTGCTTCTGAATTTCAAGTGATGCCACTCTTTGGAGGTCCATTTCTTGCAACTCTACATATGCAAGACTATTCCGGAAAGCGAAACCTGGAACACATCTGATCAAATACAGATGATAATCGAAGAAATTAATTAGGCTACTGCATTCATGTAGCTATATAACATTACGCAAAAATGTTTGAGAGCTAATTAATACGTAATATCAACTTACTCGTTCTGGATCATATTGAACACTGACAACCGATACTCGTCGAAAAGCCTCCGAGCTTGACTCATTCCGGAAGACGAGGTAGCTGGTTGGCTTTCTTCATCATAAACACCATCAAAATACAATAAGCAGCTGCACATACACGACCAACATATATATATGAGTGGCTCGATCAGTTGCTAAATTCATTAGGACTTGTAGAGAGACAATGGAAATGTATGTATATACGTACTTGGGAATATAAGAGCGCCATAAGCAAATGTAAGTGCAGCCGAAAGACTGCATGATAAGTTTGAGAAAATTTGCACGAGTGCCTTCATCGAGCTGGAAGGCAGCAGTGTCCATATACACATGCAATGAAGGCTGATCGATCAAAATTGGTAAAGGCTATGATCAAGCGAGAGATGCCTTTCGATCCCTTTCGGTTTTCTACACGTAGTAGGCCAACGTATTGCGATCGATTCGTTTTCTTTGACTGTGTTCTTTCTGGTCTTTCATGACCTTTTCGAAAGATATGCAGGAATTCTAGAGAGAATAGAAAGTCTTAATATTTATATATCCTTTCAATAGAAACTGGATTGTATCTACGTGATAATTATATAAGCTGACACAGATAGAGTTGAAAGTTGCTGTTAGGGAAGAACAAGAATGAAGAAGAAGAAACCAAGGGCAGCTACGTACCATATTACCTCATCAGAGAGAGAGAGAGAGAGAGAGAGAGAATTCAGATAGAGAGAGCTGGTTTGCTTTATAGGAATATAGACTAGCTAGCAAGAAGAATTCGCGTAGCAGATGAGATCGAAGTTGAAAAGTAGTAGCAGTCGAGTAAAGCAGAGCGAGGGGGGCGAGCTAATTAAGAAGCTGCCGAGCAATGCGATAGATACATAGCAATGGAATTTTGTACAAGTAGTAGTTTTGAGAAATTGTGTGCTTGATTTGAAAAGAGAATAGTAGAGGTCGAAGTCTACCAGCACGACTCATATTGAATTATATGCATCCATAGCCACTTGTGTTGCTGTTTTATATACATGTGAAAATAGTCAATGGAGGAAGGCAGATTTTAGTCTATAAATTCTGTCTCTATATCTCCTCGATTACTCATTTCAGATGACTTGTTCTATATATTTTATATCTCAATTCGCACATGCAAGATTAACATTCATACTATCTCTATCCCACAATAAACTTTTTAATTCATTTCTTTCCACCAAAATTATAACATACTGGTTAAAAAAGTTAATTAAGCTACGTAACTTTACCTTTGTATCAAGTTAATTTACTTAATTTTCAGTACATTAATGTACAGTAGTCAAACCTCCATTAATGTACTGTAGACAAACCTTTCAAACAAACATAGGCCTTTCAATTGTTAATCCAATATGTTAGGAGCTTAGTAGCATGCATGCCACTACTACGTACCAAACTAGTCGTAAGAGGATTCCATGACGTTAATTCGTTTCTTCAATGCAAAGTAATTAAAGGGGTCTACACTGGGGATCGATGTGTTCAGTTCATCTACTCTATCGGCCACCAAGGGAATCGAAGCTTCTCTAGGCTAGCTTCAGCTCTCTCTCTATATCTAATTAGCTACTAGTTAAGTAGCAGTTGGAAACTTTTGAGAGTGCGCTAAACACGATCGGGTATTTTGCTACAATTCTAGCTCTCGACGTTGACTATTAATTACTGCATTCACACCTTAAATATAAGTGAGTGAATCAAATATGGAGAATCACTCCCTTTGTTTCTCCTGTTTATTTCCGCACTTCTTTTTCTCTCTCATTTTTACTATATTTTTTTTCACCCCTTTTTTCTTTGCTTACCAAACTATCATCAATCTTTCTCTTCTCTTCTCAACTTCCCTTATGATTGTGACTTTGAGAGTAACCACAACCTTAATCTTATTAATTGAAAAAAAAAACTTTTCTTTTATTCAAGATCCGTAAACAAAAAGAAAGAATTGAATATATATATAATAAAGAGGAGAGAGAAAATATGAGTGTGAGAATGAACTTTCTTGAATATATTTCCAGAATATATGTGCATCCTTAATCTTATATATACCATTCCATCACTCTAGAAAGTTGACAAGTCCTAGAACTGTTGGAAATCAAGGGACATGCATGCACCCTCCATCAGTTACCTACTCAAATTAAGCATCTTTAACATGTTCTCTGTAATTTATCTAGAGAAATAAAAAATACAATTTACGATACATTTTCTACGATCTAACTCTAACATATTCTTCATTTTGATGATTTTATCATTTTTTCCTAATTTTCTTCCCTAAAAATATAGACATTGTTATAAATATAAAGAATATTTTTTTCTATCTCATCACATTCTCTATTTTAGATAATGTGTTTAGGGAATCTATTGGAACAAAATAACCAAAATATTCCCTAAAATAAAGAAAAACTCAAATATAAGAAAGTTGTTGGAGTTACTCTTAAAATTACAGTTTCAAGTTTATTTTTTATTAGACTACTAAGACTAGTTGATTAGTTTAGCTAGGATTTATACATGAGAAAGAAGGGTAACGCTCGACCCGAATATGTGTTTAAGAAAAAGTATGCAAGTTTGTTGTGTTTTCACCGAAGAAAAATGTGATAATTATAATATTAATCGAACAACTCCAACAGATTTCTCATTCTAAAGAGAAAAAAAAAGAGGTATTGAAGAATATTAGACATTTTTTTTTCACTCCAAACAGCTAACCCATCTCATTCCCCAAAATAGAAAATGTATGAAAGTGAGACATTCTCCAAATTTATAGCAACCTACAAAATTTGGTAGAATAAGCCATCATTAATATTTTGCAGAATTTTGGAGAACAAAACATTCTCCAAGTTTACATAAACCAGCAAAATTTTGCAGAATAAGGCCATCATTAATATTTCACGAGCCTCAATGTCTCAAAAACTCTTCCAATTTTTTTTAGCGGAGGTTCAATAAAAAAAAAGAATATTTTATTGTTATAATAAACAAGAATATAGTTGTAATAAATGTAAAAATCTATAAAATAAGAAAACTATTGAAATTTGAGCATAATTTTTTTAGAAATTTGAACGTTTACTTTCTTATTCTTATTGTACAAAAATTATACAAAATTTGTTAGAGTCGCTTATATTTCTTCAAACAGTAATAGTGAATGTACGGATTAAATAGAAAGATTATCAGTGGAACAAATGCTTGACCGATCGGGGGATCTTAATTGTTGTCGTTGATGAATCGTCAAAGGTGGGACTAGCAATTTACAAGAGAAGAATATTAGCCACGAATTGGTATATAATTCTTTTCCCATCGTGTGGTCCTCGACCATTAGAACGAATATACATTTTCTCCGTGCCAAATCTCTCTTTCACAATTTAAAATCCAATGAATTGAAATAGCGTGTTAAATGCCTAAACGTCACGATTGATCGTTTCCTCCTCTCAGTTGGCTTGAACAGGCATTGTTAGGATTTTCAATTACCAAAACAAAGTAGTATGAGTTTTCCTCCGTGTTCACACAAATACGTACACATTGATATATCTAGCTTCATAGTACTAATCTTCGTGCGTACACGCGTGCAAAAATCATCATGCTCGCGTGTATAAATTTTGAATTTATTTGTCGAGAATGATGTATTGTTATATTGTTTTACGCAATATAATTCAATCGTTACGCGCGTGCAAAAATCATCATGCTCGTGTGTATAAATTTTGAATTTATTTGTCGGGAATGATGTATTGTTATATTGTTTTACGCAATATAATTCAATCGATACTAATATAATTTCGAACACAAATCCTAAGTTTGTAAAGACTCTTCAAAGAGGAATACTGTAGGCTTTTAATGGCAGTTACGTCAAACTTAATGGCAACTACGTCAAACTTAGCATCAGCCTTTTACACCAATTTCCCCCCTTTTTCGCATAGGAGAAGTGGCAATATAGCGAGGCAAGTACTGTCAATTCTAAAATCAAAAATAATCTCTACGAAGGAAAAGCACAAGTCATAACTAAAAAACTATGTATATATGACATGCATGTGACAAAATTGTACGAAAACTCTATTTTCCTTCCACACATGAACGTAGAAACAATGGATTAATACATTTATGTAGGCATACTTGGTTAATTATTCTATATTGTACGTGCTTAACATTTTTTAAATACTTTTTAAACATCACACCGCTCACACAACAGTACTCACACAACAGTACTCACCGACAAGAGGCCTACAACTTCGATGACCAGTCCGAGTTCTATCTCGGCGTGGTTATCGCTCACGCGCCCGCCAGGGAGCACCTCAGCAAAAAGAGTAAAAACACTGATCTCGCATCGAAGAAGTATTAAGAGCTCTGAATCTAACTACATTCGTAAGCCTGGTAGTCCCGCATTAATGGTACATTCCCATTACACTTTTACACTGTTACTCTATAAAAATACTATCTCGTTTCTGACTTAAGTGTCGGATGGTTGAAGGCCGGCACACCCGGTCTCTTCTTAACGGTTGTCATTCTTAGCAGCGAGAACGGTTGTATAAGAGCGACAACGATATCAACTACACTCGAGCGACAGCGATATCAACTGCACCCGAGCGACAGAGATACCAATCAAATCCCATCAACAACGATATACCTATAGAAAGAATTGTATTAGTTATTTCTGTTCAATATTAATCACCTTATGGTTTTGTATAATAACATTGACGCCGTCTGTGGGAACCCACACCGGAAATTATTTTCCTAACCACGCAGCATTCAATGAGCGACGAGAATGGATACCTTCCTGACACTTGGCATGACACCGAGCACTCAGCAAGAGCTTCTCCACCAAACGCCAGCCACAAACCAAAACGCCGATGAGCCCGCTTTGGCACAGCGACCGGGAAAGCAACATGTTACTCAGGACTAGCAAGCATCGACCGATGCTGAGAGGCGTATCAACGATATGGAATAGCGGTATGAGCTAGCGATGCAAAAATGCCTTGAACTCGAACGAGCTCGAGAGTTCGAACACCAACAATACATGCAATTCGAGTCTAGACTGAGGGCTGTCAAGTGGGGACGATTTAATTCAGAGTCCACGGTGGAGTCCCTGAGCATGGAGCCTCACGAGGTGGCCCGCTAGCGAGAGGTGCTCATCTGATCATTATTACGCCCTTCGCACCTGCAGAATGCGGGAACACTGCCAACTCTGGAAATACTACAGCGAAACCTTGAGCCGGAGTTAAACAACACCGCCCACGTGTCTCATCCGCCTATTTGGGCACAGTTGTTACCTTCGCCACCCTCACTTGAGACCACACCAACGATACATTAGGAAGATATGGGGGTAGCGGCAAAGATCACCGAGTTGAAAACCATGGTGCGACAGTTGGTGCAGCCGAAGGCGAGCTACCTAAATTGAATGTTGCCAATAGTCTACGTTGAGCCCTTCTCGGTTGTTATTATGCTCTGAGGTCGGCATCCGCTGGCCAAAGTAAAAATTGAGCAATACAGGGGGAAGACGGACCCGTCCTTTCATATCGATATCTTTGTCTCGGCGACTACCGGCTAAGGATATGATGACGCGACGAATTACTACCTGTTTATGGAAAGCCTCGCTGGCGAAGCACTAAGCTGGTTCTCCAGCCTACTGCTGAGATCCATTAACTCCTTTCAAGAACTTATTCAAACATTTCTAAAGAGGTACATTACATAAGCTAACTGTTCTCTCACCTATAACCAACTGCAAGCCGTACGACAGGAGTCGTCTGAAGGACTATCTACCTTCGTCTCGCGATAGAACACCTCCATCGCAAGTTGTCGCGACATAACGGGTGACTCGAATTTTTGTGTACTCCGGAATGCTTTACAACCAGGGTTGCTAACGTGGAAACTCAACGATAACCCGACGATCACCTACGACGACCTGCTGGATCGCGTGACATCGCACGCCCAATTAGAGCTATAAACCTTCGGCTCCAACCCCACATCGACACAACAGGTAAACACTTTTTGTAATACCATGGTTCCTAGTGTGCAGAGCGCGCTCCTCGTACCAGAACCAGCGTGGGCGGGATCACCTAAGTATCAGTCAGACTAGCGTGACCGCAACCGTGGGTATTGGAAAAAAGACAACCGAGGAACAGGGGAATACCAGAGGCACTACCGGGATAAGGGTAGCTATAACAATAACGGAAAAAGGTATTAGGAAGACAGAAACAATCAACCTCGTGACGATGTCGAGACACGACCTAGGATGGAGCAACAAGTTTTCAGCGTACTCAACACAAAATACGTCGATATCTTAGCAACTCATCCATATATGTTCCCACTACCAAAGAAAACATACAGGGCACGGTCTACAGGAACACCGGGAAATGGTGCAACTTCCACCAAAATGAATCGCACGATACCGAAAATTGTTACAGCATGAAAGATGTGGGGGAAGCGCAACTCCAGAAAGGCAATCTGGCGAAGTTCAAATCTGGAAATGAGACATCACCAGGGAAAGGAGTGCCTTGCATCAGAAGAATCAGCGCGATCACCGGCAAGAAGTCTAAGGCAGAACAAAAAAAATGAGTAAGCGGTATGTAATATGCGGCAGGGACTGACAAAGATAGCTAGGACGGGCTGGGGTTCTATTACGTTCTACGAATCTGAGGAACATGGTCGACCACCAGTATCGGAGGATTATCCATTCTTGATCGACGCTGTCATTGATCTTTGCAGCGTCGGGAGATGTCTGGTGGATACCGGATTCTCCGTCAACATCATATTCTTACACGTATATGAGAAGCTTGAGAGGCTCCCCTCCAAGCTTAGGCAGGACTACTTCCATCCACCGGTATCGAAGGATTATCCATTCTTGATAGACGCCATCATTGATCTTTGTAGCGTCGGGAGATGTCTGGTGGATACCGGATCCTCCGTCAACATCATATTCTTGAACGCATACGAGAAGCTTGAGAGGCTCCCCTCCAAGCTTAGGCAGGACCACTTCCAGCTACTCAGCTTCTCGGGTGATCAAATACAACCGCTAGGCAGCGATTACCTACGGATTGCCTTGGGGCAAGAGGGTTGTAGCGCCCCATCATACTATAACACCGTCATTGGATGCAACACGCTGAGTAGAATCCGCGCCATCGTGTCTCATCGAATGTTACTTATGAAGTTCCATACAACAAGTGGCATATGCACGCTGCGAGGGACAACGCCCGCATTACCCGAATCATCAAACGACACTAACTACCCAACAAGGGAGGTATGCCTACTCACTACCGACCCAGCAACATAAGCACTAGATGACCCAAGAAATGGACCCCTCACGGCCAGGCCCGTCAGCGAAGAATCCACCAAGCTCATCTCGGTGTCGGATGAACACCCTGTCGAACGATTAGAATTGGGGACAACTTGGATCCAATAACTGAAACCGCCCTCGCCAACATCCTTAGGGAATGCAGCGATGTATTTGCATGGTCTTACATTGATATGCCAGGCATATCAACTGACATCATATCACACAAGCTGGGTATCTCGCCGGATGTACTACCCAAGAAACATAAGCACAGGGCCTACAACGAGGATCAATATGCCGCCATATAGGAAGAAGTAACCAAGCTCCTCAACATAGGGTTCATCAAGAACGTCTAATAGCCGGCATGGGTCTCCAACATCGTTATGGTCAAGAAGAACAACAACCAGTGGAGGATGTGCGTTGACTATACCAACGTTAATAAGGCCTGTCCGAAAGACTCATTTCCACTACCAAGGATAGACCAACTTGTAGACGTAACCAGTGGGCATGAGCTCTTATCCACAATGGATTGTTACTCAGGGTACAATCAGATAAAAATGGATCTAGCAGATGCCGAGGCAACATGCTTCATCACGGATCGGGGACTTTACTGTTACAATGTTATGTCGTTCGGGATGAAGAACGCAGGAGCAACCTACCAACGATTCATGACAGAGCTATTGGCGCCATTGGATAGCGATATGGTAGCAGTCTATGTTAACGACCTAGCGGTAACGAGAAGGCACCGACGGAGTCACGTCAAGGATCTCAAAGCAGTACTAAATACCCTTATCAGTAGCGGGATGAGACTCAACCCGGCCAAATGCATTTTCGGAGTCTCAGCGGCCAAATTCTTGGGATACATGGTAAACCAGAGGGGCATAGAGGCCAACCCAGAAAAATTCTAGGCCATCCTCAACACAACCCGACCGGTAACAAAGCAGAACCTCCAGGCCTTAACCGGGAAGCTGGCATCGTTATCACGATTCATCTCCCACTACACCGAAAAATGCAACCCGTTCTTCAAATCAATAAGGATCACAAAGAAGAAAGTGATGGAGTGGATCGACGAGTGCGAAACGGCCTTGATGGGGATCAAGCGATATCTCGCCCATATTCCATTCTTGTCTGCCCCAATACCGGGTGAGATCTTATATGTTTACTTAGCCATTTCAATTACTGTCGTTAGCTCTGCCCTCGTCAGGTGGGAGGCAGACCGAGAATTACCAATATTTTTTGCAGGCAAGGGCCTAAACATGACGGAAGCAAGGTACCTGACACTAGAGCAGCTGGCCTTAACACTAATCGTGTCAGAAAAGTGACTCAGGTCGTACTTTCAATCTCACACTATCCATGTCCTCACGAACCAACCACTATGGCAAGTGCTAGAAAGCCCAGATCACTCGGGAAGGCTAACGAAATGGGCGATAGAACTAAGCGAGTTTGATATCAAATACCAGCCAAGGACAGCAAAAAAAGGCTAAGCAGTTGCGGACTTCATAGCGGAACTCACGCCAACAATGGACAACCAACCGGGTTTACCGGTACCAACGTCGCCTGTACTAGCATCATCAACCCCAACACCGCCCGCACGATCATCCGATTGGAACCTCTATGTCGATGGATCATAGAGGTCTGGTGCAGCAGGAGCAGGGGCAATCCTGACCGGGCAAGGAAAGGCCTACGATAAGTATGCCTTCCAGTTCCTCTTCTGGGCGTCAAACAACGAGGCCGAATACGAAGCATTAATTTCAGGCCTACAGCTCGCCACCGATTCAGGATCTAAGAGCGTTAACGTCTCCAACAATTCCCAGTTGGTGGTAATCCAGGTCACCGGGGACTTTGAAGCAAATGGAACGCAAATGTCGGCATACCTGGGGTACGTAAAGGCAATTTTAAGTAAATTTTCTTTTTACAACATTACTCACATCCCTAGGGAGCATAATGCAAGGGCTGATGCCCTAGCAAGGTTAGCACCGACACCACTACACATTACGAGGGGGCACACCATGGTGGAAATGCTGGAAAAGCCTAGCATCTCTAACAAATCTCAAGAGGTATTCACACTCACATTAGCTGCGCCACCACCGACAGAGGACTAGAGAGCGGGCATAACCAATTACTTAATCAACGAGACGTTACCAGCAGACAGAGTGGAGGCAAGAAAACTAACTCAGCGGGTTGCATTCTACAACATGCACAACGGCCAGCTGTACTTAAGAAAGAGGGGATTCCCCATTCTAAAGTGCGTCACGACAAAAAAAGGCCAAGAACTACTGGAAGACGTCCACGGGTGTAGGTATGGGAACCATAGTGGGTCAAACACCATCGTCCATAAGCTGCTCCGCTATGGGTTCTACTACAAAGGAATGAGGGAAGACGCGAGGAAAATTGTAGACAAGTGTGCGTTATGTGCCCAATACGCGACCAGAATACACGCCTCGGTAGCACCAATGTCAATAATCATCAGCCCCATCCCGTTTGCACAATAGGGACTAGACCTTATTGGGACATTAAAGGCGTCATCATGCCAGTTCAAGTACACCATCGTCTGCATTGACTATCACACGAAGTACACCAAAGAGAGACCACTCGTACTCATCACCACGCAGAAGGTAATCAACTTCCTATAGAAAGACATATACTGCCGACATGGAGCGTCACTCACTATCATCACCGACAATGGGAAACAGTTCAATAACGACGAAATGAGGAAGTTCACGGTAACCTGAGGACTCGATTGGTGTTCGCATCGGTATACTACCCCCAGACTAATGGGCAAGTGGAAGCGACCAACAAGAAGATCAAAGCGGGACTAAAGAGAATAATAGAGGACTACAACCACAGATGGGCAGAATGCCTCTATGAGGTGTTATGGTCAATTAGAACTACGCCAGCTAAAGCAACAGACGCCTCACCATTTTCGCTCGTTTATGGAGCGGAAGAGGTCTTGCCATTCGAGATCATGCACCGAAGCCCCCATTTTGAAGGGTACGATGAAGACACCAACAAGGACATGCTAAATATGGCAAACATATTATGAGAAGAACGAGAAGATGAAACCAATATTGCATTGATGGCGAACAAGCAACGGATCTCCCAATAGCACAACCGCCGAGTCATGGTGCGAAAACTTCTAATTGACGACATGGTCTGGAGAGAGGTCAACCCAAAACCAAAAGGACTAGCACCAGTGTGGGAGGGACCATTCAAAACCATCGAGAGCCTAACGCCAACCACATTCATCCTCGAAGACAAAAGCGGCACCAGAGTGCCAAGAACCTAGAATGCGGAACACCTCTGATATTGTCACTAGTAAAACAGGTTCTATTATTTCAGTAATTCTATCAATTAGAAAGATTTCCCTGCCACACCGGGGACTAGCCCCGACTCCGTATGATTACATACCGTAATCAAAGAAACGAAAATTCTTAGACCTTACGCTAAGTTGCAGCAACCAAAATTGGATGACGAAAGGCAAATCCAAATATTACACTTCTTGAAATGCATTTGTTTGCTACTGATACAAATTCAAAAAGAGTCCTAAAACAATTACTAAAACCTACTCAAAGTATGTCTTCTGACGCTCTTCAATCTTTGCAAAAAAGAAGTGAAGCACTCATCCAAATACAAGTATATACAGACATGTTTAAATGTTTTTTGATCCAACATGTTTAAATGTGAGTGAGAAGCTTTTCTTTGTTATAGCTTAGATAATAGCGATGGTGAACGATTCCCCACAAATTATCACATCTGAGCACTAAAATTTTCATCTTCTTATGTCTACGTTACCAGACTTCTAAATCACATCAACAAGAAAGAAGCAAGCAGAACTCCTTATCGATTAACTAAAAAACCGAAAAACCAACCAAAATAGAAGGTGTAATCCATCTGGTGGAAATGTTTACCATTATACTCTGCAACAGATCAGAAAAAAATTGAAATGTTAAAGTCAGTCTTACACAAACATAGCATCTCTACTCATCCTTTTTACCTTAATCATACCAAGTCATGACCATCTTCAATCCTTAATGATCTTGACCACATTCCAAGGATCCAAACAATTGTTTCAAGTGTGCAGCAAGATAATTCAGTAAGCCTCATTGTACTACATGAAACATGTATCAAACTTGTATGAGAAGAATCCAGCCTAAATTTCATATCAAAAACGACATATGTTCTGCCTTGTCTTGTCAATCATACTTCATATGCTATCTTAAGAAATATACAATGCTCTGAATAGATATATGATCTCTTCATATTACATTGCTCTATGCTTAGCTACATTGAATCCATACCTATTAATTAAGCAGAAGACCGAATGGGATTCTAGTAAATCAGTGTTCTTATATGAGATATCTCAATCTCTTTCAGTACAGCCAAGTTGTTAATGCTCTTAGTCAAACATTGTGGCCATCGAGAACATAGTAAACCGTAAAGTCTTCTAAGCCATGTATTGCTTTTGTAAATAAATTTTCAATGAATCCAAGTACCTGGGCATGCGGCAAAGTACTACAGTAGACCTCATTATTATACTACACAAATAATGCATCAAAATACGTATGAGAAAACTCATGCCTAAATTTCATACCAAATTACCGACAAAAGTAAAAGAAAAATAATTGATTAAGCCAGCGAATGGATTATAAAAAAGGCATCTAAGGGGTGAAAACTCTGACTACTTTAATAAGTTTACGAGGCATTAAGATGACACTTACGGGAAGCGAGGAGCTGCTCCATATCCACCATCAATGACGAGTAAGCTTGATTGAGACCCATTCAAACTTGCTAACATCGTGCTGCTGTTTCCATTTTCTTTTCTGCTTGCGGAAAGATAATTTTTAACGCACCAGAAGTGTCACCAGACTAGAATTTGATCTGTGTCTTCCACACCGATTCAAATTACAATCAAATCAAATTATGCAAATGAACAAACCAATTAACTGAAATTGCGAGTCAACCAAATCGAAGTAGATAATGAATAAGCAATTCTCACCATCATCAATTAGCCACATATTCACCATCGTCGCTACTCCTAGATGCAAGGTTTCTTACCCTCTGTTCTGTTGCGACTCCGAATTCTGATGAAAACTGCAATTGGTTGCGGTTTAGGATTTGACAGCAGTTGCCCGACTTGAATGAAGAACCAAGAAACCCTAGCGTGATATCTCTAGATCTTTTCCCGGACTTGAATGGTGATGAACGTGCAGACCTGGCTAGTGTCGTGGATGATGTAGAGCCAAGAAACCATACTACTTCTGTAACTCTCGAGCTGTTCCCATCGTCAAACGAAGCGGACGATAAAGAGAATCAAGGCTCCACAACACAAAGCCTCGCCGTTAACACTAGCACTCCGGATGCTACTTCCAACTGTAACGACAGTACTGTTATGGACGTACAACAAGAAACCGTTGCCCCTAGCAGTAGTGTTTCTAGTACTCCGAGTTTACGACCACGCCAAAATTATATTAGGAAATTATATATAAGGTCAATTAGAGACTCCATTTTACACTCATTTATACTTTTTATCCTAATTAAGGTTATTTTTTTTAATTTATATTTTCTGTCTTTCTAATTTTACCCATTTATATTATTTTTTCAGATCATTTATATTTTTTATCCTAATTAATATCACTTTTTTTATCCATATTTTCTGTGTTTCCAATTTTACTCATTTATATTAACTTTTCTTTCTTCGTCTTCAAAATTTCAGAGAGAGAGAGAAAAAAAAAACAATGGGGGACTACTGTTCTATAACGCAATGTACTACTATTTTGTAACACAGTGTACTACTGTTGTTTTTAGTAAGCACTACTCCAAAACATTCAAGGTACTACTTCAAAACATTGTAAGTACTACTGTTCAGTAACACAATGTATTACTGCTGTTTGTAGCAAGTACTATTCCAGAATATTCAGGGTACTACTTCAAAATATGGTAAGTACTACTGTTATGTAACACAATGTAAAACATTCAATATGGACCCTAACACAATGTAAAAACTGTTACTACACTACTACCTAGACTTTGAAGATTTTGATTGCCTTCTTCGTTTTGTGTAGTCAAAATGAGCATCCAAGTTTGCCGTCTTCCTCTTTTTGACTTCTAATAACATTTCTTCCTCTACTAAACAACAAAATGGACATCAAAATAAACACTACTGCTTAACAACACATGCACTACCACTGAATCACAAATGCACTACTACTGTTTGCACTACCACAATTTCACAAATGCACTACCACCTTCACAAATGCACTACTATCACTGAATCACAAATGCACTACTACCACTGAATCACATATGCACTACTACTGTTTCACAAATGCACTACCATTGTTTCATAAATGCACTACCACTTTCACAAATGCATGACTACCACTGAATCACAAATGCACTAGTGCTATTTCACAGATGCACTACTACCATTGAATCACAAATGCACTACTACAATTGAATCACAAATGCACTACTGCTATTTCACAGATACACTACTACCACTTTCACATATGCACTACTTCTGTTTCCCAGATGCACTACTACCACTGAATCACAAATGCACTACTACTGTTTCCCAGATGCACAACTACCACTTTCACAAATGCACTAAAATAACAAATACAATAAATCCTTATAACATTTACCTATTTTTGCTGCGAGTTGCGACGGGAGGCGCTTTGTAGCTGCAGGAGGAGCCGTCGGCGTAGACTAGGGTTTATAGCTGCGTGAAGGCGAAACTCAAAGTTAGAATCATATGAGAGAGAGAGAGAGTTACAAGGCTATATTATTTAGAGAGAGAGAGAGAAAGAGAGAGAGAGAGAGAGAGAGAGAGAGAGAGAGAGAGGCTACCTCGGTGGAAGGAGTGAGCGGTCGGTGAGGAGGAACTCATGCCACGCGATGACACAGTGGAAGGCTTCAGGAAAGAAACTTGGCTACACTTTCTCCGTCTGCCAGCACTGCGTCGATGGCGTGGAGAGGCGGAGACGAGTTCAGCGGCGAGTTCGAACTGTTAGAGAGGAGAGCGACGGAGAGAGATGACGGCGGAGAGAGAAGGACGATGGAGAGAGACGGCGCGATTTGATTTTGGGACGGAACTCTACTAGGGCACGATTTGATTTTGGAAATTTAGGGTCTGATTTTCGTTTGAAGTGGAGAGAGAGGGAACAGGTTTATATATGATGTCATTAGACATAAATAAATCGAACGAGAGAGTTTTTTGTTAAATCAAGTGTCCTTATTTAGGAAAGAAATATTATGTGACTTTATACGTAAGTAATCTTATGTAAATGACCTTATACGTAATTTACCCAAATTATATCTCGAGTAACATCACTAATTCACTAGCATGAATATGGACGGCTATTCGTATCGTACAACTAGTGTCTCCATCAAGAGAAAAGTAATCGATGTAGACCACTCTTCTCTTTGTGATCCTAATCCAAAAGAGCCAAAGCATAAGAGAGCTACGCATGCTCATCTTCTCGTTAATCGAAGACCGACAAGAAGGAGAGCTGCTCCTCATCCTTACAAGAAAGATAGCATCACAGATGAGAAACCATGCCGTAATATTAAGGTGTCAATCATGCTGACGGTGAAGAATGTTCCTCCCAAGGAGGTCGGAAGTTTAGGGGATATAGAAGAGCTTGCTGAAGAATTTACCCAAAACATCCACATGCAGATAAATGGAATGTAGATGTGCAATCTCCATAGACTTTTGAAGAGATCGAACAGTGAAATCTAGAGCTGCTTAATTCGCTATATATCCTTATAGTGCATCTAGCTTGCTGTGTTTATTACTTGGCCGAATTTGTGTTCAATGTTCTTGAGAAAAGTAATTCAATTTTTTTTAATAACTAATTGCTCTTAAAGACAAGTTAGAGAATTTGCATACATTTAATGGTGATGAATAATGGTAATGGCACATTATTCGAACACTTAAAGATAAAATTTAATACATAAGGACAAATTACTTATAAGCTGCCATGTGACATATAAATTTACCTATATACCTTATTCTTGTGTGTATTTAATATATATTTTTTTCTTTTTTTATTTTATTTTCAAAAAACATTATTTTATTCAAAATTACTTAAATTTTTTTTATTTTTAATACTTCTTAGTTTGATTATTTGTACATTTAAATTTTTTCTATATTCAATATTTTTAACTTAAATTGATTATTCAATTTATTAGCACTATCAATAAACATTTAATATCAATTCAATCACAAATTTAATAGTAAGTTTGATACAAATGCACTAGATATTCCAATACAAATTGAGTAACAATTTCAATACAAACTCAATAGCAATTTTAATACACATTTCATTATATTTTTCAACCCGATAACATAGTAGCAGTTCTCGAACCAAAAATGTAGTAGCAGTCCAAAAACGAACCAAAAATGTTGTAGCAATCCCAAAAATGCAGTAGCAGTCATCGAACCGAAAATGCAGTAGCAGTCCTAAAAACATAGTAGCAGTCATTCAATTGAAAATCCAAAAATGCAGTAGCAGTCCCAAAAATACAGTAGCATTTCTCGAACCGAAAATGCAGAAGCATTCCCAAAAACGTAGTAGCAGTCATCGAACCGAAAAATACAGTAGCTGTCCTAAAAATGCAGTAGCAGCCCTCGAATCGAAAATCCAAAAAATACAGTAATAGTCCCAAAAACTCAGTAGCAATCATCGAACCGAAAATGTTGTAGCAGTCTAAAAAACATAGTAGCAGTTATCAAACCGAAAATGTAGTAGCAGTTCTAAAATGCAGTAACAGTTCTTCAACCAAAAATCCAAAAATGCAGTAGCAATCCTAAAAATAAAGTACCAGTCCTCGAACCGAAAATGCAGTAGCAGTCCCAAAAATATAGTAGCATTCCTCGAATCGAAAATGCAGTAGCAGTTCAAAATTTACAGTGGCAGACCCAAAAAATTTATAGTAGCAACCCCGAAAATGTAGTAGCAGTCTTAAAAATGCAGTAGCATTCCTTCAGCCGAAAAGCCAAAAATGCAGTAACATTCCTAAAGACGCAGTAGAAGTCCTTCAACCGAAAATTTGAAAATATAGTAGCAATCCCAAAAATATAATATCAGTCCTCGAACTGAAAATCCGAAAATGTAGTAGCAGTCCCAAAAATGCAGTAGCAATCATCGAACCGAAAAATGCTGTAGCATTCCCAAAAACGCAGTAGCAGTCATCAAACCAAAAATGCAGTAGGAGTCCTAAAAACGCAGTAGCAGTCATTCAACCAAAAATCCAAAAATGTAGTAGCAGTCCCAAAAATACAGTAGCAGTCGTCGAACCGAAAATGCAGTAGCAGTTCCAAAAACGTAGTTGCAGTCCTCGAACCGAAAATACAGTAGCAGTTCAGAAATTTTATAGTAGCAGACCCACTATTACAGTAACAGCCTCGAAAATGCAGCATTAAACCAAAAATGCAGTGACATTCCCAAAATTTACAGTAGCAGTTCTAAATATTGGAGTAACAATACCAAAAAAATCGAAAAACACTGCTACTAAATCATCAAATAATACTGCTACTTAATAATCGAATACCACTGTACTGAATAAGACACTCTACTGAAAAATTGAAAAACACAACTATTGAATATGCTACTGAATAATCAAATAACACTCCTGTTACTGAAAAATATGACAATGAAAAAACATAGACCAAGCTCCAAACTGAAAAAACAGTAGCAGTCACTGAACTAAAAATACAGTAGCAATCCACAAACTTATGCAGTTGTAGTCCGCAAAAATACAGTAGAAGTCTTCAAAAAATGCAAAATTCTGAAAAAAACCTCTAAACCGAAAATACATTAGAAGTATCTAAACCAAAAATATAGTAGTAGTCTACAAACCTATGTAATATCAGTCTCTAAAAACACAGTATCAGTCTTCAAAAACGTAGTATTAGTCTCCAAAAAATGAAAACAAAATACAAAAACACAATAGCAATTGATATTTTAAAGTTAATTCGAAAATCGTGCCCCAAACAAAGGCACAAATAGATTTAGTCTAAAATAAATACAATCCAAAAAACAAAAACAATAAGAGTTGATATTTGAACAAAGCTACTAAGAAATTCAAAACATTGCTACTGAAAAATACAAAAAATTCACAAGTAGAGCCACAAAACAAAGTCAAATCATGACCAAATCGTCGTAATCAACTTTAAAAAAGCCATAATACTCACATAAATTCACAAATTTCAGAAAAAACCACAAAAAAATAACACTCAATTCGTAGATCAAATAGATGCAAATATAGCTTCGATTTGGCTCAGATGCAAATCTAAGACCTTGTGCTACATGGGTCAAAGCGGTGGCGACAAGGAATGGGAGGGCACTGAGGTGTTGACCATGATTCAGAGATCATGAGGTGCAGGTCATGGTGGCAAGCGAGTTGGAGTGAGAGGCTGAGGCTTTGGAGACGGAGGATCTAGGCGAGGAGGCACGATGCTCCAGTGGCGAGGTGAGCGAGGATGCGATGGTGAAGTGGCGTGCTCACGAGGCTGTGATAGTGCCACGTCGAAGTAGTTAACGCTAGCGAGGCCGAGCACGGCGGCGGTGAAAGCAGCGACAACGGCGGTAATTGATTGCTATAGTTTTTGGTCTTCGTCTTCTGTTGTTTGTTGTTGAAGTTCGGGGACGACGAGCAATGGAGGCCGTGCTAGAACGAGAGGCATCGGTGGTGAGGTCGCAAGCGGAGGTGGGAGGCAACTTCCACTGCTATTACATTTTCAAGAGAGAGAGATCGAGAGAGAGAGAGAGAGAGAGAGAGAGAGAGAGAGAGAGAGAGAGAGAGAGAGAGAGAGAGAGAGAGAGAGAGAGAGAGAGAGAAGTGTCTGCTACTATATTTTGTAGTAGTTTTTTTATATATATAGAGGGGTAAAAATGTATTTTTTACCTATTTAATAGATTGGGTATAACTAATATTATGTTTGGGGTTCAGGCCAGTCATTTATTGTCTAAATATTGTTGTTGTTGGTTTACTTGTAGTTTTGAAATTTAACTTGTCCTTCTATGTCTTTCTCTATTTTTTTAATTGATACGTTCTTGAGAAACATTGTACTGTCATTGACTCATTAGTACCTGAGGCCTCGAGTAGAGATCATATTGAATTAAGGCCAGGGTTTTGAGTGTTTTGACCAGGCAATCTATATACGTTGCACTATTTCTTAACCTAGCTTGTTCATGTATTTTGAGTTTTTTTAGAAGACTTTTTTATGGTAACTCAAAGGTTTTTTAAGACCAGAACAAATTTTTGCGTGTATGTGAAATACTCTAATTGTATATTGCAGTATAATATATGACCACTTTGAAAATGTCCAAATTTGAATCCGGGTGAAGATTTCCACATCTAGAGGCTCAACTATAATTTTATTTATAGATAATTACATATAAGGTCATTTAGAGACCATACTTTACACATAAGGTTATTTAAATTTTTTATCCTAATTAAGGTCACTTTCTTTAATTCATATTTCTGTCTTTCCAATTTTACCCTTTTATATTTACTTTGAAGATCATTTATATTTTTATCTTAATGAGGGTCATTTTTTATCCATATTTTATGTCATTCAAATTTTGCCTCTTTATATTAACTTTTCAGGTCATTTTATATTTTTTATCCTAATTAAGGTCACTTTTTTTATCCATATTTTTTATGCATAAAGTTCCAGTAAAGTAGTACTATCCAACAACTAGAGTAGTACTTTCTGAAAACTACAGTAGTATTTTCAACAAAGTTTTAGTTAGAATGCATAAAGTCCCAGTAGAGTAGTATTATCCAACAACTAGAATAGTACTTTCTGAAAACTACAGTAGTATTTTCAACAAAGTTTTAGTTAAAATGCATAAGTCCCAGTAGAGTAGTACTATCCAACAACTAGAGTAGTATTTTCTAAAAACTACAGTAGTACTTTCAACAAATTGTTGTAGTGCTTTTCATGAAACTACCAAATAGTGTTTTTTGCAACGTCTTCACTGTTTTTGGAGGCAATTTTTTATGAAGTTCACCCATGATATTGCAGAAGCCTCTCAATGACGATCTTATTTGGACCTTGGGTTTTTTAGGGTCCTCCATTTGTACAATTTCTGCAAAACAATAAGATAGACCATCAAAACACTACATACCACTTACATAAATTCTATATACTACTCACAGACAGCAGTACACACTACTCACAGACAGCACTACACACTACACACAACAGGTCTACACACTACTCACAGACAGCAGTGCACACTACTCAGGACAGCAGTACAAACTAGTTCAGAGCAAACAACAAACTACTCATGACAGCACTACACACTACACACAACAAGTCTACACACTACTCACAGACAGCAGTGCACACTACTCAGGACAACAGTACAAACTAGTTCAGAGCAAACAACAAACTACTCAGGACAGCATTACACACTACACGCAACAGGTCTACACACTACTCACAGACAGCAGTGCACACTACTCAGGACAACAGTACAAACTAGTTCAGAGCAAACAACAAACTACTCAGGACAGCACTACACACTACACACAACAAGTCTACGCACAACTCACAGACAGAAGTACAAACTAGTTCAGAGCAAACACTACAAACTACTACAGAGCACACTACAAACTACTACAAAACACACTGCAAACTACTACAGAGCGGACTACATACTACTCACATACAAGACTGCAAACTACTACAGAGCACACTACAGTCTGTACATACTACTACAGAGTAACATATGTACTACCACAGATTATTATAGACACTACTACGTACGTAACAACCAAAACACAACAATCTGCCTAACAACCAAAGCACACTACAGTCTGTACATACTACTACAGAGTAACATATGTACTACCACAGATTATTATAGACACTACTACGTACGTAACAACCAAAACACAACAATCTGCTTAACAACCAAAGCACACTTCTGCATACAAATAGATCTCCAACGCTCAGAGAGAGGGAGAGGGAGAGGGAGAGAGAGAGAGAGAGAGAGAGAGAGAGAGAGAGAGAGAGATCGCAAACCTATAAATCGAGCCGGCAACGTCCGAGGCTGCTGCTTTGCCAGCGACGAGTGGCGAGGCTGCTGCTTTGCATAAAGTTGTAGGCGGCAAGTGGCGAGGCTGCTGCTTTGTTGGCGACGGAGGTGTGCAGTTGAGGTTGTTGGGTGCGACGCCGAGGAGGGAGAGTGTTCATGATTTGATTTTGGGATGGAGGGCTAGGGCATGATTTGATTTGGAGAATTTGGGTTTGGTTTGAAATCAGAGAGAGAGAGAGAGAGAGAGAGAGAGAGAGAGAGAGAGAGAGAGAGAGAGAGAGAGAGAGAGAGAGAGAGAGAGAGAGAGAGAGAGAGAGAGAGAGAGAGAGAGAGAGAGAGAGAGAGAGAGAGAGAGAGAGAGAGAGAGAGGAGAGAGAGAGAGCAGGTTCATATAGATGGTATTAAACGTAAATAAATTAAATGTAAGGGTTTTTTGTTAAATCAGGTGACCTTATTTGAGTTAAAAATACCATATTACCTTATACATAAGTAATCTTATGTAAATGACCTTATGTATAATTTACCCTTTTATTTAATCTAATATTTAACAAAACAAACTTACTTTTTCTTGACTGTAATACGCCAAAATAATGTACTTGTCTGGTAATCTACACATGTTTTCCCAATTCTAATCGGAGACATTACCTTTACCTTGAATCTAGTCAAAAGATTCCTACCCACTCCCTAAAAGTAACAAGAAAAAAGGAGAATAAATCATGGAAACAATGAACTACGTACATAAGAATAACTCTAGCAACATCACTTAAAAAGTTTTCAATTTGTTCAAATATATAGTCAAAATATATTTTAGCTATGTACTTTCAAAAATTTACTCCAACAATGTTACTTATAAATTTTAATTTAGCTATATTTAAACGTATGGTTAGTTTTCTTTTTAAGTAAGGGTTTGCGGCAAGCCTTGATTAATAAAATGGTAGAATACAAGAGGGGGAGGGGAGGGGGGGGGGAACATAAAACATATACCCCATATGAAGAGAACAACCTGAAATAATATCAGGCGATTCAACTAAGACATTGTATCATAAATCCATTAGCTTTACAAATATGGCGACACAGTGACGGAAAGATTACGCGATAACGACAACGCATCAATTTGATCACTTTGAACAACTTTTCAACTATGCTGCTGAACGAAATTACCGTCGGCACTACATTTGATCCTGTCACTAGGAGGGCGCACCCACTCGACGAAACCAATCCTGACCTAGAGCAGATAAGGCACCAAAGGTGCACATACTAGGACAAAGCCCACTTCTGCTATGCCATAAAAGTGTCATCCCTAAGAAGAAGTGTAAGCGTCACAGAATACGTAAAAAACCTTCTTCGTATTTGTTGCCTGCCCGGCGGCCCCTGGCCTTGTCGGCGATGGCCTCTGGCCTCATCGGTGTCTTAGGGTGTAGCCAAACATGCGTTGTCTCCGCTCTGGTAATGTAAGAGGGTGGAATTTGGAGTCCGGTGTGTAGTAGAGTTCACCAGAGCCTGTATTCAAAAGGGTTATGCAGTGAAAATAGGAAAGAAGGGCGTTGGGTTTATGGCGAGGAGGATCAAGACACCTCCAGACAAGGCAGATCGCCTTACTGGGTCAAATGTCAGCGAAGAAGACGTGTGAGTTATCGCGGCCTAGAATTCATCGATCGTGGGTTTCGACGACTCGGTTGTGGCTATGTAAGGGATTAAACAAGTTCGGTGACCAATGGATGGTGGCAGATTGGAAGGTGACGCGATACTACTCTGATTTGGATGGCGGTGCTTGATTCGGCACGGGCGATAAGAACGGTAGGGGAGTGAGCGAAAGAGAATGAACACTGATTGTGCTTGGTTTGAATGTGGGTTGAGTCTCTCTTATGCTACATGGTGGGCTCTAGGTTTGGGCTTGGATTATTACCCTAGGCCTTTTAGTTTTATTTGTCTTTAGTTATTTCTGTTTTTTATCTTCAGTTTGCTTTAGTTTTTTTTAGGTGAAGATAGAATAATATTAATCGCTGGTAATTTGCAAGGAATCGAACAATTACCGACACGATAGAAACAACTCCCTATAGTAAGCTACACTAGAATATTTTTCTTCTCAACGCAAGGAGCATGATAAAGAGAGAAAGGAGATTGAAGGTCTCAATCCTCGAGGCTAAAAAAAATTACATTTGGTGCCCCACTTCTAATCATGCTCCAGCCCACTCAACGTCTCAACAAGAACACAAAGGAAAGAAAACAATAGAAAAAGAAACCCTAAAAAACCCTAAACACTACTTGGGCCTAAGTAACCCCTAAGCCCATCGATGCCCAAGCCCAGCAGCTAGCAACAGTCCAGAATCCCCAGAGAGAAGCTTTGACTGAATCCACCATCCTCTCTTAGAAGCATCGACGTCGGATTTTACACTCTATCCATTATAGCCCGCCAGACATCATACCATTTTAATACCCCTAGGACCCGCAAGGATCTGTCAAGGTAGATCCCACAAGACCCGATTGGCATCACCTCCATAACGTCGTCGACCGCGCTTCCTTCAAAATGTTGTCATTACTCACCACTAGCCAACAGAGGCCACCCGTACGCCTACTGACGAAAGACGGCCACAAAAAACCTCACCGGAGCCTGCAACACTCTAGCTGCATGCAAAGACCCGAGCAGTTTATTCCCAACAACCTCCACTGTGAAATGAAATCGCGCCCCTCCGGTAGCCATCGCGATGTCGTGGCTCGACCAGAGGCTGACATAGGGAGGCAAGCCGCCATACGAGCTTATTGTCCTCAATCGAAACCTTAGCCCCTTATTCTTTTTCTCCTCTTGGCTCACCCCACTGTCGGTTTCATGTTAGTTTGTTTTAGGTTAAAAACGTATGGTCAATTTTGATGGTTGATGAAAAATAAATAATTAATTTACTTAACTATTAATTGATTTTACAACTTAGAAGGAAATGATTCAATGATAATGTTGACTTTCACATTACCTATAATCTCTATTATAGTTAACTACCACAATAAACACTATCACCGACGAGATCTGTAAAACTATAACCGACGAGATAAATATCTCGTCGGTTATAGTGGAAAAAATATATTTTTTTAATTTTTTTTTTAAAATAAAAAATCTCGTCGGTTATAGTTAAGGATCGTTGGCTATAGTCCGTTGGTTAAAGGGGGTCGGTAATAGTATAACCGTCAAGATTTTTAGCCATTATCGTCGGTTATAGTACTATAACCGACGAGATTTTTTATTTTTAAAAAAAAATTAAAAAAAAAATATTTTTTCCACTATAACCGACGAGATTTTTATCTCGTCGGTTATAGTTTTACAGATCTCATCGGTGATAGTGTTTATTGTGGTAGTGGTTGATGAGATAGGAGATTTTACTGGAGTTGATTTTGAAGAAAAAATCTTATATTTTCACTAAAAATTAATTATAGAGCATCCCCAATAGAGTTGCTACTTCAAATAAAAAGTTAAATATTTGACTAATTTATAACTTTTTCTCATTCCAATAGATACCCTATAATAAAGTCAAATATTATTTTTGTTCAATTCTTTGTCAAATTTAATAAGAATAGAGAGAGAAAATAACTCATACATATAATTTTCATTCCATAATTTTTTTTTCAACACATTTTATTTTGATTTAACTTCTAAATAATTAAAGTATTTGAGCAAAAGTTAAAAATAAAGCAGTCATATATAGTTTTTTGAATAATATAGGTTAACAATGCTCTGGGGATGTTCTTACCGTACATATATGGGCATAGGTGTAATTAACATGTAGTTTTTGTAGGTTTTGCGATCCTACAAAAATTTGAGTCCGGACCGTCTTGAAAAAAATAATAAGATCGTGATTTAAGCAAAAAGAAACTGTGTTATAACTTATAAGCGATTTCACAGTGCAAGCTAGAAAGTATATCAATATAGATGGTTTGCTTGAATGTGGACTTTCTGATGGGTTGGTTTTGGAGCTCGATCAGCATTTCTCTTTGGCTTTGAGAATTAAAGGTATTATCGTCAATTATGTTCGTTTATTTTAGATTTCTCTCATTTTAAATCTCAGTTATTGATCTTGAAAAAAATTAAGCTGACGATAAGTTCAACATATCAAAGTTTCTCCGTTGATCTTGAAAAAAATTAAGCTGACAATAAGTTCAATATATCAGAGTCTCTCTCTCTCTCTCTCTCTCTCTCTCTCTCTCTCTCTCTCTCTCTCTCTCTCTCTCTCTCTCTCTCTCTCTCTCTCTCTCTCTCTCTCTCTCTCTCTCTCTCTCTCTCGTCCATAATGAGCCTCACTTGCCGCACCAACGTTGCACTTTCCGACTTATATTGAACCGAGCATCTCCCCTTCGAGCTTGAATCTACCTCAACTAGGTGTGGTGCGTTGGCTTCCATATCGAAGTCGCATCTCCCACAGGACTTACACGTGAAATCTTGGTGAGGATGAGATCCTTTATAGTTGAGAAAGGGCGGCGCCGGCGAGGTCGTGTCACAAATGGTGGGTACCCTACTAATTACTATGGACACCCAAAGAACTGCTTTGAGCATCCTAAGATTGATTTGGGCACCCTAGGCAGTTTGCTCTGGGCACCCAGATCGGGGTGAGAGAGTTGTTTCGTGACAAAGATTTCAGGCGTTGAACAAAGGATGACGAAGAAAGAAAGGAAGAATATCGAGGGAGAGACATTGAGCTTGCGTCAGAGGATGAACTGAAGGGAGACCGATTACGACTGAGCAGATCTCGAGGTCATTGAAGGGGGCAGAATCCTGCGTCACGGATGTGCTAGTCTTGGGTTTAGGTGCGATGGCGGCGTGGTTGAGGGCCGACAATGACTTGGGGACAACAATGACATGGGTAGGGGATGAGCAATGTGATAGGTGTTATAGTGGCAGAGAAAACGATCTAGGAATTTGGCAGCTCGGGGGTGGCGGCTCGGGGGGGGGGGGGGGAATTATAAAGAAAAAATAGTCTTTCGAGTTATTTTTTTTTTAAAAAGTGACACATCATCAAGAATGACAGAGCAGTGACGGAAAAAGCATGGAGACATCATGTATATAACGTTTTAAGAGTTCAAGCATTATTTGGATAGATTTTAGAGTTCGGACACCCTTTTGATCTTACTGAAAGAGTTCAGACATCATGAGTAAATTTTTTCCGAAATTTAATGTACTATACATAATTACATTCACGGTGAAAACGATCATAAGATATTTAGGTTATGGAGTTTGGTTCACGAGTTAAGCTTAGTTCAAAGTGACCAAGTGTTGCAACTTGCAACTTAATTAATGTTATTTTCTATCTTTTGAACAATGCTAATTCTGGTAGGTGGCAATTTTGAGAATCCAATACAAATGCAGGGGTTCAAACTTAATTTTGTTTTTGGGCAATTGTACAAATTAGCTACTGTATTGAAGAGCTTTAGAGGGAAGCAACGAAGGCCTTAGGGGTCAACTTTGGTTACCTCTTACCTCCTCTCTTCAGGAGGTAAGAGGTAGAAAAACTGTCTCTCTAAATTTCATTAATATAATGCTGATCTCAATTTCTTATTCTTTAACTTCGGTGAAGTTGCCTTGGCCAAAACACTCTCATCACCAGAATTGCAGAACAAAACGAATCGTGAGAATGGCCCAGATTGCACAAAACCCAGGTAGAAATCTCATCATCTCATTCATAAGGTGCCACTGTGATTTCATTTGATTCAAGAATCAATCTGAGAGACTAAGCGTGAATTTTCGATTGGGTGGCCGCTATTTTTAATGAAGTTAAAGACTTTGTAAGAAATTTTAATGGTTGCGTTGTGATTTGCAGTGAGCCAGCAACTGAGAATCACAGTTCCCAACAAACATGGTGAAAAACTTGTGGGCTTATTCCATGACACCGGTTCTTCGGATGTTGTAATCTTATGTCATGGTTTTCGATCCTCCAAGGTTTGACTATTGTGATATATGAAGAAAGAGTGTTTCTTTCTCATTGAAATTGAGATTAGCTTAGCACATTATGAAATGGCGATGAAATTTGATTGGTACATTATTCATGAGAAAAAGTTCTATAACGAATAGCCGCTCTTTCGAATTGCAGGAAACAACTAGTATAGCAAACATTGCTGTTGCATTGGAAAATGAAGGAATTAGTTCCTTTCGTTTTGACTTTTCTGGAAATGGGTAATGCTTTGGACCTTGGTATTTGGGTTTAACATGTTCTGTTAAATCTAGCATTACAATAGTTGGTATTGATTTAGTTGTGGTAATTTTGTTTCCAGGGAAAGTGAAGGCTCCTTCAAGTATGGTCACTATCGTAGAGAGGCAGAGGACGTACATTCTGTCGTCCAACACTTCTCTAGTCTAGACCGCATACCAAGTGCGATTCTTGGGCACAGTAAAGGTGAGTCAGAATGCTTTGACATTCTTGTGAAATTTTACTAGAATTAAACTCATCTTAGAGGTGTAATATCTGTTAGTACAGTCTGGATAGTACGTTAGCTTGAGGAATTTCTGTGATGTTGTTCATACTGGGTGGAACTCTGTTGAAAACATACTTTGTTTAGCTTATGCCAATTGCTTAAATGTGCTGTTGCAGGAGGCGATGTAGTGCTCTTGTATGCTTCTAAGTACCACGACATTCCGACCGTTGTCAATGTTTCTGGGCGTTATGACTTGAAAAGAGGCATTAAAGAGCGCTTAGGAGAAGACTTTATGAAAGTAATCAAGAAGGAAGGATTCATTGATGTTAAGAATAAGAAAGGTTATTGCCATATCTTCTTTTATGTGATGCAAAAATCATTTGTAAGCTAGAAATGGCATAGATATCTTTCAGCTGTATAACTGTCCATATTCACTTTCTGGAAACTACTAAGTCATCTTGTCAGTGTGTAAAGCAGGTCCAAGGCTCTAGATCTCTGTTGTGGTATATTGCTTATTTCATTATTGACCGAGTTAAAAAATTATAAGATAACTTGCAGAGTGAGTGTGAGACAAATTTCATTGATATATGCAAAATTTGCTAGGCTGACCCAAAAGAGTCGATGCTATGTGCAATCTTTTTCCCTAAAGCTGCTATGCTGGCCTTTCTCACAGTTACATGATAGTGTGAAACTGTGTGCTTGCAGGAAGCTCCAGCTATCGTGTGACTGAGGAAAGTTTGATGGATCGCCTAAGTATAGATATGCATGAAGCATGCCTTCAGATCGACAACGATTGTCGGTATGCGAACCGTAACCAATTCTGTCATGTTCGTATAACAGTTGCATTTCATCCTCCTCTTTTCGTCTTATTCTCTAGGCAGGAAATGACCGAGTTTATTTGTGATTCTTTATGCAGAGTGTTAACTGTCCATGGATCTGCTGATGAAATCATCGCTGTTGAAGATGCACTGGTGTTTGACAAGATCATACCTAACCACAAATTACACATTATAGAAGGAGCTAATCATAGCTACACCTCCCATCAAGCCGAGTTAGCATCAGTCATTGTGGACTTCATAAAGACAGCGCCGCAGTAGGACAAAGCTACTTCTAAGTAGGTTCTTCCTGTACCAATCAGAGTAAGAATTGCCAAGTGGGAACATCCCCTGAAGTGATAACATATCCTCAGTCATCACTTATGTTAATATTGATTCTTGTGGGATTTACTGCTACATTGGTAACAACGGCAACCTTTGTTGGCCGACTTGCTGCTGAGCCGGAAGAATCAGATCCTTATGATCTGAGTTACGGTTTATGCTGCGTTTGTGTTATTCCTCTTCCCTACGTTGTATGCCATTTCAACAGTATACTTGTGAAATTCAACAATATACTTTTGCATGAAATCCATTTATTTTCATATGAAACTACTATCTTCTAACTTCGACTATTTGGTCATATCTCTCCAGAATCATAAAGAATGATTTGAATATGGTTTGTAACAGTAGGGAAGAGCGCAGTTGTTCCTGCTCCAATGGTTTTCAACAGATTAGTGAGATTACTCGTCGTAAAACGGAACACTAACATCCATCGTACTCTACTGACAACTAACTCGTAGTAGAAAGGTAGGGGTCTTAAGCTGTAGTAAATATTAAGTACAGGGGCAAAAGTACAATCTGACCAAACATCAGGGCTGAAACACAATTGACTATTGTTGCCACGATTCCAAACTCCAGTGGAACTGTTGAAAACTAGAGAGTAGAGACAGCTCTGTAAGCAAAGGCCGCAAGTGACTTCCTTATCTTCTTCAATAGTTACTCTCTTAGTTTCCATTGATTCTGAGATTCTTCAACTTTCACTTGGCTTCTGATCACCAAAATCTACAACCTCCACCAAAATTGCACCCAAAAATCGAATCTTTAACCAAAAAATGGCAGATGCGGCACAGAACCCAGGTCAGAAATTACATCATATGATTCCATATCTCACTCATTATGCTCATTTTCTGTGTTAGTTTCAAGACTATAAGTATGTCTATTTTGTATTTCTTTTGAAGAAGTTGTGTAAAAAAGGGTTTGAATAGTCTGATTGTGAATGTTTCAGTGACCCAGCAGCAGAAGAGAATCACTGTAACCAACAAACATGGTGAAAAGCTTGTGGGTTTATTACATGACACTGGCTCCGGGGATATTGTAATCTTGTGCCATGGTTTTACAGCCACTAAGGTTAGTCCTTTTCTTCATTTTGGAATAAGTTTGATAAGGAAGCTTCTAATTTCTTTGATGTATCTCTCTAATTATGTTGATCTATCATGAATTTGATACTTAATACTTAGATTCTAATCATACTATGTAATATTATGTAGACAAAATATCCATGAAACTGCGTATCAATAGCTTGTAGATAAGAAAAGTATAAAGGTCAGATGGCTTCGTTTTGGAAAATTTTGACAGCATGCATCTCTTCATTTCCAGGAAGACCCTATTATGGTGAACCTGGCTGTTGCGTTGGAAAAAGAAGGAATTAGCTCCTTCCGTTTTGATTTTTCTGGAAATGGGTAAGTACTTAAGAAGTTGAAACTCTTTAATGTGAATGCAAGTTAACTTCTTTAACCTTGTAGTTGTAAGTTCGGCTCAATATCTAGTTGCCAAGCTTGTGTTATCAATTGTTATGAAGATAAAGTGTTGCGATGACTGATTGTTGTGAATTTTATTTTTATGAAGGGAAAGTGAAGGCATCTTTGAGTATGGGAACTATCGGAAAGAGGCTGATGACTTACATGCCGTAGTTGAACACATCTCCAAACAAATCCGTGTAGCAAGTGTGATTTTGGGGCACAGCAAAGGTGTGTTGGTTGGCTTCATGATCTGTATGTTAAATTTTATAGTTACTAACTGTAGAGAACATTCTATTGTACATAGTCATACATGCAACTTTGGGGTATTACTCACTTGAATGTGTGGAACATTAGTTAAACTTTGAGTATATCATATCTCAGAATATTAGTAGTCAACAAAATTATTCTGGAATCTGGATAGACCTATAGCTGTATTAATATTTGAGAATACAGTAAATCTGTAGAATGGATTAAATTTGGTGGAAAATTGTTACTACAGGAGGTGATGTGGTGCTCCTATATGCTGCTAAGTATCATGACATTTGTACTGTTATCAATGTTTCTGGACGCTATGATCTGAAGAAAGGCATTGAAGAACGCTTGGGGAAAGACTTTATGGAATTAATAAAAAAAGAAGGTTTCCTTGATATCAAGAATGAGACAGGTAATTTGTGAATCTTTATGCTTCCAACGATTCATTTCTGAGACCAGATAAGGAATGGATATATTTGTATATATTGACATAAACCTTTCACTTGTTGTGATTTCTCTTCAGTCACTTTTTGGACACTAAAAGTGTTTGCAGTGCTAAGGTCCAAAGTCCTCGAGTCCTAGATTATTTCCTAGGAGTTTATCTGTTCCTTGAGCTTTAGTACTGTGGTTCACTTATCAATATATGATATATGAGCCATCTTACCTGATTTTATTCCTTTGTGTTTTTAGTTATCTGTGACTAAAAGGTTTATAAACACTATTGATTGGTAGAGTTATGACTTGTGGTATGCTAACATTTTCCACATTTGATGGATGCTGTGCCTGTAGGAGGTGTTGCATTTTGTGTGACCGAAGAAAGTTTGATGGATCGGTTAAGTATAGATATGCATAAAGAATGCCTTCAGATTGGCAAAGAGTATCGGTAAGAACACTGCAACTGATTCAGTCTTCTTTAGTTGTTTTCTTTCCTCGTAATTTCGGCATGACCAAGTTTATTGATCGTTCTTTATGTGCAGGGTGTTGACAGTTCATGGATCCGATGATGAGATCATCCCTGTGGATGATGCGGTAGAGTTTTCCAAGATAATACCTAACCACAAATTACACATTGTACGAGGAGCTAATCATTGTTACACAGAGCATCAGGCTGAGTTAGCTTTGGTTGTGGTGGACTACATAAAGACAGCTCTGCAGCAGGACAAGGCTTCTTCCAACTAGGTATTCTTGAAGCTGTACACTTGTACCTGTTGATTAGAAGCCTTGGGGTTCCATGAACCTGGTGTTGTTAAGTACAGAGTGATACAAATAAATCTCACATATTTATCATGCTGACTTGTGAGAAGATCTAATGGTTTTGAGTGTTTTAGTTTTCTTTGTCAAAGAAGCTACTTTTGATTTCTTGTCATGATTTCTTGGCTGTTGCATGACTTGGATCTCAATAGTTAAGATGTTGGGGATGCAAACCATAAAGTGAATCTGATTTGGTGTTACAGTACACAAAAGAGACATGTCAAAATCTTTCTCGGTCAGTATTCCTCCTGTGACTCGACTTTGCAGCATTCTCCTTGTATCATGCATGGTGTTGCACAGATATATGGAAGCCATTTCCCAAAGATCTTCCATGAACAACTCGTGGAAAATATCGTTTTGAAAACAAAATACTCGCTGTCTGAGGCCAGAGAAAGCATTATGGATGCATAAAATAGTTTATGCAAGGACACAAACACAGCTCTGCATCAGAAGACATAGCTTGGCTGGCATGCATGAGTTTGATATTCGTATCTTGCTCATACCCATTTCTATATGCTATGGGAGAAATTGCTGGTTAAGTTATTCTCATAGTTTGATCTGCATGCTTCTCATGGAATCAGTAGTCAATTAACGATCTGGATCTGAATCCCTGGTCCCTATAATAGATCTATGAGATGTTAACCTCAATTCTAAATTCATCACTGTCCAAACTCTCACGTGTTGCCCCACGACAAATTATTTTGCTCAATTATGGAGTCCGTTGCTGGCTATGTCGATATTTATAAATGGGCCCTGTTACTTAACTTGGGTACCAAAAAGTCAGCTGTCAATAGAAGAAGCAAAGACATCCACTTCCCTTATTGCTGCTCTCAGATTCTTCAACTTCCATCGTTGCTGAACCTTTCACCAAGTTTAGTAATCACAAAAATCACATCAAAGACAAATCTTGAATCAAAATGGCAGAGGCTACACAGAACCCTGGTAAGGATTATCTCATATATAGTATATGATTGTGTGCAAGTTCTATGTATTTTTCATCAAAAAACAAGATATCTGAGAGACTGCAACAATGAGCTCGATCTCTCAATCTGTCAGGCTAGATCACTCTTACCAACGAAGTTGTCAAATTCTTGAAAATAGTAGTTTTGATCCAACTGCACCATTTCAGTGAGCCAGCAGCAGAAAATCACAGTAACCAACAAACATGGTGAAAAGCTGGTCGGAATATTACATGAAACTGGTTCCAGGGAGCTTGTGATCTTATGCCATGGAGCTCGAGCCTCAAAGGTTGGTTCCTGCAATACGTGAACTGCTTACTTGTGTTTCTCAAGCTTAATTGTTCTATTTGTTCTGGAATATGTATATATATAATATCCCATCACTACCTTACTTTCTAACTAAATTTGACATTAGACGACATTGATTGATGAACTTGGTATTCTACATTTAGTACCTCATTCATTCATTGTGGCTAAAGTTTTACAGCTTATGTCTCTTGATTTTCCAGGACCACTTTATCATTTTGAATCTTGCGGTTGCATTGGAAAAGGAAGGAATCAGCTCCTTTCGTTTCGATTTTGCTGGCAATGGGTAAGGCATCGGTACATAATTTTCAATGTTTCTGATTGAATTCTGTGTAATTCAGTTGCCCTCTTCAATCATTGATCCTTTGGGGAATATCTGATGTTTCCGGTTGAGTTGATTTCTTCTGGTTTTCAGAGAAAGTGAAGGAACCTTTCGGTTTGGTCACATGAAGAGAGAAGCTGATGACTTATATTCTGTCATCCAACACTTCTCTGGATCAAACCATGTAGTAAGTGCGATTTTCGGACACAGTAAAGGTGCGTAATCTTCTTTGATACTTGATAGACAGATGGCAGATCCATATATAGTTGCTGATATTGATTTAACCACCATATTGATAATACCGTATTGCTACACAATGTTACTTCTTCAGGAGGTGGTGAGGTGCTCCTGTATGCTTCTAAGTATCATGACATTCCAACGGTTGTTGAAGCTTCTGCACGTTATGATCTAAAGAAAGGCATTGAAGGTCGCCTGGGGAAAGATTTCATGCAGAAAATTAAGAAGGAAGGATTCATTGAAATTGGTAATAGCAAAGAGGCTGGTGTAGAAATAGTACTATGTATAGTTGTGATTGTTAGTCAAAATTTGTAGCATAAAAGATTACTGCAGACATTACAGAGGGATTTTGTTATGTGTATACACTGGCCTTTCACACAGTTAGTTGTTGCTATAATTGTAGGGGGTCCTAATTTCCGGGTGACTGAGGAAAGCTTGATGGATCGCCTGAGCACCGATATGCATGAAGAGTGCCTTAAGATTGACAAAGAATGCCGGTAAGCAAATGATAGTCGATTATTTCTCTTATTTTCTTTCTAATTGCATATTCTGTATGACCAAATTGATTGAGTTTTGTATACACAGGGTGTTAATAGTCCATGGATCTGACGATGAGTCGACTTGTTTTGAAGATGCATTTGAGCTGGCCAAGATCATACCTAATCACAAATTACATATCATAGAAGGAGCTGATCATTGCTATACTTCACACCAGGCTGAGTTAGACACAATTGTTGTGGACTTTATAAAGGTAGCTCTGCAGCAGAACAAGGCTACTTCCAAGTAGCCAGGTACTGCAGAAAAATTGAAATTCATGTTGTGAACGTGTCATGCGTCATAGTTGAGATGGTTCATTCATATCTTAAGATTGTTGAGGTCTTTTGCAAGTGTAGGAAATCTGAGAGTTATGTTTGATTCTGATTCTGGAGTGGTTGAGCAGATTGATGTGTATGAAGAAAGAAGCATGATTCGGCTGCATTATGCCCATGTAATTGATCTACTTTGTAATATGAAGCCACAAAAGTATGTGAAGCTTTTTTCTTCTCTCTTTCAATTAAACATGTATAAGCATCTGCTCAATGGCATATTTTCTCTAATGAACTGAACTTTATATTTCATTAGCATCTCCAACAATAGAGTTATATTTCAAAGTAAACATTTTCAAAAAGTTAAATATAGCTAGTCAATATTTGGCTTATGATATATCATTAAAAAGTTATTTATAAGTTAAACTAAAAGAATTTGAACGTGTAAACAATAAAAACTGGAAAAAAAATTTATGAGATAAAAACTGAAAGTTGAAGTCATTTTCTCTCTCCATTTATGTTAAATATAACTATAAGTTAAATTTGATTTAGCTTTAGAGTATCAATTGGAGTGATATTTTGTAGAAAAAGTTAAATATTTGACTTTATTTTTAAAATAAGGTATCTGTTGGAGATGTCCTAACTAACTAAGCATTTCTGAATTTTGCCAAGTGAATTGGGCTGAGAAAGCACCAAGCCCAAAAGACAAAGCCTAAAACTGAGCCTAATGTCAATTTCGAAATTTTCTTGGTGGGTGAGAGTGCATTTTTGACATATGGGAAAGGGATAAATAGGTACCAAGACCAGAAAATCTAGTGCGCACTCGTTTCACTCGCTCTCTAGCCTTTGTCAAACTCAGATGAAGAGGGAAAATGAGATGCTGTAATGGATGTCGAAGAAGAAGAAGTTTTAGGGTATCTGTTGGAGTGATATTTTGCAGAAAAAGTTAAATATTTGACTTTATTTTTGAAATAAGGTATCTGTTGGAGATGTTCTAACTAAGCTTTTCTGAATTCTGCCAAGTGAATTGGGCTGAGAAAGCACCAAGCCCAAAAGACAAAGCCTAAAACTGAGCCCAATGTCAGTTCTGAAATTTCGTTGGTGGGTGAGAGTGAATTTTTGTCACATGGTAAAGGTATAAATAGTTACCAAGACCAGAAAACCTAGTGCGCACTCGTCTCACTCGCTCTCTAGTCTTTGTCGAACTCAGATGAAGAGGAAAAATGAGATGATGCAATGGATGTCGCAGAAGAAGAACAAGAAGAAGAAGGAGAAGGAGAAGAAACCGAAGGAGAAGGAGAAGAAACCAATCTGAGGCGGTGAATATGGAATAGGAGGTGTTGGAAAGAAATCGAAGGTGAGGAATCTCCGTTAACCTAAGATAGTTTTCAGTTCGTTGAAAGTACTCTTGAGATATATATCTATAAAGGTTTGAAAGTCTGAAGTCTAAGTCGGTGTGTAGTTAGGAATTTTGATCAGCCGTGTCAAAATTTAAAATATGCTAAAATTAATGAAAAGGCAAAAAAATATCACCAAATACATATGAACAACACTCAAAGACACCATTTGGTGATATAATGTGTAACATTATGTCTCGAGAATTTTTGTTTTAAGATTTATTTAAGGTTAATCGATGAAGGTAGTTAGTTTTTATCGTCAGTAATTATCGATGGCTTTCCCTTCAAAATTTTATTGAGTAAGTTTTCGGAAATTTTTTATTGTGGAAAGTCGTAGAGTTTATGAGACGAGTTTGTGGTCACATCAAGTGTTAAAATTAGAGTAATGTCGAAGAAATTATGATCAACGAAAGTTTTGTACAGTTTTACGAAATTGGTTAGTCGCGACTCACACATATAAATAGGACTTTCCAAAATAGAAAGTGAGATTTTTCCATTTTGGGTAATTCGGGTTTGACCTGCATTGATCGAGCTTGAGCGGCCTAAAATTGCCGCTAAAGTCGGCGGAGACGGTGCGGCGGATTCCAGCCACCTCTGGTCGTGAAATTTTTCGGGTTCGATGCATCTCGTCGTTCTATATCACCTGGTGACCATGTTTACGGCGATTGATGGCGGAGGAGACCGAATTGAAGTCGAGAAAAGTTAGGTTTTCGGGTGAAATTAATCGCCGGCGCTGGTGACACCTCCAGCGATGATTGAGGTATATATTGAAGCCTTATGATGTGTGGAATGATATGGGTTGTTGAAATTGTAATTCGTAGGTGAAATTATGGTCAAAACGACACATTTTTCGTTCAGAAATCGTAACTGAATCCCATCAGTTGAGGTCGGCGGTTGACGGCGTCAATAAGGGATGTGAAGTTAGGGATTTTGTAGCCCTTACCCTTGTGAGTGTTTTCTGACCAGCCTCGAGCTCCGACGTGGCTTGAGGACGCCGGAATTTCGATTTGAAGTTTTCCGGCAAAATTGACGTCGTCGACTTTCGGAGCTAATTTCGGCAACCTTGTTCAGAATCAGATATCGGTGTAGTTAGGAAAGTTGTTGGACTTGATGAGTGGAGGAGATTGATGTGTGAAACTGTTACAACCCGTACCGAAATCACGCACTTATCGAACCACGTTACGCGTTATTGCGGATTTGGCGCGTTATTAGGGTTGTTAATGACTTTTTCACCAAGCAAGAATTTGACTTAACTTTCTGCACAAGAGTTGTAGAGTATTTGATTTCTAGTTTGTAGAAATTTTTTAGGAATTTTTCGGATAAGCGAGCTATTTTTAATGTTTATCGGAAGTTTATACGACAAATAATTAATTTAAATATAATTAGTTTTTGGTTGGTTTAATCGCGACTGTCAAATCTTGATCAGATTGAGACTGAACCGTTGATTTGGGCCAGCAGCTTATATAGGTATATATACATGATATTTTTGGAAAGTTTCCAAATTTGGCAGAAATACGTACGAGCTCGACCTGTATGCCGTACGCCAACTCGTTTTCTTCGACCCGACCCAAACTGCCATTTTCGGCCACCTCCGGCGACACCCCAGGTATGGAGAGGAAGCTTTCCTCCTCCTCTTTCGTTTTTTGTATTTGATTATTGGTTTGTGATTGATTGTGGAGGCAAATCGAGTGGGTTAACCCACTGGATTTCGGGGTTAACGGTCAGTGGTGTTCCGGCCGTTTTCCAACGAAGAGGGTAGGTGGGTTCGATTGAATTTCATCACAGGAGTCAAACCCCTGTGGTCTTGAGGACCGAGGAGCGGTGACGATGGCAATTTTGGCCAGAACCGATTTTAGGGCCACGGGGTTTCGGGCTATTTTTCAGCAAAACAGCAGCGATTCAGGGTTAGGCCCAGTTGGGAAGGTTGTTGCTCATGGCGGCAGCTTTCTAACGCCGGGTGAAAGTCTCCCATTGAAACTGTTCGGCCTGGAGCCACACGCGTTGCTGCCTGTGGAGGCGCGTGAGGGCCACTCGCCACCTTCCATGGTGATTTTCCGGTGAGTCAGTTTCAGAAATTATCGGCAGGACTTCCGGGGTTGTTTTTAGGGTCAATTTTCATAATTTTACGCATATTTTGATATCAAATGATTCATATTTATACGACATCGAGATCGCGACTCTAGCAGCCAAGGAAATTTTGCGGGACCCTAACAGTAGTCGCAGACTTGTGAGTTATCCTTTATTTTCACAGTTGATTGAGAGTTCAATATTTTTACGCAGTACGCTTTAGGTATGTTTTTAAAACGTTTATTCGGAGGATTGCTTTGTTATGGTTTGTTTAGTTGCATCGATGCTCTAGTTATTCAATTGATCACCGGATAATTGGTTATGGGAGGTTAGGTGGCCTCGTCTAACCCAGATCGACTCAGGTTAGGTGGTCTGGGGACGATCCCGTCACATATTTGCATATTTTTCTTTTCACTTTAACACCTTGGGTTAGGTGGCTTGGGAGAGCATCTCCATTTATATTTCAGTTATTCAATTTAGAGCTCACATTATTTCACAAAAAAATAGCGGAAAGGCATAAAATTACAGTTTAGCGATTGATGCAGATTATTATATTATTTTTGTCCACTCACGCTAACGTTTTATATTTTAAATGTCTTTCCTTGGGATTTTCGGTTTCCGTTGCCCAGGTTGCAGTGTTATTCCTGAGCGTGCTTTGTATCGTCGAGAGCTCCGAGTTCACCAGTCATCCTCTTATTAGTAGGTTCCAGCTCACTATCAGTTTGTATTATATGTATATAGAAGTCGCTCTGGATACCAATTTTCTTATGTTGTTATAGTGAGACTCTTGTGAATAGGTTGTTACTCGAGTAGTCGTCGAGTTTGCTTCTTCTTATGTTTAGAACCAGTACTTTGTAAACTATGTTTTCAATCTTGAGTTTTACATCTGGTTTAGTTTCTGCTATATGTTTAGAAATCGAGATGGACATTGGTGGTCCACGATTTGTTTGTGGGATTTATTTGCGGAGTGTCATTCTTCCAGCAGGTCTTTGGTTGTCTCAGTTTTAAGGGAAGCTATGTCAAATTTTTTACAGAATTTCATAGATTATAGTCAGTCATTAGGGCTTGATCCTAGATTGCTAGTTAATCTAGGGTTGGGTCCTTTCAGTTTGGTATCAGGTTCTGCAACCAGATTCTGTAGACTCACAGATTATAGACTCTTCATAGATTATAGTCAGTCTCACAGATTCTGTAGACTCTTCTTGTCATGTCAGTACATGCATTTGAGAACATACGACACTTTTGGAAGGATGACCCAACCGGACGGTGGATGCCCATTATTCCAAGTGTTGTGCATTGTCAGATGCTTAGAGTCTCTTAGTCGATCCAGTTTGTGACTTCTTTCAGTGAGCTAATTTGATTTTGGACTCGTAGGTTAGTCAGTGTGCCTCGACAACTAGCCTAACAGGATGATACACAATCCTTGGCTCAGCAGATGCGTGTGTTAATTTCATGCATAATGCCAGCGCTAGGTGAGGATCATGAGGATTTAATTAGTAAGGCTAAGAAGGTAAGATTTGTTCCTTTTACGGGCTCACATGACCCTGAGACTAGCGAGAAATGGCTAGTTGAAATCGGTTGAGTTTGTGACCGTTTGTGTCCACAGTTGACCCCTGAGCAGAGGACTGTGGTAGCCACAGGTTTGTTACATGACCATGTTTATATTTGGTGGCAAAGTACTGAAAGGAATAAAGCTCTCACATCATGGACAGAGTTCACTGAATTATTCATGAGTTGTTTCTTTAGTGAGGCTTCCGAGCAACAGAAGTATAAGGAGTTTATGAGTCTTCGACAGGGGGACATGTCAGTGATAGAGTACCAGGATCATTTCACACGCTTGGCTCGTTTTGCAACAAATTTCGTCAGGTCAGTGAAGAAGAAGTGTTGGAGGTTTGAGCAGGGTTTGCGAATTGATATTGCCTCATACCTATCTGGTGTGTCACGTACTGATTTTGATGAGTTTGTTAGTGCTGCTGTGAGATGCGATGATAGGCTTCGATCTGAGCGGGGCTGGACTCGATGATTTGAGGAAGGTGGGTCCATCCAGGGTCCTTCAAAGAGGGAAAGCTCAAGCACTTCAGGTTTTAATTCATCTTCTGGTGGGGGATCTTTCGCTCCAGCTCTTCCTACACGTCGTTTGAGTCATTTTCAGAGATGGATGAGGAGGTATAGACCCCAGAGGCAAGGATCTGGTGCTAGTTCCAGTGGAACCAGTAGTTATCATCATACTCCATCAGCACCCATTGATTTCCCTCTATGTGACAGGTGTCACAAGCATCATTTCGGGCAGTGTCAGACTGGGACTCCAACTTGTTTTCGTTGTAGCCAGATGGGTTACTTTGCGAGGGAGTGTCAACATATGGACACCTCAGGTGGATTTTTAGTGTAGAGTTCTGGTAGTGATCAGGGAGCCACTATAGGGGTTAGAGCAGCACCACCACCTAGACAGCCAGCTTACCAGGACCAGAGCCTGAGAGGGTAACCGCCTGCACAGACTGGACAGGCCCGACTTCACCATATGACCTTACAGGAAGGAAGAGCATCTCCAGATGTAATTATCGGGATGTTATATGTTTTTGGTTATGTTGTTTATACTTTAATAGATCCGGGGGCGACACATTCTTTTATCTCCGTGAGATTAACATTAATAGAGATGCAGCTTATGGAGATTCCTATCTGGAAATGGGAGCATGTTACCATGGATTTTGTGTACAATTTACCTCGTACAACCAAAGGGCCTACAAGTATTTGGGTAATAGTGGATCGCTTCACCAAGTCTGCACATTTTATACCAGTCTCAAAGAAACTGTCGGTGAGCAAGCTAGTTACGTTATATATGCAAAATATTGTAAAGCTACATGGTGTGCCTGTGTCCATCATTTCAGATCGAGAATCTCATTTCACCTTAAAATTTTGGAGAGAATTGCAGGAGGCTTTGGGAACTAAGTTGCGGTTCAGTACGGCTTTTCATCCTCAGATAGATGGTCAGTCTGAGGGAACTATCTAGACGCTTGAGGATATGTTGAGATCTTGTGTGTTGCAATTCCCAGGGAAATGGAATAAGTGCATTTGATGGAATTTGCATATAACAACAGCTTTCACTCTAGCATTGGCATGTCACCATATGAGGCGTTGTACGGGAAACAGTGCCGGACACCCTTGTGCTGGATAGAAGTAGGAGAAATGAGTCTCATTAGCCTAGACATAATTCAGGAGAATACAGAAAGTATTCAGATAATTCGAGATAGATTGAAGATTGCTCAAGACAGACAAAAGAGTTATGCTGACGTTAGACGTAAGGATCTTGAGTTTGAAGTTGAAGATTAGGTATTCCTGAAATTGTCTCCATGGAAAGGGGTGATGCGGTTTGGAAAGCGCGATAAACTTCAGCCACGTTACTCGGACCTTATGAGATTACTGAGTGTGTGGGCATTGTAGCTTATCGTTTGGAGTTACCCTCAGAGTTGGTGCGAGTTCATGATGTTTTCCATGTATCCATGTTGCGAAAGTGCGTCCCCAATCTTTCCCATGTCATCTTGCCTCAACAAATTTCATTACGAGAGGATTTAGTTTACATTGAGGAACCAGTGGATATTCTTGACCGTAGAGAGAAGGTTCTCCAGAATAAGATCATTCTTTTAGTGAAAGTGTTATGGAGGAATCATGCGGTCGAGGAAGCCACTTGGGAGCCAGAGAAGTTCATGAGGGAGCAGTACCCTCATCTTTTCTAGCAGGTATATAAATTTCGTGGACAAAATTTTTGTAAAAAGGGAGGATTGTTACAACCCGTACTAATATCACGCACTTATCAAACCACGTTACGCGTTATCGCGGATTAGGTGTGTTACTAGGGTTGTTAACGACTTTTTCACCGGGCGAGAATTTGACTTGACTTTCTTCACGAATTGTGGAGTATTTAATTTTGAGTTCGTAGGAATTTTCGAGGAATTTTTCGGATAAGTGAGCTAGTTTTAATGTTTATCGAAAGTTTATGCGACAAATAATTTAAATATAATTATTTTTTGGTCTGTTTAATCGCAACTGCCTGATCTTGATCAGATTGATTTTGAATTGTTGATTTGGGTTAGCAGCTTATACGGGTATATATACGTGATATTTTTGGAAAGTTTCCAAATTTGACAGAAATACATATGAGCTCGACCCATATACCGTACGCCGACCCATTTTCTTCGACCCGACCCGACCCGCCATTTTCGGCCACCTCCGACAACACCCCAGGTATAGAGAGGAAGCTCTTATACTCTTATTTCATTTCATGTATTTGATTATGGGTTTGTGATTGATTGTGAAGGCGAATCTAGTCGGTTAACCCGCCGGATTTCAGGTGTTTCGGCCGTTTTTCGGCGACGAGGATAGGTGTGTTCGACTGGGTTTTATCCTAGGAGATGAACCTCTATGGTCTTGCGGACCAAGGAGCGGCGATGGCGGCGATTTTGGCTAGAAACCAATTTCAGGGCCGCAGAGTTTCGCACCATTTTCCGACCAAACAACAGCGATTCGGGGCTAGGCCCAGTTGGGAAGGTTGTTTCTCGTGACGGTAAATTTCTATCACAGAGTCGAGTGATCCCATTGAAGCGGTTCAGCCGGGAGGCACATGTGGCTCACGCGCCGCTGCCTACGGAGGCGCGTAAGGGCCACGCGCTGCTATCTACAGTGGTTTTCCAGCGAGTCAGTTTTCAGAAATTATCAGCGGGACTTCCGAGTTTGTTTTTAGGTCAATTTTCATAGTTTTACGCGTATTTTGATATTGAATGATTTGATTTACAAGACATCGAGATCGCGACTCTAACAGCCAAAGAAATTCCGCGGGACCTCAGCAGTAGTCACACACTTGTGAGTAAACCTTTATTTTTACAATTGATTACGAGTTCATTATTTTTATGCAGTACGCTTTATGGTATGTTTTTAAAGCGTTTATTCGGAGGCTTGTTTTGTGATGGTTTGTTTAGTTGCATCGATGCTCTAGCTATTCGGCTGATCACCAGATAGTTGGTTAGGGAGGTTAGGTGGCCTCGTCTAACCTGATCGACTCCGGTTAGGTGGCCTGGGGACTATCCCGTCATATATATACATATTTTTTTTTATTTCAGTTTAACGCCTCAGGTTAGGTGGCCTGGGAGAGCACATCCATTTATATTTTAGTTATTTAGTTGAGAACTCGCATTATTTCACAAAAAATAGCGATAAGGCATGAAATTACAGTTTAGCGATTTACGCAGATTATTATATTATTTTTGTCCACTCACGCTAACGTTTTATATTTTAAATGTCTTTCCCTGAGCTTTTTGGTTTCCGTTGCCTAGGTTGCAATATTATTCCTGAGCGTGCTGGGTATCGTCGAAAGCTCCGAGTCCACCAGTCATCCTCTTATTAGTAGATTCTAGCTCACTATCAGTTTGTATCATATGTATATAGAATTCGCTCTAGATACCAGTTTTCTTATGTTGTTATAGTGAGACTCTTGTGAATAGGTTGTTCCTCGAGTAGTCGTCGAGTTTGCTTCTCCTTGTATTTAGAACCAGTACTTTGTAAAATATGTTTTCAATCTTGAGTTTTACATCTGGTTTAGTTTCTGCTATATGTTGAGAAATCCGGATGGACATCGGTGGTTTACAGTTTGTTTGTTGGATTTATCTGCGAAATGTCATTCTTCATGCAAGTTTTTGGTTGTCTCATTTTTAAGGAAAGCTATTTCATAATTTTTACAAAATTTCATAGATTATGGTCAGTCGTTAGGGGTTGATCCTAGATTACTACTTAATCTAGGGTTGGGTCCTTTCAGAAATGCCACCATCAGAAGTGGTCACCGGTGGCGCGTGGGTGACACGCTCCGCTGCCTATTGCGGCGCGTCTGACTAGAAAAGTTTCTGAATTGTGTCAAGTTTTATAGTGTTGGATTCGTTTTGACGCTGTGAGTTTATTGGTGATGATATTAAATATATTGGACATAGTTTGGTGTGGACTTAGAATTTAATCGGATTTTAATTAAACAATTTTACTATTTTATCGAACGGTTGAGTCAATAGTCGATTTGACCTCGAGTTGCGTAGCATTTGGGGAATACGCTGTGGCTTTAAAAAAGAAGATTCAATCATTAGAATGTGAAATTTAATTAAAGCTCATTATTAGTTCGGGAAGCACGTTACTCGAGAATGTGTGGTTCTCGACGATAATGCTTTTTGGTAAACGAGGTTAGCTATTCATTATTATTTTCGACGATTAATTATTAAATAATAATCGTTGTTTTGGAACCACGTGTTAGAAGCCAATAACAAATTTTTAGAAATGCGGACAGACAGGTTTTGGCTGGATGAAAATCACGACACAGTACAGTGAGTTGACTTTTATTTTCACAGTCGATAGCGAGTTTATATTTTTATGCAATATGTTTTACGTTATGTTTCAGAGTATTTAAAATTGGAGGTTTATTATGTGATGGTTTTATTTAGTTGCATCGATGCCTTGGTTATTCGGTTAATCACCGGATAGCCGGTTAAACCAGGTTAGGACAAACACTCTACCCAATCCAGATTATCTCGGGTTAGGACAAACATCCTAACGATCCCATCACCTTTACTTTTCATACATATAATCGTTCTGAGTTAGGGCAAACACCTTAAACGATCACCTCCATTCCTATTATTGTTCTACGATATTTGAACTTGCATTAATTTTAGTAGAAATAGTGAAATGCATACAGTCATACTTTTTTTAGTTTTACGCATATCATAGGATTATAATTTTTGTCCACTCACTCTAATATTTTATGTTTTTATGCCTTTCCTTGGGCCATTATTTTAAATTTCCAAATTACAGGTTACTCGGTTGAAGTCGTGACTGTCTAGAGTGCAAGACATGACAGTCCATAGCTTCTGTTTTCTCAGTGTAGGTTCTCAGTTGAAGTTCAGGGTTACTCTTGCTAGGGTAGCTGGTACAGAATAGGCGGTGTTAGATATTCTATTACGTGTCCCGCAAGACTTATCCTTGATTACTATGATAATCTGGGTTGGGTCTTGTCAATTGGTATTAGAGCATTAGGTTTTATGATCCTATCGATTATCTTATATTTTTTGTCATCTTAGTGTGCGATGGTCCAACTACAATGGATCCCATCGTATGCTTTCGAGCATTTGGGTCACTAATAGTATAAGATAATTTTTTGGGTATGGTCAAGTGATAGTGAGTTTCTTCAGCCTCTAATGTCATGTCTCATGGATGTGATCGACGACTTCAGCAAAAAATCTGTCGTTAGTGGTGTATGAGACGGTTCTAAAATATCTTGTTATGATATATTCTGAAGATTTACGCGACATGGTTGGATCACGGGTAGTCATAGGTATCAGGATGATAATTCTTTCCAAATCTGTTCGATTTGGAGTAGTCATTCATATAGGGATGACTAATGAAGGTCTTTTGTGGTTAGTTTCCCCATAGTGTAGTGCTGCGAGGGAAATCAATTATAGTTTTCCTTGGGAATATCTGTGTAGGTGATTAGGGTGACCTTATTGAGAGATTAGGTTATATATTTACTAATGTTGTATAACTTAAGTGTTCGTATGTCTATATTCACTAAAAATCAATATTAACGAAATTGAATTTGGATAAAATAACCGTTGGATATATTCATCATAACATAATATGTAAGTGGATTAATTTTCATTCAAAACGAAGTTCGTTAAGGGTTTGATCGGCGTAGTCAACCATAAAACCGAAATTTCAACGAAACGCAAAACGTTGATATGCAAATCTTTGTAAATTCGATTTTCAAACCGTCGATACTTACTGTCCAAGAATTGTGTACTCTATTCCCTCGATAAAAAAGAAATATGTATTTTATGATTGTGTACATGGTCGTGCTCTTAGAGATCAGATTGTGAAACTCTACTTAGACGACGAAATTGGTTGTATTTCGTCATCTAAGTATTACTAAGACGATGAAAAATGGGTTTCGTCGCCTAAGACGTTCCGGTTTTAGGGTAAGATCTTAAACGTCGACAAAAAAGAAATCTGTATTTTAAGATGATATACATGGTCGTGCTCTTAGATGTCAGATTGCGAAACTTTACTTAGACGACGAAATTGGTTGTATTTCGTCATCTAAGTACTACTGAGACGACGAAAAATGGGTTTTGTCGCCTAAGACGTTCCGGGTTTAGGGTAAGATCTTAGACGACGAAATGAAATTTTTTGTCATCTAAGTGCAACTTTAGACGACGAATTATGTTTTCGTTGTCTAAGTCATTTCTTAGACAACGAAACATTTGTTTTCATCGTCTAAGATATTTCTTAGGCGATGACAATCAATTTTGTCGTCTAAGTCATTTCTTAGACGACTAATTTTTGCTCTCTTAGGTGACGCTTTATGTTTCGTCGTCTAAGTACACTTAAACGACGAAATTTTATACTTAGGGGACAGAATATTACTTCGTCGTCAAAGTGGTACTTAGAAGACGAAACCTTAATGGTTTCGTCGCCTAAGTGGCTTTTTCTCGTAGTGTTAACCGCGTGGAATTTCGTACTTCATAGGTAAGAAAAAATCATTACATATAAGAATATATTTTCGAAGTCTAACAACGGTCATATATCCCACGAACTCGCCATAAGTGGAAAAGGGATCACAAGGGTATAACAGGCTCGTTTGACTACTACATATCATGTTATAGGCAAGGCAAGCGTGCAAATTCAACACATCCTAAGTATCTGATGTATAAAGTGGTACCTATGCTCCACAAAACTTTACCTTGAACCATTTTGCGAGTTAACCGATCGAGGTTGGCGCACGCGAGGTATAAGGACTAGGGGTACAGACTCACGAGCTAATGTTGGTACTCGGTCGCATTTGCTACATATTTGACGACGTTCAACACCATGAGTATTCAATGGGGATCTGTTGCATTCGGGCTATCACTCCGGAAGTGTTGAGCGTAATCGAACATGACAACAAAGTAAATCAAGTACAGTATACAAAACCTATAACTTAATGCTCTGATACCAAATGAAATGAGTCGACCCCGATTTAGTTTCCTAAATCGGAATCAAGCCCTAACGACTCTACTAACTTTAGTTACTACTTAAAAATTTGAAAATCCAAGTGGGGATCCAAAACTCAAAAGTCACGAAATAAAGAAATTTTTCACAAAATGGTTCACTACAAAAATATAAAAGATATACAACTATTTTCAACACCAAAGCAGCTAGACAATTTAAGCTGACTATGCAAACTAAATATTAACTCGCAGGATCAACCTTGGATCCTACGAAGTATAATGCTATGCCATGAATTACATGCACGTTCGACCTCAGCTAAAACACTACAACCTGGGCAGTTGAAAACAAAAGGCCCAAAGAAGGCATATAAAATAATAAAACTGTTAGTGTAAGTGGACGAAAAGTAAAGTTTCATAATAAACTGAAAAACATAACTCTTATGCTCTCCACTATAAAATATACGAAATCTGATGCGATTCTAAAAATTTACATGCGCAGGACAGATGTATTTCCTAACCCTCCTGGGTACTGTGTTTGGAGCCAGTAACTTGAGTTAATCATCCTCAAGCTACAAGAACGCCCAGGTCAGGTGTTTGTCTTAACCCTCATTGGTACTGTGTAAATCACGGGTCAGGTGTTTGTCTTATCTCTCCCAGAGCGTCTCGAGGATCCGTCGAGAAGCTAGTGCATCGATACATCAACTGTACTATGCCCTATGTAAAACCAAATCATAAGTGCCTCCATGCAAATGCATAATCGTAAATGCATACTCGTAAAATGCATAATCTAAAAATGCATAATCGTAAAATGCATAATCATAAAATGCATAATCATAAACTCGCAAATCAACAGTAAAAATAAAGTGTCCATTCACCTGGATCGTAGGAAAACTAATAGTCGATCCACAAACTTGTAATTTGTACATAGCGTTCCTAAGCCAAACCAAAGATCAAAATCAATTAATAAAATGTTCCAATCGTACAACTTAAGTAGGAAAGGTATCTGAGATGAACATCCATCGAACACTCACATTCTCCTTTTGATAACCATGCGTCCTTGTTGTAACTCCTAATTGTATTTAACAAATTAAATATTCAATCCCCTTTGTTATACCATACCAAGCAAGCTTCACGGAGGGTGAGCCTCGACTCGACATGATCGACCTCATCAACAGTGTCGAGTTACTTCGATTCCTGTGAATAAGCTAAAATGTTAACGAAAATTTGTTGAACTATATGAACTCCATGAGAAATGATCACAAATCAGCTTAGGAAACTCCCCGTGAAAAGTTGACTTTCTGTGTCGCCGGACCTCCGCAGAGCATGGCGGCGTGTAGGGCCCACGCGCCACTGCTGGCAGCTAGCCATTGCCGGAATCTAGTCTGCTCCAATCCCTGAAAATAATATATCATTTGAAAGCTCTTTCCAAGCCGAACAATAAACATCAAAGCACCTTAGACTAATTCGAAGGAACCAAACCATATATTACCTTGAGAAATCAGGATTTTCACTAGAAAATCAAATCGTTACAACGATGGTTCATGGCGATAGCGAGGCTCGAGACAAATTGCAAAAGCTTCCTGGGTGTGAGGGCAACAAACCCCCAAGAGGTGGCAGCGAGATATCGCCGGTGGCGTCGCCGACGGCGGAGGCCGAATTGGCAAAAAAAAACCCTAGGATTTCTACTTGATTTTCTAGCTTCAATCGATGGAAATTCGAAGTTGATTTGTTGGGGGAAAGGGAGAGGAGGCCGAGGCGTAAGTTTTGACACCAAGGCCGACCAACTTGGTGGCCGGCCAGTGGTGGTTCGCCGACGAAGACATCACGGGGAGAAACCGAGTCAGGGAGAGAGAAAAGAGACAGGTTGACCACGTTTTGACCTTGCCTAGACCAAAAAGGAAAGTTTCTAACTCTCCGAAATAGGAAAGTGGGTATTTATACCTCAAAATTTACCGAAACATAAAAAAAATTCCCAATAAACATCGATTAACCAAAACTTTCTTGTCGTAACTCCAAATTTAACAATTAACATGTCCACGTACTCGGCTCGAAAAGCTCTAAATTAATTTCCTTTCCAACTTCTGAAAAGAATACAAGTCCAAAAACCAAAACTTATAAAAAATTAATTTTAGTAGCAACGAATCTCGATAAACGTAACATATAGCGATTAATTCAATAAATAACTCGACTAACAAAGCTTAAGTCGATAACTTTGGTTCGGGTCGTTATAGTGCTATAGAGATTATGAGTTCAAAATAAGGAAGACGTTCAAGGTGAATGAAGATCGGCTCAAGCCATTCTATGAGTCATTTGTGGAGCATATTTTTTAGGATGCCAACCTTGAAGATGCGCCTCCTATTTTGGATTGATTGGATTTTTCGTCTGGCTGAAGACATTAAACTTAGCGCTACTTAGAAGGTAACCCATGTCGATGGAGAAGTGTGACGCCCAGATTTGGTCTCTAATCCCTTCTCCTTTACTTTATTTTTCTCCACGTATTGTGTTTTGTATGTGATATGTGTTCCATTTCGTGCTTGTTTGATGTATTGCATGTTTAATTTTATTTTACATTGAGGACAATGCAAATTTCAAGTGTGGGGTGGGGTTTATATCATATCATTAGTGTCTATGTATAAATTTTTTTTGTTTTTGGGTGTTACATCGGAGTTGTGTAATATGCTTCATTGTGTAATTTATATGACACAGTAAGAAGTCTCAGAAAATTCTGAGAAATTGAGGAAATTCTTATATATGTGTCTCGTTTATGCTTATAAAATTTCAGCTATATGTGATATACATGATTTCATTATTGAGTATCAATTGCTTGTTATAGATTAAGTTAATGGACTTTAGATATTACTAGAATTTTCTCTTGTGCTATTCAAATTTTTTAGTCAATACATGTTCTAATTGAGGACATGATAAAGGCACTTAGAATCTTCTACCATTGCCATAAGTAGCCGGTGTCTCAACTTTGTGTACATAAGTTGTGCACCCCTTAGTTAACCACTTTGAGCCTACATGTTTAAACTTTTTGTCATCACCCGCATTACCTTAACCTTGAACATTAGATTAGTTATATCTCTACCTTTGTTCTAGGACTTAGTAGAGCTATACATGAGACATATACATGAACACCAAGGTGGAAGCTTATGAAGGTGAAACGAAGGAATAAAAGTGGGGTATCAAGCTAGTGTTTTGTAAAGAACAACAAGCCGAATGAAAAAAAAAATAAAGAAAAAAAATCGGCAAGAAAAGGAAAAAATGTTCTTTTGTGATGTCTAGCTTGATATCTCAGGTTAATAGTTGATGAAAAGAAGAACGTGAAGGCCCAACAAAATGAAATCTGGCCACAATGGTGACACATTTGAAGGAATTCAATGGTGAAGATGCTTCAATGGTTGTAGAGTTCAAGAAAGTCTCTTTACATTGATTCTGTACTACGTTTTAGAACTATTGCTTGAATTCCATACCCTTTTGTTCTATTAACCCATGAGCTTAACCCTATTACAACCTTTGAAAGTCCTTTTTAATCCTCAAGATAGCAATCTTTGATCTGTGGAGATTAGTCATAAGAGTTGAGCATATAGTTCAGTTCATTTGACAAGTAATTGAATTGAGTGAAAACCTTATACATATCTTAAGTGAAATACTTATGAGAGCATATTTATATGAGGTTGAATCATAATTTGATTATTGCATGCTACAGCTTTTTATTCACCATGATTATATCTGTCTTACTTGTTACATGTGTATCAATTAACTTCTGAAACTTTATGGAACGCAAATGTGGATTCATACTAATCTTGGTGTTACAATTGTGGGAAGATTGTTGAGATAGTATGTTAAAAGCGTTGGAGTCATGTAATTAGCGTTATGTTGACTCTTTTTAGAGTCTTAGTTTAGTGTTTTGCTCGAGGACTAGCAAAAGTTAAGTGTGAGGTATTTTGATAGTTGCATATTTATGCGGCTATATTGTGTTTAATTTAACTCCTATACTTGGTTTATTGTTGTTAATTGAGTAATTTAATTATATTTATTATTTAATAGGTTTTGTGGAGAAATAAAAAAAAAAGACAAAAGAATGATTCTTAGTGCAAATAGAAGAAAAGAAGGAGTTATGTGCAAATAAAGAAGCTTTGATCAGTAAGGATTGAGAGAGATCGAACCAAGGAGTATATAAGATCCTCCTCGACCCGTCGAACTGCCGACCAAAATCTTCTTTCTTCATCCTTTCTTGTTGGTATCAACTCCATGTTTTGTTTTGATTCTTTCATTATGACTTTTAGTATCTAAACATCTTGTTAATGGGCTGCTTGAAGCCCTGTACATGAAGTCTTTTTAATGCATACACTTTAACCTAATTTTGCATATTCTTTTGAATGAGGTTTCTTTCTCTATGTAGTTCAGCGATGAATTCTTGTATGTTTGTTTTGGTGTACAACTTAGTATGAATGATAGTATCAAAGACAAAACATAGCAACTGCACTAGCAAAACGTCATGAAAACTCACTGAGATTAGATTATTTGAGCTTCAAAGATCGAAAGCTTGAAAATCACGCAACTACTACTCAAAATCCAAGATCAGGATCATGAAGAAACAAGCTTCACTACCAGAGTAAACGTTATAGCAGACGAAAAAAAAATAGGCCGACGAGTTTTCTTTCGTCGATGACAAAATTTACATCGTCACCTAAATTTTATGCTCGTTAACTGAACTTTAGCCGACGAAAATTTTGGGACTTTAGCCAACGACTGTGAAACGTGTCGTCGGCCAAAGTATAGCCGACGATAATAAATTTCATCGCCAGCTAAAGTATAGGGTTTAAATCCCAGATTTTAGGATTTAGACTTTAAAATAGTCGTCGGCTAAAGTATAGCCGACAATAATAATGTTCATCGTTGGCTAAAGTATCGGGTTTAAAACTCAGATTAAAGTTTTCTTTTCTCTCCGCCACTCGCCCAGACCGCCGCCTCTTTCTCCTTTCCCAAATTTCAGGTTTTACCTCTCACTCTCTCTCTCTCTCTCTCTCTCTGCTCTCCCAAATTTCAGGTTTTACCACTCCTCTCGCCGGCGCCACCCACCAGTCCTCTCCGCCGTCAAGTTCACTATGTAATTTGTGTGATTTTGTGAATTGAAATCCAGAACAGTTTGTGTAATTTGTGTAATTTTGTGTACTTTAGCTAGTCCACTTCAACAACCCAGAATAGAAATCCAGAATCTAGGAATTGGCAGATTATGAGAATAAAATTCCCAGAATCTACAGCTTTTTTTTCCAGAAATCTACGGACTTTATCCGACGAGTTTTAAACTTTAGCTGACGACTACCGTTTTTGTCGTCGACTATAGTTATAGCCGACTCCCTTCTGCCAACAAAATTTTCTAACAAGCCGATGAATTATTTTCGTCGGGTATAGTACTTTTTCTGGTAGTGCTTTGAAAAATGATTCCAAATTCAAAGCGGTTAACACAAATAAGGATAATCGAAAAAACAAGCTAATGCTGAAGACTAGAAGATCGATCGCAAGCAGCGATTGAGAGCTTCAGAGATTTCTGTTTCCGTTTTTTTTTTCTTTCAGAAACAAGGCTTTATAAATGGGTTTACTGAGGGTAAATTGGTAATGATGCATGAGACACGTGTCAGCGCCATATCAAACTGTTTTTATTTGTAAGATTTTATTATTTATTGTTTAAAATAAAGAATTTTGCTCCAAAGTGTATTTAGTTTCTCCAAAATGTATTTAAGGATGTAGATTTAAAGCACGATTTATTGGTGTCATTTGTGTAGCTATTGTACTTGGTTAATAGTTGAGGTTTCCATCGCAAACCTGAGTTCATAGAAGGAGAGGACTTTCGTGAATATCGGGGTGGCTTGCTTTTCATAGGTGATGTGTAAGAGTAGTGATGTAGAGAAACAAACCAAATTTTCCTAAGCACCAAAGCTACCCATGGAGACAAATATAGGCATGCATAAGTGACAAAGATACAAAAATCTTCTGGAGTCTGCATATATAATATAGAAACCATCACTGCAGTGAAAGAATCCTAAAAATCTAATGCATCAGTGAATTAAAGCAACCAGCTGCAAAGAACTGCTCAACAGGAGATTCGACAGTACCGAACAGACTGCCACTAGAGATCAATGACAGAATTGGACAGAACTTCCGGTTTGAAATCAAGGTGAATTTCTGAGAAACATTTTGGTAATCCAGCAGCTTCGCAGTCGGGATAAATTCAAGAGCCAAACACCGAGACCCTAGAGAAGCCTCATACGGAAACGAAACGGATGATTCAAACATGTGCAAAGACATTGTTCATATCAGATTCTGAAAAGAAAACAAAGAGGTAATTCCGATAGAACCTAAATTTACTATAACATGTTGTTTTTATTATATTACAAATATAGGGACTTCTCTGCTGAGGGTTTTGCTATTCATACTCCTGAGTTTAACAATTTGTCTTATGATTTGAATGACGATTACAGTGTGCTATTCTTGACCAAAGTAAAGGTGTATTTGGTTAGTTTACATGGTCAATATGGCAAACAATTACTTTTTTGATATTGGATGACACTAATGATAATAACATTATTGCAATGTTACTGCAGGAGGGGATGAGATGCTTCTGAATGCCTCCAACTATGGTGACATGTGTACCAGTGTCAATCTGAACGGAGGCCTTGAGCTATGCTTAGGAAAGCCTTCATGGAAGTGATCAAGAAGAAATGATACATTATTACTAAGGATTAGACAAAGGAACTCATTCTGATATCAAGTTGAATTAGCGATAAACGTGGTATGTAGACCTCCAATATAACCTATATTGTCCCAACTTAAACCACTTTTAAAATGTTAGGTTTTATCCAAAAGGCCTCGGTTAATATTAGGTTTTGTCCATTCACTTGTAAGTTATTTTCAACTTGCCACTTTTTCAATGTGAGATCTTCAGTCTAACACGGCCCCACACATGCAACCTAACTCTAGGTTAGCACATGTAAATATATTTAGGAGCCAACGCATCTTTTCAAAGGCTCAATTCATTTATTTTGCTGGAACCAATTCAATTTGGCCCAGATTTCAATTCGTGCCCATCAGGCTCGGGACGCGATTGGAGATTGGAGATGAACCCATTCTGATACCAAGTTGAATTAGCGACAAGAGTGGCACGTGGACCCCTAATATAATTGATATTGTCCCAAATTGAACTACCTTTAAGGTATTGGGTTTTATCCAAAAGACCTTGGTTAATATTTGGTTTGGTCCATTCACTTATAAGTTATTTTCAACTTGCCTCTTTTCCAATGTGGGATCCCCAACCCAACACGTCCCCGCACGTGCAACCTAACTCTAGGTTAGCACGTGAAAGTACATTCAGGAGCCAACGCATCTTTTCAAAGGTCTAATCCATTCATTCAGTTGGAACCAATTCAATTTAGCTCTGATTTCAATTCGAGATAGGATCAGGACGTGATTGGAGAGGAACCCGCTATGATACCAAGTAGAAAAGTATTTCAGGGAGAATTCAATGATTTCATTCATCCAAATTTTGGGGGTAATATAGCTTTACAAGTGGTTTCTCAAAAGGAAAAGATATTTACACAATCCTGTTATATCTACAAGAATTAATAATAATTACAATATGAATATTCCAACAGTATTGATATCCTGATTTCTTTTCAGCTCTGCTGCTACTTTTTGCCATTTTGTTTCTTGGCACTGACGTGGTTGCTGTACTTGAAGGAAGTTGTGATTTTCGTGTGATGGAGGAAAGTTTGCTGGACCTCGTGAATACTAATATGTACAAAGCACACCTCAAGCACTACAAGAAAAATGGTCATAGACATCGGTTCTGGGCCGATCTCTATGAAAATATGAATCAATATATTAGTGGCTGATGTCTATTCTCCAAAACTTTTAGACATCGGTTGACCAACCGATGTGTATTATTGTTTTAGACATCAGTTCTGGTTAATTAAACAATGTTTATGGCTTATATTTTGACAATTATGTTAGTGTATGTATCATTAAATCTTCTTATAATTGTGTATTATGCTTTATAAAATCAAGATGATGTAGAAGAAATTTCCTAATTAACATCGCTTACTCCTAAATAACCGATGTCTAGTGCAAGTAAACCGATGTGTTTGTAACTAATTGACATCGTCTGTTTGATTACAAAGCGATGTCTATAGATCTCCTAGACATCAATCTTTTTTGGCTTTCCTGACCAGTTTTGTACTTATAGACATCGCTTAGCTTTGCTTAAATGTTGTTTAATACCAGTATAGACCTTCGGTTTTGTTTTGTAGTGATGCATTTTTTTATAGACATTAGTTAGTTCTTACAAAATTATGTTCATTTCCTGATATGCATATATCAAAAGTAGTTCACAGAGTAAGCTATAACTCATGTCCATTTCCTGATCAGTCATATATCAAAAGAAACTAGTTTACACATAGCAAGCTAACTCATGTTCATTTCCTGATATGCTTATATCAAAAGTAGTTTACACACAGCAAGGTACTCATGTTCAAAATAGCATCAATCAGTAGTACCTAGTTTAATCACAACGTACAACCGATCCTAAACATGCAGATTTATCGTAACCATTACAATATTCATGCCCGATACAAAAAGCCTCTCTAAGTTTCATAATTCCTACTCTAAATTAAACTAGAAATGAAGTATGCAACTTCAACTCGCACCTTATCAAACTCGTCCTCCGTATATGATCTACGATTTCTTGCTGCCCACTACAAATAAATACACTAAAAAACCACATCTTTAAGCCATCATCATAATTAAGCTTTGCAAACTAAAAATGCATTGTTTCTTAACTATATATCAGTACCTTGCTTGCAAAACCAAGAGTTTCATCATTGATCATATCTCTCATATATCTCATAACGTAATACCCACACTCATATCCTCCGGGCTGTTTAGGAACGCCAATTAATCAATCGGTTAAAAGATGAAAATGCTGACCGTATCCAGTTCATGCCGAAAAATCCATCGTGAGTTCATATGCCATTAATTGTGTGTAGCTGCTCCCAATTAATAATTTTTTTAACTCATCCCTATTATTTGAATTGGCATTAATTGTGTGTAGCAAACATTGGATTTTGACTGTCATTTGGAAGAATGAAATCTTCATATTGGATCCTGCTCCAAAACCACTCCACTACACATCCTGGGAGAACACACTATTACAGTAAGTACCATTGTTTTTGAGTTTTCTGTGTGATACTTTGATTACTGGTTATATGCACACAAACTTTGATTACAGTGGATTGGTATCAGGTTTATAGTTCTAGAGTTTGATTACTGGTTATATGCACAAAGACTAAGGAAAACTGTGGATTGATATAACATACCTGCAATTTGAATGAGATAATTTGTTGGTGTATTTCTAGGGTGGTGAAGACTTTTAATGCTAAAACCGAAAGAAGTAACAAAACACCAACAATTAAAAGAGTTGTTGTAAGCTAGTTTTTTATTTGTAGTCGATTGAGTTAGTATGATGCCATCATGTGATGTTATCCTTAATCTATAATGTCAAATTTTAGGGCGTTGAAAAGTTTTTGATGTCTCAGTGTTAAATGTAAAGAAAGGATCAATAAATCCAAAGAGATCTGACTCATCTTCTCTTTCACTAAGCACTTCATGTAAGTGGCTACAACAAAACCAGATTGGATTGGATTAAGATTCAAAGTTGGCATAATAAGTTAATAATTAGGACTAAAGTTCATGGTGCTTACGCCACGTATGCTGTTATTAGTCCTTGGCCAATCCACTGATTTTTTAATAGATCAGTCACATTTTTTGGCAAGATAATGAGCTCTTTCAGTTAACCAAAAATCTTATCATTTAACACAATGGTAAGGACTTTACCAGATACCATATCAATCTTGGCATGTTTATATAACAACCTACAATGCTTTGGAACCGAATGAGGAATCACAATAGGGGAAAACAACTTTTTTTTATTGACGTTCTTCTCTCCTTGATTCTTTTGGGGTCTCTATCAAGGCATTAATTAAAACCATATATCAATAGTTGTATGTGGAAGATGTGTTGTCACCACATACTGGACATCCTTTGTAGCCTTTAGTGGTGCACCCCGATAAATTTCCATAAGCTAGAAAGTCATTGATGGTCAATAGTAGAACTGCTCTAAGAGTGAAGTATTCTTTCTTAAAGGCATCGTAGACATCCGCCACTCTATCCCACAATTGTTGCAACTCCTCGATTAATGGCTGTAAGTAAATATCTGTATCATTTCCTAGCTGCTTTGGACGAGAGATTAATAAAGATAACATCATAAGCTTCCTCTTCATGCATAACCACGGAGGAAGATTATACGTCACCAATATTATAGGCCAACAACTATATCTACTATCTTTACCTCTATGTGGATTGATACCATCGGTAGACAATGTCAACCTAAGATTTCTTGGTTCACTACCAAAATAGGGCCACTTGTAATCTACCAATTTTCAGGCTGGAGAACTAGCCGAATGACGCATGTATCCATCTTCAATTCTCTTGTCAATATGCCAACTAAGCAATTCAGCAACTGTAGGAGATCTAAACAAGCACCTAAATCTAGGAATTACAGGAAAATACCATAACAACTTCGCAGGTTTCCCCACTAACAGAGTATTATCCTTCTTCAACTTCCAGCGAGATGCACCACACTGAGGACAAGTCGTTAACTCAGAATACTCTTTCATATATAATATGCAGTCAATAGGACATGCATGTACTTTCTCATGTTGCAACCCCAAATTGGAGAGCAATTTTTTTACCTCATATGAAGATTGAGGCATCACATTGTCTTTGGGGAGTAACCTCCCGACAGTTGAAAGTACCTCATTAAAACAAGCATCGCTCATACCAAACTTAGCTTTTCAAATGTGAAGTTGCACCACCCCATCTAAATTAGAGTATTCACTATCTTCATAAAGTGGTGTTTCTACATCGTCCACAAACTTCCTAAACTCATAAGATGCCTCATCATAATCTCCCTCATTATAAGCTGCTTCACACATATCCATTGTTTCAGATTGAAACTGTGGGTTTTCAGGCTATCCTATATCAATAGGAGCACTGCCACAAGAAGAAAATATTTTTTTCTCCATGCCAATACCAATTTGTGTAGCTCAAATTAAAACCAAACTGAAACAAATGTCCTTTAATCACATTAATCTTCTTCTCTTTAAAGTTGACACATCGGGAGTGAGGGCAGCAAATTATCTTCCGACTACTAGCATTGTCTTTAGCAAACATCAAGAAACTTTCAACACCCTGTGAATATTTTTCAGTATCTCTATCTTCATTAATCCAATATTTATCCATAACTGAAATGAATTCATAATAACAGAAAATCAAACAACTTTGATATTTTATATTTCAAACAAGACATCAACTACAAATTCATGCACTTCACACGCAAACATGTTACTAAAAATCATATCTAAGTAAATTATAAGCCAGCAAGAGATTATTATATTTGCTAACCTGACTTATGCAAGCGTAAAGTGGGAGTACTCCTCTACTCCAAGCTCAGCTAAGAATCCGATAATCTCTTTCTTAACTGCTCAATCACATATAGGCAGGGAACAATTCAATCACAATTCTTGCCAAGAGCAAATTTTAAATTCACAGTGATGTTACACAGTAGAAAATACAATATAAATTACAGTTCAATTATAATTATAAACAAAGATGACAAATATATAAAGACACTGACAACCTATAAATACACAGCAACATCAACACTTTGATCAAAGTCATCACTAGCACTCCAATAATAGTCCAAAAATCACAGGCTAACGAAACAATAGAAATTTAAACCAACTTCGCAACACAAATTGATGTATTAACAACTAAATCATTCAGTGAAACATAAACTATAATCACTATATGTATCCATCGATGTCATTACCAAGCTCACAACCACACTACCGAACCCTAATATTTAACCCCAATATTTGTGAATCTGTACATCAATTGAACCCCAATATTTAAATCTGTTGAGAATGGTTTAGGGCTTGTGAATCATTACATGTTGAGTAATTTGATGGCGTATTCCTGATCGATCCTCCAATTCCCAAGCCCAATCAATCGTTCTCGCCGGAAAAACTGAGAGCTGAGGGAGTTGAAGAGAAGAAAGGATTTTTGAGTTGGGGGTGCTGAGGATGGTGATGGTCAGAAGGATCCGTAGGGGTGGTGACAGTGTTTCGGAGAGAGGTGAGGTGAGCCGGCGAGGAGTGAGGTGAGCCAATGAGTGACAGGGAGTGAGATTTTGACAGGGAGAGAGAGCGAGGTGTTTGATAGGGAGAGAGAGAGAGAGAGAGAGAGAGAGGTGTTTAGAATTAGGGCAATTAGCTCTCGTGTTAATTTCAAGTAGTTCCTGCATTCCCCAAAACCATACTTATTAGCCAATTTCGCGTTTTTTTTTCCAAGTTTTAAAACGAAGTATAGACATCAGTCAACTATGTAAAACGATGTCTATAAACAATATAAACATCGCTTTTTTAATTTTTGATGTCTAATTAACGATTTAACGTTGGTGACTTTCTTGACCGATGTTTATAGACCGTTGTCTATGACCGTTCTTCTTGTAGTGAAGCTTGACAAAGATTGCCGGTAGCCAAACTCATATCAATCCATCTTCTGTTTCCATTTTATGGTTTCCAATTTCATTTGCATCTTCTGCATGACCAAGGAGGGTATTGGTAATTCTGTAGAGGCGGGGTGTTGATGGTCCATGGATCTGCACCATCCCTGTTGGAAATGCACTAGAGTTTGCCAAGATTATACTAACACAAGTTCAGCGAGAAGAAATGGCATCAACTGTTTTGGACTTCCTGAAGGCATCCTTCCACGAGGACAAAGACTAGTTCCAAATAGATACTGTAGGCCAACAGTATATAATTCTCACAATGTCATAACAGAATCCTCTATCATGTAGGCCAACGGTATATAATAGTGCCAACAGTTATAACTCTCACAATGTCATTAGTATGTCTGCACCTGCATATCATTAGTATGTGGATCGTTCCAAGTACAATCAATTTATTACACCTATTTACTCTATTCTGCATACCAAAATTTCCGGCGGCAATATAAAGTTGTTTGCCATCTTTACCAGACACCTACAATCTTCACCTCTGAAGTATTAACCGTTGAATTGTTGAACTAGCCTTGTAAAGCTTCCTAGCTTTCACTCACAGCTCTACATTGCAGCTGATCTACCCTATTGTTGGAAATACAAGTACTTGGACCTGGGCAATCATCATAGACTTACGTGGTTCACTAATAATATGTTAGCTACGTCCATCGGCAGAGGAGAATAGATTTATTTTCTTTGAAGAAAACGGATTACAGATTACAGAATATCACATTAAGTTAAATAACCTAAAAGATATATATATACCCCTGAATGGTAGGCCCAACAGAAAATCTAAGCCTAACATAACAGATCGATTTAGTAGACCTCCGTATGCTACCGGCATACAAACCTGATTCAAGACATATTCAAACAATCTGAGTAAAGATGATATAGAACAACTTGTGCATTTCCTCAGCATTGTAGAAGTTATCATCTTTGCAGACACCAGCAGTGTTACAATCAGGTGGCGGCATACTAAACTGGTCCAGTAACCTCATCGACATCGTCGTTATCCTCATTGCCACTATCATATACTTCAAGATATGCTTCTTCCCCTTCATCCTGGTTTAAGAAAAATCTGAAGCAGCTTAGTATTTTAATCAAATCTAAAGAACCTGTTCCAATTGAGTTACCGGGTAAACAATCCAGAAATCACAGAGAAAACTCAAAACTTGAGAAGAGGTAAGTGAAAACCATCTTTTCCTAACTAATCCAAAACTAAGCTAGTATATTCACGTATATTCACGTACCTCTTCACTGTCACTGGAGGAAAGAGAATCATCTGATGTTGAATCCGAGGTTCTTCCATCATCCATCGCTGTCCCATTTTCCATTTCTTCCTGAACAGCATAGAATGATAGATTATAAGTAATAATACAACACACTCACCATACAATATGTTACGAAGCAACACATCTTACTAGTTCAGATTTCAACAACTCAATTCTCTCCTGCAAGTCTGAGAGATGATGCTTCAATCCCTGCAAGATAGTACATGTATTAGACTGAAATAGTAGGCATTGTTTAAGACGATATATTAACATTGTTGTTCAGTTATAAGGTCACCTCGCGTCTCTGTAGTTCAATTGACCGTGCCAATGCCTGTCTTCTTGTCAACAGGCCTCTACGGAAGAGGGCATTGATAGTTCTTCCCACGATATACAATAATTGCATACCTTTGGTTGTTTTATCTAGAGATACTAGCAGACCCCCATTCAAAGAGATTGCGATATTCTGTAGTTCTGGACTTGCTGAAATTATTTTCCTCTCACTATTATCTTCACCAATTCTCTATGTTTCCAGTGCAAGTGCATATTCTCTACTGTGCCAGAGTAAACATCTCGCTTCCCTGAAACAGATATCACTCAGCATTCAACTCATGAAAATTTAAGTGCAGTTGTTGAAGTAAACCTTACCTAAAAGTAGGAAGGGTTTATTCTGAAAAAAATCTTACGAAACAAAAATCTGTCCTCATCTGTAGAATTTCCAAATCATCAGGCAGATCTGTTGGAATCAAATTTTCCTGCACTTTTGCTAAAGCCTTCTCAGCCATTCTGAACTTCCCTTTTGCCTAGGACCATCCATGGTTAAAAATATGTCACAATTTACAAATTTCCTACAGAAGATATCCGATATTATAATGCAAGATATATGGACACATTGAACAATCAGAGGCGGCCTTGGGGGAGCGCGAAAAGTGCGGCCGGGTCTTCAATTTTTGGAGGCCTTAACAAAAAAAATATATTAGAGAAATATTTAATAGAAAAAAAATCTATGTATAACTAATTGAGCACTTAGCTTAGTTGGTATAGCCTTCTTATTCTCTTGCTCTTTAATCAAGTTTGATCCTTAGCTCCTCCCTTGTTTTTTTTTTGCATTCCGTTTTTAGCTCAGTTTTTTTTGTGCGATTTTTTCTTTCTTTTTTTCTTTTCTGCATTCCATTTTTAGCTCAGTTTTCTTTTTGTATGCTTTTTTCCTCTTTTTTTTTGCATTCCGTTCTTACCTTTTTTTGTGCGATTCTTTTATTTTATTTTTTATTTTTTTTATTTTTCTGCATTCCGTTTTTCCTTCATTTTTGTTTGTGCAATTTTTTTTCTTCTCATCTTTTATACCTCAATGTTATAATTTGTATTGTACTTGATCTAAGCATTGGTAATTTTGTTTAATATTTTTCAGTTTATTCAGTTATAATAGAATATCAAACACATTAAAATAAACTTTAATAAAAACATAACAATACACAAAATATATATATATATATTAGGGACCACATTTTAATTTTCACCGAGCCTCTGCTTATGCAGGACTGGCCCTGCCCTGTTGAACATTTGACTTACAAGAGCCAATTTCTTCTCAAGGTGTCTAACAAGAGATGCACGTTTAGCCAAAGTCGAATCTCTTGTCATCTTATCGACATCTTGAACTGTCAGTTGGTTTCTCCAACGAGCAGTTGCTGCCAAGGTCTCAGCAAGGTTCCAGCAACCAATCGGTCATCAGAAGCTTCGGGTCTTGATTGAATGTAGCCAGAGGTCATTTGACGTGCCCGTTCCTCCTCACCTTGTAGGAGATCTCTTACTTCTCTCCTCTCTTTCAGTACTCCAGTAACAACAGGTGGCAAGAAGTCATTTCCCCAGTAAAAGAATAAAATCCTTGTTTCTAGAAAGAAGTATACCCCCTGTCAATCTCTGCATAAATGCAATGGTCATTAGCAATGCAAGGATCAACAAATTGGGTGTACATATCAGGGCATCATAGGATTAGAACTTCTATAATAGGAAGATAAGTCGACAGTCTCCAAATGTTAGAAAAAAAGAATTAAATGTAACTACCCCCAATATGTGTGCTGGTGGATTTACATAAATATTCCTTATTCAAGTAGCATTCACAAGGTTTCACCTTGAATTCTTCGGTCATTCTTTCATTACTGGTGTTCTGTACTCCACGTTTGATGGCTATCTTTACAAAAGCACATTTCTCCCACAGCTTCACCATAGCTTTAGCCAGACCTTGCAGTTCTTTACTCCTTCCTGAAGCATTTAATTGCACGAAAAATATTTAGAGAAAAGTATTTGGTTAATGAATATTAAAACACATCAATAGGTCTTCCATACCAAGAGCAAAATGTGGAGGCGCAGCTCTAGCAAGCTTACGGAATTTGGTCATGTCCTTGTTTCTCAGACCATGTTTCATTCTAAGAAGCACAGAAATGGCTCTAAGGGGTGGTATCGCATCTTGGATACCGATATTGATACGATACGCATTCAATACACATGGATACGATGTGAAACGGTATCCGAATTCTGATATCGATTGGATACATACGTATCTAAAAATAGATACGTCAGTCTGTAATTTCTCAGATACTTGGGATAAAGTTGTCAATTAATAGAAATAAAAATCAATAAATAAGAAAATTAAGAAATTTGAAAACCTAATCCTAATACAACAACACGTCGTCTTCATCTCTCTGACTCTCTCCTTTGGTAGCGACTTTGCACCCTAATTCTAATGTTGGGATACTTAAGATTGCCCGACTTTCCCTTGATGAGTTCGACTTGGAAGCGATGCTCTTTGATGTTGATGAGGATGAAAATGAACACAATGAAGAAGTTGATTTGGAAAATGCCTAAATATCTATAGATGAAGCTGCTGCTATAACATAGACTCTAATTGCATACTTTTTTTGGAACTATATTTGAATTTTAATGTATTATTTAATTTTCATATCCTTCTCGTATCGTATCCTTTGATTTTTTTTATTTTGTCGTTTCGCAATATTGTGTCGTATCTTATCCTCGTATCCATATCCATTTCAGTGCAACCTAGGTTTCATTCCATAAGGAAAAAGTTTGAAGGGAGTTTTATATCCAGGGACCACAAAAGGAAGCAAATTAGCATCCACAGGCAATGGCTCACGACCTATCCAATCTTTAAACAAAGGAATAAAATATTGAATATCGAAAATATATCGATTGTCCAAAATACGAATATTTTGATGAAAATATCGATGAAATAAAAAATCTACGAAAATTGAGATAAATACATGAAAATTTATTTTTGAATTTTATGAGATTCTTATATGATCAATATATATTTTGAAACTTATACGTTGTGTTTTGTTGATTATTTATAGAGATTATTTAATTGAACTTTTAGGTTATTAGCGCGAAAGGTTTTGTATTTTTAATTTAGTGCGATCAATATATATGTAAAGTCAAAATATCGGATAAATTCAAAAATATCGAAAATTTCGATGATATATCGAAAAACATAGAATATTTCAGAAAATATCGGACAAAAAATATTAATATATATGATTAATATCGGGAAGTCCAAAAAATGAAAATATCGGAGAATATTATCAATATTTCATTCTCTGGTTAAACCGAGGACCCAGCCAACTCATCTAATAAAAGGTTTAAATCACTCAACTCCAAGAGTTCCTTTTCAGATAATTCCTTTAAATACTTTGGAGAATTGGGACTCGGAAGTTCTGCAGTTCTATCCGCATTCTTCACTCTTATAGTGTGTGCCATCACTTGTGACGTTATCCTCTGAATCTTGCAACACAGGTGGAGCAGTCTGGCTCTGTTTGGTAAATGATTTTACACACGGAAGATCATACGATATTCCCCTGTATAACACTACTGAACTGCCTGACCTCCATATAACCAAACGTCCAAACCTCCAGTTTTACTCTACATATAAACAAAAGATAACCCTAAATAAGCTGCTATAGAAGTCAACTCTAGCACAAAACTTACAAACAGTATATACGCAACTTGTATCAACATCCCTATTGCATCTTAGAATTCAAAATTTTCAAAGAATCAAGATTAGACTAACTTAATAACCAAGATTACGATAAGCCAATGACACTAACCTCTAAAATACCATGAGTTCTTCTCATGTTAAGCGACAGAGGCTCTTCAAACTTCAACTTGATCACCTCATCCACCTTCCACTTCTCATGTATAGCATCCACCAAAGCCTGTGTGATACCTGCAGCCCCAACTTTAGTCCTCTCCACCATCCTCAAAGAAATATTCCTCAGCCTCTTTAATTCATGCTCCGGAATCGATGGCTCAGCCGAAACCGTGTTACTCCACTTCTTTCTAGCGCCATCTCCTTCCCCATCCAACTGACCTTCTCTCTCCCAAGGCAACCTTCCAGAAGCTCGAAAATCAATACCAGAAGACACTAAAGTCTCCACATTTTCATCGTTCTCCCTATTCCCAGATACAGTTTCATCCACAGCAACCCCAACTAAGCTTTTCGAAATCACTTTCTCTTCCTTCTTCAAAACCCCAATTGAAATTCCACCAGCTTCTCTATCCATTTTGACATTCCTATCAGATTTCATTTCAAAGCTTCTCGAGTTTATCTTCTTTTCATCTTCCGAAGCCCCAACTAAAATCGCATCAATATCTCTATCCAATTCACCATTCCACTAAACACTTGCTCAACTCTTTTCGAAACCACCCTCTCCTTCTCTTTTGAAAACCCAGCTGGAATTCTATCAATACCTCTCTCTAATTCACTTTGATCACCAAACTTTTGCTCAAAGTTTCAGCTTTAGTGGAATTTCCATCAAATTCTCGCTCAAAGTTTTGAACTTTATATATTTCAGGCTCAGAATCAACCTGGGTCTTAATGGGTTTGCTTCTTTGATCCCAAGGAACATAAACTACCCTCTTTGGTAACGAAAAGCTTACTTCTTTATTCACTGGTTTAGACACTCTAACTTCTAATGGGGCCTTTCATCATCATCATCATCATCATCATCATCATCATCACCATCTTCTTCTTCTTCTTCGAGTTCCTGCTGCTTCTGCCATGGGAACTTTTCTCTTGAAGAATCGACTTTCATGGACCATTTGTTCTGAATTTGCTGGAAGAAGCTTGGCCTGGGCTCTCTCTTCTTCTTTGTGGGCCAAAATCGAACTAAATAAAAAAAAAATCGAAACCGAATAAAAATAGATGAATTAGGTTCAATTTTGATTTTCTGGTTTGAACCGAACCAAATATACTGAACCAAACCGGAGGTGACAAAACGACGTCGTATTGTTTTTTCGTTTATCCTAAAATTTAAGTGTGTTTTGGTGTGCAGCATTCATTCCCCTCAAGCCAATCAGCCCTAAAAGCCTTACTCGTCACTCTCCCAGTCTCCCCTCACAGCTTCACTCCTTCACTCTTCACTCTCCCCTCACATGAAGTGTTTTTATGTGATATTTAGATTGTATTTTTTTTATGGACTGTAGATTGTTTTAAACTTGGACTGTGGACTTTGGTTTATGTTTGAAATTTTGAATTTGTGATGTACACTTTCGGTAAGTATTTTCTATGGTTTGAAATTATGAAACTTTGAATTAATGCGTGATTTATGACTAGTTAAGTAGTTATATTTGGCAAATGGAAAGAAAGAAAATATAGTTTCGATCACTTTTAAAAGTGAACAAAGTAATAGTTTTGATTGTAAAAAATACAGTTTAGAAAGTACAAAAATGTTTTTTTTTTTGGAAAAAAAAACTGAGAAAAATACTGAACCGAACCGGTTCTAATCGATTTTCCATAAAAAAAAAATTGAGATAACCAAGCCGAATAGTTAAAAATAATTGGTTCAGTTTTCGGTTCGGCCTAATAACTGAATCAAATATACCGATTAACAGCCCTAGACAGCAGAGCCATAGTTGTGAAGTTGAAAACATAAGGCTTATATACACACACATATATATAGGGACTTCCATTAAGGTATACATTTTTTTAGTAATTTTCAGGTATAGGGAATTACACAAACTTTTCAATCATATTTTACTATCTCAATCGTCCAATTATTAGGTCTATATGAGTAGATCATTCCTGTAAGTTTTCATCTAAAATGGTGATCGTTAATGTACCGAACTAGATTAAATCAAGGAACAGACCAAATCTGTTAAACATGAACCGTTCATATTTATAAACTTCAATTGCAGTTTTGAATACCTTAACGATCATCATTTTGGCTGAAAAGTTACATACTTGATTTACACATTAGGAACTAAAATCCGAACGGTGGAAATGATAAAATATGATCGAAAAATTGGTGTAATGTCTTATACTTGAAAATGACCAAAAAAAGGTACCTTAGTGGAAGAGTGTGTATATATAGAGGGTCATTCCTTAGTGTATACCTTTTTCTGGTCATTTTCAGATATAAAGCATTACACCAACTTTTCAATCACATTTTACCATCTCCACTATTCAGCTAGGTCCTAATGTGTAGATCAAGTCTGTAAATTTTTAGCCAAAATGATGATCGTTAAGGTATTCAAAACTGCAATTGAAGTTTATAAGTATGAACGGTTCAGGTTTGACAGATTTAGTCCGTCCCTTGATTTAATCTAGTTCGGTACCTTAAAGATCACTATTTTAGATGAAAATTTACATGAATGATCTACTCATATAAACCTAATAATTGGACGATAGAGATGTTAAAATATGATCAAAAATTTGTGTAATGCCCTATTTTTAAAAATGACCAAAATAGGTATCTCTCTATGTATATAGACACCAGAGGAACGAATTTGGGTTTGAGAATTGAGACCATGATAAGTTTCAAGCACAAAGCCCAGGGCCCAAAATGAAACCTATTTGGAGTTTGGACTCTTAGCTTTTAGAGCTTCAGAGGTCCGTACTAAATAACAACTTGGATCCAATTTTCACTTGAAAAATCCTTAACCGAGCAGCTACCTCTAGGTCGACAAACTTGCCTTGCAGATCCATCTTTAGAGCAAGTTTAGTAAGGAGTATTTTCTCTTGTTGTTATGTAGATGTAGCCCCAAAAAAAAAATTAACGCTCCAACGATGATTTCTTGTCTGGACAAGAACTCTCCTGGATCAATCTCTTTGGTACTTCTAGCCTCCTGACCTGACCCAATTGTCACGTGGTGCTTTTAATCTCGATCGTATATACTTCCACGTTATCAGAGTGATGTTTGATGACTGTATATACTTCTACGTCATTTTAAATGATTAATAAAAATTAAATAGAAATAAAATTTTAATCTAGACCACAATGCAACTGGTGGAAACAACTATCAAGAAGTGAATGATACGTCACTGACTTATTGTCTTATTGCCCCAACAACCCTCATCCCCCGACTAAACTTACTTTTAATGGATAAAGTGGATAACAAACCTGAAGCGCGCAGCAGCCACACGAAAGTATGTTAACTACAACACTAAAACAGGAAGGGGATGAAATCGATCAGAAACCCTAATTAATGCTAATTATTCAGAGCACATATATTGTTTCTTCGAGAAAGGCAGTAGTTAATACAAGTCGCCAATCAAAACCGGCCAGGTGTATTAATTTTCATGTGGCTGGTATCTGGTTCCTGGCGACAGATATAAAATGCTTCATAAGTTATTTCAATCGACTGGTTCAAAGGGCACTTGACTCATCGATCGAAGTGAGTATTTGTTTCAATTCAAGCCTTGATTGATCGAGGATGCATGTACAAAATGGTCCACCAAATTTTGGTTCATGTCTCGGGAGGGCGATTTATACTATCAGCCAAAAGAATGGACCACCGTGAGAAATATTTCACTTCTCTAGCCAACTTGGATGGTATTATGTAGTCAAATAATGTACCTCTAAAAAAATGTTTAGAGGTTATGCTTGCCATAGTGGTGACTATTCAACAGGTGATGTTAATTGCCTTGAAACTATGATTTTAAATTGACAATACGTACATATACATGGCATGAACAATATTATTTCTTTTTAACATAAATTAGATAGCTAGCCTGAGGAAAATTAGAGCTGTAGATCGAGTTGCTTTCATGTAGTGGTTCTTATATTATTTATATATATAGAGAGAGGGAGAGGAGCCCTCTTAAGTGTTCTTTTATGCTTGATGATCGATGGGATTTTAATTATACTGTTTATAGTGCATGTGCACAAAGCTGAGGGAGAGCATGTCATCATGTGACTTGAGGATTCTCTTATATAATTCAATGAGATGCTTTAATTTGTTTTCACTTTCAAAAGATCTGAATGATTCACACTCTTATGTCTGGATCTTGTCTAGTAGAATCAAAGAAGACACGATGGAACACATAAAAAGTTGATGGAGGCCCTTTCTATGTCTCCTAGTTGCCCGCAAGCTACATATCAGTCGGACAAATCTACTCGATCGATCTACAGCTTATTAAAGTTCAAATTTTATATATTTTTTATTAAACATAATTCATGATTAATATGGCCGGATAACAGCATCCAAGCGTGCATTGGACATGTACTTGTCAACATCTCAACAACTCAACTTAATTTGAGTCTAGATGAACAGCTCCGCATGTCAAAGCTATATATGAGTTTTTTCTGTTAAGCACAAATCTACCAGCAAAAAAAATGTCCAAATGGTCACTCAATTATGTCAAAATAGACACTTTAATAACTATCGTTTGACATATATCAGAATGGTCACACAAATTTAGTCTCCATGTATCAAAATGGTTACTCCGTCATCTAAGATGTTAAAAAAAATCATGTGACATACATGTGCCAAATTTTACGAGAGTTTTGGTCATTTTCCCTATCTCCTCTCTAGACACTCAGATTTTTGTAAAAAATTCTAGGTGACATCACTGGATTGAATAAAATAGTCAAAAGTCAACAGCTGTACAATAAACTTAGGACACCTGATTAGATCCTCATCTTGGCCAGAGACCTCAGCCACATTCGCTATTGGATACTCCTCTGTTGACCTTAATCCTCTTGTTCTTCTTTGACTTGGACGCTCGGAATGGACAATTAAAGTAGTACACGACGGAGACAGCAGTGAAAGTGATGACGGTGACAAGGACAAGAGCCTCGATCTTGACTCCACTGCGAGTTCTCTGCCAAGGCTCAGAATTGCCGCCTTCATCTGACTGCAAGTTCTCCGCCGACGTGGAGAAGGTGATGACCTCTCAACTTTTGACGTTGGAGGCTGCGTTGCTTCGGCCTTGTGCTGCTACGGTTGGTCTCTCCGCCTCTTCAGCGCTTGAGTTTCGCCTCCCGCACTCAATAGGTTGTCCTTGGCCGTGTCTCAGATCTGCTCGGCCAAGGCTCGCCATCATGGCCCTCGTCTTCGCTGCCTCCAACGCTCGTCATCAAACCTCCCGCCTCTTTGAGGAGCGCCGAGTCTGGAGTGCCGTGAGCATAGCCGACGAGGTAGTCATGTCAGATCAGATTGATCTCCAGCATGTACGTAGATTTTTCAGTCATGATTGGCTAACTCAAATGCCGTGACTAGCTAACTCAAGTCGCGTCTAAGTAGTGCAGATACGATGTAATTACTGAATAATATTTTTTGATTTTTTATTTTTTTACAAATGGGGATAAAGAGACAAAAATACCCATAAAAATAAATGGAATATCTTTTTTTTTAACATCTTAGATGACGGAGTGACCATTTTGATACACGGAGACAAAATTTAAGTGATTATTTTGATATATGCCAAACAATAATTACTAAAGTGTCTATCTTAATATAATTGGGTGATCATTTGAACAATTTATTCATTCAATAATTCGATCTTTGGTTATTCTTATATCGTAAATGATTAATTGTGGATAAAGCTAGGTTTCTAGATTAATCCATAGACTAAAAGGGCTTGTAATTAGATGCGATAAGGTGTACATTCACATTGTGAAAGAGATGTTAACCAAACGCACATGCATGATTCTTTGATAGCTAGCCAACGACTTTTTCTTAAGATTGGTTAATTACTTGGACCAAAAAGGAAACTAGTGCCATTTTTTCCCTCTCAACTTTGTCATCTATGAGAACGTGCACATCTTAAAGGGGAGAAGGACGGTGTCCCTATTTCCGAAAACGGTACGTTCTATCTTGACAATATCTCACTCCTCTCAAGTGCTTAGCGATCGAGCTAGCGCTTTTCTACGTACTGCTTAAGCAAGTGCTTTCTTTCCTAATTAATTCTCCCTGTCTGGAAAATGGAACAGTAAGAGAAGCACATTCATTAGATTAAGCAGGAAGTAAGGAACTGGTTTACTAAGAAAGCCGATCCATACTGTACATATTATTTTAGCTATATATGTAGGCTAGGGTTGGCTGTTGCTGAATATTCTGCTAGCTTATTCGATCGATCTGCTTGATTAGATAGCTTCTGCTTAATTATTCCGAGTGCTACATGTAGCTAGGTATCTTTCATTGTCTCACTCATCGCCAGCAGGCTGTAATTATAAGCTTGTTGGGGACATTCTTTGCGCTTTATTCACAAAATCCAGCGCCATGTCTTGTGCAAATTAACCCTAAGTTGCTGCTTTGTAGCTTCAATAACGAGTCAGCAAGCTAGCTAGATCCAAAAAACTGATCGGTTGATCGATGCTATTTCATTTCCCTTTATTACTGTTGTACAAAACCAGACAAATTAATTAAGTAACCATGCACTGGTTTACATTATTGGAAGAGCTACTGTACGTAAGAGGCTAGGGCCGCGATGATTGATGGTATATATAACTAGCTAGTAGAGTGGTCCTGATCGCTTCGATCGATTCGGTAGTGCGCCCGTAGAGGGTTGAAATATGAGAGCTAGCATATATATATGCATTATATTGATATGCTATTATATATGCATGCACTGTCTACTCTATGGAAATTTAGCTAGTGAAGAAATAACCGAACTTTTCCATTTGTGTCATTGTGTGCTAACTAACCATTCACAACTTCATGCATGTTTGAATGGTTTCCAATTCAACTTCTATAATACACGTACGATGGTTGCTGGCCAGCTTCGTCTCATGTCGACGAACATTTATGACAAATATTGCTCAACAAGTAGTATATTCTTGACAAGAATCTGACATATATACTATATAGTACAGAGAACATGGTTGCTGGCATGGCCACACCCAACTCCATGTCTAGAGTACGTTCATGACAGGCTTGATAATTAGTACGTAGAACACTGTCCAACTTGATCACTGCATGTGGAGTTCAATCTAAATGCGTATAGGTAAAATGAGAGTAAATATTTAACATATCATACATCAATTTACATTCTTAAAAATTGTCCTCAAAGTTGTGAAAAGTTGTCAAAGTTATATATGTTCTCAATTTACATACTAAATTGTTTTGTTAAGTTGTCTTCAATTTACATACTAAAATTTTACGAGATTAAGAAAGAAAAATATGTATTAACGTACTACAGAATGAGACTTTTGCATATGCTAAATTGCTGATATATATGTTCACCAAACCGTTATTCAATTCATCTTCATGACCGAAGGAAGGTACAAGAGTGTCAGGGCCGGCCTTGAGATTTCGGGGGCTCTAGACGAAGAAAAAATGGGGGCTTGCATGTTAACTATTTTGTAACAACGATCTTTTATGTATATGAACAATTTTAGGTAATTAAAAAATTAAGATAATAAAACTCATGATAAAATACTAAAACGTTTTTACGATTTTAGTTTTCAAAAAGTCGATTTATATCAACTAATTAACATACGTGAGAAAAATGACTTATAGAGAGTAAACTACAAGAGATGAAGGAAATTTGATAGTTTAGCTATTTGAATCATCACTAATAGATAATGGGTGTTTAACTAATTTAAGGACCTTTGGGTAGAAAGAAGGTTATTCTACCTTGTAGTTTTCTACCAAACCAAATGGGGTTTAATAATTGATAAATTCAGTTTCTAGGTTAATTCTATATTTTAAACAAAGTTAAAACGAAATTTTGAGAAATTTATTCTCTAATCGTTAATTAAGTTAAAGTAAAGTAGATTCTCGTTTTTGAGTTTATCTTTTAAAGTAACAAATAATTTTTTGAATGAATTATTTAAAAACTCATTTTCAATTCCTCTTTCCTGAAAAGCCCAATACATTTTTCATAATCTAAAAAATCACAGCACTTTTAACCTTTCTTTTCCTAAAAACCCAAATCCAATAACCATTTATTAAAAAATCCATTCTTTCCCAAAAATGAGCTTTTCCTTTCCCATTTCCCCCCTAATAGCCTCCAATGATTTTTGTTTAGAAGAAACACAATAGAGCAAGCCCATTTCTCTCTTTCTCAATCTTGATGAGAGATTTGACCCGCCTCCGACGAACATCACAACACCCCGATCTCCCTCGACGTCGATTCGCCTCCACCTCGCCAGCGCCGATTTCCAAGTCACACCATTGGTTCGTCAAGTAATCGTGTCGCAACTCAGTTCATGGCCCAACAGACATGGATGACGACGAGGACTCACCGATAGAACTAAATAGCTATGGCGACTTCCTCGTGGTGTCATCTGATTAGCTCCAGTATGTTCAATCTGCTTCTATGAATATAAGAGATGTCTAGTAGTTATAATACTCATGAGAATCATTTAAATTTCTCTCCATCTCTTGACTATTAGATTATGCAGATGTTAAGTGATTCAATTCCTAGTGTTAGGGACTCAGCTATATTGTGTTTTGAGGTCTGTGGTATGTTGTATTTCATCGTTTACATGCTTAATTAATAATTTTTTTATCCATAAATAGAAGTTCTCGTAGTTGATTTGTATCATTTAGGTCTAATATATTTGCAATCGTGCATCGTCTCCAAATTTTCTAGCCTGGGTTTTGATCCAGACTTTGTGGAGGTTCCTGCTCAAGTGTTAGGCAATACAGAGTTCATTGTCATTTAACTGAAGTCTAACTGTACTTCACTGATGGTTAACTGTAGTTTCACTGATGGTTAACTATACCTTCCCTGTCTTTCACTGTACTTCATTGCAATTTTTAGTGTGTTGTTATAGGCAATATAGAGTCCACTATCATTTAACTGAAGTCTAACTGTACTTTACTGATGATTGACTATGGTTGACTGTACTTTCACTAATGGCTAACTGTACCTTCATTGTCTTTCACTGTGCTTCGTTGTAATTTTTAATGTGTTGTTATAGGCAATACAGAGTTCACTGTCATTTAATTGAAGTGTACTATACTTCACTATGGGTAGCTATAAGTGGGTGTGAGTTAATTGCGTTGCGAGTTAATAGTGAGACTCACTGAGAGTTAACTATAGTTCACTGTGGGTAGTTGAGAGTTCACTGTCATTCAATGTGGGTAGCTTTCATTACCTGTCAAATTAAGAGTTCACTGTGGATAGCTATAAGTGACTGTGAGTTACTTGCGATGTGAGTTAACTATGGTTCATTGTAGGTAACTGATAGTTCACTGTGAGTTAATTGTCATTCAGCTATCAATGAGTACATATGAAAATGAGAAAATCAATGTGTTATCAAACATGTATGTCAGATTGGTAGAAGTTTTCCGGAACAGGAGGTAACTGCTCATAGGGAACCACAAAGTCAACATGAAATATGAACACACTAAGCAGCTTACCCAGCAAACCAGATTAAATACATGAACAATTCGATCACAAACTCTTCACACAAATTTAGAAACCATTAAAGTTCCTCTTAAAAAAATGATTAAACCTGCATTGACACAGTAAGTCATACAATCAGTAGAACGATGTATGTTGATCTTCATTTACCGCCAGGCTTCAATCATCTCGTTCCTCAAATCTACAAGACTCAGGTTGCTGATTCCCCTAGCCTTCTCAAAGGGTCCTGCTCTCCGTACCACAACCTGCTCACTTACTCTTTCAGGTCCCCTTTCGAAAGATGAATCGTTAAATTTACTAGGCTTGCTCTTCCAGAGTCCCCTTTTATTTCAGTTTTCTAAACCAAAATATCAACTTCGGCAGTAGTACTATTGTTTCTACCGGATTACGCGGGGCGCAATCTAGCAGAAGCAAGTACGAGCTCCTTCTTCCTCTTCGTCCGAACGCTCGGGCTGTTCGGATGTGCGGGCGCTTCTTCTCTCTTCGGGTCTTCGGGTGTGCGTGTTCGGATATGGCTGTTAAAAGAATACAACGACAAACAGACAGTCAGATGGTCGAGACAGGGGTGGCCTGCCTTCAACGCTCTGATGCCTAAGTTAGAAGATGTATTGGATATAACAGTCAAGCGAACGTGCGTGAAAGTAGATTGGAGTGTTTAATGCTTGGACTCAGATCCTTCTTACCTGTAATAAATACCTTTCATATATAGGTGGTTGAGTTTGTTGTTTGCTTGTGTTCCTCGATGTGGGACTGGACTCCATCTGTTGTTTATGTGATCCGCATATTCGGATGTGCGCCCCACGGGCGCGTGCGCACTTGGATGGGGTCGGTCTTGTGAGCGGAGCTGTAGCCTTCCTGGTGGTCTTTCGGGTGGTCGGGTAGGTGTTGATCACCTGCTTAATTGGGTAAGTGTTTAATCGGAGAACTAATGATGCAATACTAACAAGTCCCCCAAGTCCCCGAGTCAAAGAGAACTTTCTTGACTGGGGAGTTGAAAAATGGTTCGTGCGATTAAACAGGATACTTATCCGATTGAGCAGTGATGCGTGGTCCTGTAACCCCCAAGTCCTCCAACTCTCCGGTCAAGGAAGGGCTCGCTTGACGGAGTGGCTACCTGTGCGTCCGATCGTGTACCTGTTCGTGCGGTCCTGCATTCTGGGCCCGGCCTCCAAACGAATCTTGCTATTTAGAGCCGCGCGCCCGTGGAGTCTTCCGGGCGAACACAAATGAGTGGAATACAGATAGATAAGGATGAGTGTGGATGTATGTGTGTATGTATGTGAATGTATATGGATGTATGTGAATGTATGTATGATCACACGCATGCGGTCGTTCTTGATGCATGGATGGAACCGAGCTGATCCCGACCCCCCAGTATGGAGCCGTTAAGCCTCGAAACGGTGGTGCTTAGGTGCCCGAGAGGGAGTTTTCAACTCATCGGCGCCGACCTATCGTAACGTCAACGGTGGGATCAGGATCGTTACGTACGTTTGTTGCAGCGCAAGGAAGGACGGACCGCATGCCCGTGCCGCTCATCGGTCTTAGCGCGCGCAAGGAGAGGACGGACCCCATGCCTTAGGAGGGGACGGACCCCATGCCCGTGTCGCCTAATCCGGCGATTCGATCGTTAACGTTACGCACACGGAGGGGAGGAGCCCCACGCCCGTGCCGCCCATCGGTCTTAGCGCGCGCAAGGAGAGGACGGACCGCATGCCCTAGGAGAGGTTTGTACCTCGTACCCTCGGAGAGGACGGACCCCATGCCCGTGCCTCCTAATCCGGCGAATTGATCGCTTACCGTTACGCGCACGGATGGGAGGTGCCCCACGCCCGTGGCGGTGTCAGTTCTTTATTTAGCGCGTGCACGTGGGAAAGGAACGCGGACGTTCATCTTCTTTCGGGACCCCTAAATGGTGTTGTACTAACCTGGTGGGGTGGCGTTTGCTTGCTTGTGAGGTTTCTCGGGCACTTGGTCGTGCGGGTGGTGTGTGCGCCAGTCCGAATGGCGGGAGGCGTGACGTGTGTTGGCTTGCCTTGGGTGGGGTGATTCTTTGTCTGACGCGGTGCTTGAGGTGACATTCCTTTTGACTTCTTCTTGGGAACCGTTGTGTAATAAATGCTAGCTGGCGTAATTAATGCTGGCGTGCCCTGTGAATTAAATGCTGATGACGTAGTAACTGCTCGAAGGTCAAGCGTCAGGCGCGTGGGAGCGTGGGGTGTTGCATGGGTGACACATGGCGATTCATGGGAGATCGTGCTAGGATTTTGAAAACGAGGCAGGAAGCTGAAGGGTTAGCGCGGTTTCTTAGGTGAGCAAGTAAACCGCCTCGGGGCCACGTGTCACCATCTGACGGCGGGCACGCGAAAATGAACGGCTGGCGTTCGATGGTGTGTTCCGTGTGATCAGTATAAATAGGGCCTTGTGGTGTCGTCTTCCTCATCGCTTTTTACATTTACTGAAACTCTGTCAAATTCACTTTGCACACTGTTCTTGCTCTTGTTCGTGTTCCTTGCCGGAGTTCACTATCAACGTTCAACTTTCAACCGTAATCTTCAATCTCTAGTGAGGCCCTTGACTCTGTTTCTGCTTTTTCGTTCTGTTTTTTTGCGTTTCCGGTTGCTTTTCCGTTTCCCCTCCCACAGTTTCCCGGGTTTTCTTTGGCTTTTTCTGGGTTTGCGTCTCAAGAACAAGGCGTGTTCTTGAGGCGTGCCTGGTTTTATCTTGTTTGGGGTAGATTTTCTGGGTTTTTGTTGTTTCTGGTAGTTTGTTTTTTTTTCTAAGTGTGGGTTTCGCTTGCGTGCGTCTAGGAGATGGAGCCAATAGAGGTATCGAGCGGACAGTCGCATGAGCGGATATACGTACCGGGGGCGGGGTGGGTTAGATGTAGTCCAACTTCGAGCGGGTCGGGTACATCCTCGTCTGAATCCGTGATGAGTGTGACGCCTCTTCAATACATCCCTAACAATTCTCCTGTGGTGCAGCCAATGGATCCCGAACAAGCGCTCGTTGCCGCAGGGTTAGGGAGTTCGTCGAGGTCATCGGGCGGGTCTTCGCCCACTTCTGGGCCGTAGGGCGAGAAGGACGTGCAGCAGGAGTATTCTGTTCCCCAGTTCGCGGAAGGTGGCCGCGTACACTGGGTGCTGCCAGATGAGACTCAGGTACAAGAGCCCGAGCGTGCGCCGTCCATGAAGGAGATGGCGAGGTGGGCACGCGACTACTACATCCCGAGCTCCATGAGGCTGAGGATCCCCGGCAAGGGCGACACGTTCACCCGCCCCCCGCTCGGCCACATCTGCCTTAGCGAATTCCACCTGAAGGCTGGGATCAAGCTGCCATTGCATCCCTTCTTCCAATATATGCTGGCGCTCCTGAGGATCTCTCTAGGCCAGTGCGGGGTCACGCTCACCCGCACGCTCGTCGCCATGTTTAATATCTTCCGGGTGAGCGGAATGGACCAACCAACGCGGGCGGAGTTCCTCAATTTCTTCCGTCTTCGGTATTCTACGCGCCAGAGGGATTCGGGGACCTTCACGGTGGAGCCCCGCGTGAAGTGGTGGCTGGTCGATTCGCCAAGCTCATCAACCACCTGGCGCACAATCAACTGCTTGGTTGGTGGAGACTGGGAGTTCGGCGCCTTCGCCCCGGAATATGCCGCCAATGCCGACAAGATCGATCGAGTCCCCCAGTTCTTCCATACGCTCGACACGAACGAGTATCCGCTTACGCCCGTTGAAGAGGCCAGGATAGCTCGCCTCAAGTTCGTGTTCGACCCCGCGCCCGAGGCAAGATATTTCTGGGCAGCTTGTCATTGGGATTTAACCGAGCGCATGCATCTCGCCAAACCGCCCGGTCCGTCTAGGCTTTTGTAGTTCTCTTGTATGCTAGTAGTAGGAATAGAATTTACTAAGTGTTGTTTCTGTTTGCTAACATTCCGTTTGTGTGTTCTGCAGCCAAGATGACAAAGTCTACGGCGACAGAGAAGGATGATGCGCTTAAGCGCCGCATGGCCGCTCTGCTCTCCACCGCCGAGAACGTCTGCAAGGTGGCGGATGAAGGGCGTGGCGGGCTCGTCCTGGGGAGCAGCACGCATGCCAAGATCCCCATCCCCAACGTGGCCGACTGCGCCCAACCCATCCGGGCGTCCCAGACGACCGTCCCCCGCCCGCCCCCAAGCAACGCCTCTACCTCCAAAGGTCAGGACCGGGCGGAGCGTGAGCGCCTCCACCGCGAGAAAGAACAGCGGCAGGTGGAGCGCGACCAGCGTCGGGTGGAGCATAGGGACAGACGGGATGCCACCCGCACGCCTCAGACAAGTACAGAACTCCCTTTCAGTGCGTCCGAGCTGGAGGGTAGTGCCGAGCGCCCGCAGAAGCGTACACAGACAGATGCCGCTGGGGGTCCGTACGCCTTCTGTGAGCCCCTCCTTGCTGCCATTGCCTTGGGGGTGAAGTCCGTAAATGGGCTGCTACCACCGGGCCCGCTTGTCTTCGACGACCTGGACCGGGCCTATAATGCCTATGCGATGATGCAGCACAAGCTCTTCAGAGTGCACATGCGAGAGACGACCGAGCGGGAGGTGGCGATGCTGAAGGCGGCGATGCTGAAGGCGGAGCTGCGTGAGGCCAACCTGTCGCAGAAGAAGCTGCAGCATGGTCTCTCCAAGGCCAATGAGTTGGCGGACCGCCAGGCCCGTCAGCTCCATGAAGCCGCGGAGCACGAGGCAGTTCTAAAGGCGGAGCGGGACAGCGCTCTTGCTGCGGTCGAGGATGCTCGGGCGGAGGCGGCCAATAAGCTGGCGGAGATGGAGTCCCACCTAATGGAGGCCGAACGCCAGGCTTGGACCAAGGAGCGCGTCACGCGGGCCCAAGCGGAGGCAGTTGCTGCCTTCATGGAATCTTCGGAGTTTGTGGAGTTGGTGGCCGCTGAAGCTGACTGTCAAGTGGCTGAGTTCCAGGAGGCGGTGTCTCCATTCCTGGACTTGGAGCGTTACCGCGCGCACCTGCAGTCGCTGGCTGGTTGGACGTCCGCGGAGCCAGAGCAGGGGCAGCCTGAAGCGGCGGGGGCGGCTGGGGAGGCGGGCGAAGCAGTAGAGTAGATTTTTTCTTTTCTTGTAATAGTGTAGGTCTTTTGTAATGGGGCCTTGTGCTCTTTTGGATTTAATGGTTTCTTTTCCTTCCGTATGTGTGCCTTTAGCTTCTGTTTTTTCTCTTCTTCTTTTTTTGGCATGTTTTGAATGATTCGCGCGTACATACTCTCTTTACTTTTTCCAATGGTATTCTAACCAAGTGTTACATCAATGCGAACAATCTTGCCCCAGTCCCCCGAGTATCGGGTGGGCGGGTTGAGAACAAACGTAATAATAAAATGAACTTAATGAAAATAAGTACCAACACAACAAAATTTAATGAAAGTACTTCCTCAAGTGTTGGATGTTCCACGGGTGTCGCAGTCGTTGACCCTGCATGTCTCTAAGGTAGAAAGTGCTGGCGCTTATCACTTCGTCAACGACGTACGGACCTTCCCATGACGGGCGGAGTGCCTTGACCTTCTGCTGGATTGCCTTCATCACCCAGTCCCCCTGTTGGATTGGTCGAGCCCGAATACGCTGGTTATATAATCGGGCGATCCTCTGCTTGTTCGCAGCGTTGTGGAGATGCGCCGTGTCCCTCCGTTCTTCCAGCAGGTCGTTGTTGAGTCGTAGTCCCTCGTTGTTCGTGCTCAGATCGTACCCCTCGATCCGTGGGCTCTAGTGGGTGATCTCCAAGGGTAGCACAGCTTCTGTTCCGAACGTCAGGCTGAACGGGGTTTCGCCCGTGGCTGTGTTGGCGGTCGTTCGGATGGACCATAGGATCTCCGGGATGACCTCGGGCCAGCGTCCGTATCCTGCGTCCCCGGGTTCGATATCTTCAATTTTCTTCTTGATGCCCGCCTTGATAATTTTGTTCCCTGCTTCCACCTGCCCGTTTGTCTGAGGGTGCGCTGGTGATGCGAATATGAGGTCCGTTCCTTGCCGTTTACAGAAGGCCGTGAGCCTAGGGTTGTTGAACTGTGGCCCGTTGTCCGTGATGATGCTGATCGGTGTCCCGTAGCGACAGAAGAGGAAGTGCCAGAGGAAGCGCTCAACCTTCTCTGTCGTTATCTTTGCCATTGGTTGGGCCTCGATGAACTTGGTGTGATAATCGATGATGACAATCAGGTACCTGTACTGCCCCTTTGATTTTGGGAGCTCCCCGATTAGGTCCAGTCCCCACTGTGCGAACGGTACGGGCGACAGGAGGATGGACAGTGGGACGGCGGGCGTGTGGTGGTGATGTGCGTGCAGCTGGCACTAGTGGCACTTGCTCGTTAGTGCCGTGGCGTCCGCGTGGATGGTGGGTCACCAGAATCCACACCGGAGGGCTTTGTATGCGATCGATCTGGCGCCCGCATGGTGGCTGCACGTGCCCGAGTGGATTTCCTGCAGGATCGAGTTGTCCTTTGGTGGAGTGACGCACTTGAGGCTTGCCCAAGTCCTCCCTTGTCGATACAGCACTCCCTCCCGCACGCTGAAGTTAGCCGCCCGTGCGACGATGGTTGTGGCCTCTCGCTTGTCTTCTGGTAGTTCTCCCCTTGTCTTGTAAGCGATGAGCATGTCCATGTAGCTGTGCTCGTGCGATTCGATTGCCAGGATCTGTTCTGCTCCCGAGATGCTCGGTCGTCGTAGCACTTCGACAATCCGCTGCCCTGGTCCCGTGTGTTCTGGGGCCGTGGCCAATCGGGCGAGCCTGTCTGCCTTCGCGTTGAGCCCTCGGTGGATGTGGCTGATGTTTACATATTTGAACCTGCTGATCAACGCCTTCACGTATTTCAGATAGGCGATCATGGACTCCCCATTTGCTTGGAATTCCCCTCCGACCTAGCTCACCACCAACTGCGAGTCACTGAATACATTGAGGTCGGGTGCCTCCGAGTTCTTGGCCAACTGTAGGCCTGCGATGAGCGCTTCGTATGCGGCCTCGTTGTTGGTTGTCTTGAATTCGAACTTGAGGGCGTACTCCGTGTTTACTCCTCCTGGCCCAGTTAGGATGATCCCGGCGCCGCTCACCTTCTTTATGCATGAACCGTCGACGTAGAGGTTCCACTCCGACAATGGTCCCCCCTTGACCTCCGGTTTGTCGAACGCCTCTACCGCCGGACCGTCGGATGCATCGACCGACGTTGCCTCTGCTTCCGTGTATTCGGCGATGAATTCCGCCACTGCCTGTCCCTTGATTACCGTTCGGGGCTTGTATTGGAGGTCGAATTCACTGAGCTCGACTGCCCACTTCGCCAGGCGGCCACTGTGATCGGGCGATTGGAGGATCTGGCGTAGGGGTACGTTCGTGAGGATGTGGATGGTGTGCGCTTGGAAGTATGGCCTCAACCGTCGGGCGGCGGTGATGAGCGTGAGCGCCATCTTCTCTATCGTCGGGTATCGGGTCTCAGCGCCTGTCATGCCCCTTCCTGAGAAGAAAATGGGCAGTTCCGTGCAGCCCTCTCGGCGGACGAGGGCAGAACTAACGGATGTGAGGGAGGCGGCCAGGTAGATGTATAGTATTTCCCCTCGGACGGGTCTGGAGAGGAGTGGGATTGAGGCCAGGTATTCGTTGATCTGAAGGAAAGATGTCTCGCATTCGGGCGTCCACGCGACCTCCCGCTTGTTTATCGTTCGGAGAGCCTTGAAGAATGGGGCGCATCTGTCTGAGTAGCGAGATATGAACCTGTTCAATGATGCGAGCTTGCCCGTGAGGCTCTGCAGGTCTGCTTTCTTGACGGGCGGTTTCATGTCGATGATTGCCCTCACCTTGGCGGGCGCAGCCTCGATTCCCCGTTGGCTGACGATATACCCAAAGAATTTGTTGTTGGTGACTCTGAACGTGCACTTGGCCGGGTTCAACCTCATGCCGTTCCCGATGAGGACGTCGAGCACAGTCCCCAAGTTCTGGACGTGGTCGACCGCCCGGACGCTCTTCACCAGTATGTCGTCCACGTACACGTCCACAATGTTGCCAATCAGGCCATGAAACATTGCGTTCATGAGTCTCTGGTACGTGGAGCCAGCGTTCTTCAACCCGAATGGCATAACGACGTAGCAATACATGCCCTTTTCCGTGACAAACGTTGTCGCCTCCTGGTCCATGAAGATCTGGTTGTAGCTCGAGTATGTGTCCATCATGGACAAGAGCTCGTGCCCGGCTGTCACGTCCACCAACTGGTCTATCCTTGGAAGAGGGAAGCTGTCCTTGGGGCACGCCTTGTTGAGGTCGCTGTAATCGAGCGATCGGGCGACGATGTTCCCTCCTTGCGCTTTCCCCCGGATATCGTGCTGATAGTCCCCCGGGTCTCGATATTCGCCCCACGCGGTCGCTCCTCTGCCCCAGGAGTGGTGATCCGACCGTCCTTTTGCATATCCGTGAGGACCTTCTTCAGCATGATGCAGTCGTTGGTGTGGTGGGTGGCGGTGTTGTGGTACTCGCACCAGATGTCTGGGGTTTGGCCGATTGGGGCCCTCACCTTCGACATGTTGTTTGGCGGCAGAATATGGCGTCGATGCTGGTGGAGTAGTTGTTCGTCCGACTGCTGGTTGATCGCATAGACCTCTTGCTCGGCCGGTCGGTACCGTGGCGCCAACGGTAGGCGGGCTCCCTGTGGCGCTGATCCCCTCGCCTGGTTGTGGCGGTTGCTACGATAGTTGCGGGAGGACGGCCCCTGGTGATTTTGTCCTTGTGCGTCTCGGCTCCTCTTATAGCCCCCGGTTGGCTCTTCGTCGTCCGCGGGTTGTCGCGGCTGGGCGCTTACCTTCTCTGGTCTGTTGGTGCTAGACTCGGAGGTGGACCCGTAGACTCGCGTCTCCACCAACGCCTTCTGTACGATCAGGTCCATGATCTCGTCGTAGTCGAGATGTTCTTTCCGTACCAGCTTCTCTACGAATGGTGTGGCGAGCATGTTGTCCATCAGGGCTATCTTGGCCACCCGCTTGTCGAGATCCCTGCATGTGCTCGTGAGCGTCCTCCACCGGTTTATGTAGCTCGACAGGCTCTCGTCCCTCCCCTGGCGGACCTTGAGGAGGATACCCGTGGTGTTGTACTTCCTCTGGACCCTGTACCGCCTCTGGAAGCTTTCCGCCAGCTCGAGGAACGAGTGGATGGAGCCTGGAAAAATCTCGTAGAACCAACTCCGTGCTTCCTCGGTCAGCGTTTCCTGGAACAGGAAACACAGGGTCGGGTCCGAATACCTGGTTCCGTCTGTGGCGGATCGAAATTCATCGATGTGCGTACGGGGATCTCCACTCCCGTCGAACCGGGTGATCTTTGCTGTCTTTGCATGGAGGTCTCTTCCCCTCTCTAGTATACGCGCCGAGAACGGGCTGACCCGGGGGGTGAACATCCCGCCCTGCCTGGCAAGTTTGTCTTTCCGTAGGCGCGATACTTCCTCCGCCAATTCTTCCATCCTCTGAAGGATCAGGGTGTTGTCCGTCGGGGGTGGCAATTCTCCTACCGGCGTGTGCGTGCGGGTTGCCCGGGTGTCGGCCCTGCCGAACGGGTGTTGCTCTTCGTCGGTGGTCTCTTGGTTCCGTTCGCGTTGCCCCTGCTGCTGGTTGACGAGCACGTCCAGCCGTTCCTCTAGTCTCTGTCGGATTTGGCGCTCCTGGTTCCTTTCGAGCGCTGCCTCTCGCAGCTTCTGGAGCAGGCGGTCGACGCGCTCCTCGCTACTGCTGCTCCCTCCCAGTTCCATTACTTGCCGCGCCTGCGCGCTCGGGGGTGTTTCCCCGGCGGGTGTACCACTGGTGTTCGTCTCCTGGGTATGCATGTGGGCTTTTGGTTGGTGGTGTTTATACAAGGTTTACAATTTGTAGGTTTCCCACAGACGGCGCCAACTGTTTCTACCGGATTACGCGGGGCGCAATCTAGCAGAAGCAAGTACGAGCTCCTTCTTCCTCTTCGTCCGAACGCTTGGGCTGTTCGGATGTGCGGTCGCTTCTTCTCCATTCGGGTCTTCGGGTGTGCGTGTTCGGTTATGGCTGTTAGAAGAATACAACGACAAATAGACAGTCAGATGGTCGAGACAGGGGTGGCCTGCCTTCAACGCTCCGATGCCTAAGTTAGAAGATGTATTGGATATAACAGTCAAGCGAACGTGCGTGAAAGTAGATTGGAGTGTTTAATGCTTGGACTCAGATCCTTCTTACCTGTAATAAATACATTTCATATATAGGTGGTTGATTTTGTTGTTTGCTTGTGTTCCTCGATGTGGGACTAGACTCTATCTGTTGTTTATGTGATCCGCACATTCGAATGTGCGCCCCATGGGCGCGTGCGCGCTTGGATGGGGTCGGTCTTGTGAGCGGAGTTATAGCCTTCCTGGTGGTCTTTCGGGTGGTCGGGTAGGTGTTGATCACCTGCTTAATTGGGTAAGTGTTTAATCGGAGAACTAATGATGCAATACTAACAACTATAACGGCCACTGCCATCACGAATTATCTTCGCAACTGAGCTGTCTTTATTATCGTGGACAACATCTTCACATGAAGATTTCAAAGAGCTCTGGTGCCCGTTATCATCAGAAGGTTCTACACAAGAGACACAGGGCTCTAGCACAGAGTCTTTCCTTTCTCGCATTGTCTTCAAGATTAGTGTTTTGAGGAAATGTATCACTTGCACAGCATACTTCAATGCAATCAAAGCATCTGCCATCTGAAAAACGATGAAGTCAAAATCTGTCAATCGCTGCTGAAAACATCGATTAACATGACGTGCATTACTCTAAAATAATGGTCAAGAATCATATGTTGACAGAGGGTAACAATATCAGTAGACTCTAAGCAAACACACAGAATTGCAATACAACCAAATCAATCTAGACTAATGATCAAATTCAACTACAATTTCATCACATACGTAGTTGATTGATTTATACAAGAACATAGAAATCTAAACTAAAAGGAGATGAACAACACCAACACAAATGCAGCTCAACAACCACAACCCATCCAAATTATATTTTTTTTTCTTTATTTGATTCAATTGTAATAGTGTCAAGTGAAATTAAAGGTGAATACCAGTCCGATGAACTCGTTGCCAACATGTTGGGTTGCTTGAGGTGGCTTGACCATAAGCCCAGAAGTTTGCGGTGGCGCGAGGCTGAGGACGCTGGGAGGTGACAAACGGTGTGGAGAGGCAGGCGACGAAGGACAAGTAAGAGGCATGGCAGTGCGACTCGATCAGAGGCTTGCTACCGGTGGCACGAGGAGCAAAGCCGGGAGGTGCGACGCGGAAGCGTGACGGTGGAGGCCGAGGACGGCGTCGGAGCTTGGATCGGTGCGCCAAAAGAGCGCGACATCGGAGTTGGATGATGCCGATGGCGAGTAGGCGGCAATGTTGGGATCAAACTGCTGCTGTGTTTTTGTTCTTTCTTTTTTGGCGATCTACTGTCTTTCTGTTCTCTCGCTGCGGAGAGAGAGAGAGAGAGAGAGAGAGAGAGAGAGAGAGAGAAATGAGATCCAAAAAGGGAGAGGGTTTAAAACTTTTAGTGGTATTTGACGTAAACACTATGAGAAAAAATATTTTAGTCGACAAAAAAATTTCGTCAGTCTGTTAGACATTTTCGTCGGCTAAAGTAAAGTCGACGAACGTTCGTCGACTAAAGTGTCATCGGTAAAAGGTTGTCGGCCATACTTTAGCCGATGATAAAAACGGCATTCGTCGGTTAAAGTCCCTAAACCCTAAAGTCCATACTTTAACCGACAATAACATAAGTCATAGACATAAAGTTTAAACTTTAGCCGACGATAAAGTCATCGGCCAAACCTTCCCCTGTGGTCAAATTGGTTGACCCGAATTGGACTATAGTCGACGACTGGGAAAGACTGTCGTCGGCTATAATTTTTGACTATCTTCGGCTATAGTATGAAACTTGTCGGCGATAGTATGAAACTTGTCGGTTTATGTGAGGACTTTAGCCGACGACTTTGGCTAATGTCGTCAGCTAATGTTGCTGATTTCTGAAGAAGAAAAAAATCGAAGATTCTGGATTTCTATTCCCAGAACCTACAATTCCATAATTTATTTCCACAATAGCCAACAACATATAAAATAAAAATAAAACACATATTCACCAATAAACACAAATTAATGAAACTTAAGCGTATATTAATGAAACACATATTCACCAACATAAGACATAAACTAAGGGTTATCCAAATCTATGTTCTGAAAAACAAATGCAGCATTACTACCATCTTCTTGCAGATCCTCCCGCTGATGTGGAGCATCGAAAGGGAGCTGGACAGATAGAAATAGAGGTGGGGCTGGGAACTGAACTCCTTGCGCCTGAAGTTGTGCAGACCACGCCTGAAACCAAGAAGCCATCTGAGCCTGCTGGGCAGCCAAAGCACGGGTCTGAGTCTCCTGCTCCCTTCTCGCCTGCTCCATCCGTCTCTGAGTCTCTTCCATCTGTCTCTGAAGCTCCATCGCCTGCCTCTGAAGTTGCTTCTATATCTGAACAACCTTGGAAGATGCCGACTTGCGTGAGAAACCGAAAGTGTTCATCAAGACCTCATCGCCATGTTGGCCTAGACCCCTGCAGTAGTAATTTTTCCCTCGTGGAGGGAAAACGTGACCCATGATCCACCGTCACATCAGATTGATCAATCTGAGAAATGGCTTGGGGAGGTCATCATCCTGCATCTCAGGCCATTGCTCCCTCACAATCTGAGTCAACACCTTTTCAGTCTCTTCCCTCACTCTCGCCTAATTGACAAGGAAAACAAAATAACATATTAGCAAACATATATATAAAAAAGTTAGAGAAAATACATATATAAGTAATTATGTTAATTAAGTTATAAGGGCATATGACTTACAATATCTTCGGGAGACTGAGTATATGCTTTCTCGAACGTATACACATACGGGTTGATTTCAGGGTGTTGGATCGCCTCCTCCATATAACTCGTAAAGAGTCTAGAACCGGCTGCGGCATGATGGTTACTCGTGTTACTCGTATTTTTTTCCCGGTTCGCTGCGTTTATTTTAGAAATGGCCTTGTTGAATAAATATATATTAAAAAAATATTAGGAATCTAATTTCGCCAAATATGATACAATTAAACACAAATATGATGTTGTATACCTCAAATTCTGGGTTGTTGAAGTGGACTTGAAGCCATTTCCACTCGTACTCCATATACATAAACTGGATCGGGATACCCGAATGCTGGTTGTCGTGCTTCTGCCAGTGCTTACGGAGCTCATTTTTTCCACTCCTTGTACCTATATATGCAACAAAAATGTTAGAAAGTGACAATACATGATCAACAAAATATAACTCAATATATAAAAAAATTACTCCCACCACCTTTTTCCTTGCACGTCATTTGTCTATGTGCATTAAGCTGCTCTGGAACATTGAACCACACCTAAAATGTACTCATTTATGGTAATAAATAAATATATATATATATATATTAAGACATAATTAATAAGGGTAGACATACATAATGAATATCTACTAACTCACCGACATAGCATTGTTCACCATGTCCTTCACACACTGTGGCACAAACGACCACTGTGGGGCACGGACGACCATTGTGGGGCTCTCCCCACAGAACAGGGACTCTGTCCCGTATGATACTTCCTACTTGACCGGAGTACTTACGCGTCTTATCCCCCAACTTCACTGATTCATCCGTCCCGATCTCTATGTCCACCGGCCCGTTGGTCTTGATAGTCTTGCCGGTGACGGGGCCTCTAATATTTTTTTTTTGTTGTCTCTGGCGTCTGTCACATAAGACAAAGTAAAAGGATTAAAACATAAGGCCCCAATTTAATATAAAAATTATTAATAAGTTATAAATTAAATAACCAAGGTATTTAATATTTACCCAATTTTGACGTCGAAGCATTTGTTACCCTCGCACTATAAATAGGTTTATCAAACGGCACATAGACATATGCTTGTTGCGGGGTAATGTAAATGAGTTTTCTTAGAAAAGGCACTCCCTGCACATATATCGACAACAAGTGTGACAGGTACACTCGAGGGCATGAAGAGGTGAGGTGACATCATTGCTACCCCCGACGATGAGCTACCTGAAGCACCAACCAGAGAGGTAGAAGGAGCTGAAGCCAGAGAGGGAGAAGGTGCTATCCGGTTAATGGGAGGCATACAGACACACGAAGGACCCGGAGCTGGCCAGTGAAGGCATGGGGGAGCCATCTTCCCTGAAAAGTAGCCTTGTGGTATGCGTTGGCGGGCTACCACTACCAACATAACAGCTTTAGGCAACGATTTAAAATCGTTGCCTATAGTTTAAAAATCGTTGCCTATAAGTATAGGCAACAAAAATTCGTTGCCTATACCGTCGTTGCCTTTTCATCGTTGACTATACTATAGGCAACGATTTTTAAACCGATTCGTTGCCTATAGTTCGGGGTTTAGGGGTTAGGGTTTTGTACTATAGGCAACGACTAGAGTGAATCGTTGCCTATAGTTTCACTATAGGCAACGACTTCTTCGTTGCCTAAACGCTAAACCAACAGGTCAACTTTGACCAACTTTGAAACTATAGGCAACGACTTCGTTGCGTATACTGAAGAATTCCGTTGCCTATAGTCAAGAACATCGTTGCCTATAGTTGAATTGTTGTATTTCTGGCAAACTATAGGCAACGAAATGGATCAATTTCGTTGCCTATAGTTTGATATTTTTTTTGGTGGCAAACTATAGGCAACGAAATTGGTCCAATTTCGTTGCCTATAGTTTGAAATTTTTTTTGGTGGCAAACTATAAGCAACGAATTGGTCCAATTTCGTTGCCTATAGTTTGAAATTTTTTTTGGTGGCAAACTATAGGCAACGAAATTGGTCCATTTCGTTGCCTATAGTTTGTGTTATTTTAAAAAAAATACTTGATTCTGGATTGGGCCCAATTCCAGAATCTGCAACATTTACATTTCAAACCACAAAAGCGTACACATTCCAACCTAAATCAAAAACTAGCTATGTGTTACTGATCAAAGTTAACACAATTGAGGAAGTCCTCGTGTGAACCCTCCTGCTGGTCGTCACCCCTGTAAAACTGATGCTGCAGCGGCGGCTCGGCGTCCCCAAAAAACTGATGCTGCTGCGGCGGCTCGGCGTCCCCAAAAAACTGATGCTGCTGCGGCGGCTGCTGGTGGTCCCCATATAACGGCGGCTGCTGGTGACCCCCAAAATACTGCGGCTGTGCTGTAGGTGTGAACAGATTTGGCTGAGTCTGTGGGTGCGGCTGCGAAGCCCCCCGAGGTTGCTGAGATTGAAAGAATGCCCACATTTGGTCGTGCTGCTCCTTCTCACGGGCTCTTTCCTGCTCCATGGCTTCCCTGGCACGCCTCATCTCCTCCAACTCCTCCTGCTGCCTCCGAATCTGCTCCTCCTGCCTCCGAATCTGCTCTTGTTGGCCGGACGACCTAGAACTGCTGGACCCGCTGGAGAATTCTGGAGTCATCTTCAAGACTCCATTTCCTCTGTAACCCATCCCCTTGGCCCAAAACTTGTTCTTTCCAACGGGAAGCGCATCTGACACGCACCTCGCCGCATTAATGGGCGTCATGTGGTCAACCTGAGATGCATACTGGGTCACCTCCTCCTCCATGCACCCCTGATGCAGCTCTCGAGCTACTTTAGCACGCACCTTCGGGATCGACTCAACCAATCTCTCCTAATAGACAATGCAAAATCGGTGACGCATTAATAATTGAGTAAAATACAAGAATTAATTAAACATGAGATGTATCAAATATGGACAAATATTTATTAGATACTTACAACATATTCAGGGTTGTTCGGATACCCATGTCGGATGGAATACACGAGAGGATCGGTCTCTGGTTCCAACCTTGCCCCACTACGAGTCCATCTCTCATACGTTCGGGAACCGCAATGATGTGGGTTCACGTTCTGCGCTCGGTTTTTAGCATTTTGTTTCGAAATGTGCTTGTGACCATAAGAAAATGTGCACAATTATTAGCCAATTATATATATAGCATAAATTAGAGAATATTCTCGCAACATTAATTTTTTTGATTAAAATCCAACCCATTTAATTTACCTACACAATATATTAGAGATTTACCTACATATTAAATTAATAACATAGATAGAGATTTACCTACTACCTCTTGCGTATATAAAATAATATATCATAAAATGTACGTAAATTAATAATAATAATATTAGTTTAGATTTAGGTACGCAAATCAATTCATGTGCATACCACAAGTTTGGGATGCTTCCAGTGGGCTATAAGCCAGTTCCACTCGTACTCCCGGTATCTGAACTCACTTGGAGTGCCATTTCGGCCTTTATCTATGTTCTCCTCCCAGAACGTCTTCAAGTGGGACTTCCACTCTCGATACCTATATTGATGCAACAAAAATATCATATAACCAACACTTTATATTCACAAATCTAACGTATTCAGGATACTTAGCCTTATATAAATCCAAAATCACATCACCTAGACGCGAGCTTTCGTTCACACCACCCCCCGGGCTGCTTCAGCCGATCGTCAATAATAAACCATTGCTGCAATACACGTATACATAATTAGCCTCATAAATATGTATGTTTGGTGGCTTATAATAATAAGAATGCCCATATTTTTATGACAAATTAATGTAAATTTAACTCACCGACAGTGCATTATGCACTCGGGCCTTCACTTGAGCATCAACTGAACCCCACGAGTCCCACAACATCGGGACGAAATCACGTATGACAAATCCTGCTTGGCTAGCATACATCCCTTTGTCAGAATACTCGATAGTCGAGCCATCGTCCTCATAATCAATATGAGCCCGATTGTCATCAACTCGATCTTCAATACCCTTCCCGGTTGTGGTACCTCTGCTCGCTTTAGCTTTAGGGTTGACGACGGTGCCTAAGACACGGTACAAAAGAAGGAAATTAAGAAATAGAACCTAATTTAATGTACTGTATCTACTAAAAGAACATAAACTTACCATTCTCGTAAGTGAGCTGGCCCTTAACCCTCACACTCAACAGAGGTTGAGAGAACGGCTCATATGTGTATGCTTCCTCAGGCGTCGTGAACGGGTCCTCATCATATATGGCCACGTTGTTAGGGTCGAGCTGAGGTATCTTCGGAATAACCGTAGGGAAGAACAAGTCCCTAGGCGGGCATAAGTGCACAGAATCCGTGCGGGATGCACTGCCGGATGGCCCAGATGATCCGGAATTAGGGTGTGGCGTCGCCGGATTGGGAGGAAGAGGTGGCATACGCGGTGGGTCCTGCTGGTTTGGCCATAGTACCCTCGTACTATTTGGGCGTTCGCTGCTGACTGAGTGACGACCGGATTCCGTGGTGGAGTTTCGGCTGCTGTTGCGGGAGGGTCGTTTATGAGACACCGAGTGACGTGGACCTTGGGGATCCTGGGATGCTGTATATAGTTGGAGGTGACGATTGGAATGTACATAGACGGTCTCAAGACTGTCCGGTACGGTGCTTCCAGCACTCTGACCAACGGACCTAGACCCACTCCTGGGTCCTTGAGGGTTCAACCCGGAGGACATTTGAGGTGTCGCTCCTTGAGGTGACGAGGAGGAAGCTCCTTTCTGTTTCCCACTTTTCCCGGGAATCAATCTTTTGAACACCGACATTTTTATTAATGTCTGCAACAAAATAACATAATGAATAGCTTACAATTGAGGCAACACTAACCTAAATTTAAATTTTGTCTAACTAAAATGAACAACCCAAACTAAAATCACACTTATTCCCAATTCTAATTACCTAAACTAAATAACCAAACTAAAATCACACTTATATTCCCAATTCACCTTACATAAACTAAATAACCAAATTAAATCCTCTAATCCACAATATAATCCCAACCTAATTAAATCAACAATCCAACATAGTTCATCATCCTTACCAAAATCAAACCAAAATCAAACCTAAATAAAACCTAAATTCAACAATACAAACTAAATAACAACACAAATCCAACTAAAATCAACCTAACCTAAATCCAACACAACCTAACATAAATCACAAGACAAATCCAACACAAATCCAACTAAAATCAACCTAAATCACGTTGTTTATATATTCAAGTAAGGAGAATCATGAGAGAATGCGAACCTATATTTGGGAGAGGGCAGAATATATACTCAAGCGAGAGTAATAGGTGCGGCGGCGGTCGTTGCGGCGAGGGCGAGGGCAGAAATCTGGTCGCGACTGGGTCATTTATTCAACCTATTATAGGCAACGAATGGGAGAATCGTTGCCTATACTTTAGGCAACGAGGAGGACTTTAGGCAACGATACCAATACTTTAGGCAACGATTTGTGTCGTTGCCTATACTTTAGGCAACGAGGAGGACTTTAGGCAACGATACCAATACTTTAGGCAACGATTTGTGTCGTTGCCTATATTATAGGCAACGAAATCCATATTAAAGGCAACGAAATTTTCCTTGCCTATACTATAGGCAACGACACAAATATCAAAGGCAACGAAATCAATGTTAAAGGCAACGAAAATTTCGTTGCCTATACTATAGGCAACGAAATTTTCGTGTCCTATAGTATAGGCAACGAATTCATTATTAAAGGCAACGAACTTCAATTTATAAGCAACGAAATTCATAAAGTCTACATAGCCATTCAAGTTCACAGGATGAACCAGGGTGAACCAAGCTGAACCAGGGTGAACCAATTCAAGGTGAACCAGGGTGAACCAATTCAAGGTGAACCAGGGTGAACTAAGCTCGAAGACTATACTCAATTACATCTCTAACTAAGGCTGATAATCAGAATCAGAATCATCGCTAGAGTCTGACGCAGTTTGATAGTTGAAGTCTGGTAATAGGTGTCGCTCCTCGTCCTCGTCACTCGAGTCTTCATCAAAGTCATTTGGATTAACATTTAGAAGTGCTGCTCCAGACTTTTGAACCACAATACCAGGTCGAACATTATTAAGGCGAATTGTATCGGATTCCGGAATGTCAATTCCATTTCCCTCTTGGTATGCTGCAACTTCTTCGTCATCTTCATTCTCACCAAGTGTGGCAGCACTGTACACATTCCTAGCTTGCACATGGTTTACTACTTTCCACGGGGGTCTGTTCATAAGATCGTCAAGGTAAAACACTTGTTTGACCGATGTGGCAAGAACGAAAGGATCCTCCTCATACCAGCTTGTGGCAGTATTCACGGAAATGTATCCATACTGATCGATGCGAACGTTCTCCGGACGAGTATCAAACCATCTGCACTTAAACAAGTAAACTTTCATGCGCTCACCATACATGAGTTCAACCACTGAATGGAGTACACCGTAGTAGTCAGGGTCGTTATCCCCACCATGCACCATTACCCCACAATTCTGTGTCTTCACCCTGTTGTCTCTTTCTTGACACATAAATTTCACGTCATTGACCCTACACATCGCGTAAACTTTTGATGATATAGGTTTCATAGCCAAGAGCCTCAATGCGTGTGACCATTGTGGGTAACCATCATCTTCTACATAGTTCATCTGAAACAAATAACCGTCAACATTAGATACAACATTTCATATAAATAACCGTCACAATTTGCTTTTACACGTCATATATATTATGACTAAATGAATATATACTCACCCATGTGCCAAAAAAATTTGCAAAGGTCCGGTTGTGGTACGCAACATCCCCGCGAACCTGTGGACTTCCAAGGTGTGTGTCTTTCCAATATTTAACTTCTTGACAATTAATGAGTACACACCAGTGTGCAATGTCTAACTTATATGGTGTCAACTCCCACTCCCCGTGCAACCTACTCTGTGGGTAAACATCATTAGAGACTACAGAAAGGTTGAACTGGGGTTCATCTACCGACATATTCGAATGTGGGTCCTCAAGCGCTCCCAAATACAGTTTGACGTACGTTACGCACTCGTGCGCAAGATATGCTTCGGCGATACACCCTTCAGGTGCAGATGTATTATGTACATACCCTTTGTAGTCTCCCAGTTGTCTACAAAGATGAAAACAGCTTGTTATTATTGTTGTACGTAGAACAAGAATAAATTAATATATAAAGACTTAATTAGCAAACATCATACAAATGCAAGGTATATACCTCTCCATTGGATACATCCAAGTGTAGTGAACGGGACCGGTGAGCATCAATTGCTCGGGAAGATGCATCATCAAGTGAGGCATGATGTCGAAGAAATTTGGGGGGGAAATCCTCTCCAACTTGCACATGATAAAAATGATGTCCTTTCGCATTTCTTCGAGGTCTGACATTTTCACTTCTCTGGTGCATAACTTTTGAAAGAACCTTGACAGCGCCACTAACGGCTCTACCACCTCATCATCAAAGTACCCTCGAATCATAATAGGGAAGAGGCGTTGAAGTAGTACATGGCAGTCATGACTCTTTAATCCATAAATCTTATTGTCCCTGTAGTTAACACACCGACTTATATTTCCAGCAAACCCATAAGGATACTGGACGTTAGCCATCCACACAAAAATTTCATGCTTCTCGTCACGCGTGACCGTGTAAGGAGCTTGGGGCATCTTTCTCCCCTTCTTTTTCAACCACAGATGTTCCCGCAGTTTCATTTTTTCCAAATCAACGCGAGCTTTAGGGCCATCTTTGGTTTTACCTTGCCAATTTAGAACGGTGCCCACCACACTTTCACACACATTCTTCTCTATGTGCATGACATCTAGATAGTTCCTGATAGGCAACATCCGCCAGTACGGGAGTTCCCAGAAGATGCTCTTGTGGGTCCAGAACTTATACATGTCGGGTATCTTCGGTATAGTCGCAACAACCTCAGGATGATTGCTCAATGGCCCAAAATTATACTCATTCAGGACTTCTAAGATTTCATCTCCAGTCCATCCCATGGGTTGCAGACCTTCTTCTACAGTGCCATCAAAAGCCTGGGCGTCCTGGCGAAATGGGTGATGTCGTGGAAGCCAACATCGGTGACGCATATGGACAATCTTCGAGCAATGAGCTTGTCCAAACATGGCAGTCATGCACTCTGGACAGGCCCTGTACCCCTTGGTTGGGTTTCCCGACAACATCCCTCGACCTGGAAAATCACTGATTGTGCCCACAAGCATAGCACGCATTCGGAACATCTCATTTTTAAACCTGTCGTAAGTGGGATGACCAACTGTACTCAATTGCTGAAGCTCCATAATCAATGGCCTCATGTACACATCCAGACACTTTCCTGGATAACCCGGCCCTGGAATCAACAGAGTCAGCATATTATATTCTTTCTTCATGCACATCCACGGAGGAAGGTTGTACGGTACCAATATAACGGGCCATATGCTGTACTTCTGACTCATGTTGCCGAAGGGGTTGAATCCGTCAGTCGATAGCCCCAGCCAAACATTTCGGACTTCAGCTGCAAAATCAGAAAACACATTCACCAGGTGCTTCCAAGCCTGACCATCAGCAGGGTGTCTAAGGACATCATCGTCAGGCGAAGTCCTCTCAGCCCACCATCTCATAGCTTTCGCCGTGAATGCACACATGAACAACCTTTCCAGCCTATCAATAAGTGGGAAATACCGAAGTATCTTCACTGCTTTCTTGTTTCCTGCAGGAGTGTACTTCCACCTTTCCGTACCACACACCGGACAGTAATCAAGCTTTGATAGATCTTTCCCGTCATCGTCTACACCCCAAAAGAGAACGCAATCATACATGCATGCGTGAATCTTGGTGTAGGAAAGTCCAAGATCTTTGAGGACATGTCGTATCTTACGATGAGTGGGGGGAAGACGATGACCGGGGGACAGCAGATCACCAGTCAACTGAAGCCACCTATCGACCGCTGCCACGGTGCTCTTGGTCTCCACTTTTAGCTGCATCACTGCCATCACACTTTCAAGGACTGTCTTAGGACATCCGTGGTACAACGGAGTTTGATGCATCTGAATCAGGTTGTGGTACTTGTCCATACCACGTGTGTTGACATAAACTCTAGGTAATGGCTGGACTGGCTCAATGTGAGGGAAATTCTCAACTTCTGGAGGAACATATACGGGTGCTTGAGAATCATGAAATACACCGCTCTCATGAGGAAACATATCGTCGATGAACCTCCTGGTGGGATCATAATTGGATGAACTCGCAGTATCAGCAAATTGTCCATGATCATGCGGATCGGCTGCTGTTGCTTCACCGTGATAAATCCAACGAGTGTACTTATTCCAAAATCCGTTTCTATGAAGGTGTCGCTCAACTGTAGCAATGGGACAACAATTGCCGCGACACCGACATTGTTTACATGGACAATAATGCACTGGCAACTCTCCACAATTAGCCGCCACAAATTCCAGAAATCTCCTAATTCCCTGCCCATATCTTGCATCAGTTCTATCCAGCCTCATCCAACTCTTGTCCATCCTGAAATGCACTGGCGATTCCAGAACGTTTCAGATTTTTCCACCGATTTTGATTTGAATGGAGGAGCTGCTGGCTAAATCTGATATAATAATAATTATAGGCAACGAATTACTATTTCGTTGCCTATATTGTTTTTCGTTGCCTATTAAACTATAGGCAACGAAAAACCATACTTTAGGCAACGATTTGCATAGGCAACGATTTTTTTCGTTGCCTATAAACCAAACATTAGGCAACGATTTCACTTCAATAGGCAACGAACTCGTTGCCTATAGTATAGGGTTTAGGCAACGATTTTTTTCGTTGCCTATAAATAAAACATTAGGCAACGATTTCACTTCAATAGGCAACGAACTCGTTGCCTATAGTATAGGGTTTAGGGTTTAGGCAACGATTTTCTTCGTTGCCTATAAATCAAACATTAGGCAACGATTTTTCATCAACAGGCAACGAGTTCGTTGCTTATAGTATACTATAGGCAACGAAAACCCTTGTCGTTGCCTATAGTATACTATAGGCAACGAATTTACCACCTCGTTGCGCGTTGTTTTCAAATTCGTTGCCTAAAGTGTTTATGTTGGTAGTGTACATCCTACTACGGCATCTGATGAAGTAGTTGCTGACATTGAGAGTTCATAGGGCCTTGAAAGGTGGCGTGCGGGTTGTTGTTGATAGAGGTGGACTTGGAACTATCATCGCTAGACTATTTTCCCTTAGATCCCTACTTTTTGCCGAAGAAATTCATGATGCCTACAATAAAAACCAACCATAAATCATACAACTATATATAATCTACAATTATCATTCTTACTTAACCATACGAGAACAATACCACCATATAATCTGCAATTACCCTAATCAACATATAACCAACAATTATCATAATTAAAAAAAAATTGTTACCAAAAAAAGTTGTTACAATAATCAACAAACCAAATCATATCCTTACTGTCAAACCAAACCAATCCTTACTGTCAAAACATATCACCATCAATTATGCAAATCCTTGCTGTCAAAACAAACCAAATCCTTATGTAATTGAACCCAAATAAGTCACACAACCCTATATATGCAATTTCATCCGAAAATATTGTATCACCAACAATTACCGAATTTAATTAATCACAATCAATCCAATTTTATGCACATCATCGATGCCAGATGAGAGAGAGAGAGAGAGAGAGAGAGAGAGCGAGTCTGAAATTTGCAGAGGAGAGAGAGGCGGCAGTCGGGCTGGGTTGGGCGTTCGGCAGTGGGCTAGGCATTCGGCGAACGGCGGCGGACGAACCAGAGAGGGTGCGGGTTGTTGTTGATAGAGGCAGACTTGGAACTATCATCGCTAGACTATTTTCCCTTAGATCCCTACTTTTTGCCGAAAAAATTCATGATGCCTACAATAAAAACCAACCATAAATCATACAAATATATATAATCTACAATTATCATTCTTACTTAATTAACCATACGAGAACAATACCACCATATAATCTACAATTACCATAATCAACATATAACCAACAATTATCATAATTAAAAAAAATTGTTACCAAAAAAAGTTGTTACAATAATCAACAAACCAAACTATATCCTTACTGTCAAAACAAACCAAATCCTTACTGTCAAAACATATCACCATCAATTATGCAAATCCTTGCTGTCAAAACAAACCAAATCCTTATGTAATTGAACCCAAATATGTCACACAACCCTATATATGCAATTTCATCCAAAAATATTGTATCACCAACAATTACTGAAATCAATTAATCACAATCAATCCAATTTTATGCACATCATCAATGCCTGATGAGAGAGAGAGAGAGAGAGAGAGAGAGAGAGAGCCTGAAATTTGTAGAGGAGAGAGAGGCGGCAGTCGGGCTGGGTTGGGCGTTCGGCGGTGGGCTAGGCATTCCGCGAACGGTGGTGGACGAACCAGAGAGGGTTTTTTTTCGGAGAGAAGGGGCAGTTTGGACAGTTCTGGGTTTAAATCGCGATAACTATAGCCGACAACTTAAAAAGGTCATCGGGTATAGTATAGCCGACGACCTTGCTATTTAATATCGTTGGCTATATTATAGTAACTATACCCGACGATTTTTTTTCGACTAAAGTCGACGACTTTTTTTCCCCCATCGAGTAAATACTTTAGTCGACGAGTAAACACTTTAGCCGATGAAAACTTTTTTTCGTCGGCTAAAGTATAGTATAGCCGACGAAAAAAAAAATTGTTGGATTATTTTTTTACTTTCGTCGGATATAGTGTTTGTTCTGGTAGTAAAATACGTTAAACGTGATGAGTTATTGTATATGAGAACAATATTTTAGATTTTTTTAAAAACTGAAAAGATTTTGGATTTTTTGCAGAACAGACCCGTAAAAGGAGTCTTTTAGCATTAACCCTAATTTTTTACTTAATTGTTTATTAATGGAGATTTTGATTAAATACACAAATATAGCCTATAAACTCTTGGGGCTCGAGTCCCAGGCCTATAAGAGAGTTATAGCCAGCCGGCCTTGAAGAGAGCCAGAGCCAGGAGGACTACTACAATTGATTTGAGATTCATGCAGACATGCAGGTAAAATTATATATAGAATTGATATAAACAATTTAACAATCTCGATTTCAAATTAAACCAATACGCTACTAGCTAGCTAGCTACCTAGCTTAATCTACGTAACTCTAAATGAACAAATTGATAAGATCATAAGATCTTCTAGCTCTACCATACAGATTACATTTATTCGTTGATATTAAAAATCTTTTGTCCTGGTGAAAGTATTCTCTTGGGATCAAATAGTTCTTTCCTCTTCTGGAAAGTTTTCCATTTCGATCCAAAATGGCTCATCCAACCTTGCTGTGTTTTGTAGTCTGGAAGATACTGCTTAACATCAATACCAGCTCTATCACAGAAATCTAATATCTCTTTGGTTTGCTCATCAAATGCTTCCCATTCATTGAACCCGCTTGCATGCAGAAACCCTACGGTATAGAACACATCTTCTTCTGGTACAACCGCGGACATCCTCTCATCCCATCTGCAGTGCATAATAGTTTATTATCAGTTATTTTTATTCGTAATTTGTTTTCTTCTTTATTATTGGTCAAAAAGACGATTTATCTTACTTGCTCTTATTCATTGGGTAAACGAGGACAGATCCTGTGGTAATATTGTTCTTGAGAACAATGTCCTTGAACACACCTAGATCAAAATCCGAGATGCGGCTCTTTGGAACGAACATATTAAGCCATGGATGAGGAACATCCCAGAGCCCTTGTGACTGAAGCTTTAGCTCTCCCGTTCGAACTCGGTTAAGAAATTCGACATAGGAGACATCATTTTCAAACATAAATCCCGGAAGATAGCTCAACCCTTTCAAAATACTTTGAAGTTCCTGATGGAAATAACAAAAATGTATTAGCCTTTAGTACGTGTTAAGAGAGTTAAAATTTGACAAAATTACTATGAGGCATATATAATCTATGTACGTTTACCTTATCGACGGCCAATTCGGTGTGATGGTCATAATATTTGGCAACTTCTAGGCAGTACATGATGCCATTTTTAGTTACTTGGGAGATAATTCTTTCGTGAGAGGCGTGAGGGAAAAATGAGGAAGCTCGCCAATTATCCGGGGGACCTTGGTTAATTAGAAGGGAGCCTTCCAAATAATCAAGGGCATTGCTTTGTTGTCTCCCATTGATTGAGATTAATCGTTCTTGGTCTTTGGAGAACGCAGAGAAGTCACTGTAAAGCATTCGCACCCACTTTACCTACACATAATCAAAATATATTCACCAAAATTAGTGGAAAGGGACACATAATAAAACTTTAATCTATCGTTTGTTAATGATGTTGTTTTTATGTTAGGACAAGCACCCTTAAGTTTCGAGGACCAAATTATGAAGGGGGTCGTTCATGGGGTCCGACCCAAGAATTCAAAAGAAGAAAAGTCGGGAACAAATAAAAATGGTGATGGCTATGAAATATTTCACGTTTAAGTGGCATGGATATAGCAAACAGATTTTTCTTTTATTTTTTTTGAAGAGGAGTTGGTTTTAAATTGGGTTGTGGATTTGAAGTTTGAACATACCAAACTTTTGTCAAGGTCTTAGTTTGCTTAATATAATCGATCAGAAAGACCAAGGTCCAAGTCAATTTATATGCCTGCGCGGAGTATATATATATTAAACCCTATAAATATGCGTACCATTTTTGGTGCTGGTTCTAGGGCTATTCTGGCTCTGGATATGATCCCAAATTGTCCCAAACCTCCAAGGACAGCGTAGAAAAGCTCCGCGTTGTTGTTTGGGGAGCAAGTCACAAAATCCCCTTCTCCTATGAAGATTGAACACAAAACCCTAATTAGTTACAACAAAGTATAAAGAAACGTACAGATCTCGAAAACAAAAGACTTTCTTTAAATCAAAGTTCCAAACTTTTTAATGAAGATTTTATACACGCCCTTGATTAAGAGCATGTGCAACGGTGCAGCTGCTCTTGCTGCTCCTCCCCTTTGCTCGAGCAGAAGAGTGAACAAAAATTGTTCGTGTAGCTGCTTTTCAACTCGATCAACGAGCAGTCGCCGCTACGGTCCCACCAAATTTCTGTTGCTCGTGCTGTTTCTTCCTAGTAGTTTAGTAGTGTGATTATGATCATGAGATAGGGGTGTTAATAATCAATAATCCCCCTAACCCGTGGGCTCCAGAGGAAACCAAAGCTCGCAAATTAAACTACTTGTTTTATTTATGTTTGGCAACAACTATTTTGTATCTCTAGTTCTCTACTAAACAATGTTGTCATCGATCACACTGATCCCCAAATCAGACAAATATTATTTCTAAGAATTATTACGCACACTAATTTGTTACTACTCGAATGTGAACTGAGAGGTAGCTAGCTCGATCAAGCTGGATCATATATACGTACCGGTGACAACATCCATTTCGTAGACATTGCTGATCTGAGGACCGAACCGAAACGCCTGTCCGCCGATTCCGGCGTTCGACAACGTCCCTCCGACGGTCAAGTACAAGTAGTCGGTCCATGCCACCGGCGACAGTCCGTGTACTAGTGTCGCATGCAGAACATCCACCCAGAGCTGCTCGCCACCAACATCGGCGTAGTAAAACGTCAGGTCGTCGTCGTCGTCGTTGTTAGTGTTCGTGGAAAAGACTTGGATTCCCGAGCCGTGTTGGCGTCGGTGGTTACGCAACGAGGACATTTCCACGACGACACCGTTGCGAGCCATGGCCTGTCCACGTGTCGAGTGGCCCTGGCCTTTGGCGGCCACGCCGAAGGGGACGGTGACATTGTTGGCGAACTTGATGAGGGATGTAATGTCGGTTATGGAAGTTGGATAAAGAACGGCCGCGGGATATTCGGAGTGGATATGGCCGTAATCTGTGGAAGCTAATCGAATGGCTTCGGGATCGTCTCGTAGTTTGTATCCTACGGCGGAGGAGGTGAGGAAGCTTATGATGAAAAGAGCTATGAGGTATGTTTGGATCAATATAATTGAGTTTTCAGCCATCGAAAATGAGAGAGAGAGAGAGAGAGAGAGAGAGAGAGAGAGAGAGAGAGAGAGAGAGAGAGAGAGAGAGAGAGGGAGAGGGAGGGCAGATAAGGTGTGTTGGAGATAGAAGAGTTGTGGAAGAGGGGGTATATATAGTGGTATAGGGAAATGAAGCTGCATGAGAACGTGGGTGAAAATCTTTGGTGTGGCAGGGGAATGAAATCTTTGGCGTTTGCGACTGTTGTAATAGTGTCAGTAATGTGTGTGAACGACGTCGTAAGAGAACGAGCTAGGGTGAAAATCTTTTGTGGCAGATAATGAAATCTTGGGCGTTTGAAAAGAGTGTGGCGAACGACGTCGTAAGCCGCGCTCGACACTTACTGGTTCTCAAAGATGCGCAAATGACGAGACTTGGATTCCATCATTTATTCATTTCCAATTTCTAATTTCTTTCTTTTTTCTCTGTGATGCCAACGTCATGAATAACTCTCGTACAATCTTTGCAAAATTTGTCATGCGTTTTTCAAAGTATATGAATCACAAAGCATGCATGTGATTCTCTTTTCTTAAACAAGAAAACACCACAACATGTGATCGATCATCACGAAGATATATATTGAGCAAACTACAAAAAATTTACCATAATTAACTCTATCAATATAGTGATCGAGTCATTGTTTATTTGGACACATTCAACTTATTTGAACGTTACGGTAAGAATAACATGGCCGTGCGCAAGGATAGATCAAGAAGATTAACCAGTTTGATTTGTGGAGCTTAAATTTAACTTGGGTCGTTGAATGATGATCCTCTAGGTCAAGACGCGTCAAGTTTGGTCAATGTGCAATATTTGTGTCTTAATTGTTATTGTCTTTGTTTATTAAGTTTTTTTTAAGGATGGATGGAGGGTGTGTGCATGGTCGAAATTTGGTAATCATGAAAAGGATCTTGCAGATACGTTTGGATTTTGAGATTTGGGAATGAACTTTGTAAAAACAAAAGAAATGTGAGAGACATATGGTGGAGATTGTTCTCAATCAAAGATTTGTTGTGTGTATCTAGAACTACAAGTCATGGGTTAAAGTCACTGGGGATATAATTACAAGCTCATGGTTTTCCATATGCATGTCAATTCGAATTTCCATTTTGTTCTGTTGCGTAAGTACATGTTCTTAGCAAATCAGAGAACAAAATGGAAAGCAAATCTCAAAACGATTCTACGAAGGTAGGTTCAGTTTTGCCAACCGCATGCATATTTATGAAGGTCAAAAAGTACATACTTATAATCGCTCAAGATTACCCAGGATTTGTTTCACATTCTTAGCTAGATAGTGCGTGCAGGGTCTACAAAACTCTGCGCCACAAGATGTATATGCAAGCGAATACCTTTTAATTTGATACGTTTCATTGAACTATTTCCATGTATAAGAACACAAGGAATGAGCATGCAGATTGAATCACTTGCGTAAATTGAAAATAATTTGGTCTCACTGCATGTGCAATCCAGATACAAATTGACCCAATTTATGGAGTTGATAGTTGATCTCCAAAAATAACATTTATATTTCTGTTAAATTCTTTTGTAATAAATGTTTGGCTCAATTTTTCCAGCAGTTGGGTAATCACAAATTGTCTCTTTTGTATGCGTGCTTGGCATGCCGCTGTGAAGGGCCGAATGTTGATTTGCATTGTGTCGCCGAACTTGCTTCTATACAAGCAATTGAAGCGAGGAGAGCACCAACCTCTCTTGATGGGTTCTTTTTGCCCAGGTGACCTAGGAAATTTGCCTAACGGATTAAGACTTAAGTTCGTGTCTCACTGCAGAGCCACGAAAATTAATGCTCCATACACCCTGCCCGGTACAAAACAGTGCAATCTTCATGGAGAGTTGAGAACACTTGTTGTGACTTCGTCTCCCGTTGAAACATTCACGTCTTGTCTGGTGAAACCTCCTTTGATTGTAGTCGTCTGACAAGAGTACACTGCCAAATTTGTCACACCCTACCTGATGAAAACTCATATTTTGCTACTTTCGATTAACAAGATAGAATTATTGAATCCTTCACACTCTGTCTGGTGAGAATTCTAGATTCATCGTTGTCGGTTTCTCTCGCGAAGAGAGTTGAATTTGCTGAGGGCCAATTGTGTGTGTCTGTAGAAGTCTGCGATTGTAGAAGTGCCTTTCATCTGGCCATGAATTTTCTATTTATAGTAATTTCTCAAGCTTATCTCTTGTTGAAAAGAGTAAAGAAATCTAAATCCTTGAAGGATTTTGAATACCGGATTTGCTAGATTTCATATTTCCTTGCTCAACAAGGGATACAACGAGAGAATATGATTTTCTTCTCAAACTAGATTTATTAAGCAGGTCGCGGGAATTGGTCCAAACAAAATATTATTTTTGGTCCAAACATTGGCCCCCAGACCTCGAAATTAGACCCCCAACGACACAATTGAAGAGACCTTATTAATCCAGCAGAGAAACATCTTTGTCCAGAGCGAGGAAAGCTTTGTATTCGCTAAGGGCTTGATAGCAGACACGCTTGTGAGTCTCGCTAAGCAAGCTATTTTGGAGACGTCTGCATCCTTTGTGAAGACCACTAAGGTAATAGAGATTTGCTTCATTGCTGAGAATTATATAACATGTGAAACACGCTTAAATCAACTCAAGTGCAAGCCATGAATGTTGACAGCGTTGTTCCCGAGATTTCAGACTTGGGTAACAACCTCTTTGAAAGGGGGGAGCTCTTGTTGAAAAGGTCGGCGATATTGCCCAGTCAACGAGAAGCCCTCCAGCGACAAATGTGTCAACCTATACTACTGAGGTAATTATTTCGTCAGAGTATTCTCACTCATTAGAAGCTTTACTCTTGCTAATACTTTTCTGCTTAACACAGGTCCTTGAGACCCCAACCTCAGTGAGCAATCCTGCAACCGCTGTTGCTATGGTGACCGTTCAGAAAACCTTGCTTACTTCTCTTTATCCGCACATGGTGAGTTTCTCACATGATTTTTTTCAAACCACTGAGTGACCCCTGCATGTTACTTTTATGAATTTTTCTTCATAATTTCTCGTTGCAAGGTGAAGATTCTCCAACGGGTAACGATTCTACTCGATCCTTTGCTATACTCAAGGGACTTCTTGACCGAACCCTGATGCCCCCAGTCTGTTTTGCTGATCCATCCAAGTTTCTCTACCCCTAACGGAGAGGGTGCTAGAGGCAAGAAAGAGGTACAACAAGATCCTCTCCGTTGACTAAAGATAAAAAGAACCACTGATTGGTATCGAAACTTATACTAAACAAAAATTTGTAGTACAAAAAATTTGGCCATGGGCCGGTGTTGGTCATTAGATTATATGGTTGCCCCTAGTTTTTCTAGGTGAGCAAGCACAAAGACAAGCCTATGATGTAGGGTGTCTTCGAATATAGGAAAACTAAGTCCCTTGGTTGGGTGGATTGTCATACACCCAAACCGATATGTTGATAGAATTCCTTTGCCTATTGTAAGAGCGAGAAACCCGCTGCTTTTCAGCAAGCAATCTATCAAGAGTGGCTAACTTGGGCACAAACGATCTCGCTTCAACAATGTTCTCTTCAACAAGCTGTGACATCAGCATTACATGCTGCTTTTCTTGATACTGGTCACGTAAGGCAACATACTTCCCGTAGTCACTATAGGGCATGTCCCTAGTTTCCTCTAGAGTTTTGACGGTAAAAGTCATTGTAGCTTCAGGCATCATTCCAAACTTGTCATTTTCCTCTGAAAATGATAACCCATGGCAGACCGATGGGTTATGCGCAAGGAAAGGTAGTGTTTTCTACAACTAGGACGCACCTTCTTGTAAGGGTCCTTTGTTGTTACAGCGAGACATTAAAACCTCTGTCACACTAGATGTGCCAAAATGTTTGGCTCAATTTTTTCAGCAGAGATGTGGTTGGGTAATAACAAACTGTATCTTTTGTATGCGTGCTTAGCGTGCCACTGCCGAGAACAGAATGTTGATTTACGTTGTACTGTTGAACTTTCTTCTATACAAGCGAGGAGAGTACCAACCTCGCTCGATGGGTTCTTTTTGCCTAGGTGACCTAGAACTTCCGTCTAACGAATTAGGACTTGATTGTGTCTCGTTACAGAGAAACTGAAAATTGATGCTTTATACACCCTGTTCGGTATAAAGCAGAGCAATCTTCTTGGTGAGTTTTGAGAACACCGGTTGTGACTTCATCTCCCACCGGAACCTTCACGTCCTATCTGGTGAAACCTCCTTTGATCGCCGTCGTCTGACAAGAGTAAATTGCTGAATTTGTCACGCCATGTATGGTGAAAACTCATAGTTTGCTGTTGTCGATTGACAAGATAGAATTTTTGAATCCTTCACACTCTGTTTGGTGAGAATTCTAGATTCATCGTTGTCGGTTTTTCTCGCGAAGAGAGTTGAATTTGTTGAGAGTAAATTGTGTGTGACTGTAGAAGTCTGTGACTGTAGAAGCTAGTGTCTTTCATCTGGCCATGAACCCTCTATTTATAGTAATTGCTCAAACGTATCTCTTGTTGCAAAGAGTAAGAAATCTAAATCCTTAAAGGATTCTGAATACCGGATTCGCTAGATTTCATCTTTCCTTACTCAGAAAGGGATACAACTAGAGAAGTTAATTTTCTTCCCAAACTAGGCTTATTAAGCAGGCCGCAGGAATCTGTCCAAATAAACAAAGTGAAATTTTGGGTCCAAATAATAAAAATAGGGTGAGACTATTTCCACCCCATAAATATGTAAGTTCACCCTAAATTTGATATTTTACACTTAACTGTCTAATTTTACCCTCTGATCTAAATTTTAAAAAAAAAACTTAACGAAAATATATAAAAATTAACAAACTCGATCTATTATTGTTATTTACTCTTCTAAAAAATTATAATTTAACCGGCTGGACTAAAACTCCATTAAAATGGCATCCATAAATAAGTTCATTCATAAGTTGATTGTACTTGAATAAAGATACGTCTATTTGCAGGAATCTCTTCTTCATCGCATACAGATAAAGATTAGGATAAAAAAAACTGAACAACGAAAAGAAGAGGAAGTTGGTTAGTCTAGATTGGCTTGATAGTGAGGGCTCTCACGTAAACAATGATGTCTCATTATTTTTTTTAAAAGAAATTTAACTACTCTTAAAAAAAAGGTTAAAAATTGTTTGATGTTTATATAAATTTAGAGGTAAAATAGGTAATTTTAAATTTATATGGTGAATTTAAATATTTATGGGGTAGAAATAGTCTCACCCTAAAAATATTAATATTAGATGATTGAATTGCATCAAAGAAACTAATTATCAATTACAACAATAATGATTCGATCAGGTCATGTCTCAATCGAAATTGCACAATTCGGCTTAAGGTAAATAAATAAATAAAAATAATAATAATAAAACAGCACCACCGTACATGCCTTATCAACATTTAAGCAAGTTTGAAGCCTAATAGCCTATGATCGAGACGAGGTTCATAATTTATAATATACGAACATTATATCGATCAGTGTTAGTCTACTAAACAACTTTGGAGTGTTTTGCATGCATTGATACACTACTGGAGGAGGAAATCGGGGCGACGTAGAAAGGTGGTCGCCTCGTCTCAATTTTACGTCGCCTCGATTTCTTGTGACCAAAACTCCGTCGCCTCGTCTTGTCGCTTCAGATTCATCACGCCACCATTGGGGCGATGTAGATACAATCTACGTCGCTTAGTTTCATTTCACGTGACGTAAATAATGTTACGTCGCTTCAATTGAAGCGACGTAGATTGATAACGTCGCTTAAACTGAGGCGACGTAGATTGATAAATATACGTCGCTCAATTTTATTTTTTTTAATTTATTTTTCTTTTTTTAATCCAATTGAGGCGACGTACATTGATCAATACACGTCGCCTCAATTTATTTAATATTTATTTGATTTTATTTTTTAATAAATGAGGCGACGTACATTGATCAATATACGTCGCCTAAATTTATTTAATTTTTATTTTTTTTTATTTTTTAATAAATGAGGCGACGTAGATAGAACATTGTACGTCGCCTCATTTATTTCTAAATGAATAATAAATAAATATTAAATACGTTGAGGCGACGTACATTGATCAATGTACGTCGCCTAATTTATTAAAAAATTTAATTTTTTTTTATTTTTGTAATAAATGAGGCGACGTATATAGATCAATGTACGTCGCCTCAACGTATTTAGAAATAAATGAGGCGACGTACAATGTTCTATCTACGTCGCCTCATTTATTAAAAAATAAAAAAAAATAAAAATTAAATATTATTGTACCAAGTCACGACCTATCGCAATTTACAAACACAAAAACGCATTCAAATTGCAGATACGCATTCAACCAAAAAAACGCATTCAATCACAAATCAAAACGTTAAAAATTTATACAAATCAAGTTTACACAAATCAAGTTTATACAAATCCTATATACAGTTTACGAGCCGGGAGGTGGTGGAGGAGCTTGCGGTTGTTGATTCGCAGCCTGGAATGATCGCATCATGGCCTCCATTTCTTGCATCCTTTGGGCGATCGCACTCGCTTCCGCTATAGCCTTCTGCGCCACCTCGCTCGATCTGCGCGCCGCCTCTTTGGCTTCATCGATCTCCTTTTGCATTTGAATTTGGCGTTCCTGGTTTACCCGGGCCCCTCCTCTCGGTTTGGGGTCGCGTGTGAGAGCGCGCCCCACCCCTGTAACGTCGAACAAGAACAAATATTAGTAAACTATATCGTAAACCAAAATGAAGCAAAACGTAAATCGAGATATGCATCGACGGAATCGTTTTGGAGATTTATTACCTCTTATAGAGGTCCCGTGCCTTGAACCTACCTCTTCCTCTATGATATTTATTTGTGTATCAAGAGGAAGAGGGTGGGGTTGGGAAACCTCTTCGCCGTCAACTGGGCCCGCAGCACTATCTTGTTGCGACAAGACTTCATCGAGTCGACGCTTCACTGCCGCCTGCTCAATTAAAATAGATAAAATAAATAATATTACAATTTAGTAGACAACAATAATTGAAATAACGTAACGTGAACCTATTTGAGCTTACCACTTTCTCAGCCGCATTCCTCTCCGGCTGGTATACGTTAATCCACGTCTGGACGGCGGGCGCTGGATGACCCTCCTTCTCCAACACCTCGCTTCGGTACGAGAGGGCGAGGGATCCCGAATGGTGGTTGATCTGCTGCTCCTTGTTCTTGTTTCGGTTCCCTCGGTTCCGTTCGCACAATCGCTGCCACACACACACAAAAATCATTTTAAAATAAGAACAGATAAACATGCATATTGTTCGAACGTTTGACCAAAACTGTAGGTTCGTTTATGAAACTCACCAAGTAAGCAGGGTCTTCGAAGTGGGCTTTTAACCACGCCCATTGGTCTTCCCTCCCGAGAAACTCGGCCGGAGTCTCCTGGCTGACGTGGAGATAATGTTGATGGCAATCGTACTTCCAATCCTTATAGATTGTTTGCGCCGTCCTATCAATGAAGTTCCACATCTCCACATCAGTCGCCGGGATGTCGTAGTTCGTCTAGCACAACACATTTAAATTCCGTCATGTAAAAATTATATTTACATTTACTACAGGTATGTAAGTAAGCTCGGAGTCCAGCAAGTATACCTCAAGACTCCGGCCGACGATATCGCGATGCAAATCGCTAAGTCCCAAGAAGCTAGATGCAAGCATTGGAACTTTTCCGCGGATGATGCTACCGATGTCTCGGCACATCAGACTCCGCATTTCCCTCGTCGCCGGCCCCGCATGCCTCGTAGAGTAAGCGACTTGTAGTCGCCTATTGTTGTTCATCCGGACGAGGTACTCCGTCTTCGTCCCGACAACGACTCCGCGCTGTTCCGTCGTCGGGTATCCGGTTGCCATGTCGACCATGTCGGGGAGTTTGGTCTTCTTGCACCGGATGCTGAGGGCGGGAGGGTGCTGTGACGCCGTAGTGGCGTCGCTGCTGTCATCCGCTCCTTGCGGAATCGCATCCTCAAGTGGAGGGGCGGGCGTTAAAATGGGAGCTTCTGCAATCGACGGGGTCGCCGATTGTCCCGTGGGGCAACCAGACCCGGAAGCCCCATCTCGGCTGAATGCTCGCCACCCCGCCTCCGCCGCCTCCGCAGCTGCCGCCTCCGCAGCTGCCGCCGCTTCCGCTTCACGACGCTGCATCAACGCTTTCCTCCTCTTGTATGCAGTATCTCCGGGAGCCATTCTTTTATTACTAAACTGTTATTTTTAATTAGATGTTAAACTCGTTTGTACTTCTATAATGCTTATCATCACATATAAACATTCATGCTTATCATCACCCTTAATCCTAAATCCCAAGAATACTACAATCATTACGCATATGTTTTCATTTAACCAAACCCTTACGCATTCAATCATTACGCATATGTTTTCATTCAATCATTACGCATATGTTTTCATTATCACAAAACACATTCGAAATCATCATCATCACAAAACACAATACTTACGTGATGCTAGATTGAAAACACATTCGGAATCATTATCACAATACACATTCGGCACAGTATAAAACACAAAGCAATATAGCTTATCAACATACAAAACGCATATAGCAACTTCTACATACTCGTCATTTATCGCATATAGCTTATCAACTACACATGAACAGCAACTAGATATGGGATAAACTCTCTAAAATGATTATAGACATGAAAGCCTAAACATGAAAAGCAACTAAACATGAACATTCAGCAACTAAACAATCAAAATGATAGATGGACAGCAACTTCTACACATGGACAGCAACTACACATGGACACATTGATAGATTACACAGAATGTCGCACCTTACCTTCTCGATTGATAGACTCAGATCGTTTGCTTTAGCTACACGGACCCGGAATGCTTCTTCTTTCTGAAATCACAAGTATTGATAGATTAGTAATGATTTCGAGTTGTAATTGCTCTTTTACATTTATATCAAGTTTAGCCCATAGATTAAAAAGAAGAACACAAAGTTTCAAAATTAACAACGGGTAACTTCACTAGTTACACTCCCAAGTCCCACATTTTGACTTGGGAGTAGAAAATTTACTGCTTTGCATAAAACCCAAAATATTAATCAAGAAAACAAGTTCAAGTGATGCAATGCCAAAATCCGAACTGCATGCGGTGCACATATACAGTAAAATTAGCAATTAAGAGAGCAGAATAACATCTCCACACACAAACCACGGATTGCATTCACTCACATGTTTGAATTCAAACTAATGCCTTAAAATAAGCAAAACAATTGATGAATTCACAATCAAAAACTGAGGCTTGAAATCAACAATTGCGAAAATATCAGGGAAGGGATTCTTACCCAACAAGTGGCACTGCTTGTGAAGTAGACGAAGTATTGTGTTCAAGAAACTCGCAGGCTGTGATTACAATCGGCTCAGCAAACAAAACCTAACACCGAAAATCAACTTCGCGATGAGTAGTGAGGAACAATAAACTGACAAAGTATAAAACACATTCGGAATCATCATTATCACAATACACATTCGGCACAGTATACAAACACTACTCTACAAGATAGAAGTAAATGGTATCACAATTCAATCCCAAACTTTTTCAGTCTTGAACAGAATCCCTTTTCGATACATAACCTGACTCTAACTATTCTCTACTTCAACTGAATCAAACCCAAACTTTAAAGGCACAATGTCAATTATCTTCCTATCCTTGTAAACTAGCTACAGCCATATAAAATAAAAAGCCGTCTTGATCACAACCAAATCAAACCAGATCAAACAACTCATTAACTCAACCACCAATCATTTCCAGCAACAGTAGTAGTACAGTACATTGAAACCATGTGCACTTACATCAATATAAACCAAAGTAGCAAGAATTGTAATTCATCAAGGTCTTCATGCTCAAGACTCAACAGAACTAATCATAACACTCTTTGCGCAGAAACATATACATCAAATTTCGATCAAGATACTAATCATCAAGACTCTAAAGTTTCCCTTTCCAATTTACCACATAAATATCTACATCATTACCCATTACAGTACATCAAGAAGGTACACAACCATTGTACAACAGAACCTCTCATAAGTAACATCAACCAAAGCAGAAGAGTGAAACACCCAATTCGTCAAAACAGCATAACTTCATTTCATACCAAACATGAACAAAAACAAGAACAAACAGCAATTGAATCAAAACATATGCAACTGAATCATCCAACATTTCAGTAACAACACAGAACACATAATCATAAGATGGTTTCGAAATAGAATGAGAATGGAGAGAGAGTGAGAAGAGAGAGAGAGAGAGAGAGACGAACCAGTGATTAGGGAGGGGGAGGAAGAAGAAGCTTTCGGGATTAGGGCATTGGGTTGAGATGGAGGGTTCAGATGGAGGGGTTTAGATGAGGATAGGTCGATTAGGGGTTAGGGATTTGGGGGCGCGGCGCGAGGAAGAAGAAGAAGATTGGACGAAATGAAAAGAAGAAGAGAGAAACTGTGATTCTGGGATTATAAAGCCAACGAGGCGACGTAGATTGGAATCTATGTCGCTTCGATTAATAAATGACAATTAGGCGACGTAGATTGATCAATCTACGTCGCCTCAGTTTATTTAATTTATAATTAAATTAAATAAACTGAGGCGACGTATATTGATCAATCTACGTCGCCTCAAGGGATTTAATTTTTTTTATTATTTTTGAATAACTGAGGCGACATACATTGATCAATATACGTCGCCTCAGTTTATTTAATTTATAATTAAATTAAATAAACTGAGGCGACGTATATTGATCAATCTACGTCGCCTCAAGGGATTTAATTTTTTTTTTTATTTTTGAATAACTGAGGCGACATAGATTGATCAATCTATGTCGCCTCAGTTTATTTAATTTATAATTAAATTAATTCATTTTCTCGAATTTATGTTTCAAATTCATAATAATATTAGTTATTAAAATACGAATAACTATGCTTTAAAGAAAATACGAATTTAGTAATATTTGATCGTATACATACATTATGCTTTAAAGAAAATACGAATTTAGGTTTCAAGAATGTAATAATATTAGTTTAGTCCTCCTCTTCGTCCTCCTCCTCTTCCTCGTCCTCGTCCTCCTCGTCCTCGTCTTCGTCCTTGTCTTCGTCCTCGTCCTCGTCCTCGTCCTCGTCCTCGTCCTCGTCCTCGTCCTCGTCTCCTTCTTCGTCCAAAAGTAGTTGAAAATCTGGGTAAAATTGTATCACCGTGGGAGTGTCCTCTTGGTAAGGCTCGAAGATATGATCTCCTGTACGCGATATGTTTTCATCTATGGCCAGAACTTCGGCGCTGTAGACATTGCGGTGCGACATTTCTTGTACTACCTTCCAAGTACCACCAGCATTTGGATCGTTTATGTAGAATACCTGTTTTGCTTTGGTTGCAATTATGAAGGGTGAATCCTCATAGTAACTCTTGTTTGTATTCACTGATATCAGTCCATGATCTTTTATAAGGGTGTCAAGATCTTCAGGGTCCTCGGAGTTGTGCCATGTGCACTTAAACAACACCACTGGCATACGGCCTGCATATAATACTTCGACCACGTAGTTAACATGGCCGTAGAACTTGGATGAACCCATGTCTATCATGACACCGCTGTTTTGAGTCACGGTTCTTTGATCTCTATCAAACGATGTGAACTTGACACCGTTCACATAACACGACATATAAACCCGACATTGCTGAGGTCCTTGAGCTAATGACTTTATTCCTGCAACCAAGCTCGGGTCCGAGTTTTTTTCTTTAAGGGACACCTGAGAGATAAGTGTTAAGAGGAGTTAAAGATAAGTGTTATAAACCCTCAAAGAACCTTACAAGAATTAATAGGCATATGTACCCATGTTAAGAACCATCGAAGAAAACTCCTCCTCCGCTGCCGCTCGTCGAAATCTTCACCATTTTTAGCCTCGAACCTTCTGAGATGTTCTTCTAGGTAAGGTTTGACTTCGTCTGTTTCCACCAAGACTTGCCAGTGAGCCTCAGCAGTCTCTGACTCAGTCAACCTGAACTGGCGACGAGTCTCGATAATATCTGGTCTTACTAAGAGTGAAACACAGCTGACATTCCACCCAGATATGGAAGTGTCGATATCTTCGTTGTCCATCCGTCTGAGATAAGCCTTACAATACGTCACCGACTCATGTACGAGGTACTGTTCAGCAATACTACCTTCCGGGTAACGTGTATTCCTCATTGACTTTTTATATTTTCCTAATTGCCTGCAAAAACACCACTCAAGATTAGTACAATATTTTCGTAATTGCCGACATATTACACAAGATTAGTACAATAATATTAGTACAAACATATTTTCCTAATATTAGCAATAACAAAAAATTTTACCTTTCAATTGGATACATCCATGTATAGTGGACTGGACCTGTAAGGAATACTTGTTCGGGCAGATGAACCATGAGATGAACCATAGATGTAAAAAAATGTGGAGGAAATATGAGCTCCAAATTGCAGAGAATCATCACTATCTCAGTTTCCATGTCACACACAACCTCCTTCTTAAGCTCCCTACTGCATAGTTGACGAAACCAATTTGACAGTGCTATCAATGGCTTGACAACGTTTTCTGGCAGGAACCCTCTTATAACCACAGGAAGAAGACGTTGAAGCAAGACATGGCAATCATGCGTCTTCAATCCATAAAACTGTGACTGGGAACTTATTTTCACCTTACTTCTCAAACTACCTGCATAACCAAGAGGATACTTAACATCCCTGAACCACTGGAACACATCTTCTAGATCATCCTTTTTAACTAAAAAAGGTGCATGAGGAACTTTCCCCGTAGCCAAGTCACCCGCTCTTTGCCACTGGTTTTTTCGCACATTCCTCTTCTTCAAAGCAGCGCGAGATTTTGGACCATCCTTAGACTTCGATTCAATCGAAAAAATGGTTCCAAGGATGTTGTCACACACATTTTTTTCAATATGCATGACATCTAGGCAATGTCTGATCTTCAATGATGACCAATACGGCAGCTTCCAAAATATGCTTTCGTGAGTCCAACACTGTCTGTTATTCGGATTGTACGGCACCTTCAAGTCTTCATGTTGGCTAAGAATAGGGTAAACGTTTGACCTAACGTCCTCCAAAATTTCATCTCCACTCTTACGATAAGGTCTTCCGCCAAACTCCTCCTTCCCGTTAAATGCCTTGCTCAATCTCCAAGGGTGATCCTGGTGGAGCCATTTTCGATGACCTTCATAAACTATCCTCCCACATATATGCTCTGAAGTTAGCTCATCTAAACAGATTGGACATGCCTTGTACCCTTTCACGGTTGACCCCGCAAGCATCCCTAAACCTGGAAAGTCGCTAATAGTCCACATTACCGCTGCCTTCATCAAGAATACCTCATTGTCTACTCGATCAAAAGTATGGACTCCAACGACCCATAAATGTATTAGCTCCTCGATCATCGGCTCAATGAGTACACTAAGGCACTTTCCGGGAGATTTAGGGCCTGGAATCAACACTGATAACATGTTATATTCCTTCTTCATGCACATTGATGGTGGTAGATTGTACGGCATCACAACAACGGGCCATGTACTATGCAAAGTTCCCATTGTTCCGAATGGATTGAAACCGTCTGTTGCTACTCCAAGGCGCACATTCCTGCAGTCCCGTGCAAATCCTGGAAAAGTTCTGTCAAAATGTTGAAACGCTTCTCCGTCAGCTGGGTGGCTGACGCTACCAGCCACGCATATCCGCTCCCCCAGCCATCGCATATGCTTGGCAGTGTGTGGGGACATAAACAAGCGCTTCAACCTTGGTGTTAGAGGGAAGTTACGAATTATTTTTTTGGGAATATCATTCGTATTTGGCTTATATCTTTCAGAATAACACACTGGACAAATCCTCTCGTTTACGAGCGCCCCCCTGAACAACACACAGTTAAACTCACACGCATGAATTCTTTCGTAACCCAGTGAAATATCACTCAAGATTTTTTTTATTCTCGAGTATGAACAGGGGAATGTGTGCCCTTTAGGAAGAAGTTTATTAATGTAAATACATAAAGAGTCAACACTTGTGTCCGACCATCCATTTTCATTTTTCATTTCCATTGCATCTAATATGGCACTCAAAACAGTTTCCTCACTGCCTTCATATAATGGGGTCTGTGACTCCTTCAATAATCTATCGTACTTTTCATAATCATCGTCTACCATGTCATTGAAGTTCATGCCCGAATTATCTTCCACAAATTGTTGGGGTGCATCTGCATGGTATCCAGGATAATAGGGATATGCATCATGTAGAATCTCCAACTGCGGGTTCACTGAAGGACCGGCACCACTAGAAGGACTGACTCTGTCTTGAAGCCACTGTCTTCGTTGACTGAGCATTGCCGGTTCACATGATGCTTCCCTGTGAAGGTGCCAGACTGTATAAGTAGGACTCATACCACTGTGTGATAAGTGATGATACATCTGATCCATAGTAACCTTGAACGGATCGTTCTTACAACGTTTGCACGGGCAGTAGTGATAATCGGCTCCGTTACTATGTAGCAGGGCAAAATTCATGAACTCGAATATGCCGTTGATGTACCTTGGATCAGCACGATGATATGTCATCCAAGTTTTGTCTGGGAGTCCGTCCATGTTTCCTGTCAACATAAACAATCAATATGAACAAAGTTACCACGCCACAGTTGCGATTCAACCAAAACCCCACACTTCTTCGCCTTATGCCTCCGGGTTGGGTCCTATCCCCTTCAGGGGAACACGACATTTGTCAACGCTTTTGCACCCATGCGTTTCAGCTCCAGTTTAGGGAAATTTCGGCAGCATCTCCCTACAGTTCCCCGAGTGCACGCATATCTAAACAACCTAATTTGCACTCGGGGAACATTTAAAGGAGACACTGTCGAAACCATATCCCAAAACTGAAACTGAAATCACACGAATAGCAAAAGGATCAACAAAGTCATGTTCACCTAAAGTGTCCAAAAATGGGACAATTCGAGAATCAACAACTCAACTCGATCAACTACATGAGTTGTTGATTCTCAAACGGGAGTTCTAAGTTGATAAACACCACAATTATATATAGCCATACGCTCAAAATCATTATTAACACTAATAACAGTACTAATTAAGGCTCGAATACACATAATCTACACTAATCATCAATTAATTTCACTAAATTTAACCAAATTTCAGACATTAATCATGAACCCATAACATGATTTATCACAATTCAATGATTCAAACACTAAAACTACAACATAACACCAAATTCAATTCAACTTCAAACATTTCACCAAAACTTCAATTTCACTTCTAATCATCAATAAATTTCACTAAACTTAACCAAATTTCAAACATTATTCATGAACCCATAACATGATTTAACACAATTCAATGATTCAAACACTAAAACTACAACATAACACCAAATTCAATTCAACTTCAAACATTTCACCAAAACTTCATTTTCACTTCTAATTTAACATATTATGGTCATAAAGAGGGTTAAAGAGATACAAATCAAACTAACCTTACTCAAGAATCAAATCAATGGCAAGAACAACCTTCTTTCTCAATTTCCTCTAATTTCTCCCCAAAATCGCCCAAAACAGCTGCATAGCTCGGGGAAACTGTTTTTCTAAAATACCACCTTTATGAAAGGGTTGACTTTAAGAAGAAGAGTAGATCCAGATTTTAAAAAATCTAGGCGACGTAGATTGCTCAATCTACGTCGCCTCGATTTTATTCGAAGCGACTAAACTAATCTACGTCACTTCGAATAAAATCTAGGCGACGTAGAGTGCTCAATCTACGTCGCCTAGTTTTTATTTGAAGCGACGTAGATTAGTTTGGTCGCTTCGAATGATAAACTAGTCGCCTCAGTTTTTTGAAGCCACGTACTTCAATCTACGTCGCCTGAATTTTTGAAGCGACATACTTTTTATCAAAGCCAAAGTACGTCGCCTCATCTAAAATCGGAGCGACGTAGAAACATAACTACGTCGCCCCGATGCCCTCCTCCAGTAGTGATAAAAGTACAGCAAGAAAACACATCATGCCATCCATGCACACTCGAGAATCTGTTTGGCGCTGCTTGTTTAGTTCGTTTCATGGCGTACAGATTCATCATGCTGATGCTTTATTGCAACAGCTTGAAAATAACTAGCTAGGGAACCGTTTAGTGTCTCAAATTAATTTGCACGTACTTCATTTCATGTCATGTCATGTAGTTTCCAGATCCTAACTAAGCTAAGGATTAGTTAGAAAATAATTAGTTTGTTGGTGGAGGATCTTCCTTTTGTAGGTGACTTATTTGAAATAGTATTTATAACATGAGTGATCTTGATTATTAAAATTTGATGTCTAAGTGAGATAAAACGAAAAAATCTGCACTATGCAGATTTCTTTAGCCGAAAATATGACTATATATATCCGACACAAAAGATTTGTATGATCATCGGTTTTGTTTAGAGTTTAGCTCTGATCAATCACGTACCCGGATATGGAATTTCCTTCCCATGCCAGAAGCATGCCTGTCAACCTGTAAATATGCATGCCTAGATGTCTAGAAGTGTATATGTAAATCTCCGTATATATGTGTGGCAGTTCTTAATATCATCTATGTACGAGAGAATCCATGCAGATGATGCAATGAACGTCGGCACGACATTCCAACGGACCAGAAAGTCCGAGTGTGCAACTGTGCATGAGAGATTTGCTTCTATCAATTGGTACTAAGATACTGTGATATCTTCAATATGTACCTATTGCCTCTCTCAGATTCCTTCTTTCCCGCATCATGTTTCTGTTTCGGTTAGCACTCACCATTTCTACAGTTCTACTAATTCCGTGTGTTGTCCATGGATCGAGTGGGATCTTTTCCAGTGAGCTTTCGTGTGTGATCGTGTATTCTGTGCACTATCATTTGCTGTTCTTGCATGCGTGCATTTAGCTACAGATGCGTACAGCTAGTTCCTCAGAAAACACTTGCAAACGGACACTTTACCATGTCATGGACTTTAATTGGCATATCCATTCCAATTTGCATGCATGGGGTCTTCAATTCTGTGCCGGTATGCTGATCAGTCCTATGCCAATCCTTGTTGAGAATGAGATAGCTTAATTACCTAGCTAGCGAAGTTTCTATAGCTAGCAGACATGAAGGCTACAATTCTAATGAGCAATAAATAGAGATAATCAAAGTTTTTGAAGCTTATACATATGTATTGTGTACGTAGACTCTGACTTGAATGACTTGGTCTTAATTAACCATCATCTCAACCGTGAAGTCAGCTTCAAATTCTCAGGAGCTTTCTTTAATGTGACAGTTTTAATACATTCATTATAATCACACAATCATTTTAAAATTTTCAAAATTTTTTCCTGATTATCTGAGTCTTCTGATTCATCATGTTCAAGAAAATGAAGCCCTAATATGAAAGAAGCCTAATGACACTAATTGAAGCACTCAAACGAGTCTTATAATCACTACGGTTTTGATTGGTATGTTGTTGAACAATTGTAGCAATGTGTTGTTTCTGATTCAATAAATCTTCACCCATTTTTCATGCAATATAATGTGAGTTATTGTTTTTTCCAATGTGTTCATACAACTTAGCTTGATTTTTTCAATCATCAAATTTTTTACCAACAAAAGTATCACCACCTTATTTGTCTCCATTATCAGGCTTAAAAAGAAAACAATAAAAACAATATGCTCCATCTCTTTTGACATTGTACTCTAGCCAAGTAGAAAATTCATCAAACCAAGACTTACAGAACTGTCTTAACGCCTTTCCAAATAGCGTCTGAGGAAAATTATGAATTTTCAATTGAGGTTGGCAAAGACCTCTTAACAAATAGGTTCTTCGAACTTGATCTCTCACATTAGGATGATAGCTTGAAATAGGAGGGCGTAAACCAGGATCAGCTGGGGAGGGGGGTGTTATCCAAATCAAGTTCTTCGCACCGTTTCTTTGATGAATTTCCAGTTTCTTTTCAAACATGTGGAGGCGCTTGTTTTGACAAATCAGGGTTTGACGATGTGATCGGTGTCAAACTTTTGAAATATCTTTTCACATTTTCTGTTGATAAAATTTTTTGATGAGAACTTAATTAAGCAAAATAAATAAAATCGATACACAAATATTGATAAAGTTTAAAGAAATACATCATGAAAATAAAGAAATGGAGAGAGAAGTAGTAAGAAACTACCTTAACTTGATAGTTTGGAGTGAAAAGAAAGAAATTATGAGAAGATGATGAACTCTGGTTTGTGCGTGAGTGTGAGAAGAATAAGAAGAGAAGATGTGAAAGAAAAAAGTTGAAAGAGAATCATGTATTGATCGGTAGTAATTGACATTGATTAGGCTAAAGGAAAGAGAATTCGAAGGAATATATGGAAATAAATGGCTTGTATCATACATAATTGAATTATATTTATAATATATATTAATTATAATACTAAATGCATGTATTAAATTTTTGAAGTGCAAAAATAAAGGTGGAGCAATTGCCCTCTCTTGCCTTAACACTCCCTTCGCCCCTGATCCCAAGCAATAGAAGCTTTTTTTTTTCTCTCGATCTACAACGTACTGCTCTTAATTTGGTAGATAGTACCAATCTTGATGCGTCCAGGATCGACCAAGAACTTTCAAACATCCAAGCTTCTTGTCTTTCACTTGCTAATTGGTGTGTCTAGGATCTAATTTAATCTAATTTTTTTTAGGAGAACACGTGAGACGTCATTCTCATACATATAAGACAATCAAATGTGAAGCACAAGGCAAGATTATAAACAATGAGTTCTTTTGAGAGGGACGGCAGACTAAAACATTGCGTAAGCTCTCTGGGAAACTAAGACGACATAACCAACCTACAGAATCAATCCCAGACACAAAGCTCAAATAGTAAACCAGAAAATAAGAAACCAAACAAATAGTATCTTGACGTTGCGCGATGCGGGGCAATAAGCAATACCTATACCACTCGAACTTATTAATTAACTAAAAAATAAATTTAATCATTAGCAGACAAAACCCACTGTCATAGGAATACGACCCATAATGTGAAAAACCTCCTGGATTCCAAATAAGTCTGACCCAAAATATAGTCCAGCAAGCCTAACCTCTGGAACAAAAGATGGACTGATCACTCTTGGAAGTGAGCCCAAAACCAACCCTAGGCCCAAAACCAATCAACACCAAAACGCAGATGCTAGAACGCCGGCGCATCCAATTTGCCTCCCAACCATTCTGATCGGACTGAACCCGCCCACCGAGAAACGGCGCACAACGAAAGTTCTCACTAACGCCCTGAACTCGCAGACGCCCCAGCCTCCACCAACGTCGCACCCTCCAAACGTCGAATTTAACGCCTAGGGAACGACCCCAAGACTGCCACACAGAGACTAGAACATCTGGAGAACCACGACCTGGCCCTGTCGAAGTTGAACCGCAAAGAGCCCACATCGACTTCGCACTACGACCTTCCATCGCTACGCCTTCCACCATTAAAGCTTCTTCCCGGCTACCAGATCTTGAAACCTTGCCTTGCGGCCAGTCAGGCCACGATTGCCTCAAGGAACCGGATCCCACGTTTGAAAAGAGTCGGCCACTCCCATGGTGTTCGTCCATGGACAAACCCTTAGCCGAATTGAACAGACCCGCCAAGCAAAGGAGAAACAGATGATGGAAAAGGGTTCCTCGGGTCCACAATAGGACTCGACATATAGGCATGACGAGGGAAGATCTCGTTGGCCAGCTTGATCGACGATTCAATCCCAAGAGAGGGCCGCCGCTTGAGCAAGAGAAGAGCGCAAGCTCTAACCCTAGCCATTATTTTGTTTCATGACTGACTTGACCAATCAAATAAGAAAGGCCATTGATTAATCAAAACCATTCTATCACCAAGCCACATCATAATTGTATTCGAATCCACTAGCTAATACTTGATAGCATATGGTAATTACAAATTCGAAACAGCAGTGTGAAGATATCAGTGTATGACGTACATAAGTATATCTTGGTCACAATCAAGTTATGAGATCTGTGAAGTCATTCTATAAGCGAAACTTAGGCCTAGCGATGTAGACATCAGATAACTAAAAAAAGATGAAAGAATTTAAAGATGTCCTAGGCTCTTGTCTATCTTTTCTAATTTAATTTCTTCCTAAGCTTTACTTTAGGGTGCGGCCATTGACATCTAACTACCGTCCTCGAGGTTAATTTGAAAGTTTCAAAGCTTACATTAATTAATGATCTCCCAACATATATATATATATTAGGGTTACTATTCGATGTCATCGTAAGTAGACGTAAGATTCATGCCGCCTTACAAGATCCTCATTAATTCAAACGAACAAGACATTTACACATACACATACATACATACATATATATAAATATATATATATACACACACACAAACTTAAATGCCTGCGGAACGCTGGTGCCAATCAATTGCTCCAATCAATTCATTCTCTATAACAATCTCATAGATCAAACTGTTATCAATATGCAACGTAGTAACGTACATACGAACCCAGATCAAGATATTAATTAGATAAAATTGAAGGCAGATTGTTGTTGGGATTTTAAACACTTACTGTTTGGAAGAATTGAAATGCAGTGGTCATAGCATATATGCAGCTTCAAACATCAGAAACTACTTTTTCTCTGAAATTGGAGAAGGAATGAAACTGTATCAGTTTAGGCGTTAGAAATATACGTTTAGTTTGGCACGGATAACTACATAGCAATTTAGTAGTTTTCAAACTCTTCTTTTCCTACGTGGTGAATGAGATTATTTGTATTGTACTTTACACTATTGTCCTCATTTATATTTTCCTTCGTATAATTAATTATGTTTTTTGTAATGGACATTTTTGAAAATTTTAAATTTGGTGAAACTGATGACACAAAATGGCCTGGCTTTATTAGTAGATATATATATATATATATCTCTACTAATATAAAGCCAAGCGTAGCTTTTGGTGTCATCTCATACCAAATTATGGAAACCCGAAAATACCCCTATGAAAAAATAAAAGCAGCCTCAAGAAAAAAAAACAGAAAAGAAAGAGAGAAAAGAAAAACCCACGGGAGACAAAAAAAAAAGGTGAACAACAATTTTGCCCAACAAAAACTGTCATAGAAGTGGATAAAGTAGTGGGTGATCTGATTTAACACGTGTGTACACATGGGTGGTTAAGCTAGTATATATAACTGGTAGATGTCATCGATATATATCAACAATTGAAACAAAATTTTATTGCTTATGGAAGAAGAATCAGTGTATGTTGTCCCTTGAAAGGCCAAGGGGATACATATACTTTGATGCCGCAGATTTCAAATGCAAGATCTGCTCAAATCGGAAGTTAATTACATGACTTCATGAGAATCAAATTATCTCCAAGGGAAACTACAGTTATTAATAGTCAAACTAAGAAATAAATAAGCATTGATTTATTCAAATTATTCAAGTTCGACTAGTTCCGTTTCGAGTTTGATTGGTTGAAGACTCGATGTAGCTAGTGAGGTGTGACTAGCTGAGGGTCTGCCTCGACATATGGAGTGTCAAAGGTTTATAGCGCTAGCAACATTTTCTCTACACAATGTCTAGCCCTCCGAAAGTCCTAAGCTCATCTACGTTTACAGAGTAATGAACATATATATGATTAGCACTACATGCATGGGTCGATTAAGTTAAAAGAGTAGTGGCATGGGTCTGGCTTGTGTCATGTCTGAAACTCGATATAAACCAGGCTGTTGATCTGAGTAAATGCACAAACTATATGGTTGGTAGAAAGTGACAACAGAACGCGCAAATCCAACCTTAAATTAGAAAATGGAACTCTGATTTTCTTCAATTCACATGATGTTTAATCCACTAATATCATCAACAAGTGATCGATCTTCCTCTGTACGTATTCTGTAAGTTGTGAATCTTGCCAATCATTCTTTTTTATTAATTTAATTTGTTGTTGGACTGTATATTATTCATATGTTATCTTAACATTTACCAGGTTTCTTATTTTTCATATTAAGAAATATATATATAACAGATCCAACTCCTCCCCACGAGGAGGGAAAATGGCGAAAAAAAAGGATAAGGGGTGTGCATTAAGATTGGTGGTATGTGTGAATAAAATCACCTTTATGAACATGGTTAGAGCACTACATTTTTTTGCTCCTTAAAAGTTACTTATATTTTCGTTAGATAACATGCTAAAGTTCAGAGGTTTTCATTTGATAAAAAAAGAATACACACACATTCTGTTATTTTTCAACATATCCATTGAAATAAGAGGAGCATCATCCGAGATGTGAAGTTGTTTTCTTCACAAAAAATCTCGGTTCGATGCGCTGTAAGAAGAGGGCTAGAAGCCTAACTAGGGCATATGTGGATCGATCATACAGTACTTCAGTACTATTTTATGATTTATTAAAAAAGAAAAAGTACCCTTCAAAAAAAAAGGTACATGGACACATGTTGATCACTGTACCGTATCTGATTTTTAATTTTATTTCTTTTTTGCAAAAGGAAGAAATAACATGTATACATCTCTAACAAATTTGCAAAAACACTACACATGGTGTATAGCATAAACCAACACTGAATCTACCAAGACTACGGAGTCAGAACATCATGGACAACTGAACTACGCACTCATCTCACACTACCAGCTAGCGAGCTTGCACTACAAATCTTCAATTAAAAATCCTTTGTCCTGGGGCTAAGATCTTTTTTGGGTCATACTTAACCTTCATTTGCTGGAAGCTTTGCCATTTTGTTCCATAATGGTCTATCCAATCTTTCTGTGTTTCATAATGGGGAAGGTACTGCTTAATTAGAATCCCAGAATCTTTACAAGATTGTAGTATCTGAGCATTTATTGTATCATATGGCTGCCATGCGTTGAGTCCGCTTGAGTGCAAGAGCCCTACAACATAGAAGTTATTCTCTTCTGGTATGATTGCAGACATCTTATTATTCCACCTGAATTTTTTCAAACAATGAAATAAATTTTAGTATGCTCGATCAGTTAGAGAGAAAATAATTAATAAAGTATTACGATGGGACTTATATGTTTTTTGTTATACTCACGCATTTTGGTTCATGGGGTAAATGAGGATAAGAGCATCAGGAAGCTGTTGTTTGAGAAGGATGCCTTTGAAGACTCCGGTATCAAAGTCTGCAATTCGTGATTTCGGTACGAAGAGATTGAGCCATGGATGAGCAATATCCCACAGTCCAAGTGACCGGAGAAGTACCTCTTCCTGTTGCACTCTGTTTAGAAAATCGAAGTAGGGGACTTCTTGCTGGAATATAAATCCGGGAACGCAATTCAACCCTTTGAGCAAAAAGTCGACCACCTATATATATGTAGGTATAAAAAATTAGTTAATTTCAAGAAATCAAGAGAGAAACTAAATGTTTGAAACTATGAAACTTGAAAAGAAAAAAAGTGTGTGACCATGTATGTACGTACCTTGTCTATGGTCCTTGTCTATGGTTATTTTTAGAGTGGCGACATCATAATACTTGGCTAATTCAATGGTGTAAAGGATGCCATATTGTTTGAGTAGAGCAGATATTCTTGGTTGATCAGCAGGTGGATAGAAGGAAAGGTCTAGAGGACCCTGCTTCAATAGAACGAAACCTTCTACGTAATCGAATCCATCGTTTCCGATTCTTCCATCGGAAGAGATTAAATGTTCCTGGTCTTTTGTAAATGCAGCGAAGTCGTTGTAAATTAATCGTATCCATTTAGCCTGCCAGACACAAATTAATTCACTACAACTAATTAGTCGGCAAGAACTAGCTATTCTCATATCCTATTCTGAAGTAGTTTACGTATTGTGATAGGAAGTTAGGAACGAAATCAAATTAAAAAGTTGACATTACCGTTTTGGGAGCTGTCTGTAGGGCAACTCTTGCTCTGGTTATTATGCCGAACTGGCCTAACCCTCCGAGAACCGAATAGAACAGTTCAGGAGTCTGGGTTGAGGAGCAAGTTATTAGATCCCCTTTTCCTGTATAAAAGAAGATAAATAATGTCATTTCATGCTGTATATGCATGCATAATGTGTGTGTAACAATTCAAAACGCTTGTTCAGGTATGTTTTTAAATGATATATTGTTCTATTTGAAAAGTTTGAACACGCCAGCCATACAAGGCAATGTTTGATTAGGACATTCTTTAAAAAAGTTTTCATGAAGTAACCAAAAATATAAACCAAAACGTATGAATTCAAACTTTTACCCGTTATGACATCAAGTTCATGCACATTGGTGATCTGAGGACCAAAACGGAACGTTTGACCGCTGATGCCGGCGTTACTGAGCGTTCCGCCGACGCTCAGGTAGAGGTAGTCAGTCCACGAACGCGGTGAAAGACCCTTATCAAGTGTTGCACGCAATACATCGATCCAAAGCTGCTCGCCACCAACATCAACGTACCACCCCAAAGAATCGCTCTGCGAGATTACAATCCTCGGCCCGGAGCTATTTAGAGACGCCATGTTTATGACAACGCCGGCATGAGCAAGGGCCTGTCCGCGAACAGAATGGGCATGGCCTCTAGCGGCTATGCCGAAAGAGATCGAGCCATTGTTTGCGAACTGTAGCAAGGTGGCTATATCGTTTGTTGAATTTGGATAGAGAACTGCGGCTGCGACGTCTTTGACAATCTGGCCATAATCTGTAGAGGTTGAGTTAAGGGACTGTGTGTCGTTACGAAGCATAGATGCCACGTCAGTTGGTAGTCCGAGTTGACCCGTCACGGTGGTTGAGAGCATCAAGAGCCCTAGGGCGAGGAGGAAAGGAGTCATGAGAGTGTAAAAGTCAGCCATTTTTGTAAGAGCAAGAGAGGTAGGTTGACATACGAGGGAGAGAGAGGTGGTATTTATATTAGGTAAGAAATTTAAAAAAAAATAAGAACACAAGATCTTAGGGTCGGATTTGGAAGCATGAAGCTGTGTTAAGCCGTTAACCAATTCATGGCCGGCCAACTTGGTATGCTTTTCCAAACTTACGCAAGGAGAAAGAGTACTAATTTAGATCAGTAACATAGCTAGCTATTACCTTTTTCGACGTTACGTTAAGGAGTAAAGACCCTAATAATAGTACTAGATATTGTTTCTCTGGAAATGGTCGGTCCTGTATACTTGTGACTTAAATACTTGTGTCAATGCGTATGGTTCTGACTTAGAGGAAATAGTCGCCCTATATAACATTGTTTTACAAGCCATTGTGATACTTGGTATCTGATCCCTCTTTGACTCTCGCTATCCATTTAGATTTCGTATCATTGCCACCAATGCAAACAGTGGACTGCCAAACCTACGTTCTAAAATACCACTACCCATTTACCCTAAAGGGTTAGTGCTGAGATAAAGGAATTTTATACACCAAATAGGCAGATGTCTATTGAGTTTACCTATGTATCAAGAAACATCGTTGCACCGTGTTCTCCCTAATCACGATGTCCTTCACTCACTATCTACATGCCATTTCCACAGCCGGAAGCATGCGGACGAAGAGCACCAACAAACAAACACTCCTACCCAACCATGCAACCATCCACAATAAACGCCACCCCTCAAACCTAAGCTACTCGAGCAAAGCAATAGAGAGATAAGAGACCCCTGCTATCCAAGTCACGTCCCAAACCAGCTTGAAAGTAGGCCGGCCATTTGAGTCTCGACACCAAAATTCGCCAAAGCATCTGCCAAGATTTACCTTCGCGGAAGATGTGAGTCACGTTGAACATCTTTTGACGCATCCTGAACTAACAACTCCACCCTCAATGCATAGAACTAGGAGACTTGATATAATGCAGGACCAACAAAGAGCCCGTCTCCAACCAAACAGTCTTAGTATACATTTTAATCAAAACAGTCTTCGTTCTTATAAGAACCGAGATTTGCTGTCGGCTGGGAGAATCAATCTACAACCAGATCGAACATTATTTGAAGTACTCGATTTTCAATTCTCATCTCATGTAACAATAAAGGTCGCAATGAAAAAGTATGAAAAAAAAAATCACAATAAGACTGTCGAGCTATTTTACTGCTTTAAGGCAGAACAAGAGAAGCGTATTCTCCTGTACATTGGCAAACTTCATGACCTACACTGATCCCCTGTAGCCTGTAATAACAGGAACGTAAAATGTAAGATATGAAATCATTTTTCATAACCCAAAAATTTGCATTTGGTTCTGATTCTCTATTTGCTATACTCAGATTACAGGAAGCCCAGCCAGTACCGCGACACAAGCATAAACTATGTTGACATTTAAATTACTGCTTGGTAATATCTGACACCCATAAACTGAGTACCTGGCATGCAAAAATTGCCCCTATACAACACAAATTATAGATCCTGAAAAACTGTAAAAAAGTATTCTGTCCTTGTAACCAAGATACAACAATCTTGAAAGGGGTATAAATCTAACTGGCCAGAGGAATCTTGGACTGTCAGGCAGCACTCTAAGAGCACTATAAATCATGGGCTTACACCAACAGGACGAAGATACCATGCTCGAATTTATTTGTGCATGAAAACCAATTAAACGGCTGGGACTTTTCTGCCATCTTCGATAAAGAAAATTGCAGACGTTGGGACCTGGATAGGATGAACAGAAAAGAATGGGAAATAATCAGACGATGAACCTTCAATCATCGAGTTCACGTTCATCTTTCCTGATATAAAATTATGTAAATGTTCCACTCATGACAATCGCAGTCAAGATAGCATCAAACTTCAATCTCAAAGACAGCTAACTCATTCTCCATACAAATAAAACCACCAAAAAAATAAAAATAAAAAGATGCTCAGAGAAGGCAACAATAATGGGATCTTCTGTTCAGGTCAAACATGGCCACTCCACAACCAGATTCTATCATTTGAAACTAAATATGGCTTTCACCTTCTATGAAATGTTACCTCCAAGTTGGTGCAAATATTTGACAGAGCATGAGGAAAACAATCTTGATATACTGATTAGGTATCATTACTAACACTTGTTAGCCAGGGTGAAAGCTCATGTAACTATGTGTGGTCATGGGAACAAAGTTAGACTTACGTAAAGTACAATATGGCAGCACTTGTAAACAATCATGTTCCATGTTGGATATGTCCAAAGGTACATTTTGGCCACTGTTTATATTGTCATGATGTAGTTTGCAAACTTGTTACTATGGTTGTGATGTTGATGTAAAATTTAAGAATTTGATGATCCTATTGAAAAATTGACATCTCAGAGCTATACTAATTCTTACACATTTGAGTACTTATTAACTCCACAGAGAGAGAGAGCTTACATCAGGCCACGTGTCTGTAATGAACTCCACGATGTCATAGAATATATCTCCTTGAACATCAATTTGGTCCTTTTCAGTTGGCCCCTGAAAAAACGAATCACACCACAACATAAGGACATCAGTGATACCACAACATAAGGACCTGAAGCTGAACAAATTCCACAATCACTAGTTAATCATGAATCACCTTAACAACCGAGGCTCCAGTAGCAAACTTCTTTCCCATCTTCTTTGAGGCATCACTGAGTTTGACACCTGGCAATGAATCAAAGATATCACTTGATGATTGTTTCAATCAGGAATCAGAAAATAGACACCACGAAACCCTCATATCACAACAGCAAATATCTCACCAAAAAGCTCCAGTCCTTTGACAGTGGTGATACATTTTCGCTTATTCCGTGTAACCTTCTCGATAATAACTTCCAGCTTCTCCTAGAGGAAACAAAAATAATAAAAACAACTAACGTTAATATCCGTAATTCAAAAGTTCTGACAGGAAATGCTGGTCGTAACTAGTTCACACTCGCATGGGATGAGAAGTTTCCATCACTCTAACCTTTTTCTTAACCTTCCCACCAGGAAGACGCTTGACCTCTTCTTTAGGTGCTGAATTTCCGCAGCCAGGGACCGAAAATGTCATTACATCGTTAAACATGTTTAATTGATCTTAACAACCTAGCTTAAATTAATAATGACAATACTCATCTCATAGCCGCAAACTCACAACTCATAACATGACAATTACAATTAGTACATATGTACACATACGTACATATAGCTCACAATACATACTTGAACTCGTACAGCTACAGATAGAATTATACCTGAAGAAGCAGTAGCGTCATCGCCACTTCCGAAAGAGATGCCAGTGGCATTCAACTGATCAGCTGCTTTATCAGCTTCCTCAGCATTAGCATCTGCACAAATTTATCAACAAACAAGGAATATTCTCTATTAGGTATGAAAAAAAAAGTAAAAACGGCGATTGAAATCGAATATATGATATTAGGGTTAGGATTAGGGCAGGAGTAGAGACCTTTAACGAGATCCGGGTAAATCTCCGGGGCGTTTTGGATCAACCAGGGCTTGCATTTCTCGAAATCGGGTCCGAATTCACAATACTCGGCTGGTAAGCTGCACACAGCGCAGTACAGTACGCGAACTGGTTGGGGTTTTCCCGCCATATGAGCTCGACCGACCTCTCAAGCCCTCTTCTTCTTCTTCTTCTTCTCTCGCTCGCTCGCTCGCTCTCTCTCTCTCTCTCTCTGCCTCACTGTAATTGGGAAAGATTAAAACGCTGCGTTTAGGATACGCTACCCCTCAGTTTCTGAAGGTGGTGTCGCAAATTTGACGACGATGGGTTATACGTTGTGTGTTGGATAAAAGTGTGCAGTTCTAGGCCCAATTAGAATGCAATTTTATGTGCCCAAGTGATGCTACATAGTCTAATGCTTATTTGGGTCATAGTAGTCCATATCCGAGGGTAACAGTAATTTACAGAAACAATACAATCTGTGTGCACAATTTCAATCATAATTTCCACCATTATGAAAACAACTCAGAAGAAAGTCCCCGCGCCGAGGTGCGGTAAAAAAATTCAAAACTAAAATATAAAAAGTAAAAGTTATTATTAATAAAAAAAAGATGAGTGAATGTTAAAAAAATAAAAAATGCTGTTACACAGAAGAGTGATGTTAAAAAGTAAAAAATCAAAATTGAAACTGTAAAAATCAAAATGAAAAAGTAAAACAAAAACTGTAAAAAAAGGGGGCGCTAAGACCAAAATACCCTCATGAATTGTTACTGTTCATTGGAACAGGCGACCCAAGCATTATATAGGAAATTCTATTTGAAAGAAATAAATCCAAAGTGATAGTCGGTTATTGTAACTCAATCGGAAAATGCAACACACTTTGCGGGGGAAAAAGAGAGAGCGGAAGAAGGAGAAAAACATGGGACTGAATTTTTTTTTACTTTTTATTTAACTTTATATTTATTATAAAATCCTCCAAATATATAATACAACCTAGCTTGGTAAAAAAGGTGTTTTGGGAAATTTGGCAAAATAGGAAAACAAATCCTCTTTGGTTAGAAAATAGTATAGATAGATAATTAAGCACGTTGATGATGGTCAAAGTGAAAATACATAGTTACATGAGCTAGAACCCCTAGTAAAAAAAATATGTTGACGATGATGTTTAGGTACATACGTGGTTGTGTTAACAAAGAAATTTATAAATTTATAAGTATTTTATGATAAAAGTTTTGAGCTCCAAGAATATCAGAGTGTGGTGGTGAACTATAGTACCGTCCAGGATTTCTCGTCATGTTTTCCGCTCACGAATAGTGGTTAAAAGTTCAGTGATTTCTAGTGCATGCATGTGAGATGAAGACGATGGTTATGGTGATGTCCACTAGCAGACGTGTTGATGTGGTTCTGGTCCTCAGCATTTCCCTGATCTTGATGAGACAAGGAAGGCTTCGGTTTCATTTTTGGTAGCTCAGAGCATCTGCACCATAAACAAAGCAAGAAACAAAGTAAAATTTGCTTAAAACAAAATAAATTCTTTATTTACTCTAACAAAACGAATTTTGCACATATTTATTAACCTTTTGTCAGAGCAATTCATTTTCAATATATTATAAAAAGTTAAAAAAATTATTTATCGGATTGATTTACGACCAATAATAATATGACACATGTCGTTATCGACTTAATAATTATACAAGATTTCCGACAAAATTTTTGGTTAATAAAAAAGTGACACGTGTCATTATCGGCAAAATAATTGGACTAGATTTTTGGTAAGATTTTCGACCAATGACGATGCAACATGTGTCGCTACTAAGGAGTAAAATATCGGATATCGAGGATATATTGACGTTCCAAAATTTGGATATATCAACGGAAATATCGATGAAATATCGATCAAGTGAAAATTCTAACGGAAATGACGGAAACTAATAAAAATACATGGAAATTTGTAATGAAACTTTTGGAGGTTGTTACATGATCAATTATCTACCTTATGTGAAAAGAAAATATTGATCAAACATCAAGACATATGAATGTGCTATATTACTATATGAATTAGTATGTGTTAAGTGCTGATAATTATTAAAATATAATTTATTAATTCTATTTTTATTTTTTGATGGCTAAAACTTATAGGAGACTAGGTCATCACGTCTTTTGTACAATATATTACACATCACACATCACAAAATCAAATATATAAATACTTCAAAACTATGTAGGGGACCTATGAGGTTCGAAATTCACACTATTTTCTCCATCTCCCTGTGCATAATTATGTGTGTAGTGTGAAGAATAATCATTATGATTGTTCTCCCATGTAATTCTGCATGTATTGGACATTGAGCATGTGAAGATTGGACATTTACCAAACTAAATGTTAAATGTGAAAAGTTTACTGAAATTTCAAAAATTTCGAGAAATATCGGAAAATATCGGAAATATCGGGGATATATCAGAAATATCGATAAAAATTGGAAAATTTCGAAAAATTTAGGGAAATATTTGAGGATTTTTCAGGTAATTTCAAAAAATTGAAATATCGGCGAAATATCGTCGATAATATCGATTTTACATACCTTGAGTATAAGAGTAATGGAATATTCAAAGAGTAAAATATCGGATATCGAGGATATATCGACATTCTAAAATTTGGATATATCGACGGAAATATCGATCCAGTGAAAATTCTGACAGAAATAACGGAAACTAATAAAAATACATGGAAATTTGTAATGAAACTTTTGGAGGTTGTTACATGATCAATTATCTACCTTATGTGAAAAGAAAATATTGATCAAACATCAAGACATATGAATTTGCTATATTACTATATGAATTCGTATGTGTTAAGTACTGATAATTATTAAAATATAATTTATTAATTCTATTTTTATTTTTTGATGGCTAAAACTTATAGGAGGCTAGCCCATCACGTCTTTTGTACAATATACTACACATCACACATCACAAAATCAAATATATAAATACTTCAAAACCACGTAGGGGACCTATGAGGTTCGAAATTCACACTATTTTCTCCATCTCCATGTGCATAATCATATGTGTATTGTGAAGAATAATCATTAAAGGATTGTTCTCCCATATAATTCTGCATGTATTAGACATGTTACGTGAAGGGTGGATTGGACATTGAGTATGTGAAGATTGGACATTTACCAAACTAAATGTTAAATATGAAAAGTTTACAGAAATTTCGAAAATTTTGGAAAATATCGGAAAATATCGGAAATATCGGGGATATATCGATAAAAATCGAAAAATTTCGAAAAATTTAGGGATATATTTGAGAATTTTTCAGGTAATTTCAAAAAAATCGAAATATTGGCGAAATATCGTCGATAATATCGATTTTACATACCTTGGTCGCTACGAGATAGCGTCGTTGACAAAATAATATGACCAGATGTTCGGTAAGATTTTTGACCAATGATAAACCAACATGTGTCACTACGAGATAGCGTTGTCAAAAAAATAATTGAACCAGATTTTCGGTAAGATTTTCGTCGAATGACGATGCAACACGTGTGTTCATCTTCAAAGATCTGATTATCTACAATTGGCTATAAAACGTTCATCTATCACTCATTCTATACTCACACTATCTACAAGTCTCTTCCAATCCGAGCAGATAAAACATCCCTCTAAACACTTAACAATATATCTTTGTTCATCACTCTGATGAATCCTTTCAGCTTCCACAATCATTTTAGGCGGAGATTACGTCAACAAGAAGAGGACGGCGATATGAAGCAATCATTCGTTAATCAGGTAGTCATGGCGGAAGCACAACACGACGATGAACCACTACGAATAAGCGGTTCACGGCGCGGTAAATTGCCGAATCGACCACGACAGGTGGGAGTCTAGGGGTCGCAATCTCATGGATGATTACTTCATCAAACGTTCCAACTTTAACGCACAGAAATTTCGCCAGAGGTACATGATGAGCAGAGACCGATTCAACAATATCATGATGGATCTTTGCAACCACGACCAATCTTGGCATCAAAGAGCATAATACCACTTGATTACTAGGGCTTCTTTCCCAACAGAAGATGATCGGTGTTCTACGAATGTTGGCGTATGGGGCAGTCACGGATCAGTATACTGAAATTACAAGGATGAGAGAATCGACTACTCTAGAATGTATGAAGGAGTTTTGCCGCCAAGTGGTTGACCTCTATGGTCCAAGATATCTCCGCACTGCAACACAGGAGGACCTCACTTGGCTCCTAGATAAAGGCCAACGTCGAGGCTTTCCAGGAATGATTGGAAGCATCGACTGCATGCTTGGTCCAAGATACCTTGGTCACGACTGCATGCACTGGAAATGGAAGAACTGCCCAACCGCCTATCAAGAGGCATACTCATGGCGAAATGGTCGTCTCACTATTATCCTAGAGAGGCGGTGGCCTCATATGATACGTGGATATGACACAGTTTCTTCGGGTGTCCTAGAGCTAAAAAATGACATTAACGTGCTCCACCTATCAGATGTGTTCTCAGAGATCCTTGCCGGAAGAGGCCCAACTATTGTCTACGAAGTCCACAGAGAGAGGTACTCCGACGCTTATTATTTGACTGACGGAATATATCCGAGGTACTCTACATTTGTCAAAACAATTTTCAATCCCTAGACGCCTCAAGATAAGCTCTTCGTAAAGAAATAAGAGGTATACCGGAAAGATGTGGAGAGAATCTTTGGTATCTTGCAATCTCGTTGGGCAATTATTCGTCATAGATGTATATTGCACCACCAATCGGTAATGACATCCATCATGTTAGCTTGTATCATATTACATAACATAATTGTTGAGGAAGAGTACGTGGAGGATGAGTATGAGAATGAGGAAGAAGAAAACATGCAAAACTCATCGAGAGCTTTCCAAGTTTATGATGGGCTGGTGGATGCACAAGGGAATCAGATTCCTTTTGAGCTAATTGTTAGAGATGGAGCCAATATACAACGATTTCACGACCGTGTTGTCAATCTCGAATCAGTTTACATCCATATAGAGCTCCAGAAGGACTTGATGAAGTATAATTGGAGGTTGGAAACTGGTGAAATACTCTAAATATTAGTCTAAATATGTGAGTTTCAATTTTATTATGTGTTTTCATTACGAGTGTGTTTAATTTTAGTATGTGTTTTAAGTTTATGTGTATTTTAATTTCATCTTAATAAATAAATTGCATTTTTATTTCTCAAAAAATTTAGTATAGGGAAAAAATGCTAAAGGAAATGAGAGACGAGATGGAGGGAGATGTAAAATTTGTTGTGCACAAATTGGTGTGAGTTGTAAATAAAATGAAGCAGTATTTATAGGAAACAATTAGGGAGTTTTCAGCAATTTTTGGGATTTTTTTGTAATTTTTAGGTAATATTATGCAAATATTTTACAACTTGCCCATTATAAAAAATTTGGCCGTTGTATATGAATATCAGCCTTAGGATCAGTTTTGGATTTCAAAACAAACAGCCCAGATTAGAGGCCCGTTGCTTAATTTTGGATATGATATGCATGCCACGTGGCGCGTTTTTATTGGCTCGTAACTCGGTAGTTATTTTTATTTTCATTTTTTACTGGCGCGTGTATCACACGTGCCTTACATAAAATTCACAAACACGTGTCACCCACGAGCCGTGGACTCAACCAGACGGGAGATCAAACACCGGAGTATTTTTTGCTTGCACGGTTGCTCCCGAGTGAAGTCAACGAGTTGCCCGCCCCTCTTTTTTTCTCGCTACGCGTTCAATCTGGGTTTGCTCGCCCAAAACCTGGCCAACCCCCACCAGCTGCTCGAGCAAGATGATGCCAGTGCAGATGCTCTTAATTAACCCTCGTGACTTTTCTCCGTACAATAACGAAAAAAAATACCCATGATGCCTGAACTCTTTCAGTCAGGAAAAGGGTGCCCAAACTCTAAAAACTATCAAAATTATGCTCGAACTCCTAAAACGCTATTAGTGTGATGCTCCCTTACTTTTTTCGTCCATTCACTGTTATTTTTGTTGACGTGACATTTTTTTGAACAAAAAATTATGTTCAAAGACATTTATGTCCCTGTAATTTTTATTTTCCTCAATACCATGATGTCTGAACTCTTTCGATCATGTCAAAAAGGGGCCCAAACTCTAAAAACTATCCAAATGATGCCTAAACTTTTAAAATTTGTTATTTCACATTTCTCTCTCTCAAAAAAAAATTCATAGTGGGAATCGAGTTGCTTTTGCACTTCAATTTCGAATTGTCTTCCCTAATTCCCAATTAAAAACCCTAAAGTATGAAAATTGAAGTCAACAATGAATCAATGGAAAGGTGACGGTTTCATATGTACCGTTCAATCCTCTTTGTGCAACTCAGCTTATTCCTTCGGCCTCCAACTATGATTCCAGGTCTTGATTTGTTCTTCCTCTCCGACCTCGCCGCAAGGGTGGTGATGGTGGTCCTCCTTTGCACTTTGCTCTACCTACCTTGATGCCAGCCACGGAATGTCAGAACTCAGCCATACTCGACTCCCGCGCCACCACCAATTCCATCAACACATGTTAGTCTCTGATTAGACAATCCACAAGACCTAATGGTTCGTCATCCTAGAGTTGGTGCCAATTGCTTCTCTTACGACCATTTTCTCCAACATTAAACCCCCAAAGTTTATTCCTTTGGATTAAATTCAAGAACCCTAATTTTAGTTTCAGCCAACCCAAAAGCCCTGAAAATTGAGCAGCCCCCAAAATCCAAAACGAAAATGGGCATCAAAGATCTTCTCAAGTTCATGAAACCTTACATTGAAATCATCTATATCATGAAATATGTCAACAAAAGAGTAAAATTTTAGGCTAGCCACGAGGCCGAGATTCAGGAAGAGGCGCCACAAGCTTTGATGCTCGATGGTGAGAAACTAAGTGCGGATTGAGCTCGGGTGACTTAAGATTTGGCACTTGACAAAAAGTTCAGGCACCCTTTTGACCTGGCTGAAAGAGTCTAAACATCATAGGTGAATTTTTTCCAAAAGAAAAATTTTAAGTTTAGCATAATGACTTATTTACCCTTTAGTTTAAACCAAAAAAATGCCACGTCAACAAAAATAAAAATGAATGGACGGAAAAAGCACAGAGTCATCACACTTATAGCATTTTAGGAGTTCGGACATCATTTTGATAATTTTTAGAGTTCGAACATTCTTTTAACCTAACCGATAGAATTCAAGTATCTTGAGTGATTTTTTTTCAATAATAAATGCGCACGTCAATATTTCTAGCATTTTGGAAGTTTCTTTACTAGATTAGAGTAGATGCATGTTTGAACTTTTTTATTCACTTTTTTTTTTTTATAAAAGCAGCGGACTATTCTAACCCACAAATTTTCCCGCGGGATTAACTTTTTAGGAAACTTTTCATTAGGTGATTAGAATAGATATTCGAATTTTCAATATGTTCGTATTAAAAAAATTTCCCGCAAAAATTACTAATGATAAAAATTAGTGACTCTTTCGTTGTTTTAGAAGTGTCGACATAATTACATGAATAAGTCAAAACTACTCGACCCTCTCAAATTTTCGAAAACTTATATTCTCCGTCATCAAGACAATCAGGGCAAGAATACAACACAAAGCCAACGCCTCGTGATATTGGATAAGGATTGGTATGCTTCATCACGAATTCAGAGATCTGCTAGGCCTTGAGAGAACCCTAAAGTGGAAATATGGTTTTCAAGGCACGAAATGTGTAGAATGAAAATCCAAATTTGACTCTTTTTGCCGAAAATTCACCTACAAAATCTGTTGCTATTGAATGAAATTAATTTATTAACCTCCACATTTCTCTCCCTATTTAAACCATAGCAATATAGCATTGCATATATCAGTGTTCTTTGTCTCAGCTCATCATGGATGGGGATAACAATTCATCACAACCAGTGCTAGCACTGCCGCCACGGCGAATTCCAAAGGGTGCTTGGTGCAAGTACCAGAAGCAAAGATGTGACATTGAATGTACATATGCCCCATTATTTCCGGCGAGCAAGTTCCCCGATTTCGAGAACGCTCTCAAGCTCTTTGGCTTCAGTAACATTCTGAAGACCTTCACAATGGTCCCTCCGGAGCAAAAACACATAGCTGCTAAGACCAGTCTCATTGAAGGGAAAGCACGGAAGAACGAACCTGTGCATGGTTCCATGGGTGTGATAAGAGATCTTATGGAGCAGATTGCCTCTCTTGAGAAACAACTCAAGGCTATGAATCAACTGATAACAATCTTTAAGGATCCGGAGCAATTAGAGTGGAAGTATCTCGGTGAACTCCCTGCTCCGGTAAGATCCGCGGTTCACCTTTACCTTTGTTCTTAATTTTTTTATCAAAACTTCTCGAGAAGACTTCTATGACAATGAGAGTGATACGTACTGCAGCTCTATGGATACATGGAAACTTTTGAACTCAACATCGAAGCATACATGGATGAGCCAATATTCGACATGGATCTCGTGAAAGCATTTGAGAAGCATAGGAGTCCCCCTCCACATTTCCATAATCTACAAGTTGGAGAAAGCAGGTTTGAATTTTGAAACTTATAAGATGTATATTTTTTATCGAGTCACATATTTTATAGAAGATAAGACGATAATCTATCAAATATTATCGAAGAATATATGAGACGTTGTAGATAACAAAGTAATAAAATAAAACATAGAGCATAGATCGAGGCAAGAATGCATGCATGCACGTGCAAAATTTGTGAAGAACGATGCATGCATGGGCGAGTGTCACGTATTAGACTACAATTACTAATGCGTGTGTTGAACTTTAATTTTTATAAAACTTTTTAAAAACTTTTGAGTACGTAATTTCAAAATAATTTGAGAATAGGCTAGATTTAACCCGAGTACAAAGAAGAGTACTTCGAGAGAGATTTAATTAACATGTTCCCATTTCGGATTTTGGATTAATGTGATTGTATGTTATATATCTTGCTCATGATTAATGTTTTCTCCTGAATATTTATGTACAGTGGTGCTGCCCCCAGGGCCCAAAACTTGCTCGAGTGTTTGGAGAAGCAAAACACAGAATATGAGGCTGAAGGAGCATCCACAGCACAGAAAAGAGAATGCACATCAGAAAGGAAAATGGATCATTTGATTAAGCTGTCCTTACTTCAATCGGTTCAGATATATCATATATCTAGCATAATTGCTTGAAACAAAAACTATATATAGTAATATAGTATATTACCTGTAATGTAACGAGCTTCTGCTCTACTGCCTATCAATCTGGAACTTATATATGCTTAATTGTTCTTAGGGTTACCCATGAGAGTCGTTATTTATTGGCTTATCGCCTTCACAAATTTGATCGAGTCCCAAAGCCAACACATAGAACCAATCACATGACCGACTTTTACAAAATTAAAGTTGAGATGATCATGTTGAACGCTACCATTTATGCGACGGGCATATGTAGTTTTGCCCTAGCTTGATCTCAACTTGACTTGGTGTCGACAATGCGCGATCTTTATCCCAAAGAGGCAGCGGCGAAGTGATATGTAAAAACTAACTATTAAATTAAATATTTAACAATCAGAAAAGACATAATAATTAAAAAAATTTGCTGTAGATGTAACATTGGTAAATATGATGTTTTTAACCGAGAATTGAGGGTGCATGTATGACTACGCTATAGTTTTGGGGAGAGAGAGTTTATAAGTTGGTTTTATAATCTACGAATTTAAACAAATAATAGTCAGCAAACAGATTTAGAACCTTAAATTCTAACATGCTTTACTCATAGACAAGTTGAAACAATTAAAAAACATAAAATCATAAACATGCTCATTAGACCAAAAATAAAATACTAAACTAATTTACACAAGTGATCAACTCATTCTTCCAACCTTTACTGATTATATCCAGACTCCCTAAGTGTCAACGAAATTTATAACTCCAATCAAAATACACACACATGCTTATATTGAACAAGACAGTAACCAAATCGAGCTAACTATCTAATCCAATTTTATCTTTATTATTAGTTCGTGAGACATGCTTAAAGGAGAAGCAAATCGAGTATCTACTAAAAAAAGTTTCAAGCATTGAGAACATATAAGCACACACATGCATTCGAATCAAAGATAAAAACACATGGATGCACTCATCATATTTTCACTCATGAAAAGGAATCACTCAAAGTGTATATGAATTGAATCAAAACCTCATGAATATGTTGAATTACTTGCACAAATGAACCAACCCTTATGTTTACTCATTCAACTTACTCAACCAATCGAAGGCTACTCATCTTAAGGATCATAAAAGACTTTAGAAATGTTATAATGGGGCTGAGGCTAAGACATTCGAAATTTAGGTATGTGGTGATGAAAAATGTTCAAAAGACTTAGTCAACACTTCATCCATTTGGTCTCATCCTTTCTCAAGTGTCAAAACTTCAAAAACAAAGCCAAATTTCACCTTTTTAGGCCTAACTTCATTCTAAACTTCACTTGACCAAACTTTTACACTTAGAACATTTGCCGGAGAGGTTTTACACTTTTTTCTTTTCTTTCTTTTCTTTTGCTCTCGAATTTTTATTTTTATTTTTTTTATTTGTGGCAATCACATTTTTTTAAACTTTTGGACAAGTCTTCCCTTCCTTTGTATTCTTCCATCATCTTTTCGCCACTTCTTTGTTCTAGCTTCGAAATCTCTTCACCAAGTCTTTGAATAAGGATAGGAAACTCTACACTAGGCTAAATTTTTAGATATGTATGTGATAAATGACAGAAAAGGCTCAACGTAGGCACAAATGGGTAATCTAAGGGTGTCGCAACTCGTGCGCACAAGAGGACACATGACTTTTTGGTTAAGTGGTGGAAAACCTAAATGCCTTTAATCATCTCCAAAATAAGAGCATATATCAACTTAAAAGCTTTGCAAATCTACATGAGTAAGTTCTAGTAAGTTCTAGTAATCTCTAGTTCATTGAAATCTATGGCAAGCAATTAGATTAGGCATGTAAATGTTTTTGAGACATAATGCACGAAATTCACTCACAAGGGAAGTAATGTATGCTCAAAAACTCACTTTAAGGTTCATATGATCTAAAAGCTTATTCTAACATGCGAAATTTGTACCATGTTTATGCAAATCATATCTACTACATGTTATGACAATCAAAATATCTCAATTAGCATTAGAAATTGTTTTAGTGATTTGCAATGCCATAAGTATTCTTTTTCGGTTCATTTTCATCATAGACTAACTAAGGGCATCCTAAAGACTCTTTAAAAGACTCAAGACACTCAAACAAGTGTAGATTTAGTCCTTATCTTCTTTGGGCAACCTTAATAAAATGGCTAGTTGGCGAGAGAGACCAAGAGAGGTAAGAGTGATTTTCGAGCTTGTCTTTTCTCACATCCAAAACTCGTCCTAGTAACCATCTCCTTCTAGACACCAAATCACAAGGGTTTATTACTAAAAGACAAGTGTTCATCTACTACACTAGTTAAAAACAAGAAAACATTAAAGAATTTTTTTTAGGACATCATCCGCCAGAAAGTTCCATTGTCAACCCGATTTATTTTTACAATTTTAGATTCAAATAAAGTTGTAAGCCCCTCCCCCACACTTAAACTCTACATTGTCCCAAATATACTAAAGTAAAGCATATAATTCATCAAGAAGACTAGGGTTTATGAAAATTTAACTAAGAAATTAAAAATGCAATAAAATAGAAAGAGTAAGGGAAGAGAATGCAAATCTGAGTTGTAGACTCCTCCATTGGGTTGCCTCCCAACAAGCGCTTGTTTTTTAACGTCTTACAGCCTAGACGTGATGCTTTTCATGTGTTTGAAGTGACTGGCTCCTTAAGCTTATCTTCTTCGACGTCATGCTCCTTGAAATGTTCATAGTATGGCTTCAATCGGTGACCATTCACCTTGAACAGTTTCCCAGTCTCCAAAGATTGTATCTCCACGGCTCCATGGATAAAGACTCGAACAACAATGTAGGGACCGATCTATTTTGAGCGTAGCTTTCTCGGAAAAAGTCTAAGTTGTGAATGAAAGAGTAAAACCTTATGTCCGACTTCGAATTTCTTCCCATGTATCATCTTGTCATGGATCCTCTTGGTTTTCTCCTTGTAAAGCCATGCATTGTCGAAAGCATCATTCCGTATTTCCTCGAGTTCACAAAGTTGTAGCTTTCGATGTAGACCAGCCTCATTTCGATCCATATTGAACTTCTTGACAGCCCACCATGCCTTGTGTTCTAGCTCAACCAGAAGATGACATGTTGTCCCATAAAGTAATCGAAAAGGTGACATTCCAATGATAGTTTCGTAAGCAGTTCGGTATGCCTATAATGCATCATCTAAGCATTGGCTCCAATCTTTCCGGTTCGGCTTAATTGTTCTCTCTAAAATCTTCTTGATCTCACAGTTGGACACTTCACCCATTCCATTTGTTTGAGGATGGTACGGTGTAGAGACTTTGTGAGTGACACCATATTTTCGCAATAATGCTTCCACCGTCTTGTTGCAAAAATGATTTCCTCCATCGCTGATTAGAATGCGTAGCATTCCAAACCTTGTGAAAATATTAGCCTTAAGGAAATCTGCAACAACTCGTGAATCATTAGTATGGGTGGCTTTCGCTTTCACCCATTTCGAAACATAATCAACGATGATTAAATGTAAGTGTAACTGTTTGACATGAGAAATGGTGTGACGACCCGGAACAGAATCAGTAAAGTAATCGGCTTAATTCACGAGCTAGTGCGTAATCGCATTTTTTCGATAATTGTGTAGTTTGCCGATTTTGGTTACGACTTAATTATCGGCCGAGAATTTGGGTTGAGTCTCATCTCGAGAGTTGTTGTACATGTGATTTCGAGTTTGTGGGCAGTTTCGGATGATTATTTCGACGACCAAGGAGTATAATATGATTATATGAAGTTTTGGAATATCGTCGAGTTTATCCGAATCGTTATGGTTATCCGTTTTGGACCGTCGATCGTCCTAAGACGTGAGTATAAATATCAGAAATTGTCGAAAATTGTCGAAAATGCACTGCTTGGAAGTTTGACCGACGTTGACTGAAATTGGGAGCGTTGACCCGCGTTGACTGGAGAAGAAAATCTCCACCGCCGCTGACTCGCCGGCGACCTTCATTTTCCGGCCACCTCCGTCCTTATTGTTGGTATATTTCGAATCCTTGTTTGATTTCCTATTGATTAGAACTTGGAATTGTTTAATTTGGTGCCGGAATGAGGGAGAACGGGGAGGTTGAAGTTTTGGGTTTTCCGCTGGAAACGGCCTCGTTTGGGGGTGGCGCTCCGACGACTTTCCAGGGAGGATTCTAGGTGGAAACGGTTGGGTTTTGGTCAGGGAGGATTTCCCCTTTGGTTTCGAGGGTTGAGGTGGAGCGACGGCGCCGGAATCGGCCGAGAAGGTTTTCCGGCGATTCTCGGCCGTGGTGGTAGCTGGATGGTGGTGGTGCCTTGAGGAAAGTTGCTCGGCTTGAGGAGAAGAACAGTTTGGGAGCTTGGCCGCAGAGAAATCTCTCCGGTTGACGGTGCGCCGCTGCCGGCGGAGGCGGTCAACGCCGGAGCTCCGACGATTCGTTGACTTTTTAGAATTTGGTGATTTTAATGTCGTTTCGCTCGTATTCGCGCCCCGATCGTCGCCTTGAGGTTTTCGAGTTGATTTGAGTATCGGATTTTCAGTGAAGGGTTTTGAGTGGAGATTTCGGGAGTTTCGTCGATTATTTTGCACTGCATTATATATTTCCGGGAACGGTTGGTTTCTAAGGTGTGGTACAGTGTTGTGAATTGTGATTTTAATCAGATATATTTTGTGATTATTCAGGGGATCAAGATCGTGCTTCGGGCGAGGGATCTTCCGCTGGACCACGTGATTAGCGCGAGTGCGCGTTTTGCTCATCTGTAATGGACACTTTTATATTTTCACAGTCGTTGCGAGTTCGTGATTTTCCATATTTATTTATATACGATGTTGAGATTATTTATTATTTTCGGAGGTATTATTTTATGTTTTATGGTGATGGCATATTTGCATCGATGCTTCGGCTACTCGGCTGATCACTGGTAGTCTGACCAGAGTTGAGAGATTCCTCTGGACCAGAGTTGAGAGATTCCTCTGGGCAGGGTTGAGAGATTCTCATGTTGTGCCGCTGGAGTTGAGAGATTCCTCTGGCCTATCACCGTCGGGCTTGAGCGATTCGCCTGACCGTCGGGCTTGAGAGATTCGCCTGACACCTCCATATATACATTTTCCGAACTCGCTATACTTGTTTATTGTATATGAAATTGGTGAAAGGCATATGTTTATTTTCGTCCACTCACTCTAACGTTTTATTTCCTTTCCCCTGGGCTTTTCGGTTTCCGTGCCCAGTTTGCAGTTCGGATTCTGGTGTCTCACGTCTCGGTCGGAGGCTAGTTGTTCGAGCTACCTGTCTTTTCCAGTAGGTTCCTTGTTTCGCCTACTGTTGTATATTTTGTATATATATATACTAGAGGTCGCTCTGATACGATACTGATACATATTTACGTGGTTTTACCTGGATTTTCTATATTATACAGTTATGTTTACTGTTTATTAATATTATTGTGATATTGAGAAATCCGGATGGGATTGGTGCCCACGGTTTGGCTTTTGTGACATAGGATGAAGTGTTATTTTCCCCGTGCAGGTTAAGGCAATTCCGCGTTAGTAGCGTTACTCTGCCGAAATTTTTATGGTTTTTGTTGGTTCGTGTTTTCAGAAGGGATTTGAGTCCGGTTTAGGAAACTAAATCGGGGTTGGGTCCTTTCAATGGTCACATAAAATCTATGCCCCACACATCAAAAATTTCGACATTAAGCATATACTTTTGTGGCATTCGATCTCGTGGTCCAATGTTGCCCGATCTTTGGCACTTATCTCACTTAGTACAAAATTCATGAGAGTCATGAAAGCTGTTAGGCCAAAAGAATCCACAATCTAATACTTTCCAGGCTGTTTTCCTAGAACCAAAATGACCTCCACATGCACCATTATGACAAAACTCAAGAATGGACTGAAATTCACTATCGGGGACACACCTTCTGATTACTAAGTCCGAACATTGTTTCCACAAGTATGGTTCATCCCTAATAAAATTCCTAGCATTACTCCTAAGTTTTTGGCGTTGAGAACTATGCATGGAAGATGGAAACTCATTGGTGATTAAATAATTAACTATATCCGCATACCATGGAGTTTTAGAGGCACTTACCTGAATTCCGAAGTGTTGTTCAGCCGGAAATGTTTCCTCTATTGACACGACCTCTTTTTCATGGACAATCCGGGACAAATGATCTGCCACCACGTTTTCTACTCCCTTCTTATCTTTTACTTCTATGTCAAATTCTTGGAGTTGAAGTATCCAACGAATTAGTCGTGGCTTGGCATCCTTCTTTGCTATGCGATACTTCAATGCAGCATGATCCGTGTAGACAATCACCTTGCTTTGCAACAAGTATGATCGAAAATTATCAAGTGCAAACACCACAACGAGCATCTCCTTCTCGGTTGTTATATAATTGGCTTGAGCATCATCAAGTGTTCGAGAAGTATAGTAGATGGCGTAGGGCTTCTTATCTTTCCTTTGCCCTAAAACAGCTCCAATGGTGTAGTCGGAAGCATCACACATAAGTTCAAATGGTTGAGACCAATCTGGTGCACAAGGGATAGGAGCACTTGTGAGAAGCTCCTTCAATTTGTCAAATGCAGCTCGGCATTTATCATCAAACACAAAGGGAGTTTCTTTTTGTAAAAGCTTGCACAAGGGACGAGCTATGTGGGAAAAATCCTTGATAAACCTTCGGTAAAAACCTGCATGGCCAAGAAAAGAACGAATCTCTCTAACCGAAGTTAGATAGGGTAAGTACCGCACAAGATCTACTTTAGCTTTATCAACTTCTATTTCTCTTGCCGAAACTATGTGACCTCAAACTATCCCTTGAGTAACCATAAAATGGCATTTCTCCCAATTAAGTAATAGGTTTGTTTCAATACATCTTTTCAAATTTAACTCTAAGTTATCCAAGCATGCATCGAAATCCCTCCGAAATACACTAAATTCATCCATAAAAACTTCTATGATTTTCTCTATGTAATCGGAAAAAATTGAAAGCATGCAACGTTGAAATGTACCTGGTGCGTTGCAAAGTCCAAATGGTATCCATCGATATGCAAACATTCCGAAAGGGCATGTGAACGTTGTCTTCTCTTGATCTTCTTCGGCGATGCTGATTTGGTTGTAACCGGAATAACCGTCGAGGAAGCAATAATAAGCATGACCCGCCAACCTCTCAAGCATTTGATCGATGAATGGCAAGGGGAAGTGGTCCTTGCGAGTGACGGCATTGAGCTTCCTATAGCCGATACAAACTCTATGGCTGGTTACAGTTCTTTGTGGCACTAGTTAATTCTCCACATTCTTTACCACGGTGATTCCGGACTTCTTAGGAACGACTTGCATCGGTGAGACTCATCGGCCGTCTAAAATCGGATATATGACGCCATAGTCCAAGAGCTTGATTATTTCCTTCTTCACGACTTCCATCATAGGCAGATAGTCTCCTTTGAGCTTCTCTCGAAGGTTTAGCCCCCTCTTCGAGTAGAATTTGATGCACACAAGTGGCCAGATTGATGCCTTTGATGTTGGCAAGAGTCCATCCAATGGCATTTTTGTGTCTTTGGAATACACAGATGAGCTTGTCCTCTTGTTCTTCCTCCAATGATGATGAAATGATAACTGGCAAAGTGTCATTGTCTCCCAAGAAAGTATACTTCAAATGAGCTGGTAATACTTTAAGTTCTAACTCCGGTGCCTTGATCACGGATGGAACTAACTTGTTTTCTCCATAGGCTAACGGAATAGGAGGTGGCCTATTAACAATTATTGAAGCCTCATTGAGTGCCATAGCCATCTCATGGATCTTTGGCTCAAATATGTCGATTAGTGCATCAAAAAGGGCTTCATCCTCGAGTCAAGTCATCCCTGCTCCTTCTTGAATGGCAATGTCGAGCTCATCATCTCCGATGGTGTCTAAGTGGTGTTGCGCCATGTCTTCAACTATATCCACCAAAATACAAGCATTGACACTTGTCGTAGGAACCTTCATGACATCTAAGATGTTAAACTCGATCTTCTCTCCATCAATCTCCATGGAAATTGTTCCTTTAAACACATCGATCTTTGTTCTTGCGGTTCTCATGAATGGACATTTTAGTAGTAATGACGTGGTGTTCAAAGGACTCTCCTCCATGTCAACGATGTAGAAATCACCAGGAAATATAAGATTGTTGACTTGCACAAGAACATCTTCAACGTACCTGGCCCTTAGGGTACTTATGAGAACGGTCGGCTAGTTAGATGATGACATTGTCTTGCTTAAGCTCTCCAAGCTCCATGGATGCATACAAGTAGTAAGACATGACGTTGATAAATACACCAAGGTCTAGCATGAAATCTTCAAATTTATTGTCACCAATCACACAAGGAACGGAAAAACTCCCTGGATCCTTCAATTTTGGGGGTAGCCGACGTTGCAACACCACTGAAACAGTTGCATTCACCTTCATGACCTCATTCGCTCTCGTTTGCCTCCTTTGGGTGCATAACTCTTTTAGAAACTTGGCATAGATAGGCACTTGCTTGATGCACTTAATCAAGGGTAGATTTACTTGCACCTTCCGAAAGATGTCCAAGATGTCTTCGTATTGATCATCCTTCTTAGATTTTGTTAACCTATGTGGAAATGGTGCACGAGCAAACGGGGCATTAGTATTAACTAAACTTGAAGGGATAGAGTTAATACCTTTAGTTGGGGCATGTTGCGTAGATAAAGGTGCCTTAGTGGCATTGGATGCCACATTATTCTTCTTCTCGGCCTCTTGAGTTAACGGATCTTCTTCTAACTCTTCATCCTTAAAAATGGTATGATGATGCGTCTTGCTTGTCTTTGGCAAAGGAGATGTCAACGTTTTCCCATTCCTAGTAACCATAGCACTTACATTCCTTGGGTTTGGAAGTGTTTGAGGAGGTAGTTGTCCGTTCTCCCTTATTTGGCCCATGAAGTCAACGATTTGGCCCATTTGCTTCTTCATTTTAGAAATGTCTCGGCCATGACTATGCAATGTCTCATTTGTTTTTGCTTATCCATCCAAGAGAACTTGTGTTGAAATGGACAATTGGGCCAACATCTCTTCATAGTCCGGATTAGTGAATTGTTGTTGGACCGGAGGAGCTTGAGGCATAGGTTTCATTGGTGCTTGAGGTAGTGGTGGCCTTACTTGAAATTGAGCACATTGATAACCTTTTTGAGGTGCTGGAGGGTTCAAACATCCCTCATTGCTACTTCACTTAAAACCCGGATGATCTCGGTTGCCAAAATTGTTATTGTAGTTGTTGTAACGTTGACCCCCTTGATATCTGTCATTCGCATTTACTTGCTCCGCCTCATTATTTTGCATCGTTATTGTAGGGCATTGATCATTATGGTGCCCTTGCATATGGAAAACACCACAAACATGTCCTAGGCTTGCCTTGGCTCTCTTAGTTTCGAGTTCTAGCACTTTTTCAAGCATGGAAGCTAACTTGTCATATTTCTCGTCTGAAACTTGCTTGGAACTCACTTCATGCACTGATTTTCGTGGAGCCATCTCATATTGAGCATCATTGTTTGCTCGGTTCTCCAAAAGTGTACGAGCTTCCGCTTCATCTAAGTCCATGAATTCTTCGGTTGCAGCGGCATCAAGAAGCTCTTTATCAATCGGTTTAAGACCATAAGAGAAGTAGTTCATGAGGTTGGTCTCCGAAAAACTATGGGAGGGGCAGCTAGCACATAAAACCTTGAAACGATCATAGTACTCATCGGTTGCTTATGAGATTCCCGTGATCTTCTTCCTCAAAACAGTAATCTTTGAGGCTGGAAAATACTTGCTTAGGAAAGCATCCACTAATTGCTTCTAAGAGGTGATGTGATTTGGTGGGAATTCCATAAGCCAAGTTTGAGTTCTTTTCGTCAAGGTGAAGGGAAATGTCTTAAGTTTCAAGAGTTCTTCACTGGCATCCGAGGGCTTCATACTCGAACATACAAACTGGAATTGCCTTAAATGCATGTTCGGATCTTCATGGGACATTCCTTGAAAGGTAGGCAACCGGTGAAAGAAGTCACTCTTAAGCTCGATGTCCTTCTTGTCTGCTTGGGGTTCTGGAAATACTATGCATAAAGGACCACTACTCCACTCAGTTGAGCAAGTACGTTGGCGAAGAGATCGCCTCTCATTGTTAGGCAGGATGTTGTTGTTATTGGCAATTTCTTCTTGTTCCTCTTCTGAAAACTGCTATGTGGAGTGAGGGGATGAATGTGGAGAGTCGAAACCTTCCTCAATGAGAGGCTGGTCGATGTCTTGCTCCCTTGGAACTACTTGAGACTTTAAATTTTCCAAACAGTTTCTAAGTGCTTGAAGATCAACTTTAAGAGTCGAGTGGGAGCTGGACATTCATAGAAATCTGATCATCCACCAAAGATCAAGTGTTAGTATCAAAATAATACACAAGGAATATAAGATACTAACCAAAAACGTTGGAAATGACAAGAAAACAACAAAAACATACTAAAACACACTAAAACAAGCCAAACGAATTTAAACAAGCCAAAAACATACTAAAATGACTCAAAAGCTTTAAAACACTCTAAAACACTAAGTTATGACATTTAGACACTCTAAGTAATTTAAACGTGAATGCAAGCCTCTAACAATCCTAAAATGTATGCAAAGTGGTTAAAATGATCCAAAAACAAGCTAAGACACAATATACACATTTTCTGCAAAATTAGGCATATATACAATACAAGATTTAGAATAAACGTTAGAAACAAATATTTACATGTTAAAATGCAAGCACATAATAAGTCACATCAAATTCATGCATAACACACTTAAATCGTCATCCAAATGCATCAAACAAGAACCTAAGTGAAGCATGGAGTGAATGCATAGGAGAAAACGTTAGAAACCTACAGAAAACACACAAGTTACGTAATAAATTATGAATGCAACATGATCTTTCTCTTAGCCTCATGCCCCTAACTTCACTTAAGTTAGGGTACGCGGTGATGAAATTCGAGCATCATAAAGCCACAAGAAGGTTATGCAAGCTAAAATACAATGTGGTTAATCCTTTACAAGTTAACTAAGTACAAACATACAGTTTCGACATGCAATATTTATAAGTATTGAGTGCACCTATGATTTAAAGAGAGTACACTAGCTTGATATTTAGATAGTTCAATGGACGTACGACCCGCGCGATAAAGTATAAACTTTCAATCAATCAGTCTTGGTTCAATCGAAAAACATGGCCAGTTAAGGATAGAGATAACACGAGAGGCAGGACTAATTACGACAAAACACCCTTAGGCTAACCGGACCAATGATATATACTATATTGGTGCTAGTCTTTCTTAGATCCAGAACCTGTCACTAGTCATAACCCGTTTCTAGACACCATGTCCGACATTCAGCCAATCTTTTGAAAATTTACACTCCCTCAAATCCTTTGTAGACTCCGCCCTCAACCTCATGTCCATAACTTCACTTAGGTTATAGTATACGGTGATGAAATCCACACATCATGAGGGGTTAAGGAGATAAACAAGGAAAAGAGGCGCCATCTATTCCAAAGAGTGCGACTTAATCAACCAAACTTATGTACTAAATTTAAATCAAATACTACATTTAACATGTATAACTGAAAAATAAAATAAAATTGTAAGTATAAACAAGTATTAAATTATAAATAAGTATGTAAATTTTGAATATACACATGCTTTCTATTTACACAATTTCACATATTCACAAAGAACACATGCAAATTTCCAGAATCGCGAAAAGTTGAGCAGAACTGCTTGTCAAATTTTTCCAGAATTATTTTCTTATCTGAATGCAATGAAATTTTACAGGTGAAAATAAGACACACAAACAAACAGTTTTGAAAATTTTAAGATTTTTAGGGGACATCTAGATATGTTTAGTAATTTACAAAAAATATGGCAGTGCACAGTTCCGAAAACAGAAAATAAAAACATATTTACACAACGTAATCACACAATTCTTTACAATCCCTGGAAATGGTGTCAAAATTGATATACTAAAACTAACTACTAAATTAAACACTTAATAATCAGAAAAGACACAACAATTAAAACCCTTTGTTGTAGATGTAGCATTGGTAAATAGGGTATCGTTCTTAACTGAGGATTGAGGGTGCATGCATGAGTACGCTATGGTTTTTTGGGAGGAGTTTATAGGTTGGTTTTATAATCTATGAATTTAAACAAATAATGGCCAGCAAACAGATTTAGAACCCTAAATTCTAACATGCTTCACTCATAGACAAGTAGAAACAATTAAAGAACATAAAATCATAAACATGCTCACTAGACCGAAAATAAAATACTAAGTTAATATATACAAGTGATCGACTCATTCTTCCAACCTTTACCAATTATATCTAGACTCCCTAAGTGTCAACGAAATTTATAACTCCAATCAAAATACACACACATGCTTATATTGAACAAAACAACAACCAAATCGAGCTAACTATGTAATCCAATTTTATATTTATTATTAGTTCGTGAAACATGCTTAAAGGAGAACCAAATCGAGTATTTACTAAAAACAGTTTCAAGCATTGAGAACATATAAGCACACACATGCATTCGAATCAAAGCTAAAAACACATGGAAGAAACTTAGAAGGATTTAGAAATAAAAAGTCTCTTATCAAAACTTGTTCTCAAAATACAAACATAAGAAATCCAATACAAAACCGAAACTGAAAACAAAGGGGCCATGTTACACTTTTTGTCCCGTGAAATAGTACCGCAAACTCCAAGTGTAGAAGCTCCTTTGGTGATGATGGAGATTGAGAAATCTCAGCCAAGTCGAGCAAAGGATCCTTGAGGTGGAGGAGAACGTTTGTGGGAGGCTGTTTGGTGGTGTTTCATATTTTGGAGGATGGCTAAGTGTTTGGAGGTTGAGAAGATGATTAGAGCAGAGCTTAAGCATCTAGAATGAGTGATGCTTTGCTTCTGGTTGAGCTCCCCTTTAAATAGGATATCAAAAATCCTAGTCCATCTCTAATTAGGAATGAATTAACCCCACCCGGGTAAGTTGACTTTTCTTCATTAAATTAGTGATTTCTAGAGATTTATATGTCCGAATTGAGTGATTCTTTTTGAGTTGGAAAGTTAACTTCTAGATCTTTCCAGAGACATATTATTCGTATCCTAATTCCTTCTAATACATTTTCGGTGGCCCATTGAAGTGTGATGATCTGCACATGCAGATTTCCTTATTTCAAGCTTCTAATCCATCTTTTTCTTTTGGGCTTCTTTGTGGCCAAATCTGTGTATTATCTTGGATCTTCTTGGACACATATACATGGTTTTAACCCATCTTAATAAATATTAATCCAATCTTTATAAAGCATGGCCCATTCTTCTTCATCTTTCATCCTTAGCGCAATTTTAGCTCATTTCTGCCTCCTTTATTCTTCTTCCTTTATTTTTGACCTAAAACAATAAAATGAAGTGTAAATAAGAACACTTAGGTCATATATAGAGAGAGAAATATGTTAACAATCAAGTATAAAATGCGTAGATCACGAAGACAGTTGATGATGCATGCATGTCTTCTCCCACAACGGTGATGTCTCCTTATAGCCATCACTAGTTCATTCTAATTAGAGCTGACAACGGATCGGGATCAGGTTTTGGATACCCGAACTCGAAATCAACATGTCCGATGGAACCCAATTCGTACCCAAAAATTTTATTTCAGGTTTTTACCCGATCCAAACCCATCGGATATTTAATACCCGAACACGACCCGTTTACCCAAACCGAAATAAATAATAAAAAAATCTATATAAATATTAGGATTAATTATTTACCATTCTATATAACATATATAAAAATATATTAATAAAGTTGAATATAAATTATAATATATATTTCCTTTTAAATATAGGCAGGTCGGGTTCGAGTTCGGTATATGCATATCGATACCCCACCCAAACCTGGCACCATATATACCGTCGGGTTCGGGTTCGATAAATATTCGATACCTGTAATTTGTCTTAGGAATCAGGCTTGGTCGGGTTCGATTCGGGCGAATATTTATGGGTTCAGATTATTTTGTCATCCCTAATTTCAATCATTGGTTCATTCCAATTCAACGCCAATGATATTACGATAATAAGGGCCGGGTTTCGAATTTGATACGTATTTACGCCATTACATTTTGTGTTGTTTAACTACAAATTGCCATTTTTTAGGAAACAAATTGCCATTTCTTAACGTTGTAACACGTGTCATCTCAACGGCTTTTTTGACATTTTTTTTAGGTAAGCTTTAAACTTCATTAATGTCAATCGAGTACAATCAAAATTGAAACTAAAAAGAATAATAAAAAAAATAAACTATGTAAGGATCAATAAAGATACACCAAAAAGGAGCTGAATCTCGACAATCGTTGGAACCGTCATCAAAGGCTAGAATGACCCAAACCCTTGGACGTGGTGCTAGAGCTTCATGTTGTCCCTGCAAACTGGAACTCTTTTTTTTAATAAATAGAGGATTATGTGATATTATCTCCTTTGAAACAACTAATTTAGGGCGTCAAACGCCTACCCACAATCCTGAAACAAAAGGGGTCATTACAACTGGGAGCCCACCGCCCGTCCCTTTATTAAAAATTTTAATAGCAAAAAAAATTAAGTGCAGTAAGAGAAAGAGAGACTAAACCAAAACTTTTCCCGAAATTTGCAAGGACTGAAAAAACTGTAGAGATATGATGTGACAAAAGTCACGAAACACTAATGAACAAACACCCAAAGTTCAAGAACCAACTTTACGAGAAAGAATGCGATACCATTTTATTTGACATAGATCGTTGCATCCATAAAAGTATCTTTAAATTGATTAGTATAGGCCGGAATACCAAAAGGGCGATGAACGTTATGTTTTTAGTTCACTTTATTAACCATGTAAGGATAGTGAGGTGATTTAAGTATAACATCTAGACTATAAATAGAATGTAATGTACTGTTCACAATTATCAATGCAGTAACAATTTAGATCATTAGAGTCCCAATGTTTTCCTTTACTGTTTTCTTTTAGTTTTCTTCTCCCGTTCTTCAATAAACCATGAATCCTAACATGGTATCAGTGCCGATAGTATCTGATCTGGTACCTTGTGGCTTCTGTGTCTAGTTTTGCTTCCGCGTAGTTTCAATTATTTAGATTCGGTAGATTTCAATTTTAGCCCCAATTTCAAACCATATCCCCATATTGAGTTCTGATCTGCATCTCGGTCGTTGCTTTTGCGTCTTCCTCAACTCGCCGATCAGCGGCAGAGGAGGGAGCCGACGACGTCTCGTCTTCAACTACTTTTGATCTAGCGAATCCCAGAAAAGCTCTCTTCTCAAATGCAGTCGAGTTCATCTCCACGACAGCATAACAAAGCACAACGCATTCGACGACAACGTCGATCTCTTCTGAGACTACGTCCTCAACTCGGCGTTGATGGATGAACGAGTCGAGTTAACACAGTAACTCAGCAACTCAACTCGACTCTGTTAGGCACTCAACTCAGTTTTGACCTAGTCACCAACTCAGTACATCGACTCGATCTGTGTCATCAATTCGCAACTTGACTCGAGTTCGAGTCATCTCAGATCTAGCAAATTCATCGAGTCAGACTCTTCGCTCCATCATTTTTCTGATCATCGTTAAAGCCTATCCCCAATCGACCAAAAACAACCAACGACGGAGGAGGGAAACGGCAGCGACAGTGAGTGGTGGTGGTTCGATAACATTTTTCTCGTTAAAGCTTATCCCCGACTGACCGAGACGAGAGGAAAGAAAGAAAGAAAGAAAACCCACCGACGACAGTGAAATTGGGTATGATTTGTTTGCTGATGTCATTATGCATCTGGGCACATCGTAATTGGTAATATCTCTCCAATTTGACATCTTTATTGCTTGAATCATGGAATTGATGTATGGTCTAGTTTGCGGTGCTTGGATTCATCAGTTTTCCAATTGTACTTTTTCATCAAAGTTTGAGAGAAGCTTCTCTATTTGTTTTGTGGACTGGTGATTCTTGCTTCACAAGTGGGATTATAAATTGATTATGCGGATCTCTGTTTTGAATGTGTTAATTTTGGGTGATGCTTTCATGTTTGTTGTGCAATTTACTGTGGTTTAGTTTGGCTTACTGATGCCTTTGTGAAGATACAATTGTAGTGCATATAATTGATTGAAAGTATTGTCTTCAAACTGCAAATTGTAAGGAGTTGGTAGTGTGCTGCTAGTATGTGCTAGTTGTATGTGTTGAGCTGTTGGCACTAAGTTTGGATGATTGGTAGATGCGTCTGTGCAAAAAATCCGCAGAGGATTCTGGATATGCAGTGTGGTGTAGCAGCTTTCAGAATTTTAAAGTTCAAAGTCAACCAGATATTATGCAGTTTTCATTATCAGTTGAGGGTTGGATGTCCGGATGCAGCAACGCCCAGTAATTCCGACAAGCATTCAGACCATCCCAGTAGTGTAACACCCGCTTAAGGCGACAAAGTTCGGTTTCACATAGACAGAAACTGTACCTAACTAAAAACATATACACAAAATGTCATGGTCAGTATATACAGTCAAAAGTAGAACATGCAAAATTATAAAAAGCAAACCAGCACAGATAGCACACAATGGATGCCTTATGACAACCTAGTTTGTGGAATGCCGAAGGCACCCGGGGATACTCATCCACACCCTGTCGATCACCAAATTCTCAGTTTCCACCCACAAAGAATGCCTTCCTTCGCCAAACGCTAGCTGAGGACTGCATCTTCTGAAGCCACCACCTCTTTTTCTCTTAGTGATCGTCTCGTAATCATAATCACGTCTGGCATAGGTAGGATTGCAGAACTAGGTGATCTCAGCCATTATGGGACACCCAAGACACGATAGTTTGAACACATTAAATAGGGAGGTCAACACTCTCGTCATTATTGGCCCGTACTGACCTAGAGACACATTCCAGTGCGACAGTACAAACTGAAAAAATGGGTGCAAAGGCAAATTTATCCCGTTCTTAATCTGTTACTCATACGCACAGGTAAAGCCCTTGGGTAGATCAGTGATTGTTTGTCCAAGTCCCAACAACCTCATTATGATGGAATGCAGTATATCATACTTCGTGTAAAAGTGATCGCACTCCTTGGCGATGCAAGACACCTCTGGCTCTTGAAGGGGCTCACCATTTTTTCCTCTTCCCTTCTCCTTGGTGGCACAGATGCAGACACTCCATTTTTTCACCTCAACGTGTCGTTCACTGCCCCAACCCCACTTCTGCTAGACGAGGCCATCACGGGTGCTACAGCTAATATGAGGGGTTGAGCGTTAGCAGGATAAACAACGTTGAGCAGTTCAGGACTCAACGACATTGGACTTGATTCGACGCTAGATAGCGAAGAAGATGACATTTGACTAATACTATTTGACCTTATTGAAATGCCTCTATCCTGACTCAGTTCACTCATTGACACATGCTTCCTAGGATGCCTTTGTCTACCATCTACAACCCTATATGACTCCTCACTTAAAAAATTTCAATGGGTGATGACAGGTTCATAGTCTCAGCTTGAACGGCCTAGCAAAGAAAACACATATCAAGCCTAGAGCATGCTGAGTACCACACACCCATCAAACGATCCCACTTTGCTTGCACAAATTCACAATTTCAACAATTATTCTATCCTAGCAAGGGATTTATCTCTCGACACATAACAACAAAACCAAATCTACCACAAGACCACCAATATGCAAGATATAGAAGCAACAACAGCCAAAATCCCAACATTAGAAAGCCCAGAAGCATACAAACCACATGCTATATCTCTCGAACACTACAAACCTAGAAAATAAGAAGCACAACCAACCAGTGACATCAAAGTACAACATCAAGAAAAAAAGAGCATCACGAACCTTACCTTCGAGGAAGATCAAAAACTTGTCGGACACCTGAACGCGGTGAGATCTCTCCTTCTCTGTAACTTCTTTACTCTGAGTGCAGTCAAAAACTTCCCAAGAGCACAGCAACACTTCAAGACGCCAAATGAACTCCATTCAGGTTAAAAGAGGCTATTTATACTAGAGACATAGATAACCCTCGAGCATCCTGGTCGTCCATGATTTTACCCCACTCACCTTCGATTTGCAACACGTGTCCCACGTCGTTTCAAATTTGAAACGAAAACGTCTCTTCACGAACCGCAGTAATGACACCATTAAGACGTGCTCCGCACCTACTCCTTGACCCTTCAAAACAAATGTTGACTGACAGATGTCACGCATGCAGAGGCCTAGCCCAACTGTTACTCCCACACGTCAGCCCCATGCTCACGCATGTACAGGATACCACTCACGTGGCCTGGTAAGAAACAAATCCCTAAAAATCCTGATTACGTCTGAACGACCTTGATGTAGTGCCCTGTCAAATGCTTGGTCACCATGGAATGTAAAAACACAACGTGCCTATAAACCACGCATCGTTCACTTAGTCCAACGTCTGAATGTGACAGCCTACGGAAAACAAACAAACCCCAATACATACTCCTTCAGCGGCCAATCACCCTGAACGTGACATCCCCGGACATTGTCCTCGACCTAGTGGCATTAGCTACTTGGGGACATAAACTCCTCTCGAGCCTGAAAAAGCCCTAGCCTCGATGATCGTCAGGAGGCCCCAATGGCCAGGATGTGCACTGCTTCTCGCTAGCCATCCAAAACTACAGACCTCCCTAGCGATTAATCCTCCTAGGAGCGTCTCCTAATGTATCACCCAACTTGGTGACATTGGCTACCTGGAGACTTAAGCTCCCTTCAGGCCCAAAAAAGCCCCAACTCAATCGTTTCCCGTTAGGTAGTCTCAAACTTCCCAAGTGTGTGCTTGCACATCATACGTCGTTCACTCATACGCGTTCACCCTATAGCAATATATGAAGGCCGTTCAAAATTCCCCCATCACCGTACTCTAGGATGATCAGCCTCCTCTCGTCCTCGTTCATCCCCATGACAGGTAACCACCTAAGGGTTGAGCGATGAGCATTCGCGACTCAAGGAAATCGCCCTCGATTACGAAGTTAAAGGACTTCGAGGTACATTGCACCACCCCAATGGAACGGTGCTAAGTAAGAATATTTTCTGGAGATCGGTTCATTCAACTCCCCAATCAAGGTTAATATCCTTGACTCGGGGACTTATTAGTACGTCATGTGCTAAACCCAGAAAAGCATGCCTTACTAAGTACCAAATAGCTAAAAGTAACTTAAAAAAGGAAACAACTCAGGGGAAAACCAGTGAAACCACACGCGGGGCGTACACCGCACGTGCCTAGCCTTGCAGAGCATTGCACATGTCATCCGAGTCTGTATACAGAACCGGTTGCTAAAAGACTAGAGTGCTCCCTATTTCATAGAAAATGAATGCTTGCATCAGTCCCATATTGAGGACCACTAGGTGTTATCAACTTCAAATATCCATAATAGGAAAACACCCACTCCAAGATAGAGGTATCATACATCTTACCCATTATTCCCATACGCTTTCTGTCACACCTCGTACTGACTTTAGCAACATAGTGTTGAAGGAAGGACAATCTCGTCTCAACCCATTAACGCTTATTATTCGTTTTACAGAATAGCAGAGCATTCGAGGATCAGCGGCCGAACACTCAAGAATGATTCCCCCTAATATCCTTAACACTTCTGCCTTAGTCCATACCTGATTCTGGTAGAAACACTAAGATTCACTCTTATGTATGGGGTCCTACACCTTCTCTTTCACTTGAAGGCTATAGATACTATGTCAATTTTATTGATAACTGTACCAGATTTTATTGGATATTCTCTTTGGTAAATAAATCAGATATCTTCTCTACCTTCTTGAAGTTTTATGCCTTTGTACTTAATCAGTTTGGTTCTACAATCAAAATTCTGCAGTCAGATGGTGATGGAGAGTATAATAGCAAGGTTTTTACATTTCCAAAAAAAAACAAGGTTTTTAAGAATTTCCTAGAATCTAAGGGAATTATGCCCTATGTGACTTGTCCCTACACTCCTCAACAAAATGGTATTGCAAAAAAAAAAAGAATAAACACTTAGTTAACACTGTTATTACTTTGATGACTGCTGCATCATTACCTAAAGCCTTCTGTTTCATGTTATAGCTCATGCTGCTTATTTGACTAAAAGGATGCCTTGTAAGACTCTGAAATTCTCTTCTCCCTTTTAGCTATTATTTCTTTGTGTTCCTCCTGTTGAGCATCTTAAGGTCTTTGGTTCTACTTACTTTCCTTATCTTAGACCTTATGTTAATAACAAGCCAGCTCCAAAATCTTTACCATGTGTGTTTCTATAAGGGAGTTTTTCATTACAATATTGCTCTCAATAAGTAGACATGTAGTTCATGAGGAGTCTAGTTTCCCATTTGCTACGATGTCCTCTTATGTACCTCATTTCTCTTCTAATATAGTTTCAGCCTCCTTCTTTGATGTGTCATTACCATCTTTTTCCTCTTTTCCTCATGCCCCCCGGTCCCTCTTCTCATCATCCTGTTTTATCTCCCTCTCAACTCCAAGTTGTTTTACCTTTCTCCACTATTAGTACTAGAGGACCTATATTGTCTGAGGGAGGGAATGAAGAACATAATACTAACACACAACATGAGCATACTGAGATTAGACACAATGAAGCAGTAAGGAATGAAGTTTCTCACAGTCTAGACATGGATGATTCAAATGTCACTGATATTAAGGTTGGAGGTCATAATAGTGAGAATAGTGGTGTGAAAATGATACAAAATGCTCAGAATGTAAATTTAGTAAATCCTATTGTTGATCCTATTGTTGACCCTATTGATGATCCTCTTCTGCTTGATCCTGAATATCAGTTTATTGTAAAGCAAGATTATAATACTCACTCGATGTTAACATGAGCAAAGAATGGTATAGTTAAGAAGAAGACCTTTCATGATTACTGTGCATTCTCTGCGATTGTTCAACAGAAGTTGTATCATGAATATGCTTATTTTGCTGGATTTACCATAGTGACTGAGATTGCATAACCACATGAACCTAAATCATACAAAGCTGCTTCTGAAAAACCTAAGTGGGAAAGTGCAATGCAAGATGAGATAAATGCCTTAAACAATCAAGGAACCTGGACTTTAGTTCCTTGTCCTCCAAACAAAACAAAATATTATGCAAAGTAAATGGATTTTTAAAGTAAAGAAGAATCAATATGGCACAGTTTCAAGATATAAGGCATGTTTGGTTGCATAAGGTTACTCACAGAAAAAAGGTTTAGACTATGAAGAAATCTTTAGTCCAGTGGTGAGAGACAGTACGATAAGAATGATTCTTGCCCTTGTTACAATGTATAAGTGGGATCTCAGGCAATTGGATGTGAAAAATTCATTCCTTCATCGTGACTTAAAAGAGGAAGTCTACATGAAGCAACCTCAAGGGTTTACAGATGCTTTTCATCTTGATTATGTGTGCTTGTTGAAAAAGTCTTTGTATGGACTTAAACAAGCCCCTCAAGCTTGGCATAAAAAATTCACATGCTTTCTGCTGGCATGGGATTTGTTTCTACTAAACTCCGTATGAATTCCAGTAGAAGTGCGGATGAGGTCAATACGGGTGATTTGAACTGTTGCGCGTATATCGTCATTTACCTGTTGTTAAGAGTAATACACCAAACGGTTGTTAGGAGCCTTGAGGGGTTGTTCCCACCTTCGACTCTCCGACACTCAAGTTAATGTATGAAGCGTAACAATAGTATTGGTTGAGTAACGGGCGTACCTTGTAACTGTCATAAATGTGTTGTATATATTGGTGGTTGAGTATGTGGTCTTTTGTTGCTCTTCAATGTGGGATCCTGCTTGTTTGTTCATGTTCTATCCTGGTACCTTCTGTTTGTTGTTCCGAGCGCATGGGCTTTCGGATGGTGTTGCTTCCTTGTTTAAAGTTGAAGCCTGTATTGTTGTCTTGCGTTTGGTATGGGCCATGTTGACCCGTTTGGAGTGACTAAGTGTGCGATATCTATGTGTTCACGGGATCACATACTAAAAAGTCCCCCAAGTCCACAAGTCAAGGGAATCAGCTCTTGATTGGGAAGTTGCAAGGCTTTGTCCAGATTTTGCACACGTGGTCACTCGACCATGGGGGGGCATACCCTGGTAACCCCAAGTCCCCCAACTCTCCGATAAAGAGCTGATTTTGTGGTCAAAACTCGAAGTGTCGTGTCGTGGGCCTCGTCCCGCGATGGTACGGACGTTTGTTGCTGTTCCGCTATCGTGGTGGACTCTGAATCCTGATGTTGCTGTTTGGAGCCGCTTACGTGGCGACAAGTGATGTTGCTACTTGTCCCACGATAGCGCGAATGTTGTTGCTGTTCGGCTATCAGGTTGGACTCTGAAACCTGATGTTGCTGTTTGGAGCCGCTTACGTGGCGACAAGTGATGTTGCTACTCGTCGCACGATAGCATGAATGTTGTTGCTGTTCAGCTATCGGGTTGGACTCCGAAACCTAATGTTGCTGTTTGGAGCCGCTTATGTGGCGACAACTGATGTTGCTACTCGTCGCACGATAGCACGAACGTTGTTGTTGTTCGGCTATCGGGTTGGACTTCGAAACCTGATGTTGCTGTTTGGAGCCACTTACGTGGCGACAAGTGATGTTGTTACTCGTCGCACAATAACGCGAACATTGTTGCTGTTCGCATATCAGGTTGGACTCTGAAACCTGATGTTGCTGTTTGGAGCCGCTTACGTGGCGACAAGTGATGTTGCTACTCGTCGCACAATAGCGCGAACGTTGTTGCTGTTCGGCTATCGGGTTAGACTTCGAAACCTGATGTTGCTGTTTGGAGCCGCTTACGTGGCGACAAGTGATGTTGCTACTCGTCTCATGATAGCGCGAACGTTGTTGTTGTTTAGCTATCGGGTTAGACTCCGAAACCTTATGTTACTGTTTGGAGCCGCTTACGTGTTGGGTATTTCTTTGTCGGGTGGATGCGTAACGGGAGGTCCCAGACCTCAGTCCGTTAGCCCCGAACGATGGCGCAGGTTATGATGGTATCAACCGTGCCCATGAAAGCGCAAGCATAAATGCCCCTTGCCTATCAGGTGGACTCCGAAACGGTATTGTTGTTTCCGAAGTGGGCCCCTCTTGTCTTTTCGTATTCCGACATTTTCGTCTTCGTAACGGTTATCTGTTGCTTGAGGTGATCGTGTGTCAGACGGTTTATTTCAATTGTTTGTTGCATGCGTGACGCGTGGTGCGCTGAATTCGAAGCGGTAGGGTAATTAATTCTGGCAGGAGCGCGTGAGACACGTGTCGTGATCCTGCGGTTGGAAGCGCTGAAAATAAACGGTAGGCGTTTGCCTAGGGTTAGAATTGTTGCCTATAAATAGTGGTGTTTTCACTTTCACCTTTTCACACTTTGCTTGCTTGAACAGAAACTCTGCGTAAACGTGCTCTCGGATTTGCCTTCTTATCAATCTTGGAGTGTTGCTTGCTATCTCGTGAATCTTCATCTCATCTCTTTAAAGGTAGTGTCTTTGTTCTTGTTGCTTTTCGAAAATTATTTTGTGGTGTATTGCTTTGTACTTGTTTTGGGTACTGTTTTTGGGGTAAATTTCTGGGTTTGTGTTGCTTTGTGTTGGAATGTAAAGAGAATTTCTGGGCTTTTCTGGGTATTGGGAAGAACATCTTCAAGTTCTTGGGGTTTTTGTTGCTTTTTGGTTGTTTGATCAATTTTTGGGTATTTAGGAAGGGTTGGTACTTGTTTTTGCTGGGGGATTTGGGTTGCGACAGTCTATACGTTCGCCGTTTGGTTTATCGCCCGTTTACTTTTCTCTTGGGATCATGGAATTGGTAGCTGTATCCAGTGATGAGTCCGTCAACCCCTAGGTTCTGTACCCCTAGGTTCCGTATAGGGTCCCAGGTTTTGTCCCTTAGTGTTTCGGACTCTTCGTATGATAGCGTACTGAGCGTCTCCCCTCTGTCCGTTAACGCCAGTAGTTCTTTGCATAGGTCGTCAGTGTCGAACATGAAGCAACCTGGGTCGAGTGTGCCGAACGTTGACGCGTCCTCCTCTTCCGGGGGATCTGATGGATACGTCATGCTCCCACGCGGTGAGCGAGCGTTTGGGACTGCCCTTCCCGTGCTTCCTCAGGGCGGACCCGTATTGTGGCGATTGGTGGACGGCCAAGTGGTGCAGGAGCATGAGGGGTCTCCGTCGGTGCGGGAGATCGAGAGGTGGTTTCTGGACTACTATATCCCCCATACAGTGAAGCTGAGGGCACTCTGTCAGGGTGAGTCATTCACACGCCCTCCATGCGGCTACGTATGCGTGAGTGAGTTCCAGCTGAAAGCAGGGCTGAAGCTTCCCCTTCATCCGTTCTTTCAGTATGCGTTCGCGCTGTTCAACATCACGTTAGGCCAATGCCGGCCAACGTTGACGCGCGTACTAATTGCCTTCCACAATATCTGGAAGCTAAGTGGGCTACAATTCCCCACACGGGCGGAGATCGGGCACTTCTTCCGTTTGAAGTATTCTCCTTGTATGAAGGATAAGGGTACGGTGACGGTCGAGCCCCGAACGAAGTGGTGGATAATAGAGCCCCCTTCCTCTTCCACCGCATGGCGCCGGTATCACTACCTTGTCGGAGGCGAGTGAGAATTTGACAAGCCGGATGGTGCTCTATCGCGCGGGCATGATCAGATACACCGAGTCCCCGAGTCTTTTCAACCGCTAGGTGTGATATTGTAGTGTCGGCTAACGGTGTTTGCTTTGTTTGAAGTTCGTATCCGTACTGGCTAATACGTTTGTGTTTTTGCAGACCAAAGTTTGTATCCCCTTACCCGTTTGGAGGAGAAGCGGTTGGCGCGAATCAAGTTTGCTTTCGACCCCAACCCAAACGCGCGATATTTCTGGGCAGCCAATCACTGGGAGCTTGTCGAACGTTGTGGTCTCTCACGCCCTTCTGGTACGTATCCTTCCTGTTCATGGCGTTTGATTACTCCGTTTGTGTAGGTTGTCGGGCTGACCCTTGTGTATACTTTTTGTTGCAGCTAAGATGAAGAAGTCCAGATCCTCTACCAAGCAGGATGCTACCCACCAACGTATGTTAGTGCTCATGGAGAGGGCCTGGCAGGCCCGCATGGTCGTCGAGGACGCGAGCGGCTAGCTAGTGCAGGGCGACACTCCTCAGGGTGTGATGCATTCCCTCAACTGCAACGAGTACCTGGACCCGGTACCGGAGGGACATAAGGAGGTCCAAGCCGTGGGTGCGGCTGTCGAAGCTCCAGCCGTCATCCCCGAGGGACGGGCTGAAGAAGTTGCTCCCGAGGCTCAAAGGGGAGAGGGCGAGCAGGCCCGAAGGGAGCGCCTTCGGCAGGAGAAGGAGACGCATAGCAGGGAGCACAGTGAGCATCGCGTTGAACACGTGGACATGCGCGTCAACCAGGGCAAGTCTCCCTCTACCCATACGGGCTCCACGAGGAGTTCTCTCGAGATCTCCCCCATCCGTCAGCCTGGAAAGGCAGATGGCCTCCGGTCCTAGACCTCAGCTAAGAGGCCAGATAGCCAAGGCACCTCTAGCCGCCCGTTGAAGCGCTCTCGGGGCCGTCCAACGGTGCCTCCCCTGCCATTACTATTGCGATGGCGGGCGAAACAGCGCTATCGTCAGAGTTCAGTGCTCGTATACAGAGATCCATGGGTGCGGGCATTGAATCCCTTCAGAAGTGGCGTCAGCTGGGTGCTGACCCGAGTGAATCCCTCAGTGCAGCATTTGACACCTGCACGTAGCTCCAGCACCAGCCTTTCCGGGGTTGCTATCCTGGAGACCGACCTGGCCACCATCCGGTCGTCCAGCGGTGCGCGCATAGCGGAGCTGGAGCGCGTGCTGGCGGAGGCCCGGGCTCATGCCGTGACGGAGGAGGTCCGTCAGAGGATTGCGGAGGAGGCAGTGGCTGAGTACAAGGCCTCTTCCGAGTTTGAGAAGGTCAGGGCCGACTCGGTCCAGGCTTTGAAGGATTCGGAGGAGTTCGAGGACTTGGTCGCTGCTGAGGCCAACGTCCAGTGTGAGGACTTCTCCTCACTCGTGTTACCGTTCATTAAGGTGGACGAGTTTGAGGCATGGAAGACCGCCTAGGCTGAGAAGCTAAAGCACTCGCTCGAGAAGCCGGATATCGAGGCGCCTGCCGGGGGTGACGGGCTAGTGCCGGGAGAGGGTGGGGCTGATGCTGCTGCTGGGGCCAGCTAGTCTATCTTTTATTCTTACTTTCTTTTGCTTTTGCTTTGTACTCTCGCGCCTGCGTGCGTTTAATGATTTGTACTTTTAGGAAATATATCTAAGTACCTTTTGTTTTGTTTACATTGCTTGTCTGAGTACGTTTGATGTATACTTATATTGCTACTGGCACACAACAAAACGTACATATGCAAAAGTTTACAATCACTAGATTAACGTGCGTTTAGATTACAAAACGTGCTCAAACGCAGGTAGATGAAAACTTACTGAAAATACTTCCTTAGGTGTTGTGTGTTCCAGGGATTGCCTATCCTTCTTTCGAACATGTCTTTGATGTAAAACGTACCCGGACTTGCGACTGCGTCGATGACGTATGGAACTTCCCATGACGGGCGTAATCCCTTAGGCTTCGTTTGAATTGCTTTCATGACCCAGTCCTCCAGTTGGAGTGGGCGCTCCTTCACACGCTCGTTGAATAGTCGAGCAACTCGCTGCTTGTTCATGGTATTGTGAAGGTGTGCCGTGTCGCACCTTTCTTCGAGGAGGTCGTTGTTCAGTCTAAGTACTTCGGCATTGGTGGTGGGGTTGTAGCTTTCAATTCTTGGGCTTCTGTACGTGAACTCGAATGGTAGTACAACCTCCGTTCCGAATGTGAGGCTGAACGAGGTTTCTCCTGTTGCTGCTGTTGCCGTCATTCAGATTGACCATAGTATTTCGGGGAATAATGTCGGCCATCGTCTGTACCAAACGTCTCCTTTCTCGATGAGTTCAATCTTCTTCTTGATTCGTTCCTTGATAATTTTATTTGCTGCTTCTATCTGTCCATTTGTTTGTGGGTGTGCTGGCGATGCGAATATTAGGTTGGTACCTTGCCTTTTGCAGAAAACCTTGAGCTCGTCGTTGTGGAATTGTGGCCCGTTATCAGTGATGATGTTGAGCGGGGTGCCGTAGCGATAGTAGAGGAAACGCCATAGGAATCTCTACACTTTTTCGGTTGTGATCTTGACCATCGTTTCCACCTCGATAAACTTGGTGTGGTAGTCAATAATCACTATGATATACTGAGATTGGCCCTTGGATTTCGGAATATCTCAGATGAGATCGAGTCCCCACTGTGCAAACGGAACAGGAGAGGTGATGATCAATAGGGGAACCGCGGGCGCGTGATTCTTGTGTGCGTAGAGTTGGCACTGATGGCAGGTCGTAGTGATTGCGGTTGCATCCGCGTGGATGGTGGGCCACCAGAATCCGTAACGGAGTGCCTTTTATGGGATGGATTGTGCTCCCGCGTGGTGGCCACATACACCCGAATGGATTTCCCTGAGTATCTTGTCACCTTGCTCCAGTATAACGCATTTGATGTTGGCCCACGTCTTCCCTTGCCTGTATAGGCTATCGTGTCGGATGCGGAAGTTGACTGCTCGGGCTATGATGTTTCGCGCTTGGGCCCAGTCTGCTGGTAATTCGCCCCTTGTCTTGTATTTGATGATCGGGTCCATCCAGCTAGCTGTGTGTGGTTCAATCGTGAAGATTTCTTCTGGCATTTTCGTGATGCTTGGCCTCTTCAGCACTTCCACTACTCGTTGCCCTGGCTCCGTATGTACGGGCGATGTTGCTAAACGAGCAAGTGCGTCTACCTTAGTGTTTCTTCCCCTTGGGATGTGGTTGATGTTGAAGTACTTGAGTTTTCTTAACATTGTGCATACGTGGTCATGGTATGCCGTCATCCTATCACTATTTGTCTTGAAGTCACCCCGGATTTGGTTGACGACTAGCTGTGAATCGCTGAAGATGTTGATGCTCAGGGCTTCTGAGTTTCGGGCCAGCTGTAGATCGGCGATAAGAGCTTCGTATTCGGCCTCGTTGTTCGTTTCTTTGAATTCGAATCTTAGCGCGTACACGGCTCGTACGCCCCTGGGCCCGGTGAGGATGATCCTAGCCCCACTGGTGTTCTTGGTGCATGACTCGTCCACGTAAAGGTTCCATGGCGATTCGGGTGTTGGGGGTTCTTCCTCAGGAGGTTTCGTGCTAACGGGTGGCGTTTCGAGGACGGGCTGTGTCGCCATTGGCCCTTCGGCCTCCGTGTACTCAGCTATGAAGTCTGCGATAGCCTGACCCTTTATTGTTGTTCGAGGCGCGTAGTGGATGTCGTATTCACTTAGCTCGACGGCCCACTTCGCCAGTCGACCACTGTGGTCGAGCGATTGCAATACCTTTCGCAATGGGACATTGGTGAGGACGTAGATGCTGTGGGCCTGGAAGTATGGCATGAGTCACCTTGCAGCTGAGACGAGTGCAAGTGTCACTTTCTCGATTGTAGGGTAACGGGTCTCTGGGGGTGTCATGCCCTTTCTGGTAAAGAAGACTGGCAATTCGGAATTTGTTTCTCTTCGGACCACGGCCAAACTGACGGCCGTTAGGGAAATAGATAGCTACAGGTATAGGGCTTATCCCTTCACGGGTCTGGATAAGAGGGGGATTGGGGCGAGATACTGCTTGATTGATGCAAACGCTACTTCACAGTTGGTTGTCCAAACGACGCTTCGCTTGTTTGTCGTTCGGAGCACTTTGAAGAACGGTGCACATTTGTCGGAATTATGGGAGATGAAGCGATTGAGGGATGCCAATTTTCCCGTGAGGCTTTGGAGTTCGGCCTTGGTCGTGGGGGGTTGCATGTCTAGTATTGCCTTGACCTTTGTTGTTGAGGCCTCGATGCCCCCCTTGCTGATGATGTATCCAAGAAACTTGATTGTTGTCAGGCCAAACGTGCACTTAGTCGAGTTTAGTCGCATGTCGTTCTTGATCAGGAGTTTGAGCACGGTTCGTAGGTGTTTGGGGTGGTTAGCTGCCTTGGTGCTCTTGACCAGTGTGTCGTCGATGTAGACCTTTACAATTTCGCCCGTCAGCCCGTCAAATATGATGTTCATCGATCTTTGGTACGTGGAGCCCGCATTCTTCAGGCCAAACGGCATGACTATTTAACAGTAGAGCCCATTGTCTATTGTGAAGCACGTGGCCTCCTGGTCTTCGGGATTCATGAGGATCTGGTTGTATCCCGAGTATGCATCCATCATGGACAGTAGTTCGTGCCCGGCAGTGGCGTCTATGAGCTGATCGATCCGGGGTAACGGGAAACTATCTTTCGGACAGGCCTTGTTCAGATTGCTGTAATTTATGCACATGCGCCAAGATCCATTTTGCTTATTGACCATAACGGTGTTGGAGATCCATTTTGGGTAATCAACTTTTTGGATGAAACCGATTTTCTGCAGTATGTCGACCTCTGCGTGCATAGCCGTATATCGCTCTTGGTCATACGCCCGCCGTTTTTGCTTTACCGTCTTTGCAAGTGAGCTGATGCTGAGTTGTAGGAGATGATGTGATGCTTGGGGCGATTCCAGGCATGTCTATGTAGGATAATGCAAATACCTATTGGCAGTCCGTTAGGACCTGGGTTAGCCGAGCCGCCATGTCAGGCTCTAATTGCGCGTCGATGCGGATCGTGCGCTCCGGGTGTTCGCAGGATAGTTGTATTGTGCGTTGCCCCTCCCGTTTTTCGGCGGGCCAGATAGTGTTCAATCCGTCACGCGGGTCATCAGGTTGCTGCTCTTTAGGGGAACACTCCACCACTGCGAGTACTTCCAATCGCGTGTTGTTTTTGTCTAATCGAACAGTTTTTTCCACGAAGTCATACCCTCTGATCATGCTGATTCCGTAGTCTGTTGGAAATTTTGCCATGAGCATGTGGCCAGTGATGATCAGCCTCAGCTTCGAGATACTCGGTCGTCCGAGGATCATATCGTCCGAGGACGTGTGGAAATCTATGATAACGAAGTCTGTTCTGATTTTGCTCTGGGGGGTTCCTAGTGCATCGATGTCGAATCGCATGTAGTCGCTACCGAGGGGGTAAGTGGTCTCACCCGAGAAGCTGGCGATGCTCTCGTGGTCCTGCATCATCTTGCATTTCGGGTGCTTGAGACCTGTGTATGCCTCTCGAAAGATGATGTTGACGGAGGCTCCGTTATCGATGAGGATGCACTTGACTAAGTATCGATCCACCATTCCGTCGACGACGAACGGGAGCGTGCTGTTCTTGTTGCTTTCTTCCTCGTAGGTGAAGGTGATTGGGAGCCAATCCCTCTTGACAACCTTCGGTGGATTTCCGGGAGGTACCGCAAATACGTCCCTTGGTCGGGGTTCTTCCCGTTCCTGTGGGCTCTCGGCCTTCCGCTTCCCGCCCATGATGTTGTTAATGGTGCCCCTTGTTCGTATATCCGTCGCCGGGCGTTCCGCGTTCGTTGCTCGAAGATCAGCGTTCCCTCCATGTGCAAATCGTTCGATTTCCTTGGCTAGGATTTCACAATCATTAGTGTTGTGGGTATTCAAATCATGATACATGTACCACGTTCCCATGTTGTTCCGCATATGGGCGATGCCGGGCGCCCTAGGCATGGACGGGCGAATTTGTCGTTTGTTCTGCTTGAGCACTTCCTCGTTTGTGCCCTGGGTGATGGAGAAGACTGCGTGTCGCTGGTGTGGATCTCTGGGTAGTTCCTGTGTTCGCGATAGTGGTCTGTGCTTTCGGTGGTGGATTGTTAGCTGTATGGGGGGCTGCCGGACGATCTTGTGTGTGGCCGTGTGTCTTCGAGGTCTGCGTCGTGCTTGGACCTTGTGCTTCGTACACGTGGGTTTCCACCAGTGCCTTCTGGACGATTACGTCGATGATCTCGTCATACCCAAGGTGATCCTTTCTGACCATCTTCTCCACAAACGGGGTTCCGGTCAGGTTCTCTAGTAGCGCCATTTTTGCTACGTTCTCGTCGAGATTTCTACACTTGTTCGCAAGGGCCCTCCACCAGTTGATGAAGTTGGATAGGTTTTCATTGTCCCCCTGATGGACCTTTAGGAGCATGTTGGCGGTGTTGTACTTGCCATGTAGCCGGTATCGCTTGAGGAAACATTTCGTGTGTTCATCGAACGAGTGGATGGATCCCGTTGGCACCTCGTGGAACCAGTTTCGTACTTCTTCCGGGAGCGTCTCCTGGAACAGGAAATAGAGGGTTGCATCCGAGTACCGCGTACCTACGGTGGCGGATTGATACTCGTCAATGTGTGTTCGCGGGTCTCCCTTTCCGTTGAACCTGCTAATCTTGACGGTTTTGGAATACGGATCACTACCCTGCGCCAGGATATCGTTCGATAAGGGGCTCACACAGGGAGTGTACATTCCTTTTGGTCCGGTGTGCGTGCTTTTCTTGAGTGACATGATTTCGGCCTCCATCTCCGCCATTCGTCGGAGCATGGCGCTCCCAACTATCGTGGTAGGTTCCTCGTCCTCGTACCCCCGTATCCTTTCGGGCAGCGGTGGAGGTCCTGGGAGCCTGTTGTTTCACTGTCCCCACGGTGGATCTACCCTGATGGCTTGCCCGCTCGTTCATGGCTCCTCTGTTGGTCCAGATTCTTCTCGTTGGGTCTCTTGGCTTCGGATGAACGCGTCAAGCCAATCCTCCAAGCGCTGTCGGGCTTGGCGTTCCTGGTCTCTCTCAGTTCAGACCGTTTGGAGTTCTTTCACGAGATGGGCTGCTGCTTCGTCCTCCATTAGGTCGTTGATGCTGCTGATCGCGTCGACGGGTGCGTCTCTCGACTTTCGGCTTTCCGGTGTAACATGGTCTGTTGCCATCTTTGCTGTTACGGTTTCAGATGGTTTTCGATTGCTCGCTTCCCACAGACGGCGCCAATTGTTTCTACCAAACTTCGTAGGAATTCCAGTAGAAGTGCGGATGAGGTCAATACGGGTGATTCGAACTGTTGCGCGTATATCGTCATTTACCTGTTGTTAAGAATAATACACTAAACAGTCGTTAGGAGCCTTAACGGGTTGTTCCCGCTTTCGACTCTCCGACGCTCAAGTTAGGGTATGAAGCGTAACAATAGTATTGGTTCAGTAACGGGCGTACCTTGTAACTGTCATAAATGTGTTGTATATATTGGCGGTTGAGTATGGGGTCTTTTGTTGCTCTTCGATGTGGGATCCTGCCTGTTTGTTCATGTTCTGTCCTTGTACCTTCCGTTTGTTGTTCCGAGCGTATGGGCTTTCAGATGGTGTTGCTTCCTTGTTTAAAGTTGAAGCTTGTATTGCTATCTTGCGTTTGGTCTGGGTCGTGTTGACCCGTTTGGAGTGACTAAGTGTGCGATATCTATGTGTTCACGGGATCCCGTACTAACAGACACCACTACAGACTCTGACATCACTCTCTCTTTCCTAGTTTCTCAACCACCACAACAGTCTCTCTCTACCTCTCTCTCAAGGATTGCTGTGTTGATTTAATGATTGTGATATGTGTTAAATGTGTTGATTGCGATGAATATCTTGAATTAAGAATTGGATTGTGTTATGAATGTGGGATTGTGGTATGAATGTGATGTTCGGTATGTGTGATTGCTAGTATGTGTTGATGTTCGGGATTGTGGGATTGCTAGGTTTGGTACGTGTTGATGTTGGTTGATGTTGTTGAACATATGTGTGTGTTGGATAGGTACTGGATTGGATAGCTAGGTTTGGTATATGTTGATGTTGATTAATTTTTGATTGAATATATGTTTGTTGAATATATGGGGTTTCGATTGTATAGCTTAAGATGTCTAGCGAGAGGAAGAGATGTATTGTACAAGAGAAGAACGTCGAATTTTAATACATAGGACGGGTGCCAAAAATGACATTAATGTGCTCCACCTATCGAATGTGTTCTCAGAGGTCCTTGTAGGAAGAGGCACAACTGCCGTCTACGAAGTCCATGGAGAGAGGTACAACCATGTTTATTATCTGGCTGACGGAATATATCCAAGGTACTTTACATTCGCAAAAAAAAATTAATCCCCAGACGCTGCAAGATAAAATCTTCGTAAAGAAACATGAGGCATACCGGAAAGATGTGGACAGTGCCTTTGGCATCTTGCAATCTTGATGGGCAATTATTTGTCATAGTTGTACATTGCATCACAAATCGGTAATGACTACCATCATGTTAGCTTGCATCATATTACATAACATGATTGTTGAGGAAGAGTACATGGAGGATGAGGATGAGGAAGAAGAAGACGTGCAAAATCCATCGAGGGCTTTCCGGGTTTATGATGGGCCAGTGGATGAACAAGGGAATCGAATTCCTTTTGAGCCAATTAGTAGAAATGGAGCCAATATACAACGATTTCACGACCGTGTTGCTGATCTTGAATCCGATTACATCCATAGAAAGCTCTAGAAGGACTTGGTGAAGCACAATTGGAGGTTGGAAACCGGCAAGATACTCTAAATATTATCCTAAATATGTGTGTTTAATTATTAAGCTTGTGTTTAATTTTAGTTAAATTTTACTATGTGTGTTTAATTATTAAGCTTGTGTTTTAATTTAATGTGTATTTCAATTTCATCTTAATAAATAAATTATATTTTTATTTCCCAAAAATTTAAATTACATAAAATGACGAGCCAAACCCAGATTTAATTCTTAGTACAATACTATAACTACTATGGAAAGAGCACGCGACTCGGGTGATAACAATCCGAATATGTTTCATCGGTAGGTTGATCTTGACTAGGTTCTCCTTCATTAAGGATGGCTAGTTTCCTCTTAGTAAAATACCTTTTTGAGATTGGGGTCATTGCCTCCAAATCCATTGTCATGATCCTTGTTTCCTCCTTATGTTTCTTCAATCGTAACTCTTCATCCGCCCTTGCTTCATTCCGCTTTTGAATTTCTATGTACTCCACGTAATAATTAAGCTCACTTTCATTATGCGTTATCTTCTTGGATTGTCACGATGCTTGGTCACTAGCAATGGTATGCAAAACCTCAACTCGTTGCTCAATAGGAGTCTTACCTTGTTTCTTTTGCCGCCTCGCTTCCTTTGCCGCCTTGGTTCCCATTGGTCTAGGCGGACTCGAGGGAGCGGCCACGTGGCTTTGAGGTGTCTCATTCACTTCTTCGTCATCCAAATTAATGGTTGGAGATGATTCGGCGGTGGAAGAAGTAGGTTGATAACTACTTGCATATGGAGATGGAGTAGTTGGTAACACCGGCAATGAAAGATGGATGATTCTTAACCACTTCCCAACATTCAAAGTGTGTAAACATTTTTTTCTTTTCCTTATAATAACATGATTGAGCTTGCTTGGCCTAATAAAAAAATTATATTAGCTATTTCACCATGCTACATATTTTATTCAAATAAGATATATAAATTACATAATTTAATTCATCTAATGAAATAAATTTTATATAATGTATGCTACAACAAAATAAACTTACTTCATCCATCAGCGAAGTGCCGCTAGCTATACGTTGTCGTGCCGCGTACAAACATACGCCTCATTTATGCAAGAGTAGCTTGAACTTGTTGTAGTGAGACGCAAGCACGATTCGGGTCCTCGACTCCTTCAGAGGATACTCACCTTGTGTTGGCTTCCAATTTTTCACATAATCGCCAAGAATTGTCTCCCACAATTTCTCCCTCTTTTGTTTGTTGCCGTCGTATTCATCAACGCTATGAAGCACAAAAGAGATGTACATTTGTAAATCTTTGGAAGGAAGTCAATGTGTGCCCATTTTTTTGGAACAAATGCTAAATGAAATTAGAGAGGAGATGGAGGGAGAAGTTAAATTTGTTGTGCATAAATTGGTGTGAGTTGATCAAAATTGTAGTATTTGTAGGAAAAATTTTGGGAGAGTTTTGGAATTTTTGGGATTTTTTTACTAATTTTTGGAGCTTTTTCAGTATATTTCCGTTCTAAAAATTCAGTATCCGTTGCTTTTGAATCCAGGCCGTTGGATTGAGATTTCTGATTCAAAATGGATGGCCCAGAAAAATTGGACCGTTGGAGAGGCTTTTACTACTCGGTATGCCACGTGGTAGGCCCCCATTCGTGCGTCATTTTTTTTAACTTTTGACTAGTGCGTGTTTTTACAGAAGAAAAAAAAGACAATGAGCTTGACGTCACCCACGTCCAGTGGGCTCCGCCAAGCGGTCGAGCAGCCGGACGAGCAATTGCTCGAGCCAAAGGTCAACGAGCAACCGCCTCCATTTTTTCCACCTTTGCATCGCTGTTTTTCGTTTGGGCGAGCAAAACTCGGTTGGCCCTGCCAACTGCTCGAGCAAAACACAGAATTTTACTCAGCGGTGCAGATGCTCTTAGAGTTGAAGTAGTAAAACACGTGGGACCCAGCGATGTTGTTGGACAAACGAATTTATCCGTTCCTAGCTCGATTAGGAACCTGCCCAATAGGTCAAGTTACTTATATGTCCGGAATATACCAATAGATAGATTAGATACAGATAAAGCGTCCCTTCATCGCAATTACACATAGATAAGAGGGCGTCCCTGTAAAAGTTTTTCTAATAATAAGCAGTTAACATGTATATATTGGTACGTAAACGCAATGATTTCATTATGCACCCTAAACTGACCAGGTGTCAAATTACACAAGGACTTCAATAATATTCCTCAAATTAATCTTTTTATTTGCAGCAACGTAACGATCGCGAACAGATGGACATCAATTTCCAGTGACCGAACATTAACCTAGCATAGGAGGCAGAGGAGGTAAAGGAGTTTTTGCAAGTATGCATTTTCCAATGCATGCGTGAAGACAGTCGGTATATTCCGTGAAATGAGGTATGCAGTTGATTAAACACTTGTAGTAACAATCTGCCGTCGAAAGCTCGTCGTTCGGAACCACAGACTCCTTATTGGAATGAACCAGCGAGGAAGATGACGACGATGAAGATGATGAGGAGGCCTCGGCATCAGTGGCCAGTAAACGATCCAACGTTTCATCTTTCGGATAAATGGCGTCGTCGCCAAGCTGAATTCGAGATAGAACAAGCACAAGCATGCTCACTAGGATTACCATCCTCAGAACACTTTTGGCCATAGCTACCTATATAGATATGTGCTCCTAAGTTCTACTTTTTGCTTTTCTTTTCTCTGTCTCAATGTGCTTTGAGATGATCGATCTTTCAGAGTTTGTTGGTGAGTGAAGTCACTGAAGTGGGGGCTAAAGCCACTATTTATATGAACTCCTCTGGCATTATAAGGAATTTATCCTACTAATTAGAATGTAGAGTAAATGGTATACTATCGTAGGCTACAATTAAATTTCTGTTTATATTCTGCTACAAATTATTATATTTCTATTGATGCTTTACGGCAATATTTGATTTGGTCTTTTAATTGGTAATCTTTTGGGCGTTATCTTTTCAACGTAAGGTTCATTTTCTCTATTGAAGATGCAAATTATTCAAGCTTCGGTTTTGGCATTGGACTCTAGCTAGCTTGCACCTTTTGCTTTTGTGGACGACGTTAGACAACGTTCATATTTCCTATATAATGCAACTATAAACAAAAATCAAGAAGCTAAATCACTAGCAGGGCCGGCCCTAAGCATACGGAACCCCTGTGCGAGTTGAAAAATTAAGCCTTAATCTTTGAGATCGTATACAAATTTTTTTTACACATTTTAGTTTGTTATTGCTCGTTTCTTTTATTTATTTCTATATTTTAATCGATTGTTTAACTGTGTTAAAACAAAATAGTATTGAAACTTGATGAAGCTATTGCAATCTGGCTATATACATCTAAAGTAGTACCTTTACAAACCCAAGTTTCTTTAGATAATAAGTTTATTAATCCTATCATAATTGAAAGTAAAATGAAAAACATCTAAAATAAGAAGCTTTGCATTTCAAACTGATTATGAAACTGTCTAGGACCAGGGGACATCTTCTAATGAAAGAAGAAACAAAGAATACAACCATTATTTTAATAAGATAAAGAGGTGAAGACCGAAGAGATGGAGAAAAAGATTCAAGAAGGTGGGAGTCCAACCCTTAGATCGTTCCAGAATAAAATCCCTTCACCAGTCCCGACTAGATATCGTAAACCATTCTTCAAGACTGATTGACCGGCTACAATGCTTCTCCATGTGTATGAATCCCCACCTTTTGCTTCAACAGACATGAAGTCGCCAGCAGGGAGGGTAATATCGGGCTCGCAACAATCTAGCCATGAAGGAGTTTGGTTCCTGTATAAGCCTTCATCCATGCTTGGCCAGCAAGGATAAGTTGAACATTTCCATGTGCCGAAACCCTAGAGCCTCAGCACATTTCGAAAGGCAAAGTTTACCCCAAGCTATCCAGTGTATCTTTCTATCCTCCTCTGTAGAACCCTACCAATATTGCACCATCACTTGTTGCGTGGTTAGAGACTCAAGAAAAGCTCAAAGATGATAAGAGATGATTGCAGAATACCAAGAGAGAATTTGAGAATGAATTTCAGCAGAGCTTCGCTACAATACTCTAAAGCTTACAAACACAATTGTCTTACATCAATTTATAGAAAATTAGAGGAGGAAAACGACAAAGAAACTATCTAGCTAATACAAATGTAGGAGTATGACATACACATGTCGCTACTGATCTGGAAGGTTTTATTCCTATAACAGAAAACAACCGTGACATCTCCGTCTGGCTATGCTATCTCTCTTTCATTTGACTAACAGCTTCGTATTAGTTGCAAAGGCTGAACATCCATGGGTGTTGACATGAATTAGAAAACTGTATTAACTGCATATGCAATGTTAGGGTGAGTAACGTAAGATATTGAAGAGCTCATACTAAACTTCTGTAAAGAGTTGGATCCTCCAAAAGGATGCCTTCATTCTTTAACATCTGCACATGTGGTAAGCAAGGTGTAGAACATGGCTTTGTGTTGCTCATTCCAGCCCGAACAAGGAGATCATTTGCATACTTCTTCGTACTCATAAATAAGTCTCCTGTCACGTAGTTAACTTCTAGTCCAAGGAAGAAAGATAGTGGTCTAAGATCCTTCATATGAAATACTGACCTCAATTCTGATATAACATCTTCAACTCCTTGTTTATCAGAATCTGTTACTACTATATCATCCACATAAAATAAAGTAACAGTATAACAACTCCTTCTTTTCTTTTTTAAACAAATAGACTAGGATTTGAGTGAGTATAATTAAATCATGTTCGTACGTGATCCCGTGAACACATAGATATTGCACACTTAGTCACTCCAAACGGGTCAACACGACCCAGACCAAACGCAAGACAGCAATACAGGCTTCAACTTTAAACAAGGAAGCAACACCATCCGAAAGCCCACGCGCTCGGAACAACAAACAGAAGGTAGCAGGATAGAACATGAACAAACAAGCAAGATCCCACATCGAAGAGCAACAAAAGACCCCATACTCAACCGCCAATATATACAACACATTTATGACAGTTACAAGGTACGCCCGTTACTCAACCAATACTATTATTACGCTTCATACACTAACTTGAGCGTCGGAGAGTCGAAGGCGGGAACAACCCATCAAGGCTCCTAACGACCGTTTGGTGTATTACTCTTAACAACAGGTAAATGACGATATACGCGCAACAGCTCGAATCACCCGTATTGACCTCATCTGCACTTCTACTGGAATTCCTACGGAGTTTGGTAGAAACAATTGGCGCCGTCTGTGGGAAGCGAGCAATCGTAAACCATCCGAAACCGTAATAGCAAAGATGGCAACAGACCATGTTACACCCGAAAGCCGAAAAACGAGAGACGCACCCGTCGACTTGATCAGCAGCATCAACGACCTAACGGAGGACGAAGCAGCAACCCACCTCGTGAAAGAACTCCAAACGGTCCGAACCGAGAGAGGCCAGGAACGCCAAGCCCGACAGCGCTTGGAGGATCGGCTTGACGCGTTCATTCGAAACCAAGAGACCCAACGAGAAGAATCTGGACCAACGGAGGAGCCAGGAACGAGCGGGCAAGCCATCAGGGTAGATCCACATTAGGGACAGCGAAACAACCGGCTCCCAGGACCTCCACCGCCGCCCGAAAGGATACAGGGGTACGATGACGAGGAACCTACCATGACAGTTGGGAGCGCCATGCTCCAACGAATGGCGGAGATGGAGGCCGAAATCATGTCACTCAAGAAAAGCACGCACACCGGACCAAAATGAATGTACACTCCCCGTATGAGCCCCTTATTGGACGATATCCTGGCACAGGGCAGGGATCCGTATTCCAAAACCGTCAAGATTAGCAGGTTCAACGGGAAGGGAGACCCGCGAACACACATTGACGAGTATCAATCCGCCACCGTAGGTACGCAATACTCGGATGCAACCCTCTATTTACTATTCCAAGAGACGCTGGCGGAAGAAACACGAAACTGGTTCGACGAGGTGCCAACGGGATCCATCCACTCGTTCGATGAACTCACGGAATGTTTCCTCAAGTGATACCGGCTACAGGGCAAGTACAACACCGCCAACACGCTCCTAAAGGTCCGCCAGAGGGACAACGAAAACCTATCCGGCTTCATCAACCGGCAGAGGGCCCTTGTGAACACGTGCAGAAAATTCGACGAGAACGTAGCAAAAACGGCGCTACTAGAGAACCTGACGGGAACCCCGTTCGTGGAGAAGATGGTCAGAAAGGATCACCTCGGGTACGACGAGATCATCGACCTAATCGTCCAGAAGGCACTGGTGGAAACCCACGTGTACGAAGCACAAGATCCAAGCACGACGCAGACCTCGGAGACACACGACCATACACAAGATCGTCTGTCGTCCCCCCATACAGCTAAGAATCTATCACCGAAAGCACAACCCACCGCGTCCTGCAAGCGTGAAGACCACTATCGCGAACACAGGAACCACAATCAGAATTAGCAAACGCATCGCGAGCGTTCACCACCGCGAAACCCACCACCCAGAGATTCACACCAGCGACGCGCAGTCTTCTCCATCACCCAAGGCACAAATGAGGAAGTGCTCAAGCAGAACAAACGACAAATCCACCCGCCCATGCCTAGGGCGCCCGACATCGCCCTTATGCAGAACAACAGGGGAACGTGGTGCATGTATCATGATTTGAATACCCACAACACTAATGATTGCGAAATCCTAGCCAAGGAAATCAAACGATTGCACACGGAGGGAATGCTGATCTTCCGAGCAACGAACGCAGAACGCCCGGCGACGGATATACGAACAAGGGGCACCATTAACAACATCACGAGCGGGAAGTGGAAGGCCGAGCTTCCACAGGAACGGGAAGAACCCCGACCTAGGGACATATTTGCGGTACATCCCGGAAATCCACCGAAGGCTGTCAAGAGGGATTGGCTCCCAATCACCTTCACCTACGAGGAAGAAGGAAACAAGAACAGTACGCTCTCGTTCGTCGTCGATGGAATGGTGGATCGATACTTAGTCAAGCGCATCCTCATCGATAATGGAGCCTCCGTCAACATCATCTTTCGAGAGGCATACGAAGGTCTCAAGCGCCCGAAATGCAAGATGACGCAGGACCACTAGAGCATCGCCAGCTTCTCGGGTGAGACCACTAACCCCCTCAGTAGCGACTACATGTGATTCGGCATCAGTGCACTAGGAACCCCCCAGAGCAAAATCAGAACAGACTTCGTTATCATAGACCTCCACACGTCCTACAACATGATCCTCGGACGACCGGGTATCTCAAAGCTGAGGCTGATCATCGTAGGCCACATGCTCATGGCGAAATTCCCGGTAGACTACGGAATCGGCACGATCAGAGGGTATGACTTTGTGGAAAAAACTGTTCGATCAGACAAAAATAACACGCGATTGGAAGTACTCGCAGTGGCGAAGTGTTCCCCTAAAGAGTAGCAACATGATGACCCGCGTGACAGATTAAACACTATCCGACCCGCCGAAGAACGGGAGGGGCAACGCATGATACAACTATCCTACGAACACCCGGAGCGCATGATCCTCATCGACGCGCAATTAGAGCCCGACATGGCGGCTCGGCTAACCCAGGTCCTAATGGACTGCCAACAGGTATTTGCATGGTCCTACACAGACATGCCTGGAATCGCCCCAAGCATCATCTCCCACAAACTCAGCATCAGCTCACTTGCAAAGCCGATAAAGCAAAAACGGCGGGCGTATGACCAAGAACGATATGCGGCTATGCACGCAGAGGTCGACAAACTGCAGAAAATAGGTTTCATCCGAAAAGTTGATTACCCGAAATGGATCTCCAACGCCGTTATGGTCAAGAAGCAAAATAGATCTTGGCGCATGTGCATAGATTACAGCAATCTGAACAAGGTCTGTTCGAAAGATAGTTTCCCGTTACCCCGGATCGATCAGCTCGTAGACGCCACTGCCGGGCATGAACTACTATCCATGATGGACGCATATTCGGGATACAACTAGATCCTCATGAATCCCGAAGACCAGGAGGTCACGTGCTTCACAACGGACAAGGGGCTCTATGATCTACGCATTTTATGTTTGATTATTAATATCTTTCTCTCTACATTTTGCTTTGTTATGAGCTTAGTAAATATGTTTCTAACGTGTTTTATATTTTTAGGTAGAAAATAAAGGAGAAATAATAAATGAGGCGGTTTGGAGTCAAAAAGGAAACCTGTGTCGACTAGGAAACAATTTCCTATGTTGACTAGGATTTAAAGCATGGATGGCTTGGTGATGCAAGTGTCTAGACAAACTAGCCTAAATTGCATGGATAGTTGGATGGTGTATATATAATTGCATGGAGCTGTTTTGCAATGGGTCTAGCTTAATTGTAATGTGCAAAACGGACATGAGCTATTTTTGAAATGGCATGATGAGATAATTGCTAATGGACAAACGGGTCTTGAGCTAAGCAAATGGATGAAACGGTAATGAGATGAACGGCTAGCATATGTGCTGAACGGTTTGTAATTGCTAGCTAATGGAGGTAACGGACTTGAGAAGAATGCAACGGTTTCTAGCTAAGTTGATAATGGTTGGAACGGAGGCTTAATTGCTTAGCTAAAGAAGAAAACGGAGATGAGAAGATCAGAACGGTATTGAGCAATTGCTGGAACGGTTTAAGCTTCATGCATGAACAGTTTTTTTTGTATGGCTTAAGGACACTTAATTACATGGAATGAATTTTCAAACACATGAAGAAGAGGAACGGCACCATCATCATCTCCTATATAAGGAGAGCTTTGGAGGAGGAAGAGAGTATCACCATCATAGAGCCGAATCCCTGTCCTCACATCAACTCCTCTTACACTAAGCAAGAAATCTGCCCTAAAACCGAAACACCATCTCCACCACCTTCCAAACTATCCTTCCTTCACCCGTGACTATCCTTTGCTCGACTTGGCTGGGATTCTTGCGTCTCCATCATCACCAAGGTGCGGCTATACTTGAAGATTGCGGAGCGAATATCCCTCGGATCCAAAAGTGTAACCATGTCTTGTACTTTATTTCGGTTTTTGTGTATTATTTCGAACCTACTTGTAAAGAGAACAAGTTTTGATGTATGGATGTTTATTTTCAGACTTGTTTGATGCCTTCCATGTGTTTGCAGCCCTAGGTTCGAATATGCATGCTAGCATACCTACCCCTAATGCGTTGGAGCTTGTATGGATGATACTCGATTTGGTTGATTCACATCTTTTCAAGCATTTAATTAAACACTTAATCAAACACGAATACAATTAAAACCCTTCTTTGTTGATGTAGCATTGATAAGTAGGGATCGTTCTTAACCGGGGATTGATGGTGCATGTATAACTATGCTAGGTTTAGTTTATGGGGGTGCAATGTTTGTTTTTACTAATTTTCCTACAAGATAGAACCTAAATCTACTATTTACAAGTGATCATCACATCTAGTCACTTGAAACCGTTTACCTCTTCCTCCTTTGGTACCTACGAAATTTCCAGCCAAGGTTAAGACATGCACACATGCATACATTGAAAATAAGAAGCAACCAAATCGAGTGAACTTCCTAAGTCCAATTTTATCTTTGATTAGTTCATTGAAACATGCAAGGATGAACCAAATCGAGTATCATCCATACAAGCTCCAACGCATTAGGGGTAGGTATGCTAGCATGCATATTCGAACCTAGGGCTGCAAACACATGGAAGGCATCAAACAAGTCTGAAAATAAACATCCATACATCAAAACTTGTTCTCTTTACAAGTAGGTTCGAAATAATACACAAAAACCGAAATAAAGTACAAGACATGGTTACACTTTTGGATCCGAGGGATATTCGCTCCGCAATCTTCAAGTATAGCCGCACCTTGGTGATGATGGAGACGCAAGAATCCCAGCCAAGTCGAGCAAATGATAGTCACGGGTGAAGGAAGGATAGTTTGGAAGGTGGTGGAGATGGTGTTTCGGTTTTAGGGCAGATTTCTTGCTTAGTGTAAGAGGAGTTGATGTGAGGACAGGGATTCGGCTCTATGATGGTGATACTCTCTTCCTCCTCCAAAGCTCTCCTTATATAGGAGATGATGATGGTGCCGTTCCTCTTCTTCATGTGTTTGAAAATTCATTCCATGTAATTAAGTGTCCTTAAGCCATACAAAAAAAACTGTTCATGCATGAAGCTTAAACCGTTCCAGCAATTGCTCAATACCGTTCTGATCTTCTCATCTCCGTTTTCTTCTTTAGCTAAGCAATTAAGCCTCCGTTCCAACCATTATCAACTTAGCTAGAAACCGTTGCATTCTTCTCAAGTCCGTTACCTCCATTAGCTAGCAATTACAAACCGTTCAGCACATATGCTAGCCGTTCATCTCATTACCGTTTCATCCATTTGCTTAGCTCAAGACCCGTTTGTCCATTAGCAATTATCTCATCATGCTATTTCAAAAATAGCTCATGTCCGTTTTGCACATTACAATTAAGCTAGACCCATTGCAAAACAGCTCCATGCAATTATATATACACCATCCAACTATCCATGCAATTTAGGCTAGTTTGTCTAGACACTTGCATCACCAAGCCATCCATGCTTTAAATCCTAGTCAACATAGGAAATTGTTTCCTAGTCGACACAGGTTTCCTTTTTGACTCCAAACCGCCTCATTTATTATTTCTCCTTTATTTTCTACCTAAAAATATAAAACACGTTAGAAACATATTTACTAAGCTCATAACAAAGCAAAATGTAGAGAGAAAGATATTAATAATCAAGCATAAAATGCGTAGATCACTCTACTGTTACGTAGACATGCCGTTTGGCCTGAAGAATACGGGCTCCACGTACCAAAGATTGATGAACATCATATTTGATGGGCTGATGGGCTGACATGCGACTAAACCCGACCAAGTGCACATTCGACATGACAACAAGCAAGTTTCTTGGATACATCATCAGCAAGGGGGGCATCGAGGCCTCAGCAACAAATGTCAAGGCAATACTAGACATGCAACTCCCCACGACCAAGGCTGAACTCCAAAGTCTCACGGGAAAACTAGAATCCCTTAATCGATCCATCTCCCGTTATTCCAACAAATGTGCACCGTTCTTCAAAGCGCTCCGAACGACAAATAAGCGAAGCGTCGTTTGGACAACCGACTGTGAAGCAGCGTTTGCATCAATCAAGCAGTATCTCGCCTTAATCCCTCTCTTATCCAGACCCGTGAAGGGAGAAGCCCTCTACCTGTACCTATCTGCTTCCCTAACGACCGTCAGTTCGGCCCTGGTCCGAAGAGAAACAAATTCCGAATTGTCAGTCTTCTTTACCAGAAAGGGCATGACACCCCCAGAGACCCGTTACCCTACAATCGAGAAAGTGACACTTGCACTCGTCTCAGCTGCAAGGACCAGGCTATCACAGACTTCATAGCCGAGTACACGGAGGCCGAAGGGCCAATAGCGACACAGCCCGTCCTCGAGACGCCACCTATTAGCACAGAGCCTCCAGAGGAAGAACCCCCAACACCCGAATCGCCATGGAACCTATACGTGGACGGGTCATGCACCAAGAACACTAGTGGGGCTGGGATCATCCTCACCGGGCCCGAGGGCGTACGAACCGAGTACGGGCTAAGATTTGAATTCAAAGCAACAAACAACGAGGCCGAATACGAAGCTCTTATCGCTGTCCTACAGCTGGCCCGAAACTCAGAATCCCCGTGCATCAACATCTTTAGCGATTCACAGCTAGTCATCAACCAAATCTGGGGTGACTTCAAGACAAATGGTTATACGATGACGGCATACCATGACCACGTATACACAATGTTCAGCAAGCTCAAGTACTTCAACATCAACCACATCCCAAGGGGAAGAAACAGTAAGGCAGACGCACTTGCTCGTTTAGCAACATCACCCGTATATACGGAGCCAGGGCAACGAGTAGTGGAAGTGCTAAAGAGGCCAAGCATCACGAGTAGTGGAAGTGCTAAAAATCTACGAATGGTCAAATTTTGTTGACCGTCAGATCATTGGAAGATCTGATATGGGTTTTCGATTTCAACTTGACTTAGGGATATAAATACCCAAAACCTTACTTGGGTGGGAAGAGGTTACCCGGTTGACCCAAGTTCAACTCGCGATGCCAACCCGACCCGTTTCGGACCCGAATCGCGACCTGACTGGAAATTCTCCGGCCAGCGGCCTCCGATGCTCAAATTGGTCAGAATCAGTTCCTCTCCTCACCCTCGATGTTCCTAGGCTACCAATGAAGCCATGCAGAGTGGGTTGAAGACGAATTGAAGTCAAAAAAATCCAAGGGGTTTTCGGTTCAGCTTCGATGCCGGCGACGGTACTGTGACAGGTGATCGACGGCAAGACCATAAGGGTTTTACTCCCTGGCCTCCCAAGAGTCGATTGGTACTGATCGTATAGTGCATCTCGGCTTGAGGGTGGTGGTCGATCGGCTGCCAATTCTGGCAAGTTTTCGAGGTAATTTCGACGAATTTTGGCAAGTTTTTATATAGGTTGCTTCATTGATGTTGTAGGTCATTAAGATCTTTACAGTGATATACAGATTGATTGGATTAGAGAAAGATGGCCTTAGCTGCCGCCTGTGGTGGGGCGTGGGCCCATAAGTCGCCGTGCACAGTAGAGGTCCGGCGACCTGAAATCCTAAATTTTGACAAGAAGTTTCATAGATTGTTTCTTCATCATTTTTCATGTAGTTCCACATAATTCAAAAAATCTCATAAAGTTTTACCTTGTGCATATGATTTGACGCGACTCGACACGTCGGCAAAGTCACGTGTCGAGCCCAGGCTCACCGTCAACAACGACGTTTCCTTTTGCTTGTGGTTGGATAGGATATCGACTGTATTCTTTGAGGCGACACCATTAACGAATTATCGAAAGTAAGTCTTGATATCGATATCTTGGATTATTTTATCCACTTTAGTCACATGATAGAACTTCTATGAATTGATTAAGATCTTCGAATTGACTTAGGGACGTTGAATGCAATTTACGAATTGGTGGATCGATTATAATTCTTATGGCGATCTAGGTCCAAATGAGTGGACATTTTATTTCACAGTCGTTAGCGAGTCATTACTATTTTATTTACCACTGTGCAAGTTTTTCAGTTTTCAGTTTTTAATGTTGGGGCTTGTGTGCATATTTTACATTATTGCATCGATGCATAGCTACTTTTTTACGAGGGCCCTAAGATGGGTTAGAGGCCCTGACCTAGCATTTATATTTTAGCTACTCGGTTTTCGAGGGCCCCAGGATGGGTTAGAAGCCCTAACCTGGAACTTATATATTAGCTACCCGTTTACGAGGGCCCCAGGATAGATTAGAGGCCCTAACCTGGCACCACCTTGCACATATAGTATCGTCTCGGATTATAGGTATGGGTAAGTGTTCGTTATAGCGAATCAGTTGTCTTATGTCAAGGATGATAAAAGTATTAGGCTCTTGATATTCATGCATTGTCATTATTCAATTCAGTATCAGTCGCGAACGTCCCTTCAAGTGTTGTGGCACTCTATATTCCTCTTTGAGACATATGGTTAACTATTTTTCAACTTTCACCCGCTTTCGGATCATCCAAATAGAACACCTGCCTAACAAGCTTGAGCTTGTATAAACTAATAAAAGGCTCAGATCTTCCTTCGTACACGTGATCCATTTACACTTGAATAGAAAAACGTTGATGCCATTGCCATAAAGTAGCTGAACGGCATTAACAAGACCCCCTTAATATATATCAGCGACTTCTTCAACCGCAATACCACTGTTTTGTGTTCTTCTTCCTTCATCTTGGTCAAATGAATGAAACTTTATACCGTTGACAACACATCTGAGGGTAAATATAGTATTGGACAAATTAAAGAAAAACACTTTGAATAAGCAAACACCAAAATAACAAATTAATTTACTGTGGGCACCTACTCCCATCCGGATTTCTCAATTTCAAAATAAAGAAATCACAAACCTATATAGTTTAAACATACCTATTGGAGAAAATAATCAAGGAACTTCTTCTTAAGCACTTTTTTAACCTAGTTATGACTCTTATCCGGTTTGGCTGTCTAAATTTTCAACCTGTAAGTTTTCATGAATTTCTCGACCTCGGTACAGTCTCTCAATACTACCCAATGCGCTTTAATAAATTCTTCTTCATTTAATTGTTCGTTTAATAATCCTTTTAACGGTTTTACAATATCTGTGACAACTGAAAGATTATTGCAGGCATATGGATTGGAAGCGGTGGTCTGGACTGCTTCTTTGAGATACATGTTGCAGTAAGTTACACACTTATGCATTTGGTATGTTTCTTATATGGAGTCATTCGAGGCAGATTTATTTTTGATGAATCCTTTATACTATCCGAGTTGTCAGCAAAATGATAAAATTAATTATTTGATAAATTATAGATAGACAATATATATAAATGATAAAACCCCTATTATAAATTAATTTAAGTTGCATGAAATATTAATTATACCTTTCATGATGATACATCCAAGTCTAGTGGACCGGATCAGAAAGCAGCACTTATTCGGGAAGGTGGATCATGAGGTGAATCATGATGTCATAGAAAACAGGGGAAAATCTTCTTTAATTTGCAAAGGATGTGGACAATTTTGTATTGTAGTTCGACCACATCTGACTTCTTCAATTCTCTAGCGCATAACCTCTGCCATCATCTACACAATGTTATTATTGGATCGACGACGTTACGAGACAAATATGGTCGAATTATCACTGGAATCAGACGTTGCAGCATAACGTAACAGTCATGAATTTTTAGACCAATGAACTTGTGTTCCCCAATGTTGACACATCCAAATATATTCGTTACATAATTAGACAGATGATAGTCATGATGATACCTAAACTTATCCGGTTTTATCAACTTGATACCTGAATTTTAAAATCTATCAATCTCATACCTAGACTTCAAAAATCGTATATTTGTGGTACCTAAAACCAATTTTCCGTCCATCTCCGTCACTTTTGATGATGTGACAAACGAAAATTTCAAAATCAAAAAATATACAAGTAATTTCAAATATAAATATCATAATTTTAAATTTTATTTTACTTTATTATTGTTTTTCACCTTTAAAACATAAAAGAAAGCTAAAACATTTTGCTCTCTCGGATTTGAACTAACCGGGATACACAACAAAATCATTATCACTACCACTAGACCACAAAGACAACTTATTAACCTTGTATACATAAAGTTATTTATCTCCTGAATTTTTTGATAATTGCCCAACGACATAAGGAGATCGATTCACCTCCCTCGTCAAAAATCACTCCCTCTCTCTTTTTCGTTTCTCCGTTCAGTAGCATAAGCAAAGTTTGTTGTCGCCGCAATCCACCACCACTATATATAGAACCTTCTCCGAGGACTTGCTCGTCATCTCTGTCATCATCATCACAATTTCACAAATCCACTACCACTATGTACAATCCTTCACCTGACAACCGCTGTGCGACGCCGCGCATTCTCGATGCTCGCTACAACACATCTTTCCTCTCTCGCCGCCTGGCTTTGATACACCTCCTTAGCTCACGACACACCACAAACAAAACACCCTCTTCCAACTCCCACCTCTCTCTGCCTAAAATTTTTGCCTCCTTCGCTGTCCAAACCTTTGCGCCCACAGCCAAACCTTCTAAAACTAGCTCAATCGCATCGCCGCTACCTCTCTCGACGCCGCCTACCGCCCCAACCTCTTTGATTTCTCCGCCTAAAGGCATGGTGTTTCACCATTCTATACGTCGTCGACTTCGTCAACGAGTTTAGATCTAAGCGCAACGACGCCGTCTCTCTCTCTCTCTCATCAACCGACGCCATACGACGTCTTTTTTGGAAATTATAAACAAAAAATTATAGAAAAAATTGCATATCCAAGTCAAAATTGCAGACTAATCGAGTTGGATCAGATCCACCAAATCTAGAAATAAATAATAATAATAATAAAAATAATATAATACAAAATGATAATAAAAGACAAGTTAATATTTTAATTTTGAATTTAAAAATTATGTTTTTCACGTAATTAAAAGTGACAAAAATGAATGAAAAATTGGTTGCAGATACCTGAGATATTATTATTGAAATCCAAAAAATATTATTTTTGAACTGTAAGTACGAGATTAATACATTTTAAAGTTCTTAGAGCCGGATAAGTTGTGGGACACGGAGACATTTCCTTTTACGATTCAATCGAGACCAAGCCTCTCCTCCGCAACCCAAATTTCCATGCTGTCGCCGCTCCATCGCCGCCGGGAGCTTTAGCTTTCCATTCTCACTGCTGTCGCGAGCTCTCCCTGGTCAGCTGTTTTCCCTCGCCGCCGCGAGCTCTCCCTCGTCGCCACACTTCATTGATAGCTTGCTGCCTCGCTCCCTCTCCTCTCTCTCTCTCTCTCTCTGAGTTTCTGCCTGGTTAGTTTCTCTAATCGATTACTTTCATTGTGTTAAAGTAAAGACCACTTTATGGTGTAGAGAATTCTAGAAGCTAGAATTATAATCAAGATGAGAAGTATCTAGATGAAGCTTGATTATTTAAGCTTAAGAATGATGTTGGTGGTATGAGCTAGAGCAGAGTAAGAAGAGATGGAGTAGAACAATCAAGAAGAAACTAGAAAAGAAATGAAGAGAGGAGAAAAGGCTAGTTGGTGAAGGAAGAAGATTAATCAAGAAGCTTCAAGAAGAAAGAGATTAGGTGGAACACCTCTATAAATAGAGGATTGGTGCACCTCTCTTGTGTGTGCATCATAACCAAGCTAGCCTAATCCCCTCTTCCCTCTAGCCTCCCTTACGTAGAGTCCACCATATCATACACTCTAGTGTTAGTAAACTCCTCCAAGTGAGAGAGAGTTGTGTTTAGAGTAGTGTAGTATTCTTCTCTAGATTGAGAGAGAAGTGTTATCAACCTTGTAATTCCCTTTTTTCTTCTAGTGAATCCTCCTACTTGCCTGTGGTTTTTCCCCGATTCTTTTTGGGGTTTTCCACGTAAATCCTTGTGTCTCATCTTTTACATTTTCTTTGCACATCTCAATTGTGTATAACTTCCTCGCATGGCTCCTAACAGTGGTATCAGAGCCAGGTTGTGCGATCATATAGAGAGCTGGTTCTAGAGGAAAGTCATTCAGTTCGAGATGGCGACAAAGTTTGATATCGAGAAGTTTAACGGGACTAACTTCTCGTTATGGAAAATGAAGATGAGAGCACTATTGCAGAAGGACAATTGCTTTGCCGCAATTGGGACAAGGCCCGCAGACTTCACAGATGATGCAAAGTGGGATGAGATGGACGCACTCGCCATGGCGGATCTTCACCTTGCATTAGCCGATGGGGTGTTATCAAGCGTGGAGGAGAAGAAGACGGCAAAGGAGATATGGGATACGCTTACAAAGCTGTACGAGGCGAAGTCGTTGCACAACAAAATTTTCTTAAAGAGAAGGCTTTACACTCTTCGTATGGCAGAATCTACATCAGTGACCGAGCACATCAACACTTTGAATACTCTATTTTCACAGCTCACAAATATGGGGCAGAAAATAGATTCAAGTGAACGGGCGGAGATTCTACTCCAGAGTTTACCTGACTCATATGATCAACTCATCATCAATCTGACGAACAATATCTTCACAAACCACCTAGTCTTCGATGAAGTTGCAGCTGCTGTATTAAAAGAAGAGAGCAGGCGCAGAAACAAGGAGGACAGGTTGGCAAGTTCGCAGCAAGCGGAAGCTTTGATGGTGAGAGGAAGATCAACGAAGTGTGGCTCAAGTGGGAGCCAAGGTCACGGTAGATCGAAGTCAATGCCGCAGAAGAATTTCAGGTGCTATCACTGTGGCAAGAAGGGACACGTCAAAAGGGATTGTCGACATCTGAAGAAGAGTGGAAACCCTGAGTCATCAAACGCTCAAGGGAATGTGGTAAGTATCTCCGATGACGCTGAAATTTTATATAGCGAGGCAACAACTTTTGAAGGTAGGAGAAAATTTGCCGATATCTGGCTTATAGACTCGGGGGCAACATGGCACATGACTCCCCGGAGAGATTGGTTCCATCAATATGAACCTATCTCAGGTGGATCAGTGTACATGGGAGATGACCATGCCTTAGAGATTGTTGGTATATGTACCGTCAAAATAAAAATGTTTGATGGTATAGTTCGCAGTATTCTGGAGGTACGACATGTGAAAGGTCTGAAGAAAAATCTATTATCCTGGGGACAATTAGATGGCAGCGGATACAATATGCATAGTCAAGATGGGATCATGAAGGCTACAAAAGGTGCACTTGTGGTTATGAAGGCAAACAAGATCGGGGCAAATCTGTGGATGCTTCAAGGAGAGACATATCAAGAAGCCGATGTATGTGCTGCAGCAGCCAATAATGGAGAAGAATCGACGATGATGTGGCATCTTAAACTTGGCCACATGTCAGAACGAGGCCTGAAGATTCTCTTTGATCGGAAGCTACTTCCAGGGCTTAAGCAGGTAAATTTACCTTTCTGCGAGCATTGTGTTACAAGCAAGCAGAGTAGATTAAAGTTTGATAGGTCGGTCTCCAGAAGTAAATGCATCCTAGACTTGCTACATTTCGATGTGTGGGAGTCACTGGTTGTGTCCCTAGGAGGTGCAAAGTACTTTGTGTCCTTTATTGATGATTACTCCAGGAAATGCTGGGTGTACCCGATCAAGAATAAGTCCGATGTATTTTCGGTATTCAAGGCCTTCAAAGCAGAGGTGGAGCTTGAATCTGGAAAGAAGATGAAGTGCATGAGGACTGACAATGGGACAGATTACATGGACGGCGAGTTTCTTGCACTTTGCAAGCAAGAAGGTATCAAGAGACAGTTCACAATCACGTACACTCCTCAGCAAAATGGAGTTGCGGAGCGGATGAACAGAACTCTCGTAGAAAAGATAAGAGCCATGCTAAGGACTGCAGGATTACCCAACTCATTCTGGGCGGAAGCAGCCAAGGCCGCTTGTCACGTGGTAAATCGGTCTCCATCAACGGCAATTGAACTTAAAACACAGATGGAGATGTGGACTGGTAAGCCTGCCAACTACTCTGATCTACATTCGTTTGGATGTCCTGCGTATGTAATGTACACTGTCCTAGAAAGGAAGAAGAAAAAGTTGGATCCTAAATCTCGGAGGTGTATATTCTTAAGGAATGCTGACGGAGTAAAGGGGTATCGCCTGTGGGATCCCACTGCCCGCAAGGTTATTGTCAGTAGGGATGTGATCTTTAAAGAAGATCAACTACTACAAGGAGGTTGTGATGATAGCAGTTCAAGTGAAAAGACTGTAGTCATACAAGTCGATAGTAAATCAGAGGAGAAGAATTCAAGTTCTTCTAAAGAAGTACCCGAGCACGAGGATCAAGAACCATTTGAGATGGAGAACCAAGAAGTTCGCAGGTCGACCCGTGCGAAGAAGCCACCAGCCTGGCAGTCGGAGTATGTTACAGAGAGCAATGTTGCATACTATCTTCTAACGGAGGATGGAGAGCCGTCAACTTTCCATGAAGCCACAAGAAGTTCAGATGCAGCTCTGTGGATGACAGCAATGCAAGAAGAAATTGAAGCTCTACATAAAAACAAGACATGGGATCTTGTTTCTCTACCACAAGGAAGGAGAGCCATTGGTAACAAATGGGTCAACAAGATCAAGCGAGATGGCAATGATCAAGTGGAGAGGTATCGCGCTAGACTAGTGGTGAAAGGGTTCGCTCAGAAGGAAGGTGTTGACTTCAACGAAATATTCTATCCTGTTGTTCGACTCACAACTATTCGAGTAGTCTTGGCGATGTGTGCTACGTTCGACCTACATCTGGAGCAGTTAGATGTGAAGACTGCATTTCTTCATGGAGAGCTTGAAGAAGAAATATATATGCTCCAACCAGAAGGTTTTGCTGAATCAGGCAAGGAGAACTTGGTTTGCAGGTTGAACAAATCTCTATATGGTCTCAAGCAGGCGCCGAGATATTGGTATAAGAGATTTGATTCCTTCATCATGAGCCTTGAGTACAACAGACTTTATGCAGATCCTTGTGCCTACTACAAGAAATTTGGTAATGGTGACTTCATCGTTCTGCTGTTGTACGTTGACGACATGTTGGTAGCAGGCCCCAATAATGATCGTATTAAAGACTTAAAGGCTCAATTGGCTAGGGAGTTTTAAATGAAGGACTTGGGACCAGCAAACAAGATTCTGGGGATGCAAATTCACCGAGACAGAGAAAGTAGGAAGGTTTGGCTGTCGCAGAAGAATTACTTGAAGAAAGTCTTAAGCCGCTTCAATATGCAAGACTGTAAGCCAATCTCTACCCCTCTTCCTACTAATTATAAGTTATCCTCAAGTATGTGTCCTAGCAATGAAGCGGAAATGATGGAGATGTCTCGAGTGTCGTATGCATCAGTCGTGGGAAGCTTGATGTTCGCCATGATTTGTACACGACCGGACATTGCACAAGCAGTGGGAGCAGTTAGTCGGTACATGGTGAATCCTGGTAAGGAGCACTGGAACACTGTAAAAAGGATCCTGCAATATGTCAAGGGTACATTGGATGCTGCATTATGTTATGGAGGATCGGAGTTTACCGTCAGAGGCTATGTTGATTCAGATTACGCAGGTGATCAAGAAAATAGTAAATCCACCACGGGGTATGTGTTCACTCTTGCTGGAGGTGTTGTAAGCTAGGTTTCAGAACTGCAGCTGCTCGTAACAACGTCTACGACAGAAGCAGAATATGTTGCAGGAGGCAATATGGTTACAAATATTGCTGGAGGAGCTCGAACGCAAGCAAGAGAAAATTACTCTGTTTTGCGATAGTCAGAGCGCTTTGCACCTTGCAAAGAATCCAGCATTTCATCCGAAAACCAAACACATACGAGTTCAATATCACTTTGTTCGTGAGGTGGTGGAAGACGGATGTGTGGATATGCAGAAAATCCATACGAATGACAACCTAGCGGATGCTCTGACGAAGCCGATCAACGCGAACAAGTTCATTTGGTGTCGATCCTCTATTGGCTTAGCAGAAACGTAAGCAGCATGGAAATGGCAAGTGTAGGAAGGATGAAAGGATCCACAAAGTGGCTTTAAGTGGGAGAATGTTAAAGTAAAGACCACTTTATGGTGTAGAGAATTCTAGAAGCTAGAAGTATAATCAAGATGAGAAGTATCTAGATGAAGCTTGATTATTCAAGCTTAAGAATGATGTTGGTGGTATGAGCTAGAGCAGAGTAAGAAGAGATGGAGTAGAACAATCAAGAAGAAACTAGAAAAGAAATGAAGAGAGGAGAAAATGATAGTTGGTGAAGGAAGAAGATTAATCAAGAAGCTTCAAGAAGAAAGAGAGGAGGTGGAACACCTCTATAAATAGAGGATTGGTGCTCCTCTCTTGTGTGTGCATCATAACCAAGCTAGCCTAATCCCCTCTTCCCCCTAGCCTCCCTTACGTAGAGTCCACCATATCATATACTCTAGTGTTAGTAAACTCCTCCAAGTGTGAGAGAGTTGTGTTTAGAGTAGTGTAGTATTCTTCTCTAGATTGAGAGAGAAGTGTCATCAACCTTGTAATTCCATTTTTCTTCTAGTGAAATCCTCCTATTTGCCCGTGGTTTTTCCCCGATTCTTTTTGGGGTTTTCCACGTAAATCCTTGTGTCTCCTCTTTTACATTTTCTTTGTACATCTCAATTCTGTATAACTTCCTCACGTAGCTCCTAACACATTGTTGATTTTGATTATGTTAGGTGGCGGTTTTTCATTTTTCTTTGTTCTGAAATGAGTGTTTGATTCTGTGAAGCTTCTTTTGGCGCTGAATTTGAATTTCTGATCTCAAGTTCCTAGCTTTGTTTTTGTGTTTAGTATTTGCAGTTTCTGGGTACGCTGCATTTTGAAAGTTAGTTACTTTTATTCGTTTGTTGTTTTGTTTGATGGGTTGGGTTACTCTCATTCTCACCCAAGTAAGGAATTTTACTGGTTTCACAGCAATGTGGTTTTGGGTTTTGGTTGTCTGCTACATTATTTTAAGGATTGAAATATGGTTGCATATTTGCACCAGTTGCATGGTTGGTAAAATTCATGACCAACTTTTGTTTCACTGCATTTTGTTTCATATTTATGAATCTACTTATACATGTATGAATGCAGTATCTAGTTAGGTTAGTCTGAATACTGTATCTATGTTTCTTATGGCCTAATTTTATCTTAATCAAGTATTGGTATTTGACGTGCTGCTTGAGGTCTCCGGATTAGTCACTGCACAGCTCCAACATTCTTTTAGACATAAGATGCTCTCCGTTCTTGAACTCATTCAGATTTCTTCATTTCATTTGAGCAACCATGAGCTCTCCATCCACCCAGTTTGTCACCTCAAGAAGGATGACTGCCTATGAGCCAATCCACCAGATGAGCATGTGGGGAGAAAGCTTTATGAGTAATGGTATTTTGAATCCCTCATCATCTATGATCATGGATGCAGATACAAAACTAGATAATCAGGTAAATCTTTCGAGATCAGTGCTTTGGTTTCTGGTTCTTGGAACCACATTAGTCTTGATTCTAAGTCAATCTGCTATCATGAAATCTCTCTAGTCTGCGGATGCTTCTCAAGGAATCCTAGGACCTTCTAGCAAGTATGACCAAGAAGCAACTAAACCAACAGACAAGGTAAAAGAAATTGTAGTCCGCCTCACTGCTGTCATGATTTCTTTTATATCTTTATTCTTTAACCGGAGATTAGGCTCTTTATAATGACATAGGTTTCATAAAAATAATTCCTTTAATTTCTGCAAAACTTTTGAGGAAAGTGCCATTTATACTATATATCCTCAGAAAAAGGTCTTATGTGGTAAACTATATAGGTGCAAAGGCGTCTTGCCCAAAATCGGGAGGTTGCTCATAAAAGCCGGATGAGAAAGAAGGTGGGAAGTTGTATGCATTTAAAAAGATATCTTGCATGAAACAATTTATATCAACTAATTTGATGACTTTCAAACACAGACCTATGTTCAGCAGCTAGAAACAAGTCGTTTAAAGCTTGTCCAATTAGAGCAGGAGCTTGACCGAGCAAGACAACAGGTAAGAAGACATTAGGCGTGCTTTTATCTTATGAAAATTATTGACAGATTCTGGATATCTAGTTATGAATTTTCCCATTTATATTAATGCAGCAAGCAATGTTTTTCTGAAGGGTGTTTATATTGGTAATGGTTTGGATACTAATCCTCTGGGATTCTCTGGCACTATCAACTCAGGTTTGTTTGTTGGACTGCTTTATATCATATTTCCAGTTTGGATCTGTTGTAGATTTACAAATGTATACAAATTGCAAAATCTTGGATGTTTGCAGCCTTACTCAATCATGTCAACAGGCAGAAGATGCTCTTTCGCAACATATGGATAAACTACAGCATACTGTAGCCGAGACTGTGGCAGGTAGTCAACTGAGTGAAGGTAGCTATAATGTCCCACAAATGGCTATGGAAATGACAAAGTTGGAAGCTCTCGTGAGCTTTGTGAACCTGGTGATGTACTGCATACAATCATAGGCCTGCTGATTGATTTCATTCATATTTTCTTGCACATTTTATTGACAATGTCCTAGCTAAACCATATCTTTCTCCAAACAGGCTGATCATCTTCGACGCCAGAAAATTTGACAAATTATTCAGCATGGGTGGAAGGTGCCATACTTGCCAAAGTAGTGTTTCCCCATAATCAGCATGCATGTAACCAAAGCAGATTATGATGACTCTGGACAATCAGTTGATCACCGGAAATTCCTTTTGTTATGTCCTTGCGACTTCGGAAGTCTAGTGTAGTTTAATTAGTTTGTGTTTTATTATAATGTTTGATAATGGCAACACAAATGTACTTCTATCGGGTAGTTTCTAATTTTAATTGCAGGAGTACTGTGCCTTGTTGACTCGATAGTAACTCACAGCTACCTATAATTACACAGTAAATTCTCATAACTAATGACAGTTAACTGATAATGAACTCAAACAGTTATCCATAGTGACCAATAACTACCATATGTTACTAACACATATAGTCATTGACAATTGACAATTATCGATAGTTAACTCATACAGTTATCTCTAGCTAATCCATACAGCATCCCTAGCTAATCCATACGGCAACCGATAACTATATAATTATCCAAAGTTATTAACAACAAATTGACAGTTAATCCAAGCAGTTATTCATAATTATCAACAAACACGAAAATTATGTTATCCATCAAATGCTAGTTAAGGCAAGCCTACTTCATATTCACACTATTTGATAACTACAATTAACTAGGACTAACATACTACAACCAGAGACAATTACCTACAGCTACCTACAGGTAAAACATCACAGCTATCCACAACCAACGACAATGAACAGCAGTAGAGTCAACTATAATTAATTGTTGGAAAGTTAGATGTAACTGCTCTAAGTGTTCGATGGGTAGTTGTTGGGTTAACTGTTGGTAGTTGCAGGTAATTGTCGGGTTAACTGTCAGTACTATGGGTAATTGTCAAGTTAATTGTTGGTAACTGTTGGTAGATGAACTCATCCAAATGCTTAAGTCATCTCCTAATTCACTCATTGATCATCATCTTATTAGTGTTTGGGTGATAAGTATGTAACTCGAATATTATATTGGATTGATTATTTAGAAGTACAATGGATTAGTTGTGGTTAACCGTAAGATACAGGTTAACTGTATGATATGTGATAGCTGTGTGAGCCATAGTTAACCCATAACTACCTACTACAGTTACACATAATTAACTCACACTACGGCTACCAACCCTAAACTTTCTCACATACCGTTGACCCTTGACCCTTGAGTGAACTCTCAAACTACCCATAGTTATTTACAGTTACTCATAGTTAACTCTAAACTAACTACAGTAAACCACAGTTAACCCACAACTACTTACTACAAGTACACATAGTTAACTCACACCACGGCTATCAACAGTGAACTTTTAAACTGACTACAATTATCGACACTTACAATTAACTTTAAACTAACCAATGAACCACAGATAACCCACGTACACTGAGTAAACTCACACGTACCCACAATTACTTACAGCTATCCAGAGTTGACTTTCAGTTACCTAAGTAATACCTAAGCAAATGTTCTTCCTAGTAGGCCCGTCAATTTCAATCTGCATGTAGGATCGCTTGCTGTGGGTTAATGAAGAAAGATCGAATACAAAACGAAAATAAGGATGGATTAGCTTACAAGCAAGAAAGTGTGTGCCGTAAGGACTTGTAGCTCTGGAACAGAAAACATCTACCCCCACAAGGCAAACACTTCGAATCACCCATTCCCTTTAGTACTGCTTTATATATTACCCCTATATATTATAGTTTCAAAACTGAGAAATGAGTATTGAACTTATTAAGGGATTACAAAGGCAAGGATAACAAGTAAAAGTTTGAGGACGAAGATAGAGTGAAATGTAAACTAAGGAATATATGTTAGAGTTCAAACAGAATCAATCCTAATGTATGTATGTATTAGCCAACCCTTTTCAGGGTTTCATTTAATTCTTTGTCAAATACAATCCATGGTACTAAACTGTAAAAGGCTTCGCTACAAAGTTATGAACTCAACAAAATACTGGACAAAACAGAATCATACTTTTTTTAGGGAAATATATTTTCATCAATTTTCCCAATTGTGCAATCCTACGAGCATCCGCACCCATAAATTCCTATTTCAGGGTTCCTAATTCCTATTTCAGGAATTCCTGTTACTATTCAGCAAATAGAATTTTCTATTCAGCTTTTTTGCGCAGCAGTGCAACAAATAGGAATTCTTATTACTATTCATAATCATAAAATAAAATTTTGATTAATTATTTGTAATATGTTTATCCAATAACTAGGCGACACATGTCATTATCATGTACATTATTGAACTAAATTTTCGGTAAGATTTCCGACGACTCATATTGTGACGCGTGTCACTGTCGGATAAATTATTGATGAAGATTTCCGGTGAGATTTCCGACAAATGATAATGTGACACGTGTCACATCCACGTGTCACTGTCGGATAAATTATTGATGAAGATTTCCGGTGAGATTTCCGACAAATGATAATGCGACACGTGTCACATCCACGTGTCAATGTCGGCTAAATTATTGATGAGGATTTCCGGTGAGATTTCCGACAAATGATAATGCGACATATGTCAGATCCACGTGTCAATGTCGGCTAAATTATTGATGAAGATTTCTGGTGAGATTTCCGACAAATCAGGATGTGACACGTGTACTCATCCACGTGTCGTTATCGGCTAAGTTATCCATTGAAGATTTCTGGTAAGATTTGCGACCACTGAGGATGTGACACGTGTACCCGTCTTTCAACATCAGATTAGCCAATTTTGCTATAAAATCTGTAACCATGCCTCCTTGCCTTGAAACCTCACAACACCCGTAAACACACTTCTTCACTTTCTCTCATACAGAAGATGGATCCTAACGATTACGAGGAGTCAAGGAGGAGGAGGCATCAACAACGTCGGCAAGCTACCGCAATGATGAATTCCTTCGTCGTTGATGCCGCCATAGTAGTTGCCTCGTTTGATGATGAGCCACCTCGCCGCCGCCGTCCAAACGTACAAAGGCAAAAGGAACCAAGGGGTCAGAATCTGCTGGAAGATTACTTCGTGGAACGACCTGTTTTCCACGAGCAAGATTTTCGCCGGAGGTTTCGAATGAGCACGCACTTGTTCAACCGGCTCAAGACAGATCTCTATAACCACGACCTGTTTTGGCATCAAAGAGAAGATTCCATTGGATTGCAAGGACTCCTCCCCGAGCAAAAGATGGCAGGTGCTCTACGAATGTTGGCGTACGACGCAGCCGCAAATCAGTGTACTGAATACACAAGGATGAGGGAGTCAACAACACTCGAATGCATGAAGAAGTAGTGCACACAGGTGGTCTTGCTTTACCAAGATCGTTACCTTCGCGCTCCGAATGCGGCTGACATAACTCGACTTCTAAAAAGGGCGAGGCAACGGGGATTTCCTGGTATGATCGGAAGCATCGACTGCATGCACTGGGAATGGAAGAATTGCCCAACAGCTTGGCAAGGGTCATACTCGGGGCGGAAGGCTCGTCCGACAATAATCTTAGAGGCGGTGGCCTCATATGACACGTGGATATGGCACAGCTTCTTTGGGACGCCTGGAGCACAAAATGATATTAATGTGCTCAACTCCTCTGATGTCTTCAATGAACTCCTTGCCGGAAGAAGCCAGCAATCGACGTATCAAGTCCATGGTATGACTTACCACCATACTTATTATCTAGCTGATGGAATATATCCCAGGTATTCCTCGTTCGTCAAGACAATATCCAATCCGCAAGATCAACCACAGAAGTTGTTCGCAAGGAAACAAGAGGCGTGCATATCGTAAAGATGTGGAGAGGTGCTTTGGCATCTTACAATCTCGTTGGGCTATCATTCGTCACTCAGCCATGTGTCATCACAAATCGACATTAAAAATGATCATGTTGGCTTGCATCATAATGCATAACATGATTCTCGAGGAAAAATTTGTGGAAGACGATTTTGAGGAGAATGAGGAAGAAGATTTACAAAACCCAGTGACTGCTTCCACACTATATGATGAGCCGGTGGATGAAAATGGTCACCGAATTCCATTTGAGCCAGTGGGAAGAGATCAACATCATCAACGGTTTAGCGACCGGCTCATCGATTTACAATCAGTTTATCTCCATGGTGAACTTCAAAAGGACTTAGTGAAGCACAACTGGTTTCTTGAAACCAGTGAACATCTCTAAATGATGTGCGCGAGATATGTGTGTTTGCAATTTGTGTGTTTCCCTTTTGTATGTCTGTTTCCCTTTTGTATGTGTGTTTCCCTTAATAATCAATGAATTTAAATTTGAAGCTCGATCTAAATAAATAAAGTGTGTTTTTATTTCTTGAAATTGAAATTACATGAATTGAAATTACTAAACTAATCACTAAAATCAAGGTTGCGGGGACGATAACAACCGGTAAAGCTAGCATCGCCGACTTCTCCTTCATCGTCATCTACTTGCTGAAGGATCTCTGATTTCCGCTTCATGAAGTACTTCTTTGAATTTGGGGTCATAGCCTCGAAATTCATTGTCATGATCCTTGTTTCTTCTTCTCGTTCCCTCAATTTGTAGTTTTTCTCATCAAGCATTCTATGAGATTCTTCGGTTGCCTTTTGCAATTCGGCGAACATCTTTTGATTAGCTGCGATGTTCTTCAAAGTCTCATCTCGAAGCTCATTCGTAGGTGTCATGGCCTTCTTTCCCTTTCTTTTTGCCTCCTTCGCCGCCTTCACTCCTTGAGGTGTAGGCGGACTCGAGGTACATCCAACGTCGCTTTGTGATGTTGGAATCACTTCATCTTCATCCAAGTTGACCATAGGAGACACTACATTTGAGGTAGGCGTAACTTCGACATAGGAATTGTAAGAAGGTGGAGTGCTAGTTTCAACGACTCTAAAAGTAGGATGATCCTTCACCATTTCCCAACACGCAAAGTGCGTAAACTCTTTTTTTTGTTTTCCCACATACCACGTTTGAGCTTTCCTTAACTACAAAAATAAAAATTAATATAGGTCACATTTTTTATTTCACTAAATTAATTCAAATTAAGCGGAGCAACATAAATAAATCCTTACCTCATCATGCAAATTTCCGCCGGATTCCGGATTCCTTCTTGCGTATGCAAGCGCCGCTTTCCATTCTGACAAGTTTGGCTTCAACTTAGCAAAACGAGAGGTAAGTGCCTTTTGGGTCCTCGGTTCCGCCCTCACTTCACCTTGACCCATCACCCAATTTTGTTGGTAATCGGCATAGATTTTTTCCCACAATTTGTCGATTTTTTGCTTGTTGCCGGAGATAGGGCACACACTATAGCGACAATATGATATGCACAATTGTACATCTTCGGAAATGAGCCAATTTGTGGACATCTTTTTGCAAAAAATTAAAGATATTGTGAGAGAGAGAGGGAAGAGAGGGAGGAGGAGGATAATAGGTGGAGTGCACAAATGAGTGTGAAGTGTTTAGAAAAAATGCCTAATATTTATAGAAAAATAGTAGTGGGTTTTAAGAAATTTTTTGGGATTTTTTGGGATTTTTTAGGATTTTTTAGGAATTTTTTTGGGTAGTTTCCGTTCTGAATTTTACAGAAAAATCAGTAGCCGTTGCATACGAATTTGAGCCGTCCGATCAATTTTGGTTTGAATTTGGGCCGTCCAGATCAAGCCTACCGTTGCTTGATTAAGCCAGCCGACAGCCTGCCACGTGGCGGGCTGTCATTGGCTGAGTAAATCTGTAATTTTTTTTTTAAATTTTTTTACCGGGCGCGTGTGTTACACGCGCCGGATTTAAAAAAAAAAAAACTTTCCCGCCTGACGTCAGCCACGTGAGTGGTGACGTCAGGGAGGAATTCCTCTCCCGGTTCCTGAAATCGGAATTCCGAGAGGAATTCCTCTCGGTCGCCGTCCGGTCAACGTTGCAGAACTCCACCGCTGCACGCCCCCCATCACCCAGAATTCCTCAACGTCGGCGGGACCACCATTTTTCGGCAGGAATTCTTCCAAGAGGAATCTGCGCTGCGGATGCTCTAAGACGAGTAGAAACTTATGGGCTGCCAAACTCTCTTGAAACCTGGTTGTCTCTTAGAAGATCCAAAGAATCAAATCAGCCTAATGATCATTTCTCTACCTCCACTAGCACCGATAATGATTACAGTGATCCAAAGCTAGCTCAATGCAGCATCTCAAGCCGTAAGAAGCATATCCTTTTTATAACTGAGAATCACAATACGGTGGGAACTCACATTGGCAAGGACTTGTTCAGACCTAAAAAGGCATGAAGGTATTTAGTATCTGTCTAATACACTACCTCTTGAAGCATCTTGAGGCACCAAGCAATTTAGGTTACAGTGCAGCTACTTGGAATGTAGGAGATGGAGAAATAAAATGACTAAAATTGCAATGCACAAACCACTGTAAGCTCAGTATAAACTAAAACTATACAAGGAAAACAAGATGCGTGCAATAGATGGTGGGGAAGCATTAGCCCTGATCGTGATGAGGGTGTCCGTGGCGAAGTAACCAAGACAGTTGGAGACAACAAAAATCAATCTGATAGTGGAATTTCAGCTACTGTGAACAAAGAGTCTTATAAAGCATTCATTAACCGAGCATTAACGATTCGACAAATCCAACCATTTCCTCCAAATAATCTTCCCCCAAGCTAACCCTAAAATCTCAAAACTTTCTCAATCGAAATAGACAATAACGAAGAGACGAGAAGAATGCGCAGAAACCTGCTGCTCGATCTGCTCGTTCAGATCGTTCCCCGATTCGGATGTCGCCGAAATCACTCTCATCGTCGCCGTCGGCTCTGGTTTTGAGATAGAAGGAATTTGAATTAGGGCACTGTAGCCCTGGCTAGGTAGCTAGCTAATCGCCGTCGGTCCTCACTCTCTGATCGCGCTCAAGGACGAAGAGGGAGAGAGACGACAATGAGAGAGGGGTGCCTGCAGGCGACGGAGCGACTTGGTATAAAGGAAGGACGTTGCATTCGAAAGGGTAAAATTTAAAAGTCAGGGAAAAGAAGAAAGATAAAAGGGACATTAACTGGGGAAAAAATTATAAGTAACCTTAATGAGAAAATTAGGCCTATAAAAATTATAAGTAAGCTTAATGAGAAAATTAGGCCTATAAGATCTTATCTATAAAAAATTTCTATAAAAAAATATAGATTCAGCATATAATAAACAGTAAAACAGTTGAACATAACAGAATAATACAATTCAACATATATTCAAGTTTTAAACTATTCGATTTAGAAGATATCTAAGTGAGATTATTGTTGAAAGTTAGAAGGGATATATCGAAATTGGGAGCTAGTATATATATGCATCGTTTTAGTCAAGTAACTATTTCTCACAAATTGTATGGAATAGATTCAGTTTGTAACTGAGGAACGAGGAAGCCGGCTAGGAGCTATAGAGCTCACCCAACAAAATGTTTTGCGTTTGACGACATCGATACAATACAAAGGTTATACTAGCTAATTGGGAGGTTAACTCTATTTCATCCCACAATATTTCAGAAGGGGAGCTTCTTACAATTCTAACTTCGATCAAATTTCGGAACTTCAACACCGTCTCATTTTAACATGTCTCGAGGAGTTTCAATATATACAGAATTTTCAGGTTTGAAAATCTCAAGGAAGAATTGTTCATTATTTATTTGTCCATTTTTATTTCAAGAAAAAGGAAAAAGATTCTGCAAGAGTTGACCTAGTTAGAGTATAGTAATTGACTGCATGCATGACAATTATCTGGACGTTAAGTCTTATTAAAAGACCCTATAACTGCCACTTTTAAAATCATTTTGGTTGATGCAGCTCATGCATTCCTACTTTGGTTTTCTTAATCTTCACTACAGTGTTGCACTTTGGACACCATCAAGAGGCCAAATTTTTCAAGGCCAAGTCCTGGCCTGAACATCTTTTCTTTTCTTTTTTTGGCCGAACTCTGTATATAAAATATGTATAGTTGGAAATAATATCTGGTATAACAATTTAAAAGTGAAAAAAAAAATCTCAACCGTTGGAGTTTTTATTCTCAATGCTTCACCAAAAGTGTAAAAAAAAAAAGAGAGTGTAAAACAGAATGTCCGCGGATTCAAACCCTTGGTTTTTTTGGGTAACTTTGTTGCTCATGTTTTGGTTATTAAGCATCCAATTCTATCGTCTTGCATTGTTATGTGACTTTGCATTGCATTTCATGAATAGTGATGTTAGAGCATCTCCAATCATTAAGTTTATTAAGTTTGAGGTGTTAAATTTATATATAGGATTTTAATTTAGCATTTTTTATTTAGGACTTCAATGTCTTCAATGGTTACAGTTCTATAACAAAATTGTAATAGAGGTGTTATTACATTTTATGTGTGGGTCCCACATACTAGAGGTGTTATATCAAGTCTTATTTTAGCACTTGGGTCTAGATTTTTAGCTCCTAAATCCTTAATTTTTTTATATTGAAGAAGACTTTTCTAAAGAAGAGTTATAATTATAACCCCTAGATCTCCACAAAGACAGGAAATGGCTTAAGATCGTGACATCGTAATTCGCATAGTTTGATGACTTTGATGAGTGCAAATTATTGTGACACAGCAAGTACATCTCAGACTAAACCTTCCTGAAATGATTAAAAACGGTCCACAAATAAAACCCCACATGAGAAAATTTAGAGCAGATCAATAAAAAGTTGTTTTAATTCCTCTTGAGCATTTCTTTGTAACGCAAGAGCGAGTCGAGCCTTTGCAACTTGAGCTGCTGCTTGAACCTGTTGATGAAGTCGTCACATTTCGCGTCAACTCCTTCTCCTTCTCCTTCGTCATCTCCAAACGACGTCGTTCGTGGCCGGACACTAATGTTGTCGCCCTTCTCTTCAACTCCTTTCAGCTTCGACTTCTCGCTGGCGGACTTCTTTATCACCTTCTCGGGTCGGGTTTCCGGAGCTCCGAAAGAATCCCTGTCAGACTTGCTCCGATGAACCAGATGGTCCCGCCTCGGGTTCGGGTCACCGGACCCGGTTGGGCGAAGAGCTTTATTTACCGGGTCGGGTTGGTTTGATTTGTAGATAGAAGAGAACTCCATCGACTTGAGCCGGGTTAGGAGAGAGGGAGTCGGGACTACTCCGGTCGGGTTCTCTTGAGCCGGGTGTTCCGTTACGTGATCTGGTTCCGGGTGTGTTAGTTGGTACTTGTTGTTGGAGAAGTTGATGGACCTGACCCGGTCTAAGAGAGACGGAGCTCGGAAAAGTTGGGATGAGTCGAAGAGACCGTGCTGGTCGTGCTGTTGTTGGTTTGGCTTTTTGTTGTTGTTGTTGAAGCGGTGTGAGAGGACGAGGGTGACGATGGTGAGGTTGAGGAAGAAGAAGAGAGAGGTTGGTGTGAACCAGGCGAGGAGAGAAGCCCATAACGTTGATGGGTCGAATGCCATGGTTAATTTTGGTGATCGATCACGTACTCTGGTCCCTCCTCCTCCTCCTCCGCTTTTGCTTTTGCTTTTGCTTTTGCCTTTTGGTTTCTGTGAGTGAGATTGTTTTCTGTGGGAGAGAGAGAAAGCAACTAAGCAAGAAGAGATGGGGGTTATGAAAATGGAGGAGGGTGGGTCTTTTCCTATTTGTGATTGATGATACGGCGATGATGGAGGAGGGTGTATATATAAAGTGCGCAACTCTCTCTCTTGTTGTTGTGACGTTCTTTGTTTGCTAGCGTACGTGAACGTGAACAAGATCGAGTGACCTGTCACCATGCGCCACGTGTTTTTTTGGGGTAGTTTGTTTGTTTTTATGTTCGTTCATTAGGTTCATATTGCATAATGAGAGCAGCTGCACTGCAGTGGCACCGGATTTTGGGACGTCCAGTTTGGGATCCGCCGAAAATAGGATGTTCTGCGTTGGAGATCGGTGCAGTGGGATAGGGAAGCCACGAAGACCGGACGTTGACACGAGGGACGTCCTCGTTGGCGTCCTTCGGAAAGGAAGAGCTCGAGATCGTCCGCCTGATGGGCCTCACTCACGTGAGTGACGCCAAGCTGACGTCCTCTATTTTTTTACCAGGCACGCGCCGGTTAAGAAGTAAAAAAAAACAGCGCGCCAATCGTGTGGCGACACGTGGTAGCATCAGAGCAATGGTTGATCTGTGTTGTCCATTTCGAACGGATATGAGCCATCCTACGGCCCATATTTAAATGCAACGGCCACTTTGGCCATAAATAAAATAATTATAAAAAAAAAACCCAAAAAATTATTAAAAAAATCTCAAAAAAATTGTAAATGACCCCCTACATTTTTTCAATAAATATCACCTTCATTTCTTACCGAATATCTTCAATCAATAATTTTGCCTACACCAACACGTAGACATGATACGTGTCTCAAAATTACTGGTCGAAAATCTTATCGGAAATCCGCTACCAATTATATGATCCGGAATGACACGTGTTGACTAGTTATTTGGTGAAAGTATTATTCGGATTTAAAAGGAAAATATTTTAAATAATAATGAAGAGTAATAGGAAGTCATATATTAGACACCGCTGCACGCAAAACATGAATATGACTTCTTATTGAAGAGGAATTCCTCAAATGGGACTTCCTCTCTATTTCATGGGTGCATATGCCCTAAGAGCAGCTGTAGCGGTAGTGGATTTCGGGGACGTCCGACATGGGCCCCGCCGGTTAGAGGACGTCTGGGAAGTCCTTGACGGCGTCCTCCGTTGAGGAAGAAGGAGGGAACGTCCGCCTGGTCGGCCCCACGCACGTGGGTGACGCTAGGCTGACGCAATTTTCTTTTTCTTCTACCAAGTACACGCGCCGGTGAAAAAAAATTACGAGCGAATAGGAATGCGACACGTGACAGCTCCTGGGCAACGAACTTATCAACGACTAAGTTGATTTGGGCCGTCCATTTCAAAGGGATCTAAGCCATCCGACGGCTGAGAAATATTGATCATTTGTAATATTTTAAATAAACTATTTACTCTGAAACTTTAAAAAATCATAATAAATAGCTCGGACTACCGAAATATTCAATAAAAATACGGACGAGTTCATATTAATGTCCTCTATAACTTTCGAGAAGAAAATGAGTCAAAAATCATAACTTAAAAAAATGTCAATTTTGAATCACGACGAAATAAAGAATCATAATAAACACGTTGTTATAACGAATGTAGGCCCAACAAAAAACCTAAGTCCAACATGACTCGGATTACATTTAGCTCCACCCCTGTATGCTACCGGCATACAAAATTGATTCAAAACATATTAACACGCACTACCAGATTCAGAGACATTGCCGGCGACTTTAAGTCCCCGGCCTTGTTTTTTTTTCGCCGGAAATTGCCCGCCGGAGATAGCATTGACATTGCCGGCGACTTGAGTCGCCGGTGATGTTTAGGACATTACCGGCAATGTCAGTGCCGCCGTGGCCGGAATTTGAAGACATTGCCGGCGACTTAGGTCCATGTCGCTGGCAATGCTTGGAAAAATTTTGAAAAAAAAACACGGTTCTGGATTGGGCCCAATTCCAGAACCTGCATTAAAAGACATAAACCGTACAATCATACAAGTTCAACAGTACACATAAATGTCCAACGTACAGTACAAATAGCAACGACGATACGAAAATTAACTACAACTACACGTCAGGGTCGAGGAACTTACTGGTTAGGGTCGAAGTAATCCATGTACTCATTTGAACTTCGGTGGCTACCCTGGTCTTGCTATGGCGGTGACTGGTGCGGTGGTGGTGGTGGATAACTAGGGAACACAGGGTGCGGGGGAGGTGTGGGGAACGGGCGTCCGGTAGTCTGAGTCTCGTACATGGTCTGCATCCATGTGAACATCTGTGTCCGCTGCTGGACCATGTGTTGGTACTCGGCATCTCTGATTGCCTGCTGCTCGGCTATCTGCCTCTTTTGCTCCTCCAACTCCCTCTGCGTCCTCTGAAGCTCCGCTGCGAGGTTACGACTAGAAGCTGAACTTCTTGACCCGGCAGAGTATTCTGAAGTGTTCTTAAATACTCCTTCGCCCGCCGAGCCCATTCCCCTACAGTAGTAGGTATTCTTTCCAGTCCTGCACGCTTTTTCCGTGATCTGAGCCGCTATAGGGCGATCAAGCAGATCGATCTGAGAGACATACTGGGTGATTTCTTCCTCGGAGCAGTCAGGATGGTTAGTTCGAGCTATATTCATGGTCACTTCTGCGGTCGCCTCCTCCACTCTCGCCTAATTCCAGAAAACCGAAAATGAATAATGTATTAGCTAACAAAATAAATTAATATCGAAAAATAGTTTTATTAACACATGGAGAGGCGAAAGACTTACCGCTTCTTCAGGGCACTGCGGATAGAACTTCTAATGAATATACACCAACGGGTTCACTTCTTGTTGTTGCTGCGCCTTAGTCGACCAACCCAAATAGTTGAGTGAACCTGCATGATGGGCCCTGGTGTTTTTCAATCTATTTGCCCGATTCGTCTTCGAAATCGCCTTGTTTGATAAACATATGAAAAAAAATTAGTAACTAACTATTTCAATGTGATACGATACATTAGTCTTGTAAGATATATTCAGGATGCATACCTGAGCTTTGGGGTGCTCGAAGTGGGCTATCAGCCACTTCCACTCGTACTCCCTAAACCGAAATTCGCTAGGGGTAGAACCTCGGCCTAGCTCCTTGTATACAGTGTAATGGGAAGAAAGCTCGTTCTTCCACTCTTTATATCTATATTAACACCAGGAAAAAAAAGTTAGAGATATTAAAACACTTGATAAACAAAAATCTAACTCGATATATACTCAAATAACTCTAAGCACATCACCTCATATGTAGTTGACGCTCTACCCACGTGTGAATAAGAACTTCATCCACGTCAAACCACACCTGCAATATGAATATATAAAAGGTAAAATTATATATTTATTCGGACTTAATTAATAAATGTAAAATTTACGTAATGAAAATACGATTTAACTCACACTCAGTGCATTATGCACTTGCATCTTCACGTAGATAGGCACAGATTCCCAATCTGGCCAAAGCATTGGGACCTTGTCCCGCACGATCGCCCCGGCCATGCTGACATATTTTCACGTGGTGTCAAATGCCTCGATCACCTCGCCATCCTCATTGGCCCTTATGGGCGTTTTCCTTCCCCCGGTGGCCTGCTCAAGTCTTTTCCCGGTGCAGGTGCCTCTAGCCCCTTTCCGTTTTCCAGTCCCATTAACGAAATTGCCTAATAATACAATGTCAACAAATTGATATCATTAATTGAACCTATCGTAAGTCTTTAGTAATAATTAAGTAATCAATCTGATGTTAAATAAAATTTACCTGCATCGTCCGTTTGTTGGTTGGTGCACCTCACACTCCAAAGATACACGGGGTCGAACGGGATGAAGTTGTACGCTTCCTCCAAGCTCAGGAACTCCGGCCGTCCTTCAACATAAATAGGCATCCCCCTATCATCGAATTCAGGGATCACAGGAATCTCGTCGGGTAGGAAGAGACCGGACGGCGGAGATAGACGAGGCCTGGACGATGAGGCACCAACACCACCATCTGCCTTAGATGATTCCCGTGAAACGGGAGTAGGCACCGGGAGAATAGGGGGCATTCGGATTGCGGGAGTTTCTGATGCCCCCGTTGACTGTCGCTCGTCTGAGGGTCTACTGACGGAGGGACGTCTGCTGACTAAGCGTCTGCTGACTGAGGCTCGAGGAGGCTCCACTTCCGGTTGCACGGCTGCGAATCGTGCAGCTTCCTCCTCAGCTCGCGCATCTAGCAAGGCTCTCGTGTGAGCATTCATCATTGGCCCACTGCGCGTGTTGCTAACTGCGGCTGAGGAGGAAGCTTGACTACTGCTCCATCCACTATTTCGGGAACCTCTCCGAAGCCAATTTGCCGCAAAACCTCCTGGACACGGTAATAGTCATGGATTCGGTTCTATAACAAATCGGAACCGGAACCAAATGTAACCGGAACCGTTTGAACCTGGAACCGTTTGGAACTGGAACCGTTCGGTTTCAAACGGTTCCGGTTACAAACAGTTCCGGTTCCAAACGGTTCCGGTTCCACGCGGTTCCGGTTTAAAACTGTTCTGGTTCCAAACCGTTCCGATTTCCGATTTTTCACCTTAATTTATACGTTAAATTAACAACTATATCACCTTAATCCAAACACGTTAAATTCCGATTCCGATTTTTCACCTATTATACGTTAAATTAACAACTATATCACCTAACTTAACATATATACATACATAATTTCCGGCTTTAAATTTTCCACATATATATATACATCACATATACACTTTGTATACATCATGCATCTCAATTTCACCTAATTTTCACATATATATATATACATCACATATTATTCCAAATCACCCTAGCTAATTAATTTTCCACATTTTTCAAACATACGTATATATATACATTGCATATAAATTAATTAATTTTTCACATATATACATCACATATATTTCTCCTTCACCCCACAATTATCCACATTAATTTGCCACATTTTTCAAACATACCTTAATTACATTTTCCAAATATTTTCCACATGCATACATACATCCCACAATTATCAAAAATTAATTAATCAAGCTAATTAAAATGCATAAAAATAAAATGTGGATTGAGAGAGAGAGAGAGAGAGAGGGAGAGAGAGTGAGCTTGCACCTGCCATGGTGGAGAGAGGGGTGACTTTCCAGCGACGGAGGTGAGGGGAGGAGGAAGAGGAGGAGGGGAGGAGAGGAAATAGATATTTGGGGTTTTTTTTTTCGGAGAGGGGAGAAGGGAGAGGAGGTGAGGGGAGGGGAGAGGGGAGGAGAGGAAGAGAGGATTGAGGAGAGGGAGATGAGAAAATTGATTGAGATGAAGAGAGAGGGGTTTTAGGGTTTGAGAGGGAAGAGAGATGAGAGAGATGTGAAGAAATGGGGAGCAGCTCGAGCTGCCCTGGAAATACCGCCACCATTGCCGGCGAGTTACGTGGTAACTCGTTGGTAATGACATTACCAACGAGTTGATAACTCGTGGGTAATGTCATTACCAACGAGTTCAACTCGTTGGTAATGTCATTATTTCCTGAAGATTATCCGATCGACCTATTTCCGACCAATTTCCGACTAAATAATTTCCGACCAATTTCCGACTAAATAATTTCCGACTGCAATTTCCCGAAGATTATCCGACTACAATTTCCGACTACAATTTCCCGAAGATTATCCGATCGACCTATTTCCGACCAATTTCCGACTAAATAATTTCCGACCAATTTCCGACCATATATAAGTACAATTTCCGACTAGAATTTCCGACTACAATTTTCGACTACAATTTCCGACTAGAATTTACGACTAGAATTTCCGACTACAATTTCCGACTAGAATTTCCGACTATAATTAAAATACGTACATCATTAACGTACTAAGGATGATAATCGTAATCATCTTCATCACTTGAGTCTGACTCGGTTTCATAGGTAACCTCTGGCAATATGTGCCGCTCCTCCTCACTAGAATCAGCGTCAACTTCATATGGATTAACATCGAGAAGTTCTGTTCCAGTAATTCGAACGACGCTCCCAGATCTCACATTATTAAGGCGAATCGTAGATGATTCCGGAATGTCAAAAGCGTTCGGCTCTTGGTATGCAGTAGCTTCCTCATCATCTGCGGTCTCACCAAGTGTGGCAGCACTGTATATGTTTCTATGAGCAACATGGTTAACCACCTTCCACGGGACTTTGTGAAGAAGATCATCAAGGAAAAACACTTGTTTTACTGATGAGGCAGGAACAAAGGGTCATCTTCATACCAGCTAGTAGCAATATTCACCGAAAATGTTCCGTGATGATCGGTCCTTGTGTTCTCCGGGCTAGTATCAAACCATCTACACTTGAACAAGTGCACTTTCATGCGGTTCCCATAAATTAGTTCAACAGCTGAATGAAGGACACCGTAATAGTCAACGCCATCCTGCCCACCATGGACCATCACCCCACAATTCTGTATTTTCAGTCGGTCGTCTCGATTTTCACATATAAATTTAACGCCATTGACCTGACACATCGAGTAAACTTTTGAAGCTATCGGTTTCATCGCCAGGACCCTCAATTCGTTTGACCACTCTGGGCAACCATCATGTGCTACATGGTTCATCTGAAAACGATAAGAAACCACACAAGAAATTATGAACATAGAAACCACAAAACCACGTACGTACACACATGCTATATAAGGAAAATGGCAATAAAAAATAGACATATACCCTTACCCATTGACCAAAGTAGTTTGCAAACATCATGTTGTGGTAATCAACATTTCCGGCAATAGCAGGGCAGTGAAGATGATAGTTTTTTCAATATTGTACTTCTTCACAGTTAATCAGTACCGACCAGTGGGCAATGGCTACCTCATTTCCATCCAACTTGCACGACTTTGGCAAGCTTCCCTGTACTACCACGTCATTGGAGATGATAGAAAGGTTGAACTGGGGTTCATCTATCGGCATCTGTTGTTGGGGGTCCTCAAGCGCTCCCAAATACACTTTGGTGTACGTTACACACTCGTGCGCAACATATGCTTCAGCGATACACCCTTCAGGTGCATATTTATTCTTCACATAATCCTTGTAGGCTCCCAATTGTCTACAAGTTAACAAGTGCATGTTAACTAAGGTAAAAATAAGAATTTACATATAAAAACAGAGGCAAACCAAATGTATGAATCATTTGTACCTTTCCATGGGATACATCCAAGTGTAGTGTACGGGACCGGTAAGCAACAATTGTTCGGGAAGATGGATCATTAGCTGATGCATGATGTCGAAAAAATTTGGCGGAAATATCCTCTCAAGCTTGCACATGATAAAAATGATGTCATCTTGCATCTCCCTGAGATCTGATTTTTTAACTTCCCTGGTGCATAACTTCTGAAAGAATCTTGACAAGGCCACCAACGGCTCCACCACCTCTTTGGGCAGGTACCCTCGAATGAAAATAGGGAAAAGGCGTTGAAGCAGTACATGGTAGTCATGACTCTTTAATCCGTACATCTTATTATCCCGGAAGTTAACACACCTGCTTATATTTCCTGCATAGCCATAAGGATACCTGCATATATATATAGCCATAGGCAACAATTATATTTCTCGCATATAACCATAATCCGGTAAAAATTTAAGGCAAACCAATTTCCTGCATAGTCATATATAATAATATATACCTGACATTACTCAGCCACCGAAAAATTTCATGCTTATGCTTCGGCTTGACGGTGTAAGGAGCTTGCGGCATTTTTCTCTTACCATCTCTTAACCATAAATGTTTCCGCAGTCCCATAGCTTTCAGATCAATGCGTGCCTTAGGGATGTCTTTTGTTTTCCCCTCCAAGTTAAGAACTGTGCCCACCACATTTTCACACACATTCTTCTCTATGTGCATGACATCTAGGTAGTGTCTGATAGGCAACCTGGGCCAGTAGGGGAATTCCCAGAATATACTCTTGTGTGTCCAAAACTTATACATTTCGGGCTTGTCTGGAATTGACGCCACTATGTCAGGATGATTGCTCAGCTGGCCAAAATCATATTCATTCAACACTTCCAAAATTTCTTGCCCTGTCCATCGCCTGGGTGCCACACCTGTTTCCACAGTCCCATCAAACGCGTCTGGATCCTGCCTAAATGGGTGATCATATGGAAGCCAACAACGGTGACGCATCTGAACAATTTTACTACAATGAGGACTGCAACAATCAACCGTCATGCACTCTGAACAAGCCCTGTAACCCCTGGTAACGTTGCCCGACAACATACCGCGGGCAGGAAAATCACTGATGGTGCCAACAAGCATGGCATGCATCTAGAACATCTCATTTTTGAACCTATCGTAAGTGGGGTGACCACACTCACTCAGGTACTTAAGCTCCTTAATCAAAGGCCTCAAATACACATCGAGACACTTTCCTGGATAACCCGGGCTCGGAATTAACAGAGTCAGCATATTGTATTCCTTCTTCATGCACATCCATGGTGGAAGGTTGTACGGTACCAAAATAACTGGCCATATACTGTATTGAAGACTCATGTTGCCAAAAGGGTTGAATCCGTCAGATGAGAGCCCTAGCCAAACATTTCGGACCTCTGCTGCAAAATGATCAAACTCCCTGACCATGTGCTTCAAAGCCTCTCCGTCGGAAGGGTGTATAAGGGTGTCATCGTCAGGCAAATTCCTCTCAGCCCACCATCTCATTGCTTCGGCCGTGAAAGCACATATGAACAACCGCTCCAGCGTATCCATAAGCGGGAAATATCGAAGTATCTTCATAGCTTTCTTGTTGCCTGCAGGAGTCAACTTATACCTTTCTGTAAAACATACCGGGCAGGCTTCAAGGTCTTCAAGATCTTTTCCCCAGAAGAGAATACAATCATATCTGCATGCATGGATTTTGATGTAGGAAAGCCCAAGATCTTTCAGGATATGTCGCACCTTATGATGAGTGGTAGGAAGACGATGACCGGGTGGCAGTAGCGAAGCAGTCCACTTCAACCAAGAATCAACAGCTTTGACAGACATTTTGTTCTCCATTTTGAGCTGCATCACTCCCATCACACTTTCAAGAATAGTCTTACTACAACCGTCGTACAACGGAGTCTGTTGCAATGCAATCAGGTTGTTGTACTTTTCCATACCGCTTGTGTTGACCTGAGCTCCAGGTAATGGCTCAACTGGCTCAATATGGGGGAAACCCTCAACGACGGGAGGGACATTTGGTGCTTCATCAGCAAATACACCGCTCTCATGAGGAAACATATCATTGATTAACATCGATGTTGGATCATAGGATGAACTGCCAGTCTCAGCAAAATCTCCATGATCATAGCGTGAACTGGCCCTCTCACCAAATTGTCCATGATCATGCGGACCCGCTAACGATGTTTCACCGTGATAAATCCAACAAGTGTACTTATCCCAAAACCCGTATTTACTCAGGTGCTTCTGGACTTTATCAATGAGAAAACGAAATCGATCGCTGAAACACTTACATTCTTTACACGAGCAATAATGAAGTGTAGTGTCTCCACAATTAGCCTTCATAAAATTCACAAAACTCCTAATTCCCTGGTGATATCTGACATCCCATCTTTCGAGGCTCATCCAACTCTTGTCCATCCTGAAAATTCTAACAATTTTACGTATTATATATACACACATTCACTACTAATAATCGACGCGATATCTCAATTCAACTCTAATTAAATCAACACATGCATGCATATATATATATATCGATCTAATCTCTGAATTCGATTCAGTACTCGATGATGGTATTCTTCTTTTTTCAGTTCTAAATGTATTTGACTAGGTAGGAGGCTCTCTTAAGCCTGGCTCCGATAGCACTACGATAATACCAGTCGTTGATTCAGACACAAGATAAGATTAACTACAAGCAGTTTTCTCGTTTCGGTGACATCAACAACATTTCATATCTCACGAAGTGGATTTGATCAACACACACACACATATATATATACATACACATATACATATATATACACGTACCTATATATATAGCTTCCCGAGTGATCGAGTTTTCGACACGCGCCTTAATTTTGACAATACCGAAGGATCGATTTCAGAGTGTTTTCCTTCTTTCGATTTCACCGGATTTTTTTCGATCCAAATGAATGACTTGCTGCGATCGGCATCTAATATAAGAGGCATTGTCGGCGATTCATTCAATCGCCGGAAATGGAGACATTACCGGCGACGGAGTAAGTCGCCGGTAATGATGAACATTACCAGCGACTTTTCCGGTCGCCGGCCTTGTTTTTGGAAATCTCGCCGGTAATGTTGCTTATTCCGGTAGTGACGCGTCTAAATAGGACTTCTTATTACCCGAAAATTGGTTGAAAATATTACCAGGAAATAAAAAATTAAAATTTTAAATAATAATGAATATAGGAAGTCCTATTTTTGGCACCGCTGCACGAAAAACAGGAATATGACTTCCTATTGAAGAGGAATTCTTCTCCATTTTACTGCTGCATATGCTCTAAGGGGCTTCGCGTCCTTAACCTTCCATGTCTTTTATTCTTCTAGGCCCAGGTAAAAAAGATAAGTAAGAAAATTAAGGAGCAATGTTTCTTCTGATTTTTTTGATGCAATATTTCTAATTCATGTTCTATGGAGCAAATTTGTAATTTTTGCTGTGCACCTTAAAAATTCGGGTTAGTAGGACATCACCCGAAAAAGATTGGTATCAGTGGATGTCCAGAACAACAAACATACATGATATCTCTTTTATCTATCTACACCCGAATTTTATCAAAAGAAACACGTGAAACTATCAAGAGACTCAATTAATGCATTCTATCTTAAACTACACTATTTACGAAAGAGCGTATCATTAACTATTCTATTTTCTTTACAACGATGACGACATAGTAACATAAAAGATAACACATCAATTCTCTTTAAGCTGCTTTCCAACTATGTTGCTGACATGGATTATTATCAGCACTACTTCTCATCCTATCACTCAGAGGAAGAACCCATTCGATGAACATAAGAATGTCACAACCTAGGGTAGACAAGGCAACTTCTTCATTCCATTCAACAAAATTTACTCGAGTTACATGCACAAATGCATAAGGATGGATGAAAAAAGAAATTATTTGATGCCCAAAAGATTGAGTCACATTATAACTGGGCTCCAATATCAGATATTAACGCCCAACTAAGCAAAACATTACTTCTATTACCAACTTAGGCCCATTTATACTACTGGAAAATACCTTTTTATGTCGGACCGCGCAAATCTATCTTCAACCTCCAAAATCGTCATGGCTCCTCCCAAAATCTTACTATGCGGCGACGTTTCCGGCAACCTCAAACAGCTCTTCAAACGAGTCGTCTCGGTCTCTCTCTACTCTATTCTCCTCTCTTCTTCACATTCCTTATTCAACTTTACCGCTTCGTAATTCTAACACTGTGTAAATTGAACTTGGTTTCTAGGTCAACAAATCCGCCGCCGGTCCGTTCGACGCGTTGTTCTGCGTCGGCCAGTTCTTCCCCGACGCGGCGGAGCAGCTCGACGAGTTCTCAGGTTACATCGAAGGCCGAGCCGAGATTCCTCTCCCGACCTACTTTATAGGCGACTATGGCGTCGGTGCCACTAAGTTTCTATTGGCTGCAACCAAGGAATCCGCCAACCAAGGCTTCAAAATGGACGGCTTGAAGCTCTGTAACAACCTCTACTGGTTGAAAGGCAGCGGCAAATTCACTTTCCTTGGTAAAATTTTAGCTACTCATCACTGATTCACTGGCTGGTTATTTTTCTTGTTTTGAGCTTTAAATAGAATTTACTTGTGCATTTTTTTAGTTCTATTATGAGTAGTGATCAGCGTAGCTGAGTTCTTGCTCCAAGTTTATAAGCTGATATTTACTAGGGAATCACATATACTGTAATTTTATGCTGGTCAAAATTGTACAGGGAACTCTATAATGGTTGGATTAGGATATATGCGGATGGTTTATACTAAATGGATGCTTAAACAGATTTTGATGAACTCGGATGTAGGGTTATCTGTGGTGTATTTATCTGGTCTGCAATCTTCTGATAGTCAGCAGTTTGGGACTTACAGTCAGGATGATGTTGATGCATTGCGAGCAATTGCTGAAGATCCTGGGTTTGTCGACTTGTTCCTAACATATCCTTTGTTCGTTTAGAAGTTAATTCTTACATTTTGGATGAGAGATAGAGGTTACTTTTATAGTTCTCTGGACTGTTTTTGTTGTTTCCTTGACTGATCATTACTAACAAATGGCCTAGTGGGGTTACAAATAAAGCAGCTACGTCTGATGCTCCCCCGGGAGCCTCCGAGCCTTTTGGCACGGACTCTACTGTGGCAGAGTTAGTAGCTGAGATCAAACCACGGTACGGTATTTTGGAGATTATTGCATGATTTACTCTCTTTGTTAACCTGTCCCGGAAACAGTAGGTTTTGCATTCTTCATTGAGCTTCTATGATTCTGATCAAAGTTTGTGCTCTGTTGTAGCTATCATATTGCAGGCACAAAAGGAGTGTTCTACGCACGTGAGCCGTACATTAATGTTGATGCTGTGCATGTGACCCGCTTCATAGGTCTTGCTCCCGTTGGAAACAAAGATAAACAGGTTTTGTTTCCCGAGCAAAACTTTACAAACATTGATCTAGTCTGTTTAATCTTTTTTGTTTCTCATTTGGCCTTTATATGACGCTCCCCATATTTCCTCTGCTTCTCAGAAATTTCTTCATGCCCTTTCCCCTACTCCAGCATCTACTATGTCTGCTATTGAGATTAAGACAAAGACTCCAAACACTACCTTGTCTCCATACACATATGTTGAGGGCACATCAAATGCCAATGAAGGTGCAAAGAGGTCTAGTGATAGTGTTTCTGATTCTGATTCACAGTTTTGGAGATATGATGTCTCCCAGAAAAGGCAGAAACATGGAGCAGGAGATGGTAATAGGTTGTGCTTTAAATTTGTATCTACTGATTCTTGTCCACGAGGGGAAACTTGTCACTTTCAACATGACATGGAAGCAAGGGAACAATCTTTAAGAGGTGTTTGCTTCGATTTTTTGAACAAAGGGAAGTGTGAAAGGGGTACTGATTGCAAATTTAAGCACAGCTTACAGGAGGAAGGGGAGAGCTTTTCTCACAAAAGACGCACCGGAAGTGCTACCAGGTTGGTGTTTGAATGTCACGCCTTTTCTTTTCTTTTATGGCTGCTTTCTTGGTGTCAAGATGGTGCGTTTGACACCAAGTACTTGCCGCTGCTATGTTTTTGATTCTCTATCCTGCTAGTGAGTTACAGATCAACAGAATGCTGGTTTTGTTTGTCAAGCTCCAAAATAGAGTCACACCTATTTATCAGTTTAGGGGAGCATTACTACTGTGCACTTGCTAAAGGCCCACTTGTTGAAGACCATGTACTGCTAATCCCTATTGAACATTCACCCAATACCCTGTCTCTACCCTCGGAATGTGAGGTGGAGCTTGGTAAGTTCCAGGATAGTCTGAAAAATCTCTATAAGAAACAAGGAAAAGAAGTGGTTTTCTTTGAGTGGGCTTCAAAACGCTCAAGTCATGCCAATCTTCAGGTACCGATTGATTGTTTCAAAATTTTCTCAGGTAATGTTCTGCGTGGATCACTTACACTGTTTCCCTTTCTGTAGGTTGTTCCTATTCCATCAGCCAAAGCAGCTAATGTCCAAAATATATTTCACTTAGCTGCTGACAGGCTCGGCTTCAAGTTTATGACCACCAAAGGTAAATTCAAGTGCAAATATGTCAAGATTCCTATCTATATGACAGGAGAATTTTGTTCCCCTTAAAACTTTGCCCAAAATTACCGTGCCTGATATAGATGTAGTATTGTCTTGACTCTCAAGTATACTTATGAGGAACAAGATATTGCTTAGCTTTGGTGTATTTATCTGCGGTTTCTATTTGTTGCAGTGAGTAACAGTTCTGATGGGAGAAATTTGTTGAGGACACAGTTCGACCCAAAATTTAGCTTCTTTTATGCTCAACTCCCTGATGGTACAGTCCTATCACATGTGATAGAGGAGAGCGAGAAATTTCTAGCCCAATTTGGACGTGAGGTGAGTACATACCCTGTCAATTTTTCCTGATATCTGTCATGTACTTGAGGCTGAGTAATACAACCAGTTTCTTTTTTCGTTGTTCTTAATTTCCTTTCTCTATAAGGTTCATTGATTACTGATTAAGATTATAAAGATATGAAACCCATCATCCTCTTTGCCAGTTATTTATCCTAAGATATAATTTGTGTTGCATGATACTTGTGCAATCCCATAATCTGAAATACCATGGGGAATGAAATATTATGCAGGTTATGGCAGGTTTATTAAACAAGGCTGACAGGGCTGATTGGAGGAATTGTACTGATAGCAAAGAAGAGGAAACAAAGATGGTAGAAAAATTCAAGAGTGGATTTGAAGAGTTTGATCCAAACAACTAATATTCTTCTCTGGATAGGAATGTAGACACCGAGTGCCCTGAACAAGTGACAGTAATGTGATCTCAAATGTACTTTGCAGTTTCACCGGTCTACCGTGAAGTCTGCCAGACTTCTTAGCATTCGCATAGCTCCACTCATTTTTGAGAACCAAAGCCAAAGATAGCTCATTCTATGTCAAATTTTGTGACTTCTTAAGTTTTAACAGTGCCCAGGTATGGGTATTGGATACCAACTAAACTAACCCCAGACGGTCTTGGTTCAGAGATGAGGATATGCATCTTTTAATTTAAACTCAAATGCTGGCTCTTTTAAGGGCAATTTTCTCGCTTTTAATATGTCTGCATTCGGCCCTGGTAGTTTTCTGTCATCTTCACTGTATCAGACGCGTCCATATCAAAGCCCGTATTAAAATGAGTTCCTATTTTGGTAGACAAGAGGCTCCTTTTTAAAGATTTCTGTCATTTGTTTTTATTCGTGGATTATTCTATACAGTGCTGAATTATGCGAGTGGAAAAGGCTGTGGCCGACACATGTTGGACTGTGTTCATGAATCAAATTATAGAACTATTGATTATTTGATATCATCAGTCATTTTCTAAATCATTGTAATTCTGATCAACAAAGTCTCTGCAATGACCAAATTGGTCAGCTGCCGTGATCGCATGATAACAAAATTGACATTCAAATTCAAAGATGTATTGACATATAAACTTCTGATTTCAAGAGAGTAAAATTTCAAGTTTTTTGATCTCAAACCTTTGGTAGTTCAATCCGAAAAGTACTACTGAAATCTCAGAACATCGACAAATATGCGATCCTTGGTCCAGGTCTAACACTATCATGGTCCACTATGCTTCTGAAAGCTCTCAGGGTCCAAACTATCATAATGATCCATCCTTGTGCCATACGTTTCTTGTTGAGATCTTTGTGTCATTCGGTGCTTGTTGAGACACAGGATTTGGTAGGATTGAAACCAGGGGAGCCAACAAGAGTGGGCGAGGAATATTCATATCTCATATCTACATGAAGAGCTAGGTAAGCTCCTTTTCTTTTCAGCCTTTGCAAAGCTGCAGCCTGCAAAAGCAGCAATCAGTGCCCTAAGGAGTACGTTGTGCATAAGCACCAAGAATTATACAAATTCTTCCTTCGGAATTGTTCATGCATTTAGGCCGTGTTAGGATCTGTTCTACTTTCTGTTGGTGCATGAATTTCTTCTTTGACCTACTACGCATCAATATCAGAAAGACTATCACACAAATTGAAACCGAAAGCCCGTTTCTATTTTGCGAAAATGTGTCGTCTTCAGAATGAAAATGGCCATGCATACTAAAATATCTTAGAGAAAGCTTAGAGCATTCAAGAGTTTTTGTAAAAAAATATAAATTTATAAAATAAAATGATCAAAACTCCAACAATTTTTTTATTTTATTATATAAAATCAAATATTTTATTGTATAATTTAATGAATTCATATAAATATTTTAAAAAAATTTATCACCAGGTCCAAACTCTTTCAACTGTATCAATATGATGTCCTAATTTTTAAAAACTATCAAAGTGATTGTCAAACTCCCGAAATCGTATCAACGTGATGGCTACCATCAATTTTCGTCTATAATCAGTTAACTTTGCTTACGTGTCATTTTTTGTGTTTGAAAATAGGTGAAAAGACTTTAATACCCTGTATTTTCAATTTTATTCTCTCGATCTCGCTCTCGGCCGAGAGAAACTCGACGATTCCGCCTCCTTCAACAGTGTCGCCTCTGCCATCTCCCCTCGGCTCGAGTGTAGCAGTAGCACTATGCTTCAACCGTCGCTTTCACTCGCGACCTGTGTCGGCCACGCTTGTCCTCTTTTGTCGGTCGTCTCATCTCGACCTCGCCGCCACCTCCTCCTTTGGTCTCCACCTCGAGTCCGCCGCGTCATCTCTCCCTCGTCTGCTCTGCCTGTTCTCTCTCCTCTCTCCTTCACACCGTATAAGGCCGGCCTTGACCTCCAACACAACCCAGACAAGAGTTCCATACCATCTCCATAGTATTCCCCTCATGCTCTTATTTGACTATGGGTAGAGATTCAACAACCATTCCTAGAGCTCTTTCCCTCTTCGAGAATTCGCAATCATTTAATCTTGGTCTTCAAATCCATGCCCGTATCATCAAGCTGGGTCTTATTGGTGACGTTTTTTCAGGGAACAATTCGGTTAAAATGTTCTCCAAATGTGGGCATTTGGGTTATGTGCTTAAGCTGTTCGATGAAATGCCTGAAAGAAACTTTGTCTCGTGGACCTTGATGGTCACTGCTGCTGTACAAGATGGTGAGTTTGAGTTAGGTTTGGAGTTTTGTTCAGAGTTGGTTGCGACTGGGTTGAGGCCGAATGATTTTGGGGCTGGCGTGGCGACGGGGATCCGGTAGTGCGTCACTGAGGTCTACGGCGGCAACAAAGAGGGTACGACAACAACTTGTTCTAAAGTCGCTCTACGGCGGCAATGGAGAGGGCAGGAGGGGCGACGGTGTCCGTCTCTGGTACTGTGCACAGAGAGAGAGAGAGAGTTGAAAATGCAAGGGCATTAAAATCTTTTCATCTTATTTTCAAACCTAAAAAAAGGGCTGGTCAGAAAAGTTAACTGAGCACGGATAAAAAATTATGGTAGACATCACACGTCAATATAATTTTGAGAGTTTGGAGATCATTTTGATAGTTTTTAAAAGTCAAACATCATATTAATACAACCCAAAGAGTTTAGGTGAATTTTTTTCCAAATATTATACATATATCAAACTCAAAATCGTATGTTAAAATTTTTTCTTTTTGAGGAAAGAGAGTGAATATAGTACGTCTGATGGTTATACAAGCACCTAATTTTATTAATATACTTCAAAGTAAGTCTTATAATTTACAAGAGTTTGATGTTTGAACCCTTAACCTCTTGACACCATGAAAATAAGCTCCAAAGCAATAGCAAACAGGTCACAATAATTTTTGGTATAAAAGTTACTTGATTTATATATATATATATCCCATTGGTTTTATCATAAAAAAATAGAAGTATTAAATTATATTTTAATAATTATTAGCACTTAACACGTACTGATTCATATAATAATATAGTAAATTCATATGTCTTAATGTTTGATCAATATTTTCTTTTCACATAAGGTAGAGAATTGATCATATAACAACCTCCAAAAGTTTCATTATAAATTTCATGTATTTTTATTAGTATCCGTTAAAATTTTCATTAAATCAATATTTTACCAATATTTTCACCGATATATACAAATTTTAGATCGTGGATATATTCTTGATATTCGATATTTTACTGTTGAGAGAGAATTAAAGAACATGAATACATGATCAGAAGATGGAAAGTAATGAGGTCCCTCTCTTTGAGTGAAAAAGGGTTTGCTTCGCTCAGAAGACGGTAACATGGCGCCTCTTTCTTTCTCACACTAAATCTAACATAGATGGAGTGAGTAACAAGGAAAACTATTGGATCACAAGGTAGTATTCCTCCACTCTGAAGAGATCGAAGAACACAAAATGATTGTGACAATGAAACCCAATATTACCACTGCATGTCTACTATTGGATCACGGATCCGTGAAAGTCAATCAAGAAAAGCAGAACGTGTCTAGGGACATAGCGAAGCACTCTGAATCTAACCAACGAGGGATGGTTCAGTTGGTAGTGCTCGTCATATATAGTAAGAAAACTCGTATAGATATTTGATGGTCCACTGTGAATGATCTAGTCTAAGATCATGTGGGGTGCGAGGCTTAGTGGCTTGTGAAAATCCAATAATGCTCTCTATTTGTCTGATTAATTTATTATATGTACAAATATGATGCAGTGGCCAAGTTTCGAAAGGAATCGATTCTTCTCGGGTAAGAGTTGTTACCTAATCTTTGTTTCTTCTAGTTTTGCTAAGAGCAAACAGTAATTTTGAGTTTTCTAACTTGTATGGTGGTGGTCTGATCAGAGAAGTGTTACATTCAGCCAAATGGAGCAAAGTTCAACTTGGCAGTGTGCTCAACTGGGAAAAAGAGAAGGTCTGCTCCCACCAGTTGGGCAAAGGTTTCTACTTTGACCCTTTTCTTTTCATTCTTTTCAGCTCAAGGCTATTGGCAGTTTGATACTACTAGTATAATCATGATGGACCAATGAATTTATGTTTTTCAGGAGAGTGGAGATGCCCACATTCGAATTAACCTTTCTTATTCGTCATACTATCTTAATCTCTTTGAATCACTTCATCGAACATCTTCCTTTATATTTTTGAGTCGTAATATTTGAACAACTTCAGTAACATCCAAACGTGTATGTAACATACACTATATAATCTCAGATTCCATTAACCCAGCCTAAACACGTTGTGTCGGCTTTGGTTTCCAAATATGGTGCATCCTTAACACATTATAAAGATCACCATTGTCAAACATTTGTCTTCTTCAAGTGTCATTTTAGCAACCACCAAAACCACCAGAGTCCACAGAGTGATAAATAGGGAAACCTCTAGTCACAGTCATTACATATTTAGACAAAGTAACGGGCACAATGGGCTCCATTATAGCAACCCTTCAACTGTGTGGCTCATCATTCACTTTACTCCGATTTTATTCCAAATTTTCTACCATTTCTGGTCTCCATGTTTTAGCTAATTCAACAAAATTAGGCTGATTAGCATATTCTGTATTCTAAGGTGTTTGTTTCTCCTCCATAAGGTAATGAAATCAAGTCCACAAGGTAGTTTGGAGAGCCTAAAATTTAAAGATTAATGGACCCCATAAATAAATACTCACATCAACCCCATTCATGAAGGAACTCATAGTTGCAGTTATATATAATATAATATGCTCAGGCCTCTCACAGTGGTCCAGCTCGTGGAGCTGTCAAAATATTTGTACTGTATTCTGGGTCTTGGACAAAGTGACATATGAGTCTATGATGATGTTTTAACTAACTAAAACTGTTTCTGTTGCAAAACCTTGTTCTTGAATCTTCATCTTTGTTTGAGTAGGAAAGAAAACACCAGTAGTCAGCAAAACAGAAACTTTTTATCTGATGAGGATGCTGATTGTTAAACCACATAGCAAACCAATTACCATGTATTAAAGAAAGGTTGAGTTATCCAGATCAAGGAAGGCAAAGGAAAGAGGTGATGTGTCCACCTGGTATTTTGACACAAGCTCATTGAAAGTCCAATATCTCCTCCATGGCCAACCAAGAATGGAAAGTAACCACAACAAGAACAAAGAAGAAAATGAGTAAAAACCCATTAACAAGATTCCCAGAAATTCAACGCCAACTAATAAAAGTTTTGTACTTTGTTCATTCCCCATTAAAAATCTCTGCCTCAACCCCACTAATAAAATATTAACCAAGCACCTCTCTCTCTCTCTCTCCTGCCAACCCTACTTCTTCAATTTCTCTCTCTCTTGGTTACAAAGTCTGTTTCTTTAGCAGAACTGTAAGGCTGTGTAGTGAGTGTATTATTATTATTGGGTATTATTAAATTTTTGAATCACTGGTTTTGCTTCAAGTTTCCAGTTGTGTTTTTACAACTCATGTCTGTAGAAAAGGTTGTGTCTTTCATGGAAGTCTCAAAGCAGCTCTGCAAATTTCAGAGCTTTGGTGAAGCTAGAGGATTATTAGTTTTCCTAGCTCTTTTCACCAGACCCACTTCTGGGTTTCTCTATAACCTTCCTTCTTCTCATTGCTTGCATCTCACTACTTGTGGGTCTTTCCTAATCTGAGTCACAACCTTTTGTTCTTGCTTCAAGTCATCAAATAATTTAACTTATTCTTTTTTGTTACAATTATTATTATTCTATTGGTCTCTGAGACTGATTACTTCATCATTGAGAAGTGGGGGAGAGTAGAGAGATTTTGAGATTTGGAGTTGTATGGGATGGTGATGCCAGCTTTTCTCCAGCTGCTTAATCTCTGCGTCATTGGCTTTGCTTTAGCTCTCCAAGCTACAGGTCAGTTTTTAAGCTTCTTGAATCTTAATTCAATGTTTGATAGAAGCATCAGAGCATTAGAATGTAACAGTGCATGTGAACATGGATTTGAAAGCGTTTGTGTTTCAGCAACATTGCTGTGATCTGGGTCTCTGAATTTCAAGTCTCTATTGTTTGTGTGCAAAAACCAGTAATTTTGCTCAGTAGGCAAGAATGCTCTAATCATAACAAATTGATTAACTTTTCGGCACTTTGATCTGAACATCTGCTCATCTTATTGAATTCTTCTCTAAAGTTTGTCTTATATAGTATTGCCATTAAAACTCATAGCTAGTGTGTCATTCAGTGTATAATGGTTGCCCGGATTGTAATGTTCTGTTTTGGGAATCATAATCATGGTACCTCTATTGTATTTTGGGTTACGTCTTGATCTTGGCAATGTGTTACCATTGAATACTATTTTAGTAATATAAGTATGTAACTCAAAGTTGTTTCAGTAAAAATGCTTGAAGGGTATGAAGACTGAAGTATCAGATTTTCACAGCTTGTTTAAGCCTTTACTTGGTTTCAGGATTGAATCCTTCACCATCACCAGAACCTCTCTCTGTGAGTCTACCAATCGAAACAGCACCCGGTCCCATTCCTGACCAGAAGTCATTCGGAAGCAATGTACCAAGCCCAGCATTACAGCCAAATGGTAAGTTGTTACCTAGTCAAGTTAGTCACATGATTATCAATTTAGAGTAGAACAACTCATGGAGCTCCTAATTTGACAATTCAGGGTCCAAGTTGCTCTCTCCTCCTGCAATGCCACCTCTTATGCCTCACCCATTGCCCCTGAAAACGGAAGGACAAGTACCATCCGTTTCACCAAGTACTCCGGTAGAGTTTCCGCCACAGAATACAGCTCCTCCACCATTAGATGTACAAAGTCAAGCACCTTCCGTGCCGCCACAGAATACGGCTCCTCCACCATTAGATGTGCAAAGTCATGCACCGTCCGTGTCGCCACTGAATACAGCTCATCCACCATCAGATGTACAAAGTCGTGCACCCTCTGTGCCGCCAATGAATACAGCTCCTCCACCATCAGATGTACAAAGTCATGCACCCTCTGTGCCACCACTGAATACAGCTCCACCACCATTAGATGTACAAAGTCGTGCACCATCTGTGCTACCAACTGTTCCCCCCAATAAGGAACCAGTGAATAATGGTCCTATCTCAGTGCCATTTGCTCCGGGTATATGACTTGCCATGGTAATTTCTGTGATGATTATGATGTTGAGTTGGTTTCAGTGTAGCTGAGGCTCACTTTTAATATGCAGTACCAGTTGAAACACCTCCGAGGAATGTGCCACCAGTTTCACCAGTTATTAATTCAAGTACACCTGAAACTTCACCATCAAGTTCTCATCAAGGACATGCCCCTGGAAATAAGGATCCCATACCAGAGAAAATTTCTCCAGGTACATACAACATATGGCAGTGAATATAATGTTTCTCAGATATTAGTACTTACACATACTTTGTATCAAATTACAGCACCTGTTTCATCAATGCCGAGGGCATCCGGACCAATTCCCTCCGTAGTCCATTCTACAGCACCGAGTGTAGCACCAACTGTATTACCCGGTAGACATTTGTTCCTTTGTATCTTTCTTCTTTTGAAACCTATTGGTAGAGGAACTAGCTAAATTGACCCTTTCTTGTGTTTTCTAAAAATGCAGTAGCAGTAGCATCACCAAGTAGACTGCCACAAATGCCACCGTCGAGTCATCCAGTTACACATGGAGAATCTCCGTCCACACTTCCTGGTATTACTTCAGAAACAACTTACATTAGGCTATGAAAAATAAGAAATTCGATAATCTAATAAACTGTACTTTTAAGAGGGAATTGTCTCTATATCAATTCCTGGGAGAACTCGTCGTGTGCTTATACTTTCAAAATATTGAGGTAGCAGATCTTGTAGTCTCTCCTGTATCATCTCCTTTTCCCAGCATCATCCGGAGAAAGGATGTAAAGCCGGTTGCTGCAGCACCATACGAAGCTCCAAAGCCATCTCTTCCCTTGGGAAATTCCCCAGCTACAGGTATAGAAAAACACAAATTTCAAACGGATTGGAACTTAGAAACTTTGTGTTGTTTAGTTTGTAATTCTATGTTCACTGCTCTACTGTAGCTCCATCTGTCAACAGACCTGTGGTATCATCTCCTACTCCTAGCATTAATAGGAAAAAGGATAAAATGCCAAGTGTTGCACCACCAAGTGAATCTCCCAAGCCATCACTGCCCAGAGTTCTTACCCCTTCCATAGGTATAGAAATGTGCACATTTCATTATATCTGGTGCCAGTTGAAATTATGTTTTGGCAAGTTTACATTTCTAGTTTCTGTTGTTATCTTCTGTAGCTCCTGCTGTCCACACACCAGTGGTGTCATCTCCTAACCCCAGCATCCATAGGAAAATAGGTCCAACACCAGTTGTTGCATCACCAAATGAAGCTCCCATGCCGTCATTACCCATGGCCCATAACCCAGCTAAAGGTATAGAAAAAGAAAATGCATAGTTAACCATAGGTCGCTACTTGAAACTTAGTACCGTCAAGTTTAATATCCTATGTTCTGTTCTCTTTTGTAGCTCCGTCTGTCCATATACCTTTGGTATCATCTCCTTCCCCCAGCATTCAGGGGAGAGAGAGTCGAACACCAATTGTTGCATCACCATATGAAGCTCCTAAGTCATCACAACCAGCAGTCTCTACCCCAGCTAAAGGTTTAGAAATCTACGAATTAGTTGCAATGTGGAAGTATGTGTTTTCAATCTTATAAATGTAGGTTTTGTACTTTGCTGCAGCGCCTTCTGTCCACAAACCTGTGGGACATTTTAAGCTTGCTCCAGCACCATCTGATTCATCCCCTGAACCCCCTTCTGATCAAGCATATCGTTCTCCTGACTCATCGCCTCCAAGCTCATTCCATCATCACACAAGGAAAAACATCACCAATCCTTCTGCTCCACCATCATATTCAGTTTCCCCTTCCACTTCCAAACAGCAAGGTTTGATGTTTTACCTGAATTTCAGGACAAGTATAATTTTGTGGCCGGTTATACTCTTTCACACTATACCCTGGAATCATCATTTCCATATTATACAGGTGCACTGATTTCACCAGTGTCAGCTCATACACGGATGAGAAGACACTATGCTCCTCCACCCTTATATCCAGGTTCCAACGCATTATTGTCCTATTCCTCCTGTCATCCGAATAACAGAAACTTGGTTCTTCAACTCTAATACATTACCTACCTCCCAGGATCTTCAGCACCTTCATCTGATTTACCTGTCACTCCGCGAGCAACCCACATTTCACCCACTCCTTCTCCATCTCTAAAAGATACATCAGACAATACCCGAAGTAAGAAATGCTCATTTCTCTGGTTGTCATTTCTAACTGTTTATCTCACGTGCTCCTGTCTCTTACTGTATACTACAAACTAACACACTAACTATATGTTTACTATTAGTAGTGCCCCCAAATCTTCCTCCATCAGGGTCCTTATCAACGAGTTCAAAGTTGCCACCTCTGCCCCAAATTCATTCATTACCACCTCCGCCTCCCAATGAAGGTATATATCTAGAAAATTTTCATCACCTACTGGTTTCCACTGTTTTGATCCTAAAATATTCTTCTTTAAAGTAAGTCTAATGCCTATATTCTTATTGTCGTAGATTGTTCAAAACCTATTTGCGCAGATCCTTATACAAACACCCCTCCTGGTTCACCATGTATCTGTGTCTTACCCATGCAAGTTGGACTCCGCCTTAGTGTTCCTCTGTATACTTTTTTCCCATTGGTCTCAGAGCTAGCACAGGAAATAGCTGTGGGGGTTTTCATGGAACAGAGTCAGGTTCGTATAATTGGAGCTAATGCAGCTACTCAGAACCCAGAGAAGACAGTAGTCCTTGTTGACTTAGTTCCCCTAGGAGAAACGTTTGACAACACCACAGCATTTTTGACTACCCAAAGATTTTGGCAGAAACAAGTTGTTATAAAAGCATCCTACTTTGGGGCCTATGAAGTTCTATATGTGCGCTATCCAGGTATATATTACTACCACCAGGTTATCTCTGTGTGTATACAAATCAGTCTCCATTCTGTTATAGTGTATTACCAATGACTTTGATCTATATGTATAGGTTTACCTCCATCTCCACCTTCTTCGGATGCTGATGTAATCAAGGCGGGACCTTATCCTGGTAATGGCAATATTGCAAGGGCAAAACCCTTTGGGGTTGCTGTGCCAAAGAGGTATAAAAATGGGCTTAGTGGTGGCATAATTGCTATCATTGCTCTGTCAACCTTTGCAGCCATTGCTTTGTGCTCTGTTGCGGCTTGGGTTTTCCTATTTAGACCCAGAGACCGTGCTTCTCAAATATCATCAACTCCACGAACTTTGTTACCCTCTATTGGGAAACGATCAGGTAATAAAATTTCCATAAATTTGAATTCTGTGAAGCACTGCTACATCAAGTATTTTATAGATTGAGAAATGTTCGGCAAGTTCAGCTGTGGTGGATCCACAGTACACTATCCAAATTAGCATTCATAATATATGAAAGAATCTATATTTTGGCAGGTACTGCTGCATCTATGAGGGATAGTAGGCATAGTTCTGCGTCATTATCATTCGGATCTAGCATTGCTACATACACAGGATCTGCTAATACTTTCAGTGCAAGTGACATATCAAAAGCTACCAATAATTTTGATCCAGCTAGAATACTCGGGGAAGGTGGCTTTGGGCTTGTTTATAGTGGTGATCTTGAAGATGGGACTAAGGTTGCAGTCAAAGTTCTCAAACGAGATGATCAGCAAGGTGGTCGGGAGTTCTTGGCTGAAGTTGAGATGCTCAGTCGCCTTCATCATCGAAACTTGGTCAAGTTGATTGGCATATGTGTAGAAGAGCACCGCTGCTTGGTGTATGAACTCATTCCTAACGGCAGTGTGGAATCTCATTTGCATGGTATTTTCTTTTGTTCTTTGTTTGCCCTTTGCTTTGAAATGTGCTAGCTGAAGCATTCTTTCTGACATAAGCTGAAATTGGTTTCAGGAATCGACAAGGAAACTGCTCCACTCAGTTGGGGTCCTCGGATGAAAATAGCACTTGGAGCTGCTCGGGGTTTGGCATATTTACATGAGGATTCCAGCCCTCGTGTCATACACAGGGACTTCAAATCCAGCAATATCCTGCTGGAAAATGATTTCACACCAAAAGTGTCCGATTTTGGTTTGGCACGGGCTGCATTGGATGAAGAAAACAGACACATATCGACTCGTGTAATGGGAACTTTTGGGTATGCAGTCTCCTTTCGAGAGCATTACTAGCATGCTCATTATCTGATATCTTTCTTACCTATATATACGAGTTCCTTTGTTAGTGTCAAATCTCTAATTTTTTATCATTGTATTCAGGTACGTGGCTCCAGAGTACGCAATGACGGGACATCTTCTTGTCAAGAGTGATGTATACAGCTATGGGGTTGTCCTTCTAGAACTCCTAAGCGGAAGAAAACCAGTAGACATGTCACAGCCGCCTGGTGAAGAAAACCTGGTTGCATGGGCACGTCCACTGCTCACGAGTAGAGAAGGACTGGAAACACTCATAGATCAAAATCTAGGATGTGATGTCCCGTTTGACAGTATTGCCAAAGTAGCCGCTATTGCCTCAATGTGTGTACAACCAGAGGTGTCACACCGACCTTTCATGGGGGAGGTTGTTCAGGCCTTGAAGCTTGTGTGCAGTGAGTTTGACATGGCGAAAGAGATAGGTTCGCGTTGTTCTAGCCGCGAGGATCTGTCCATTGACACGGCTGCTGGAGCAAGTACTGCCTCGGAACAGCCATATCATTTCGAGCGCCAATATTCAGCTCCTACGTATGATTTGGACCTCGAGATAGAGAGGGAAGCATCATTGTTGAAGATGTTCAGTTCGTCAGCGAGAAATGGGAGGGAAGATTCTGAATCATTTCGAAGGCATTCGAGTTCAGGTCCTTTGGGAACAGGAAGAAGTAAGCAGTTTTGGCAGAGATTGAGATCTTCAGGTGGTAGTGTGAGTGAACATGGGTTTATGTACAAGTTATGGCAATGATCCTTCCCCATTTTAGGGCAAGGATGAAGGATTCCTTCACAGATTTCTCCTTGGGGGAGGGAAAACACTCTTTTGTAAATAGCGCCTTACTCGAGTTTGTAAATGTACGTTGTTGAAGAAAGATATGTTCAAAGGGTGAGCCTAGGTGATTGATCGATGTTTTATTCTACTCGTTGCATGAAGGAGTGTCCAGAAAATCACAAAATGTTTATTTTTTTTGGTGAATCCTTCTATGGAACGAGAAAATTTATCGAATAGACGGAGCGTTTTGGAAAACACGACATGAAATGGATTGAACTTCAAACTTCAAAGTAAATCTAGTAATGGCAGATCTTCAAAGCTTAACTTTTATCTGTTTTGCTCCACAGTTCATTTTGTCCCTAAATTATTAAGATGGTAAATATGCATCATGCACATTGGTGTGTTGCTACATGATTTATTTATGTACATTCACAGAAACAAAAACTACAAAGATTTTCACTCAAAACTTTTTTTTATAGATTTTTGGTACCAATTGTCATTCTCCTCCAAAACGACATGTCGCAAATAAGAAACTCTAAACGACCAGAGTCATCAAATACGCACTGAGCTTCTTCTCCGTTCTTCACTTTCCCGAGTCCGTAACAAAGACCAAGACCAAGACCAAGACCAAGAGAGAGCGTCTCTCTCTCTCTCTCTCCTTCAATGGTAAGCACTCACCACTCTCCAGAATCTCTTCTTCGTTTTCGCTATTCTAATTCTAATGTTGTATTCGATTGCTTTTGTTTATTTTTTTTCAAGGCTCCGAAGCCCATCGCCAGTCCCGTGTCGGACGCGTGGTACCCTACCCTAGCCGTCATCATGCTCTCCCTCGGCCTCCTCTTCACCGCTTCCTTCTTCATGTGAGTCCGATCCGATCCGCCATTGCTAGATCTCTCTCTCTCTCTCTCTCATTTATATTTAATTTCGGGATGAATTTCTCATTTACTGTAAGTTTTGATCGGGAAGATCGACAATTTTGAATAAGCAAAAATAACCAATTGCGCTAGTAGAAATTGCTCCATCAAGGAAGATAATTTGTTTCTTTTAATCAGTAGGTGTTAGATTAATATACTCCTGGAAGCTTAATACCAAGGCAGAAAGGTTATGAGGATGTTTATTGAGACGCTTGTGGATTGTTAACATTGTTTGGTCAAATGTATTATGTTTTGCAAAAAGGTTCAAAGTTTAATACTTTAGAAATGCAAGACTAGAATAACAAGTTTAGAATAGTAGATTACTGTGTTATATTGAGAGTAAAGGCATCGCCTTGTAACCACCAGTAGATGTGGATTACATGTTACCTCAATTCTTGGTTCATGAAAGAGCTGCGCAGCGCTCATGCTTTATGTTAAAAAATTGTTTTTTTTTTGAAGTTTCGGAGTAAAAGAGTAATGTTGTCACATCTGCATTCAACAATTTTTGGCTGATTGAGGTGTTGCATTGAAGCAGTTCACCTTGCATCAGCTTTCCCACTTTTTGTATAAATTCTTATTTTCTGTATTCTTATTCATTCATATGTCCTGTGAGTATCATACAAGTTAATGGTGTAAATGTCTTTTGCAGCTATGAGGCGACTTCTTCCAGGAAAAGCCGCAGTCTTGCTAAGGAGCTTACCACAGGAGCTGTGGCCTCTGTCTTCTTGGTGTGTATTTTTAGTTCAAATCCTCTACTATCTACCAAAACTATATACTAGATCGCTCATTGGATTGATCTTTCTAACAGTCCAACTCTTATTGGTGTTCTGTGCAGGGTTTTGGATCCTTGTTCTTGCTGCTTGCTTCTGGCGTTTATGTTTAAGATTATGAGTTGAAAGGAGGATTTTGTTAAGAAAGACTAGATTTACATTATGGATAATATTATTCAAATGCCATCTTAAAGTGAGACAAATTTCAAAATACATGCCTGCTGCAAACTGTGTTTTGAATTGCTTGTTTAATCTACTGGCTACTGGAGTTCAGCGTTAAAACACTGAGGTTCTCAACTCCAATCCCAAATGTTGCCAATATATACACGAGGACAGCCGAAATCTAACAATCCAGGTTGTTACATGTTCTGCACTGCAACACGATTGAATGACGAACATACAGTTTCATCATATATCGTAGGCCTTTAAACTCGAAGACCAGGCGGTGAATTTTTCCCGTTTTCCCTCTCTTCATTTTGCTATTGAAAATCTGTGACAATGTGGTGATGCCAAATCCATCGAAGAAAACTCAAATTGTTCAAATTTTGTTTCAAAGCTCCAAAATGTGCCAAAACGTTACCAAACATCAAAGGCTTCATTTTTACCTTATGTCAGCTCTTCAACTCCAACACTGGGTTTCCCCGAAAAGGAGCAAGAAAAAAAAAACACAAAAAAGCTATGAAAATGGTGACGCGTGCGTCTCAGTTAAATTAAAAGGCGCGTGAGTGAACTGAACCATCAGAGCCTCCGAGTTAAAAACCAAACAAAGGGGGAAAACAAGAAACGGTCACAGTAGCTAGCTAGGGTTCATTTTTGTCCGACTGAAACAATGGAGACTCCGTCGCAGCCGCAGCCACAGCCACAGCCACAGCAAACTCCGGCGACGAAGAAGAAGGAGACCCGCGGCCGAAAGCCCAAGCCCAAAGACGACTCACAGTCCGCTTCGAAACTGAAAAAGGCCCAGCAACAACAACAGAGCAGCGTCGACGAGAAGTACACTCAGTGGAAATCTCTCGTCCCTATTCTCTACGATTGGCTCGCCAATCACAATCTCGTCTGGCCTTCTCTCTCTTGCCGGTAATCTCTCCACCTTAAAACCCTAAACCAACTTTAAAACAAACAAAAGAACACTCTCAACTTTTAGGGTTTCCGATTCTGAGTTTTTTTTGCTTAATTCTCTCTCAAAAGGTGGGGCCCCCAGCTCGAGCAAGCTACTTACAAGAATCGCCAGCGTCTCTACCTCTCCGAACAGGTCATTTATTTATTATTTTTTTGAGTGTGCTTAATTTTGACTGTGTATGGTGCGGAGATGTATAGGCTGTTGTTGATCGATTAGTATTGGAGATCTGTAACTGAAAGTGTTTGTCTTGACTCAAAGAGATTAAAGAAACTGTGTGACTTTGTTTTGTTGGCAGACTGATGGCAGTGTTCCAAACACGCTGGTTATTGCGAATTGTGAGGTTGTCAAGCGTAGGGTTGCTGCTGCAGAGCACATATCTCAGGTTTGCGTCACCCCTTTTCTTTCTTTTTGAGTTTTGCATGTGGAGTTGTTTTTCTGGTAATGTTGTTAATGGTTTGGCTTTACATATCAGTTTAATGAGGAAGCTCGCTCACCTTTTGTGAAGAAGTACAAGACCATCATACATCCCGGGGAGGTATGATTTGCAGTGTCCTTGACATGTGTTTGTGGATTCGTTTTGGCTCATAGATTGTAATAGTTTCATATGGTAATTTCACCATTTGAATTAACAGGTGAACAGAATTAGGGAACTTCCTCAGAACACTAAGATAGTGGCAACACATACCGACAGTCCTGATGTACGTATATTCCATCCTTTGATTCACATTGATATATTATATATTTGTTCTCAAGATTTTGTGAGTCCATGCAATTCAACTCTTTTGGGACTTATATTCAGGTTCTTATTTGGGATGTTGAAGCTCAACCTAACCGTCATGCTGTGTTTGGGGCTACAAACTCAAAGCCGGATTTGGTATATTTTTGTTCTGCTAACTCTTGTCCAGTCTAATCATAATAAGTAATTTTCATTTTGAATTGATTTGCGTCTGTGGTAGCTTATCTTTTCAAGTCCTGACTGTTGTATTCTATCAGATCTTGACTGGACATCAAGACAATGCAGAGTTTGCTCTTGCATTGTGTCCAACTGAACCCTATGTGCTATCTGGAGGTGGGAAACCTTTGTCCACTGTTCTGTTCTTTGGACTTATGGGTCATGAAGATCCCTATGCCTTAAATGTAAACCTTTTTTCTTATAGGAAAGGACAAAACCGTTGTTTTGTGGAGTATCCAGGATCACATAGCAGCATCTACCACAGATCCAGCTGCAACCAAGTCTCCTGGATCTGGTGGATCAATTATTAAGCCTGGAGATGGTAATGAAAAGACAGCTGATGGCCCTTCTGTTGCACCAAGGGGTGTCTACCAGGGGCATGAGGATACAGTGGAAGATGTGGCATTTTGCCCAACTAGGTAATTTGTTGACTGTAGATGAATTATGTTGAGTTAAATCTTCGACTAGGTAACTTGGTACCCAACAAAATGGATTTATGCTTCCTCATCTACAAGCCACATTTCTTTCTTGTTTCAGTTATTGCACACCATATTCCATAGTTATTATAGGCCCCACATTTTTTTCCCTAACAATTCTACTTCTCTACTATAGTTCGCAGGAGTTCTGTAGTGTTGGTGATGATGCCTGCCTTATACTATGGGATACACGTGTGGGTTCTAGCCCTGCTGTGAAGGTATTGCATCTCATGCTTGCCTTTTTTTGTTCTCGTGTGTTTTTCCTATGGTGTGGGCAAAGTCTTGTCAACCAACCCAAATGACATAACTGCTGTGAATAAACTGCTGTCAGCCTGGTATATCTTTGACACACTTATCTGATTCTTTGAGGATTTACGTTCTAATGTTTCATCACGTATAATGATTATGTCCAAGAGTATTTTTACTGAATGAAGGATAGTCTTTGCATTTAGAATACCTGCTTTCACATGTGGTAGTTTATTTCTGCCTCTTGATTTTGTGAGGGCATCACAAGATCAAAAGTTGAAGCATAAAAGTCCAGCCTGAATCATGTCACGACATTCTTGGGATGCATTATTATCTCCTGGTTATGTGAATTTAAGTGGTAGTCCTCATTCTGCATGTTTAGAAGTTTTCTTCAAGTTGGATTGGAATGATTTGAGTAGAAGTTTATACACTGAGCAAGATTAAATTTTTATTTTACTTGGTTGTCTTATGTTGGAATATATTTGGGGATAGCTTCTGGTATTGTTGTATTCGGAGACAACTAGAGTTGGGCGGCTATTGTTTTCATTGCATCATTCATTTGTATTCTTCGATCTTGCTGCATCTAACTCTGCCAAAAGGACCTTTTGCTCTTTATTACCGTACACGTTTGTGCTTTTTGTTTCTCACTTACAGGTTGAAAAAGCGCATGATGCTGATCTTCACTGTGTTGATTGGAATCCTCATGATGATAACCTCATTTTAACAGGGTAGGATTTAGTGTCTAGATTTCCGTCATTGCCAACTCTTGGATATTGATTGTGCCTTGTTGTTTTTATAAACTTATTTCTATGTTGGCATAAATTCGTAACAGGTCAGCTGATAATTCTGTTCACATGTTTGATCGTCGGAAACTTACTTCTGATGGAGTTGGGGCACCTATACATAAATTTGAGGGTCATAAAGCGGCTGTTCTTTGTGTCCAGGTAAAGTGCTTCATGGTTTCTATTTGTTAGTATTAAAATTTTCAATGTTCTGAAAAAAGTACATTTTTATAAGAACTGTGCATGCGCTTTGTTGACTTTGCTCATACTAAAACAACATCTCCATTTCAGTGGTCTCCAGACAAATCATCCATCTTTGGAAGTTCTGCAGAGGATGGTCTTTTAAACATCTGGGATTATGACAAGGTATGGAGTTTTCCTTTGTCAAAGAGAAAAGTTAGGATTTAGAAAATAATAATTAAAATACCAAGGGTGAATTTATGTCATTGTTTTTATTTATCAGTCTTCATATGAACATAATATATTGCAGGTCGGTAAAAAGGAGCGAACATCAAAGAACCAAAGTCCTCCTGGTTTGTTTTTCCAGCATGCAGGGCACAGGTATGTGGATTCCTCTTCCAATTAGTTAATTTGAACATGACAAATCTTTTCCAACTTCTGATGTGTAGACTGTTAAATAGTTGTTCTTAACGATCAAGCTTATATGTTGCAAGTCTTGCCTAATTCAAATGCTTTGCTTTATTGTACATTTGTATGCAGGGACAAAGTTGTTGATTTTCATTGGAATGCATCTGATCCATGGACTGTTGTCAGCGTGTCTGATGACTGTGATACTACTGGTGGAGGTGGTACACTGCAGGTATCTAAATTGTCGATTGTCATTAAAGTTGGGGATGAGTTCCGTATGAGTCATGATTGGTTGATTTGAAAACAGTTACTAATATATAAAACTGGCAATGTCTTGCAGATATGGCGCATGAGTGATTTGATCTACAGGCCTGAAGAGGAGGTTTTGGCAGAGCTTGAGACATTCAAGTCGCATGTTATCTCGTGTGGAAAGCCTTGATTTGTCGACTCTGTTAGATTCCTTAGGAATATTTCCTTTGGTAGCTGTTACTTCTGAACATCCAACTGTTATCTTAGAGTTAGTGTCGCATGATCTTCTAGATGTGCTGTTAGATACTTGCCTATCGGATGTGTAATGTGGAAGAATCAGAACGAGATTGGCTTCATGCATCCAAGTTCCAAGTACCATCCAACTGTTATGTTAGAGGTAGTTGCATAAACTTCTAGGTGTGTAATCTATTTGATTATTTGGATATGTAATGTGTAAGAATCAGAACGAGATTGACTTCATGCTTCCATCTTCCAAGTACTTTTCATGTGTAGTTTCTCAGAGACCTAACAATTTGAAAAGAAAAAGAAAAACTAGTTTGGCAGTGGTCTTGAAAATGTTAAAACTGCAGTTCTCTGACTTCTCAGACCAAAAAAAAGACTTCTCTTATGTGTGCATAACGGCACAACAAATTTGCTTTTTATAGAAGGTACTTTCAGAAGTGACACAACATATTTCCTTGGGATCACACTCTTTGGGAAATTCTTCATTGAAGATCCTTATCATAAGGACTTGGTGAGTACTTTCTTATTAATTTTTTTTTATTTTATATTTTGACAAATTCACCGTTTGTGAGATAAATAATAATGAGTAGATCACTCATGCAAAATTTCACAAAAATTGAAAATCGTTAAGTTATTCATAATCAATATTTATCACTTATGAACATGAACGGTATATGTTTGACAGTTTTGGTTCGTCTATGGATTTGATCTTGTTCGATACCTTAAAGATTTTTAATTTGAATGAAAATTTGTAGAAATGATATATTCATCAATATCTAAATACTTAACGGTTAGCTTTGCAAAAATGTTATCGAAAAATGACTATTACGACAATTTTATAAAAGATACTCATCAAGTACTCATTATAAGAGTCATCGTTAAAAGAATTCCCCCACACTTTTTATTCACTTGGACTTTTGGCATTGTTTTGCACGTTGGCGATTGACCCAAGAAGCTTCGCAGATACTAGTCACCTTCTTAGTATCTTTCACGGCGATCGATGTTGGTGATGATGATGTTTATACTAACTCTACTGCACACAAACAGGAATGAAGAATCTTCTAATAATTCTTAGCTTGAAGAAATGGAGAGCCTCTTCATCTTGGGCCTTGTTCTTTCATTTCAATCACTCGTACCTTGGTCTCACTCTCTGTAAAACTTGCCAACACATCATAATGATTGTTGGTGTAGGGAGTGAAAGGAAATCAACGTCAGTCTCCTTGTGGTGCCCTTACTTCCAACGCCACTCTCTTTGTGACCTCTCTATAAGGATAGATCAAGTCCATATCTTTCATACCTTTTTGATACTGAAAGATTGTCTTTAAGCCATACCAATAGCATTGCGTGGGCGCATAGCTAACTCTAGTTATCAAGTTTAATAATAATGAGGAGTTAAGTCTTGTGTATTGTGCTAAGTATACTCTTGCACTTAGATTAGGCATTGTAGCCTCTAACACGTCTTCGTTATCATCCCTTAGATGAATACGGATCCCTATAAGGGTTAAGACTATAGCAGATCATGGAAGTACTCATACACTTCACTTTATCATCATAAAGTGCAACATATCTTATATTGTAAGCCGATTGATGGAAAAACTCATCATTACGGTGCTTGAGTTCCAGTTCGAGACACTATCGTGTCTTCCCAAGATTTATTATCTCAAATTTGGATTTCAAACACTTTGTAAATCGTGAACTTGTCATATAAACAAACACGCATGAGCATATCCCTTTCCAATTAAGTAGTCACTTGGTGAGCGTTTCAATCTCATTGAAAACATGCTCTGTGGTCTAGAGCCACTTGATTTGGGTACATGAAGTCCATCTAAGACATTCATATCTATATCTTATTCTAGATTCCCATAGAGATATGTCATGACCATGATTATAAGCTACAAGTCAAGTTTTTCGGAAACTACCAAACTGACAAGATATTGGAGTGCAATGACATCCATTACGAGAGAATGTGACTTCTCGTAGTAGATTCCTGAGCGTTGTAAGAAGCCTTGCTCCATGAGGCGAGTATAATCTCTTTATTCTCATCACGCTTTCTAACAAAGACCCATTTCGATAGGCTTTACACTTGGGTGTGTCGGCATCACCAATCTAACTATCTTTCTATTTGTTAGTGAACATAATTCAATCTGGATCGCTTCTTTCCATGTAGGCCAATTACTACTACGCTTGGGAGTTTCAATGTAGATATGTTTGATAAGTCTCAAAAATTTCATGCTCTTATGTACACTAGTGTAATTTGTAATTTGTAGAGATCTCTATATTATGAGTAATTGGTTTTAACATTAAGGCATCCCTTAATGATAACCATAAGATGGAATTGAGTATCAATGATTAATGAATCATACTATGCCAAACTCGCTCCCTTCTTTGGACGAGTATTTATCAAGCTTTTGGGTCTCTTACGTCTCCAGCAGAACCTATAGCCTATGATAACACTATGCCACTTTGTGACGTCACCATTCCACATGCCATAGTGACAACGCCATAACCAACTCCTTTTTGGTGGCACCATGTTCTCTCAAAAGGACATAAATCCTTACAGGCATGTTTGCAGTAAGTATATGTGATCTTGTCACTTTAACGATACTAGAAAACGCATCAGGCATCGAATATTTTATGTTCTATTGTTTGGGGATCATGATGAGACATAGTGAGGACACGACTCTTCCTGTCGTTCTTATTGAACATGTTTGTTTTTATCTCTCCCTAACAACAGGAAGACTGTCTCATCAAAATGACATCCGTAAAACTAGCGGTAAAGAGATCGCCTGCCAAGGTTGACATAGAGGATTATAGTTGGAGACTCATATCCAACATAAATATTAATTCGTCTTGAATGACCCATCATGATGTGTTGTGGCAAAGTAATTTTGGCACATATATGCATAAGTGCGAGATATTATTTTAGCACACAATCACTAGTTGCACAAAATAAGATTAAGTGATGGTGTATCATAGACGATTTAGTATAGCTGCATGTGATAATGCACAACCCTAAGCAGAAAATATTGGTGTGCATCACCAATGTTCAAACTACCATTGTAGTCGTATAATAGTAATTTTCTAGGAGACCATTTGGGTTTGTACATGAGAGTAGGATACCAATATCAAATCTCAATGATGTGCAATATTAATCATCGAAACTCTTCGATGTAAACTCTCTAGCATTATTAAGTCGAATTGACTGAAGTGTGATGATCCGGGGAGTGAGCCTGCAATCATATGATTTGAGCTAGCTAGAAGTTTAAGCAGCATTACGAGTAGATGATTACACGACACGTGACCAGTGTGTCTGCATTATAACCAACACCAAAAAAATATTTAAGCGGTCCACTAGTTGATTGAATTGTTCCATAGAATCATCTTAGATTCTATATAGCAAGAATATATGTGTCATTTGCGTATGATGGTCTCAATCCTAATCTCTCAAATGAGTAGGCCTTATAATAACGAGTGATGAGCCTTTAAAAAAAATGAGGATTTTGGTTAAGGCTTGGAGTCTCTATGGACTCGAGAAGCAGGATAGGAGACTAGCACGCAATCCTCGACGTTTAGTTTTCTCCTCTTGGGAGAAGAGGTGTCAGTCACTGGATGACGTTGGACGATGGAATCACTATTGAATAATGCACAACTCCACTCTCTTATGAACCAACTTTTGTTCTTACTTCCTTTCACTCGAAAGAAGGGATGCTTGATTGACTTTCTCAAAATTCGGACCATCATATCACGACCTGGATGTCCCAGTCTATCGTGTCAAAACCTTATATGTGTCTAAATCTTATAAGTCATCTCTCATGACATGATTTGATTATATAACTCTTTTTTAGTTGCCTTACATAGTTTATCTGGCTGAGACAAAAGTTTCTCTAATATTCGAATTCTACCGCAATCATTAGAGATAATGCAAAAGAACTCACGTCTATTCGTACTTGAAAATTATTCGCATAGATGATGAGAAGACCTATATCTATTTTCATTATAAAGAAACATGATCAATAAGGCACTAAGTCGATACAAGTCATTTATGACACAACATAGTATGTGTAATTCCTGTATCAATGAGACACTCATAGTTCTCCGAGAAAAACTTGCAAAAAACAAGTCTTGCATGAGAGAACTAAAAACAACTCAAAATTTTGGTTTTAGGGGGTTATTTTCGACCCGTCAGAGCAATTTTTGACCCATCGTTCCATCCCTTCTGGAGGTATATTCAACCCGTCGAGGAAAATCTTGACCCGTCGGATCTGGTTGACCTTCACGTACTCAAACATGCATAACTTTATCTAAAAAATATATATTGACGATCTGGATGAAGTTTTAATAAATTAGACATCCGTAGCTTTATAACCATATATTACTCATATGCTGGATCATTTTAAGTCAATCCCTATTTTATTTCAAAGCCAAGTGATCTGCACAGGCGATTATGTTATGTCTGTTTCTGACATTTTTCGAGTATAACGAACATAACGTGTTCTAGAAAATAGGTATCAAAGATCTGAATGTAGTTCTGAAAACTAGACATCCATAAATTTTCAATCATATGCTATTAATATGTTGGTTCAGTCTGAGAAAATCCCAGTTTATTGTCGAAGTGGACTGATATGTAGAGTAGATTCTGTTATGTCTTGTTTTTTTACCTCTGTCCAATAAAATGGGCATAACTTTTTCTAGAAATTAGTTATCCACGATCCAAAGGTAGTTCTAAAAATTATACATCTGTATATTTTTATTCATATATCACTCATATACTAAATCTTTCTCAGAAATTCCCAGTTTATCGTCGAAGCTGGCTGTTATGCAGAGTAGATTCTATTTTATGCGTTTTGTGGTATTTTCGGGAACTTTAGCACTCTTAGCTATCCCAATTGATACATGGACGAGTTTGCAAGTTTAATAGGTCATCTAAAGTCATTTGGGTAGTTCTTTTGACTTATGACCTGATCAAGAGAGATCAATGTAGGTGGGACACAAAGTCCTCTCAAATATCTTTATCGAAAATCTTTTTTTCTAGACATCACAAGTTACTAAAGTGAACCCTAGTAGACAATAGATTTATGGTAATCACAAAATATATATGTGGTATGAAAAATATGGAAAAACCTGTTATTAATAAACCAATACAATTGTGTCTTTATTAATAATGCCAACATGATGTGTTAAAGTTTGCTAATCCAAAGTAATTTACCAATATTTTCAAACATAATATTTAGGCACACAAGCCTTTTACATGGAAAACATAAAGCTATAATAAAAATTTGGTATCTCTTCAATCAAGTCTCGTGCCAATTTTGAAGTATGTTGTGTTGAGATTCGCATTAGCTCTATCTTCATATTATGTTTCATTGTTTATTTGATCCTTAAAATTCGCACAATCTGAGCACGCTTGCTTATCAAATTTATGTCAAATTATTGGTATATCAGAATGCAATAAAATTTTGTAGACCCAAACGAGAGACATATATGAACACTTCTGCAAAGTTTCATAATTATTCGAGACCTATGGCTATGTCGAATAATTTGTACAATAGTACGCAGAAAATAGTTCCAGAAATTGATGTGTTCTAGGCCGGATCAAGTAGATTCGGATTGGGTGGTTTGAATGTAACGATAATGATCTTGACAACTCATAGATTCCTTACATCTTTTTTCTATCAATTATATTCAACACCTATTGACCCAAAACTTTCGAGATCTATCTTCTCAAACATCTTGAGAATAAACAACTCATTTGCTTCGAGAAATATCATGTGTCTTATCCTTGTCTCTTTTAGCATTGGTACCTCAGCCTCTATGGCTTCCTTTGTCAATGGCCTCCATGGTCGGCGCTTCCTCTATTATGACCATTATGGCCTTCATGGTGCTACCTGGTAGCGTCCTTCCTTGGTAGGGCGGTGGTGTGGACCTAAATGTCTCACCAAAATTTCTTTACTTTAAGGGTTCCGCTCCATGTGTCATTCTCTTGATGCACGCGCTTTCATAATTCACATTGTGAACACTCTTGGTTTCAACTTGCCTTGAATTATGATTATGTAGAGAATTTTCTCGATCAAATCTAGGCCTGGGCTCAGGTCAGGTCGACCCTAAAATTTGAAGAACCGAAACTAAACCAAATGAGTTTGTTTTGGGTCGAGTTTTGATGATAAATAGACAAAACTGAAATGACCAATTTCGTGTCAGTTCTTCGGGTTTTTGGTTTTAAAATATGGGTATTAATGGTTGGGTTTTTTCATTGACCCAAATTTTTTCTTCCTCTTTTTAATCAAACGTGTCGAAGGCAGACATCCCTTCGAGAAAGGCACGTCGGCGGTGGCCTACGGCCGAGAAGTGAGTCTTGGAGGCTGAGAGGAGTGAGAAATCGGAGTCGACGAGAAAAGAGAGCAGAGAATCAAGAGAAAGAGAGAGGCCCGTCGGCAGTGGCTTACGGCTGAGAGGAGTGAGAGGCGAGTCGTCGAAGGCCTAGGGTTTTGCTGAGAGAGGCGACCAAGTTGAGAGAGGATATGATAGAGTCTGAGAGCGAGAGAGAGAGGCAAGAATAAGGGTTAATTGTTCTAGGGTTAGATTTTTTTCATATATACATATGATTTCCTGCATCAAGTCCTATAATAGTTACATAGGCCCGCTGGTAAACTCTAATTAAGTAATGACACCTTGAACTTTCGAGTTGCTAGTTCAAGTGTGATGTTTTTACGTAAAACTGAACCCGAACCGAACCAGTCTAACTTCGGTTAGGTTTAATTAAAACATTATATTTAAAGGAAAAAATTGACCTGAACCGGCCGGTTTCGGTTCGGCCTGGTCCGATTCTCCATTTTTCCGGTTTTCATGCCCATGCCTAATCAAATCTTGCTCCTCGAATGCATTCCGCATAATTGGAGTATGGATCTAAGCTTAAGCATATTTTTATTTATTGATGCAATATGCTTAAAGTCGAAAAATCACACGTTATTCCATTTCTCTTTTAGATCCGGAAGCATGGTGTCAATGCACTTTTGCATATCAAACATCATGAGAAAAGAGAAGATCTATTAGTTTTCCAGTCATAAGAGACTTCCTCGACAACTAATTCATTTTCTAATTTAATATTTGGATTAGACATTTACTTTGATATATAGGGTATTACGAACTCTCTTTGTTCGTTAATCGATGCTTTTATGAACTCTCTTTGTTCAATCGATTTGTGAACTATCTTTGTTCACGATGAACTCTTTTAGTTCATCTAGGAACTCTCTTTGTTCTAAATTCTCACCTTCAAGAAAGGTGCAGTGTAGAAAAGAGAGATGAGATGTATCCCAAAATTCATGCGGAAAAATTCAAAGTCCCAAAAGAGTAGGTTATTTGAATTTAAATACAAGATGTGTTCATATAAAACTTACTTGAGATTAATTACAAAAAATATTTTTCTTCTCTTGTTTTCTCTTTGAGATCTATGTACATGGTTAGAGTCTTGTTTTAGGAAAAGTGTATAAACAATAAAGATTGTGGAAGCAATCGGTGTAACTATTTACTGATAATAAGAAACTCCTTTATATATGAGAGTACATGGAGTTACATATACATCATTAAGTATGATTATCTCATTTGTTCTCTATATATTCTACCATAACTAAAAACAAACATAATAAAGTAAATATTATTTAACATTTTTTGTTTTTATATTTTTTTATATTCAATCCGGCCACCTAGAAATCTATTTTATGAAAATTGAAGAGTGACCTTTCAGCTAGCTTATGAGTTTAAAATTTCCAATGTGAATGGAGTGACAGAGCGGCTAACGTTGTTATCCCAGATAAACAGACAACAAGATTTTAGTAAACAAAAGTCACAAAACCTAAATAAAATGGGCAAAATACAATTTGAAATAGATAAAGTAGCTTCCTTAACGATATGTCGTTTGTTTGAGGTTGAAATGAAAGAATCGATTCCTGGCATACTAGTTGGCTTAAAAAAATCGATTTGTTTATGGTTTCTCATCGTTTTCTCTTGAGCAATCTTAGCGTCTGCGGCTGACCCAGTGATCCGCGAACCCTCGCAGACTCAATGTCAAAACTAATGCAGATAGCCAGATTCTCAGAATCATTGAAATGCATTTACAAACTTCAGACGACACAACAATCAGTCTCCTTGTTGTTGAGTCCAACTTACTCAGTTCTCAGCTTGAAGAAATATGCAGACCCTTTTTGTCTTGGCTCTTCTTCTTCTTTCGCTTCTTCATGGGTCTCTCTCATTCAATCTCCCAGGAGATTTACCTCCCACATTTAAGAGACAGGTATCACATTTTGAAACTAAAGCTTACTTCTTTAATTCCATGAAAATGATCATATATGCTGCATCGTAGAAAAAGCAGTGAGCTTTTGAATTATAACCACATTTACTGTTCTGGGTTGTTACTGAGTTACAAGTATGATACACAATTTGATTGTAAATGTAGGGAGACGTACTTGAAGTAAAGGTGAATAAGCTTTCGTGTTACAGGGAACCGCTTTCATATGACTACTATTCCCTCAGTTACTGCAAGCCTCCAGTTATTGTGAACATTTCTTTGAGCCTCCGGGAACTATCTCAGGGTGATCGCATTAAGAATTCTGTGTACAATGTAAGTATGCACTTATTGTATTTGGAGAAACTGATGCTGGTTTTGCGAAAGCGTTTGGTGGATTTAACTGTTTGGCCCATTGTTGGGTTTTGTGGATCAGTTTAAGTTTAGAGAGGATGAGTATTGCAAAACGCGTGCTGAGTGAAGATGGATGAAGCTTCTGCCAAGAATTTCAAGGAAAAAATCAATGATGGATATAGAGTTAACATGTGAGTATTGAGTGAATGTTTTACGCACTGTCACTGATGATGATTTATGTGATTATATCAATATGTCTGTCCTCTGAGCTTGTGCTTGTGTCTGTACTATATATGTTCATTGGATTGCAAAATTGCATTAACGTTTTTCATAGTATTAGCCAGAGTAACGTTTGTCCATTTTTTAAAATTCATCTTTTCATTTGTTTGCAGGATTCTTGATAATCTTCCTGTTGCAGTTGTAGTCTATAGTTCAGTTCAGGATGAAGAGAATGAATCCATGATATATGTGCCTGGTATCACTATTGGGGGGAGTTCATTCTATAGAAATGTGAGTAATCTTTACTCTTTCCAGGGTACTTCTCCGCAGAGAATTGTTGTTGTTTCTTGTTAACATTTATATTCACTGGCACAGGGAAGCGATGGTCCCCATATTATTTACAATCACATGAGGTTCAAAGTCGCTTATCATGAGGATCCGGAGGCCGATTATGCAAGCATTGTCAGTTTTGAAGTTGAGCCATACAGGTTCAGTACATCACTTAAAATTATTCATTGTTTGTTAATATGTTACTACTGTGATGCATTGGATAACAAGCTTATACTCCATTTTCATTGTTATATTTTCTCTCTTGGCTAAACAGTATTAACCATGAGTACAAGGAATGGGACGATGACAAAACTAAGTTGGCCAGATGTACACCAAGCTCCAAAGAATTCACTGGACTTGCCAATGGTCCTCAACTGATTGATACCGATAAAGAAGTGATCTTCACATATGATGTATCATTTGTGGTAGCCTCCTCTTACAGCCTGTTTCTTTTCACTTTGATATGGTTCAGTTTTTTCTGGCCTAATCTGCAGACTTTCTCTTCTGTTTAGCCCAGTGATATCAAATGGTCATCGCGTTGGGATGCATACCTCTACAGAGATCCAATTCATTGGTTTTCTATTCTTAGATCATTGATGACTGTGCTAGTCCTTTCTGGAGTGGTAGCCATAAGGGTGATGAGAACTCTTTCAGGGATATTACCAGCAAACCCATCGAAATAATTGGCCATACCATTTTATTATAGATTCACCCACTTTGCAAAAGATCAGAGGAAGACTTTCTTTTAATCCCAAACAAAATTTGATTAGGGTTTCGTTTGGCTCAACCCGTTGATACCAAACGAAACCCTAATCCACCCAAATCTTCATCCTCATCATAGGACACAAATCAATTCGATGACCATGTAATAATTGCAATAAAATAAGAAAGGATTAAACTCTGAATACCACAATCAAAATTTCCTATTTTTTTTATTGATACTGAGCACTTCGAATAGAATAAATCAATTTGATTCGTGTGTTTGTATATATGGTTCTGATTCATATGAATTGGCTCGACTAACAATTATATGATTCATATCTATTAGTTCTATCCAAGTTTCTAACAATCAAGGTTTGTGAGATTCACGATCAAAGATAGAAGAAGTGGATCATACATCGAGAAAGAAAGGGACAATGAAGAACACAGAGAACAATGGAGATAGAAACGAGTTTAACAAACCAATAAAGGTCTAGAGAAAAAAGCAAAATTCAACTTCTGCGGTCAGATCCTTCATGTCGACCACATTCATGGCATAACAGCACAACGACGACAGTCGTAGTCAAATGGGGGCTGCATACGAAGAAATGCAGCGACGAGAGAGAAACAGAGTTATGTGGCTTATGTCATAGCTAGGAAGCACAGAAACGGGAAAGAGGCTCCGTATCGCGTATCGGATACCGATACGGGTACGATACGCCTCGGATACGGATGGATATGGTATCTAAATTTCGATACGGATTGGATACGTACGTATCTTAAAATGGATACGTACCCCTGTAATTTGTGAAGATACGCGGGGTACCACTGTAAATTTGCAACACAAAAAATCAATAACCCAAAAAAACCACAGACGGGAAAACAAAAAATTGAAGATACCTAATTGCTTCGCATCCGCCTCGCCTCGCCTCGCCTCGCCTCGCTCTCACAGCAACAGTCAACTTCTCAGCCTCTCCACAGTCTCTCGGTCTCTCCACACTAGTTTGCTAGTTTTAAAAGTGAAAGCTGCTCTCTTTCTCTTTGTCGTTGCCCTCGTGCTTTGTTTGTTAAAAACATAACAAAACGCAGGTAAGTAAGTTGGTAGGGGTCCTGGTATCTCTCTAATCTCTTCGATCTGATCTGCTGGAGCCCATAATCCATATGATGAAAAACTGACGGTCACAAACAGTGGTTTACGTGTGCTTAATTATAACTGCATCAGATGGAAGAAACACAAAACTCACAATGCTACACAAGAAATGTTTATCTGGTACATAGAGTCCCACAATAGTGTTGACTTGATTGACGTTCAAACGTTCATTTGGACCATTGCTTTCATGATTTTGACGTGGTAAAGATTGGATATTTGTTCTTGTTTGCTAGTTATGAGTGCAATATTGATGTTTGAAATTAAAGTGTATGGTAGGGTGAGGTTGGTTAATGATTGTATGTGGGGGCTTGGTTTAGCATTTGTGATTAAAGCTGCAATCTTTGACGTTGTTGATTGATGATTGACGGTAACAGTGTGTTGTTGATGGATGATGGCTAGAGGAATTTGTTGTTTATGTTTTGAGTCCACAGTTTCTCGGTCTTGAGATTGTCCAATTTTTTCTTGATGAGTCCGATTTGGAATCGATGTTCTTTAATGTCAATTAAAATGAAGATAAACATAATGAAGAAGTTGATTTGAAAAATGCCTAAAGATCTCTACTACCTTTACATGAATATGACATAAACTTAAATTACATGTTTATTTTTCTTAACTATATTTGAATTTTAATGGATTATTTAATTTCCGTATCTTACTCGTATCGTATCCTTAAATTTTTTGATTTTGCTGTTTCAGCGTATCGTATTGTATCCTCGTTTCCATATCCATTTCGGTGCAACTTAGTGTCATAGTTAGCTTGGTTGGAAATAAATGACAGATGTGAGACAGGGAAGGAGACTTTTTTCTCTTCCCTCTCTTCCCATTACCCTCCACGTCAGAACGTCCCACCACGTAGCACCACACTCTCGACGAAACCTCTCACCGTCCGATCTCCCTCCCACACCATCATCAACACTCCTGAGAAAACAGGACCCCACTCTCGTGGCTATATAAATACAAAAGAGCAGCACACACATCCCACACTCCCCCACATAGCAGCACCGCTCTCTGTGGAGCCTCTGTCTCTTTTGATCTCTCTGTCTCTGGAGAAAATGGAGGTCACACGAAAGAGGCTTGGAAATGGTGATGTCACTGTGTCATCAGTGAAGAGGTGTTTACAAATGATCGATGCAGCGACATTGCGGTTGCGCCTCCAACGATGGAGGAGGAGATGGAGAGTAGTACGAGCAGCAAGCTGGCGAGGCTTCTGGAGTTGGACTACTTGACGACGTGGATGGCAACGTTCGACGCTCCTCCTCCTACTCCGACGAGAAGGGTGACATTTGTATTGGAACTTGTGAGACTGTAGTCTCACATGAAAGAAGTTAAAAAGACACGTGTCTTTATTAAGGATTACACATGTAAAGAAGTAAATGGGCTAAAAACTAGAAGATCCATGGAGTTTCACATGGATTTGTGGATTTGGGTCTTGGATTATCAAGGAAAAACCCAAATATATAAGATCATCTTTCGTGGATTCTATACTTTAAAATGAGCTTCGATGAAGAACTGCTGCTCGGCTTGAATTTTGATTTCGATTTGGGCTCTACGTGGGACGACACCATGCTGGCCAGGTTCGTAGGTGAAGACCATTGCTACTAATTTTTAAATTTCTCTCTTGTGTTTACTGTGTTTGGTTAATTTCGTTTGCGTTTTTGTGATCTTTGTTATGGCAGTCATCGTGGTGGAGTTGTACACAGTGCTAAACCACAATTTATAGTATAATTTTACATTACTGAAATTAAGTGTCTGTTTGTGATAGATTCTCAAAAGTGATTTTGATCAGTAGTGCTTTCTCTCGTAACACTTCTATAATTAGTGTTTTCAATAGAAAGCAGTTTAGTATTTTTCTTAATAATGAAAAGCACTTTCACATATGCTTCCTCAAAAATAAAATTTTGAGGTCCCAAGTGATTTCCTAAAATATCGCAAAGTACTTTTTATTTATTGTCAAACACCACAAAATTGGACTATAAGTAATTTTATGGATGTGAAAGTGCTTTTATTACTCTACCAAACATGCCCTAAGGTAGGATGAACACAAGATAAAAAGAGAAGAATATTGGTTTAATTACTTTGGTAATTGGGGTATAGTAGTTGGTTACTTGGTTTAGTGCTAATTAGCGAACCAGGCAGGTGCTAATTGTGTAGATAAACAGAGACTGAAAATATGATTTTGTTTTCGTTTCGTTCCCTTGATTTCTCAGCTGCCAATTTTTGAATTTGTTTGCTTAATTAATTGTTCCCGAGCCTTTTAATCACACCCCGTTTAAGTTTTGAGACTTTGAGGTCTGTGATGGAAATATAGGAAAATTATTCCACACCGTGTAGCGGTGTACGTGCATTAACACACGTGGCATACATTTATTGGTGTATATAGTTAACAGTGATATAATCAAAAATCAAAAACCAAAAAAACTACTTTTCAGTTTTGCCCCCATTATACACAACAGCTACACTTTGTACTCTTCGGCACATCGCCGTCGACTTTGCACACGCAGAGGCGGAGCCACCCACCGTAGGCCACGTGCGCCTCTCCATCTCACCCAATCACCAACGTCGAAGGATCGTTCCGTCCGGTGCTTATCGGCATGTTGTTTCATCCGGTTCTGAGCCAAGGTGAGATATTCTTTGAGCAGATCGAGTAGTCGATCACGTGAACGGAGAGCAACATAAACTGCATGGACTGCCGTGGAGCCAGTCAAGTACCTTGATAGTGACGACGAAGGAATGCCATAGACAGCTTCGAAGGGGGTCATCCGGATGCTCAAGTGATACGATGTATTGTACTACCATTCCGACCAGCATAACAGTTTGCTCCAAGAGTCGTGGCAATCCGCAACGAAACAGCGAAGGTAATGCTTGACCTATCAATTGACCACTTCTGTTTGCCGATCCAATTGAGGATGATAGGCGGAGCTGCGGCATAATTGGGTGTCCTGCAGGCGATAGAAGGCTTCCCAGAAGTGTCTGAGGAAGATCGGATCATGGTCGGAGAAAATGGACTTGGGCATGCCGTGAAGGTGAAAGATTTCCTTGCAGAAGACTTCGGCAATTAATGAAGCCGTTGAAGGGAAGCCAGCAAGGGAAGTCAGCCAAGTCAGCCCTTGCCAAGTCTTGATTGTTACGCAAGTTCTGCATTTTTTTGTTAAATAACAGACCTGTAGAATAGGTCTCTTTCTGTTAGCATCTGTTCCTCCTTATTTGGAGGACTTTTCTGTTTTTCCCTTTGTATGTAAAGGCTATATATATAGCCACAACAATGATGAATAATGACTGAGCATTTTGAGGTTCTTCAATATGTTTTTGCACCATTTTTGATATCTAAATTCCAGTTCCAACAATTGGTATCAGAGCCCCAAAGGGGGCCTGATCGAGAGTGAGAAAGGAAGGAGAGAAACAAGAGACAAGTAGTCTACTTGAAAGAGAGAGTGTAAGTGTGAGTAAAACACTGTGAGGAAGGGAAACAGGAGATTAAGTGAAACACAAAAGGGAGAGAAGAATGGCAACAGAAGGAAGCTTCGTACCAGCTGCAATTCCACGGTTCAATGGTCACTACGACCATTGGGCCATGCTCATGGAGAACTTTCTCCGATCCAAACAGCTTTGAAGTATCGTTGAGCATGGAATTCCAGCAGATGATGGAGCACAAAGCTCAAGAACTTTCTCTACTGTTGTGGTAGAAAGAACACAACCTACAGAAGCTCAACAGAAGCAAGTTGAGGAACAGAAACTGAATGACCTGAAAGTGAAGCACTATCTATTTCAGGCTATCGATCGAACAGTGCTCGATACTATCCTCAACAAGAACACTGCCAAGAATATTTGGGATGCCATGAAGAAAAAATTTGAAGGGGATGCAAGGGTCAAGAAATCACATCTTCAGGCTCTGCGCAGAGAGTTTGAAACCCTTGAGATGAAGATTAATGAAGGAGTGACTGACTACTTCTCAAGGGTGATGACAATAGCAAACAAAATGCGATTATATGGAGAGGACATGCAGGATGTCAAAGTGGTAGAGAAGATCCTACGTTCCCTCAGTGAAAAATTTGATTACATTGTTTGCTCAATTGAGAAGGCAAGAGATACTGATTCTCTCACTGTCGATGAGTTACAAAGCTCATTGATAGTACAGGAGCAGAAGTTCCGAAGACAGGTTGGTGAAGAACATGCCTTGAAGATTGAAGAAAAGGGAGCAAGAAGAGGAGATTCATGGAATAGAGGAAGAGGAGTTTTTCGTGGAAGAGGTAGAGGAAGAGGTCGACAGCCTTATAGTAGAGCAACAGCTAAATGTTATCGATGTCACAAGCTTGGTCACTTTCAATACGAGTGTCCTGAATGGGAGAGGAAAGCAAATTTTGCAGAAGAGGATGATGAAGAAAAGCTTCTACTTATGGCTCACATTGAAGAACATAAAGCTTCCAGGGATGAAATATGGTTCCTCGACTCAGGATGCAGCAACCATATGAGTGGAAATAAAGAATGGTTTTCAGAACTGAATGAAGCTTTCAAACAAACTGTAAAGCTTGGGAATGACAGCCGTATTGCTGTTATGGGAAAAGGAAGTGTGTGCATGCATGTGAATGGCATAATTCAGGTAATCTCAAACGTATATTACGTTCCTGAATTGAAGAATAACCTGTTGAGTGTAGGGCAATTACAAGAAAAAGGGTTGGCTGTGTTAATACAATATGGTACATGCAAGGTGTATCATACAAGGAGGGGAATCATCATGTATTCTGACATGAGTGGAAATAGAATGTTCTATTTCTTAGCAAGAATGGTGCCAAAAACTCCAAAGTGCATGCAAGTTCAGTCAATAGATGAATCATACCTGTGGCATTGTAGATTTGGGCACTTGAGCTACAAAGGGTTGAGGACTCTATCATACAATAGAATGGTGGAGGGACTGCTTGCTATTAAAGCTCCACAAAAGCTATGTTCCAACTGCTTGGTAGGCAAGCAACACCGAGAGAGTATTCCAAAGAAGAACCTATGGAAATCAACACACAAGCTACAACTAATACACTCAGATATCTGTGGTCCCATCAATCCAACATCAAACAGCAACAAGAGGTATATTATAAGTTTTATTGATGATTTTTCACGTAAGACTTGGATATACTTCTTGAATCAAAAGTCAGAAGCATATACCACCTTTAAAAGTTTCAAGGCAAGGGTGGAGAAAGAAGTTGGAACAAGCATTTAGTGTCTAAGAACGGACAGAGGAGGGGAATTCACTTCAAATAAGTTTACAGAATTTTGCAGAGAACAGGGGATCAGCAGGCAGTTAACAACAGCATATACGCCTCAGCAAAACAGAGTTGCTGAGCGTAAGAATCGAACACTTATGAACATGGTTCGATCCATGTTAGATGAAAAGCAGGTGCCAAAAGAATTTTGGGCAGAAGCAGCAAACTGGTGTGTCCACATTCTGAACAGATGTCCAACAAAAGTTCTGGAAGACAAGACTCCACAAGAAGCTTGGAATGGCATCAAAGTAAAGGTAGATTACTTTCGAATCTTTGGTTGCATTGCACATGTACACGTTCCAGATCAAAGACGGAGTAAGATGGAGGACAAGAGCAGACTACATGTATTTCTTGGAGTCAGCAAAGAATCTAAAGCATATAGACTCTTTGATCCAAAAACAAAGAAAATCTGCATAAGCCGAGATGTTGTGTTTGAAGAGAACTTGGGATGGGACTGGAAAAGAAGCAAGGAAGATGAGAGCTCAGATGTTCTTGAATGTGGGGACACCTATGATAATGATGAGGATAAGAATAGAGCTGAACCAGAAGAAGAAGACAACTCAAAAACACCATCTGGAAGGAACTCATCAACCTTATCCGAAGAAAGCAATCCAAACTCTCCAATAGAGAGGCAGCGCAGAGCTCCAACATGGATGTCAGACTACACCTCTGGAGAAGGACTCTCAGAAGAAGAAGAGGCTGCCATGATGATGATTTCAGAAGATGATCCTGTAACTTATCAAGAAGCTGTGAAGTGTAAGAAGTGGAGAGATGCAATGGAGAAAGAGATGGAGTCTATTGAAAGGAATGACACATGGAAGCTGTGCATCTTGCCTAAGGGTGTCAAAGCAATAGGAGTGAAATGGGTGTTCAAGACTAAACTCAATGAGAATGGAGAAATAGAAAAGTACAAAGCTCGATTAGTGGCTAAAGGGTATGTACAACAGTATGAGATTGATTACACAGAAGTATTTGCTCCAGTTGCTAGGTTGGATACTATCAGTCTCATCTTGGCAACAGCTGCACAGAACAAATGGGAGGTATTCCAATTGGATGTAAAAAGTGCATTTCTTCAAGGAGAAATCAAAGAAGAGGTGTTTGTACAGCAGCCACTGGGTTTCGAGAAACAAGGAGAAGAAGATAAGGTCTACAAGCTTCACAAGGCATTGTATGGGCTCAAGCAGGCACCAAGAGCATGGTATAGTAGGATTGAAGCATACTTTGTACGTGAAGGATTCAAACGATGCTACTGTGAGCATACTCTGTTTACAAAAGCAAAGGAGGGTGGTAAGCTGTTAATAATAAGTCTTTATGTTGATGACTTAATTTACACTGGAAATGACAAACTCATGTGTGAAGATTTTAAGAATTCAATGATGCATGAGTTTGACATGTCTGTTTTGGGAAGAATGAGATACTTCCTTGGAGTTGAAGTGATACAAAATGAAAAAGGAATTTTCATATGCCAGCGTAAGTATGCTCGAGAAGTGCTGACTCGTTTTGGAATGGAGAATAGCAACATGGTTGGAAATCCTATTGTGCCAGGCACAAAGCTTTCCAAAGATGAGGGAGGGTCAAAGATCGATCCAACAATGTTCAAGCAAGTTGTTGGCAGTCTCATGTACTTAACTGCAACTCGGCCTGACATGATGTATGGAGTAAGTATCATCAGCAGGTTTATGTCTTCCCCAACAGAGGTTCACTGGAGTGCAGCAAAGAGGATCTTGAGATATCTTAAAGGAACCATTGAGTTGGGAATCCTTTATAGAAATGAGGGAGTCACTGATTTGATTGCATACACAGACAGTGATTTTGCAGGAGATCTCAATGATAGAAAAAGCACATCTGGTTTTGTGTTCATGCTTGGAAAAGGAGCTGTGTCATGGTCCTCAAAGAAACAACCTGTGGTGACACTAACTACTACTGAAGCTGAATATATTGCAGCTGCATCCTGTGCATGCCAGTGCATTTGGCTCAGAAAATTACTTGAAGAGCTTGGTCATAAAGGAGAAAGAGGCAGTGTGGTCAACTGTGATAACAGTTCCACAATACAGTTGTTTCATGGAAAGAGCAAACACATAGACGTGAAATTTCACTTCTTAAGGGACTTGGTGAGTGAAGGAACAATAATGTTGAAGTATTGCAGAACGCATAAGCAGCTAGCAGACCTTATGACAAAACCTATAAAGATGGAGCAATTTTTGAAGCTTCGAGACATGCTTGGCATGGTTGAAGCAACAAAGATAAACTAACTGCTACTGCATTTAGTTTAAAGGAGGGATTGAAGGGAAGCCAGCAAGGGAATTCAGCCAAGTCAGCCCTTGCCAAGTCTTGATTGTTACGCAAGTTCTGCATTTTTTTGTTAAATAACAGACCTGTAGAATAGGTATCTTTCTGTTAGCATTTGTTCCTCCTTATTTGGAGGACTTTTCTGTTTTTCCCTTTGTATGTAAAGGCTATATATACAGCCACAACAATGATGAATAATGACTGAGCATTTTGAGGTTCTTCAATCTGTTTTTGCACCATTGTTGATATCTAAATTCCAGTTCCAACAGCCGTATCGGGGTGGGATATGGCTATGAAGTGCCCCATCTTGGACAGCTGATCAACTACAACCAAGATGGCGTTATGACCAGCAGAGGAGGGTAGTCCAATGATGAAATCTAGAGAAATGTTCGTCCAAACTTCCTTCCGAAAAGCAAGGGGTTGAAGCAGGCCTGGTGGAGAGATGGTTTCAGCTTTCTGTCTCTGGCATTGGTCACAGGCTGCAATAAAACGCTTCACATCGCTGCGCATTCCGGGCCAAGAAAAAATACGAGCAAGTCGAGCAAGAGTGCAGTGATGACCAGAGTGACCCGCATGGGCCAAAGAATGGAACTCATGCAGGATTTTGGCACGCCACTTACTAGTCTCAAGTACAAACATTCTATCCTTGTACATGAGACGTTCTTGTGATAGAGAGAAGCCTATGCGTGTGGGTTTTTTGTGCAGGAGTGCCTGAGTTATTTTCTGTGCCTTTGGATCCCTAGTACAGGCCTTGGAGATGAGTTGCAGAGCGTAAAAAATGGGAGATGATACAGCTTGGATAGCCAAGAGCTCTGGCTTGCGGGATAGAGCATCAGGTACGGTATTCAACTGGCCAGCCCTGTATTGGATTTGATAATCATAACCCAACATTTTAGAAAGCCACTTCTGTTGAGCTGGTGTAGAAATCTTTTGTTCCAGCATGTGTTTCAATGTTTGGTGATCAATAAGTATGATAAACTTGTTGCCCAGGAGATATTGATGCCACTTGTCGACGGCAGAGAGATTAGCCAGCATCTCCTTCTCGTAGACTAATAGGATTAGATTGCGAGGAGAAAAAGTTTGGCTTAGGAAAGTGATCTAGTGGCGCTGTTGGGATAACACTGCTCCGAGCCTAACTTCGCTCTCATCAGTTTCCACCACGAATAATCGGGAGAAATTCGGAAGTGCCAGGATCGGGGCGGAAGTGAGATTGGGCCAAAATGTTGTACAAAATGTCTGTAATAACCTACCAATCCCAGGAACCCACGAAAACCTTTAACAATAATATGATTGGGCCAATCTTGAATGCTTGCCACTTTTGTAGGATCCATTGAGACACCCTGGGCTGACACAACATGGCCCAAATAGTGCACCTCTTTCTTGTGCAAAGTCACATTTAGACAATTTAAGAAATAACTGATTTGCTTGGAGCAGTTTGAACACTTCCTCAAGATGAACAATGGGAGAGGGTAAGTCCGAACTAAAAACTAAAATATCATCGGAAAAAACTAACACAAATTTTGGAAGAAAAGGCTTTAAAATATGGTTCATAAGAGCTTGAAACGTAGATGGAGCATTAGAAAGACCGAAAGGCATTACCACAAATTCATAGTGGCCCTCGTGAGTGCGAAACACGGTCTTCATAATATCATCGGTATGCATGCGGATTTGGTGATAACCGGCACATAAGTCAAGCTTGGAATAGAACCGAGACCCGTGTAAATCGTCCAAAAGTTCATCCACGACCGGGATCGGAAAATGATCTTTAATAGTAATCGCATTCAATTTGCGATAGTCCACACAAAAGCGCCAAGAGTGATCTTTCTTCCAAACTAGGATCACCGAGGAAGAAAAGGCACTTTGGCTTGGTCGGATAGCACCGGAAGCAACCATATCATGGACTTGTCGCTCGATTTCATCTTTTTGGGAGTGGGCATACCGATAGAGCTTGAAATTTACCGGTTGGGCCCCTGGAATGAGTTGTATCTTGTGATCCGTGAGCCTGGGTGATGGAAGGCCCGTAGGTTGCTCAAAAAGCCTAGAAAATTGAAGTAACAGCTGCTCGATCTCTTAGTGTCGAGGAGATGAAACCGAGCAGAGTAGGCTGGCCCACAGAGCTTGTGTCTGTCACACCCCCAAATTTGGGGCCAGTATTATACTGAAATATGATGTAAGGATTTGTGATGTGAATAAAAAACCCAAATAATTTCAAAATTCAAGGTGTATGAATAGCACATTTATTGAAAAGTGAAAGCGCTAATATTACAATACCGAAGTTTTTGAAAATAATAGTCATTACATTTATTCAATTCAAAATGCAAGTAGAAAATAATTCGTTTATTTAGTAGGCGACGTATCCCATTTTTCCCAAGCATTCTACTCATCACCTAAAAAAGAGAAAGATGTAGTATCATGAGTCACACTGACCCAGTAAGTACAGCTAACAAGCATATATTAAATTATCTCTAAGAAACATCAAACAGAACAACCAATTCAAAAAGGTGAAAAATTCAAACCGGTTATTCTTCCATACTTACACTTGCGTCTTTGTAATATATACATTTAGATACATAATATAGATACTTGCACAACTTCACATCTACACACAAAACATGCCAATACTTCCAAAGTGAATTCTTTTAGATTAACTGGTAATTACTCAAAAAAATCATGTGTTTAGTCTCATATTACCAAGTACCAACACACATATAAAGCCACAACATTCTAAGGCCACCTGCCAAAGCATGTATACTCCCGGTTTGACACAATTCATTCCTTAGAGTATAATAGTGCACAATCTGTAAGGGACTAGGGCCCTTGGCTAACTCCCACAATAACAAAATAATTTACCAGCAATTCACTTAAGCACGAGTTAATTCGTACTATACACCCGACTTCACACTTCAATCATAACGATCACAAACAAATCTTTAGTTAAGACTATGTATATAGATCATAGAGCATATATTTACATCATAATTTTGTAATAAATATATACGTAATAGAATTTGTAAAGGAAGAAAGATCAAACTTAAACGTATTTCATTAATTAACAAATTTGGTCCAAACGTTTCAGTCAGCGGTAGTCCGCTCGAAATCCTTCATTTTTTCCGAATTGTACTTGAAAGTAAATAGATAGAGCGATTAATTAGATAAACTTGAAATAAAAATTAGTTATCATTGGTTCAAAAGTTTCATTCGGCGGTAGTCCGTCTGAAATCCTCTATTAGTCTCAAATCAAACTTAAAAAGTAAATAATGAGAGTAAGTAAATAAAAATAAAGTAAAAATGCAGAAAATAAAATTATTAATCCTTGGACCAAAAGTATCATTCGGCGGTAGTCCGTTCGAAATCCTCCATTTGATCCGTTTTATAATTAATCCATATTATGTCCAAATCAAAGAAGTGAGTACACCATATCAAAGTGTTTTTCGAGTGGAATCCAATGATAATAATCTCAAAGTTCAGTAGGGAGTTCTCAAGTCCAGAAACAAAAATGTTTAGCAACTATCCAGAAATGGTTACGCTCGCTATTAAGCTCATTTGCACGAATTAATTAGTTAGTAAGTATTAATCACTGCCTTTCAAACTTTCTAGATTGATATTTGAACTCCTGAGCTTTGTTTTGATATAAAGAACACTAAATTTGGTTAAGAAATGAGTGAGATATGAATATTTCAAGTTAAGAGCACCTTAAGAGTTTTCGAACATGATTAAGGAAAAGATTAGCAAAACTTGTTTTAGACATAACTTTTTCATTACTTAATCTTTTTGAGTGATTCAAAAGCCAAAGTTGAATAACTTTTTGTGTAGAATCTAAATATATAAAAATATTTGAATAAATAAAATTTTGACAGAAACGAAATATTAAGCTTCCACTAACTAATGCTCATTATTTCTCTTTTATTCTTAGCTAGGCACTTTGATGTAATCCTAAAGATAAAGAAGTATAGGAATGTACTCATATACTTACTCAAGAATTTCAGTAGGTGATGGAGGTATTTGATTAACTCAAGTGACCCTCTTGAAGCAAATGAATTAACTACTAAAGTACTTGGAAGAAAGATAGCTTGGTGTGGGATTTTAGGGGAGTTGTATTGCAACTTTGGGAGGACTTCAAATTAGTACGTAAGGGGAAGATTGAAGTGGTGCAAAAATCAGATTGAAATCAAGGGTGATTTATTTAGATATGGGAGGAGACATGGGAAATAAATTCATAACAATTTTTATAGACTTTTGTAGACAAGTTGACAATAGAATAATTGGGTTACTAATTCTAGGGTTAAAATGCACTTGTAAAAATAATAGTAATGTGGTTGGAAATCTGATTGAAATGTTGAAATGTGATTATGTATGCATGTGAATGCAATACGTAATGTGATGTGTGAAGAAAATGTGTGGTTTTACTAATAAAGTGTAATGTAGTGTGAAATAAATAAATACATATCAACCAATAATAATTAGCACCTAATTGATATATGAGCATGACCTCTAAAAGTATGAATTGTAATCTTAAAGTACAAAGTTCGATTCAGATAAGAGATTCAAACAAGGAAAATTTGGTCGTTTTGCTAAAATTCTATTTCCGAAAATCGGCTAGTTAGAATTAGGGTTTCTTACTGTTTCTAACTGGAGTAAAAATATTTTTATTATTTTTACTTACCTATAAAATGCAATGTTTCACGATTCTAACTCGTGACCTCGAACCCAAGACCAGGGAGTTTCTGACTTGAACTTGAGTATCCACTGGACCATTTGCCCCACTCCGTTAATATTTCTCTAAAGCTCGTTTTTATACATTGTTTTCGCCAGACAATTTTTTTTTTTGGATTTCTAAAATCTCTAAAGTTAAACTAAATTATGGTGATTTCTAAGTTTAACGAGTCATACAATATTCTAAACTATTGTACTAATTTTTGGGGTATTACAGTGTCCTTGAGGTCTTGTCCTGTAGCAAAGCCAAATAAGACGCAGGATCGATAGGTAGCGCTGTTGAGTAGAGACCACGTAGGACATGGTAATCGCCACCGGCTTTGAACACCATCGTTTTGTCTGTGAAGTGCTAGCCTATGAGCCCCAACATTTCTAGCCACCGTGCACCCAGTAATAACTCACATCCCGGCACCGGCAAAAGAAGGAATGGGGTGGTGAAGCTGTAGGTTTGGATGTTGATGGTGATTGGTGTAGTTTCACGTGCAGGGACCAGTGTCATGCCATTTGCGGCCGTGAAGCTTAAGGGAGGAGCTTTGTTGACCGGAATACCCAAACGGCGAGCCACAGTAGGGTGTAGGAAGGTCATGGCTGATCCACAGTCTATGAAAACGGCAATGGTTTGGTTGTTGATCGATCCCTCAAAACGCATCATTTGGCCTGGTGTCGATTGCGTAATGCTATGTATAGGCAGGGGCGGTTCTGGTTCCACAAACAGCTCTAGAAAACAACAATCGTCGGTGCTGACGTGGATATCTTCGCCGGACGCACTCTCAAGGATGAGAAAGACGGGTACATGACATCGATGCGTTGGGGACCATCTTTCCGTACATCTAAAGCACTGGCCCTTTTCTTTGCATTCTTTCTACTCAGCTATGGAGAGTTTGCGAGTAGCTGGTTCAGGCAGGGAGGGTTGGACAGTAGTGGTGGCTTGTTTGTGTTTGTGTTTGGATAGATTAGGGCAGAGCTGGTCGAGGGGACCACTAAAGTTGACTGATGACAAGACCATGAAACGAAGTGTTGTTGTCTTGCAGCACGCAGGTCGTTGTCTTTGGCCTCAAAATGACGCACAAGGCACTAAACTTTTAACAGTGAAGCCGGTTCTAGGGCAAGAACATCGTGATGTTTCTCCGGTCGTAACCCACCGCAAAATATGGGAAGTAATTCACAGTCCGACTAGTCCGATGCACGACTGGCAAGCTTGGTGAATTCTGAGATGTACTCTGAAACCATCGAGGATTGTTGTAAGTGTGAAAGTGTGGCTTTGAGCTCGTCGTACGATGTGGAACCATAGTGTTCCAGGAACTGCTGCACAAAACTTTCCCACGTAAGGTGATGATTATGTTGCTCCAACACATTAACCCACATGCTAGGATCTGGCCTAAAATGTGTCGTGATGGTGGACACGCGCTTGTGTGTGGGAACCCAATTTTTTCAGAGATAGCATTCCGGCATCTCTATATGTGGGAACCCACGCATGGTCTCTAATACCAGTTAATAGGTACCAGAAACTAGGGCTTTAAGGGAAGGGAATAAATGCAAAGATAAAATGGCTTTTCATTCAAAATCCTTGAAGCAGTTCAGGTTACAAAATATAGAGATGCATTACATGTGATGCCAAAAGTGGTAAAGACCACTGGTAACGATAACATGCTGCACTTACGTGCACAACATGCTAATTGGGCTGAAAGATAATAGGCTGAAACATAATTAGACCTAGGGTTTGTAGAGGTGCTCAACAGCATGTAGCCGATGTGGATCGAGGCGGATGTCAAGTATCGCATATCACGAGGTGCAGTTGGGTGTGGCGCGCTTTGCAGGGGTGGGTAGGTGACGAGCTTTGCGTCTGTTTTTGAGTCTTGATGTTAACTACATCTTCCGTTAATCTTTTTTTCCTTCAAATATAAATAGGGACGTGTCTTGGCTCTTACCTTTCCACGTGTCTGGCTTTGCTGCTAGTCCTGCTATTGTAGTATAACTAGAATTCATGGTTCTTCAACATGGAAATGACTCAAATGAGGGTGCGGCTAAGGAAAGCAGAAGGTATTCTGTGCAATTTGTACTGTCTACGAGGCAAGTTCTCATTGACTCTAAAATAACTATTTTTGATAAGAAAATGATGAATTCCAATTTTGCCTTCGAATCTCATCGAACCCAAATTGAGCAAATCCACTCCCTGACTCCGATTCTGGAAGCACTTCTGCTTCGTCGTCACAGTCTCGACCTTTGCCATGAGTCCGACACCACCACCACCTCTTCCTCTACTTTCCTTCTTTGTCGCTGATTGCGCTTCACAACACCAACCTCTCTTCGCCGATGACGCACTCGGCCTCTGTATCTGTCTCGTCACCGAGGGCCAAGTGCTTCAGATCAACGACCGAGGAGGATCACTTTAGCAAGACGGAAGCCATTTTCGATGACAACGAAGGTGAAGTCAAGTGTTAACCTTGAGAGTACATTACTACAAGTACCAATAACATAAGAATGATCATTTCACAAAGTTGCACAGCTACAAACACCTACTGTAATAAACCAAGAACAACACAGTAACACAGACTTTCTAGTGAGACTAGAAAATTATGCCTGAGCCGAGTCCATTTCTTCCTTGTCCATTGTGCTGCTCCATCGACATCCTGCTGCTGCTATTCCTTGAAGAAAAGTCTTCTGAAGACACAATATAGAAACCTTTAGTAATGGGGCTAAACTTAATGCTATATTAACCGTATTGTGTACATGGACTTCTCCTCCTATATATATTGGCCTAACCAAGTTCCAGAACTCATCCCATAAGGAATCCAAGATTCTTTAAAGGTTTAATTGATGGAGGACTCAAGGCATATCACAACTCCTCATTTAAACAGGTTGTTAATCAATAAGACTTCTAGTTCCACTTAGCAATATACAGCTAAGTGAATAACCAGAACTAGAGTTATACTTGCATAATTCTTTCTATTAGATTGTTTTACAGCATGTGTACATTTTCTTAATGCATCTTGACAATGTTTGAGTCCACATTTCTAACATTCTCTCACTTGGAGCAAACATGTCTTAACACAGGACATTTAGTAAAACTTCGTAAATAAACAGAAACTAAAGTGTGCACTGAATTGCACAAAAACTCAGATCTTATCCATCTTTGTCAATTTGCAATAGTTAATAAAGAACTCAAAATCAAGTATGTTTAAGCAACAAGTTGACAAAAAATCACTTACAATAACTACTACAATCATAAGCTGCCTGTGATAATAATGAAACTAATGGAAAGTATATTTACCTGTAACTCCATTCTATCATGTCCCACTGAATGATTTTGACTATATCAAAACCTCCTATCAGCAATTTCCTGTATACCAGTGAACTTGGCATTGCCTTCTAAACTGTAACAGCTATACAAGTATAGCTGAAAATACACATTACTTATAAAATGATATCACCAAAACTGAAACCAATTTGTAGAAAACCAGAATGAACTTTCAAACAATCTCCACTGAGATACCTCAGTTTTATTTAACATCTGTGCAAAATGAATACAAGAACCTGAATGATCAGATTCTGAAAAAAAGAATGTTACATCAAAAATTAAAAATTAAAAATGCTTTTAGTACTCCCACTGAGCTTAAGCATCTAATGCAGAAAGGATCCCCTTGTTCTGAATATGCCTCTTGAAGCTTGTAACTGGTAGTGCCTTTGTAAACGGATCTGCAAGTTGTGACTTAGTATCTGTGTTTAACACCTCAATCTCACCAAGTTTCACTATTTGTCTTATGCTGTAATACTTAAGGTCTATATGTTTTGAGTTGTTAGATCTCTTGTTGTTTTTACTAAAAAACACAGCAGCCTCATTACACAAAAAAGTTTGAGTGCTTCAGAAACCATGGTTTGCATAAGAAAATTCTTAATCCATAATCCCTCACACACCCCTTCATAAACAGCTATGAATTCAGTTTGCATAATGGAAGTTGAAATCAAGCCTTGCTTTCAGTATAGTCAACACCCTCTTTTTGTGTAAACCATTTAGCCACAAGCCTTGCTTTATACCTCTCTATGTCACCAGTAGCATCCCTTTTGGTCTTATATACGCATTTGCATCCTATAGGTTTTTGGTTTGGATCAGGTCTGACTAATTCCCATACTTTATTTTTATTCATAGACAATATTTCCTTCTTCCATTGTTGTCTTCTAGTGGTTATAATCAATGCTATCTAGAGCCTATTTATAGTTTAAAGGATCAATGTCTTCAGCTAAAGCTTCTAACTCTTGAAAATAGACAATATAGTCACTGTTATCACCCTCTTTGTGATCTCCTAAGCTGGGGTTCCCCTAAATCAGGTTGTAAAAATTCAATTGCATGATCTAAAGGTTAAGGGTTATTTTGAATAGGGTTTAAAGCAGCTGGATTTGCTTCTTCTGCTAAATTTTCATTCTAGATTGTATATTCTGTACTTGTATGTGTCATTTCATTTTCCATTATAAGATCTAAGAAAATTCCAGGATTCACATTTTCTGTAATTTCAACAAAATCTGCCGTCAAATTACAAGAACTTTCATCTAGAAATTTTGCTTGACTTGTTTCAAAAGTTCTAGACGTATGATGAGGTGAATAAAATTTATAACTCTTGGATTTCTCACAGTATCCTATGAAATGACAGCTCACTTTTTCTGGCTCAAGCTTATGTGTTATTGCATTTGGTATTTTGGCTTCATCCTTGCATCCTCATACATGACAGTGATGCAGACTTGGCTGATTTCACACCATAGTTCATATGTTGTTTTATCTATAGCCTTATTGGGTGACCTGTTGCAAATGTAATTTACAGTTTTAAGAGCCTCACCCCATAAGAACCTAGGTAACCCTGAAGTGCACATCATGCTCCTTACCATGTTCATTAAGGTCTTATTCTTTCTATCTGCTACTTCATTTTGTTGAGGGTTATAGGGAGTTGTGTAGTATGCCTTAATGCCATTTTGTTATAAATATAGTGAAAAAGGACCCTTTTGTTGGTCTGCCTCAATATGTCTACCACAGAACTCCCCTTCTCTATCAGATCTCACTACTTTAATTCTTTACTCAAGCTGTAATTCTACTTTTGTATTGTAGATTATGAATGCATCAAGTGTTTGTGATTTTTCTGACATCATATAAACGTAGCAGTATCTAAAATAGTCATCTATAAAGGTGATTAAGTAACAGTTTTTACAGATTGTTTGGTTTTTAAATGGACCACATATGTTTGTGTGTATTAATTCTAAGAGATTTTGACTTCTGGATGCATTTTTCTTCTTGCTATGTGTCAACTTCCCTTTGAAACCTTCAATAGAGTCATTTAAATCTGAATAGTCCAGTTCAGGTAGTATTTTACTTTTCTCAAGTGTTTTAAGTCTTTCCTTGGAGATGTGGCTTGGTCTTTTATGCCACAGATTTGCAGACTTGTTATATCTAGTTCTCTTATTTCCTATTGTGTTGTTTCTTGTATTAGTATTTTCAGCATTCTCAATCAATAAGATTTCCTGTTCAATAGCAGAACAATTTAAACTCAAGTAATGATTTGAAAACACACCACAACCAATAAGTTTTGAACTCTGAAATAACTTTATTCCTTCGAAATCAATAACAAGTCTACATCCAATACTAACCAAAAGACTTACTGAAATAAGATTCCTTTTTAAAGAAGGAATATAATAAACATTCTCAAGCTTCAGAGTTCCAATTCCCCTAACTACTACCCTTGTCCCATTTCCCATGTAGACTTGTTGTTCACTCCTTGTTGGTGTTCTCTTCCTTGTTACACCCTGTAATGAAGTGGTAATATGTATATGTGAGTCTAAATCTAACCAATAAGTATGTGTGTCAACGTTAACGAAATGAACTTTAAGAGAAAAAACTGAATTTTAGGAAAAGACTCGCCCTTCTTGATCATCCAGGCTTTGAAACCTGGACAATCCTTCTTCATGTGACCAGATTTCTTACAAAAGAAACACTTATACTTAAAGGTTTTTCCAGCCTTAGAATCTACAGGCTTCCCAGATGCCTTATGGAAGGTGGTTTTCTTGGCTTTCATTTTGTTAAAGTGCTTTTTATATTTAAGCTCAACCAGATTGACAGTTGTTGTAGGCACGGACTTTTTCTTAATTCTCTCCTCCTCATGAACACACAGAGATCAATTTATTAAGGTTCCATTTGGTGTCATAGGTATTGTATGAGGTTCTTAGGTTACTATAGGTGCTAGGTAATGATTCTAGAACCACATGCACAACCTGCTCATCCTTAACCCCTACACTTAAGTCTCTGAGCCTGGAGTTGATATATATCAATCCCATAATGTGCTCCCTCACTGATCCCTTACCAGAAAAGAACATTTCACTGAATTTCCTTGACAACTTAGCTATCTCAACATTATCACTCTCCAAGTACTTCTCTGAAATTGCTTCCAGAAAATCTCAGGCTAACTCAGGTTCCACTATAGACCCTTTAACAATTTCAGACATGGTGATTCTTATTACATTTTTGGCTTTCATGTTGCTATTATACCAGTCTTTAAGGTATTTCCTATCAACAGTGGCATCCTCATCCAAGTCAGCAGGTTGCTCCTCAATTAGACACATATCCAGGCCATCCTTCATAGACAGATAAAATTCAACTTGGTCCTTCCATTTCTTATAATTATTTTCCTGAAACATCTCAACCTGGTCTAAGGTGACAACTAAGAATCCTAAAAAGAAAAGAAGAAAAGAAAATATAAGTTTTCTGCACAACCATTACTATACATATTGCAAAATATCACTTATTAGTGAAACAGTCAAATATTTGGATTAGAAGAGTTTCAAAAATCCTAATAGACATCTGGAAATACATATGTTGTTGCACTATATCAAGATAATACAGTGAACATCTTCTTTTGAAGAACAAAATATATGTATAATTTTAATATAGATGCACAAGGTTTCTGTCTAGTTGAAAAGGAAATGAACTTTGAAGATTTAGAAAAACTTTGCTTTGTGCAACATATTCTTATGTAAATGTCAAAATTCAAGACAGATGGTTAACAACTAGATGCTAATTTGAACTTTAGTGACTTGTTAAACTCTGAATTCATATGTGTTGTTATACTACTGTAGTTAGCATATATTATCATACCGATACACATTTGGATAATATGCTATTTCAAACGAAACCATATCAATCACACAACGATTCCACTCAATCAATCTAGAAAAGCAATCCCATATTGAATCATATCAAGCATACGAAGATGAAAACATCAAGAAGATATCCTAAACTCAAAGTCATTTATCGTATTCCCAAAAGATGGCTCAATACATAGAATTGAAAGGTCTGGTTTTTCCCAAATCCTAAATCATACATTAGCCTCTGCTACAGCGTTGTATCAAAGCGTTAGTAAAAAACAGATAGAGTCTAACCTGGAAAGCATGCGCCTAAAATGGTCTTGAATCCCTCTCTGAGATTTCATCTCGGGTGTGCAACTTCCCAAAAAAATCATCCCCAAAAACCAGCCGTAGGTTTGTTTTTCTTAATCTTATCAATAATAGTTTCGACATAAACCAATTTTAGGCATTTAAAACTAATTAAGTGGGCTTGGTTTTAATAACAATTGCCGAACAAAATTTCAAAAACCCAATTTGATGTTTGTGCAAGAACAATTCGTTTGTTTCAAAACAGAATGAAAATAACATGAATCAATCCAAGCATTTGTGAAAATCCTAAGCTCTGATACCATTTGTTAACCTTGAGAGTACATTACTGTAAGTACCAATAACACAAGAATGATCATTTCACAAAGCTGCACAGCTACAAGCACTTACTGTGATAAACCAAGAACAACAAAGCAACACAGACTTCCTAGTGAGACTAGAAAATTATACCTGAGCCGAGTCCATTGCTTCCTTGTCCATTGTGCTGCTCCATCGACATTGCTGCTGCTATTCCTTGAAGAAAAGTCTTCTGAAGATACAATACAGAAAGCTTTAGTAATGAGGCTAAACTGAATGTTATATTAACCGTATTGTGTACAGGGACTTCTCCTCCTATATATATTGGCCTAACCAAGTTTTAGAACTCATCCCATAAGGAGTCCGAGATTCTGTAAAGGTTTAATTGATGGAGGACTCAAGGAATATCACAACTCCTCATTTAAATAAGTTGTTAATCAATAAGACTTCTGCTCCCACTTAGTAATATACAGTTAAGTGGATAACCGGAACTAGAGTTATACTTGCATAATTCTTGCTATTAGATTGTTTTACAGCCTGTGTATATTTGCTTAATGTATCTGGACAATGTTTGAGTCCACATGTCTAACATCAAGACCATGTCTGCCATGGTCTCAATTCTTGAAACCCCAATCGAGGGATTTGAGGGATGGCTCGACGTGATTCGACATCGTGAGGCCATAGTGGAGGATTGTTCGCGGTCAGGTTCGCCGGTTCGGGGATTGAAAGGGGACAACATAGCGAAGTCACTCTTTTCGTTGTTGTCGTTGTTGGCAGTAGTGTGGCTCTAGTGGTCGACGATGTTGTTCCGAGGAGTTACGGTCAGTGGATGGCAAAATTGAATGTAAATTTTAAATTTTTTGATTGGTTTATTTTAAACCAATAAATATATGTCACATATATCAGTGAAAGTGTACTGTTGTGTACCCCATAATTTATCCAAAGAAAGTGTGTCATTCATGGTCCTCGATGAGATATCGCCCCTTATATTTCGATACAAAACTACAAAAGGTCCAACAATATCAGAATTCTTTTTATATTTGTTGGTTGTTCGGCCCAAATTGACTTATCATCTTAGTCAAGTTTTTTATGCATCTTTCTTGAGTTTATCGTTTAAGGCCCATATCATGGGCTCCTCCCTGGCCCAACTAAGAATACATGAGCAATACTTTGGGCCCATCTCTTTGACTTTGATATTTCTATCCAGCCACAACTTACGAGGCTAAAACTGCCGCCGCGTTCATCACTGCAAATCAGAAATCATAGCATGACCGCCGGCGATAACCTACACCATGGTATTCGGTAGCATTCGTTTTTAAGTAAGTTGCGACGAACGCCTCTAGAAATCTTCCTTCTTGTTTTCTTGTTCTCTATCTGTACACGAATATTCTTGCACCAAAAAGCTTTCACTCATTTTTCCTTCTTTTCAGATCATTGGCTAACCATCGCTGCTTTACCATTGTTAAACCTAAAAGGTAAAGGTGATTCGGAGATTGAATCCATCATTAGATCTAATTAAGTGGGTGAAAAAAAAAAGAGATTTCGATCAAGATGGGGAAAAACTAAAAGCTCGTAGATAGCCTCATAGCCACTGTGAAATTTTAGCCACCTCATTTAGTTTAGTATATAACAAAAGTCGGTCGGCAGGTTTACTGTTTATAAGTTATTGTTTAAAGTGGGCGTTTTGATATTTTTCTATCTAATTTTAATAGTTTTATTTTTTTATTTTTATTTTTATTTTTTACTGTTTTACTTTCACAGTTTTTGCTTTTACTTTTTAACAATTTTTACGGTTCTAAATTTTACAATTTTATCTTTTATAGTTTTATCTTTTTACTATAACTTTTTACCAATTTTTTTTTACAATTTTATATTTTACTTTTTGACTTTTATAGTTTAATTTTTTACTTTAATTTTTTACCAAACCTTTTTACAATTTTGTGTATTACATTTGAACTTTATTTTTTTAACAATTCTAATTTTTATTTTTATTTTTTGACATTCACAAGTAATTTTCACAGTATTATTTTTTAACAGTGTAATTTTTATTTTTTACTTAAATTTTACAATAAAAAAACTTTATATAGATTTTGTTTAATTCACCGCATTAACTTTTTTTTGTTTTGACAAGTTTCATCTTTTACAAAATTTTCTGCTTAAATCCTGATTTCATTTATCCATCATTTCCAATTATTTTTAATGTATATTAGCTAACCACGCCTTCCGCGTGGGTTATCCTTCTATTCCAAATATCAGTTTCATTGATAATATATTATTTTCACTACACCTCTCTTTCCACTTTTGTTATCAAATAAGGTTTCTTTAACTCTATTATTTAAGCTCATGCAAACCATTCTCTTATGTCAGTTTATAATTCTAAATATGTGCTTCACTACATTGGTCAGAAAGAAAACAAGCAGGCTTTGTAGTACCATAGTGAGTGTTTGGCAATTGCTTATGTACTAATCAGTACTTCTGCTAGGCAAACTTTGAGGATCATGAAGAATCTTAGAACTTTATGGTGACTGTGCCATAATGCAATCAAAAACATGTCGAAGATTGTAGGACTAATCTGGCGTGTTTTTTTTTTAATTTTTTTTTGTTTTTTTTCTTCTGTGATAATATGGCCTTTAACTATTTAAAGAAGTCACAAACTGTACAAATATAATTGTTGAAGTTCAATATGTAATTTGGCGTCTTTTTAATCCATGTAACTAGGCAAAGAAGAAATTTGAATATATATAGTTGTGGTGTCTTACTAGAATTCTAAGCATCCTGCTTGACGGTAAGGAGGAGCCGGGACCAGCAGCGGAGTGTTGGCAGACTGTGGATCCAGCTCCGGCATGGTAGTTATGTCTGGTTGCATTGCCTAGCTACTTAGCTAGAGATCAATCTAAGATAGTGGTGATATGGATCATATGCTGTATATCATCAATTCTACTTTTCCATCTACCATTCATTGTCCTCATCAAACTAACAACATATGGAGCTGCTACAGACAGGTATTTAAATTTGTCGTTTTCTGCAAAGGTTTGATCTTCTTCTATGATTCTAGAATCGCAGTGCATATTAAAACTTTGATTGATCCGAAAGATTTACACATGATCATCTGCTTGCTTCATTTTGATGTTTTGGATAATAAAGTATTGATCATTGAAGTGTTCTGTTTGTCGAAATTCAATTTAATTGAGTAGGCTTATTGGGTATGATGATTCCTGATTTCCATGTTGAAATGGTATGAATGATTGAATGTGAGAGGTGTTGAAAATTATATTTTATATAATGCTGATGAACTCAAATTGTGGCTTTGATGTGGAGAAGTTCATCTGTGGATTAGTGGGCTCGATGAGATTTAGTCTGGGTAGTTAGCTGGGTTTGTTTATGACGATCTCGGATTATGATGATCTGATATTGTTAGTGTGTAAATTATTTTTGGGGACCCAGGGACGCTATCATGCCAATTAGCTAGCTGTTCAGTTCATATGTAGATGAACTTGAATTGGTTGGTCTTTGAGGTGTGGTTCGTTTGGTAGCTGATATATCTGTGCTTACAACCTGTAACAATGCATTTCTTAATACCTCAATTTTGGATAGACAAAAAGAATTTCCCAAAAAAAGATAGATATGCTTACCTGAAGAATTTTAGTCTGCCAAATTTTGTTGACATGAAAACCACGGTGTTCAAACAAGTTTATTTTGTTTGAAAACCACATAGGAAAACATATAGAAATGGTTGGAACGGTGAAAACATCTCTATTCATTTTATGTTTTGTATTTTATCCTATATCACATATCTTCTTCCTCTTTCTTTCCTATTTCATCATCCACTTTTCGTAGAAACTTATCGTTCAACCGCGCCATAGGCGCGGGGTTTCACCTAGTTTGATATATATCCCAACCAGTCAAACCAAGTAGTAGGGGTACCCAGCAAACAAACAAGCGAGAAAGAAGGGGGCAACTTTGTGGCTCAAGAACCCTAATCCTAAGTCTATTGGTCTGTAAGCTTTTGACTTGAAAGGGGGTTCTTTAGTCCCCAGACGATGATTAATTATAATGCAATACAACTATAGTTACACAAACATGTAGATTGAAAAGGATAATGCTGGTTCATCGAAACAAAAAACCGACAACGGCAGTCGGTCGGATTGTACAGCTCTTACGTGATTTGTACAACCTCTGAACACGCAAGTGAATTATAGGTAAAATCTCACTTATTCATACATATCATTTACTCTACACCCTCTCCTCTTAAGCCCTCGTACTTTTTTTCTGTCATAATTATTTCTATCATAATGTGGAGTCCATGTTGATCTTTCCCAACAATTATTGTGGTGAAATGGAATACATGCACTAGAATTGAATGATCACATAGTACTAAAAGAGCCAAGTTCAACCCAACATTATTTGCTCAATGATGTCATTCCCTGGCTATTTTATGTATACCCCATTCCAGTCCCATCATTCTCCTATCAATTCATCATCACACAGCAACAAGAAAGCAATGTCAATAACTCAATATCATTCTCAGCAAAGCAAGTATAATTTAAGGACACCTTTTTTTTTTCACAAGAAAAATGCTTAATTGATATGTTCCATCTTTTGCTGTTATGTGGTCTGTGGAGTAGTGCTTAAGACTTTCAGCTATAAACATTGCTTTCCTATCAAGAAATAAGTACAATTTATGCCCTTTTCCAACTATTGATTTGGACTATAAGATTGTCATATCTACACTTCCTTTAATGAAGCTTTAAAAGAAAGTTTGAGATATGGTAAACAATGGAATGGTAAGGTTTTTAACAATTAAAGGAACTGAGAAAATGTGATTGTCTATGCGTCAATTGTCTCAGTTTATAATAATGACAAGCTTGGGTCATAGTATAAAATGCAATCATGGTGCTTATGGCCATCAAGATTCGTTGTTACCTTTACTCATCAAGCATACAATCCAAAGCATAAGTTGACCACAATATCCCAATTGTTTATAGCTTAGGCTCGATACACTATCGATCTCATAAGAAACGGAGGAGCCTTTATAGCAATACTCCTAGAAGTGATAGAAAACCATTTTTTTTTAGAAGATAAATATAAATATCAATTCATCATTCACATTACAAATTATTCTAATTCTTGAGTATGGCAAAATATTTGTGCTATTCAAGACATATGTACGAAAGGGGATTGTATTTCATTAAGAGTAAACAAGTCTAGTATTGATTAGTCAATTTAGGATCATTGACGTGACTTCGAATCTAAATGATTTTTTTTCCAGAGTCCCAAGTGGTCGCCATAAATTCATGTATTTTTGTCTTTCAATGGAAATGGGAATATTGTACATTGAAAGGACACTTGGTCTTTTGCCAATTCACTCTGTACATAGAAAGCAAACGGTGTTAGAAGAAAGAGGGGGTCGGCCCGCTTTCAACACTTTGACACTTAAGTTAGTACGCTTAAGTTAGTAGCTGGATGGGATGAGTTTGAGCAAGGGAGTTACTAACATCATGAATTATAGATCAGTTTGGTGAATCTGTCCCTTCCCCAGCGTCCATGTTTGGTGAGAGGCCCTATCATCCTTTAAAAGCTTCAGATGTTCTGGCCTTCTGGGTATCACAGGTTTTAATCTTGTTGCTTTGCGTTTGAGTAACTTCTGCCTCACTGAGATCTTTATGTCCAAGCTGTAAAATTTGGGATACAATGATATTTTGGACATAAATGGCAGCAGCATTTAGGGATACTAGGACAAGATTTCATCAGCACCGGTCATTTAGGTATATGAGCCATATAATTGGGGGTCTGTTTTTGTATACAACTCAAAGAAAGTAGAGCCCTGTCTTCATTAGAAAATTAAATAAAGTATAGTCCTTTAAGCCAAATACAAAGAAGAGCATAGATTGCATAGACCCCCTTATAAATTCCCCATCAGTAATTCAATCTCACCCCACAGTTGTTCATCACTTCCTCTACACACCCTTTTGAGCTCATACCCTCTCTTCCTAAAGATTCAATCTTTTTTATTTTCTTGAGCTAACAAAGATTCAAACTTTGAGGAGCAAAAATGGTGGCCAAGAAACCAAGAATTGTGATAGTTGGAGCAGGAATGGCCGGTGTTACAGCAGCCAACAAGCTCTACACAACAACTGGGTTCAAGGACTTGTTTGACCTCATTATTGTGGAAGGTGGTTCAAGAATTGGAGGCAGAATAAACACCTCTGAGTTTGGTGGTGACAAGATTGAGATGGGTGCCACTTGGATCCATGGCATTGGAGGCAGCCCAGTTTACCAAATTGCTCAAGAAATCAATGCCCTTGAGTCTGAGCAGCCATGGGAGTGCATGGATGGGTCCTCCGACGATCCCAAGACCATTGCTGAAGGTGGTTTCGAGGTCAGTCCATCTCTGGTGGATCCCATTTCAAGTTTGTTCAAGACTCTCATGGATTATGCTCAGAGGAAGAAGATGTTTAACGAAAGTCCTCAACTAGATTCAGGGGAGCTCAGTGTTGGTGGGTTTTTAAGGAAAGGGCTTGATGCTTATTGGGCTTCGAGGAAAGGCGAGGAGGAGATCAATGGCTATGGTGAATGGAACAGAGCGTTGTTGGAAGAAGCCATATTTGCAATGCATGAGAGCACTCAGAGGACTTATACTTCCGCTGGTGATTTGCTGACTCTGGATTACAATGCAGAAAGTGAGTACCGGATGTTCCCAGGTGAAGAAATCACCATTGCTAAAGGTTACTTGAGCATTGTTCAGTCACTAGCCTCTGTTTTTCCACCTGATGTGATTCAACTAGGCAAAAGGGTCTCAAGAATGGAATGGAGTGCAGAGTCTAGTAGTAATGGCTGTGATTCAAGGCCTGTGAAGCTACACTTTGGTGATGGTTCGATTTTGGTGGCTGATCATGTTATTGTAACAGTTTCTTTAGGGGTACTTAAAGCTGCTATACACCAAGATTCGGCTATGTTCAGTCCTCGCTTGCCTAGTTTCAAGGCCGAAGCGATTTCAAGGCTCGGATTTGGTGTTGTCAACAAGCTGTTTCTGCAACTGAGCTCCACCCATGTTACAAAAGGCAAGGATTTCAGCAAGTTCCCATTTTTACAAATGGTGTTTCACAGAGCAGACTCGGAGTTCAGGCTTAAACGGATTCCTTGGTGGATGAGGAAGACAGCTTCTCTATGTCCAGTGTACCACAATTCAAGTGTACTGTTATCATGGTTTGCAGGGAAAGAAGCACTTGAGCTTGAAACACTCAGTGATGAAGAGGTCATCAATGGGGTAACATCAACAATCTCTAGCTTTCTATCAAAACCCCACAAGAATGAGAAAGATAATTCTCATTCACAATTAGGCAATGGGCATGTGAACCATGATGAGGAGAAAAACTCTGAAGTGAGATTTTCAAAGGTGTTGAAGAGTCAATGGGGTAGTGATCCTTTGTTTCTTGGATCCTACTCTTATGTTGCTGTTGGATCAAGTGGTGACGATTTGGACACCATGGCAGAGCCATTGCCAAAGTTGAGCAGTTGTGATGAGGCTACCGCTAGTGTTCCTCCACTTCAAATTCTGTTTGCAGGGGAAGCAACACACAGAACCCACTATTCCACAACCCATGGAGCTTACTTTAGTGGTCTTAGGGAAGCCAATAGGCTTCTCCAACATTATCACCACCACCATGTTGGGGTTTAGAATGACTTGGTAAGACTTTTACTCGTTTATTTTTGAAGATTTATTGCTATGATATTAATCATATATTGTCATTTTGATCATTGTTTCTCTTTACGTATAAGTGGGCGAGAGAGTAAGCAAAATAGGGAAGGATAAAAGATTGAGAGAGATATGGGGGCAACTTGTTAGATGTATTGCATGAACTAAACAAGCTTCTTTCATTTTTCCATTGCTTTCCTTGTTCATTGTTAGTGATCTTTTTTCTTCTTCATTGTCATTGAGAGTCCAACTTGTGACATTTATACTGTTAATTCTATAGCTTATCAATATTTACATCTTATCAGTTATCACGACACACAGGCATAGTGCATTCTAGAGTCATGAAATAGTTAAGATCAAGTTTGAGAAGTACACAGCAAGAGGGTGATAGAACTTTGGATGCCACCTCTCATCCCTACCAGGTGTCTTGTTTTGGATTGCTTAATGGACAGGATCCGATAAACCCGCCCTTTCCAGCCCACCAGTTCCTTTCAATGCCCATGACACTGTTCTTGAATCTACAACCCAATACAAAGCCTTTCCCTGGGACTCATTTCATCATTGAGTTCTCCTATTTGTTTTAATATATGTTTATATTTTTCTGAGTAAGAAATGTGAATGATACATCTCGTAGTAGACCTTTGACAACTTGGGACAATCAATGAGCTGGTGATCTCATAAGAAAGTGTGGGACAGAAATCAAGCTCTCTCCCATGTCCCATATCAGCAATTCTTGTGTTCTTAGAGGCCAAAAGGGTGTCAGTCAATCCAAAAAAAAGGGTGTCAGTCATACTAACGGAAATTCTCCATTGAGAACCTATATGGTGAGAACTTGGTAAGTATCTTCTTATAAGTCATACTTTCTAATAATATGTTGGAAGATTAATCGTTGTATATTTAGCTATATATATGTAAATCATTTCTATAAATTTTCATTCAATTTAAAAATCGTTAAAGTGTCGAACAAGATAAAATAAATGAACGTTCCAAATTTATCAAACTTGAACCGTTCATGTTTATAATTGATAAATTATGATTTTGAATCCCGTAACGATTTTCGATTTGGTTGAAAATTTACAAGAATGATCTACTCATATATAACTAAACATCTAACGGTTGATATGTTAAAATATGATCGAAAATTAAGTCTTATAAACATATACAATATATTCACTAAGTGCTCACCATAAATGTCATCAATAGAGCACCTCCCGTCATACCCAGTAACCACATTGTCTTTAACGATGAGAGAAAATGTTGAAGGCACCCATAGACAGTGAAAATTATAATAGAGATGCTTGTTGGTTGTATTGTCTATGATTTCCTTAATAATTGAACAGAATCCCTCTTGAAATCAATGATTTCCTTAATAATTGAACAGAATCCCTCTTGACATCAGAATCATCTATTTGAAGTGATATTATTATCGCAGATTTGCAGGACCCAATTCCAGGTAATTAATTAAATTATATGCAGGCAGACACACACGTGTGTAGAGTGTGGGAGTGATTTGCAGGACAGATAATGAGACAGCTTAGCTCTTAAGTCTTAATACATATAGCAGTACCCAGTTGGTACCAGATTTCACTACACAGCAAATGCTACTCTGTGCTAGAGACACTGAAATACTGTCCACAAGCCACACAAACAAATTTGCACCCGATTCTCTGTCGAACTGTGCTAAAAGATATCATCCAAGTTCAGCTCCTCATACAAAGTCTTCAGGCCTACTACATAATAGTTTAGATATTTAGATATTACTCATATTAGCAATCAGTAGCTCCAGTTCTCAAATTATGAAAGCTAATCTCTTTCTTTAATAATTGTGAGCATCTGCTTATTGCCTATTGGTACCAACTTTGAAACTAAACATGCTTCTTTTATGTTATCTAACAGCTTGTGCTGCTTAACTTATAAGTTCAGCATCATAAGCCGTATTGTTTTAGAAACTCTCATTTCAGCTTGTTTTAGATATTTAGATTCTTTTGCTTTAATATTTCTGAGGCAATTCAAATAAACACTGTACGAGTCCAAGGAGTGAAGCGAGAAAAAAAAAAATTCTTCCCCTGAGTATTTTTGCATGATTTGCAAATGATCTTATTAAGGTTTTGAAACTATTCTAATGGTTTTGATTTGTCCTCATCAAGGTCCACAATTCCCTTGATAATTGATTTGTGTGTATGTTTGTTTATACACCAAACTAAGAGCAACAAATCACTAGATTTAAGGGCACAAGCTATAAATGTTGTTGCGGGAGATTCTCAACTCAAAACTTGTGCTAAGGTTTTGTGGCTCGAAAGGTATGAATCAGGGTATCTGTTTGGAAGTGGTGTATAGTCCAATCAAGCGAGGTATTCTATTCATAAAGTGAGACTCATTTGCTCTATTATTGTTTGTAAGATTTGCAATGGCCAAGAAGGACTTGGTCCCATGCCACTTGCTGTCTCTTTTTGCCTCCTTGTGGGCTTCAATCACCCTTTGATGATTGTGCAAATCACAGACCATTTGTCACCAAGTCATTGTCTGGTTCTTAAAGACTCAAACAAACAACTGAGAATCTCAATCTGTTCGCCCCACCCCCACCCACTCAAATCCAACATGTTTATTACTTATCTTCGTCATCTTTCGTCGACTAATTTTATAACCTAATTAAGGATCACATATATGAAAATGAGTAATATGTATTCTAAATTTTTTTATAAATTATTTATTTAAATTCAACGTAACTTAAATTTTAACAATTCTGTATATTTATGTTCTGCATATTATAGATATCTATGATCATCATCATTGTACATTATATATGAAAAAAATTATAAAATATCCCTTTCAAAAAAAATATAAGATATAAGAATTTGAGATCAAAATGAACATCAAGCGATTACATGATGATTTGAGTCGGCAATGAATACCAAATTGTTACATGACAATTGGAGACAATATATATCAGGCGAAGACGCATAAATATATATATATATATAATAAGTGATGTAACACATGAAGGTTAACCTCAATCTGTTGTTACATGATGATTCTCATTGATCGTTTCATATACCTTACGTACTGGTGAAGTTTCTGATACCATGCATTGGCTACAGCCAGCCTCGTAAGAGTACGGTAGTCGCATCGATCATGAATCGACCAAACGTGGACACTGTGCGGTTGACAGTGCAAGTTATTAGTGAAGTTACATCTCGATCATTTCTTCATCATATGATCATATGACTCGTATATATTCCAATCTTCCTGTCAAACTGGAGAGAGATATATGATTCCCAGTTTCCCACTTCAAGCCGCTAGAAATATATTTAAGAAATTTTCAGAACTTCACGGCCCAATCATAATGATAACATAAAATGGATCTTTTACAAAAATTAGTAGTGTGATGTATGTCCTGTCAGTTTTCAGATTTGAGAATTATTGTCTTCCACCTTTGGACAACACTTTTCTTTTGCTTTATGTGTCAATCATAAATTCTTTAAAAACTAATGATCCCAATGTATGTTCTGCCTTTTTTTTCCTGAATCTTTAGATTGAAAGTTCTGTTATATCATACATTATTTGAAGCTGTCTCTCTGCTTTTCATTATTTTCTCTTCTAGTGAGGCAATGATACTCAAAGTTAAGATAAACTAAGTTCGATTTCATTAAGCTATCTTGTTAGTATCTTGGATTTGCTTTAGCAATGCAACATATGGCACTCCCTTAAACAAAAATTGATGCTCAATATCTGTAATATCGTGGCAGACCATTCGCCATTCAATTGTGTGTTTAACTGTGGGACGTTTTTTCTTCTTCTTTTTTATCAAAACTGTGGGATTTTATCCTAGCTATTATCTAAAAACTAATATGGTCTAATCTTTTACTAGAAACAAACGAAAAAAATCTTGTGAAGGAATCTAGCTAGGTACTACTCGTACAGAGTCGGGCAATGGGGACTAAGCTAGGAGCACAGTTTTTTGGAGGCATCAAAACCAACAAAATGTTAACGTACGTCTAGTTTCTTCTTGTGTAGCTAGCTCCTATATATGCCCTCTGGAAATAAAACATTGTCCTTGATAGCAATTCAGAGCACCATGCTGTGCTGATTTGTCCTGCTGATGGATATTGGTCCATCCATGTTTAACCAGTACGCTGCAGACGACAGAATGTTGCATAGATCTGAGGCCAAACTTTGGCAAGTCCATGATTCTCAGCTAAAGATACAAATTAAGCAAAATTTACTAGCAGCTCCATACTATGGAGATCGAGATTAACTTAGATAGTCAGATCATATATTAACTCCTATTTTCTCTCTGCCCTACAAAAAAAATTGGGGTTTTTGTTTTTAATTTCAAATTGATGAAGAAACAAGAATTGGGTTTTTGAATTCGAGAAGAATTGAGTGTGAGAGTATTACCTTGGGCGTTGGTTGCGCGGAGAGTTGGGTTTGACATGGATCGAAACTTGAGGCCACGGGAGTTTGGTTTGGAGAGAGAGAGAGAGAGAGAGAGAGAGAGAGAGAGAGAGAGAGAGAGAGAGAGAGAGAGAGAGAGAGAGAGAGAGAGAGAGAGAGAGAGAGAGAGAGAGAGAGAGAGAGAGATATTTTTAATGACGTCAATTAATTTTTAACGATTGTTTGGGACGAAGTTATCAAAGTGACTAATGGTGTAATTCGATAGTGACCTTAGTAATATTTGGCATATATGAGTGAACAAAATTTAGAACATATTACATGAGTGATCATTCGAATAATTTACCTTTTTAGAGCATTTGGTATTAGTGTGGTTGTCAAGGCAAATGTGTAACTTCACTCACCGTCCAAGTTCAAAACCTCGCCACCATTATTGACTTATCAAAAGAAGAAGGAAAAAAAATAGTGTAAATTAATAGAGGGTGCTCATTGGTTTATTGATAAGAGTCATTTCAATACAGTACCTAAGAGCATTTCTAACAACTCTTGTAGAATCACAAGAATTGCTATTTTAGCGGAAAAAACTATCTCCTTTTAGCTCTTGTAAACAATTTTGTATCTTATAGAAAATATAAAAAATAGATAGAGAATCTCTATATTTATAGAATTCTCAAAACTTTTATATTCATCACAAAACCTCTAAAATTTATTACTCACCTACTATAATTCACTCTCTCCTCAAAAGAGCAAGTTTCAATATAAAATTTTAAGTTTGATATATAATATTTAAATAGATTCATTAAATTATGCGAGAAAACATTTAAGAAAAGGAAGCTTTGTAACCCTAGAAAAATGGAAGACAACAAACCTTATAGGTCCATTTCCACTGTGACATGTCCCATGTACCGGAATTCAGACCTTTCAATGTGACCGGTCCTAGAACTCCGGTGTTCCATGTCTCAAAATGCACACCAACATTCTGGATTCATACCAACAGTAAAAACAGCAATGTCAAGTGACATCTTAAACAATGTATTAGAAAACCGTATCATAGTAGAGAATGAAGGTACCAAGTACGCACCGGCAGACCAACAGTGATGCTTAATAAAGCTAGTTTGTTGATACCAGCTTTAAGCTTCACATTGTCACTAAATCTTAATTCAGGATTTGCCAATCCTGCATAAACAGTTCCTGCAATATGGATAGACTATGTTAAAAACTTAAGCTCATTCAGTGAAAACAGTACATGGATTTACAGTGTCATCCTATTTTATGTACCTGATAGTTGGCCAGTGATGAAAACATGCAAGGCATGCCCAGCTGAATCGAAAGTCAGTAGAGGGTAAGATCCATTCTTTAAAAATTCTTCATCAGGACCTATTGTGATACTAAATAACAAAATCTTAAACGGTTAATGTAAGTATTAACCTAGAATAAGAAAACTGTAACATAGAAAGGGTTGGCTTTAGAATACTTAGTCATGTACCATAAGTAGTCTGTAGTGTCCCAAGTGATACTTTTTTGTTCATAAAGCCCATCCTTTGTAAATGTATTGTCACCAGTAGAAGAGGCAGCCTCTTCGGTGAATGACTGCCATGAAAAGGTAGTATCTACTGGTGTCATCTTCACCAGGGGGCTCTGGCCAACCTTTACAACGAACAATCTTTTGTCAGGATACATAAAAGGAGAAAATGAAATTGGAGTTTCCTAACATCAACTATGTTCCCCTCACCGCTGCAGTGTTGAAAACTTCAGTTTTGCAGTCGGGGAGAATGCTTATAGACCAAGGTGGAAGCTTATATTGCTTACTCCCAAAGGTAACTTTTGCCGAGTAGTTTGTGTCTTTATTTTCGAGAAATGCAGCACATCCAGAACTTGAATTGTATACATGAGCCTACAAAAATTAGTCATGGCTTTGAGAATCATAGTATATTTGAAACTAGCATAACTTTTGAAGATGCCTTACCTCTTGATACTTCCCAAGTAATGTCACTGCAGGATCAGTAGCCACTAAAGCTGCCTCAGCTAATTTGATGGCTTTGTGCAGGTATTTCAGATGGCTCCACTTTGGCTCCCTTGGTAGTCCTGGCATACACAGACAGATCAGTATTCATTGATACTTGAGAAGCACAAGATACTTACTCTAGGATGATGCTGATCAAATGTATCTACTAAGGTAAGGATCATATCTGCATACCATATTCATCTAGAGGTGCATCATAGTCATAGCTAGTTGTGACGAAAAGACCAGAAGTTCGATCAAAATTAGTGCCTCCGTGATACTGGAAAAATGGGAAGAAAAGACGGTAAATATCAGAAAAATATTTGGTAATTTCAAAGCTTACTGACCATGTACTAGTTAGCAAAAGAACCGCCATTTTGTATAAACCTTGCAACTGAAAATGCCAAGTCTTGTGCAGGTCTAGTAGGAACTGCTCCCCCAAACTCAGTATACCTGTTCAGAGGCAGAGTAGAAAAAGATTGAATAACAATACAAGAACAGCAAATGAAACTTCGGTCTGTGCAAGCAAACTGCAAACAAGTGTGACATACCAGCCAGTCCAGACTTCAGTCCACATTTTGGGTTTGTATATCTTGTTTGGCGTAAATTTTTTGCAGTAGAAACCATTGCAAGTATCAATCTGTCACATAACAGATTATTCATAATAGATCTTGAAGCATGTTTGTTTGCCACAGATGTACTATTCAATCGATTACTGTCAAAATCAACTAATTTAAATGACTTATAAACTTTAAACTTATACAAAAAAATTGACAAGCTAAAGTAGAAACATGTTTGAGAAGAATATGCAGAACATGAAGCTTACAATTGGGTCGGGAGCATCTTCTTGCTTGCACATTATCCATGGGACTCCAGTGTCAAGACCGAGAGCCATATGCGCCGTCCAATTGGTATATGCTTTACCAGGAGGACGGGTTTCCCACTCCACCGGTCCGAACTAATTTTCTATCTGAGACAGAATAATATGGCCTCCTTGAGGCTCAAACAACCCTTCTGCCTTCATCATACCAACAATCTTCTCCGTAAATTTTTGCATTGCTGCCTTGAATGGCTCATTATCCGTTCTAAACTCTATTCCCTGAACATATTTTATCCAAACTGGGAATCCTCCAAAGTTCCATTCAGCACAAATGTAAGGGCCAATACGGAGATGAACATACATGCCTGCTTTCTGTACCAGCCTGAGGAACTTAACCAAATCATATCTTCCCTCGAAGTAATATTGTCCTGGAGAAGGCTCGTTCCCGTTCCAGAAGACATATGTCTGTATAACATCTAAGCCTCCATCTTTAGCCTTCTGGATTAAATCAGGCCTTATCTGTAATCAAACACCAAAATAAAACTTTTAAGTAAATTTGAACTCCAAAAGGGATTCACCAAAACCAGCCTAAATACAAACCACATTGTACTATTATTAGTACCTCAGGTGTGCTTCTGGGATAGTGGATGGAACCAGAAATCAGAATCCTCTTCTTTCCATTAACTATAACAGCTCTGTGGTCATAACTAACAGATGCTGTAGCAGATGAAAGCCATGAAAACAGAAACAATAGCAAGAACATGTTGGCATTGGCCCTCAACATTTTACAGTTCCACATTGACTGCACTACATCCATAGACAAAGAAGATGATGAAATAGTCAAATCCAAACATCAATGACACTTAACTCTCTCAAGTCTTTACCAAACCAAGATCATGAAGAGAAATTATTCTAAAAAAAAGTGGGAGCTGAAACAAATGACCGTGTGACATGCATAATGTATTGGAGCAATTTTCAATAGAAGAAAACATACTTTTTTTAGAGTAATCGTTCGACCAACTAATTTCTGCCTACATTGATGCCAAATAAAACAGAAGACAAAAGTCAGAAGAATACTAGAATAGACATATTTATAAATCCAGCTGGCAATTCAAAACTGCACAGTAGAGTGAAGAACTGGATTTGATATTCCCGGGAACCAAAGGAAGAAATAGGATGAATATTAGAACCAATACTTTCTGGGTTTGAGTTCAGAAAGAGAGTATCTTTCGACTGTAGTTCTTGTAGGTCAGAGATCGAGCAGGAAATGGGTGGGGGGATGGCGTTTTTTTTGTTCGTTGGCAGATTAGCTTCTGAGGGAGAAGATGGCTACTTGTATTTAGAAATGTGATAGAATTTTGTCAACTATTGCATCACGGGTCTAGCTGCTGAGATCGATCTTCTACTTCAGTTGGTCACAGACATGGAGTGATCTATAAGCAGAAAAATCTCCACAGGTGTACTATAAGTACTTATAAAGAAGACAGTTTTTACTATGATATAAAAATCATCATACGTATAAACAGAAGCCTAAAAGTTGCTCAAAAGTGATGTTTCTTCAATTTATTCTTACAAGCAAAAAGAAGTTTGCCTTGCTCCTCCACACTAATTTACAGATATAGAAAATGCTTGCGCATTTCTAAGAGCTACATGCTTTGCATGCAGACCTAGTATACAATACCTATGCTTGTCTATGTATATATAACCAAATATTTTCACTATTTACATTTGGTTGTAAAAGTAAAGGCCTATATATGTATTGAAGACTTGAAGTTGAACTAATATGAAACTTCATTATTTTTGTAATCTTCAGATCCGCTGGATCTCTGCAAAATCTGCAGGAACTCAACTCCTTGCCACCAAAGCAATCTTGGTCGGATCACCACCCCATTCTTCAAACACAACCAACAGATTACCACTCGGCTTCAACCATGAGCGAGGAACATGGTACCTGAAACAATATATCTGTCATGAGCATATTCGAATACATAAAACTACAGCAGAGAAATGAAGAGGATGAACTTTACTCACCATCTCTGAGAGGGCTGACCACAGTTTGTTCGGCATTTGTTTTCGGTATAAGTTCCAGCATAATAGCAAGCACCACAACCACCTCTTGCTTTATATGCAGGCCAATGGCGTCCAATGCTATTGCCATTAATCCACATTTGGCCTTTTCCCATGCTACCCATATCTAAAGCTAGTGGTGCATTTCCTCGTGGCGCATTTAAAATAGCCTTGTACCATGTAAGCGGTCGATTCTGAGCCAATAGTGATCCTTGAATCCATTCGACTGAAGAACTTCCACTAACAGTATGGAGGCTCAGGTCTTCTCCTTTCATACCAATCTGCTCAGCACAAGTCATTAAATCTTAGCTTTGATTCTTGCTATGGGGATAAGAGGAGCATCGTTTGCTGGTGAAGAAAGCTAGAAGACAAAAAACTAAAAACACAACAAACCTTGTATGCCCATTGCCATTTTGACATATCCCATGTTCCCGAGTTCACGCCCTTCAATGTCACCGGCCCTAGAACTCCGGCATTCCATCTCTCAAAATGCACACCAACATTCTGATTTTCATTTAAGCACAGAGAGAACATAAATGTCAGATTCAACATAGAGTTTCTTTTAGAAACCATGACCACTACAGAGAATTGAGGCTACTAACCGGAAGACCAACAGAAACACTAAGTAATGCCAGCTTGTTAATGCCAGCTCTCAGTTTGATACCCTGTTTAAATTCTAGTTTGGGGAACTCCAGTGTTCCATAAGCAGATCCTGCAGTAAAGGTAGATTATGTGTCAAGTTAAGCTCATACACTGGAAGCGCAAGATGGATAGACGTAAAGAGAAATCCTCTTTCTAACTTGCATTTACCTGATAGTTGACCATTGATGAAAACATGCAAGGCATGTCCAGCTGAATCCACAGTGAGGACAGGATATTGTCCGGTTCTTAAAAATTGTTCATTGGGACCTATTGTGATACTGAGAGACCAAAACTTTGATTAGTAACTTGGACAAAACAAATATCATGAAAAAGACTGGATAAGATCATAAAATACTTACTCTGTCATGTACCACAAGTAGTCTGTAACATCCCTCGTGAGACTTATTTGCTCACGAAGTCCGGCCAATGTAACTGCACTGTCATCATTGGCTGTGGCAATATCTTCGATGTAAGCTTGCCAAGAAAGGGAAGCTACTGGTGTCATCTTTGTTGGCGGGCTCTGACCAACCTTTACAAAAGAACAATTCTATGTCAATATACCTTACAAATGTCCCAAGTAGAAATACCAAGTAGAGAGGAGAACTTTTGAACTGAGAAACAATAGAATCTTGATCTTCTTCTCACCCTTGCAGTGTTGAAAACTTCAGTTTTGCAGTCAGGGAGAATACTTATAGACCAAGGTGGCAGATCATATTGCTTATTCCAAAAGGTCACTTTGGCAGAGTATTTAGTGTCGTAGTTTGCAAGGAATGCAGCACAACCAGATCTTGATTGGTATACATGAGCCTACAAGTATTCAATCATCACTCTGAGAATCACAGTAAATATCTCAAGAAGTGTGCTTCAAGAATTTACGACTTTGTCTATTTTTTCAAATAGCTCCACTCTGGAAACCCATACCTCTTGATTGTATCCAAGTTTTGACACTGCAGCATCAGTAGCCACTAAAGCTGACTCAGCTGATTTGATGACTTTGTGCAGATATTTCAAATGGCTATACTTTGGTTCCCGTGGTAATCCTGGAATGAATAAGCAGAAGTAATTTTTAGATTCAACTTTATAACCAAGTCACAGTTATGGGGAATATTAAATGTCTAAAGTAAGGATTATCTCCCATAATCTATTACAACCTAGTCTTTCATTCTAATCCCATATTTGCATACCATATTCATCTAGAGGTGCATCATAGTCATAGCTAGTTGCAATGAATGGGCCGCCAGCAGTTCGGCCAAAGTTTGTTCCTCCATGGTACTGTAACAAAATCAGACGGTAAAAGTCAGAAACTTTTACCAGCTTCGGTAAAGATTAAATTGGCTTGGATACATATAGAGCACAAATATTGACTAACCATGTAGTAGTTAGCAAAAGAACCACCATTTTGAATAAACCTTGCAACTGAAAACGCCAAGTCTTGTGCAGGCCTAGTAGGAACTGCCCCACCAAATTCTGTATACCTGTACAAGTGTAAAGTGTACAAAAAAAGTCAGAAACAGGAAACATTTGAAGAATACAAGAAGAAGCACCCATAGCAATAGATTGTGAATTGCAGCAGTAGAAGCAACATGTGAGACTTACCAGCCAGTCCAAATTTCTGTCCACATTTTGGGCTTATAGATCTTGTTTGGTTTGAAGTTTTCACAATAGAAGCCATTGCAAGTATCGATCTGCCACATAATAGATGACAAGGTGTCAGATATGGATAGGAATGCCTCGAGTCTTCCTGTTTGTAGGGGGCTGCAATCTTGAAGCTTTGTTTATTGGTTTTAATGGCATAAAGTAATTGCCCAGTACAGATTCAGTGGCTGACTAAACCAACCAAAATAAATGCACCAGCAAAGTTTCCAGCTTTGCGAAGATGAGTCCTTTAAACTACAAAAAAATGCGAAGATGATGTTTGACCAAATGATTCAATGAGCCTAAAACAATCAATCACCAAGCTAGTGAGCGGACTTGTACATCTAAAACCATATTCATAAGAAACTCGGAGACTGGGGACAAACACAGCAATGGTGTTCAAAACCCACCAAGAAAATATGGCCACCCTAAATGAAAGACAGATATCCACTTCTTGTGAAAATGACTAGCAAGCGTTAATAAGAATGTCTAGAAAAAGCTTACAATTGGATCAGGGGCATCTTCTTGCTTGCACATAACCCACGGAACACCAGTGTTGAGACCCACAGCCATTTTAGCTGCCCATTGCGTATAAGTTTTACCGGGTGCACCAATTTCCCACTCAACAGGTCCAAATTCATTTTCAATCTGTCAGAATCAAGTTGAAGAAAATATAGTGTTTAATAACTTCACTCTTTGACTTCCCCAATTTAAATATCCATAACCAAGAAAAACAAAAGGAAAAGAACACTGTTAAAAAATAGATATTTGACCCCGCAGTTCTGGAAACATAACATAGAGAGCTCATTGAACAAGTTTACTAACCTGGGACAATATTATGGGACCTCCCTGAGTCTGAAACAGCCTTTCTGCCTTCATCATATACACAATCTTCTGTGTAAATTTTTCCATTGCTGCCTGGAAAATTTCAATCAAAATCAAAATTAGCTAATTTTTTTAATTAAATATAAAAGGAGCATTATATGGGATGAAAGATTCTTAGTGCCCCAACCATGAAAGGACGGTTGTCTGTTCTGAAAGCAATTCCAGGAACATATTTCAGCCAAACAGGGAATCCTCTGTATTAAAAACAGAGTCATCAGTATGGCCAAGTTTAAATTGGAAAAAAAAAAAAAAAGACTTCAACTTTGATCATATATTGGATTCTTGAATATATACCCGAAGTTCCATTCAGCACAAATATATGGACCAATCCGGAGATGAACATACAGGCCATGTTGGTGCGCCAGTTTGATGAACTTGACCAGATCATATCTATCCTCAAAATAATACTGCAATTTTGAAGAAGAGAAAAAAGAAGACAAATAAAGGTCATTTTCACAATAGAAAAACATGGCTCTTTTGCAGTAGAAAAACAGAAGACTAATAATGCTTTTTGGAAAACTTACTTTTCCTGGACTAGGTTCATGCCCATTCCAAAACACATAGGTCTGTATAACATCCAACCCTCCATCTTTGGCCTTCTGAAACAAATCCGGCCACATCTACAAAACCAACAACATCAAAGGAATTAGAAAAAATAAAATTAATAGGGAATATGATTGCCTTGAAAACCCAGAATTGGTATGAACTACATTGGCATAACAGTACCTCAGGTGTGCTTCTGGGATAGTGAATAGACCCAGAAATGAGAATCCTTCTCTTTCCATTGACAATAATAGCCCTGTGGTCATAACCCACAGAGGCTGAAGAAGAGGAGAGCCATGAAACCAAAAAGAGAAGCAGAAACATGTTGGCCTTGGCCAAGAACATGTTAGAGTTCCACATTGTTTAAGAATAATCTAATGCGAACCCAGGAGAGCTCTGTAGAAAAGCAATTGGACTTGACTTTGGTTTGTCTGGGCTTTGAAGTAGAATAATTTTGTATATATGGGGATTTGTTCTTGGTTTTTGCACACACGCTTTCTTTTTGATGCTTTTGATATTTAAAAAGAGAACAGCAGTGAGTGTTTGTTGCAGGAGTTGCAGTGTTATGGATTTGATGAGAAATGAGGGTAGAGAGTTTGGTTTGGTTTAGTTTAGTTTAGTTGCTGGGCTTCGCAACTGCTTTATAGAGACTCAAGGAACGTAACTATGCAACCGAATCGGACCCACTTCTCCGTTTGGGGGTGGCACTAGTGCTAAAATAACTTCATCAAGTTTAAAAAGAGGAAACAAAAATAAAAATTTAAGAAACTTGTTCAATTTAAACTGGTTCAAAATTACCATGAAGACAGATCTTGTCAAAAATCAAATAAGAAATTCCATACAATAAAGTATAAAAGGACCAAATCGAAGGGCAACATCATTTAAGTGTTGTCACGGACTCCTACCTGTATTAGAAAGTCAAAATGTAGAAACTTGAAGAATGTTAATTTGCAACTACGAGTTCTAACAGTGCTTATACTTATGAGGGTTAGAGGTGGGTTTTGTACTTGAGCCATTGAGGATTGATTATAAGGAAGACTCCTAGACCAAACAGGAAGGCTATAATATATATGAACTTGGCTTGCAGGTATATACCCATTCTAACCAGGGTCTAGCTAAAGCAATTAGACTACTCTTTTTTTTTTCTCGTTTAGTAAATGGAGTGGGAATGGTGGATTCCTTTCCCATTATATTATCGTATCTCATAAATAAGTAAATGAGTTAAAAGCATCTGTAACGGCGACGGAATTCGGAAGAATTCTTTGTGGATTTCGCCAGACATATGGCGTCCTCGGCCAAATGAGCATGCAACGGTCTTCTTTTGCCTCGACGATCGATCGACGACTGTAAGAAATTCTTCGATGGCGTCCTGAAATCAGAAGCCGAAGATGAAGTTTGCTCTGGCGGAGCCCACGCACGTGGATGACGCCAAGGTGCATAACTTTTTTTTTATTTTTGGCGCGTGTAATCTGTATTTTTTTAGCTTGCCCGGTTACCAACCAATAATAGCTTGCCACGTGGCCGGACTGTCTCCCAACGTTTTGCTAACGACTTCATTCTTCTAGGCCATCCATTTTGAGTCCAAAATTCGATTGGATGGCCAGAATTCAAATGCAATGGCTATTATTCCAATTTTGGGTCTGATTTCACCAGAACAACTATAACTTGGAAAAAAATTTGAAAAAATTCGAAAAAATTTCAAATGATCCCCTACTATTGTCCTATAAATACTACCTTCATTTTCCTAAAACCTCACACCAATTTGTGCACAACAAATTTATCACCCGCCATAGACGACGCTTTTATAGCAAAATAGAGATAATCTGATGTCCAAAGATGAATACACGTGTCACATCCTTATTGATCGGGAATCTTACCAGAAATCTTCATGTAATAATTTAGCCGACAAGGACACGTGGATGTGACACGTATCACAAAATAACTGGTCGGAAATCATACTTAAAATCTTCATCAATAATTTAGACGATAACGTCACGTGGAAGTGACATGTGTCACATTATGACTTATCAGAAATCTTATCGAAAATTTGGTTCAATAATTTAGACGATAATGACACGTGTCAGCTAGTTATTGGATGAAAATATTACTAACAATTAAATAAAATAAGTTTTTATAATTAATGAATCGTAATAAGAATTCCTATTTATTACACTGTTATGCAAAATTCATGTATAAAACATCCTATTTAATGGATAGTGACAGAAATTCCTCAGATAAGAATTTCTAAGCTAATAAAACTCTTTGAACGGATACACATGTTCTAAGTAAAGCATTTTACTAGCTCGTTGAAGACCATGACAGATGCATCTAAAGAATAGGCCGGGATCAAGAAAATTGACCTTGCTTACACCAAAATGTTCATACAGAAAAAAAAAATTGTTCATGTGTTCAATTCTTTAATGTATGTCCAAATGAAATCGAATACGTGCATATTGCATGGCAGATAAATTATCTGAATTATTGTTCTCTCTAATCCAATTGTTCTTACTAATGCAAATGTAGTCTTACTATAAAGGGCTATTATAAAATACTTACGAATCGACCTCCCAGAGCTTATCTGATCCCCGAGAGATATTGTACGTTGACTATATGTATATTTTATTTTGAGAAATTGAAATATGTGATTTTTGTTTAAAGTAAATATATTCTTGATCGATTTTTCAATGTGTATCTCTTTTTAATTAGATTAGAAACAGAGATTTTAACAATTTTTGATTTATCGAGATATTGATTGTAATTGATTGTTTAAGACCATTGATCAATGAATAAAAATACAGTTTCAGTCTACAATTACTGCATATATTTTTATCCTTCAATTCGTTATCAACAACTTTGAGTTGATAGCAATCACCACAAGATAAAATCATAACTCCCAAAACACCTAACTTCCTACCGCCATTACCACCACTGTCGGCCACAATCATCACCGTCGACCATCGTTCCATCACCATTCACCATCGTTCCATCACCATTCACCATCGATTTGTTGCGTCATCACTGCTCCTCTTTATGAAACTCTTGCACCTCCTATGGTCATAACATCTTCTCCAATTTTGATATAATTGCTCGACTTCCCAAATCTCGCGTCAGATGAGCGTTACCTTCTTGTCGTTCATCTTTGCCAATTCTGAGCCCAACACCAATTGAAGTAAATTTTCTAACATTCTCAATTTAGAGATTAGGTTGAAAAACTTAATTTTTGCAAAACCCTAGATCATTAGGTTGTTTATTGATTTGATATATATTGTGAAATTCTATGCTAAGAAAAAGGATTTCATCACCTCTTTACTCAAAATTTTTGATTAGTGACGGTCATGGGGAAGTCACGGTATATAAGTGATTAAATTTGATTGTCATGATTTTTTAGGTGTGATTTGAAGCCACCGTTTATCGAGCATCAATTTTTGTGACCATACATCTTGGATCACATTCTTATTCCCTAAACTTGATATTAGTGATTCGTAGTTTTGATCGTTACTAATTATCTCCTTTTGTCTTTTTTGTAGATGACTATGACAACCAAGCTAGCTAGGCCAGAGTTCGACATCTTTGATTCCAAAGGAATAAAGTATCATCGTTGGGTCTCTGATGTAGAAAACACATTCATTGGAAAGGGATCCACCCACACCATTTACCCACCAATAGATGTGAATGCACTTCAACCGAATGTAGAAACTAAAGCTCAAGCTCTCATGTTTATGAGGTGTCATATCCATCCACCTCTCAAGCAGTAGTATTTTAAAAAAAATGGATCCAAAGATTTATGGAACGTTCTGAAGCAACGCTTTAACAACGTGCATCATACACAACTTCCTGAGTTGACAGAAAAATGGGAGACAATACATCTTCTAGATTATCATAAGGTGGATGCAAACAACCAAGCTATGTTTGAGCTATAATCTGAGCTGAATTTCTGTAGGGCTGACAAGACTGATCAAGACATGATCAAGAAGTCTACAAACACCTTCCTATCTTCCATGAATATATTAACTCATAAGCAGCAGATTGAGTATGAGCAAGGAAGAGTTATAACATTCAGTGATCTCATGAATATCCTAGATAAGAAGGAGAGACATTATGAGATAATTCTCAACAATAATTCAAGGTTTAATGGGAATAAGAAAATTCCAGAGAATTACAACACTAGTGGGAAATCTCTTAAGGAAAATAATAACAACCATTCAGAGCCTTACAACCATGGTAGGAGAGAAGGCCACAGAAGAGGTCGTGGTAGAGGCCATATTATGAATTTGACTTGGCATGCCAGGACGCCAACCCCTGTAATTGGAACAAGAATCAATCAGGTTTAGGTTCCAAGCATGAAGGAAATATTTCACACTCTGCTCCATCTGGCAAGTATCCATGCTTCAAGTGTGGCTTTAGCAAGTATATGCACAATGTCGTGCAAGCAAGGACATTCAGAATATCTAAAAGAGGCACAAGCAATACTTGGCACAAGAGGCTAAATTTGTTGAGGGAGACTTGTTAAGAGATTTAAGTCCCATAACCTTTTGACTATCAATTAGTTTGCGGCTAAGTGAATTTCCCTTAATCGCAAGTATATGGAGTCAAGTAGTATAATTTGTATAGAAGTTGAGTGTCAAACCTGCGAAGATTGACTAACCCGATTCTATAGATTTTCCTGATTAAATCATTTAGGTGAGTAAAACACAAACAAGTGATGCGACGAGAAACATAAAATTTGGAAATTAATCTCACAACATCAAGTCTTTTGGAGACTCAACATCGTAAGGGATGATTACACTACGATGAGTGATTTAACGAGGGATTGATTGGTTGATTACAACTAATGCAAAGATGGAAAATAAAGATGATCACAAATTCAAGATAAAATAATGGTTGGCTAGGGATGCCCCCGTTAACTACTTGATGCTCAAACAATGTCCAATTTAAGTTCATGAGTTATTTAGTCCGGTTTACATGCTTAAACGTCTTTTAGATCATAAAAAAATCATTTCATTGTTCAAATCATGCCCTCTCGGATGCCCCCGTTAACTATTTGATACTCAAACAATTTCCAATAATTCTGAAAAATCATAAGTCAGAGAAACTAACTTCCTGAAACATTCATAATAGTTGTTAGACTCTCTAAACTATATATGTTGACTAAGATGCTAACTCATATGATCAACCTTAGATTCTACGGAGGATACTTCTATGCCTCGATCTACGTGTGTTCTATCTCATCTTAAAATTTGCAACCTAGCCATATTGAAATCGAATGGCCCAGGAAAAATACATATAATTACAAGACAACCGTTAGAGTGAGTAGACGAAAATAAAAGATTCGTAAGGAATCATAAGACATATGAGTTGTTTAGTCCAGTTTACATGCTCAAACGTCTTTTGGATCATAAGAACAAATTCTTTCATTATCCAAATCATGCTTTCTTGGGTCACGCTTGGTTATGGGCTGAAAATCCTAGGCTTTTTAAGATTCTAGAAGGTTTCGATTCATTCATGAAGCACAAAGTAAACCAAGATTAGAAGCTAGACTTTTGGTGCTAAACACCTAATGTATTTCATGCATAATGAGTTTGATTGCAAACATATGTGAATGTTGTGGATGGCTTCCTTTCCCAAGCCTCAATTGGAGTACTTGGGAATAAGTTCTAATGAATACTCCCAACTTGCACATATTAGGTTACGAGTCGAAAGAATCAACACTAGCTACAAAGTCTCTCTGTCTATTTAAGCTTAACAAAAAATCCTTGAGTCACTTAGACCTCAAAATTATTTTGATTCATGCTCAAGCACAAAGAAACCAAATCCTAAGCTTAACTTTTTAAGTCTAAGCCTAAGTCATGTTGTATGGTCATCTTTACCTAAGTGAGTAGCTAATTCCCTTATGTGTCATTTCTTAATTCCTTAGACAAATCCTAACTTAGCTAGAGCTAAGACATGCATAAGTAAAATTAGTCATTGATTCCAAACACATCAACATGCAACAACAAAATCACATAAACAACAAACTCATTTAATAGCACAAAACACCCAAAACATACTCATTAACATAAATCAAAGCATCATTGTCTACATCAAATGGCTAGGGTTTAACCCCTAGCGTCCCATAAGGGAACTACTCACACATTATAACTAAAAACAAGTTTGAATACATGACTAGATTAAATAAAGTGAAGGAATAACCCAAAACTCTCCCCAAAGCAATTCAAAGTTCTTCGAGTCCAATCTTGTGCTTCAAACTCCACCTTCTTTGCTCCAAGTGCCTTCAACTTATAAAAGAGCTAAGGAAGAGCCCTAGGACCCCAAGAGACAAGGGAAAAGAGGGATTACTTCTCACTTCTTTGAGTTCTAGAAATCTCACATAACCCTAAGAGAGAGATGAGAGGAGAAAAACCTTGATTGCACAAAAATGGATGCACAACCAACTAAGGAGGAGGATGAAAGGTGAAGGAACCTCAATGGTAGCTAGATAGCTCCACCTTAAGGGGATATTTTTATGATGATGGATTGTGTGTTTGAGGTGGAGGAAGGTTCTAAAAGGTTAGGGAAAGAGTGAGGACTTTCTCTAGATGCAAAAACTATGAAAAAGATGTCAAAATGAGGTGTGTTGTGTGTATCTGTGGGATATGGGGAGCTCGAATTTGGAAGAGAGATGGGACAAATTCTTGCTCTTATATGATAGGAAATGAGGAGTTGGAAGATTTAAAGGTTGGCTTTGAATCAAGGAAACCATGATCCACTAGTTTAAGTTCTGTAAAGCTAAAGTCCGAAATAAGTGACATCATGTGGTCTATCTTCTTCCTCTTCTCTTTAAATCATATTGGTATGCATAATTAGGTGTATTGGGACTTTATTGGGCTATACTTAAAATGTTTGGGCCGACAAGGGTGGTTCGGCCGGCTGTGGTGAATTCCAAAGGGTTACGGGCAACTTTCGGCGACTTCCGGTGAAACTATTTCATCATTTTCTCAAAGTTACTCTAAATTCTCTCGTAACTTTGAAAATGCATACGTATTCTCTAATAAATTTGTAATTGTTATTATTTAATGCATTTCCGAGTCAAACTATGATTTCCTAACAATAACGGGAAATGTCATAAGAACAATACTTTATTCATGAAAACAAACAATAAACGTGAAGTTAGGGACATAATAAGAATATAATTATGGATCTAACAAGACCATGAGATGGAAGAAGACTATGATGTCAATCTTATGGAATTGCAGATAACAAGATAGAGAACTCCAAATTTTGATTAGTCTATGTATTAGACTGTTATCTTTGCTATGTAATCTTTCAAGTTCAGTTTTTGTTTGGCTTGTTTAATTCATGTTTTGAGACCTTTTTTTACGGTCATTTTGGAATAAAACATCTATTTTCTGTAAATGAAAGTGTTAAGCATGTTATTTTACTTCATAATGCATGAATGGTTCATGATATACAATATTCCATGGCAATATGACTCCAAAATACCAGAAAAATAGAAGAAAAACAATGAGGATGTTTTGATACCAGGCGTCTTGACTCGTCAAGATGATCACCCTAGATGGACCAGCAGAAGTCATTCGACCCGTCGAAGGACCTTCCGGCTACCAGCACTGAACCGTCTTTCAGTGTAGTCCCTTATTCCGAGACCTTGAATAATGTGTTGGTAGGATTTGCTGATGTTGGGTATCTCTCTGACCCGCATAGAGGACGTTCCTAAACTGGTTATGCATTTATCATTAGGAATACGACGATTTCTTGGAGGTCTACAAAGAAAACTCTTGTTTCTACTTCCTTGAATCATTCTACAATCACAGCTTTGCATGAAGCTATTAAAGAGTGTGTTTGGCTTAGGTCAATAATACACCATATTCGATGGTCTAGTCGATTACCATCTACTACGATAGCACGAACTTGCATCTTTGAGAATAATGTAGCTTGTATTGAGAAATGAAGTTGGCTTACATTAAAGGTGATAATACTAAACACATTTCGCCAAAATTATTCTTCAATCGTCAACAACAGCAGTTTTTTGAATATCCATGTGACCCAAATTGATTATGTGGATAATGTTGTGGACTTGCTCACCAAGTCACTTTTCAAATTTACATTTGTGAAACATGCGAAGCACATTGACATGCAAAGATTATCTAAACTCCAAGATTGAGTTACCAATCAAGAGGAGTCACATTTTGGTAGGCATCATGGGAAGTCTACACTATATTTAGTAACATCTGTAGTTGATGCGTTATACTCTTTTTTTCCTTCGACCAAATCTTTGTTTTACCCATGAGATTTTTGTTTACTTGACAAGATCTCTAGTGAGGCAACAAATTAAGTATCATAAATTAAGGAGCTCGACACAAAGGGGAGTATTAAAGGAAATTATATTCATGATCTTCTGGTACGTATTTGTTCCTAATTAGATTAGAAGTATAGATGCTATATATTCCTGATTCACCGAGATACTGATTGTTATATATGCATGTATTTAATGTAATATATTAATAAATAAATAAATAATTTCAGTTTATAATTATTACGTATATTCTCATCCTTCAACAATTTTGGAATATTGAGTTTGAAGTTTATTGCATGATACTCAAATTGTTAATTATTGCATGATACTCAAATTGTTAATGATATGATCCATTGATCGTTATCTGCCGAAAAGGAAAAAATAAGAATTTATGAGCTATACATTGATCGTTCTTTTAGAACATATAAAAGAAAAGAAAGCAATATGCATAGTGTTTGTCCATGCTCGCAAAGGAATCTGTTATATAGAGTATTGTTTGAGGACAAGAGGTGGTGGTATAAAGAAAGAGAAAACTAGTGCCATGCATAAATATGTTTGAGATTTGAGAAGAAGCTTGTGTAGTTGTATAACTCAATATAAAAAAAGGACCTACCAAAGATTTGGATTTCATTTAAGATAAGGGGATCGTTTTTTTATTTTTTATTTTACTTTCACATATACATATAAGTAAATTTGACAGTGAGAGATTTCAAATTATTGGTTTAGGATATGGGTGATCGATGAAGAAACTTTTATTTCCCAGTTCTATATATGCATTTTTTTTAGGGAAAATTATTAAAGAGATCACTCATGTTTGACACTCGAAACGAATTGATCACTCATATTTGACAAATATCGGATTGGTCATTTATATTTGACATTATCATTTAGATTAATCATTTTGTCAGTTTTAGACATTCAAAAAAGCAAATTCTTTTATTTGTAAAGTGCATATAAGCATGTTTATTAACTTAACAATGACAAAAATATTCATTTAAGTGAAACATGTGTATATTACATGTGTGTTTTTTTAACATAAAAATAGACAAAGTGACAATTCTGAATGACAATATAAAACATGAATAATGAATCTGTCTTAATTATCAAATATAAGTGACTTGTTCAACAATTTTCTCATCTCTTAAAAATCATTCACATATATTTTGGATCCCCTGCTCGTTAAAAACTAACATATATTCAGTTGATTGATTGTCAACTTTATAAAGTAGATAGACTCGTAGTACGGATGTATGTGATGATCACATAATAGGAATTATAGGATATATGATCTTAAGTTGTTTGTACATAAAAGATATATAAAACATATATACGCTACTTACAACTAGCATCTTTACTCTCGAAATCTCACAAGAGTGAATGCTAATGAAGTACTCTATTTAGACTATGTTTCTCTAATTTGCATATTTAATTTGTTGAAGATGATGAAAAACTGTGCATGAAAGCTAGACAACACTAATTTTACCAAGATCAAACTGTCAACATGTATATAAGTATATAACATTACCAATCAATGATGCCATGCCGCGCACATTAAAAGTGAATACTAAATTGTTGCTTAAGCCAAAGTGGATCCCTACCTAAGTATAACTTATCTAATTTTTTGAGTCATGTTCCGGTAGTCAGTGATATCTGTGATCAGTTATAGTCAACTATCATTAGATCTGTATCCAACAGTAGATAATTAAAAATAGTTGAAAGACAATTTATTATCATATGTTAGATATAAATTTAACGATAACTGACCACGAACTTATTGACTACTAATCTTTTAGCTAGTAATTCCATTGATAAAGAGCAAAGTTTAGATCGACAAATTCATTAATGTTTGTACGTCTAACAAAATACTTAAATGGGTTTCATAGATCAAGAATTTAACAAATGCCTTAACTCTACACAGGTGAAGCAATTTTCTCGTACTTGAGAAAAATGCAACTTTATTTAAATGAAATTATCCACTTATTGATTCATTATTTCATTATAATGATTTTGTTATTCTTGATAGCTCAACATGGCATTTGAAGCAACATCAAGCAAGTGATTTGTCACAACTTACATCGTACAAGTTAGTTACTTAATTTACTTGCTTGAATTGTTCATGACTATGACTGGTTTCAAAACTTCCAATCATGGATGGTTTGAGGCATAATTTGTTCTGGCTTCAATCAAAAGTTGTCAATTTTAGATAGAATTCCTCTTTCTAAAAGTTAGAACATGAAATGCACAGGTTTGTTGGATGTTGGCCTTCATGTCTGTTAAAATGGCTGAATGAAAGTAACGAGAGGAAAACTTTTCGAAAGAGAAGAAAAATATTATTATGGGATCGAGTTGGTATAGATTCATTTTATAGAATGGAAGTTTGATAAGGTGACTAGTGACCTAACATTGTATACGAGAGTGCAAGAGACACTGCATGGGTCTATAATTTTTATTTGGAAAATATATATAATTTCAATTGTATAAATTCAAACTTGTAATTTTTTTTCATATCCAGCTTCAGCTAACATGCACTACCAGAAGATGTACTATACCCGACGATGAGGTGTCGTCAGACTGTTCTTCTTTATCATCGGGTATACCCTATATCCGACGAGGCATCGTCGGTTATAGTCTCGTCGGTAATGCACCGTCGGTGATACTATAACCGACGATGAATTAGGTTTTTCGTTGGAAAAAAAAAGGGACTAAAGGCAACGAGAAATTATCGTCGGCCATAGTTTTAAACTATAACCGACGACGGCATTGTCGGTTATAGTTTTCTCCATGGTCAAAATGGTTGACCGTGTTGAAAACTATAGCCGACGATGTTGACACATATCGTCGGTTATAGTTATTAATTATAAATTTTTTTTTGCAGGTTCTGAGTTTTATCCCAAAACCTGCATTCCCAAATAATCACAAATATTGTTCAAATTGCACATCAACAACCATTGAAACTATAGTAATAAATAAATAAAAAAAAACCGAAATCGTTCAAATCTGTATACATATGCATGCGTACGTAGTAAATAATTAAAATAAAAACCGACAATTGTTCAAATCTACGGGTGTCCTAAATCTATGTGATCAAACGGATTGTCATCAGATGGTTGGTCCTGGTCTGGTTGAGGTTGCGGCTGAGGCTGAGGCTGAGGCTGTGGCTGTGGCGCACCGAAAATAGACGGGGGAGCTATCTGGATTCCAGATGCCTGCAGCTGTGCATAACAGTGCTGCATCCATGTCCCCATCTGCTGCTGCTGTTCGGCCAACCGATTCTGCTCTGTGGCTCGCGCATGCTCCATCTCCTCCATCCAACGCCGTTAAGCTTCCATCTCAATTGCTTGCCTATGAAGCTGGTCTTGTAGCTCATTAGTCCTCGAAGATGATGATGATCCCGATCCGCGAGAGAATTCAGGGGTTTGCTTCAGCAGCCCTTGACCCCACTTTCCAGAACACCTGCAGTAGAATGCGTTCTTCCCTGGAGGGATCGCAGCTGACATAATCCTGGCCCTGACGATCGGATCAGATCGATCAATCTGATCAATCGGGAGTTCCGCATCGGGGGTGTCGGGATAGAGCTCTCTCGCCACTTGAATCAACACCTCCTGAATCGTCTCCTGAATTCTCACCTAATTTACAAAGAACAATAAAATATTAATTAAAAAAATTATATCTAAATAAATAATAAATAAGTTTATTTTGTTATAAGGACACTTACAGCATATTCGAGGGGATTGCGGATACGCGTGCTGCATCGTATAGACAAGGGGATCCTCTTCTGGGTGGTTGGCCGCCTCCTCGATCCAACCCGAGTATGATCTGGAACCGGCATGATGATTTTTGATGTTTTTGGCCCGGTTCCTTGTGTTGACTTCAGAAAGAGCCTGCTCGATTAATCCAACATCAACAAAAAAACACTCATTAGCGAAATAATTTAAGGAAAGTACGATAAAACAAAAATTTAATCGATGGAAGGTTGCGTACCTTCAATTTCGGGTTGTTGAAGTGAACCACAAGCCATCGCCACTCGTACTCCCTATAACGAAACTCGCTAGGGGTACCCGAACGATCGTCGCCGTACTTTTTCCAATGCTTCTTCAGCTCACCCTTCCACTCCTTATACCTATATATATCCATAAAATAAAGCGTTAGTAACTTACAACATTGTATGAACATAATCAAAAGAAACGAAAAAATTGAAACAAATTAAATGCCGGTCTGCAAACCTGCTCCCATGCACTTCATCCGCCCATGTGGGTCTAATGTCTGCATCCACGCGGAACCACCTCTGCAATGCATATATATATATATATCAATAATATTAAAAATTTATTTAGAAAATTTACATAATGAATATACAATTCAACTCACCGACAACGCATTATTCAGCTGATATTTGACGGATTGCGGCACTGAATTTCAATCTGGCCACAACATTGGGACCTTATCCCGTATGAGGCTGCCCGCCATCCCCGCGTACTTTCGAGTGACCTTTCCCTCGATCACCTGCCCTCTATCCCCGGTCGGAATCATAACTTGGCCACCACCGCTAGCCTGAATGGCGTCATCCAGTAATTTGCCGACGACGGGGCCTCTGGTTCTCTTCTGTTTCTCACCGGGCACGATCTCGCCTATCACATATATATGTAGACGATTTTTTAAACATCAACACATAATTGAATTTAAATATTACTAAGTAAAAAGATATCACTAATTAATATTTACCTGATTCGTCAGTGCGTTGTCCCGGAATCCTCACACTCCAGAGAGGTTCCGGGAAGGGTACATACGCATATGCCTGGTCCGGGGTAATGAACCCTAGCTTTCCCGGAACAGGCATCCCGTCGGAATCGACGTGAGGTATCGTCGGGATTTCCAACGGTAAGAATAAGGTAGACGGCGGGCATAGTCGCATCCTCGCCGAGGACTGAGTGGATCCACCAGCCTCCTCGAAAGAATGAGGAGCTGTCTGGTGGATGACGGGGGAAGGGTCCTCGCGAATAATGTCAGGCATTCGAACCGAGGATTGAGTCGCACTATCCGTTTCCGGCGTGCGACTAACCTCTTGAACCCTCCTCGCGCCTGAGGATCGAGGAGGGTCGAACTGCTGCTGCTGAGGTTGTCCCCCGTCCATCAGTCTACGGTGTCGAGAGGTCTGCGGAAGACTGTAAGTGTTGCCGACGCTGGTGGATCCTGATGCGGACCTACTTCCGGTGCCCTCATCCCCACGTCTCGATCTCCCTCTCCCTCTCGACCTCCCCCTCGAGCTTGACCCCCCTCGGGAAGCACCGTAATTTAACCAATTCATCGTTGCTATAAAATTATAAAAATTCAAAATAATTCCTAATTCATCCAAAAATTCGAATACATATTCCAATATATATCAATAATCCAATACATAAATATTCCAATATATATATATCCAAAAATTCCAAAAATTCCATAAAATCCAATATATATAATTCCAATAATCCAAGATATAAATATTCCACAAAAATCAACAATAATCCAATATATAAATCCAATATATATATATATTCCAATATATAAATATTATTCCACAAAAATCAACAATAATTCCATAAAATCCACAATAATTACAATATATATATATAATCCAATATAATTCATCCAATACAAATATAATCCAATAATTTAACTATATATATATTCCAATATATATATCAATAATCCAATATATAAATCCAATATATATATATCCAAAAATTCCAATAATTCCATAAAATCAATATATAATTCCAATATATAAATATTTCACAAAAATCAAGATAATCCAATATATAAATCCCCAATAATCCACAAAAATTCCAATATATAAATTAATATATATTCCACAAAAATCAACAATAATTCCATAAAATTCACAATATCCAATATATAATCACAATGTTCATGCATGCATCCACATTATCGATTAACAAACGAAACAACTTCAAATCTAACCTAAATAAAAAAAATTCGAAATAAAAAAATTAGGGATTTCAAACCTGAAAAATTCTAAATCGACGAGGGCTTTGGCTTGAGGATCGATGGGCTTTGGCTTGAGCTTCGATTGGTTGCTCCCAACACCAAGGAAATGGAGAAAATCGCAGAGGATCGAGAGGAGTTCTTCGTTTTGGGCTGTTTCGTTTCTGCCCAAAACGTACCCAGTTCGGGATATAAAACAGAACTATACCCGACGATATAAGTAATATCGTCGGTTATAGTTGAACCGAAACTATATCCGACGATATTTCATATGAATGTCGTCGGGTATAGTATTTTTATTTATTTTTCATATAAATGCCGCGGTTATATATGTAGTGTATTAATTAATATATATTTATTAATATTTAATACGAAATTATTAGAAAAAAAAACCAAAATAATTTAAAAGCCTAATTAATTGATTAAATTAAAATGGCATTTAATTAATTAATTTGGTGGATGGCTATATTTAATACTATATATTTATTAATATTTAATAATACGATATTAATTATTTCGAATATCGTCGATCGGTTGTATTTTTTTTCCGATCTCTTGATCTCTCTCTCTTATGATCGTTATTTACCAATTTAATCGATCGACACAATTTAAAGTCGATAATATGAATATAATTCATTTTACATTGCACGTGCAAACTCAAAATAACATACGTACATACACTAATTAAGGCGCATAGTCAGAATCATCGCTTGAGTCTGACTCTGTTTCCGAGTTAATTTCAGGTAAGATGTGTATGTCCTGGTCACTTGAGTCTTCATTGTCTTCATTTTGATTAACATCAATAAGATTCGGTTGAGAAATTCGTACCACACTGCTCTGTCTCACATTATTAAGGCGAATTGTTGAGGTTTCAGGAATAGCAGTTGCGTTCGGCTCTTGGTATGCACTGACTTCTTCATTATCCGAGGTCACACCAAGGGTTGAGGCACTGTATATGTTTCGTGGAAGAACATGGTTAACCACTTTCCACGAGCCTTTATGCACAAGTTCATCAAGATAGAACAATTGTTTCACCGCTGTGGCCAACACAAACGGATCATCTTCATACCAGCTTGTAGCAGTATTCACAGAAAAAATCCCGTATTGATCGGTCCTTGTGTTCTGAGGGTCGGTATCAAACCATCTACACACTACCAGAAATGGAGACATTACCGGCGACCTGCCGTCGCCGGCCTTGTCTTTTTTTTTCGCCGGCAATGACGTCGCCGGTGATTCCCCGCCGATGTTGACATTGCCGGCGACGGGAAACGCCGTGGCCGGCAATGGCAGCGCCGCCGTGGCCGGAATTTGAGACATTGCCGGCGACTCGAGTCCATGTCGCCGGCAATGTGGGAAAAAATTTTGAAAAAAAAAACGCGGTTCTGGATTGGGCCCAATTCCATAACCTGCATTGAACCGGATAAACCGTACAATCATACAAGTTCAACAGTACACGTAGTAAAGACAGTCATACAAGTTCAACATAAATGTCCAACGTACAGTACAAATAGCAACGACGATAAAAAAATTAACTACAACTACAGGTCAGGTCCAGGAACTTGCGGGTCATCAGGGTTGAAGTAATCCATGTACTCATTTGAATTCCGGTGGCTACCTTGGTCTTGCTCTGGCGTTGACTGGTGCGGTGGTGGTGGTGGATAGCTAGGGAAGGGAGGGACCGGGACCGGGGGAGGTGTGGGGAATGGTTGTCCGGTAGTCTGAGCCTCGTACATCGTCCGCATCCATGTGTACATCTGAGCCTGCACCTGTGTCTGCTGCATTTGGTACTCGGCCATCTGCCTCTTTTGCTCCTCCAACTCCCTCTGCGTCCTATGAAGCTCCGCCGCGAGGTTACGACTAGAAGTTGAACTTCTTGACCCGGTAGAGTATTCTGAAGTGTTCTTCAATAGTCATTCGCCCGCCGTGCCCATTCCCCTACAGTAGTAGGTATTCTTTCCAGTCCCGCACGCTTTTGCCATGATTCGAGCCGCTATCGGAGGATCAAGCGGATCGATCTGAGAGGCATACTGGGTGACTTCTTCCTCGGAGCAGTCAGGATGGTTAGTCCGAGCTATACTCATGGTCACTTCTGCGGTCGCCTCCTCCACTCTCGACTAATTGAAAAGGGAAAATGAACAACGTATTAGCTAACAAAATCTATTTCCCTCTTGAAAAATAGTTTTATTAACACATGGAGAGGCGAAAGACTTACCGCTTCTTCAGGGCACTGCGGGTAGAACTTCTGATGAATATACACCAACGGGTTCACCTCTTGTTGTTGCTGCGCCTTAGTCGACCAACCCATGTAGTTGAGTGAACCTGCATGATGGGCCCTGGTGTTTTTCAATCTATTCGCCCGGTTCGTCTTCGAAATCGCCTTGTTTGATAAACATATGATACGATACTTTAGGCTTGAAAGATATATTAAGGATGCATACCCGAGCTTTGGGGTGCTCGAAGTGGGCTATCAGCCACAGCCACTCGTACTCCCTAAACCGGAATTCGCTAGGGGTGGAACCTCGGCCTAGCTCCTTGTATACAGTGTAATGGGAAGAAAGCTCGTTCTTCCACTCTTTATACCTATATTAAAAGAAGGAAAAAAAGTTAGAGATATTAAAACACTTGATAAACAAAAATCTAACTCGATATATATTCAAATAAGTCGAAGCACATCACCTCATATGTAGTTGACGCTCTACCCACGTGTGAATAAGAACTTCATCCACGTCAAACCACACCTGCAATATGAATATATAAAAGGTAAAATTATATATTTATTCGGACTTAATTAATAAATGTAAAATTTACGTAATAAAAATACGATTTTACTCACACTGAGTGCATTATGCACTTGCATCTTCACGTAGATAGGCACAGATTCCCAATCTGGCCAAAGCATTGGGACCTTGTCCCGCACGATCGCACTGGCCATGCTGACATATTTGCGCGTGGTGTCGAATGCCTCGATCACCTCGCCATCCTCATTGGCCCTTATGGGCGTTTTCCTTCCGCCGGTGGCCTGCTCAAGTCTCTTCCCGGTGCAGGTGCCTCTAGCCCCTTTCCGTTTTCCAGTCCCATTAACGAAATTGCCTAATAATACAATGTCAACAAATTGATATCATTAATTGAACCTATCGCAAGTCTTAAGTAATAATTAAGTAATCAATCTGATGTTAAATAAAATTTACCTGCATCGTCCGTTTGTTGGTTGGTGCACCTCACACTCCAAAGATACACGGGGTCGAACGGGAGGAAGTTATACGCTTCCTCCACACTGAGGAACTCCGGCCGTCCTTCAATATAAACAGGCATCCCCCTATCATCGAATTCAGGGATGACAGGAATCTCGTCGGGTAGGAAGAGACCGGACGGCGGAGATAGACGAGGCCTGGACGATGAGGCGCCAGCACCACCATGTGTCTCATATGTTTCCCGTGAAACGGGAGTAGGCACCGGGCGAATATGGGGCATTCGGATTGAGGGAGTTTCTGATGCCCCCGTTAATTGTCGCTCGTCTGAGGCTCTGCCACCGGAGGGACGTCTGCTGATTGAGCGTCTGGAGACTGAGGCTCGAGGCTCAACTTCCGGTTGCACGGCTCTTGATCGTGCAGCTTCCTCCTCAGCTCGCGCCTCTAGCAAGGCTCTCGTGCGAGCACTCATCATTGGCCCACTGGGCGTGTTGCTAACTGCGGGCGAGGAGGAAGCTTGACTACTGTTCCCTCCACTATTTCGGGAACCTCTCCGAAGCCAATTAGCTGCAAAACCTCCTGGCATGGACACCGTAATAGTCATGGGAACTGGGGTTCTATAACAAATCAGAACCGGAACAGTTTGGAACCTGGAACCGTTATATTACAAACGGTTCCGGTTACAAACAGTTCCGGTTCCAAACGGTTCCGGTTCCAAACCGTTTCGGTTCTATAACAAATCGTTGCCGAAACGGTTTGGAACCGGAACCGTTTGAAACCGGAACTGTTTGTAACTGGAACAATTTGTAACATAATGGTTCCGGTTACAAACAGTTCCGGTTCCAAACCGTTTCGGTTCTATAACAAATCAGAACCGGAACGGTTTGGAACCGGAACCGTTTGAAACCGGAACCGTTTGTTTTCAAACGGTTCCGGTTATAAACAGTTCCGGTTTCAAACCGTTTCGGTTCCGATTTGGTATGGTTCCAATATCACCTATTATACGTTAAATTAACAACGTACTATATCACATAACTTAACATATATACATACATCATTTCCGGCTTTAAACTTTTCACACATATATACATCGATCATGCATCTTAATTTCACCTTAATTCGTGCATATATATATACATCACATATTAATCCAATTCACCCTAGCTAATTAATTTTCCACATTTTTGAAACATACGTATATATATACATTCCATATATATTAATTAATTTTTCACATATATACATCACATATATTGCTCCTTCACCCCACAATTATCCACATTTTTTTCCCACAATTTTCATACATACCTTAATTACATTTTACAAATATTGTCCACATGCATACATATATACATCCCACAATTATCAAAAATTAATTAATTAAATACAGAAAAAAATATTGTGGAATGAGAGAGAGAGAGAGGGAGAGAGAGAGGGAGAGAGAGTGAGCTCAAACCTGCCATGGTGGAGCTCGACCCAACTTTGCCGGCGACGGAGGTGAGGGGAGGAGGAAGAGGAGGAGGGGAGGAGGAGAGAGGGGAGGAGAGAGGGGAGGAGAGGAAGAGAGGGGAGAGGGAAGAGAGAAGAGAGGATTGAGGAGAGGGGAGAGGGGAGAGGGAAGAAATTCGAGCTAAGAGAGGGAAGAGAGAATTGAATTAGGCCGAAGAGAAATGGGGAGGAGGAGCTCGAGCTCGAGCTATACCGCCACCATTGCCGGCGAGGTAGGTCAACGTCGTTGGTAATGACATTACCAACGAGTTGAGAAGCAACTCGTGGGTAATGTCATTATTTGTCGACTATTATCCGATCGACTAATTTCCGACCATTTTCCGACTACATAATTTCCGACTACGTACAATTTCCGACTACGTATAATTTCTGACTACGGTTCCGATTTCCGACTACGTTCAATTTCCGACTACGGTTCCGATTTCCGACTACGTTCAATTTCCGACTACGGTTCCGATTTCCGACTACGTTCAATTTCCGATTTCCGACTACGTTCAATTTCCGATTTCCGATTTCCGACTACGTTCAATTTCCGAGTACATTTTCCGAGTACATTTTCCGACTACAATTTCCTTAAACATTTTACTACGTACATTTGCCGACTACAATTTCCGACTACAATTTCCAACGTACTAAGGATGATAATCGTAATCATATTCATCACTTGAGTCTGACTCGGTTTCATAGGTAACCTCTGGCAATATGTGCCGCTCCTCGTCATCTGAATCAGCGTCAACTTCATATGGATTAACATCGAGAAGTTCTGCTCCAGTAATTCGAACCACACTCCCAGATCTCACATTATTAAGGCGAATCGTAGATGATTCCGGAATGTCAAAAGCGTTTGGCTCTTGGTATGCAGTAACTTCCTCATCATCTGCGGTATCACCAAGTGTGGCAGCACTGTATATGTTTCTATGAGCAACATGGTTAACCACCTTCCACGGGACTTTGTTAAGAAGATCGTCCAGGTAAAACACTTGTTTTACTGATGAGGCAAGAACGAAAGGGTCATCTTCATACCAGGTAGTAGCAGTATTCACCGAAAATGTTCCGTACTGATCAGTCCTTGTGTTCTCCGGGCTAGTATCAAACCATCTACACTTGAACAAGTGCACTTTCATGCGGTTCCCATAAATTAGTTCAACAACTGAATGAAGGACACCGTAATAGTCAACGCCATCCTGCCCACCATGGACCATCACCCCACAATTCTGTGTTTTCAGTCGGTCGTCTCGATTTTCACATATAAATTTCACGCCATTGACCTGACACATGGAGTAAACTTGTGAAGCTATCGGTTTCATCGCCAGGACCCTCAATTCGTTTGACCACTCTGGGTAACCATCATCTGCTACATGGTTCATCTGAGAACGTCCATATATTAATACGTACAGAAGAAATTATGTCATCTTGAAACCACAAAACCACGTACATACATACATGCTATGTAAGGATATATATAAAAATAGACATATACACATATACTTACCCATTGACCAAAGTAGTTTGCAAACGTCTTGTTGTGGTAATCAACATTTCCGGCAATAGCAGGGCAGTGAAGATGATAGTTTTTCCAATATTGTACTTCTTGACAGTTAATCAGTACCGACCAGTGGGCAATGGCTACCTCATTTCCATCCAACTTGTACGACTTTGGCAACCTTCCCTGTACTACCACGTCACTGGAGATGATAGAAAGGTTGAACTGTGGTTCATCTATCGGCATCTGTTGTTGGGGGTCCTCTACATTTTCCAAGTACACTTTTGTGTACGTTACACACTCGTGCGCAAGATATGCTTCAGCGATACACCCTTCAGGTGCATATTTATTCTTCACATAGTCCTTGTAGGCTCCCAATTGTCTACAAGTTAACAAGTGCATGTTAACTTACTTAAAAAATAAGAATTTACATATAAAAACATAGGCAAACCAAATGTATGAATCATTTGTACCTTTCCATGGGGTACATCCAAGTGTAGTGTACGGGACCGGTAAGCAACAATTGTTCGGGAAGATGGATCATCAGGTGAGGCATTATGTCGAAAAAATTTGGGGGAAATATCCTCTCAAGCTTGCACATGATAAAAATGATGTCATCTTGCATCTCCCTGAGGTCTGTTTTTTTAACTTCCCTGGTGCATAACTTCTGAAAGAATCTTGACAAGGCCACCAACGGCTCCACCACCTCTTTGGGCATGTACCCTCGAATGAAAATAGGGAAAAGGCGTTGAAGCAGTACATGGCAGTCATGACTCTTTAATCCGTATATCTTATTGTCCCGGAAGTTAACACATCTGCTTATATTTCCTGCATAGCCATAAAGATACCTGCATATATATAGATAAAGCCATATATATGCAACGGTTATATTTCTCGCATATAACCATATATACTCCGGTACAAATTTAATGCCAAATTCCTACATAGCCATAAGAATATATACCTGACATTACTCAGCCACCTCAAAATTTCATGCTTATGCTTCGGCTTTACGGTGTACGGAGCTTGCGGCATTTTTCTCTTACCATCTCTTAACCACAAATGTTTCCGCAGACCCATTGCTTTCAGATCAATGCGTGCCTTAGGGATGTCTTTTGTTTTCCCCTCCAAGTTAAGAACTGTGCCCACCACACTTTCACACACATTCTTCTCTATGTGCATGACATCTAGGTAATGTCTGATAGGCAACCTGGGCCAGTAGGGGAGTTCCCAGAATATGCTCTTGTGTGTCCAAAACTTATACCTTTCGGGCTTTTCTGGAATTGACGCCACTATGTCAGGATGATTGCTCAGCTGGCCAAAATCATATTCATTCAACACTTCCAAAATTTCTTCCCCTGTCCATCGCCTGGGTGCCACACCTGTTTCCACAGTCCCATCAAACGCGTCTGGATCCTGCCTAAATGGGTGATCATATGGAAGCCAACAACGGTGACGCATCTGAACAATTTTACTGCAATGAGGACTGCAACAATCAACCGTCATGCACTCTGAACAAGTCCTGTAACCCCTGGTAACATTTCCCGACAACATACCGCGGGCAGGAAAATCACTGATGGTGCCAACAAGCATGGCATGCATCTAGAACATCTCATTTTTGAACCTATCGTAAGTGGGGTGGCCACACTCACTCAGGTACTTAAGCTCCTCAATCAAAGGCCTCAAATACACATCGAGACACTTTCCTGGATAACCCGGGCCCGGAATTAACAGAGTGAGCATATTGTATTCCTTCTTCATGCACATCCATGGTGGAAGGTTGTACGGTACCAAAATAACTGGCCATATACTGTATTGAAGACTCATGTTGCCAAAAGGGTTGAATCCGTCAGATGATAGCCCTAGCCAAACATTTCGGACCTCTGCTGCAAAATGATCAAACTCCCTGACCATGTGCTTCCAAGCCTCTCCGTCGGAAGGGTGTATAAGGGTGTCATCGTCAGGCAAGTTCCTCTCAGCCCACCATCTCATTGCCTCGGCCGTGAAAGCACACATGAACAACCGCTCCAGCCTATCAATAAGCGGGAAATATCGAAGTATCTTCACAGCTTTCTTGTTGCCTGCAGGAGTCAACTTATACCTTTCTGTAAAACATACCGGGCAGGCTTCAAGGTCTTCGAGATCTTTTCCCCAGAAGAGAATACAATCATATCTGCATGCATGGATTTTGATGTAGGAAAGCCCAAGATCTTTCAGGATATGTCGCACCTTATGATGTGTGGTAGGAAGACGATGACCGGGTGGCAGTAGCGAAGCAGTCCACTTCAACCAAGAATCAACAGCTTTGACAGACATTTTGTTCTCCATTTTGAGCTGCATCACTCCCATGACACTTTCAAGAACAGTCTTACTACAACCGTCGTACAACGGAGTCTGTTGCAATGCAATCAGGTTGTTGTACTTGTCCATACCGCTTGTGTTGATATGACCTCCAGGTAATGGTTCGATTGGCTCGATATGGGGGAAACCCTCAACGACGGGAGGGACATTTGGTGCTTCATCAGCGAATACACCGCTCTCATGAGGAAACATATCATTGATTAACATCGATGTTGGATCATAGGATGAACTACCCCTCTCAGCAAAATCTCCATAATCATAGCGTGGACTGGCCCTCTCACCAAATTGTCCATGATCATGCGGACCCGCTACCGATGTTTCACCGTGATAAATCCAACAAGTGTACTTATCCCAAAACCCGTATTTACTCAGGTGCCTCTGGACTTTATCAATGGGAAATCGAAATCGATCGCTGAAACACTTACATTCTTTACACGGGCAATAATGAAGTGTAGTGTCTCCACAATTAGCCTTCACAAAATCCACAAAACTCCTAATTCCCTGGTGATATCTGACATCCCATCTTTTGAGGCTCATCCAACTCTTGTCCATCCTGAAAATTCTAACAATTTTACGTATTAGTTATATATATACACACACATTCACTACTAATAATCGACGTGATCTCTCAATTCAACTCTAATTAAATCAACACATGCATGCATATGTATATATATCGATCTAATCTCTGAATTCGATTCAGTACTCGATGATAGTATTCTCCTTTTTTCAATTCAAAACGTATTTGACTGGGTAGGAGGAGGCTCTGTTAAGCCTGGCTACGATAACAATACGATAATACCAGTCATTGATTCAGACACAAGATTAACTACAAACTGTTTTCTCGTTTCGGTGACCGTACATCAACAACATTTCATATATATCTCACGAATTGGATTTGATCAACACACACACATATATATATATACCACATATACGTATATATACACCTACGTACCTATATATATAGCTTCCCGAGTGATCGAGTTTTCGACGCGCGCCTTAATTTTGACAATATACCGAATGATCGATTTCAGAGCGTACGTTTTCCTTCTTTCGATTTCTTTGGATTTTTTTCGCTCAAAATGATTGAATGATCGAGCTGCCCCATCCGGCATCTAATATAAGACACATTGCCGGCGACGGAGAAAATCGCCGGAAATGAAGACATTACCGGCGACTTTACGCCGGAATCTCGCCGGTAATGTGCCCTAGACATTACCGGCGACTCCAACCGTCGCCGGCAATGTCTATGCACACATTTCCGGCGAGATTCCGGCCGGAAAATCGCCGGTAATGTGCCTAGACATTGCCGGCGATGGTTGGAGTCGCCGGTAATGTCTAGGGCACATTACCGGCGAGATTCCGGCCACATTACCGGCGACGGAGTAAGTCGCCGGTAATGATGGACATTACCGGTGACTTTTTCGGTCGCCGGCCTTGTTGGCCGGAATCTCGCCGGTGATGACTCATTTTCTTGTAGTGACACTTAAACAAGTGCACGGTCATGCCTTCCCCATATATTAATTCGACAACTGAATGGAGAACACCGTAATAGTCAACTCCATTCTGCCCACCATGCACCATTACCCCAGAATTCTGTGTTTTTCGTCTGACATCTCTATGTTCACAAATAAATAGCACGCCATTTACCTTACACATAGGATAAACTCTGGAAGTTACCGGTTTCTGTGCCAAGAGCCTCAATTCGTGTGACCACAGAGGGATACCATCATCTTGTACATGATTCATCTGAAAATAATCATTTATTAACTTAACTATAAATAGGATGCGAGACATGCACTTAACAGCATATATAATTTCAATTTATCTATAAACTGACCCATTTGCCAAAATAGTTTGCGAACGTCTTGTTGTGGTACTCAACATCACCAGAAATAGCAGGGCAGTAAAGGTGCAAAATTTTCCAATATTGAACTTCTGGACAGTTAATCAATACCGACCAATGGGCAATGACTAGCTCATAAGGTTCCAACTTGTACGAGTTGGGCAACTTTTCAGAAACTTCAACATCATCGGAGATGATCGAAAGGTTGAACTGCCCTCCATCTACTCGCATATGTTGTGGAGGGTCCTCCAACGCTCCCAAATACAATTTGGTGTACGTTACGCACTCATGCGCAATTTGGTGTACGTTACGCACTCATGCGCAATATATGCTTCAGCGATACACCCATAATCCAACTCTTGTCCATCCTGAAAATTATAACTGCATGTATATATACCCATAATCTTATTAATTAAAATTTCATAGCTAGATATATATATATATATATCTATATATATATCGATATTCAAACTATAATTAAATTACATAATTTAATTATTCAATCTAGCCTACTCGATCCCTAACTAGCTAGCTACCTAATTAATTACAACACTGATCGAGCTAATCCCCCGCCATTTTCACCTTAATTTGGCGCCAACAATGAGAGGTAAAATTAGCAGGGATTAAAAACCGCAAAATTTGATAACCCAAACCCCAAAAAACACTCATTTCGCGCCAAATCTTATTCCCATATAAAACCCAACCCCCGCCCAAAGACTCATTTTTCCCCTCTCTCTCCCTCTCCCTCTCTCCCGGCCCTCTCCATCTCTCCCCCGGCCCCCAATCAAACCACCCACGTACCATATATCATCACCATCACAATAATAATCACAATATATATTATATATACCCATGCATAATTAATAATCACAATATATATTATATATACCCATGCATAATTAATAATCACAATTAATCCTATAATTAATAATCACAATATATATATAATCAATTACGTACTACGTACGTACTCCAACTCAACTATATATCAATCACGTACTCAAATTAATCAACCATCAATTACTCAAACTCAACAATCGATCAATTAACTCCAATCCATCGATCGATCCATTCAAAATCAACATCATATGATCATATATATCAACAATCGATTAATTAATTTCCCTACGTACACACACATATATATACGTACGTACCTATATATAATGATCGAATCACGAACTCATGCATTCTTCATAGTTTTCGACATCACCCAAAGATTTCTTCGCATTTTCAGTTTTCGCGGGAGATTTTTTTTGAATCACAGAGCTAGCTAGCTGCTGCCCAGATTGGATCTGAAATAAGAAACTATAGCCGACGATACCAATAACTCGTCGGTTATAGTCTGAAAAAATCGTCGGTCTTAATTGAAACCTATACCCGACGACTTTTCGGCCACTATAACCGACGACAAGATTATCTCGTCGGAAAAAAAACTATGTCCGACGAGGTAATCCTGTCGTCGGTTATAGTAAACTATACCCGACGAGAACCCTCCTCGTCGGTAGTTTTTTGGGAATCTCGTCGGGTATAATCATTCTTCTGGTAGTGATGAGATCGGTCCATTAGTTAATTATAGCACTGTAGTACGTATGATGTTTGATGAAGCAAAGACTTTATATAGAGAACAAGAAAAATAGAGATTAATTTTATTCGAACCTGAACTTTTGTTAGAGTGAGTCACACTTCTTGTATATTTAGAAACTGTATTTTGTAATTAAGTAGGATTTTGTAATTGATTATGTTTCCTTCTAGGACTATAAATATGCTTGTATATATGCCAAATTCAGAATTTATCAATATATCAAAAAATTCTCAAATACTAGTGTTCTATTTGACTTAGTATCAGAGTCGATCTGATCCTGACTATCTGACCTGACCTCTGGCTATCTGACCTAACCTGTATTCCGCTACCTGACCTCTGATTAATTGCCTGAATTTGTTTGAAGATCTGCTCTTGTTCGCTTATGAAGAATTTGAAATTGTTTTGGATATTTCGCGGTTTGAAGAACCTATTTTCTGTAGCACGAAGAGTCAAGACCACTTGATGGGTAATGTTTCTCTCACTAAGAAACATCAAGATAAATTTGGTATTTTTCATTAAAAGTCTCTAACTTTACTGGTTGTGATGCATTGATAATTGATTCTGGTGCGTTTGACCTTATGACATTTGATAAGTCATTGTTCTCAAACTTGTCTCCATCTCCCATACCTGAAGTATCTAATGCAAATGGTGTGTCTTTCCCGATTTTAGGTATATGGTCAATCCAAGTTACTCTAACCATTGTGTTATATAATATCCTTTATGTTCCTTCTCTGTCTCATCATATGTTATCGGTCTCTGGATTAAACTCACAAAACAAATGCTCTGTAACTTTTTTTCCTATATATTGCCATCTTTTGGGATCTGATATCTCAGGTGATAATAGGTAAGGGAGATCTGAGGGGGAGACTGTTTCACTTGGATTGCACGTACAACGGAGAGACAAGAATGTCGTCACCACCGGTAACCCTGGCATTGAGTTATGATCAAATGAAGGAAATTAAGCTGTGACATCGTCGATTGGGTCATCCATTTTTTGGGGTTATGAAGAAATCGATGTCATCTTTGTTCTTGGGAATGAAAGAGTCAGCGCTTTATTGTGAAACCTGTGTATTTGCTAAAATTCGTAAGTCTAGCTACCCTCCTAATTCTCATTCTAGTTCAACACCATTTGAGTTGATCCATTCTGATATATGGGGGCCTTCGAAGAATTTAACCTTAACTAAAATGAGGTACTTTGTTCATTGATGACTTTACAAGGTTAACATGGGTTGTGTTGCTGAAAAAGAAGGATGTTGTGTTCTCTGCCTTTACTACTTTTCATAGTCTCATTCAGACGCAATATGATGCATGTGTAAAAGTATTTCGATTTGAAAATGGAGGAGAGTTTGTTAATCACTCTTTCCAAGAATATTTTTAGGAGCATAGAATTGTTCACCAGACTATTTGTCCTCAGATACAGGAGCAGAATGAAGTTTCTGAAAGAAAGAATCGTCATCTTTTAGATATGGGAAAAGCTCTCTTACTTAGTGCCAACATGCCAAAAATATCTTTGGAGAGAAGATGTATTGTGTGGCTCTCATCTCATCAATCGTGTACCATCTGCAGCTCTTCATAATTGGATTCCAATTGAAGTATTGTCTACACATGTTGCCATCCCGTCTCTTAAGAAACTTCCTGCTCGTGTCTTTGGTTGTGTGACATATGTTTATCTTCATAAGAATCAGAGATCTAAGTTGGAAACTCGTGCTCTGAAGTGTGTTTTTGTTGGCTATAATCCCCATCAAAAAGGCCATAAGTGTTACCATCCTCATTCTCAAAGGTTTTATGTCACTATTTATGTCAGTTTTAGTGAAAACTTGTGTTATTTATCTCCTTCGCTAACTCTTCGTAAGGATGAGGAGAATGTGTTTTATGAAGACCAATTTGAAGAATCAGAAGATTGTATTTCAGTTGAAAGTGTCCCAGCTGGAAGAAGTTTTTGATTTGACGAGGAAATTCCTCGACCCGTCGAAAATGGTATCCCAGAACAGGCAGAAGGTGGTTTTCGACCCATCAAGGAGGAACCTCAACCCGTCAAAAATGGTTTTCGACCCATCAAGAAGGAACCTCGACCTGTAAAAATTGGTATCCTGGATCGGGCAAAGTGCAGCCTTCGACCCGTCGAAAATTCCTAGACAGATAAGAGTGTTCCGAGTTGTAAAATTGTTCAACATGTCGAACAAGTGTCTGACACGTTGAAATAAGGAGAATTAGTCAGTGATCAGCCACCAATTATTAAAGATGTACATGCAAGTCTAGTGTCTCCTTCTCTATCAATGATCTCTCCTGACATGTCATCACCCGAGGTATGTAGTAGTGTTCCTTTGTCTAGTTCTAGTAGTCTTGAAAGGGTCTTACCTGCTAGGTCAACCTCCAAAATGATATGAACCTTTCTTATAAGCTAAAGCCACATATCTTGTAGCTAAGTATATGTCAACCCATAGATTGTCTAAACCCTATGTAGCCTTTGTGAATCAATTATTTGTTGTATCTCATCCTAGTAAAGTGCAGGATGCAATCAAGGAGGAGAAGTGGGCCAAAGCAATGGAAGTTGAGATAGATGCTCTCATCAAGAATGGTATTTGGGACTTGGTACCATTACCACTTGAAAAGAAGACTGTTGGGTGTAGATGGGTGTATGCTGTAAAGCATAATGCAGATGGATCAGTTGACAGGTATAAGGCAAGGTTGGTTGCCAAAGGATACACCCAGAAATATGGAGTGGATTATGATGAGACATTTGCACCAGTAGCAAAGATTAATACTATTCGAGTCCTCATGTCCTTGGCAGCTAATCTGAACTGGCCCTTGCAGCAGTTTGATGTGAAGAATGCATTTCTTCATGGAGACTTGAATAAAGAAATTTACATGGATTTTCCTCCAGGATATGGTACTTCTAAAAGTGAGAAAGTGGTGTGCAGATTAAAGAAGTCCTTGTATGGATTGAAGCAATCTCGAAAAGATTGGTTTGGAAAGTTCACAACTTTCATGAAGAAGATTGGGTATAGACAGAGCAATTCAAATCACACTCTGTTCCTGAAGCATCGACAAGGAAAGTTGACAGCTTTAATTATTTATGTAGATGACATGGTCGTGACAGGTGATGAATTTGATGAGATCAAGAGATTACAAGCTCAGTTGTCTTCTGAATTTGAGATAAATGATCTTGAAAACTTGAAGTATTTCTTGGGTATTGAGGTAGCTCGGAACAAGAACTGCATTATATTGAGTCAAAGGAAATATGTTCTAGATCTGTTGGCAGAAAATGGTATGCTTGACTATAAACCAGTTGATACACCCATTAAACAAAATCATCGGGTTGTTGAATATCCTGATCAAGTTCCTACAGACAAGTCTTGGTACCAGAGGTTAGTTGGAAGATTAATTTACTTGTCACACACTAGACCCGATCTTACTTATGTTGTCAGTGTGGTGAGCCAATATATGTACAATCCTAGTGAAGATCATATGAATGTTGTGATAAGATACTTGAAGTCTGCTCTTGGTAAAGGTCTTGTGTTTCGTAAGCATGAAGAGTTTGAGACTAGTGGGTACACTGATGCAGACTGGGCAAACAACATTACTGACAGGTATTCCACTTCTGTCTACTTTACATTTGTTGGTAGAAATTTAGTTACTTGGAAGAGCAAGAAGCAGAATGTGGTAACTCGTTTTAGTGCAGAGGCAGAGTACATAGGTATGGCTTAAGGGGTTTGTGAGTTGTTATGGTTGAAGTATTTACTAGCAGACTTGGGTGTCAAGCAGAAACGACCCATGCCTCTTTATTGTGACAACACTGTTGCAGTTGAAATTGCACATAACCATGTTCAGCATGATCGGACGAAGTATGTAGAGATTGATAAACAATTCATCAAGGAAAACCTAGATGCTCATATTATCTCATTCCCACTTATTCATTCAGATGAGCAGTTAGCTGACATCCTTACCAAATCTGTTTCGTCCAAAATTTTCAATGACTCACTTGACAAGTTGGACATTCAAGACTTGTATGCTCCAACTTGAGGAGGAGTGTTGGAGTGAGTCACACTCCTTGTATATTTATAAAATGTATATTCTGTAATTAAGTAGAATTCTGTAATTGATTAAGTTTCTTTCTAGGACTATAAATATGCTTGTCTATATGTTTAATTCGAAATTAATCAATATATCAAAAAAATTTCAAATATTTATATTCTATTTGACTGATGAATAGAATACTCATTTGATTCTTACGGTGACACACAGACACAACACTCAACGTCTCAAGCTGCAAGGCATCCATGACATACATTAGCTAGCGACCCTAATAATAACGTAAATTAGTGCGAAGTTGTTTCTGAATCCAAAATCGTCAACTTGAAATTATACGTTATTAATTCATGACGACATAGCCGGATCGATGACAAGAAAGACATATAATCTGCATGAAATAGTTTGCTTAATGCATGCATGTTAGGTATTGAGTGACTTTCAAAGGCACGTACGTGAAAAAAAATCTTGTCGTCGACTCGTCGTTTAAACCCAACAACAGAGACCGTGTTTATGCCTCTTTCCGTTCCTCCAGTCTAATTGCTACATGTATTGCCAAGATGAAAACTAAAAAGCTATGGGAATGTTGTCTATGTTTTTTTTTTCCATTACAAAAAATGTTGTCTATGTTATTTTAGAGCTAACAAACAGAGAAAAGTCTATACAAATTGTCCTTAATTTGTCGACTTTTACTTTCTTTGAAAGAAACAGATTCACTATCAGTCGGTTCGATCAGTGAGGGAAACACTACTACAGTAATACTTCTTTCTATGTTGAGCGCACTTGACCTACTCGTACCTAAACATCAAAAGGCTGAAGGCCTGGAAGCCAAACCTAACAAACTCTTTGAAGGAAAAAAAAATGGGCTCCAAAAGCGGTGAGATGGCTGCAGCTTCGGTTCGTAGAGAGCACTAATATATGATGGGGTCTGGGATCTCCAGAGTTTCTTTTGTTATATTTCCATGTTGTTGGTTTGCCGATCCCCTCCCTATTCTATTTTCGACTCTATGTAAGTCTTTTTAACTCAAGTGTGGATCCAATAAATTGACAGTTGAATAAAGCTTACGTACTTTTTTCTTTGTTAAAAAAGAAAGAATCTAAATACAGTGAAGATTACAATACATATATTATGTATACCATGGCGGTCGGGCGAAGAATATGAAAGCTTAACAAGGTTTACAGAGAGCAAACGAAGAAGAGGAAAATATTTTTTTCTTAATTGGGTGAATGATATTACAGATAGAATTACATTAATTTGTACAAATTTATGATTGATCTCAAGTAGTAGATTTTCCGCTTGTTAGATTGTGTCGAGACAATTCGATTTGATGATATTACTTTGCCTCTGTTTTCCGCATATATAAATTGCTTCTTTGTCTCAGGCTAATGCATGTAGTGTATAACTTTCCAAGCATTTGGCTAAGATCGATTTGTTTTTTCATACATTAATTGGCTAAGATCGATGAAGGGTAACATTATATAATATCTCTCGACCATTAAGCTCAAACTATGGATAATAACGATTAGAGATCGACGATGAGGACGATTCATTCATTCATGATATTATTTGTTTGCTATACATCGCTCTCTCTTTGTGGGCCGAGCTCATCCGTATTGTCCCACGAAGTTGTGAACTTCACGAATTCATATTCATCATTATTATTAATATTTCCAAGACACCAGTATTATCAAAAAAAGACACCAGTAAGTCGTTAATACATCCTTTCTGAAACCGAAAGCATGCATGCATGCACTGTGCAACCGGATCCATCAGTTGGATTTGCTAAATTAGCCACAATTAATTCGATGAAGATGATACCCAATATTAGTCCTTCGACTAATATTTTAATTCAAATATATTTATGGTCAGTAGTAATAACTCTCGTTAAATCTGTATTAAATATTAAGTAATTAAAAAACAGTTGAACTATAATTTAATATCATCTGTTAAATACATGATTGTTAATCCTTGATCAAAAAATTTAAAACATCCATAATAAACTTCGCTAAAAAAATCAATGAAAATGTCACATTAATTAGTTGCTCCGTCATATGTACATAGCTGCCATAAGCTAGCTGCTCGCAGCTTGGATTTTATATATATGGGACCCTTGATACGTACTAAATAAGACAACCTTCTTATTGCTATCATGCAAATGTTGATGCATATATAACTACGATGATAAGGCAGCAGCTAGCAAATACAAGACGTTTAAGGTTGGCCTAACAAAATGGAGAAAAAGGAGAGAGCCAAGGAGGCCCGGCCATTGGCTACTTTAATTCAGGCCAAAGTAAATTGAATTGAATTGAATTAGGGCATATCGATAAGCTACAGGTTCCTTTCTTGTAGGGTTCATCATGAACTGGGTTGAACTGACCTCGACCCTAAATTTAAGGCTTAGGATTCAGCTTGATCAATAGTCAAACATAACGAGGATGAGCTGAGCTGGGTCGAAGCCACAATTTAGAAGTTTTAGCCTGCTCATTAAGACTAGACAAATAAAATTAAAGAGACCGGCCCGAGCCAAGACAGGCATTAAATTGAGAAAAATTAATAAATAAAAAGTATAATGTATTTTTATTATTGATGTATGATATTTACTTTGAATATATATTTTTTTGCGGAGAGAACATCGATATGAATAAGAGAGAAAATGAAAGTACGTAATAAGAAAAAACATGATAATAATAATAATAAATTATATTATGTTTTCTAATAAAAATGATCAAAATTGGACAGATTAGGCTTGACTTCTAGGTTTTTAAAGTGATATAAAAATATTTATATATTAATTAATTTTCTTATTTGAAAAGAGGCTGTATTTGACGAGGTTGGGTTAGGCCAAAGAGGCTCATATGAGTTGGGCCGAAAGGCTGAACTGAGTTTCAAATGTATAGCTCAGGCCCTATCCTATTTTAAAAGAGAATAGGCCGACTCGACCTCGTTAAAGCTAAATTAAGTTTTGACCCTAAAAGTTAGATGAGTTAAAATGATGTTTGAGACTGAATGACGAAATATTATGGATGGGTTTGCCAACGTTGCATGATGAGGGCCATATTTGCGGGGACTTTTATCGAAAGTTTCTTCTTTCGGTTCTTGTGGAGGGTCCTATAAGGGCTCCATATTATCTTTAGTTATCGATTTGCTTGGATGAAGGGAAAAGAAAGTCCGGCTGGTGCTGCTTGCTAGGTTGATGATAAGGTACGTGGTGCTGTTGTCTCAAGCAATTCAAGTACTATCGTTCTCGATTCTGACCCGAACCTTCTAGCTATGGCAAAGCCAGAGCTACCTTAATTTGATATATTGATGGAAGTAGCTAGCTAACGAATGTTTTTGTTGATTCTTTGTGTTATTATCTCTATCTTCATACTGTACATATATGCGTTCGCCGTTTTAAAAAACTTAATTATGTTTACATAAATGTACTTAACATATTTAAATCTATAAGCAAACAAGATCAACGTAGATTTCATCTGGAAGGTCTTCGAGTTTTGGTTATTAAATGGCATGGCATGGGAAGCCCCAAGCGATGCGTATCGATCTTACTTTTCAATTTTAGTCGCCTAATCAATATCATTTTAATTTGTATTTAATTGCCTCAAATAACATTTGAGGATGCATTCTTATCATATTGAATTGTAACGTATATGTGTTGAGGACTAATATAGTCATGTAGAGTCCATTTTCAATTATTCATGACTCGTGAGTCATATATGATCTGATATGAAAGTCTTGTACATTACGCCAACTTTGTATATATGATCGATCAGTTGAAGCTAGCCATCAAAGTCTATGTTTATCACTTCATCTCATTGTTGTATATCCTCATAATATATGAAGTTTGGACAACAACTAAAAATTAAATGTTGACCTTTTATATATTTAGAGTCAAATTCCGTACTCTTGGATTGAGACAGGATATACGATCAATTAACGTAACAATCTCTCAACATAACATAACATACGATAAAACAAATACCGTTGTTAATATATTTGATATTCAATAAATTTATGTTATAATTTTTCATAGGCACATAAAGTAGGGCATGCTTATCCATAATCCAATAATATCAAAGACACCACCTTGCACGTCCACATCTTTACCACTGTCATTTGAACTTTGATGCCGCCCAATCATCCTATTCCAAATTCAAGAGACAATCTTCATGTTTCGTCAAAGATCTTAAAGAGCAGTATATAGGGGCCGCCAGAAAACAGGAGAGCATAAAAAACGGTTGAATACGGCAAAAGAAAGTAATGGGTTTCTAACAGAAAATTGATGTGTAACAAAGGTAATTAAGAACAATATTCATGTCCGGTATAATTCATCTGTTATTAATTTGACTTGACAATATGTTTAGTAATCAGTATTAGGTATATATGCAATTGAAACTTAAACCAGCTGCTTAACTTATTTCCTAATTGACATTGAGGTTTGTTTTTTTTGTTGAGATAACGATAAAATTAATGTTGTAATAGAATATAAGAAATTTATTGACCAAATAAAAATGAGCTCCCTATAATTAATATTGAGGGTTTGAATATACACCATCTCGATCGATCATTAATTTAACCAACCAACTCCAACTCCAACTTCACAAGTCTCCAAGTCGATCTAGATGCAGTTTCTGATTTCAATTTTATTGAAATGATAACAGAAACTTATTTGTTGCAGTTAGTCGAGCAGTACCTAGCTACCACTTTCCCGATCAATTCGAATGCAAAGTTTTTCTTATAGGAGAAGTTGGTCACTGGGCTCAATCTTCCCATGTCATGCTTTTGTTGGTTAAGTCGTTGGCAACTAGTCTAACTTGGCCGGGTTGCAATTGGAACTAAACAAACCCCACCCATCAAAGGTATGGGGTAAGGAAAAATGGGTTTTGCCGCTTTCTTGTTACTAGCTAGCACCAAACTTACCAATTCACGTCTCCTTTTGATGCCATGTTGTGTAGCCACCATCGGTGAGTTCCCGTCTAAAACAAGAGTAGGAAGGTTCAAACTTTGGCTTTACCGTTCACATAAGTTAGTGGTTATCGATCAACCATAGTAATACAATTTATGGTTATCCATCAACCAATCAGTATATAAGCCAATGCTTCATCATAAAATGATAATGAGATGTCAAAGAAAACACATCACATACATGTAGATACAGGAAGCTGTCCATATTTTAAGTTGAAGTCACATACGAAAAATCATATCAATATGTATACGATCATGATTCTTTCTTCAACGGAACTCAAATGATCTTTTCAAGGGATAAGAAGGAGATAAAATCCTTTTAATTTTGATCCATTCCCAGTCATGTATATATGCTGTAGATCGATCGATCGGGTTGTAGAAGAAGAGGTAGAGGATCGGAGGTAGAGAGGGAGAGTTCCTTATCTCGTGTGTGTTTCATAAGGGTGGTCAATTACTCGATTTGACACATATGATGGGCCTATCTATGATGACCATTTAAACGTTATCCTAGTATACTCTGGATGTTCAATTAGGCTTGGCATGAGTGGCATCACAATCCACAACCTCATGTTTTGATCCGATCCTTTACAACAGTCGACAACCTCTAGCAACGTACATCATTTTGGGGCAAATATTTGTACCAGGGACTTCGGCTGTTATGTAATGATCGGAACCGCTTATTTCTTGCCGCTTGTTTTCCAAACAAAACAAAGAGTCGAGTCCGGTCGGAATACGTTTTAGTATAGAGGTGATATATGTTGTATGACTATAATTGACTACATATATCAATGACAACCGGATAGAACATTACTATTTAATTTAGTTGTGAATTTTATTTTATTTTGTCTGAACTTTACTCTTTAATGTAGTGAATCATATGCCTATATTCAGCAATAATGATTAATTGAATTGATTTCATATAGGCAGGAACTGTATCTCCGTAGGCCCAACCTACATATGGCCTCCTGGCCTACAGAACAGCCAAGCACACTAGGCCCAAAATAGCTATCGGTATAGGCTCAAGAAGACTACAGATTAGAGGTGGACACGAATTCAGCAAATCTCGAATTCGATCCGATTCCGCTTGGGACAGGACGGAACAAAAATTAAATTTTTTACTATTCCGTCCCGTCCGGTTTTTTAGGGGCGGGATCGGGTCTTGATTTTGAAATCCCGATTGACCAATCACGTTCCGTATAATATATTTTGTCTATTTTATTTTTATTTTTATTAAGGGTTTACATATTAAATTATCAAACCAATAGCACAATTCAACAACAAAATAAAATTATCTTCTAACGATCAAATATTATATTTCTTGTAGTATGAATTAAATGTATCAATTAAACATGAAATTTCACTACCGGATTAAGACACATTGCCGGCGACTTTCCGTCGCCGGCCTTGTTTTTTTTTCCGCCGGAATTGTCATTAGCCGGAAATAGCCCGCCGGAGATAACATTGCCGGCGACGGCGTTTCACGTCGCCGGTAATGTCTTGACATCACCGGCGACTCAAGTCGCCGGCAATGTCAAGACATTACCAACGACTTGAGTCGCCGGTGATGTTTAGGACATTACCGGCGACTCAAGTCGCTGGCAATGTCAGCGCCGCCGTGGCCGGAATTTCAAGACATTGCCGGCGACTTAGGTCCATGTCGCCGGCAATGCTTGGAAAAATTTTGAAAAAAAAATGCGGTTATGGATTGGGCCCAATTCCAGAACCTGCATTGAAAGACATAAACCGTACAATCATACAAGTTCAACAGTACACATAAATGTCCAACGTACAGTACAAATAACAACGATACGAAAATTAACTAAAACTACACGTCAGGGTCGAGGAACTTGCGGGTCAGGGTTGAAGAAATTCATGTACTCATTTGAACTCCGGTGGCTACCCTGGTCTTGCTGTGGCAGTGACTGGTGCGGTGGTGGTGGTTGATAACTGGGGAAACTGGGGAACACAGGGACCAGGGGAGGTGTGGGGAGCGGTTGTCCGGTAGTCTGAGCCGCGTACATCGTCTGCATCCAGGTGAACATTTGTGTCTGCTGCTGGACCATGAGGCAGTGTTGCTCGATCATCCCCCGGTACTTGGCATCTCTGGCTGCCTGCTGCTCGGCCATCTGCCTTATCTCCTCCATATGCCTCCTTTGCTCCTCCAACTCCCTCTGCGTCCTCTGAAGCTCCGCTGCGAGGTTACGACTAGAAGCTGAACTTCTTGACCCGGTAGAGTATTCTGAAGTGTTCTTCAATACTCCTTCGCCCGCCGAGCCCATTCCCCTACAGTAGTAGGTATTCTTTCCAGTCCCGCACGCTTTTACCATGATTTGAGCCGCTATAGGCCGATCAAGCTGATCGATCTGAGAGGCATACTGGGTGACTTCTTCCTCGGAGCAGTCAGGATGGTTACCCCGAGCTATATTCATGGTCACTTTTGTGGTCGCCTCCTCCACTCTCGCCTAATTGAAAAGTGAAAATGAATAACGTATTATCTAACAAAATAAATTAATATCGAAAAATAGTTTTATTAACACATGGAGAGGCGAAAGACTTACCGCTTCTTCAGGGCACTGCGGATAGAACTTCTGATGAATATACACCAACGAGTTCACTTCTTGTTGTTGCTGCGCCTTACTCGACCAACCCAAAAAGTTCAGTGAACCTGCATGATGGGCCCTGGTGTTTTTCAATTTATTCGCCCGGTTCGTCTTCGAAATCGCCTTGTTTGATAAACATTTGTAAAAAAATTAGTAACTAACTATTTGAATGTGATACGATACATTAGGCTTGTAAGATATGTTCAGGATGCATACCTTCGCTTTGGGGTGCTCGAAGTGGGCTATCAGCCACAGCCACTCGTACTCCCTAAATCGGAATTCGCTAGGGGTAGAACCTCAGCCTAGCTCCTTGTATAGAGTGTAATGTGAAGAAAGCTCGTTCTTCCACTCTTTATACCTATATTAACACCAGGAAAAAAAGTTAGAGATATTAAAACACTTGATAAACAAAAATCTAACTCGATATATACTCAAATAACTCGAAGCACATCACCTCATATGTAGTTGACGCTCTACCCACGTGTGAATAAGAACTTCATCCACGTCAAACCACACATGCAATATGAATATATAAACGGTAAAATTATATATTTATTCGGACTTAATTAATAAATGTAAAATTTACGTAATGAAAATACGATTTAACTCACACTCAGTGCATTATGCACTTGCATCTTCACGTAGATAGGCACAGATTCCCAATCTGGCCAAAGCATTGGGACCTTGTCCCGCACGATCGCCCCGGCCATGCTGACATATTTTCGCGTGGTGTCAAATGCCTCGATCACCTCGCCATCCTCATTGGCCCTAATGGGCGTTTTCCTTCCCCCGGTGGCCTGCTCAAGTCGCCGCCCGGTGCAAGTGCCTCTAGCCCCTTTTCCTTTTCCAGTACCATTAACGAAATTGCCTAATAATACAATGTCAACAAATTGATATCATTAATTGAACCTATCGTAAGTCTTAAGTAATAATTAAGTAATAAATCTAATGTTAAATAAAATTTACCTGCATCATCCGTTTGTTGGTTGGTGCACCTCACACTCCAAAGATACACGGGGTCGAACGGGATGAAGTTGTACGCTTCCTCCACGCTCAGGAACTCCGGCCGTCCTTCAACAAAAATAGGCATCCCCCTATCATCGAATTCAGGGATCACAGGAATCTCGTCGGGTAGGAAGAGACCGGACGGCGGAGATAGACGAGGCCTGGATGATGAGGCGCCAGCACCACCATCTGCCTCAGATGATTCCCGTGAAACGGGAGTAGGCACAGGGCGAATAGAGGGCATTCGGATTGAGGGAGTTTCTGATGCCCCCGTTGACTGTCGCTCGTCTGAGGGTCTGCTGACGGAGGGACGTCTGCTGACTGAGCGTCTGCTGACTAAGGCTCGAGGCTCGACTTCCGGTTGCACGGCTCTTGATCGTGCAACTTCCTCCTTTGCTCGCGCATCTAGCAAGGCTTTCGTGCGAGCATTCATCATTGACTCACTGTGCGTGTTGCTAACTGCGGCTGAGGAGGAAGCTTGACTACTGCTCCCTCCACTATTTCGGGAACCTCTCCGTTTGATTCCTCCAAGCCAATTTGCCGCAAAACCTCTTGGACACCGTAATAGTCATGGATTCGGTTCTATAACAAATCGGAACCGGAACGGTTTGGAACCGGAACCGTTTGAACCTGGAACCGTTTGGAACTGGAACCGTTATGTTTCAAACGGTTCCGGTTACAAACAGTTCCGGTTCCAAACGGTTCCGGTTCCAAACGGTTCCGGTTCCAAACGGTTCCGGTTCTATAACAAATCGGAACCGGAACGGTTTGGAACCAGAACCATTTGAACCTGGAACCGTTATGTTTCAAACGGTTCCGGTTACAAACAGTCCCGGTTTCAAAGGTTTCGATTCCAAACGGTTCCGGTTCTATAACAAATCAGAACCGGAACCATTTGGAACCGGAACCGTTTGAACCTGGAACCGTTTGGAACTGGAACCGTCCAGGTTCAAACGGTTCCGGTTACAAACAGTTCCAGTTCCAAACGGTTCCAGTTCTATAACAAATCGGAACTTGAACGGTTTAGAACCGGAACCGTTTGAACCTGGAACCGTTTGGAACTGGAACCGTTATGTTTCAAACGGTTCCGGTTACAAACAGTCCCGGAAGTTAACACAACTGCTTATATTTCCTGCATAGCCATAAGGATACCTGCATATATATATATATATATATATATAGCCATATGCAACAATTATATTTCTCGCATATAACCATAATCCGGTAAAAATTTAAGGCCAAATTCCTGCATAGCCGTAAGAATATATACCTGACATTACTCAGCCACCGAAAAATTTCATGCTTATGCTTCGGCTTTACGGTGGAAGGAGCTTGCGACATTTTTCTCTTACCATCTCTTAACCACAAATGTTTCCGCAGACCCATAGCTTTTAGATCAATGCGTGCCTTAGGGATGTCTTTTGTTTTCCCTTCCAAGTTAAGAACTGTGCCCACAACACTTTCACACACATTCTTCTCTATGTGCATGACATCTAGGTAGTGTCTGATAGGCAACCTGGGCCAGTAGGGGAGTTCCCAGAATATGCTCTTGTATGTCCAAAACGTATACCTTTCGGGCTTGTCTGGAATTGACGCGACTATGTCAGGATGATTGCTCAGCTGGCCAAAATCATATTCATTCAACACTTCCAAAATTTCTTCCCCTGTCCATCGGCTGGGTGCCACACCTGTTTCCACAGTCTCATTAAATGCGCCTGGATCCTGCCTAAATGGGTGATCATATGGAAGCCAACAACGGTGACGCATCTGAACAATTTTACTGCAATGAGGACTGCAACAATCAACCGTCATGCACTCAGAACAAGCCCTGTAACCCCTGGTAACGTTGCCCGACAATATACCGCGGGCAGGAAAATCACTGATGGTGCCAACAAGCATGGCATGCATCTGGAACATCTCATTTTTGAACCTATCGTAAGTGGGGTGGCCACACTCACTCAGGTACTTAAGCTCCTCAATCAAAGGCCTCAAATACACATCAAGACACTTTCCTGGATAACCCGGGCCCGGAATTAACAGAGTGAGCATATTGTATTCCTTCTTCATGCACATCCATGGTGAAAGGTTGTACGGTACCAAAATAACTGGCCATATACTGTATTGAAGACTCATGTTGCCAAAAAGGTTGAATCCGTCAGATGAGAGCCCTAGCCAAACATTTCGGACCTCTGCTGCAAAATGATCAAACTCCCTGACCATGTGCTTCCAAGCCTCTCCGTCGGAAGGGTGTATAAGGGTGTCATTGTCAGGCAAATTCCTCTCAGCCCACCATCTCATTGCTTCGGCCGTGAAAGCACACATGAACAACCGCTCCAGCCTATCCATAAGCGGGAAATATCGAAGTATCTTCACAGCTTTCTTGTTGCCTGCAGGAGTCAACTTATACCTTTCTGTAAAACATATCGGGCAGGCTTCAAGGTCTTCAAGATCTTTTCCCCAGAAGAGAATACAATCATATCTGCATGCATGGATTTTGATGTAGGAAAGCCCAAGATCTTTCAGGATATGTCGCACCTTATGATGAGTGGTAGGAAGACGATGACCGGGTGGCAGTAGCAAAGCAGTCTACTTCAACCAAGAATCAACAGCTTTGACAGACATTTTGTTCTCCATTTTGAGCTGCATCACTCCCATCACACTTTCAAGAACAGTCTTACTACAACCGTCGTACAACGGAGTCTGTTGCAATGCAATCAGGTTGTTGTACTTGTCCATACCGCTTGTGTTGACATGAGCTCCAGGTAATGGCTCGACTGGCTCAATATGGGGGAAACCCTCAATGACGGGAGGGACATTTGGTGCTTCATCAGCAAATACATCGCTCTCATGAGGAAACATATCATTGATTAACATCGATGTTGGATCATAGGATGGACTGCCCCTCTCAGCAAAATCTCCATGATCATAGCGTGGACTGGGCCTCTCACCAAATTGTCCATGATCATGCGGACCCGCTAACGATGTTTTACCGTGATAAATCCAACAAGTGTACTTATCCCAAAACCCGTATTTACTCAGGTGCTTCTGGACTTTATCAATGGGAAAACGAAATCGATCGCTGCGACACTTACATTTTTTATATGGGCAATAATGAAGTGTAGTGTCTCCACAATTAGCCTTCACAAAATTCACAAAACTCCTAATTCCCTGGTGATATCTGACATCCCATCTTTCGAGGCTCATCCAACTCTTGTCCATCCTGAAAATTCTAACAATTTTACGTATTATATATACACACATTCACTACTAATAATCGATGCGATATCTCAATTCAACTCTAATTAAATCAACACATGCATGCATATATATATATATCGATCTAATCTCTGAATTCGATTCAGTACTCGATGATGGTATTCTTCTTTTTTCAGTTCAAAATGTATTTGACTAGGTAGGAGGCTCTCTTAAGCCTGACTCCGATAGCACTACGATAATACCAGTCGTTGATTCAGACACAAGATAAGATTAACTACAAGCAGTTTTCTCGTTTCGGTGACATCAACAACATTTCATATCTCACGAAGTGGATTTGATCAACACACACACACATATATATATATACATACACATATACGTATATATACACGTACCTATATATATATAGCTTCCCGAGTGATCGAGTTTTCGACGCGCGCCTTAATTTTGACAATACCGAAGGATCGATTTTAGAGCGTTTTCCTTCTTTCGATTTCACCGAATTTTTTTCGATCAAAATGAATGAGCTGCTGCGATCTGCATCTAATATAAGAGGCATTGCCGGCGATTCATTAAATCGCCAGAAACGGAGACATTATTGGCGACTTTACGCCAGAATTTCGCCGGTAATGTTTCAAAACATTACCGGCGACTTCCTCCGTCGCCGGCAATGTCGAGCCAAGCATTTCCGGCGATTTTCCAGCCGGAATTTCGCCGGCAATGTTTGGCTTGACAATGCCGGCGACGGAGGAAGTCGTCGGTAATGTTTTGAAACATTACCGGCAAAATTTCGGCGACATTACTGGCGACAGAGTAAGTCGCCGGTAATGATGAACATTACCGGCGACTTTCCCGGTCGCCGGCCTTGTTTTTGGAAATCTCGCCGGTAATGTCTTCAAACGTGGTAGTGAAATAAGCAATAGTTTTACTTCTTTTAATTAACCATTAAGTAAACAGTATTATTTTATGTACGTAGTTGTTGACTTTTAAGTTTTATCAAACTATATTTATCTTATATTGAATCCGAAATTTGGTTCATCTCATCTCATTCGAATTTTTGTTGTTTAATACTCAATTAAATGTTCATTTTAAATTGGACCCGTTCTGTCCTGTCTCATCCCGTCCTGTTCGGGTTTCGGGACGACTGGAACGGACTTTCAAAATACACAATCCCGTCCCGACCCATCCCGTTCGGAATAGGAATAGAGATGGACAAAAATGGACCCGACCCGTCCCGTGGTTACCTTACTACATCCAAATCATCAAGCCCAAAAAGACCCACTTAGCTCAGTAGGCCCAAACTACATATGGGCTCCTGATGATAGGACGGCCTGCCTCTCTGTTCAATTTGAAGTTCAAATAACTCGGTAGTTCATAACTTCAAATTGAAATACAGTCAAATTCTTCATCGATGAGCTTTATTCGTCTAATTTAGTACGTAGCTTAAAAAAGGCAAAAATTATGAATGGGGAAGGAAATAAAATTTAAAAATTGGAATTTAATATGACTTTAAAGGAAAAATATATCGATAAATTAAAGGAAAAAAATTAGATGAAGATTAGTGAAGAGTGACTTTTGGTAACAAAGAGTAACATTTGGTAACTTTTTGTTATTAGTTTGTAGGGTTGTTAATATCGAATCGAAAACCGAAAAAAAACCGAACCGAAAACGAACCGTAACCGAAAAAATCGAAATCGAACAAATACCGAACCGAAAAACAAAAAAACCGAACCGAACCGAATTTTTCGGTTCGGTTTAGGTTTTCGTCTCCATAAAAACCGAAAAAACCGAACCGAATCGTTTGAACCAAAATGAGTAAAACGACATCGTTTTACAAGTGTCAATCAAGTTTGATGTTGTTGGGTATGTTGTTGAATATCTCTCTTTGTCCCATATGAAAGTAGTATTTGGTATGTGTCATAGTTTGATACTTAACAATGATTATTGGGGTTCTTGTAGATTTAAGAAAAGGAATGCTAAGTTACCAAAGAAAAACTCCCTAGCTGAGAAAGTGAGAATGGTGGACAAGTTGAGTATAGTTTGAGAATGGATTCAATCGAGTGTTTTTATGTGATATTTGTATTGTATTTTTATTTGGATGGACTGTAGATTGTTTTAAACTTGGACTATGGAGTGTGGACTTTGGTTTATATTTGAAACTTTGAATTTGTGATGTAAACTTTCGGTAAACATTTGGCTATTTGCTATGGTTTGAAACTTTGAATGTGTGATTTGTGATTAATTATATTTGTTGTAGTTTGATTTGATTTGATTTGACATAAACTATGTTTCACACTTTCACAAAGTTATTGAAAAAATAGCTAATCAAGATCTTCGAATTTTCGAAACTAATAGAAAGAAATAGTATTTTTTTTAGAAATTTTTTTTTATTTAAAAAAAAACCGAAAAAAACCGAAAAAAAACCGAACCGAACCGAACCAAACCATTCAGTTTTTTGTAAAAAAAATCAAGAAAACCGAATCGAACCGAACCGATTAAAAAATACGATTCGATTTTCGGTTCGGCCTAATAACCGAATCGTTTGTACCGATTAACAGCCCTATTAGTTTGTTAGCAAAAACGTTAATTTGTTTATTAATTAGTGTACTACCACTAAGTTGGCATCTAATCTCTGTATATTAGAAGAGGGTGAAACTTTTACAGTTATTTGAGGTATTTGTCGTCAAACATTATAAATATCATGTTTTAGTGCTCTTATATCAACTCAACTTGTTAGAAAAGAAAATTCCATATACTATGGGCAGAAAAGTAAATCAGTTAACAAAAAAAATGAATTTCTTTTTCAAAAAAGATAATTACTATCAAAAATGAAAATATATATATATATATATATATATATATATATATCACACCCATCGGTATGCCCGTGTCTAGTAGTGATTATGTCAATAAATCGGAGAACAGAATCTCAATTTGAATTTTGATCAACTCCATTATACGTTATTCTGTTCCTAGCTTACCTTAGATAGTACTACTCTCTACCGATATAACTCCCTCGAAATTGGAAAATAACATCATCAACATCAACGTCATGATTTCGCGTATCTTTTTCTTCTTCATGTTTTCTCTCGCTCTCTCCTCTTCCATTGCTTCACATGTCCAAGACTTCTGCGTTGCAGACTACGCAGCTCCCCAAAGCCCTGCAGGCTACTCATGCAAAGGTCACCGTCGACGATTTTGTCCACTCGGGCCTTGGTGTTCCTTCCAACACTTCAAACCTTTTCAAGTTTGGATTCACAGCCGCATTTTCTTTCAACTTTCCCAGTCTCAATGGCCTCGGCATTGCGGTAGGCCGCGCAGACATAGACGTAGGCGGAGTTGTCCCCATACCGAAGTGGTGGTTATCGCAGAGGGAAGTTCGGTACTCGCAGGATTCATTGCCTCCGACAACAAGGTTTATCAAAAGATTTTGAACAAGGGGGATACCATGGTTTTTCCACAAGGCTTGTCTCACTGCTTTGCAAATCAGGGTAACACTTCGGCGTCTATATTTGTGGCTTTCATCAGTGAAAACCCAGGTGTCCAAACTATGGATACTGCATTGTTTCGAAACGATTTGGCTACCGATGTCGTAGCAAAGACTACTTTACTTGATCCTGCTCAGGTGCTTAAACTTAAAAAGCTTTTTGGTGGGACTAATTAGTATGATTCGATGGATGTACCCAAAAAATCTCACTAGGCATCTTGTAACTCGGTTATCAAAGATATGTTAATTGAAACGTGCATGTTATTTTTGTGTACGATCTGCCCTGCTTCCTTTTTGTTTGCTTGCCCTATTTCGAATGCGGCCGGTCTATTCTATGGTGATAGCTTTCTACATATTGTGGAATCAATTAACTACGAACGATTTTGAACAGCTAGATCGGAATACCAAATATTAACTAACAAAAGTATGGGAAATAATTTCCAATCACAGATACGACTCTGCATTTACGTAAAATCACGTCTTGTGAACAAACATGTAAAGAGAGAACCGATTGTCACCAAACATTTTTACATTTTTGTTTTCGTGTTAATGTCTTGTACCTCTTTGTTAGAAATCTCGAACCATAAATGGAATTTGATTAGAAGCGATAATTGTATTGATAGATGCAAAACTAATTAGAGCTGATTCGATAGATCATATCAAAACTTCTAAATACAAACACACGCAACGTACGTGCACTAACGTTGTAGTATGCCTTAATTTCCATGATTATAGAAGAGAGTACATTGACATTCCTGCCATTTCGATCATAATTCTGATCCTGTAATGCCTTCTGAATTGGAGAACAATACGTTCAGCGTTCGAATTCGATCACTAACTTAACTCTTTCAATTTGATTTCCCATGTATTATTCTTCGTTTTTTCTCTCATCTCCTCGACCTCGATCCTATGCTGCACGTATGCAGGACTTTCGTGTTGTAGACGTCACAGCTCCTCCAGGCCCTGCAGGGTACGCTTGCAAGGACCCGGCAAACGTAACCGTGGATAGTTTCGTCTACTCTGACCTAAGAGTTCCTGCCAACACCTCAAGCATTAACAAAGTTGGATTCCAACCTGCGTTTGTGGCTTCATTTCCTGGACTCAATGGCCTAGGTGTTGTCGTAGGTATCGGATACCTGGATGTCGGAGGAGTTAGTCCGTTCACAGTCACCGTGGTGCTTCGGAAGTCGTGGTCATTGCGGAAGGAAGCTCGATAGTTGCCGGCATGGCTTTATTGTCCCGAATAACAGAATTTATCTAAAGAGCCTGAACAAGCGTGATACTATGGTTTTCCCTCGAGGCTTGTATCAATTCCAGGGCTGAACTTGAGATTTTAGGACCCGAGGCCAGCTCTACAAACGATGCCCTATAAATTTAACGATAATACAAGTAAAAAAAAATTTAAAAGTACGATTTGTTTTGCATTACAAATTAGAATAGAATCAATTTATCAAATTCTCTTATACATTTTTGTCAAGTTGTTTTGCAATGCTATCTCTTTGTCATCCAAGATCATTCGCCAACCTATATAAAACAAGTTTGAGACAATTTCTGATCGATCATTCACCAAAAAAAAAAGAAGGAAAAAAAAAACAAGCGCATTCGAATACAACCTTTTCCATACCTATTTATACACTCCAACTCGCACTACTTAATTATGCCTTATATCAGCCTTTGATTTTCAGCCATTCTTAATCAAATACAAAGCCTTTGTATTGAATACGAAATTGGATACAATATACTACTTAAACACATCATAATCGATAGATCCAAATCAAAAAAAAAAAAATCTATTTATCATTATTCAATTACCTCATGGATCAATTTAGTAATTGTATAAGAGCACGAGAAAGTGGAAGGGAGAAACTCAGAGAGCGCGAGAGATGAAAGGGAGAGAGAGTGATAAAGACTCATCAAGTAATTGAATACGCCACGGAAGAGATAATATTTGGGAAAAATTCAACAAACAGTAATTTAATTTTTGTTTATTTTAAATATTTTTACCTCAATTTTAAAAAATATTAAAATTATATCCCAACTTTTGACTATGACAAAAAAATTATACATACACGCCGTTACTTATTCCGTCTTGCTCCGTTTCAAATTGCATAATTTCAATGACATAATAATTAACGGTGTTAAACGGACTAAGTAACGGTAAATATAATATAAGGCAGTGGCGGACCCAGAAATTTATTCATGAGGGGGCGAAATACAAAAAAATTAAAAAATTTATGACGAGGGAGAGCATATACCACTTAAAATTTCAAATTAACTGAAAATTTGTATAGTAAAATACATGTATCTAGCATTTGAGTGGGGGCACCAGCCCCATCTTGTCCCTTCATAGGTCCACGAGTGATTTAAGGGTCGGAATCAAAAGTTGGTGTATGATTATGATCTATATTTTGTAAAGTTGAAGTAAGAATATTTAGAATGAACAAAAATTGAGGTACTATTTGATGAAATTTTCCTAATAGTTAATGGCTAAACCTTTAGATTTCCTCGACATATTGGTTTGCATTTGATCATTGAGCTTCCCTATGTCTACTCATTAAAAACTGGAACGACGCAAGAGAAGAGAACAAAGAAGAAGAATATCTTATATTTACATATATAAAAAGTTTTTTTTTTAAAAAACATATATAAAAAAGAGAAAAAGAATTGGCGTCCAAATTTTGGGCCTTAGGCTGATGCCTCGTGGGCCTCTATATAGGTCCGAGCGATTACTTCTTTGTGAACAAGGGTAAAACTAAGGCTACCATATTTGTGAGCTACAGTAGTGAAGACCCATGTGTACAAGTATGTCTTGGAGACTACACTGTTTAAAAATAATTTGGGTACTGATATTGGGCCTGTTTGGATTGCTTTAAAATTGCCTAGAAACACTTTTAAATTTCAAAGAAAAAATTAATTATAAGTACAAAAAAATCAAAAAATTATTTAGTTGAGTTTCAGAAACACTTAGAAGTGATTTGAGAAGCAGATGATATGTACTTCCTGGTTTAAAAGCGTTTTCAAAAATTCTCAACAACACCTCTAGAACTCTAGGAAGCAATCCCAAATAGACCTATTATTTCCAAGACTACTTTGCTTGATGTTGTACAGATACAGAAACTAAAGAAACTTCTTGATGGTACTAATTAACTTATGATCGATGATGTACAAGTTTTTTTTGGAAGGATCTGATGATGTACATGTATAGCAATAATTAAAGTTTTTTTTATTCATTTTCACCATGCCAGAGTGCGAACGATTATCCAGATTCAATCCATATTATGCATATGTTTTTACAACGTCATGTTCAACAATTTTATCACTACAACGAATAAAAATGCCATAAGATACAATAGAGGAACATAATGTACGTATTGTGATGGAGCAAATAATAGCAGAATGCAACAAAGCTGACACGTTGCACAACCTGGAAGAGGTCATAATAGTGGGCTGAGAGCTTGTGGGTGGGGCAATGCATCAATGATTGTCGGTAGAACAGTTGCAACTGAAGACCCAATCTCCTTCCGCAAACACACGCTCAATGCGCTTTGTGTCTGCTTGTTGCTTCATACAGTGTTAAGCATCCCTCGTGTTTTGTTTCAAGGATTTCAAGACAACATCCCTATTCTTCAAAGCCTTATCAACATAGTGGATTGTGGTATGTCAAGGGAGATACTTCATCACAGGAGGGGGTGGAATGCCATACAAGGCTTCAAAGGAGGACATCTTAATGGTGGAGTGGTAGGTGGTATTATACCACCATTCCACCCAATGCAACAATTCACATCACTTTTGGGGTTCACCTTACACAAAACACCTCAAGTAATGCTCCAAACAACAATTAATCACTTCTGTTTGGTCATCGGATTGTGGATGATAGGTCGAGCTGTGGCAAAGAATGGTATCTTGTTTCTAATGAAATGCTTGCCAAAAATGGCTAAAAAACATAGGTTCGCGATCATACACTATGCTGTGAGGAACTCCATAGACATGAAATACTTTCTTCATAAAGGCATCAACCACAGTCGAAGCAGTATAAGGGTGTGAAATCTCAATAAAGTGTGCGTACTTCATCAATCTATCAACTATCACAAAAATTGTATTCTTGCCACAAGAGATTGGTAATTCATCAATAAAGTCCATGGAGATGTCAAACCATACCTCCGATCCTCAGGGGTGAACAAAGGATGTAAGAGGCCAGGGGGATTAATGACTTTGTAATTTTGGCGTTGGCAAGTGTCACAGGTGGCAATATACTGCTTCACATCCTTTCTCAAGTTGGACCAACAGAAACTACGAGATTACTAATGTGCATAAATAAGCCGAATGGCCTGCTAGAAGGGATGAGTGAAACTCATGGAGTAGCTTTGTGACCATTTGGAGGTAACTAGCACAAATAAGGTCTTCTTATAGAGCAATTTGTCCTACTCCAAGGTGAAGCCTTTGTGAGAGCTCTTGCTTGCCTTAATGTCTGCTATGATGGCCTGGGCTTGAGGGTCACGAAGACAAGCTTGTTGAATCTGATTCACTCCTTTGAAGATGGGGTTAGAGATTGATTTAATTGTGAGCAATTCTCCTTAACGAGATAATGTGTCTGGAACAGTACTAGGGCTTCCCGACTTGTATTCGTTTTTGTAATCTTACCTCATGAGCTTACACAACCGCTTGTGTTGGCTGGGAGTAGTGACCCTTTGATCCATCAAATACTTCAATGGTTGATGATCAGTAATGATAGTGAAAGAGTTATCAACACGGTATGAGAGCTACTTCTCCATGGCAAAGAGTATGGCAAACATGTCTTTGTCGTACACGGACAATAACTGATTTTCTGGGGAGAGGGCTTTGCTGAAGTATGACACATGGTGTTTCTCTTGAGTAAGAAAAACTCCAATCCCCAATCTTCTTGTGTCCGCTTCAATTGTAAACAACTTTGAAAAATCTGGTAAGTTCAGTACATGAGCACTCATCAACGTCGCCTTAAGGGTTTCAAAGGCATTAATCACTGCCGCTAACCACTGAAAGTTGCCCTCCTTTGTCATTTCGGTGAGGGTAATTTCTAGTTATACCCAAAAATACCTGGATGCTGCTTTTCACTGTGGTGGGCTTGGGCCACTCACTAATGGATTTAACCTTGGCAGGATCAACATCCACGCCATTTTTTGAGATTATATGGCCAAGGTATTGAACATATGATAGCCCGAATGCACATTTAGAGAACTTCAAGCGTAGGTGATGGACCTGTAACAACTTTAAAACCTCTTGTATGTGTGCTACATAGGAGTCAAAATCACAACTACAAACAAGGATATCATCAAAGAAAACAAGCACGAACTTATGGAGAAATAACTTGAAGATATGATTCATGAGTGCTTGAAAGGTAGATGGCGCATTAGACAAGCTAAAGGGTATAGCGACAAACACATAATGTCCATCATAAGTCCAAAATTTCATCTCGTGTATATCCACTTCATGCATCCTTACTTGGTGGTATCTTAAACGTAAATCCAATTTACTGAATTTTTTTGCAACATGGACTTCATCAAGTAGTTCATCCATAGTAGGGATGGGATACCGATCCTTGAGAGTAATGAGATTTATTGCTCAATAATCAATGCAAAAACGCCAAGTCCCTTCCTTTTTGCAGACTATGAGCATCAAAGAGGAAAATTCGCTTGTGCTATTTTGAATTTTGCCCTCTTTCAACATTTCATCAACTTGTTTCTCAATTTATATTTTTTGGGGATGAGTGTAACAGTGTGCTCTCACATTGACCGGGATGCTATTCGGTTTGAGGTTAATTTTATGGTCTATGGATCTCTGTGGGGGGAGTTTTGTGAGAGTATTGAATATGGGAAGGTAGGCATGGATAAGTGTTTGTAACTGAGGGTGAAGGGAAGCCACGGGTAACTCAATGGGAGGTGATTGAAACTTAGGAGTAGCCATAAGAGCTGCAGGTACTAAGAACAGAAGAGAGTGAGAGTCATTAGTGGCTCGATTAGGGTTTAAGCCATACAACACATGTGTCTTGTCCAAACTGTTAAACATCATGACTTTATCGAGGATATGCCAACTGATAAAGCCTAAAGTGTCTAACTAGTCCACACCTAGCAACAATTCACAGCCATCCACTAATAACAACAACAGGAAACTTGTGAAAAAGTAGTCATATATGTAGACCGCCACATTCTAAGCCTTTCCTGGTGGCTCGAAGATATGACTAGAGGCAGACCTAAATGTTAGGTTGTGATTAGGCTCAATGCGGAGGCCCAACTTTTTGGGTAGGGTTGGACTCAAAAAACTTGTGGCTAACCCAAAGTCCACAAATATTTTGATGGGTTCCCCATTAATCAACCCATGAAATTACACTAATTGGCCCATCTGATAGTGTGTGTGCTTGTAACCAACGGATAAAGGTCTAGCTCTACAACATGGGAGATAGCAGGAGGCAGAACTGGGGGCATTTCGTCATCTGTTAATGGTTCCAAAATTGCTAAAACGGCTCTCTTGTAATTATGGGTTGGGGACCATTGATCGAGATAGTGGTAGCACTCGCCTTTGGCTCTCTTGTCCTGTTGTTCAGTGATCGACGACGTAGTAGTGGGTGTCTCCACATGTCGGTGTGGTCATGCAGCTTGGTTGTGTTTGGGGTTTGGTGGTGCGTCAGGTTTATGAGTAAAAGGTTGTTTAACCAGGTTGGAACACTGTGTTGGGCTCTGGGTGCGACTTGCCCTAATCTTGAGTTGTTTCTCATCTATCTTCCGGGCCAATTTTTGGGCTTTGGCTAAGGTCAGTGGGTTCGCGAGCTGCACATCATGCCAAAATTTAACCTTGAGTCCTCCAATAAATATGGGAAGGAGGTCGGAATCGTCCTAATCGGCAGCGCGACATGCCAATTTGGTGGAGGTGATGTACTCCTCCACAGTCCCTGACTGCTGGTGGTGCGACAAGGCGGCCTTAAACTCTGTGGTGGAGCTGGACCAGAAATGATCCAGAAAATGGAAACAAACTTTTCCCAAGGCAAACCTGGTGCTACTAGAGGGAGTTCATCTAAATCGATGCGTGCACTCCAAAGTGGCAAGCTAGTGTAGTCACACACTTCGTGGTTGGAACGTGATTGATGCGAAGATATCGCTCGACCATGGCTACCCATCCAATAACATCTTCTCCTGTAAAACGGGGAAGGTCAATCTTAGGAGGCCGATATTGAGAGCTGAACGAGGTGCTAGGTAGGTGTTGTTGGTGGTCGTGAAGGGTGTTGTTGTAGAAAGCAGCTAGGGTATGGAAACTGGTCGAGAAAGGCTTGACCACTATTTATAGGTAATGTGTGGGTCAATGAAGATGGGTGGGTGGTTGCAATGGTAGAATTAACTATGTTAGGGAAGGTCAAATTGATGGAGGTGAGTTTGAAAGGTTGAGCTAGGTCCAAGAGGTAGTATGTATTGAAAAAGTGAGTGGAAGAGACTATGGATGTCTGAAGCCAAATTGGAGCACAACGATGAGGGAGATAGTGTTTGTGGTAGTGGCAGGGAGGGTGTGGGTGGGTGTTGAATGTTTAAGGCAACGAGTTGGTGAAGGATGTGGGTTTGTATTTCCACCATTTGGTGGTGGAGAGTCTCGTTGCGTTGGGTCAGTGAATCAAAGCTAGGCTGCAAAGCATCTTGCTGAGCATGAAGAATTTCCACAAACATATGCAGCGGTGTGGAGGAGGAAGAAGGACCCAATGCGGGCATTTCCTTAGGTACGCTGACCATAGCGGACCTAATGTGAGAGGACTGTAATGGGGGCACATAGGCTGAGGATAGGGGTTGGGATGACGGGGGTTCATGGAAGCCTCTCATGACCGCCTGGCTCTAAATACCAGGATGATGGACCAAAAGGGAGAAAGGAAATAAATTGTAGAGAAGATAAGGAAAAGGTAGTTCAAATGTTCATTTTATGATCTCTCTAAAGCTACCCAGGTACATATATAAGCTAACAAACCTAAAACAAGTGACGGGTCTAACAACTGGGCCAACACAAAATAAGGCCGATCTAAAGTAGTTCTATCATATCGTTCCTCTAAATTATTTTTTCAAACTCTTCTTAAATTCAAAGAGTACTCTTCGATCTTTCCCCTAAAGAACATCGTAATTCCAGAATCAATTGTACAAAAGTATCTAGGCTCTCTTTCTCTCACACCCAAAAGTTTTTACATTTTTATTGACCCAAAATATGGTATTTAATCTAGCCCACTAGCATAAGCCTATTTAGGTTTGGTCCAAAAGACCAAGAAAGCAAGTCAACAGACACAACTTGCACTAATCATATAAGTTCTTAAAGATATTGGTACTTGCAAATCGTGATTCGTGAATGGAGGGAGGCCGAAGATTCAATACGAGGCCGGTCGGTATATTTTCAAACCTTTCTTCGTTTATGCCCATAAGTTAATTTACTTTAAAATTTCAATCGATATTGGTTTCTATGTTTGTACTAAAGGCCTGAATGATGGATTGAAATTTAGCTTTTGCTTATAACTGGCCAACATAAGCAGTTTCTCCAAGTATGGTTTGTCTTAGTTCCTTAATTTGATTATGTTGTTGGCTATAACATACATCTTGTATTTATAATGTTTATGTGACTTACATTAGGGTTTTGTTTAAGATATAAACTAAAAGCCTAGGCAAAGACGGGCAAGGCCCACGACTAGGGCCCCCAAGCCCAAAGGGCCTCAAAATTCTATATTTGCAGGTTTTTGTAAAAAAAAAAAACAACAATCTAATAGTCGCGTCTCACCACTCAACACGTTAACTAAGTAAATAACTATGTAGTGTCGACACTTCATTCTAGTGTCGTGTCACGTGTCCGACACTTTAGGACGCCGTGTCCAAAGTGTTACGTGGCGTGGCCTAAATTTTTGTTATTTAGACACTTGATGACACTTTTTTAAACACTCGGGGACACTTCTTCGATACTTGGGGACACTCTAGCACATCAAATAATATATTGTATATATTTTTATATTTTTTTAGTAGGATCATATTGACTATAGAATTAGGAGATTGAGTTGGAGATATAAATGTATTTTATGGTTGTAGTTAAGAGTCTTCATACATGAACAAAATCATGCTAACCGTACATCGTTGTTGTCTCTAACTTCTCCTTCGGTTCTATGCTTATTTTTTTTAATGATATATGGAGTTTAAAAGATATGTCCAACTTAATTTTAGTTTATTATATATTAAATATTTATATTTATATTAAATTAATTAACGTGTCATGCTATGTCTATATCCTACTTTTTTAGATTTTGCCGTGTCCCATGTCCCGTGTCCCGTGTCCTCGTGTGTCCGTGCAACATGGGTAAACAAGTGATACCACTAACTAATGCACGTCACTAATAAGCCAATCAACTTATCACTCACTTAATTAGTTACTCAATCAGTTACTAAAAGGGCCGATTAAGCGCCCAAGACTAATATGGGTATCAATTATTTCATGTTCAATGTTCTTTTCATTTTTTTCTTGTATTATGGGGTACTTTCGTTTAGTTTTTGTTTGGCAAAACACTAATGGCTACTATTTCCACATGCAAGTGGTTATAATATCAATCAAGAGAAAGATTTGGTTAAGAAATTTGTTTATATAAGTTTAATTACCATACATGTAAAAATACGATAAGTTGTATTTAAATGATTTTAGGTTCGACAACCTCTTGATGTTACGATTTTTTTCTTTTTGAAGCCAGTTTTTTTGAAAGGTTTTTGAAGACATTTAAATTGGATTAAATTTGATCATGTACTCATTTTGATGTATAATCTATTGAAGATTTTTTTCCATTACTTTGTTAAGTATTAAATGTTCCGTAATGTTAGAGCCCCAAAAAAAAAATCGCGTTGGTTCGCTAAATTCTCAGAGCCGGCACGACCATTTTGTTTGCCTTTTCTGTTTTCTTAAATAGTTTCAATCCATCTTTCTTTTTTGTATCAAAAATAGGCCCGTTTCGCCATTTCTTGCGTCCCCGTGTTTTCGGGTCTAGAGTTCCTTGTTGGATAACTATGCTATTACAAATTCACAACTCTATTACTTCATCCTATTTCTTCCTAGCTTCTTTTTTTTCTTTGTGAGTTAAAAAAGTCGAATGGTTCATTTCGGAAATAGGAAAAGATCAATCATTTATTTACTATATAACAAAGCGGGGTCAGCTGCTTGCACTGTTCCTAAGCGGTCTTTTTGTAAATTCGTTTGAGTTCATGATTTTTCCGTCTTTTGCCATAAACTTTTTATTCTTCTATCTTTCACATATTCTTTCCCTTCTCGATATGCTCCACCTCCTCCGTATAGATATTTTAGAGAAGGAGAGCTTGCATCATCTGTCCTTCGTTCGCATTGTAGTCGGCATCGGAGGAACGAAAGGAAAACAAAGGCAGATAAATTAGTATGACTGCCTGCCAATTCCATAAAATGGAAGAGAGACTCCCCCATAAAATGGAAGATAGACCCCCCCCCCCAAAGAGATTCATGAAATAGAATACCAGAAAGAAGACCATTAAAAAGTTTTTATACCCGCAACTCCTCCACTCCAACTCTCAACGTTGCTCAAGATCCAGTTTTCCAACCAAAACAAACAGATAGCTTTGCCCTTTTTCGTCTCCCAAACCCATAGGTGTTGAGCTTAACGAAGGATAGCATCACACAGGAGGGTTTCTATGACATTTCAACTGCTCTAAATTTACTACTCCAAAGCTTTTGAGCATCTTCAAGATGAAATGTATCCCATTTTCTGTCAAAATGCAACAATGTGCGATACTATCTCCTCATAGAAACTTGAAGCAGGATATGCCAGAACAGAACATTGTCGATCAAACTTCCAGTCTTAATCCGATCTGGAACGCAACACTGTAATAGTCTCCAGAATCGCTAGCAAAGAAATCAACTACTCTAGATACAGTCAAAACAAATTCAGAGTCCCCTGACCCCCACCTCTTTTCTTAACACTCATATTTACTCTTCAAACCAAATCGATCCCATAGTGAAGCTATTTCAACCGAAAATCATCATGACAATTTCGCTCATAATATATTATCCTTACCAACAAAAACTACTAGTTTATTCATCATGGTGGGTTCTTTTGATCGTGTGACATATCATTATGGACCACAGCAGCAGTGCCTCGTGGTAGTACTGATGGGGTCGAAGTGAAAAATTTAATCTACAATTTTATGATTTGGGTAATGGAAATGGTGTTAATTAAGCTTAGCTAGCTACCTCTTCGATCGATCTCTATAAGCCAGCTCTTCGCTCCAGTAACATAACGAGAGATATTGCAATTCAAGTTGATCATCAGGAGGGTAGTAAATTATATGGGGAAAAAAAATACAACGTTAGTCATTCAGCTATGACTTATTTGACATTTTAGTTACTCACCTGTAAAAAAAACTTCAGTCAACATAGTCGCATTTCAATTAGAGACAGAGATATTTTAATTCAAATTTTATTTCTCAATTCAATATTAGAATGATATATTTTAGTTACTTTAGTCGATTTGTTGTCTTTGCTTCAACATTAAGTACGTGATAAAAAATAGATTAGTTTAATGCAACAATATTTGAATGACTACACTAATAACTTTTTGAAATTGAGTGATTATACTAATCACCACATTCAACTTTTCATGTACACGGTTCATCTGATATAGTGTAAAAGTTCAATGTCACGATCAAATGGTCAAATCATTTCCGATTGAGTTGATTTTTTTGTAAACATGATTGAAAAATAATCTACATGATGAATAATTTTAATGGTCGAATAATTTTGTCAATCTTGTGAAAATCGATAGTTTGTTCTCTTTTCTCAAAATAGAGCTCCAGTGGGACTAGATATTATATATATATATATATAGAGAGAGAGAGAGAGAGAGAGAGAGAGAGAGAGGCTCCCATATGCATAACGTAGCTAGGGCAACAGATAGATCGATCGAGATCTATGGGGAGAGAAAGGTCGGGGCGCTGTTGCTATTGAAACAATCCTGTCATGTATATATGATATGAATCCCATTGCATGGCGATCATGGACCTTGATCATGCATGGTTGTATATGGTCCCTCAAATATTGAGGCACACTTGTGATAGTTGCATATTTATGCAACATTTATGTGCTTAACCGAACCGTATATTTAGCTCTTTTGTTATGTTTTAAGTAAATTAATATTATTATTTATTTTTAGGTATTCTGGAGATTAATGAAGAAAATAAGATTAAATAATATATTCTAGCGAGGAGGTTTTGTCTTTGGCGAGCAAGTATTTTTGGCTTGTGTTGTTTTTATGGGCTGGCAAGTTGCTCGCAAGAAGAAGAAGTTGAATTGATTTTGGAGTAAGAAGCCATGCACATGCTTGCTAGCTAATAAAGAGGAGAGAGACGTGGTGAAGCAATGAGAGAATAAAACAAAAATAGAGTCCTATTATAATAATGAGATTAAGAAGAGATGAGCTGGATTTGGAGTCTTGCACATGGGATGCTAGCTAGGTTAATTAACCTAGTTAGAGAGCAACATATATATATATATATATATATTGCTAGCAAGAGAACATGGGAGGGAGGGAGGAGACCATTCTGTAATTTTCTCTTTTCTTCTTAGACTAGAACTTTATGACTTCCATGATGAGCTAAACTCCATTGTTAAGGGGCTGTTTTGAAGCCCTGTCATGATATCTAGATTGCTTATGCACGTTAACTAAGTTTTATTTTTGTTATTTGAATGAGGTTTCTTTGTTATTTATACAGTGATGATTCTTGACTATGTATGCTTTGAGTGCACGCTTAGTATGCATGTTTAGGAATCTAATTCTAAGAAAATTGATGGCTGTTGGTGATTATTACCTTCCTCAACTTTCAATCGTAGAACCCATACATGCTTGGTATAAGAAAACCCAGGTCTAGTAAGACACAACCGTAGTGTACTTATGAAGCCTTGTAGATTCTCAAACCCTTTCTAGATGGTAATGCTTTGCTCTTGGTAAATTCGAGTCCGTGACTTCGGGTTCTTTGAGGGATAGACAATATTGATAAGCAGTCCTTCAATGTTGTAAATATAAGGATTGGGTAATAGGTTGTGTTCACAGCTCGGGGCCTTCCTGAGAATCTTTCATTCATAACATCTGCATTGTTTAGTTAAGCATTTGTCGTCTAGATGGAGTGATGGTGGTGGATAACACTTCCCTTAACCTTCTTTATCATTGATTGTAAACTTTACTTATACTCTGTTTTCTGTTTCTGTTTCGTAATCTGTTTTGCAGAAATTTATTTGACAACCAAACCAACTCCGATTGCATTGAAATTTTGTGTGGTAGTCTACCACTGTGTCTGTAGTGTCCAATATTAATTTTGTGATTTTAGGTTGAGTCTAGCTATTTTAATTAATTACGTTAGTACCCAGTGGTCGAGGCTGTCAGGGTTCTGACTTCCGCGCCTGTTTGTAGTTTAGAATATTGAGTCTCATTTTTCCCTGTGGATTGACCCCTATACTATTGTACTGCATTAACAAGCATATTGAGTTCATTATAGGGTAACTTTGAAGGTGGTTAAACACCGATCAAATTTTGGCGCCGTTGCCGGGGAAAGATCTAGTCTTTATATTCTAACGTGTCTTTTGTTTCTGTTTTGTTTTGTTTCATTTCTTTTGTAGTGTAACGTGTCTCTTATGTGCAGGTACTTAGTGCATGCATACTCGAAGGTCAAGGAGAACTGAGCCTTTATTGCTTGATTTAGAGGTTGAGCGCTCAGCTAAGCAAAATCGGAAGCAGAAGAGGCGAGCAGAACTGGAGGTTGGAAACACGAGTGGCACAGTGTCAGAACCTGAGATTGAGGTGGAAACAAGTTCAGATTCAGAAGAAGTTCCTCAATCGCCACCACAAAGAGCAGCAATGGGAGAACAACCAAGAACGTTGATGAATTCTTTTGTACCTAGTGCTTAAGGGAATTCATCACCAATAGTGTTGCCAGCTCTTTGGACTTATTCAATACCTCTTGCTTTACTATCAGCCCTACCTCATTATAGGGGGGTGTTTTCAGAAGATCCGCAACAACATTTGGCGGAGATTGAAGCTTTAGCATCAACACAAAACTTACAAAATGTTGAATCTAATGTGTTGAAACTAATTTTATTTCCTTTTTCTGTGAAGGAAGGAGCGAAGATGTGGTTCAATTCTTTGGCTCCTAGGTCTATACAATCTTGGGATGAGATGAAGGTGATGTTCATGAAGGAGTATTTCTCAGCCCAGAAGACTAAGCAGTTGAAGAAGGAGATTAATAGCTTCATACAAAAAGATGGTGACATGCTTCATGAGGCATGGAGTCATTTCAAGGAGTTGTTGAGGAAATGCCCACATCATGGGTATGATCTAGAGGACAGGATGACTTTCCTATGAAGGTCTGGAGCCATCCAACAAGACAAGAGTGGATTCAGCATGTGGAGGTATGTTTATGTATCAAACAGGTCAGCAAGCTCATGATACCATAGAGAAATTGGCTGAGAACACCAAGCAGTTCTATACAAGAGAGAGAACGTTGGCGAGCAAGAAATAGCAAGCTGTATTTGAGGTTGCCACCAACCCAGACATGGACAAGAGAATAAAAGCAATGGATAAGAAGTTGGAGTCCATTGCTACTGCCATCAAGAGCCAAACGACATCATCAACATCTGTTTCTCAGGTATGTTCTGTTTGCTCTATGTCGGATCACACTAATGAAACTTGTCCCTTTATTCCTGATGAAGAACAGGTGAATTTTGTGCAACAACGTGCATCAAGAAATGATCCATTTTCAAACACATACAATCCGAGATGGAGGAATCATCCCAATTTCAGCTATGGAAACACAAACAATGTGTTGAACCCACCTGCCGGATTCAAGGTAAGACCTGAATATCAGCAGGTACAACAGCCGGTTGCAGCTCCAGCTCTTGATCCTATCATGGCAGCAATATTGGCTACGCTAGAGGGGATTTAGATGCACAACAAGAACTCTAGCAAGGCATTCGAGCTTATGGAGAAGCAGTTGAACAACTTGCAGCAACAAGTGTCAACAAGAGAACAAGGTACTCTTCCAAGCAATGTGGTTAAGAACCCAAGATCTCAACATGAACCTAATGTGATCACATTGAGAAGTGGAAGAGTGATTGAAGAGGTTGAAAATCCTACAAAAAAATCTTTAGAAGATGAACCGGTCCTAGAACAAGTGCTACCATTTCACCTACTACTGCAGGATCAGGAAGAGAAGAGTGCACCTGGACAGAAAGAAACTCTGGCGAAGAACTCGCCAGACTCTGGACAAAAAAATTCAGCAAATCAAAAATCAGGTAAGTCAATTTCTGAACCTTCTCCTTCAATTCCCTTACGTGTTCCTTTTCCTAGTAGGTTGAAAAACAAGAAGAATGATGAGTTGGAGCAAGAGATTCTAGATACATTCCGGAAGGTGGAAGTGAACATTCCGTTGCTTGATGCGATTAAGCAAATACCGAAGTATGCAAAGTTTCTTAAGGAACTTTGCACAATGAAAAGTAAATTCACAGGGATGGAGACCGTGGCCTTGAGTGATAAGGTGTCAGCGGTACTTCAAAGGAAGCTACCACCCAAGATGACAGACCCTGGATGATTCACCGTCCCATGTACAATTGGTAACACTAATTTCACTAGAGCTTTACTTGATTTGGGTGCATCAATAAACTTAATGCCATACTCTGTGTATAAAACTTTGAATATTGGTGCATTACAATAAACTGGTGTTATAATTAAATTAGTTGATCGATCTAACTGCTACCCCAGAGGTTTTGTTGAGGATGTTTTGGTGCAGGTAGGTAAGTTGATCTTCCCAGCTGATTTTTTCGTTTTGGAGATGGAGGCAGAATCTCAACCATCAGAGCTACCATTGATACTTGGTCGTCCATTCTTATGGACCGCTAGGACCAAGATAGATTGTTTCAATGGTACCCTCTCCATGAAAGTAGATGAAGAGAAGATCCGCTTCAACATCTTCGACACAATGAGGCATCCTTGTGATAATGATTTGTATTCCTGTTTTTCTATTGATACATTTGATGATTTTATGCAGGAATTTATGCAACATTCGGTGGATAAGAATGAGGATGCCTGGAAGAAAGCTATTGAAGAAGAGGGGGAGGAAATCTGAAACCTCCCCATGTTCTAAAGTGTGGGATGAACTTGAGGATTTGATCACCCAAGTTTGATCCATGGATGAAGAAGAAGAGACATTGAGAATCAGCTCAGCTGAAGAGTTAGTGATGGGTGAAGAGTACGATGAATATTGTGGCAGCCCTTGAGTCATTGCCATACATAAGAGGTAATTCAAAATCTCTTCCTCTTCCTATTACTAATGACACACTTCTTCCTTCCATTGTGACAGCACCAAAACTTGAGCTCAAGCCTTTGCCTGAGCATTTGAAGTATGCATTCCTTGGAACTGGTGAGACTTTACCAGTCATTTTATCTTCAAAACTAACCATGTTACAGGAAGAGAAGCTAGTCACTGTACTCAGGGAGTACAAGGAGGCTATTGGCTGGACAATTGCAGACATTAAAGAAATAGATCCAACATTGTGTACTCATAGGATATTCCTTGAAGATGGAGCAAAGCCAACGAGAGAACCACAACGAAGACTCAACCTACCTATGATGGATGTGGTGACGAATAAGGTTATCAAACTTCTCGATGCAGGTATTATCTATGCAATATCTGATAGCAAGTGGGTGAGTCCTGTGCAGGTGGTGCCCAAGAAGTCAGGTATCACAGTGATTAAAAATGATGAGGATTTGCTGGTGCCAAAGAGAGTTCAAACATGATGGAGAGTCTCTATTGACTACTGCAGGCTTAATGCCACAACTCGTAAGGATCATTTTCCTCTTCCTTTTATTGACCAAATGTTGGAACGTCTTGCAGGTCATGCGTATTATTGCTTTCTAGATGGTTATTCTGGCTACAACCAGATTGCCATTGACAAAGAAGACCAGGAGAAGACCACGTTCACGTGTCCCTTTGGCACGTTTGCTTATAGGAGGATGCCATTTGGGTTGTGCAATGCACCAGCTACTTTCCAGAGATGCATGATGAGCATTTTTTCAGACATGGTGGAGAAGATCATCGAGGTATTCATGGATGATTTTTCTTTTTTTGGTGATTCTTTTGATACATGTTTGAATAATCTGTCCCTAGTTCTAGAAAAATGTGTGGAAAAGAACCTTGTGTTAAATTGGGAAAAATGTCATTTCATGGTTGAACAAGGTATTGTTTTGGGACATGTAATTTCTGAAAAAGGTATAGAAGTAGACAAGGCTAAGGTTGATGTTATACGTACCTTACCATCTCCCACTACTGTGAGAGAGGTGCGCTCTTTTCTTGGACATGCAGGTTTCTATCGCAGGTTTATCAAGGATTTCTCCAAGATATCCCGACCTCTCAGTGCATTGCTCCAGAAGAGTGTGACATTTGTTTTTACTGAAGATTGTCTTGCTGCATTCAACAAGCTCAAGGAGCTGTTGATCACCGCCCCAATCATCCAAGCACCAGACTGGAACCTTCCATTCGAATTGATGTGTGATGCATCGAAATATGTTGTTGGTGCTGTGTTGGGACAGCGGGTTGAGAGGCTCCTACATGTGATTTATTATGCCTCTAGAACCCTTAATGATGCTCAGTTGAACTATTCAACTACCGAGAAAGAACTTTTGGCTGTTGTCTTTGCTTTAGAGAAATTTAGATCTTACTTGTTAGGAACTAAAGTGATTATTTTCTCTGACCATGCAGCATTGAGATATCTTATGACAAAACAGGATGCAAAGCCAAGGCTGATTAGGTGGTTATTACTCCTTCAGGAGTTTGATGTGGAAATCAAAGATAAGAAAGGAACAAAGAATGTGGTTGCAGACCATTTGAGTCAGTTGACACATGGGTCCAATGCGGAGGAGGATAAACTCCCTTTGCATGAGAGAGTTTTCCGGATGAGCAACTATTTGCTATCCAGGATTCTGAGCCGTGGTATGCGGATATTGTCAATTACCAGGTTTCAAAACCGGTACCTACTGACTATACCCATGCTCAGAAGGACAAATTGAAGAAGGAGGCCAGATATTATGTGTGGGATGATCCATACCTATGGAAGCATTGCTCAGATTCCATCATTCGAAGGTGCGTACCCGAATCTGAAATTTATTCTATTCTTTCTTTTTGCCACTCACATGTGGGTGGAGGACATCTCGGGGGAAAGAAAACTGCACTCAAGGTGTTGGAATGTGGATTTTATTGGCCTAGCATCTTTAAGGATGCTCATGAATTCTACAAGGCATGTCCAAGATGCCAGATGACAGGTAACATAGGTCCTAGAGATCAAATGCCTCAACACCCAATTTTGGTGGTTGAAATTTTCGATGTGTGGGGTATTGATTTCATGGGTCCTTTCCCTTCTTCTCATTCTAATGTGTACATACTTTTGGCAGTTGATTATGTGTCTAAGTGAGTGGAGGCAGTTGCTACCCGAACTAACGATTCTGCTGTTGTGCTTAAATTCTTAAAGTCCATATTTGCTAGATTTGGCACACCTAGGTACATCATTAGCGATGGAGGCTCTCATTTTTGCAACCGCACTTTTGATGCACTCTTGAGGAAATATAATGTTCAACACAAGGTGGCGACACCTTACCATCCTCATACCAGTGGACAAGTGGAGGTGGCTAACCGTGAAATCAAGAAGATTATAGAAAAGACCGTAGGTCCTACCAGGAAGGATTGGAGTCAGCGATTAGATGAAGCTTTGTGGGCTTACCATACAGCTTACAAAACACCTATAGGGATGTCTCCCTATAGGCTTGTTTTTGGCAAAGCTTGTCATCTGCCGGTCGAGCTTGAGCACAGAGCTTATTGGGTGGTCAAACAGTTCAATTTTGATATTGATAAGGCTGGGATTCACAGAAAATTACAGCTGAATGAGCTGGTGGAAATCAGGAACAATGCATATGAGTCCAGCAGGATTTACAAGGAGAAAGCTAAGGCTTTTCATGATCAAAATATCAGGAGCAAGACTTTTGTGGTAGGACAAAAGGTCTTGGTATTCAACTCGAGGTTGAAACTGTTTCCAGGTAAGTTTCAGTCTAGATGGATTGGTCCATTTGTGGTCACTAATGTTTTCTCTAGTGGTGATGTAGTTGTGAAAAGTGACAAAATAGGGAAGGTTTTCAAAGTCAATGGACATCGACTGAAACCATTTTATGAGTTGATGTTGGAGCACACCGTTGAGCAGGTACCTCTCGAGGATGTGTCATAGGATAAAGAGTGATACTTGGTCCTGTCTGGCTGAAGACGTTAAACTTAGCGTTACTTGGGAGACAACCCATGTGGATGGAGAAGCTTGGTTGCAAGATTTGAATTCCTTTCCCTTCTCATTTTCTTTATTTTTCTCCATGTTAGTGTGATTTGTGATGTGTTATGTGTCTTATTCCATGCTTATTTGATGTATTGTATGTTTTAGTTTCGTCTTACATTGAGGACAATGCAAATTTCAAGTGTGGGGTGAGATTTATATCATATCCTTAGCGTCTATGTATAAATTTTTCGTTTTTCGGTACTGTACAGTATGCTGTTTCGTGTCAATTATTTGACATAGCTTGAGGTCTCGTAAATTTCTGAAATTTTTAAGGAATTTTTTTACATGTGTTTAGTTTTTTCTCTCTAAATTTCAGCTCATTACAATGTGTGGTTAATTCTGTAAAATTCTTTCGAGTGGGATAAGTCTCTGGCGAGCGTCATTTTTCGCTACTGTGCAGTTTGATGTTTTGTGTCATGTATTTGACATAGCTAGGAGTCTCTTAAATTTCTGAAATTTTGAGGGCATGTTTTTAAATGTATGTAGTTTTTGTTCTCTAAATTTCAGCCCATTAAGATGTGTAATTAATTTTTTAAAATTCTGGCGAGTGGAGTTGCGCAGTACAGGGAGTCTGGCGGGTTGCTCGCCAGAGGTTGGAATTTTTGAGTTTTTATTTGTTTTCCTTGGGTATTTTAGTGTCTTAGTTGGAAAAAAAAATACAAAAGTAAAAAGTGTCAAGAAAATACCAAAAAGAAGAGTTTTAGGGTGCCCTTAACTAGTCCATGATGTGATTACACTACAAGAAAAGGAATCATTACCGGCGAGATTCCGGCCAACAAGGCCGGCGACCGGAAAAGTCGCCGGTAATGTCCATCATTACCGGCGACTTACCCCGTCGCCGGTAATGTCGCCGGAATCTCGCCGGTAATGTTGCAAAACATTACTGGCGACTCTAACCGTCGCCGGCAATGTCTAGGCACACATTTCCGGCGAAATTCCGGCTGGAAAATCGTCGGAAATGTGTGCCTAGACATTGCCGGCGACGGTTGGAGTCGCCGGTAATGTTTTGCAACATTACCGGCGAGATTCCGGCGTAAAGTCGCCGGTAATGTCTTCATTTCCGGCGACTTACTCCGTCGCCGACAATGTGTCTTATATTAGATGCTGGATGGGGCAGCTCGATCATTCAATCATTTAGAGCGAAAAAAATCCAGAGAAATCGAAAGAAGGAAAACGTACGCTCTGAAATCGATAATTCGGTATATTGTCAAAATTAAGGCGCGCGTCGAAAACTCGATCACTCGGGAAGCTATATATATAGGTACGTAGGTGTATATATACGTATATGTGGTATATATATATGTGTGTGTGTGTTGATCAAATCCAATTCGTGAGATATATATATATATATATATATATATGAAATGTTGTTGATGTACGGTCACGGAAACGAGAAAACAGCTTGTAGTTAATCTTGTGTCTGAATCAATGACTGGTATTATCGTATTGTTATCGGATCGGAGCCAGGCTTAACAGAGCATCCTACCCAGTCAAATACGTTTTGAATTGAAAAACACCAGAATACTATCATCGAGTACTGAATCGAATTCAGAGATTAGATCGATGTATATATATACATATGCATGCATGTGTTGATTTAATTAGAGTTGAATTGAGATATCACGTTGATTATTAGTAGTGAATGTGTGTATATATATATAATTAATACCTGGTAAAATTGTTAGAATTTTCAGGATGGACAAGAGTTGGATGAGCCTTGAAAGATGGGATGTCAGATATCACGAGGGAATTAGGAGTTTTGTGGATTTTGTGAAGGCTAATTGTGGAGACACTACACTTCATTATTGCCCGTGTAAAGAATGTAAGTGTTTCAGCGATCGATTTCGATTTCCCATTGATAAAGTCCAGAGGCACCTGAGTAAATACGGGTTTTGGGATAAGTACACTTGTTGGATTTATCATGGTGAAACATCGTTAGCGGGTCCGCATGATCATGGACAATTTGGTGAGAGGGCCAGTCCACGCTATGATCATGGAGATTTTGCTGAGAGGGGCAGTTTATCCTATGATCCAACATCGATGTTAATCAATGATATGTTTCCTCATGAGAGCGGTGTATTTGCTGATGAAGCACCAAATGTCCCTCCCGTCGTTGAGGGTTTCCCCCATATCGAGCCAGTCGAACCATTACCTGGAGGTCATGTCAACACAAGCGGTATGGACAAGTACAACAACCTGATTGCATTGCAACAAACTCCGTTGTACGACGGTTGTAGTAAGACTGTTCTTGAAAGTGTGATGGGAGTGATGCAGCTCAAAATGGAGAACAAAATGTCTGTCACAGCTGTTGATTCTTGGTTGAAGTGGACTGCTTCGCTACTGCCACCCGGTCATCGTCTTCCTACCACTCATCATAAGGTGCGACATATCCTGAAAGATCTTGGGCTTTCCTACATCAAAATCCATGCATGCAGATATGATTGTATTCTCTTCTGGGGAAAAGATCTCGAAGACCTTGAAGCCTGCCCAGTATGTTTTACAGAAAGGTATAAGTTGACTCCTGCAGGCAACAAGAAAGCTGTGAAGATACTTCGATATTTCCCGCTTATTGATAGGCTGGAGCGGTTGTTCATGTGTGCTTTCACGGCCGAGGCAATGAGATGGTGGGCTGAGAGGAACTTGCCTGACGATGACACCCTTATACACCCTTCCGACGGAGAGGCTTGGAAGCACATGGTCAGGGAGTTTGATCATTTTGCAGCAGAGGTCCGAAATGTTTGGCTATGGCTCTCATCTGACGGATTCAACCCTTTTGGCAACATGAGTCTTCAATACAGTATATGGCCAGTTATTTTGGTACCGTACAACCTTCCACCATGGATGTGCATGAAGAAGGAATACAATATGCTCACTCTGTTAATTCCGGGCCCGGGTTATCCAGGAAAGTGTCTCGATGTGTATTTGAGGCCTTTGATTGAGGAGCTTAAGTACCTGAGTGAGTGTGGCCACCCCACTTACGATAGGTTCAAAAACGAGATGTTCCAGATGCATGCCATGCTTGTTGGCACCATCAGTGATTTTCCTGCCCGCGGTATGTTGTCGGGCAACGTTACCAGGGGTTACAGGGCTTGTTCAGAGTGCATGACGGTTGATTGTTGCAGTCCTCATTGCAGTAAAATTGTTCAGATGCGTCACCGTTGTTGGCTTCCATATGATCACCCATTTAGGCAGGATCCAGACGTGTTTGATGGGACTGTGGAAACAGGTGTGGCACCCAGGCGATGGACAGGAGAAGAAATTTTGGAAGTGTTGAATGAATATGATTTTGGCCAGCTGAGCAATCATCCTGACATAGTGGCATCAATTCCAGAAAAGCCCGAAAGGTATAAGTTTTGGACACACAAGAGCATATTCTGGGAACTCCCCTACTGGCCCAGGTTGCCTATCAGACATTACCTAGATGTCATGCACATAGAGAAGAATGTGTGTGAAAGTGTGGTGGGCACAGTTCTTAACTTGGAGGGGAAAACAAAAGACATCCCTAAGGCACGCATTGATATGAAAGCAATGGGTCTGCGGAAACATTTGTGGTTAAGAGATGGTAAGAGAAAAATGCCGCAAGCTCCGTACACCGTAAAGCCGAAGCATAAGCATGAAATTTTTCGGTGGCTGAGTAATGTCAGGTATATATTGTTATGGCTATGTAGGAATTTGGCAGGAAATTTTTACCGGAGTATATATGGTTATATGCGAGAAATATAACGGTTGCATATATATGCCGTTATCTATATATATGCAGGTATCCTTATGGCTATGCAGGAAATATAAGCAGGTGTGTTAACTTCCGGGACAATAAGATGTACGGATTAAAGAGTCATGACTGCCATGTACTGCTTCAACGCCTTTTCCTTATTTTCATTCGAGGGTACATGTCCAAAGAGGTGGTGGAGCCGTTGGTGGCCTTGTCAAGATTCTTTCAGAAGTTATGCACCAGGGAAGTTAAAAAAGCAGACCTCAGGGAGATGCAAGATGACATCATTTTTATCATGTGCAAGCTTGAGAGGATATTTCCCCCAAATTTTTTCGACATAATGCCGCACCTAATGATCCATCTTCCCGAACAATTGTTGCTTACCGGTCCCGTACACTACACTTGGATGTATCCCATGGAAATGTACAAATGTGACATAAATTTGGTTTGCCTATGTTTTTATATGTAAATTCTTGTGGTTAAGTAAGTTAACATGTACTTGTTAACTTGTAGACAATTGGGAGCCTACAAGGACTATGTGAAGAATAAATATGCACCTGAAGGGTGTATCGCTGAAGCATATGTTGCGCACGAGTGTGTAACGTACACCAAAGTGTACCTCGAAAATGTAGAGGACCCCCAACAACATATGCCGATAGATGAACCCCAGTTCAACCTTTCTATCATCTCCAGTGACGTGGTAGTACAGGGAAGCTTGCCAAAGTCGTACAAGTTGGATGGAAATGAGGTAGCCATTGCCCACTGGTCGGTACTGATTAACTGTCAAGAAGTACAATATTGGAAAAACTATCATCTTCACTGCCCTGCTATTGCCGGAAATGTTGATTACCACAACAAGACATTTGCAAACTACTTTGGTCAATGGGTAAGTATGTGTATATGTATATTTTTATATATATCCTTATATAGCATGTACGTATGTACGTGGTTTTGTGGTTTCAAGATGACATAATTTCTTCTGTACGTATGTACATATGGACGTTTTCAGATGAACCATGTAGCAAATGATGGTTGCCCAGAGTGGTCAAACGAATTGAGGGTCCTGGCGATGAAACCGATTGCTTCAAAAGTTTACTCGATGTGTCAGGTCAATGGCGTGAAATTTATATGTGAAAATCGAGACGACCGACTGAAAACACAGAATTGTGGGGTGATGGTCCATGGTGGGCAGGATGGCGTTGACTATTACGGTGTCCTTCATTCAGTTGTTGAACTAATTTATGGGAACCGCATGAAAGTGCACTTGTTCAAGTGTAGATGGTTTGATACTAGCCCGGAGAACACAAGGACCGATCAGTACGGAACATTTTCGGTGAATACTGCTACTACCTGGTATGAAGATGACCCTTTCGTTCTTGCCTCATCAGTAAAACAAGTGTTTTACCTGGACGATCTTCTTAACAAAGTCCCGTGGAAGGTGGTTAACCATGTTGCTCATAGAAACATATACAGTGCTGCCACACTTGGTGATACCGCAGATGATGAGGAAGTTACTGCATACCAAGAGCCAACCGCTTTTGACATTCCGGAATCATCTACGATTCGCCTTAATAATGTGAGATCTGGGAGTGTGGTTCGAATTACTGGAGCAGAACTTCTCGATGTTAATCCATATGAAGTTGACGCTGATTCAGATGACGAGGAGCGGCACATATTGCCAGAGGTTACCTATGAAACCGAGTCAGACTCAAGTGATGAAGATGATTACGATTATCATCCTTAGTACGTTGGAAATTGTAGTCCGAAATTGGAACCGTAGTCGGCAAATGTACGTAGTAAAATGTTTAAGGAAATTGTAGTCGGAAAATGTACTCAGAAATTGTATGTAGTCGGAACTGGAACCGTTGTCGGAAATTGAACGTAGTCGGAAATTGAACGTAGTCGGAAATTGAACGTAGTCGGAAATCGGAAATTGAACGTAGTCGGAAATCGGAACCGTAGTCGAAAATTGAACGTAGTCGGAAATCGGAACCGTAGTCGGAAATTATACGTAGTCGGAAATTATGTAGTCGGAAAATGGTCGATCGGATAATAGTCGACAAATAATGACATTACCAACGAGTTGATAAGCAACTCGTTGGTAATGACATTACCAACGAGTTAGCAACTCGTGGGTAATGTCATTACCAACGAGTTGCTTATCAACTCGTTGGTAATGTCATTACCAACGAGTCAAGTCGTTGGTAATTAATGACATTACCCACGACGTACGTCGTTGGTAATGTCATTACCCACGACGTTGACCTACCTCGCCGGCAATGGTGGCAGTATAGGCAGCTCGAGCTCGATCTCCTCCTCCCCATTTCTCTTCGGCCTATTTCTCTTCTCTCTTCCCTCTTCCCTCCCTAAACCCGAAATTCTCACATCTCCCCTCTCCTCAATCCTCTCTTCTCTCTTCCCTCTCCCCTCTCTTCCTCTCCTCCCCTCTCTCCTCCCCTCTCTCCTCCTCCCCTCCTCCTCTTCCTCCTCCCCTCACCTCCGTCGCCGGCACGGTATAGCTCGAGCTCCACCATGCCAGGTTTGAGCTCTCTCTCTCCCTCTCTCTCTCCCTCTCTCTCTCTCTCATTCCACAATATTTTTTGTGTGTATTTTAATTAATTAATTTGTGATAATTGTGGGATGTATATATGTATGCATGTGGACATTATTTGTAAAATGTAATTAAGGTATGTATGAAAATTGTGGGAAAAAAATGTGGATAATTGTGGGGTGAAGGAGCAATATATGTGATGTATATATGTGAAAAATTAATTAATATATATGGAATGTATATATATACGTATGTTTGAAAAATGTGGAAAATTAATTAGCTAGGGTGAATTGGATTAATATGTGATGTATATATATATGTGTGAATTAAGGTGAAATTAAGATGCATGATCGATGTATACAAAGTGTATATTTGATGTATATGTGTGTAAAAAGTTTAAAGCCGGAAATGATGTATGTATATATGTTAAGTTAGGTGATATAGTTGTTAATTTAACGTATAATAGCATGTATGTATTGGAACCATAACAAATCGGAACCGGAACGGTTTGAAACCGGAACTGTTTATAACCGGAATCGAGTTGTTTTCAAACGGTTCCGGTTTCAAACGGTTCCGGTTCGAAACCGTTCCGGTTCCGATTTGTTATAGAACCGAATCGGTTTGGAACCGGAACTGTTTGTAACCGGAACCATTATGTTACAAATGGTTCCGGTTACAAACGGTTCCGGTTACAAACAGTTCCGGTTTCAAACGGTTCCAGTTCCAAACCGTTCCGGTTCTGATTTGTTATAGAACCGAAACGGTTTGGAACCGGAACCGTTTCGAACCGGAACTGTTTGTAATCGGAACCGTTTGTAATATAACGATTCTAGGTTCAAACGGTTCCTGTTCCAAACCGTTCCGGTTCCGATTTGTTATAGAACCCCAGTTTCCATGACTATTACGGTGTCCATGCCAGGAGGTTTTGCGGCTAATTGGCTTCGGAGAGGTTCCCGAAATAGTGGAGGGAACAGTAGTCAAGCTTCCTCCTCGCCCGCAGTTAGCAACACGCCCAGTGGGCCAATGATGAGTGCTCGCACGAGAGCCTTGCTAGAGGCGCGAGCTGAGGAGGAAGTTGCACGATCAAGAGCCGTGCAACCGGAAGTTGAGCCTCGAGCCTCAGTCTCCAGACGCTCAATCAGCAGACGTCCCTCCGGTGGCAGAGCCTCAGAAGAGCGACAGTCAACGGGGGCATCAGAAACTCCCTCAATCCGAATGCCCCATATTCGCCCGGTGCCTACTCTCGTTTCACGGGAATCATCTGAGACACATGGTGGTGCTGGCGCCTCATCGTCCAGGCCTCGTCTATCTCCGCCGTCCGGTCTCTTCCTACCCGACGAGATTCCTGTCATCCCTGAATTCGATGATAGGGGGATGCCTGTTTATATTGAAGGACGGCCGGAGTTCCTGAGCGTGGAGGAAGCGTATAACTTCCTCCCGTTCGACCCCGTGTATCTTTGGAGTGTGAGGTGCACCAACCAACAAACGGACGATGCAGGTAAATTTTATTTAACATCAGATTGATTACTTAATTATTACTTAAGACTTGCGATAGGTTCAATTAATGATATCAATTTGTTGACATTGTATTATTAGGCAATTTCGTTAATGGGACTGGAAAACGGAAAGGGGCTAGAGGCACCTACACCGGGAAGAGACTTGAGCAGGCCACCGACGGAAGGAAAACGCCCATAAGGGCCAATGAGGATGGCGAGGTGATCGAGGCATTCGACACCACGCGCAAATATGTCAGCATGGCCGGTGCGATCGTGCGGGACAAGGTCCCAATGCTTTGGCCAGATTGGGAATCTGTGCCTATCTACGTGAAGATGCAAGTGCATAATGCACTCAGTGTGAGTAAAATCGTATTTTCATTACGTAAATTTTACATTTATTAATTAAGTCCGAATAAATATATAATTTTACCTTTTATATATTCATATTGCAGGTGTGGTTTGACGTGGATGAAGTTCTTATTCACACGTGGGTAGAGCGTCAACTACATATGAGGTGATGTGCTTCGACTTATTTGAATATATATCGAGTTAGATTTTTGTTTATCAAGTGTTTTGATATCTCTAACTTTTTTTCCTTGTTTTAATATAGGTATAAAGAGTGGAAGAACGAGCTTTCTTCCCATTACACTGTATACAAGGAGCTAGGCCGAGGTTCCACCCCTAGCGAATTCCGGTTTCGGGAGTACGAGTGGCTGTGGCTGATAGCCCACTTCGAGCACCCCAAAGCTCGGGTATGCATCCTTAATATATCTTTCAAGCATAATGTATCGTATCAGATTGAAATAGTTAGTTACTAATTTTTTTTCATATGTTTATCAAACAAGGCGATTTCAAAGACGAACCGGGCGAATAGATTGAAAAACACCAGGGCCCATCATGCAGGTTCACTCAACTACATGGGTTGGTCGACTAAGGCGCAGCAACAACAAGAGTTGAACCCGTTGGTGTATATTCATCAGAAGTTCTATCCGCAATGCCCTGAAGAAGCGGTAAGTCTTTCGCCTCTCCATGTGTTAATAAAACTATTTTTCAAGATGGAAATAGATTTTGTCAGCTAATACGTTGTTCATTTTCCCTTTTCAATTAGTCGAGAGTGGAGGAGGCGACCGCAGAAGTGACCATGAGTATAGCTCGGACTAACCATCCTGACTGCTCCGAGGAAGAAGTCACCCAGTATGCCTCTCAGATCGATCCGCTTGATCCTCCGATAGCGGCTCGGATCATGGCAAAAGCGTGCGGGACTGGAAAGAATACCTACTACTGTAGGGGAATGGGCACGGCGGGCGAAGGACTATTGAAGAACACTTCAGAATACTCTACCGGGTCAAGAAGTTCAACTTCTAGTCGTAACCTCGCGGCGGAGCTTCATAGGACGCAGAGGGAGTTGGAGGAGCAAAAGAGGCAGATGGCCGAGTACCAAATGCAGCAGACACAGGTGCAGGCTCAGATGTACACATGGATGCGGACGATGTACGAGGCTCAGACTACCGGACAACCCTTCCCCACACCTCCCCCGGTCCCTCATATCCCTACCTATCCACCACCACCACCGCACCAGTCAACGCCAGAGCAAGACCAAGGTAGCCACCGGAATTCAAATGAGTACATGGATTACTTCAACCCTGATGACCCGCAAGTTCCTGGACCTGACCTGTAGTTGTAGTTAATTTTTTTATCGTCGTTGCTATTTGTAGTGTACGTTGGACATTTATGTTGAACTTGTATGACTGTCTTTGCTATGTGTACTGTTGAACTTGTATGATTGTACGGTTTATCCGGTTCAATGCAGGTTATGGAATTGGGCCCAATCCAGAACCGCGTTTTTTTTTCAAAATTTTTCCCCACATTGCCGGCGACATGGACTCGAGTCGCCGGCAATGTCTCACATTCCGGCCACGGCGGCGCTGCCATTGCCGGCGACGGCGTTTCCCGTCGCCGGCAATGTCAACACCGGCGGGGGATCTCCGGCGACGTCATTGCCGGCGACAAGTCGCCGGTAATGTCAATTCCGGCGGAAAAAAAAGACAAGGCCGGCGACGGAAAGTCGCCGGTAATGTCTCCATTTCTGGTAGTGTTATATCTTCTGGAATTGTGACTGGAAGATGATCATGTTATTTGAAGTTTCTTTGGGTAATCTTGATATTTGATGCATATGCGAATGTGTAGTGGATGTAGAAACGAGTTAACATGGTACAGATTTTTGGCATGCTTAAACTTTGTTGAGATTCATTTAACCTGTGAGCGATTGAGCCTATATGTGATTACACATGCTTTCTTTATTGAGTGTCAATTGCTTGCCGCAGATTAAGTTAATGGACACTAGAGTTTACTAGAACTTGCTCTTGTTCTTTTCAAAGCTTATTGTCAATACATGTTTTGATTGAGGAAATGATAAAGGCATTTAGGGGACACCACCATAGCCATATAAGCCTGTGTCCTGATTTTGTGTACACAAGATGTGCACCCCTTGGTTAACCACTTTGAGCCTACATGTTTAAACTTTATGTCATCACCCACATATCTCTGACCTTAAACCTTAGAATAGTTATATATTTACCCTTGTTCTAGGACTTGGTAGAGCTATACATGAGACAGGTATGTGAAGATGGCGACAATGTCGAAAGGTGATGCAAAGAAACAAGTGTGGGGTATCAAGCTATTTGTGAAAAAAAAAGTAAAAGAAAGAAAAAGAAAAAAATATGATGTCTAGCTTGATACCCGAGTTAACTGTTGATGAAAACAATGATGTGAATGTCCAACAAGATGAAATCCGGCCACAAAAGTGAGAAAGTTCATGGTTCTAAAGTTTGAAGAAGTCTCTTATTTGGTGCTCTACTGGGTTCTAGAATTTTATTTGAATTCCTTATCCATTTATTCTTTAACCTATGAGCCAAGCCCCATTACAACCCATGAAAGTCCTTTTGATTCTCAAGATAGCAACCTTTGATCTGTGGAGATTAGTCACAAGAGTAAGTTTACGGTGTGGTCCATTTGGCAAGTAATTGAGTTGAGTGACTACCTTAGACATATTTTGAGAGAAACATTTTTGAGAGCATATCTAAGTGAGGTTGAATCTTGACAAGTTTGTTGCACGCTACAGCTTGATTTTCACCATGATTACGTCTTCATCTTACATATTACATATGTGTCGGACATTGAAATTAACTTTCAAAATTTTATGGAAAATAAATTTGGAGTCCTATTAATCTTGGTGTTACAATTGTGGAAGATTACTGAGATAATTTGTTGAGGGCATTAGAGTCGTTGTCATATTCTTTAAGTTGTTCTAGAGTTTTAGTTTAGTGTTGTGCTTGAGGACTAGCAAAAGCTAAGTGTGGGGTATTCTGATAGTTGCATATTTATGCAACGTTTATGTGCTTAACCGAACCGTATATTTAGCTCTTTTGTTATGTTTTAAGTAAATTAATATTATTATTTATTTTTAGGTATTCTGGAGATTAATGAAGAAAATGAGATTAAATAATATATATTCTGGCGAGGAGGTTTTGTCTTTGGCGAGCAAGTATTTTTGGCTTGTGTTATTTTTATGGGCTGGCAAGTTGCTCGCAAGAAGAAGTTGAATTGATTTTGGAGTAAGAAGCCACGCACATGCTTGCTAGCTAATAAAGAGGAGAGAGACGTGGTGAAGCAAGAAGAGAATAAAACAAAAATAGAGTCCTATTATAATAATGAGATTAAGAAGAGATGGGCTGGATTTGGAGTCTTGCACGTGGGTTGCTAGCTAGGTTAATTAATCTAGTTAGAGAGCAACATATATATATATATATATATTGCTAGCAAGAGAACGTGGGAGGGTGGGAGGAGACCATTCTGTAATTTTTTCTTTTCTTCTTAGACTAGAACTTTATGGCTTCCATGAGGAGCTAAACTCCATTGTTAAGGGGCTGTTTTGAAGCCCCGTCATGATATCTAGATTGCTTATGCACGTTAACTAAGTTTTATTTTTGTTATTTGAATGAGGTTTCTTTGTTATTTATACAGTGATGATTCTTGACTATGTATGCTTTGAGTGCACGCTTAGTATGCATGTTTAGGAATCTAATTCTAAGAAAATTGATGGCTGTTGGTGATTATTACCTTCCTTAACTTTCAATCGTAGAACCCATACATGCTTGGTATAAGAAATTCTAGGTCTAGTAAGACACGACCGTAGTGTACTTATGAAGCCTTGTAGATTCTCAAACCCTTTCTAGATGGTAATGCTTTGCTCTTGGTAAATTCGAGTCTGTGACTTTGGGTTCTTTGAGGGATAGACAATATTGATAAGCAGACCTTTAATGTTGTAAACATAAAGATTGGGTAATAGGTTGTGTTCACAGCTCGGGGCCTTCCTGGGAATCTTTCATTCATAACATCTGCATTGTTTAGTTAAGCATTTGTCGTCTAGATGGAGTGATGGTGGTGGATAACACTTCCATTAACCTTCTTTATCATTGATTGTAAACTTTACTTATACTCTGTTTTCTGTTTCTGTTTCGTAATCTGTTTTGCAGAAATTTATTTGACAACCAAACCAACTCCGATTGTATTGAAATTTTGTGTGGTAGTCTACCACTGTGTCTGTAGTGTCCAATATTAATTTCGTGATTTTAGGTTGAGTCTAGCTATTTTAATTAATTACGTTAATACCCAGTGGTCGAGGCTGTCAGGGTTCTGACTTCCGCGTCTGTTTGTAGTTTAGAATATTGAGTCTCATTTTCCCCTGTGGATTGACCCCTATACTATTGTACTGCATTGACAAGCATATTGATATATTTTATTTACTTTAGTCGATTTGTTGTCTTTGCTTCAACATTAAGTACGTGATAAAAAAATAGATTAGTTTAATGCAACAATATTTGAATGACTACACTAATAATTTTTTGAAATTGAGTGATTATACTAATCACCACATTCAACTTTTCATGTATACGGTTCATTTGATAGTATAAAAGTTCAATGTCACAATCAAATGGTCAAATCATTTCCGATTGAGTTGATTTTTTTGTAAGCATGATCTTGAAAAATAATCTACATGATGAATAATTTTAATGTTCGAATAATTTTATCGATCTTGTGAAAATCGATAGTTTGTTCTCTTTTCTCAAAATAGAGCTCCAGTGAGACTAGATATTATATATATAGAGAGAGAGGCTCCCATATGCATAACGTGGCTAGGGCAAGAGATAGATCGATCGAGATCTATGGGGAGAGAAAGGTTGGGGCGCTGTTGCTATTGAAACAATCCAGTCATGTATATATGATATGAATCCCATTGCATACATGGCGATCATGGACCTCGATCATGCATGGTTGTATATGGTCCCTCAAATATTGAGGCACACTTGTATGAAAACTACGCATATTTGGACGCACACCATATTAGTGACAAGAAACGATCATACAAGATAAATTTTGCTTGACAAGAATCTCAATCAATGTGTTGCAGCTTCAACAGGGCCAACATGTACAGGAGTGAACCATAAACCGCATACGTAGCTTGCCTCGTGATCATAAATTATTATGTGCTTCTGAGTTCTGATCCAAGTTTGATCCATTCGATATCATCATATATATATATGATACTATCATATATATATGTGACTACGCACCCAATCGATCTAGAAATTCCTCTCTATGTACCTTCCTTATCGTTGTTTGGTTTTGTTCTAATTGCCATCACATGAATATTAAATGAAATTTTTTCATGCTAGCTCTACCATCAATTTCAGATACTCGATGAAGGTCTCATGTACCTAACAACACAAAGATTCTTTACATGTTAAACTCAGTTAATTTAATGCTATTGCTAGCCGATCTAAGGTTGACTCGTACAGGAGACTTTGTTTTAATGTTGTGGGGAGAAATCTACATTCTTGGTTAGTTTGCAAAGCTTATGATTGATTAGGTTCAATATATCTAGGTAAAAGTATATTAGACTAGCTAACTACTCGGATGAGAGGATGATCGATCAATTGACACCAATGATTGTGAGCCATATCTTTAAATATGTACTCTCTTATCATCGATCGACTTATAAACATTGTTTTTGGATTTGTAAGGATCAAGTCTAGGAATCAAAATGAACCACGCATGCGGATTCCTATGTGAGCGAAAATGATGATAAACCAACATAGATTTCATTAGATATCTTCTGTGTCTCGTAAGATCTATAAGATACTACAATGAAAACGAGCTAGGGTTTTCCAACTCTTCAAGTAGGCTATGACGGATGCTCTTTGGGATTTTGTATATATCCTCTCGCTTGCTTTTGGCATGTTATTGTACAACAGTACGTAGACCTTGATAGTCCACCCGGCCACTAGATACATACATTTCTAGCTAATAATTAAACAGATAGCAGGTATTATTTCTTATTCCATAAACACGCGCTCTCTTGTTTGAAGCAAAGACAAACCTTATTATATATAACACTTTTATATTTCGATCTTTAGCCTTAATAGAACAAATTAAGGAACAAGATGTATCTTACACAGCGAGGTGACTGAAGATGTGACATGAATGACAATGTACGATAACAGTAACTCAAGTCTCTCCCGCTCGTAATATCAGAAGTTAAATACGTACAAATAAATAACAGGGATTTTGCTTTCTTTATCTTCTTACTTTTCCCAACGTAACCAATAGACAAATTAGAGAAGTTTGTTATGCATATGCAGCAGGTTGTTTTTAAGCACGTACAGTATATATATGACAGAGATTTGGAGCGTGCAGGCGGTGAAGCTGGCCGGTGGAAACATCTAAACAAATAAGTTCCGTGATATATTAGAGAGATAGCTAGACGCCCAAGTCTGGAACTCTGTATATAGTTAATCAATAGCACATATATAGATGAAAACTGAAATTAACAGTAAACAGTCCAAGCAGAATGAATAATTACACAAGGAGCGACGTTGATGGATATGCAAAAACATGTGTTTGTGTGCAGACTGCAGACGAAAAAAGAGGACTAAGTAATGTCTCACAGAGACAATGAATCACTGCTAATTGCTTCTCAGCTCACACATATATGCCTACAGGCTACAGCGCAACTGGGATTATTAGCTAGCTGTTTTGATCGTTCACGTGAGCTGCTCAAGGTTGACTAAGGAATGATCAATATGTAAAAATATCCTTAGCAAAGTTCCAAACTGGCTGGTCGGTGATAGATTTTTCACCGGACCAGTCAGTCAAATTCCTATATAAATGCAGCAGTACGTTTCTCTACTGGCTACGTAAATTTACTGTTCCTATATGTAGAATGCATGAGATATATACATATATATGTATACCGATTGAAACGTTGTATTTAAAAAGGAGTGGGACATATATAGAAAGGTATAGGGTCCCGTGCCTGCAAAAGCATTCATTTCCTTTTGGCAATACTAAGCTGAGGATTGAGGAGGACATACTTCCATCCCCACAGATGCAATATTTATATATATATATATATAAAGAAAACCCTAAACTCTCGATCCGATCTCTGCCTATGGATGTGCTAACGTTCATCGAATAAGTTAGTTTTAATTAAGTAACATAATACAAAGAAAAATATAGAGCAAGTTATACACATCCTGATCATGATCGAGTCCCATCCATCGCTAGTTTCTGGTAGATCGACGTACTGATAGTCGGTCGATAGTCGATCCCCTCCTTAGCTAATTCATTTTAAAAACTCCAAAAATAATCTATATAGATGATTTGATTCAAACGTACATCTAACTTCTTTTTTACTATGGTAATATCAGATAGCCACTATCTCAATGGTAGTAGTTATATATATATGTACGCTGCTTAAAGGTGAATGAAACCATGCAACTTCTTCTTCTTTTTTGCCACGTGATCGAATGAAACCAACTTGAAAGCCTGGATTTGATAGACAATTTGGGCTAACTTTTGATATCCCTTGAGAAGATGACAGCTTTTGGTACGTAAGCTTTCATATTCATGTACACTATTGAAGTTCCTGGCTTTTGCCTATCGATCTTTTCTGTAAGGGATTAATTAGTGGTGCTAGGTATTGAGAAGATGAGTTTAGCGAAGATGAGTAGTGTGAGGATCTGTAATCCTATAGAATGTGTGGCTCCAATCAAATCTCGAGTGTGTAGTATTATTAATTTTGAAACTGGGGGCGTGGTTGTAGGGTGAAGTTTTTGGCAGCAGATAGGGTTTTGATCAATATGGGGTCTGTGTATTAGCATTCCACACATCTCCTTTTGGTTTGTCTTTTTGAGCTTGTTTTGTTTGGCTGTCTAGAAGTCACGTGAATATCTTATTATTAAAGCTCTAGCTATGTCTCTCTCTTTCCGCTGCCAGTCCAACCCTCGCTCATTTCCGATCCTCTTTAAAAACCCTTCACCACTCTACTGCTTAGGCCCTTTTGCCTCTCTCTCTCTCTCTCTCTCTCTCTCTCTCTCTCTCTCTCTCTCTCTCTCTCTCTCTCTCTCTCTCTCTCTCTCTCTCTCTCTCTCTCTCTCTCTCTCTCTCTCTCTCTCTCTCTCTTCTTTGATCTAGCTTCCACCTTTACTGGAGCTCATAATTCAGATCATTCACTACTGTTCCTGTTAATTTGCTGATCGATCTCTTCAATGGCTCCGCCTTTTCTTGAGCTTGGTACAATTGGAAGCCATGATCGTGATCACTATGATCATCATCACCACGATCTCTTCAACTATCTGGAACCTCAATCTTCCTTTTCGTCCACAGCTTCCTCTCTTTCCAGTCCACTTTTCCCAAGTCCATCTCAAGTCCAAGGGCCATTATCTGATCACTACTATAGAGAACCACAAAATTTTCAATTCCAGCTCCTTGAGGTAATTTTATTTTACGTGATCCATCGAGGCACATATATATATAGATATATATATATTATTGATAATTAATGCCTGCTTTAAGTTTTGTCTGACCACCTTGATCATTTTCTTTTAATTTTAGGCTGATCACATTGTTTCGTATGGCGGATCATACGATCAAGATCAAACCCTTGAAAATGAAGGTGTAAAAGGCTCTCTGATCAACTTAAATATTGATTCTAAGAGTGAAGCTAATGATGATCACAGAGACCATGAAAATCAAAGTACTCGTGCTGAGGGTATTTCGGTTAAGTGGATGTCTTCGAAGATGAGGATCATGCGGAAGATGACGGACCCGGATCACACAATAAGCAGTACTCCTGCTAGGATGACTGCACCAGTTAACTTTACTGTCTTTACATCATCACAAAACTTTGAAGAGCAGAAGCTGCTTCCACCATCACCTATGGGAACTGATCACATCTCCAACAACATGAACCCGGTTAGGGTTTGCTCTGACTGCAACACTACCAAGACACCTCTGTGGAGAAGTGGACCCAGAGGCCCTAAGGTACTAATTAATCTCCTTTACTTAATTCCTCTCTGACTAGGTGTAAGGGTGTACTGCATATTTAGCGAATGTTATATCTTACTCTGATGTTTTTGAAGAGAAAAGTTAAACTGATTTTGTAAGTTTCTATATATCTAAGGCGAAGTACGTAAAAAAATAAAGCTATATGTATGATCAAAATTTTAAACATACTGTAACTTGTACAATATATTTGTGTTGGATTACTAGTCACTTTGCAACGCCTGTGGAATTCGTCAAAGGAAAGCAAGGCGTGCCATGGTAGCTGCTGCTGCAGCCGCAAACGGCACAACCTTGGCAGTGGAGGCTGCGCCATCTATGATCAAGACGAGTAAGGTAAAACTTAAAGACAACAAAACTATTCCGTTCAAGAAAAGGTGCCACAAACTTACTACATCCCCATCACCTCGAGGCAAATCAAAGACCAAGCTTCACTTCGATGATTTCACCATTAGCAGTATGAGTCAGAATTCTGGCACTACTACAGATGCTACTCCTGCCACAACCACCACCACCACTTTTCAACGAGTTTTCCCTCAAGACGAGAAGGAAGCCGCGATCCTACTAATGGCCCTATCTTGTGGACTTGTTCACGGATGAGAATTGATCGAGTTTCCACCCTAATATTTTCCTAATTGGTTCCACTATGTTTTGTAGTACTATTTTAGCTAAATTAGAATTAGATTGATCGAGTTGAAGTTAGATAGATCGAGTGAGCGACAAAATCAGTGAGGAACTAAGTTCAATAAAAGACGAAATAAAATTTTAACTATGTTGTGATCCTATGAGTTATGAGAGCTAAATTTGTGTAATACCTTGGACAAGCTAGTTGATAATTAACCATATTATGGTTGGCTGCTTGTTCCACTCTATATATGTTTTATTGTGTTGTCGATTGCCATCATATAACCAATAAAATTGTCCTAGTTTCTGCCACGCCAAATTAGTACTACTCGTAGCTTCATCTCTTGAGATTGTCTTCTTGTTCTTTGTTTTCCAGTGTTAACGGTATATATATAACCTAGCTGGCTAGGGTTCTTCGTTTTCTAACGAAATATATTACTGACCAATGCCTCTCAGTGAGTAACTAATCGGTCGACACCAAGTTGTCAAGCTTTATAATGTAGAGTGGCAACAAAATTCGAGTCACATGATCAGTAAAATGTATAGTACTGCATGTGCAGAGTAGGGCACGATTATTGAGGGCAGCAGATTTTCCAGCACACATACCTACATAAGTACGAGTTCTATTAAAACTTAATGACCCGTGGATGGATGGAGAAAATTGAAACAGATATCATATAACTATATAAGAGATGGATGGCAGGGATACATATCCAATTAACTTTAGGGTTTTGATACACCAGAAAGCAACAACTGGACTTTTTACAGCGTTTTGTTGTCGCTCCTTTTTCTCTGAAGAAAAGCTTTCAAGGCCTTACAGGGCTAGCAAGTAGCAATGATGATGGTGATGATTCAGAATAGACGATAACAGCTTTTTGAGGTAGGAAAGGTCACCTAGACGACTGTGTACTATACTTCTTATTGTCTCTGGGCAGCGTCGGCAGACAGTATTGTCTGGATTCGAACCTGATTGATAATGGAGCTGTTGATCGTTCGAGGAGCTCGATCTATGACTTTGGATACTAGCTAGTCTTGAAATGGCAGTAGTACAAGGAGAGAGCGACTGAACTTACTGCATGTAGCTAGCAGCTGTGAAGACGTCGTACGTGCCTCTGCATGCCGCAGATCATGATCGATCTGCCTAACGTAGTTACAATATTCAAGTACTTTCAAAGGGATAAGATTAAGTTAGATCGATCGAACTCAGAAGTATTTGGACTGTGAGTTTTCTGTGCGGTGTCACTGGTGTGCATGCATAACGTACTGCATTTAGAGATCGAGATCTGGCCAATTAATCATTTAACAATTATAATTTTGGTGTTGGTGATGATCAAATTTGTCCTGGATTTTGTTGGTTTTGTGCTTACGACGACCAAAAGGTACACTGTAATATATAAGATTTCGTATTCAAGCTTATGTATGTATGCGTGTGCAGATATATTCCCAAAACTTGAATTGTCTCAAGCGATTGAAGGGAAAAGGATCAGGCTCATAGGGTTTTGTGTTCTTTAAATGTGATCAAATATACATACATATATATATGTATATTGTTGAATGTAAATTGAACCGTAATTTATTCATTGATAGATGTCTTTAAATATAGGCATTACAATCTATTACGATCATTATTCCTATAAATTAGGGATTGAGAGAATATCTACTTCTATACTATACTACGGGAAAATCGTTCTTTTGCGACACGCAAATTACGACACACATTTCATGTATATCATAAAAGAGTCTTATTTTTATCTTTTATGAAGCATTTTTTGTGTACGTCGTAAAAAATATACTTTATTTACGACATACGTTATGTTGCAAAAAACTCAAAAATTTAATCTTTTACGACATACATTAAAATGTATGCCGCAAAAACTTTGATGGCACACTTTAAATGTATGTCGCAAAAGACATTGATCTCATCTTGTTCAACTAAACCATTTTGATCGATGATCATAGCACTACCAGACTGAAAACTTGTCATTTTGTAAGAGAGTCTAGTTCAATCTAGATTGAAACTTTCCATATCGGCCAATTTGCTCTATGTTAACCATTAACAATCTGCAACAAAGCGAGGTTCTACTTTATCGTTGTTGTCAATTCCAGAGTCACAGAATAAGTAAATGCATCATCAACAATCATGGAAGAACCATCCATAATAATGCTAGCATTTGGTTAGCTTGGTGAGATTTCTTTATTTACTGACATCGTCATTGACTCTGAGGCATCCCCCAGTGTTTGTCAATGTTGACTTCTAGACATAATTGCAGTCATAAATAATCTCATGTGTTGATGATGAACAGTTATGCCTAGATGACTTTCCTTTTCATCGGTAGCTCATCAATGGATTTTGACCGATGCTATACCTCCACTATGGGCCATAGAAATGATACATTGCCCACTTGTTGCGTTAACTTGCCCAATTTTAGGGACTTTTAACATTGCAGGATTTGCAACAGGAATAATTGATCTCGTCACTTTCTTGATATAAGTAAAAGAGTCGGGCATCGAATTTGCTACTTTCTAAATATCGAGAATACATTGTACTTCAATCTCATACTGAGATGTGCGGGGATCATGATGAGACATATTGGGGACTTACCACGTCAATTTTTGACATTTAACTAGAATGAAACCATTCCTATCTCCCCTATCAGCGAGAAGTATGTCTCATCATAGTGAAAATCGGTAAAACTAGCAATAAAGAGATCTCCTGTCAAAGGTTCTAGATAGCGAACATTCGTTGGAGATTCATAACCAATATAAATTCCTAATCTTCATTGAGAACCCATTTTTGTAAGCAGTAGAAGCGTAGTAGGCACATGTACCGCACAACCAAAGATGCATAAATGGGAAATATCAGGCTCATATCCAATTACCAACTGGTACGCATTGAATTGTTGACGGGTTACAGGTCTCAAGCAAATAAGCATAGCTGCATGTAACACTGCATACCCCTAAGCAGATACCAGTAAATTAGTATGCATTACAAAAACTCTGGCCATAAGCTGTAACCGCTTGATTTTGCCTCTACAAGACAGTTCTATGAATGAACAGGATGTTCAACTTCAATCCCCAATCGACATACAGTAATCAACAAAATATTTTGATGTAAACTCTCCAGCATTATCCAATCTAATAGACCTGATTAGATTTTTCAAGTGGTGACCCTGAAACTTAATAATCTGTGCTAAAAGTTTTGCAAATGTATCATACCATGTAGATAGCAAAGCAACGTGTGACCAATGCGCCGATGCAGCAACCAAAACTATAACATAATCTGCATACTAGTTTGATTCTTGAAATATGTAGAGAAACAAAAATTGTGTCTACAACAAAAGAAGGTCATGCCTGTAAACAACATTACAAGCAATGAACAAGCTTTGCAAAATGAACGATGAGCATCAGGAATCTTACTCGTCTTGTAGACCGAGACCGGATGAAGATTGTTAATCTCATCCACCCCATCAAAATCAATAGGTATTTCCACATGCTTCTTTGCATAGAAAAGTCTATGAGAATTTCTCAATATCTTGATCATAATGCCAAAACTTATATAAGGTCAAGTCACACATAGTAGTATGAGTGACTACATTGGATTCAATGATACGAACCGTAGTAATAAACCATTATGAATCCTCATAAACTTCTCCATTATGTTGTTTCTACTGCAATTTTTGGAGGTAACACACAAGTATTCCTTTTCATTCTCTCAATATTTTTCCAATTGAAAACCATTGACATAAATGTTTTCAAAACTTAGCATGGTTCAATTAGAGTGTTGATCATAGTAACATTCAATAACCAATGTAAAACAACATCTGACCGGTCGAAATAACCCTCGTAGATTGCATTACATGACATGGAAAAATTGATGTAAAACAACATCTGATGTAGATTATCAAGCGCAAAAGTAGGTGTTAGTCTATCGATCCCAAAAAATTATGAATTTTTTTCTGAACCTTTATTTTTTGACAAAACTAATGTAAAAACACATCAAAAACATCAATTCTGGTTATGAACCCCGATGGGTAGAGGCAATCCACTCGACAGGTTGAAAAACTAGTCATGTCGTGTCTAGAACACCATCTTCGACTGGTCGAAGAAAAATCATAAAGCCGATATGAATTTTCGATATCGATTTTCGACAGGTTGAAAATTTCCTTCGACGGGTCGAAATTGGGACACTTTGGAGACAACAGCTAGCCTTCGACATGTCGAGACTAAGCTTTGATGGGTCGAAGGTGCATTTTGGTGATCGAGGGACATACTTTTGACGGGTCTAAAGAGAACCATGCAAAAAATTTTACGGGTCGAAGAAGTGCCAAAACCAATCTATGAGGTAGTCTTCGACAGCTCAAAAATTTCTTGGATCAAACTTTCTTCTCTTTTTGTCTCCTTTTTTTGGTGTTTTGTTGTCATATTGTCATATATTGTATATTTCGAACTATACAAGTAATATGTATTAAAATAACCATTTTTAACACTTTCATATATGTGTGCCGAAAGGAAGAATTTTTTTATTACATGCCAACATCAAAATTTACATTAAAGATTGTCTTATTCCAGCAACATAGACCAAAATGTCTTAAACCATGACTCTAAACCAAGCCAAAAATAAAACTAAACTGGAGTACATAACAGAAACATGAGTCTAATACATGGACTAATAAAAAAATGCAGTCTCTAGACTTACTTTTGTGTCATCTGTTACAATAAGATTGGCTTCACTGCAATATCCTATCTCATATTCTTCAGTCAAGTTAGTCTCATGTGCCAGGTATTGCCAGAGGCGGAGCCACGTTGAGGTCATCCCAGGCCCAGCCCCCCCTGAAATCTGGATAAGTATATTTTAGTTTAGCTAGGATATATAATGCTAGTATGGTTTGGTGGTAAGTAGATCACAATTTTTTAAAGAGGGGGGAGCGGGTTCGATTCCCAGACATCACTTTTCTCAATATTTTTTGGTTGTTTTTCAATTTTAGCTTAAATATTTTGAATATTTTTGGTTCTTTTTCAATTTTTAGCTTAATTTCCTCCCTTACTTTAAAACCTGGCTCCGCCACTGGGTATTGCTTGCACTTCTTGTAGGCATTCTGGACATCTTTAGGTGCACGGCACTGTTTGTGCATATACTTGGTAAAACCACACCTATAGCAAGGTGACAAGCTTGTAGAAGCAGAATTTGAAGAACTTTCACCATTTCTAGGACCGAAATTGGAGTGACTTTTGTTGGAGTTATTTTGGTCCATGTCTTGGTGAATATAAGTCAAATTCTGACTATGTCCTCTACCAAGACTTCTGCTCCATCCTTTATTCCTACCATGAGTATTGTAAGGCTCAAAATGATCGTTCTTCTTATCCTTACGTGTCTTCTCACCAGTGTTATCTGTCTCATGAGCTTTCTTTATACCGGATGGTCTAGCACTGTTGTTGAGAAATATCTCACGATATCTCTCGTTTTTGGCCAACACATTCATGAGATCACTGAATGATCTAATTCTTCCATGCTCGATATCTGTATGATATTCATGCGCAAACGTATCCATGGAAGTAGGAAAAGTGATCATAGACTTCTTTATCATGGCCTGATCAGTCTTTACAATGCCACAAACACTCAACTCTGATTGTAGCTCTAACATAGCTTGATTGAATGCATCAATCTTTGGATAATCTAATAACCGGATTGCATATCATCTTTCTTGCAGTTCTGAAAATTGGGCGTCATACACATTATTGAATCTTTCTCGTAAAGTCACCCACAAATTCGTTGGTTCATTCTTTAGCAAGTAATGCTTTTTCAGCATTGGATGTATGTGTCGCCTTAAAAACATGAAGGCATGAGCATTGTGGCTCAAATTGAGCTGGAGTTGATCAGGAGTTGGTGCCACAACGTTTTCACCAGGTGGCAGTGATGGTTGGATAGTATCAGTAAGATTTTTACCGAGAATAGTATTCTCAACATTTGATACCCAACGATGGTGATCTTCTCCTTGTGGATCAAGGATGTCAAACTCAGACCTAGCCGACTTTGTTGATATCATCTATAAAAGAGACAAAAGATGTAATTAGTATCGATCGAAAAACAACGATCACTAATATCACGTTTAGGGAATAAGAACCGTGATCAATGATCTTTAGCTACAAAAATTGATGCAAAAACCAGTGGCTTCATACCACGCCTAGAAACTGTGACTTTCATAATCCGTCCCAAATATCGACTTCCATTTTTTTCAATGTGAAATCACAATAACCACGATATTCATTAATAATCGTGACTCCCCCAAGACCATCACTAATATCAACTTTATATGACATGTATTAATCCATAGGAACTAGGACATAAAAAGAACATCACGGTATTACAATCCGACTTAAATCTAGACCTAGATCTAGGGTGTTGCCGTAATTAAGTTTTGTAACCTAATTTTAAATCGAAGAAAGTTAGTCGATTTACCTCAAGGGTGTTATGATCGATAAGAAAGAGATGATTAGACTATGATGAGTAAGAGGGATTCCGGCGAATTGTTGTTGACGGAAGAAAACCAACGGTGGTGGATACAGATTACGACGGTGATCGGTTATGGTGCTTGTTAAGAGATTTATGCCCCCTAACATTTTGATTATTAATTACTCTAAGGCAAAGTGAATTTATCTTACCCGTAAGTATACGAGGTTAAGTAGTATAATTTGTATAGAAGTCAAGTGTCGAACTCACGAGGATTGACTAACCTGATTCCATAGACTTTTCCGATCAAGTCCTTTAGGTGAGTGAAACACAAACAAGTGATGCGACAAAGAAACACAAAAGATGGAAATGTGGATCTCACAACGCTAAACCCTTTGAAGGTTTACCAATGCAATGGATAATTAGACTATGATGAGTAATTTAACAAGGGGTTGATTGGTTGATTACAACTAATGTAAGGATGGTAAATAGAGATGATCACAAATTCAAAATAAAAGAATGGTCAGCTAGGGATGCCCCCGTTAACCATTTGATGCTAAAACAATGTCCAATTTAAGGTCATAAGTTGTTTAGTCCGGTTTACATGCTCTAATGTATTTTGGTTCATAAGAACCAATCATTTCATTGTCCAAATCATGTCCTCTTGGGTCACTCTTGATTATTGGCCGAAAATCCTAGGCCTTTTGGGATTCTAAAATGTTTCAGTCTATCCATGAAGCACAAAGTAAACCAAGATTAGGAACTAGACTTTTGGTGTTAGGATCCTAATGCATTTCATGCGTAATGAGTTTAGTTAAAAAAATATGTGAAGATTGTGGATGGCTTCCCTTCCCAAGCCTCTATTGGAGTACTTGGGAATGAGTTCTAATAAATGCTCACAACTCGCACCTATTGGGTTACGAGTTAAAAGAATCAACACTAGCTACAAAGCTTCTCTGTCTATTATAAGCTTAACCAAAAACCCTTAATCATTTGAACATTAAAAGTATTTTGATTCATGCTCAAGCACAACTAAATCAAATCCTAAGCTTAACCTTTTAAGTCTAAGCCTAAGTCATGTTGTATGCTCATCTTTACCTAAGTGAGTAGCTAATTCCTTTAGGTGTCATTTCTTAGTTCCTTTGACAAATCCTAACTAAGCTAGAGCTAAGACATGCATAAGTGAAATTAGTAATTAAGAACAAATACAACAACATGCCACAATCATATCACGCACACAACAAACTCATTTAATAGTACAAAACACCAAAAACATACTCAATAGCATAAACCAAACATAATTGTTTTACATCAAATGGCTAAAGTTTGACCCCTAGTCTCCTATAAAGAGACTACTCACAAATCACAGCTAAAATAGAGTATAGATACATGATTAAAGAGAGATAAGTGAATAGAAGTAACTTACGAGTCTCCAAAGCCAAGCTCTAAGATCTTCAAGCTCTTTCTCCACTTCTTTCTCTTTTCTTGCTTCTAGCTCCAACAAAGAGGATGAACACCACATTAGACTTAGGTAAAAGGATGGATTAGAGTTTATAATAGTGGTTATGGAGGATTTCTAGGCCTTTTGGTTGTGAAAATGTCAGAAGAGAGTGTTAGAGGGTTTGAGAGAGAATGTGGGCTATGGAGAGATTGTACAACCTTATCTCTACTCGTGATTCCTTTATCAAGTTTGGGAGGGTTCTTAGACACAAGTGGTGCATCTAAGTCCTCTTCATCATAACTCTCTACTATAGGAGAATCTCGATAGTTCTCACAGTTCTTCCTGTATCTCAATACCGCATTCATCATGTTCACTTGGTGCTTAGGATTCTTCTCAGTAGTGGAAGGGAATTCATGAGCCTTGCCACCTCCTTGGATGGCTCACTTGAGTCTCCAACTTGTGGATTGCATTTTGAGTCTCATTGCGAAGTGCTTGATTCTCACTCTTCATGCTCATAAAAATTTCAAGATATATCTTCTTATCCTCCTCTTGATTCTTGACAAGTTTGGCAAGCAAGTCTTTCATGTTGGATTTTGGTGCCTCCAATTGAGGTGGAGAAGGTGGCGCTTGAAGTAATAGAGGTTATTGAGCTCTAGACACAAAGGGTGCTCTCGGTTGGTAAGTGTTACCACCCGAGACATGTGCACATTCTTCACTAGGTCTTCGTGCAAACCCATGAACTCCTTGATTGTTGATAAAGCCCTTACTTCCACTACTAGAGGCACCAAAATTACCTTGATTACCTCCTTGATTATAGCTACCTCCTTATTGGTTTTGAAAACCTCCCCCTTGATTATATCTTCCTCTTTGACCTTGGAAACCTCTATTAGGTCTTTGCATACTTCCTTAACCTCCTTGGTTATTTTGGCCTTGACTATCCTATGAGAAGTTAGGGTGGTTCCTCCAACCTGGGTTATAGGTGTTAGAGTAAGGATTGTTTTTCGGTTTATCATAAAATAACCCCTTGCATTCCTCAATGATCTCTGGATAATATTCTCAATGTGGGCAACCAAGAGTCTCATGCACCTTGCTCTCACATATCATATATGTCACCAGTTCTACGCTTATCTCTGAGACTTGGTTGAATTGGCCTCCACTTCGGTGTTGCTTCATCAAGAGTTCAAATTTTCTGTTCATTAACTCTTCAAGCCTATTCGTGGCTTCGTCATGTCCATGTGTGCTCCATTTAACTTCATGTATATCGCCACTCGTAGCTTGTGTAGCCTTTCCCATAGAAACCGACTGCTTCCTCAAACTCGGTTTTACATCCCACAAGGTCGATTTTTCTAACAACTTTTCTTGCAAAATGTGTGCTTTCTCGGTGGTTTTATCCACGAAGTCACTGCCACTAGCGTTATCCACCTTTTTCCTCGTTTCTGTACTCAATCCTTGTAGAATAAAGACATAAGCATATCTTAGGTTCGCCCATAGTTTGGACAACCAAACTCTAGATCTTTGAAATGTTCCCATGCTTTGCAAAACAAATCTCCATATTCCTCTTGAAAAGTCATTAGGTTTGTCTTTCTCTCATTGATCTTCCCGGTGGAAAGTACTTTGTAATGAACTTTTTTTGTAAAGTCTCCCAAGAATTGATCGAATTGGGTGGAAGCTTGTTGAGCCACTCCTTGGCCTTGTCCATCAAGCTTGATGGGAAGACCCTTAGTCGTAATTTCCCTACATCCATGTTTCTTACATTCAACCTTACACATGCTTCCTTAAACTCCAACAGATGAGAGTATGGGTCGAAATTAGCATACCCCAAGAAGACGGGGATAGTTTGAAGAAAACTCGGCTTGATTTCGAAGAACTCTCTCGCCAATGGTTGGAGAACTATGCACCCGGTGTGTGTGGCCAATGAAGGTAAGACACATTCCCTCAATGGTCTTCCTTAATTTACTTCGTCCTCTATGGCAAGTTGCTTTTATACTATAGGCTCAACCTTTTGCTCAATTGGTGGATCCAATTCAATATGAAAGATGCAAGCTCCAAGTAATGGATTCTCGCGTCTAGCATCTATAACTATGTCAAACAAATTTCCAAATGCTTCTCGGATCTCTACCCTCAACAACGGAATATCACCAAGAAGTGCCTCTTCTTCACTACTACTATTCAAACCCGTTTTACTAAGAGCTACTTTATTGAAACCCAAACTAAATCTCCATAAAACGCATGGCAAGTTGGAAGATAGAGTGTGTAGATTTGAATGATGGAAGGGCGTAAACCTTAAAAACACACTAAGTAACCACTTGAAATTAGTCCTCCAAACCCTTAAAGTACTCAAAGACTTGAGAGTCTTCCACGGTACTTCTTTGACACCCCTTCAAAAAAATATCAATGAGTACTCTGAGAGTTCGAATGTGATTTTGGTATGTGGCATAATGACGTTCACTGTGTAATGGACACCGAAGTGAACCGAGGTAAAGGCGTACGTTATCCGATATACCAAAATCACTAAATAATGTCTTAATGTTCTAGGGTGTTGTGGGAAGTAAGTTTTCTAAATCTAGACTCTCTAAATATAATACTTCAAATAAGGACACTAATTTAGATATGCTATCAAGAATATGGATACTCAAAGTATGTGAACAAGAGACAAGTGAAACAACCTTAAAGCACAGCAAATTCTCGACGGGTCGAAGGTATTCTTCAACCGGTCGAATGCAAGCTCCTATCTCTGACTCTGACAACGTTCGACGAGTCGGGACTATGTCTCGATGGGTCGAATGTAAGCTCCTGTGTCTCTTTCATATCAGTCTCGACAGGTTGAGTAGAATGCCCTGCAAAAGGTTAGAAGCACATGTCTATCACAAGTTCCTAACCAATGTATCTACCAAAGAATTCAAGAGATCAAAGACAATAAAAATAAAGTCCTAAAAGGAAAATCAAACAAAAACTACAAAGTTAAGAAACAAATGTCGCACAAAATATTCGGATTCTCTGTAATTAAAGGCTAACTGAAGCTAAGAAATCAAAGTTGAATGCAATCTTGGGCAATGACGCCAAAAACTTGTTAAGAGATTTATGTCCCCTAACCTTTCAACTATTAGTTAGTCTAAGGCTAGTGAATTTCCCTTACCCACAAGTATACGGGGTAAAGCAGTATAATTTGTATAGAAGTTGAGTGTCGAACCCATGAGGATTGACTAACCTTATTTCATAGCTTTTTTTCGATTAAGTCCTTTAGGTGCGTGAAACACAAACAAGTGATGCCGCAAAGAAGCACAAACAAGTGATGCGACAAAGAAACATAAAATATGGAAATGTAAGGGATTATTAGACTACGATGAGTGATTTAACGAGGGCTTGATTGGTTGATTACAACTAATGCAAAGATGGTAAATAGAGATGATAAAAAATTCAAGATAAAAAATGTCCAATTTAAGGTCATGAGTTGTTTAGTCCGGTTTACATGCTCAAATGTTTTTTGGATCATAAGAACCAACCCTTTCATTGTCCAAATTATGTCATCTCGGGTCACGCTTGGTTATGGGTCGATAGTCCTAGGCCTTTTGGGATTCTAAAAGGTTTCGGTCCATCCATAAAGCACAAAGTAAACCAAGATTAGGAACCAAAATTTTGGTGCTAGGATTCTAATGCATTTCATGCATAATGAGTTTGATTGCAAACACATGTGAAGATTGTAGTTGGCTTCCCTTCCCAAGCCACTATTGGAGTACTTGAGAATGGATTCTAATGAATGCTTACAACTCGCACGTATTGGGTTATGAGTCGAACAAATCAATACTAACTACAAAACCTCTCAGTCTATTGTAAGCTTAACCGAAAATCCTTGAGTCACTTGGACCTCAAAAGTGTTTTGATTCATGTTGAAGCACAAGGAAACCTAATCCTAAGCTTAACCTTTTAAGTCTAAGCCTAAGTTATGTTGTATGCTCCTCTTTACCTGAGTGAGTAGCTAATTCCCTTAGGTGTCATTTCTTAGTTCCGTAGACAAATTCTATCTTAGCTAGAGATAAGACATACATAAGTGAAACTAGTCATTAAGCAGAAACACAATAACATGCCACAATCACATTACACACAAAACAAACTCATTCAATAGCACAAAACACCGAAAACATACTCATTAACATAAACCAAACATAATTGTTTTACATCAAATGGCTAAAGTTTGACCCCTAGTCTCCTATAAAGAGATTACTCACAAATCATAGCTAAAATAGAATATAGATACATGATTAGAGAGAGATAAGAGAATAGAAATGACCCAAGAGTCCCTAAATTCAAGCTTTAAGATCTTTAAGCTATTTCTCCACTTCTTTCTCCTCTCTTGCTTCTAGCTTCAACAAAGAGGATGAACACCACCTTAGACTTAGGTAGAATGATGGATTGGAGTTATGATGGTGGTTATGAAGGATTTCTAGGCCTTTTATTGGGGATAATTTGAGAAGAGATTGTTAGATGGTTTGAGGGAGAATGGGGGATAAAGAAAGATGTTAAAACTATGAAAAAGTGAGAAATACGGTAAGTTGTGTGTTAGGGTTATGGGGAGCTCGAAATTATATGGAGAGAGGAGATATTTTGCCTTTGAAATTCAAATTAAAATGTTAGAGACATGATCCTAAAAATTAGGACTAATCGGTAAATGAGTTACTAAATGGTCCCAAATTCATGTGACTTGCATATGCTACTCATCTTACTTTAATTTGCATTTGCATTTGGTTTCAAATATCTTCATGGTGACTTGATGACTTGACCAAGAGTTGATCTCATCGTTGACCGGTCGAAGTTGATTGTTGACCGGCATTAACTTTTTCCCGATTTCACTCTATTCTCTCTAAAAATGTGTTCGGCTTCTCCAAAAGGTAAATTAAAACTATTTACAGCCTGAATTGTCTACATACTAGAGAATTTATTAACATGTAAACTATTTAAAAGAAACGAAAAGGTATGGCTGTTTGATTATGTAAAGTTGCTTACCACATACTAGAGAATTTATTAACATGTAATTGTATGCTAACTCTACGAAGAATCGCGCCCAATTAAACCCCATCCAGGGTTTAGGGAGAGTTGCGACATCTAATTCCATCCTCTTTGATCTGGTGGCTGTCCAACGTCGGTACTCGAAATTGACTGTGGACATCGGTTTAATTATGAGTCGCATGTTGTTCTTTGTTGGTCTCGTCTCCTCTTTATTTAAGGACGGTGATAGTCTCACATTTTTTTGAATAGACTGATAGAAACTTTCTATTTGATGAGATTTACGATGATAGATGATATGAGTTTTTATTATTGGACTATAATTTAGTGACAGACTGACAGTAAGTCTCACCTTAATTAAATAGGTATGGTTGGAAGAGCTGAAGTCCTTGAACCGTGAATCATACGACATGTCGTTCCCCTGAACACAGTTTTTAACCGCGTTTACTCCTACAACTGGTAAATCAGCAGTCGAATCCTAATCAAAAGATGAGAGTATCAGAGAGAGTTTCATCTGGCATTCATGGCTTCCTCGCCTACTTCTCCCCAAACAGTCAAACCAGAAAAAAGCCAACGCTGATCTCACACATGCCGGAGACGCCGCCACCGCCGCCTCCTGTGCCGACCGAGCATCTCGTCAAGCGCTCCAAGTTCATTTGGCGAGTCCTCATGGTCTCCAATCTCGCGCTCGGAGGTTAGCTCTCTTTTTCATTTAAAAATTCTGGGTCTTTAACAGACTTGAGTTAGATTAAAGTTTGAGTCTTTGAGAAATGTTGGGTAGTGGGTTTTGTTTATTTAAGCAAAAGCTTTGATTAGGTGATGTGTGGATGTGTTGGTTTTTAGTATTGTTCACAATGTGTTTGATCAATTGACCCAGAGATATGATTTAACTGTTACGTTACGCTGGGTTAATTTATTACATTGATGTGGGTTGCTATGTTAGAAAAATCTAAACTTCCCATGGTAAATGTTGTGGCAGCTATAAGATAGATTAGGGATCTAGCACATATATTACAGCCATGGATCTGCAAAGTATATAAAAAAAAAACAGTTGAAGATGACTGTAGAGAGATGAAGAGGTGAAAAATGCATTTGACAAATCATTTATCAGGAGTTTGGATGTGTAGATTGGTTTCGCCAATCCCCGATTGATCTCAAAAGCAGTAGATGTGTGCTACTGGGGAGTCTACTTGGTTATAAGGAGAAGTTAGAAGCTTAAAAGTGCGATGCTTGAAAGCCAAGCTGTATTAACTTGACATGGAATGTGAACTTGTTATTCAGAAATTAGTTTTGAACAATGACTGAAAAGTTTCCCTTACAGGGTAAATAACTACTTTCTGTGCCTGGTTATGATGCTGGAGTTGGTATTGTCTTAAAACAGTAATGCTGAGGTTCATTCCCATTAAGTGGAAGATCATTGACATGAAACTCCTCGTAAACATAAGTTGTATAGAAGAAGAGGTTGTCATTATTGTTTTTGATACATAGTCATTTTGGTCTGAAAAGTCTCTGCATCCTTCTTATTTGTATGTGTAATGAGTCTCTCTCTATGAATGATTTATATGAGTGGACCGGCTACCCTGTATCATTATCCATTAGGAAGGACTAGTGCCCTCCTTACTGTGATAATTAGGGGCTATTATGTACCACCCCCTTCCGCATTATAGCCACTTTTCAAGTTTCCATCCCTTTACCTTGATGACACGAGATTGCAAACTAGTTAGATATTAGATGGCTAACGAGGATTCCGTCAGCAAGTTCATCACTTGTTTCCTTAGTTATCTAATCTCCTTTCCTTTAGTGATCCATTCTTAAGCCAGCAACATATGGTTAGATCACTCGCTTTGATGAGGATGTTATCATTGTGATCTGTATTACGTGATATTGCTACAGTGTGACTAATAGATGTAGTCAAATTTGTAACTTAACCTCATTCCTTATGGAGTGGATACTAGTAGAACTTAAAAGTTATTGACTGGAAAGACATTAGATCTTACTGACTTGAACCTGACCTCTTGCAGGTTACATGTTTATTGGGGCTAAGAAGAGAGACGTAGGCACCGTGAATAAGAAGAAAGCCAAGGAAATAAGCATTAAAAAGCACAAAGCTGTAGTTGAAGAAGTTCCCTCCCCTCCTCCAGCTCCTCTTCCAACAACTCGTACAACGTCTGAGACATGGGATTTGTGAATATGCAGCCGCCTAATACTGAACATCAGCAACACGAACATTTCAAGTGGATGCTGATAGTAAAAGAAAGTTGAAATCAAGACATCCAAAAAGAAAGAGCAAACTAATGAAGAAAACTTTTTTCTTGACAGAAAACAGTACAGTGAAATCTTATAGAACTTAGATTTTCTTAACTTGGGTGATGAATCTGAAGTAGATTGCTTTTCAGTGCCTTTTTGTTCTTGTCTTCTTTCGACTTCAGCAAATATTTGCAACATATTAGCATGCAGAATGAAGTTTTGTTGTGGGAACTCGCTACGAGATATTAATGTTTGCTCTTAATGAATGCATAGTATAGAGTGAGGAATCAGACGCAAAACTGAGTTGCAAACTCAAATACAGCTTTCTCTCCAAACTAGACTATAAGAATGATGGATGTGTGTGTGATCATGATGTAGTCTTAACACTTTAAAGAAAATCAAAATCACTCGGTTATTTACTCAACTGAAGCATAACTCATCTCATAGATCATTTAGCTGGGAGTTGGGACCAAAATTATGTATAGAATGACTGGACAGAGATAAACTTTTTGCCTTTTGAGCATTTTGAGTTTGAGAATTCAATAGAAGACCCTACCAGTGTAGCAGTCATACTCCCTCCTCTAACCACATCCACACTTTCCAATCAATCCCATCTTCCCTCTTGATGACTGGATCCATTCATCAGAACTTGAAAGCTTGCAAACCTTACGTGCTGGTCTCAAACAATCCCACTTCCATTGCAAATTTTGCCTACAATGCCAGGAACAATCTTAGTTTCAGGTACTAACAGCTTGTCTTGAATTAGATTTCAATCATGAACTTCACATTATAAGTTATGTCTAATGTTTGTTTATATGGTTACTGAATCTTTTTAGTTCTTGAATTCATGGACCTTCCATCTTCATCACCATCCCCTTCAGTATCAATCACGGGTAAGTTCTTGTTTTTCCTCTCAAGTCAGTAAGTCGGGTCTGTTCTTCAAATGTTTATCTGAGAAATAATTCACATCCAGTTTCTTTGGGGCCAAGATCAGAGTATCAAACTTGGGAGAAGAAAGACTTGTCCTTGTAATGATCACCCTCACTCATTTTATTCTTACATGCCGTTATTCTTGACTTGGTTTCTAATCCAGTTTTTGTTCATGTACAGCCCATTGGCGACTCTTCGTGACAAACTGATTGTTCTTCTTCATGACTCTGAGGGAAATGAGATATCAGAAACAGGTCTTGTAAAAGAATTCCCTTAATGAATCAAGTTACTAATGTCAGCTGGGGCAATTGTGTATATATTTATCTCTAAGACTTACAAGTATTGCGACCAGGTCCATAGTTGAGAAGGGTCTTTGGGATGACTTGTTTCCCCTCAAAGGAGGTGGGTTTCTACATATGAAGTTTCAGTTTGTACTCAATGAAGAAGAGCGCAATCGAATCCGTATGATGGTACTCTATGTGATTCTGTTCTAATTGTTTTCTTGAAATTAATTTTAGTTTGTACTTTGGAAATCATGTTATCGTCAATGTGCTTGCAGCGAGAATCTGCAGTGAAAAAGAAGCATGGGGAGTTCTATCATAGCAGTCCCACTACCCTGCAGAGTATTCCTAGTGCCAGGAACAGTTTTGCATCATTATTGAGTCTTGACAATGTGATCACAGGTTCAGCTTTCTTCTCCTCTGATAGCAAGAAAATATATAGACTGTAGGTAGTTAATGTCTCCAATGAATGCTTTTTTGGTATTCTGAGGGCTTCATATTCTAAATTGAACCCCATATATGCATCAAAAGGTTGTTAGCCAAAATTGTCTGATATGGTAAGTCCGGACATGAAACTTATTTACTTATCTTGATGAAAAAGTTAAGATACTGATGATGAAGAGTGATCTCTTCGTTGTTGAAGTGAAAATGAAATTTGATATGTACTGTGGTGAGTTCGTTAACGATCATTGAAACTGTTTTAGAGCGATGCAGATAAAAATGAAGACACTTCATCAGTCATCACGGTGCAGCAAAGAGTTCATTTATCTCCAACTGAACTGAGTCCAGTGCCACTTCCTGCTAAGCCTTCTGCCAAAGCCAGTTATGTGGATGAACTTATAACTTTATTAAGAAGCTCACAACCAGTTGTTGGTACAAATAATGTTCCAAAACTTCAGGAAGATAAGCCTCATAGACATGAAGAAACTTCATCAGCCATTGCTGTGCAGCAAAGAGATAATCTATCCCCAACTGAACTGAATCCAGTGAATTTGGCTGATATGACCGATGTTCAACCACTTCCTGCTAAGCTTTCTTCCAAAGCCAGTTACGTGCATGAACCTGCAACGTTATTAAGTGGCTCACAGCCCCCAGTTTTTGGTACAACAAATGTTCCAAAGTTTCAGGAAGATAAGCCTCATAGAAATGAAGAGACTTCACCAGTTATTAATGTGCAACAAAGAGATCATCTATCGCCAAGAGAAGTGAGTCCCAGGAAAGTAGTTAGTAAGATTGATGCCCTACCACTTCCTGCTAAGCTCCCCACAATGGCCAATTCCGTGGATGAACCAGCAAGGTCATTCCAACCAGCTTATGGTACAACAAATCGTCCCAAGTTTCAGGAAGATAAGCCTCAAAAACTTGAGGAGCAGATCCCACTAGAGAAAGCTCCTAGAAATGTAAAGAACATGATCAGTTCCTTTGAAACAGGTTTATCTGAGGTATTCCAGCAGACTATATATCTATATGTATATGTGACTACAAGCGGAGAACTTGATTTTCTATATTAGTAATGTGTGATGTTTGCTTCAACGACAGGATAAGAAGCCTAAAATTAAACCAGCAACGATGAAAGTTCTATCAAGCAGAAGTAAAATAGGTGATCCCCCCAACCAGCGCTTGAAAGAAGCCAAGAAACTCAATACAGAAACTTCAGAGTCAATTTTAAAAGAGGTAGCAAGTCCTTTGGCTTCAGGAAAGTTGCAAAATGAACTGGCATGTTGTCAAAGCGGTGAGGAAACTACTTCACTTGGAGATATTGATGGGACTAAACATCAGATGAAATAGCTATGAAGAGTCGGTTCAAGCCAATACATCAAGAATTGGACATAAAACAAGATAATCTCCTTAAAGATTTGAGTACATCATCAACATCTCCAACAGTTGAAGTTTCAGACAGGTCTCTTGACGAACAAGAACACACACCAGTTATAGATGGGAGAAAATCATCTGATGAAATAGCTATCAAGAGTCAGTTCAAACCAATTCATTTGGAAGTGGACATAAAACAAGATAAGCTCCTTAGAAATTCGAGTACAACATCAACATCTGAAACAGTTGAAGTTCCAGAAAGGTTGCTTGAAGAACAAGAACACGTACCAGTTATAGAGGAAATGCATCAGCCAGAAATCTCTTCCACAAAACTACAAAAAGTTGACATACAAGGAGTTCCGACCCAAGTATGTACTTCAAAAGCAAACTACGAAGATAGGCACAGTCCCTTTGAGAGCTCTGGTGGATGGATTTTTCCTGATGAGGCAATGCGACTCTGTGTAACAACCAGTGGTAAAAAAGTGATGGATTTACTGGGAAATTGTTGTGTGATGAAGCCAGATATCAATCAAGAAGCAAAAAGTTTGCCTCCTCCAGAAAATGTACAAGAGCAGCAGGTATCTGACTTTCCTGCTGCACGATCTATCATTCCGGCCATTTTGATACAAGATTTCATCATCTATATCTGAATCACAACATGAGAATGAGATTCCTATTTGAAATTGAATAACGTGACCTTCTTCTAATAATTGTGGTGTAGTGATACTGGGTTTATGACACTCCAATCATTGTACAGGATAATGTGGATAGCGGTAGTACTACTCAGGCGAATAATAATGAGAAGAATCGCAGACCACAAGAACTACACGAGGTTGAGAATTCAGAAACAGAGACTTCTGGTGTGGCAGTTGGACAGGTTATTTTTCTCTCACAAATACCAAACACAACATTTTGTTATTGTTATTCTACTAGGTGCTGTATAGTTCTTAAATGACTTCCTACTGCATATATGTACTAGGAATCTAAGGTGTATACTAAAACTCCTAAAAGGCTACTGTTTGAAAGTTCAGATTAACTGAGTTAACAAAGATATATAGTACCAACTGTTAGTTAAGGGTGCTGATCGAAATATGTATTTAAATGGTGTTTTATTTCAGGCAATAAAAGTTGCAATAATGTTTGGATTTGGAACTGTTGTTCTCCTCACCAGACAAAGGAAGAATAGGTAAGCATTAAGATCATCAGCGGGAACAGTTTGTTCTCATTTCTCCGTCAATCCTATGATTATACGAACGGACCACTTTTCGTTGCAGATTGAATTAGGTTGTGGATACTCTTTAGTCATGATCCATTTGTTGATGATTCAGATGAACTATATCCATAATAAAAGTTCATTTGTTTTTTATTTTTATTTTTTATGCTGCAGCATTGGCAGCAATAATACTTGCTTACGTGATCTCCGGGTCATTTTGAAAAATTTCTGTATTGCACCAAGTTGGGAATAGTTAGGAAACCCTTGAGACTTCTGAATCATCCCACGTGGCATGGTGAGATAAGTTATCCTAGGGCAACAAGGCATTTGTCATATCATTTTCCCTGTTGGACTAGGATATCCAAAACAAACCAAAAAGTTGGGATCGGATGAAATAGAGACATAGGATTCCTCAATACACACAGCTAAGACGGTAGAGATCTCATTTTCACACCTTTACTGTCACATCCAACGTACGCTTATTCTCAATGGCTGCTTCTGGTCTCAAGTACAAGAACTACTCTATTAAATTCTACGAAGATCGCATCACAACCACGGTCACTTCAGATGCAGCTTCTGTAAATGTATGGATCGACCGGACTTATTACCATCACGGTGACAAATTCCTAGTTGGTCTGGACAGTCAATGGCAATGGGACTCTAATACCAATGATTTCGAGGTTGCTGTTCTTCAACTCTGTGTGGTAAATCATTGCCTTATCTATCAACTGACCCACTCGGAAAGCATTCCCGACTCTCTTAAACAATTCCTCGGCGACGAAAATCTGACCTTCCTTGGTAAACAAGTTCAAGAAGACATGACTCGCCTAGCTCGTAAAGGGTTATACGTTTCGTATGCCATGGATGTTAGTCACATGGCCGCAAAGAAGTACGACGACAGTAGCTACAAGCAAATGGGGTTGAAGACGTTGGCGATGGAATTTCTGAACAAGGAGGTGGAGGAGGATAAGAATACTACAAGGAGTCGTTGGGGGTAACGATGAACTCAAGTACTTCCAAGTCAAGTATGCGTGCATCGATGCTTTTGCTTCGTTTCAACTAGGAATGAAACTGAGATTAATGCCCTACTACTCTGCTGAAGAGAGAATGGAATGTTTCGCCCAGACAAAGCAATGGATCAATGGCCTTCCATCTAGAAATTCCAATCGCAACAAGTATCGCATCATGTAGCAGGAGAAAATTGCTCTCGATCGCTAATATTGGGAATTTCAGCGACATTGTAGCAACCGGCTGGGACTAGCTGCATGTACAGATGTACTAATTAATATCAGTGTATACAAGTAATTGGTGTTGTAATTGGTATATAAGTAAAACAAAAAAAAGCAATTGGTGTTGTAACAATAATAAATAAACAAATATGTAAAAAAAATCCTGATTTCATTGATTAATAATGTATAAAAATTACATTTGTCAATCAGAGACGGAGCCAGGAATTGATATGAGGGGGGGGGGGGGCAAAATTATGTAAAAAAAAAATACAAATAACTACAGAAAGATTTTTAGTTTTATTGGTACACTGTAAAATATAGCAACAAAACAACAAAAGTGAAGAAAAATAAAAGAAAATAAGAAAAATATTGAATTTTTTTGTTTAGATATTGATTTTCTTCTTCTTCTATAAACTGTAAAAGAGAGCAAAAAATCAACAACAAAAAAATAATAAAGCTACTATGACATAGTAGAGATTCCAATCGAGCACCATCCTAAACCTAGTTGTAAATATTTGATTGCTTAATAATCTGAATTGACAAATTTACCATTATATCTTACTAGAAAAGAAAACCCGTACCGTAGGCACGGTACTACTAATATGAGATGAGAGAAGAATCGAGAATAATGCTCAAGTGAGATTAGGATTTAGTTTAAAAAAAACAGCAAAATTTAAATAAAAGATGAAACTGTAAAAAAAATTAAAAAGGTAAAATCACAGTCAAAAGTCAAAATATTAAAAAGTCAAAAGTAAAAGTTAAAACTGTTAAAAATGTGTGTGAATGTTAGAAAGTAAAAAAGTTAAAACAATTAAAAATATAAGTAAAATATAAAACACAAAATTTAAAAAAAATAATACAAAAGACCAAAATATCCATTTATGAACAGTGAAATGTACGGTAATTGGTGGATGTTATATAAAAAATGACACTCTGCACACTATGCTCTCAAGTGTGTACGTGTCGATCTACACATTTTATCTGCAATAATTAACGTATTATTCTCTACAATTGACCATGTTATAAAATTTCGTATTATTAATTCTAACTTGTTTTATTAATTTTATGTACTAACCAAAAGCGGACTAAATGAGTCTACAAGAGGAAAAAACGCAACAAAAATAGAGAAGAAAATTCGGCAAGAAATAATCCGTGGAAGTTTCTGGAGAAATATTCCTGGTATCTCAGCGTGTGTCTTATCCTAATTAGAATAGAAACAGATATTCTCTAAATCTCTGATTTATAGGGATATTCTCTAAATATTCCTGGTATCTCGGTCATCTATCAAGGAATAAAGTACAGTTTCAATCTACATTGATTGTGTATCTATTTTCTCCTTCAACACTTTATCAGCAACTCTTGAGTTGAAAGCCATCACTACAAACCCTGAAAAAAAAAATGAAAAAAAACTAACATCACAATCACCATCTCCATCGCTGGCCACCTACTACAGCCGTCGATCATCCTCGTCGTTGGTGTTTTCCACCGTCGTCGGATTTCGTGATTTCTTCAAACTTTTTACAAGTTTTCATACCGAACATAACACTATAGATGTAAATTTTCACCCTTTTTCAATTTAGAAATTAGGTTGCAAAACTTAATTACCACAACACCCTAGATCTAGGTCTAAATTTAGGTTTATAATACTGTGAATTTTATTTTAATTATAACCCTTAGTTCCTATGGATTAATATATGTTTATAAAAAAAGTTTAATATTAGTGATGGTCTTGAAGGGGAGTCACGGTTATTAGTAAATATCACAATTAATTGTGATTTCACATTGAAAAAAAGAAAAGAAAAGAGAATTCCATATTTGTGACTAATTGTGAAAGTCATAGTTTCTGGGTGTGGTATGAAGCCACCGATTTTTCATCGATTTTTGTGACTAAACATCATTGATCATGGTTCTTATTCCCTAGTGATCATAGTTTTTCGATCGGTACTAATTACATCTCTTGTCTTTTTTGTAGATGATAACAACAAAGCCAACAAGGCCTGAGTTTGACATCCCTGATCCTTGAGGAAAAGAATATCATCGTTGGGTATAAGATGTCGAGAATACTCTTCTTGGTAAAAATCTTACTGATATTATTCAACCACCACCACCACCACCTGGTGAAAACGTTGTGGCACCAACTCTAGCTCAATTTGAGTCATAAAACTCAAACCCTCATGTTTTTAAGACGACACATACATCCAGTTCTAAAAAAGAAGTACTTGCTAAAGAATGACCCCGCGGATTTGTGGGTGACTTTACGAGAAAGATTCAATAATGTGCATGATGCACAACTTCTAGCACTGTAAGAAAGATGGGATTCAATCCGATTATTGAATTATCCAAAGACTGATGCATTCAAACTATGTTAGAGCTTCAGTCAAAGTTAAACATTTGTGGCGTGGTAAAAACTGATCAGGCTATGATCGAGAAGTCTTTTGATACGATTTTTTACACCCTCAAAGATATCCCTATTATTATGCAATGTTTATCAATATAGTAGTATGGCAAATAGGGGTCATTATCCGCAGAAGATTGATGAAACTAAGCATTAGACGCAAACAAACACTAAAATCAGTTTCCTGATAGACTCGATCTACAGACACTAACCTAATTAATTACCTAACCTAGAATCAACTAAAAATTACAAAAATAATAATGGACATACTGGACACAGTGGTGGACTACCACCTAGAATTTCAATAGATTTGGAGTTGATTTGCTATGCTAACAAAAATAAACAAAACAGATAAATGCAGGAAATAAGCTTTAGAAAAGTGACGAAAATCAATAAACAAAAAAGTTAAGGGGAATGTTCTCTACCACCATCACTCCATCTAGAAAATATATGCTTAACCTAATAATGTTATGCCAATGGATGAAAGTTCTCAGAAAGATTCAATTACGCTTAGAACACAACCTATTACTTAATCCTTATGATTACACCGGTGAAGGTTCGTTTATCACCGGTGACTATCTCTCAAAGAACCCAAAAGTCACGGACACGAATTTACTAAGAGAGAAGCATTATGATTTAAAAAAGTTGTAAGAATCTACAAAGCATCAAAAGTACACTAAGGGCGTGCCTTGCTAGACTTAGGATTTCTTATAACCGAAGAGCTCGGTTTCTACTCAAGAGAAATTGAGGAAGATCAAATACTGTCAACAAGCATCAAATTCTTATAGATTTAGATCCCTAGACATGCATACTAAGTGTGCACTCAAAGAATACAAGATAGAAATCATCAATATAAAATTAACAAAGAAACCTCATCCAAGAACGTACATAACAAAATTAGGTCAAAGTGAATATATTATCTAAACTTCATGTACGGGGCTTCAAAACCACCCCTTAACAAAGGGAATTAGCTGCTCATAGTTTTAGATAAAAAAATATCAAAAAATCCATAAGAGATAAACTAAATGATGGAGAAGAATGAACTCTTGGCAAAGTCGAAATCGGGCTAGTTCTCATGCATGAGAACTTCTCTTCCTCTTGGCTCTGTTTCGTCTTTTCTATTTAATCTCCTCCATTTTCTCCTCCAAAAGTCTACTACCAAAGTCTTCCACCGTCCTCTCTAGCTATCATTAGCTATAAATATATATATATATAGCTTGATTAATTATACAAGCTCAAGCACATGTGCCAAGCAAGTTTAATCAAAGCCCACTTCTTCATTTGTTGTTTCCTATTTGATTACGTCTCTCACCAAACCTACTTGCCAAGCATCTCTCCATTAAGCACCTTGCCAGCAAGCAATGTATATGTATCACTCTCCAAGCAGCTCGTAATATATATATATATATATATATATATATTCCCACGTGCACAACAACCTCCAGTGTCCTTCTTTAATCAAGCAATTAACCAGCCAAGGACACGTGCAAGACTCCAACTCTATTGCAAACCTTCTTATCGCCAAAGTCACGTGGACAATTAGTATTCTTCTCAAATTAGGATTCATTTACCTCGTAAGTCCTCCTCTTCCACAATAACTCCCAAAATATATTGTTTAATCTCATTTTCTTCATTAATCTCCAAAATACCTAAAAATAAATAAACATAATTAATTCACTCAACTAATAACAATAAACTAAATATAGGGAACAAATTAGATACCGAATAGACGCATAAATATGCGACTATCATCTTTAAGTACCTTCCCTACTTCCATGGATACGCTCACTCATCAATTAATACTGTACGGATTATGAGCACGGAAGAATAAGATTATTCAGTGATCTCATGAACATTCTGGCCAAGAAAGAGAGATATCGCGAGACAATTCTTAAAAACAATGCTAGGATAACTAGTACTAAGAAAGTTTATGAGACATATAACATTGGTAGGAAAACTCGTAAGGATAAGAAGAACGATCATTCTGAGCCATACAATACTCGTGGTGGGAATGGAGGACGGGGCAGAGGTCGTGGTAGAGGACATAGTTAGAATTTGATTTATATTCACCAAGACACGAGCCAAAGTAAATCCAACAAGAATCACTCCAATTTTGGTCCTAGGAATGGTGAAAATTCTTCAAATTCTGCTTCTACAAGCTTGTCACCTTGCTATAGGTGTGGTTCTACCAAGCATATGCATAAACAATGTCGTGTGCCCAAGGATGCCTATAATGCATACATGACGTAAAAGTAATATCTAGCACATGAGACTAACTTCACTAAAGACTATGAGATGGAAGATGGCGGTGAAGCCAATCTTATTGTAGCAGGCAACACAAAAGTAAATCTGGAGTCTACGAATTTTGATTAGTCTATGCATTACACTCATGTTTTTGCCCTGTAATCAAGTTTAGTTTTGCTTTTGCTTATTTTTAGTCATGGTTTGAGATTTTGTTTTAGTCTTGATTTTTGGAATAAGACAATCTTTGATGTATGTTTTTTTGTTGGTAAAGTAATAAAAATTTCTTCCTTTCTGTATATAAAAGTGATAAGAATGATTATTTTCATACATATTGTTTGAATAGTTTGAACTATACAATATTCTATGACACTATAACACCAAAATACCATAAGTACGAGACAAAAGGAGATGATGGCTTGATCTCAGGAAATTTTTGACCCATTGAGATTATCTCTCGACCTGTCGAATGGAAGCCCCTGAATCGGTTTTTGGCATTTTTCGATCCGCCGAAATTTTTGCTTGGTTTTCTTTTGACCCATCGAAAGTATGTCCTCTGGTCACATACAGGCACCTTCGATGTGTCAAGGCTTCATCTTGACATGTCAAAGGCTAGCTACTATCTCGATTTTGTCCAATTTTTGATCCATCGAGGTAAATTTTTGACCCATCGAAGATGGTGTTTTGGACATAATTTCACTGGTTTTTCGACCCGATGACTGACATGTCAACCGTGGGCGTAGCACGATAATCAACCCGTCTGACTGCACAATGCCATCAACTTGTCGACTGATATATCGAGTGTGACGATGCATTTCAATCTACCCGTCAAAACTTATGGTCAACCCTTCGAATTTCGTCCCAAGAAACGGTGTTTTGATGTTGTTTTACATCAGTTTTTTCATGCCACGAGACGTGATCTACAAGGGTCCTTTCAACCAGTCAGATGTGTAACATCAATTTTTGGATGTCGCTATGATCAACACTCTAATAGAACCCTTGCAAAGTTTTGAAAACATTTGTGCTAACGGTTTTCAATTGGATCAATATTGTGAGAGTGAAAAAGAATACTTGTGTGTTACCTCCGAAAATTGCAATAGAAACAACATAATGGAGAGGTTTATGAGGATTTGTAGTGGTTTGTATCTTACTACGGTTCGGATCATTTAATCCAGTACAGTCACTCATATTATTGTATATGCCTCATATAAGCTTCTGCATTATAATGATCAAGATATTGAGAACTTTGCATGGTCAACAAAACATGTAGAAATACCTCATACTATCGATTTAGATAGAAGGATTGAGATTACTCCACTCGGCCTAGGCTAGGTGTTCAAGATGAGTGTAGCACCATCTCGGTGACATACTACTGACGCATTGTGTGTTTTACTCACCGGATGTCTTTATGACAATATTCAATGCATATCGCTTGGTTTGCAAAGCATGTTTATTAACAAAATTATGGGCATGATATTATTTTGTTATAAACACAACTTCCATTCCTTCATAGATTCTAAGGATATATTTGTGGACCAATCAAACCGGTATGCGGCCTGTTTATATATGTTATGGCTTTGGTTGTTAGATCGACACGTTGGTCATACGTCACTTTACTATCCACATGGTATACTGCATTTGCAAAACTCCTAGCACAGATTATTAAGCTTTGGGATCACCATCTAGACAATCCAATCAATTCTATTAGATTGGATAATTCAGGGGAGTTTACATCAAAATGTTTTGTTGATTACTGGCATGCATGTCGATTGGGGATTGAAGTTGAACATCCCAGTTTCCCTATGTTCATTCATAGATTGGTCTTGCAGAGGATAAATCAAGTTGTTACAGCTTGTGGCCAGAACTTTGGTATTACATACTATTTACCAGTATCTGCTTAGGGATATGCAGTGTTACATGCAGCTATACTTATTCGCTTGAGACCCGTAACCCGCCAACCATTCAGTACTTACCCATTAGTATTGGGGATGAGCCTAATATTTCACATCTACGCATCTCTGGTTACGCTGTACATGTGCTTACTATGCCTCCATTACGTACAAAAATGGGTCATCAACGATGATTAGACATTTATGTTGGTTATGAATTTCCAATGATTGTTCGCTATCTAGAACCTTTGATAGGAAACCTCTCTACTGCTTGTTTTGCATAATGTCACTTTGATGGCACATACTTCCCACCATTAGAGGGGGATAGGAATGGTTCCATTCTAGTTAAACATCGGAAATTGACATGGTATATCCTCATTATGTCACATCATGATCCCCACACATCTCAGTGTGAAATTGAAGTGCAATGTGATCTCGATCTTCAGAAAGTAGCAGATTTGATGCCTGACTCCTTTACTAATATCGAGAAAGTGATGAGATTGGTTATACCTGCTGCAAATCCTGCAATGTGGAAAGTCCTTGGAATTTAGCAAGTTAACGCAACACCAGGGCAATGTAGCGTTTCTCCTGTTCATAGTGGGAGTGTAGCATCGATCAAAATCCATTTATGAGCTGTCAGTAAAAGGTAAGACATCAAAGCACAACCGTTCATCATTAACACATGAGATTATTTTAGACTTCAATTATGTCTAGAAGTCGACATTGACAAATACTTGGGGACACCTCAGAGTCAACGACGATGTCGGTAAACAAAGAAATTTAACTAAGTTAAACAAATGCTAGTGGTTTTATGGATAATTCTTCCATGGTCATTGATGCTGCATTTACTTATTCCGTCACTCAGGAATTGACAACGATGAAGTGAAACCTCACTTTATTGTGGATTTTCAATGGTTAGCATAGAACAGATTGACCGATATGGAAAGTTGCAATCTAAGCTGAACTAGACTCTCTTACAAAAGGCAAGTTTTCGGTCAAGTAGTGTTATGACCACTGAATGGTAAGCCGGTTAGATACAAATGAGTCTTTGTTTGGAAGCACAATGAGAACATCTAGTGGAACAAGGATTTTCTCAACGCTATTGATTATGAGGAGATGTATTCTCTGGTTATGGACATCATTACTTTCCGATACCTTATCAGTTTGGTAGTGTCAGAAAAATTGAGGATACAACTAATGGATGTGGTTACAGCAAATCTCTATAGGGATCTTGATACACAAATATACATGAGAGTGTCAATTGGCATGGTTATGCCCAATTTAGGTAACTCTAAACTATGGAGTACTTATGTGTTCAAATTGAGACGTTTACTATTCTAAGTGACTACTTGATTGAGAAGAGATACAAGAATGATAAGTTATGCCCATGCGTGTTTGGTAAACAAACAAGTTGTTTGAGATGATAGGACTCGATTTTGTCTCAATTTAGAGATGAAACATCGAGTTGGTTGAACTCTTATTCACCAGTCTGCTTATGTCTAAATCAGGCAATGTACAAAGCACACCCTTTAGCACACCAATGGTTGTTCACAGTATGGAACCCAAAAGGATCTATTTCATCTAAAATATGATGATGATAAACTTTTGGAGTTGAGATTTTATATCTTAGTGCGGTCGAAGCTTGGTTGTATATTGTTTGGTGCACACATCCGGACATTGTCTTCTCGGTATGCGCATACACAAAGTCATTGGTGTGGAGTAAAACATGACTTCAGGTACTTGAAGGGATCCATTAACTTGGACTTGTTCTTTCCCTACAAATAAAACAAAGAAAAGCTTGAAATTCTTGAAAAATGGATGTTTGAATCGTAACATTCAGATTCTGGGATTTTCGATCCGTCGAGTGGATCTCTCGACCCGTCGAATGGTAGCCCCTGGATCGATCAGAACATGTTTCTCGACCCGTTGAGAGAAACCTTCTACCTGTCGAAGAATGTTTCAGCTACAAGCATTGTACCTCCATACAATACGGTCCCCTACTCAGAGACAACATGTGATGTCTTGGTTGGTTTTGCTGATGTTGGGTATCTCTGTGACCCACATAAATAACGTTCCTAAATAGGTTATGTATTCACCATGGGAAACACAACAGTTTCTTAGATATCGATAAAGCAAACCATTGGTGTTACTTCCTCAAATCATTTTGAGATTATTGCTTTGCATGAATCGGTTAAGGAGTGTATCTAGCTTAGGTCAATTATACACTACATTCAAGGGTCTAGTGGATTACAATCTACTACGATAGCACCAACTTGCATATTTGAGGATAATGCGGCTTGAATTGAACAAATGAAGTTGAGTTACATTAAGGGTGGTCATACTAAATACATTTTGCCATGGTTCGGTGGATAATGCTGCGGACTTGTTCACCAAGTCACTTCCAAGATAAACATTTGTGAAGCATGTGAGATACATTGGAATGTGAAGATTATTTGAACTCCGAGATTGAGTTACTGATCAGAGAGAGTTCATTTCTTAGACATCAGGGGGGAGTCTACATCACATGTGGTCGCTTTAGTAGTTGATGTGTTGTACTCTTTTTCCCTTAAACCAAGCTTTGTTTTACCCATGAGGTTTTTGTTTGCTTGGCAAGGTTTTTACTGAGTCAACAAGTTATGCATCATACATTAGGATCGCGACATAAGAGGGAGTATTCCAGGAGAAATATTCTTGGTATCTCAGTGTGTTTGTCTTGTCCTAATTAGAATAGAAGCAAATATTCTCTCAATCTCTGATTTATAGGGATATTGAGTGTATCTAAAGGATTGGTGGTTTCAATCTTCGAATTATTTTGTCAATTTTGCGTAAAAACTTCACACCGAAGTTTCAGTGCAAACCTTCACACTTGATAGGATATGTGTGTGTGTGTATAAATATACGGTCCCTATCTAGAGCGAAACTTCGCTTTAAAAATACAGAGCAAAGTTTTGATTTTTACAAGATTGATAAGGCTGCTCGACGAATGAAATCACTAATTATTTAGATCACTATTAGACGATCATCCTTACAAAAAAAATCAGCCAAACTTGAGATGATTTGACTATTTGATCGCTATATCAAATTTTAGGCTATATCGGATGAACTGTATTTATCAAAACTTGAATGTGATGATCAAATGGCCAAATTATCTCCGATTGAGCTGATTTTTTGCAAGCGTGATCCTCTAATGATAATCTAAAGAATGATTGGTTTCAATGATCGAATAATTAACACAAGATTGTCCACACAATTTCGAAAGCAGAGCACTATTTCTTAACTAACCTGATATATAAAGATGATTCAACTTTCCAATCTCAAACAGAAGATGATGAAGCATGATATTCCTAAACTACAACATATTGCATAATAAATCTAATTCCATACACCAATATACCTGATAATGAATAATTAAAGATAGATCATAGCTTTCCCATCATATCATACTACAAACATCAAAAGTACTTACTAGCCAACAATGGTATACAAATTGCCTGAAGAACTACATTGATATAAACGACAATATAACTAACGACTTACCATTTCCAACTTTTGCTTAAGCTTCTGAGGAGTATTGGTCACAACTCTCAAAGTTTCCAGCATAGCTCATATGTGCACATCAATTAGATTACTTCTGCAAAGAAAAGTGAAACAGTTACCCATCATATGTTGACAGTTCAATTATAAAGACCGGGAGAGAGCGCTCACTCATCTATCATTAGATCTAGCTAGTATTAGATCTTCCAATCAAATGACCCTCTGAGTTTGATGACTTGCTCGGCGAATGCGTACTTGTTCTGACTAGGTGGAGTAGCAGCGCTAGCCCTTGGTACAATCTCTTGATTTGGTTGTCATAGTGATCCACCTAGAGATGGTAAAGGCTTTTCCGTACAAGTCGTGGTGGAGGACTTTGACGATGGCCAAATCTGATCTAAGCCATGCAAAAGGAGCTTCATCTCTTGCCCAAGGATTGCGTAGTTGTAGCATGAAAATGAATTGCTCAGATGGAGTAAAAGTAAGGGAGACATTGAGTTGCTAGGTTATGAGAGAGAGAGAGTGAAGAAGAAGAAGAAGAAGAAGAAGAAGAAGAAGAAGAAGAAGAAGAAGAAGAAGAAGAAGAAGAAGAAGAAGAAGAAGAAGAAGAAGAAGAAGAAGAAGAAGAAGAAGAAGAAGAAGAATACTAATGTATAAACAAACGCAAAAAGTAGAATACGTACAAGAAAATAACGCCAAATGGGACTCTTGCTTTGTTCGTCCCCAACTTCCAACTAAAACTACGTATTTAAAATTCATCGAAAAAAGACGAGAAACCATATGTAGAGTACACGGTCCTGGTACCTCAAAAAGAAAGGGAAAATTTCTACTAGCCCTAATTTTGGAGAAACCTTTCCCACTAGCCAACAAAAGTTTGAAAAATTCTCATTAGCCAACTAACTCTAAGAGAATCTTTTCCATCCACCAAGTTTACCTTATCTCTCCTTTTTTCTTTCTATTTTTACCCCTGCTATATATGTGGCCATAACAACCTTTGATTTTGAATTTTTCACTATTTGAATTTTTGAGCCATCTGAGAGAGAGAGAGAGAGAGAGAGAGAGAGAGCTGGGAGGGAGCCATCGTTGTCGTCGGAGGGAGATAAAAGAGACGCAGATTTGAAATTCAAACCATGAGAAAAGTGAATCTATGCAACGAAGCCAACAAAGTTTCTATGGAAATAGAAACATGTGATTTTGTCATGGATTCAGATGCTCGAGATAGGTGAGCTTTGATTTTGAATCTGTTGAAATTGAATATGTGTTGAGCTTTTGAATATGTTGAAATCAAATCTGTGTTTAGCTTTTGAGTTTGGTTTTGCTATGTTGTTGGTTTGTTTGTGTTTTTTTATTGTGAATGTGTTTCATTATGTTGATATGTGTTTTACGAATCGTTGCATTTTTTGAATTGGTGTGTTGAGTTTTAGTTAAGTTAGTTGGAATATACAGTTGCAGACTCTAAACTGATAGTCAGTTGACACTAAACTGTGTATCAGTTGATCCTACACTGATATTCAGTTGAAATTAAACTGATACTTAGTTTACTCTCAAATAATACTTAGTTTACCCTCAACTGATAATTAGTTGACACTAAACTAATAGTCAGTTTACTCTCAACTGATAGTCAGTTGACCCTTAACTGATACTAAATTGAGTATCAGTTGAACCATTCAGAAGGTTGCAGTGTTTGAATAATAACCTTTTATGTTATTATTATTTTTAAATTTATACTTTTTTTCTTTTTCATACAAGAGTGTTTTTGTTAAGTTCTTGTATCCTGGGAAGGGATTCGTGTTATCTGTTAATCAACATATGAGTTATGCCACTCTTTTCCAGTACATTTGTCAGAGGTTTGAGTTCTGTCAAAGTGATGTGATCAAACTTTATTACTCACTTCCTGGTTACAGTGGTTGTTCCCTCAATAATAAGAATGATTTTAAGATGTTGTTCATTGGTGCAAATATGTATAAGGTGAATTGTGTTGATGTCATTATTTATAAGAATAGTGGAAGCACAAGTAGGTGATTTTCTGTGGATGATGATGAGACGTCTTGTGTTCTTGATGAAGATGATTACCTCACTGAGGTATATTAGAATAAACCAACTAAGTCCTATTTGTTGAATGAGTGGGAGACTTACATCCAGTCCACCGGAAAAAAAATTCTAAGGAGATGTTAATGAGTTTAGAAAAATGCTTACGAAGTACTCCATCCAAGTTTATTTCAAGTTTGTTTATCTTAGGAATGATTGGTATAGGATTGTTGTTGCGCGCTCAAATTTTGGTATAAAAAATTGTGAATGACATGTTTCGGGGTATTCAAATTCTCACAAGGGCTATTTTTGTTGTTGATGATATGAACAACATACATACTTGTCAAGGTATTATGAGGAAGGAGCGTCATAATTTTCTGGGATCGAAGATTGTCAAGACTTGCATCTTAGAGGATATGATGTAAAACATGACAATGAAGTCGAAGGATATTATAAACAAGATAAAGAAAACATATGGTTTCAACATATCGTACAAGGTTGCTTGGTTAGCGAAGCAAAGGGCAAAGGAAATGATTTATGGATATGAGAATGAATAATTCAACAAGTTAAGTTGGTATAAAGAAGTTATTTTAAAGAGTAACCCTGACTCTACCTTTGTTTTGGACGTGGATCCAAAAACTAATCAATTTCAAAGGCTTTTTGTTTCATATGATGTTTGTCTTGAAGGTTTTAAATTGTGTTTACTCGTGTTGTATGTTGATGGCACGTTTGGGAAGAGCTTATTTAAATGGCAGATCCTTTGTGCAACTGGGAGAACAGGAAACAAAGGTAAATTTTTAATATTATGACCCTAAACTGATACACAGTTTACTATCAACTGATACTTAGTTTACCCTAAATTGACACTCGGTTGATCTTCAATTAAGTATCAATTTACCCTAAACTGATACTCAGTTGAACCATTCAGAAGGTTTCTGTGTCTGAATTTGTTGATCTAAATATCAGGTTGCCCTAACATGATAGTCAGTTAACCCTCAACTGATACTCACTTGAGCCTCAACTGATAGTTAGTTAACCCTCAACCGAGTATCAGTTTAACATTGTCTGTCCAAAATAGACTTACTCATCTTTGTTCTCTGAGTCTGTTTAATGTGTATAGGCTTCTTCCCTTTGGCTATGTGTGTATGTGATTTAGAAACAGAAGATAATTGATTATATTTGTTCCAACACATGAAGAACTTGCTGGATCCACAAAGTGGAGAGATTACATATGTTAGTGATCGTGGAACTGGACTTTTGAGTGCATTTGACAAAGTTTATCCTGGTAATCTTCATATTTTCTGCTACAAACATTTGATGAACAATCTGATGAGCAAGTTTGGGAATGCAACTATTGAGCTGAAAACTGAAGTGAGAAATAGATTTTTCCGAATGGAATATTTGTCTTCTGACAACGAATATCGTTTCCACTTGAGAGAATTGAAAGAGGTTGCTGGGGAAGGTATCATAGAAACTTTTTTGAAAGACAAGTAGCTTGAATGTTGGTGTCGTGCTTTTTTCGTGGTTCCCGTTATAGAATCATGGTGAATAATATTGCTGAATCGTTTAATGCTCGGATTGCTCTTAAGCGTGAGATGTCAGTATATGCAATGCTTGACCAGACCCGGATTAATATTATGGAGCATATGGCGGAGAGAAGAGATGAAGTTTTATCTTGGACAACACCACTCACTCCTTCAATACAACAATATTTGAAGGATAAGATGGTGGTTGCAGTTCAATACCATGTGCATTTCTTTCATTCAAATGTGTACGAGGTGCGTTCAAATTATGCGTATGTTGTTGATCTTGGAGCTTGGAACTTGTTCTTGTTCCTGTCAGAAATGGGAAATCGAATGCATTCCACATGCTCATTATCTTGTTGCCACTGCGGATATTTACTTATTTATTAACAAGCATTTCCACGTGGACTATTACAAAAAGTGTTATGACTTTCCAATCTATCTGGTAGGGAATGTGGATATGGCTACTGTGGAGGCTTTCTTTGATAAATTCATACTCCCTCCCAATGTGAAGAGAGCACTCGGCAGACCAAAGAACAAGAGGCTTAAGTCTGAAGGAGAGACGGAGAAGAAGCTGATTTGTTGTAGCCGATGTCATCAATTGGGCCATCATAATAGGAAGTCATGCAATGAGCCTTTGAGAGCAGCTATTGTTGAATAGAATAATCCTTCTTTTAGATTCATTTTTTGAGACATATCTATACTACAATATTTTCATTAGTTGTTTTTCTATTTTTGAATTTGTTAATCATAAGGCTATTGTGTTGAATTTGACCCTCAACTGACTATCAGTTGACACAAAACTAACTATCAGTTTACCATCTACTAATTATCAGTTGATACTCAATTGAGTATCAGTTTACTCATTTTAGAACGATGTTGTTTTTGAAATTTGTTGAACTGACTATTAGTTGACACTCAACTGACCATCCGTTTATCATCTGCTGACTATCAATTGATACTACACTGACTATCAGTTCACTCATTTTAGAATGACGTTGTTTTTGAAATTTGTTGAACTGACTATCAGTTTTTCCTCAACTGACTATCAGTTATCCACCAACTGACTATCAATTCACCCATTTAGAATGATGTTTTTTTTGAAATTTGTTGAACGGGCTATCAATTTTCCCTCAACTGATACTCAGTTGACCTAAATATGGAAGAAAAACAAAAGTACCTCAACATTCATAACAAACTCACAGAGGAGTTAAAGCTTCAATGTGATAAATTCACACATCATTAATTCATTCTATTAAATCTAAATTATCAAGTACAATTCTGTCAAGTTTGTACAAGAAAATTTCCCTAAAACATTCTACCTTTGTACCATTCTTTAAATTCAGGCATTCTTGAAGTATTTTTTCGTTTGAGTCTCTGGTTTCCATGAAATATCTGATGGTCTTAGCCCTCATCACGTTCACTTCACTATTGCTAGGTTGTTGTCTGGATGCAAGCGCCTTGATGAAATGCAAAACATATGTGCCACAATCTAGCTTGCAAATTCATTCATGTTAGTCATTCTAATTTGGTAAAACATTTTTTCGGATGTGTTTATTAATCAACAACAAAATATTTTTATGATCCAGATTTCTGCTCAATGCAATCCACTTCTTTACAAAATTCGTAGGACTCTAATCGAACTCCTTTTTCGATGATGAAGTTCCTTGATCTTCTCTCCATTTCTTCTATTTGACATCTCAAAAAAACCAATTTGCCTTCCGCATCGACAACAACCACCTCTATTGTGTTTTCCACATCTTGGTTGTCCATTTCTTTGAATAATACTAAATTGCGGATCTCTTCTAAGTATATACCAATGTGTTTATTCTGTTCAATTAAGATGAGAAAAAATATAAGTCTAACATCTCTCACTTGATATTAAACTGACACTCAGTTTATCCTCAATTGAGTATCAGCTGATGTAAAACTGACACTTAGAAATAATAAAAAACTTACTACGAATTCCACCTTTCTTGCGGTACTTGTGGCTACTTCTAAACTTATTCAAGGGACTTTTGTGTGAGTTCAAGTGCAATATGCGCATCCGTGTCAATCACCATCAAGGAGAAATGGTTATCTTTATTATGGTTGACTGGAATGAAGATGAGATCATGAGAAAATGCTTCTAGTAGCTTCATATTGAATTGAAGATAGATTGTATTCTGGAACCCTTTAAAATTTGGGTCACATGTACTCTTCCTTCTCTGTTTGACTTCAGTACCTCCTTTACATGGTCACTGATGAAACCCTTTAAAAGAGCCAAAAACTATATTTTATGAATGAATGAGAAAACTGAAGAACTTTTCAACAAATTTTGATTGTTACTTACTATGGCATATATGCTAAGTATTGGGTATTTAAAGTTGAAATCAGCTTTTATCTTCTCCTTATAAGCATCCATTACCTGCGATAGTAAGACACATATAGATTTTTAATGCAAACTTATCCACATTTTATAGTAATCCCTACAACAACAACAACAACAACAACAACAACAACAACAACAACAACAACAACAACAACAACAACAACAACAACAACAACAACAACAACAACAACAACAACAAAGAAACATATAGTAGCTTCAATGTAATTCTCATTGATGAGGTCTATGATATCCTGCATACTGACTGAGAGTCCATCGTTAGTAGTCGAACACCAGTATACGAAACTGCAAAAATATAAAACATAATTTAGTAATTGAGAATGATTGATTAACAGTTGACCATAAACTGACACTCAGTTGACCCTAAACCGACACTCAGTTGACCCTAAACCGACACTCAATTGACCTTAAACTGACACTCAGTTGATCTTCAACTGACACTCAGTTGATCTTCAACTGACACTCAGTTGATCTTCAACTGAGTATCAGTTTACCCTCAACTGATACTCAGTTTATTCTCAACCGAGTATAAGTTTTAAGCTCAAATCCTATCAAACCCAGAATAAACAAACTCAAAATTGCATCACACTCAAATCATATCATACCCTGATCAACTTCAAATACTATCAAACCCAGCACAACCCCAAATTCTATCGAAACCCTAAACTGAAGTTGCATAAATAAATTTACACTTACAAACACAAAAATTATAAACTTGAAATCAAAACTGTAATCCTAGTTGTATGAGAAAAGTGATTGTAAACACTTACTTCGAGATATTGAGAATGAGTTTGTTATTGAGTCGATCAACGAACGGATTAGTTGGAGTGACGAGTAGCTCGGCGACGGAGTAACGACAATTCGATCGGGGACTGAGATATATATATATATATATATATATATATATATAGAGAGAGAGAGAGAGAGAGAGAGAGAGAGAGAGAGAGAGGTATCAATGATATCGTATAAACCTGTTAAAACACTCAAATGTCTCTATTGTTGTAAAAAAAAAAAGAAGGTATTTTCCCTTTTATGTGTATTATTTCTCTTTTTCTATTTTTTTTCTACATCAAATGTAACAAACAATAGTCTCCAATCAATTTTTATATTAACCTGTTAAAACACTCAAATGTCTCTATTGTTGTAAAAAAAAAAGGTATTTTCCCTTTTATGTGTATTATTTCTCTTTTTCTATTTTTTTTTCTACATCAAATGTAACAAACAATAGTCTCCAATCAATTTTTATTCATACTATTCACTATGAAGGACTCAATAGAGTCTCTATTAACACAAGAGATATATGAAAGTCTCAAATCTCAATGTCCCTGAAGGAGTTTTTTCTAATAGTGAAACAAAGATGTTGATGTGGAGTACATTGTTTCTGCTATTCTTCTGGTAGAAGATAAAAGACGAATTATGCACCCTTCCGGCATGGCTTCGTTAAAGAAAGCAAGTTCCATGTATGTATGTATTTACAGGTGATCAAGAAACTTAGACATAATTAATTAAGGAACTATCCAGTGGTCGCCGAGGACGGAGCTCGCATGGGCGGCGATTTCATGGTGTGGGGTAAGCATATCAATGAGTTTGACCTACTGGGCCTCACAATTTGGGTTCTGGTTTGGCCCAAACTTTGGACCTTGGAGTTTTAAGGTTCTTAGTCTAGGCCTAGATTGGGTTGGTGCTTATTTCTTGGTACATTTTTGGTACTGAATTTGGGAGTCTGGAATATGTACCAACATGTGTGGTTAGATGCGTTCGTTCGTTGCAAGGTGTGGCTCCCATATTAGTTGTGTCTTGTGTACACTTGGTGTGAGATCGGCAGCTGAGGAGGTATCGCAGGACTCTGAAAGCGGTGAGGCACCAACTATAAAAAAAGCATTGACAATTATCATTCCCTTATTGTCGTCGTTGGTTCATGACCTAAGTCGTCTGATTTACCCAGCGAATGGAAGAATCCAATTCTAAATTATAGAATATGATCATCAAATTTATGTAGCCTTCATTTTCTGTTGGATCGGTTGTACTTGATTTTCTATATTAATATATTGATCGTTCTCTTCAAAAAAGAAAAAAAGGAATTACCGATCAACTAAATTTCCTAATTATATGGTACTTAATATTTGTAGGTGCCGATGCTTCGAGATAGGGATGAGCAAGTTTTGAAAGGTATATGTGAGTATCTTAAACCGGTGATGTATGCTGAAGACGATTTTATTATCAGAGAGGGAGAATCGATTCAGAAGATGATCTTTATGAGGCAAGGGACCACATTGACATGCAATACTAATATCAACAATGGGATTGAACATACACGCAGTGATGATTCCTCATCAACGATTGAGTGCCTCTAGAAAGATGATTTCTCTGCAAGTATGATCTCTTGTTTTTGCACTTGGATTCAGTGTGACAATTTAGTTTGCTCCTTTTTCAGTGTTCTTCCGACAACATTTTTCTAACTCATTTCTGTGCAGTGGAGTCCTACAGAACCTGATGTATTTGCCTCTTGTTCTGTTGATGGGAATATAATAATCTGGGATATCCGCACAGGGAAATCTCCTGCAGCTTCGTTTAAGGCACATAATGCAGATGTTAATGTTATGTCTTGGAACAGGTGCTTAATTCTTAACTCTTCTTCGTTCTTTCTTTTCCTCAATTTTTGTCTTTTGTCATTAGTTTACACTATGATTTGTATATATGATGACCCGCTAGTTTTTGTTGTTGTTTTCATTAGGCTGGCTAGTGTTATGTTAGCATCGGGAAGTGATGATGGTACCTTTTCCATTCGGGACCTTAGAATGGTCAAGGTATGTCATTATTTTGCAAGGCTAAATACAACGTTTCATTCATTGAACTTTTCCTATTGTTCATTTACAATGATTGTTAACCAACGTTGGTGCTGTATTTATTTTTGGAGTCATTTGGCAATTTATCCAATCCTTTTTTTATAGTGAAAAACTGACGTACCATGTCTCTCCTATCTGCACACAGGACGGAGATTCTGTGGTGGCACATTTTGAATACCACAAACACCCCATCACATCCATCGAATGGAGTCCACATGAAGCATCTACTTTGGCAGTGACATCTGCTGATCATCAGCTAACGTAAGTAATTTTAATGAATGACAATGACCTGAATATAAGCCTATTGTTGTCTCCTCGCTATGTATAAACTCAAAATACGTTTTGATTGGACTGTTGTTGCCAGAATATGGGACCTCTCTCTAGAGAAAGATGAGGAAGAGGAGGCTGAATTCAAAGCTAAAACAAAGGAGGAAGTAAATGCTCCAAAAGATTTACCACCCCAACTATTATTTGTTCATCAGGTAAATATTCTTCTCAGAATGCTCTACTCCAAGAAGCCTTGACTTGCCCATTAAGTTTAATTGATTGTTCTTCAATGTAACAGGGACAGAAGGACTTGAAAGAACTTCATTGGCATTCACAAATTCCTGGCATGATTGTGTCAACTGCAGAAGACGGTTATAACATTCTGATGCCTTCAAACAAACAGACTACCCTTCCCTCTGATGGTGCTTGAATGCTCTGAGCTTGTTCTACCTCGCATGTATCAGATCATGTTCTCACCATGGGGAAAGCATGAATTCAGATTTGCTGAAGCAATTATGTATGAGTTACTTTTTGTTCCATTCTTTTCTTCTTTTTCTTCCGCACTCCTTAGGGATAGGAGATCAACTACAATCTTTGCCTGAAATGTTTCTATATTGGAAATTTGTAAGTGTAGATATCTATCAACTATCAAGCCTAATTAATTATCACAATTCCTATTTCTGATTTATGCGTGTACATTGTCTCCTCTGCCACAAGATTCATACCCCAATAGGCTGCCTGGTTCGTTTTTCATTTCCATCTCATCTTCTACACTAGGATCAGGCAAGTAAATTTTGCAGATACTGGTATCGCGTCATCCAAAACTGCAAACTTATGAGCAGTGTAGCCAGATGACGAGAGGCCGAGAAGATTGCCAAAATATTCAAAGAAGATCCTCATTGGGCAGAGTCTATTACTAGAAAAATGAAACATGGCGCGCCAGAGTTTATCCCCAAGCAAAAGTAAATAGGAAACAGGGACACCCCTTGCTGACGATGAGTTCGTCTAAACTCTCAAGTCTAAACTCTCAACGTTGGTTTTACAACACTGCAGAAATGTGAACTATCTCCATGATGTAATGTCAAATAAATAAAGAACGAAGGAAACTAGGAAGAGAGATGCATGAAACTTCAGAGAACTAAGATAAAGAGGGCATTTTGCTCCTTGTGAGCTACAAACAGAATCAATCGAAATTGTATAACATTGATAACATTGCAGTTAGCTGTCAAAAACAGACGTTAACTACCTTACAAGAGACTATTAGCTACTGTCCTAATAACTGCTGACTCATATGTGATCCAATACTGCCTGCATACATCTTGACAACATTGATCTTTGTGAAAATATATAGCACTCCCTTTCAAGTGAAGTGGCTAGCACCTCACATTTGTGTAGAATGTCTTACCTCCGTTTGTCAAGTATTTCTATGAATTGACTGGCTTTCCATTCAACTTAGGGAAAGGATCTTGCTTGCTTAAAACCACAACTTTACTCTTGTGTGCAAAGTATCCCTTCACCAGACTTCTGAATATTAAGATGACCATTATGCATTCCACCTACAAATTGCACTCAGGTTCTTGATGAAGTAGTCTATCAACAACAACCAGCTCGACAGAAAGAGAGGGAGTTTCCTAGAAATGAAATATGAGTATGGAAAGTACCTCATCGACATCAATGTCCATCTCAAGCCATTTCAATGCTTTGACAATTACTTCCAACTTCAGCTGGTGAGCTTTACTTGGATCCTTTTCCTTTTGGATAGTGTAACTGCACAATGTCATGAGGAATTGAGCATTCAGAGGAATTTTACTAGCAAATGGTAAATTTACTGTGGCGGTGTTGGAAGTTACATTTTTTTCAACAATCTCTGGTAGACCTGAAGTTCTAGCTTCTCTAGGACAAGATATACACCCGATCTCAAGAACCTGATATAATTAATCAAACTTAGCATCTTTCCAATATGCGGTACAATCTCCAGCTATCCATAATAATAACAAATCATACCTGTCTTCATGCTCTTGAAGAGCATGCCGGAGAAGTCGGAGGTCACCTCTTTTTAGGGATTGCACGACATTTCTATACTGCAAAAGCAAAAACATTGTCACCTAGGAGTCAAAAGAATTGAATGACAACTACCAGCACATATTTTTCGTTTCTAAATCAGTTTCCTTTTAGATCATCATACCTGAGATACCTGGTCAACAAATATAATCTAGGCATGCAAATCTAAGTGACAATATAATATCTCATCCCTCACATCAAGTCATTATATATATTCTCTTGTAGGTTAAGGAAATAACAAACAAGTCGATAAAGTGTCATACCTCCAACAGGTTATACTTTTCCAGAAGCCAATCGTTTGGTATGATGCCTATTGAAAGCTTGACAGGTATCAAATATTTCAATATCATCCTAAGCATATAACAAAGGAAAAAAATGAGTGCAATAATAACAGATCTGCCGGATCTAGTAAACCTCATTTCAGAATGTTATAGTGAGTAGGCACATACACCTAAAACATCAGATTATATGACAACTTAAAAAGGTTTACAGAAAGAAGGTGAACCATATGGGTCAATTTTGGGTCAGGTAGCAACGTTATTTTAGCAATACAGATGTAGAACAGTCATGCATTCACTTCTTGGAGTGATAAACTAACTTACTCAGGTAAAACTTTGCCCACTATCAAAATCCAATGACAGAGTCTATAGTGCAGATTCAAAATAACATATGCAGCAAGCACACCTGAACCGAACCTTATATTTGCTTCACTTTGAGGGTCACAATGCTTCAAGGCGTATGATAATTTATCGTTAGCCTGCCAGTCAAAAGTTGAAAATCAATACTGCCAAAATTAAAACCCAAAACTGTCCTTGATGTTTTCCTCACATAGATACAAATACTGTATAATTCAAGTCATGATCAACAAGTATATTATATGATTACATGGCACATCTTCTGGGAGTCAACATTGTATTTAGCATGTTTAATATTCACATTAGGCATACAACGGAACTGCCTATCCATTTTTGTTAAACTGAAGCATACAAAAACAGACTTAAAACCTTAACAAAGTGAAGTTTTAATGTCAACAACATCATGAAACCAGGTACTTACAGCAGGGAAATTTTCATTGAAAACTTCTAGACGCCCTGTATAATACATGTAGGTAACCTGCATACATAGCAGCGCAGTGAGAACAAACACGAACATGTTGTACATAGATAACCAATTAGAAGTGGAGGGGGACAACAGATGGAAAACATAGAAAATTGCATCTGCTCAATCATAGCCAATTCTGACCTTATCTCTCTTGGGAAATTCCTCAAAATCAAATATACGTGCAGTTTCAATACTCCTTATCACACTTCGACAAAGGTGAACTGTACCAAGCTGCATCATAATAAGAGAGAGAAAATCATCATGCAGCTCAGACTACTCGTGCTTTCTACAATTCAAACTAGCCCTTGTAGCTAATTGAGGCAAAAAAATTAAAAGAGGTGTGAGCCAAGTATGAATACCTTAAAGTAAACTTTAAACAACTGGCAGGTAACGTATAATGCTCCTACACGTTTTGGGCCTTTCCCCTATAACAATTGGTGCGCCACAATGATCAAACTAATGGACTTTCCTATCAACTCAAGATGTTAAATGTGGAAAGGTACAGTATTTTCAAAGTAAGAAATCTTACAGCAAGAACCCCGAATACTTTCATAAGAAAAGAGCCCGCTCCCTTCAACTTCTCCGGGGTCTTTCCATTCGTAGCCAACTCCTTATCAGCCTGCACACACAAACTCTCACTTCCCAACGTATTCACAACCAATAACAGAACAAAGCACACACCAATCTCTTTACCCCCTTTTTCTCAAAAGAAAATTCAGGTAGTCTTACCCTCTCAGCTAGGACCCTGATTTCATAAACCATCACATACAATGCTTGCAAAGCCCAAGCTGTCTCCCAGTTCCTAAACTCTTGAATAAAACCACTGCATATCCCACCATCACCAAATAGTCAAAAATACAAATCATAAAAGCTACATACTACACGTGTTTTTCACTACAAGACGCTGCAAAGATGATTACTTTGCAGCTTTCTCAAATGCTTGGTAACAATCAACGAAGCTTCCGACTCTATAGCTCTGAATCGCACGGAACAAATGCACCAGAATCTCCCCAAACTGAGCGTAGTCATCGTTCTGCTTAATCAATCTATTCGCATCCTGCCACACAGCACAAAACAAAAAAACAAATTAAAAAACCCTAACCGAATCAAAATTAGGGAATTACAAACATTCGTCCAAATTCCGAACCTGGTAAACATTGAGGGCATCGGCTAAGTTGAGGAAAGCTGGATTATTTGAGGAGAGAGGAAGAAGTCGCTTCAGAGATTCACCGTCTTGGTTAAAAACGGAGTCGCAGAAGCGACTCAGGTAGTCGTTGATTCTTCTGTGAGCCTCTCCCATGCTCAAGTACGCCATCTCTGCTCAAACCCAGACGACAGACTCTCAGTAGCCCCCTTTTTCACTCGATTCACAGACCCAAAAAACGACAAGAACAACAAAAACGACTAGTCGTATTTATACCGTCTTCCACAGTAGACTTGCAGCAACCCAAGTCCTCCACCACCACACGCAGAAAGCTAACCTCCACCAAACTGGTCCACCTAGACTCAACCTTTTCCAAATCTGACACCAACCCATCTCCCATTTTCTTCATCTCTCCGAACCCATCTCACCAATTCTCTAGAATCACCGCGTTTTTCCCGAGATGGGTTCCGATACATTACCGATTAAACCCTCGCCGATTCCGACCGGAGACGACGACACACCGAACCCATCTGCAGCCCTACTCTCTTTCAACACAGACTCATCCTCATCCTCCGATTCTTCACCAACCCACCAATCTCACAAACCCACCATCATCTTCATCTCATTATCACTCGTCACCTGTGTAGCTCTCTCCGCCGCCGCCGCCTTCGCCTTCCTCTTCTTCTCAACCCCAATCACATCCGCCGCCTCCACAACCACAACCACAGCCGTCGACTCAAAGGCCCGGCCTTTATCAAAACTCGATCACCCAGTCGTGATCCTAATCTCCTCCGACGGATTCCGATTCGGGTACCAATTCAAGACCCAAACGCCCAACATACACCGCCTCATCGCCAACGGCACAGAAGCCGAGACCGGTCTGATTCCGGTGTTCCCGACTTTGACTTTCCCCAATCACTACTCCATCGTCACTGGGCTTTACCCTGCCCACCACGGAATCGTCAACAACCATTTCGTGGACCCCATTTCCGGCGAAGGGTTCAACATGGGCAGCCACGAGCCCAAGTGGTGGCTCGGCGAGCCGCTGTGGGAGACGGCTGTCAACCACGGCTTGACTGCGGCGACGTATTTCTGGCCTGGAGCTGAGGTAACCAAAGGCTCTTGGACTTGTCCTAAGAAATACTGTCAGCAGTATAATGAGTCTGTTCCTTTTGAGCATAGGGTTGATACTGTTCTTGGTTACTTTGATTTACCTAGTAGTGAGATACCTTCGTTTATGACATTGTATTTTGAGGACCCTGATCATCAGGGTCACCAGGTTGGGCCTGATGACCCCGAGATCACCAAGGCTGTGGCCAACATTGATAAGATGATTGGGAGGTTGATTCATGGTTTGGAGAAGGGAGGAGTTTTCGAGGATGTCACCATTATTATGGTGGGTGATCATGGCATGGTTGGTACTTGTGATAAGAAATTGATTTTTCTTGAGGATTTGGCGACGTGGATTGAGATTCCGGCCACTTGGGTCCAATCGTATAGCCCGTTGCTCGCGATTCGTCCCCCTGCAGGAGTTGATGTTGTGGATGTGGTTGCAAAGATGAATGAGGGTTTGAGTTCGGGGAAGGTGCAGAATGGGAAGAGGTTGACAATGTATCTCAAGGAGAAGCTTCCTAGTCGGTTACATTATGTAACGAGTGATAGGATTCCACCGATTATAGGGTTGGTGGAGGAGGGGTTTAAGGTTGAGCAGAAGAGCTCAAAGAGGCAGGAGTGTGGAGGAGCACATGGTTATGACAATGCTGTGTTTTCCATGAGGACGATCTTCATTGGCCATGGTCCGCAATTTGCAAGAGGGCGAAAGGTTCCTAGTTTCGAAAACGTTCAGATATACAATGTGGTCACCAAGATTCTTAATATCCAGGGTGCACCTAACAATGGATCTCAATCATTTCCAGAGTCTATTCTTTTGCCTAGTGCTTAGAATCGGTCTCCCAAGCATTCCCGGGGTGCAGTCAGCTTCTTCAAGTTCGAATTTTAGAGATTATTATGACGACTTTTGCTACCATGAGCTTAGTCGCTGAAGGATGGTTAGTTTCTTTAGCAATTGTAAGCCTTTATAGGCTCCATTTATGGGCTCATCTCAATAGGAGCTGCACATGTAAGAACTCAATCCTACTACTAAAAGTATGACTTGCACTTTTGTATAGGGACATCATGTGGTAGAATAATATGTTGTCCAATAGCAAATTTGTATATCATGTTGGAAGGGATATAATCTGTATTGCCTAAAAACAGGTTTCGATCTCTCCCATTTGTATTGTCAATTGCAACTATCTGAATTCTCATTCTTGGAGACCAATGTCGAGAATAAATATGACAGTTTTTGATTTGTGAAAACTTGGCAATGTAGTCAATTATCCAATGCTTTTGCTTACAATGAAAGGTCACTAAACAGATGAGTGATCGATATTATTGCAGTTTGGTGTTCAAGTCACCCAAAGTTTTATGATGTAGACGGAGGACCTCTCTGTTTGTAGATTTTTGGGACTCTTACACGTTTGCAATGCCTTCGCCATCTGTTTGTGCAATCCTTTTCAGCTTTGAATAGTGGTTAAGCAATGGAATTCGTTTCAGAATCTTGAAGTTGCATATGCAGATAAACAAATTAATTAAATTCGTTTAATTACTTGAATATGAGGAGCTCTTCTTATAAGCTGTACATTTCATGAAGGGCCATGAAGTATGTCCCAATTGGCTCCAACTTGAAGAGGTTGAAGTTGACCTCCTATACCGAAAATTTACCTGAAAAATGCTTGGGATGAGATAAAAAGGAAATTGTAATCTAAAGTATTTGCAATGATAGGGTCCTCCAAGTCAATGATCCCAACCCCTTCCATCCAAAAGCATTGAACTTGGTGTAGATTGATTTAAATATATAGATGAAATTGACAAGTTAACTTATCAAAAATTCAATTCCATAAAACATATATATATATATGTAATGCTGAGATAAAATTATAAAATTAACTAAACAATTGGAAAACAATATTAGGTAATACGAACATACGATCTCAAGAATCATAGTATAAATTAACATCACTGAATTCACTACACTACAATTCACCAAATATTTTCCAGTTTTCTAAATCCGGATCATGGGGCAGCAGAATACCCTATCAAGTTTTTTAGCAGAATATCCAAATAGCAAATAGGTACCATGAGTCTAAAAAATACAATAATAGAAGCATGTGAAATATGCAAGAAAGTAAAATTAGAATCAACTTGAAGAAAAAGTCGGTCTGTTTTTGGTTCACCCACAGAAACGGGGGCCACCCGTCGTAGATACTATTACTAAAGCCAACCCCAAAGCCATGGCCTTTCTTGCTTCTTCTCCTCTCTGCTTTTGAGTTTTGACCCTCCCCGTTCCTCAAATCCTCGTGCACTTTGAGCTTCCTCTCATAAATATCAAAGAGCCCAGCAACATCTAAAACTCTGAGGATTTTAAATGGCTGATGTTGTTCGATTACAATTCCATTCGCTTCGTTTCTCTTCGTCTCTGCTCACCTCTTTGAATTCTCTGCAACCGAGTCTCCCCGTGAACCAAAACCCATTTCGGAGAACCTATGCCTTATCGGATTCCGCCCTTGCTCGCTTTGCTTACAGACCCAGAAAGCAGTTGCTACATTTCAAGGTCAGTTCTTTCAACAGTTTCTTTATCTGTTTGATATGTTTTGGTTTGATTTATGAGGTTTTGCTCAAAGTTCTTTGTCTTGGACCATGTAGGGTAGTGTTTTTGGGAAATCCAATTGTTTTGGAGATGTTTAATTCGGATGAGATTTCGGGCCTTTATGGTCAAATTGGGATTGACACTCATTTGTATGAGAGAGAAAGATTGAGAGTTTGAGGTTTAGGCTTTAGTATAATGTTTGGTTTTGATAGGATTCATGTGATATATGCCGACTGTTTTTTTTAGTAAAATAATGATAAGAATCATAAGATTGTATTGAAATCAGATATTGGTTTGATATTATTGTACTGTAGTTGAGGAGTTGTGTTTCTATAGTTTTGATGGTGCACATTTTATTAAAGGCAAAGAAGAAACACCGTGCATTGTTGTATTTGAGTTCATCACAGAAAGAAGAAATCTCTTCGAACTATGTGTTAAAAGTATGGTTTTAGCTACTGTTTGTCCTCTGGCTTCTGTTTAATACGTTAAATGCTTTTACTTCAGGTACATGCAGCTATTGCTGAAACAGACCAGTCTAAATGGTGGGAAAGAAGTGCTCCGAATATGATTGACATACACTCTACTCAAGACTTCTTGAGTGCTTTAGGTCAAGCTGGAGATAGATTAGTTATTGTAGAATTCTACGGGACTTGGTGTGGTTCTTGCCGTGCATTATTTCCTAAGGTATTGTTTCTTGTGGAAAAGTAATCAGTAATCAAGTAAATCTTTTATCGTAACTAATATATGGGAAAGTGATGGCTCTCTGTTAGGTCTCACCTTTATAGTTCTGAAAATATGCCCGTGTGTTTTTTCTTTAGTAATGTTTCTGAAGAGTTGGAAAATGTTGAATTTATCTCACTGTTTCAAATTCCTTTTTCGTGTAATGCATGTGTCAGCTCTGTAGAACAGCCGAGGATCACCCTGAGATTCTATTCTTGAAAGTCAACTTTGATGAGAATAAGCCAATGTGCAAGAGTATGAATGTGAAGGTCCTTCCCTATTTCCACTTTTATCGTGGATCTGAGGGACAGGTGGAAGCCTTTTCGTGTTCACTTGCTAAGGTAATTAGGAAGTTTTAATCCTTATATCTTGTTAGAGACCTTCTCTCTGTCCATAGTTTATTGGGTCAAGGGGTTAGGAAACAAAAGGTTGAATCTCTCTTTTCATCCCAGTGCAGTTACCTTGAAGAATTACATTTTTGCAAAATAAATACCATGAATTGAACTATACTTTTACTGATTTAACTAACTATCCAGAATAGGATAGTGCATATTTTGCTGCTACACCTATACTTTCTAAACTGTAAATTCTGAATTGCTCCAATTATAGACGTATAGGTCATGCAGATAATGTTGATGATGTAGTTTTAGTATCGGTTTCAGGACATTTTCACATTCTTTGTATCTGAAGCATTTCATTATAATCTTCTGCAGTTCCAGAAAATAAAAGATGCTATTCAATTACACAACACTGCTCGTTGCAGCATTGGCCCTGCACAGGGTGTTGGTGATCTTAAACTAGATCCTTCCCTTGTTCAGAAGGACAAACCCTCAGAATAAGCTTCATTGTAGAACTTCATCATCTCAAAGCAATTGTATTAAAGGTGTTGGTCCATATCATCAACTCCTGCATAGTCAAGTCAGCATTCTACTTGTGTTCTGTATATCTTCTTCTTTCTGTGTAAAAGAATCCCATGTATTGCTATTCAGCTACATTCTTTGTCATTCTTGTTATGAAAAGCCATGTATGTATTTGAAAATAGTAGTGTACAAGCAATTCTAGGTTCTTAGTATATGAGTAACTTCTTGTCCCCAAGTTTTCCAACTGCTTTTCAACCTCCAGTTTGCATGTAACAAAAAACTACTAACAAATTTAGTCGTACCATAACTTTCATTTATCATGCATTTTGTCTCAGAAAATAAGAACCCTAAAGCATTTAACATGTTTCTTATGCACGTGGCGAAGGTTAATTTAGTGGTCAGTTTATAATTTTGACGACGATCAAGGCCTCTGAATTGGAAAATTGTTATTAGGATCTCAATCTCCACTAAGTATGGAAACCGTTCGTAATCGCAATTGGATAATACATTTTGCACATTACTAATTTACCCTAGACAGCTTAATCTCTTTTTGGAGAAGTTGATTTGAATATGGAAATCTCTACTATAATAAAGTGAGGCGGCATAAAAAAGTTTTAGAGTCATCAGCCATACCACAATTTAAAATGTCAAAATTGCCCATGATAAAAAAAAGTTTATCACAAATAAAACCTGAAAAATAAATATCAATAACTTCTTCATCTTTTTTCTCTCAATTCCACACCCAAGGGTGTGGGTATTTTCTAGTATATTTAAAATGAGGATTAATGAATAAAAAGCCATTTAAGTTTCAGATATCGATGTTACTTCCTTTACAAGTCTTTGAAATTACCTTTTTCGTTTCGTGCTCTAAACCATCCTCAACTTCTCTGTCCTCTTTACACTACGCTCCATCACTTCGCTCTTTACTTGGTTCTTAAGGTTCTATAGGTTTTCTAGCAACAATGACCAATCCTACTTCATGTGCTCCTTGCAGCATCTATGAGAGGTTGGACTGGACAGACTCATCTCACCGTGATGAGATCTTGGCTGTGCTTTACAGGCTCGAAAGCAAGGCCAAAGGGTTTATGGAGCCGCGCCAACTTGTTACTGAGTTTGAAGCAATCCCAGAAGCATTTGGAGAAGTGTCAAAGACCATTCAGGAAGCTGTTGTTCAATCTCCGTATCTAGCTCTTGCTGTTCGTCCCAGGCCCGGTGTATGGCAGCACATCCGAATCCACATGAAGACACTTGACGTCGAGGAGTTGTCTGTGGCCGAGTACTTGAAGATGGAGGAGGAACTCGTCGATGGAAGGTAAATTTTACCTACATTATATGTTTTCTCTAGTAGTCTATGACCTCTGTTTCTTGTTTATTGTTTGATATTTGAGAATTTGGTTCCTTAGAATGTTTTTACTGTGTTTTTTAATTGCAGTGCTACTGGGAAGTTTAAACTTGAGGTGGACTTTGAGCCATTCAATGCATCAGCTCCGAAACCAACTCTTTCCAAGTCCATTGGAAATGGCGTCGAGTTCCTCAACCGCCACCTATCTGCAAAGCTCTTTACTGAGCCGGAGAGTATGCAACCACAGCTGCTTGAGTTTCTCCGCCTTCATACTCATGAAGGCAAGAACCTGATGCTGAATGATACTATGGAGGAGGTGGATCAACTCCAACATGCTCTCATGGAGGTGGATGAGTATCTCTCAACACTTGCCCCTAAAACCCCGTATGAAGCTTTTGAGCAGAAGTTGCAGGATCTTGGCTTGGAGAGAGGCTGGGGTAACAATGTTGAGCGTGTGCTCGAAATGATTCAACTTCTCTTGGAGCTTCTTGATGCACCTAATGATCGCAATCTCTAGATATTCCTCAGCAAGATCCCCTTGGTCTTTAATGTTGTGATCACGTCTCCCCATGGTTACTTTGCACAAGACAATGTGTTGGGATATCCTGACACTGGTTGCCAGGTCGATTAAATGTTTCATGTATAGTGTTTAAAGGTTTAGATTTAACATTACTATAACTGTGGTCATTTGAGTTTTGGTAAATAATTTTCATTTTAATTACTTTTGTTAGGTTGTTTATATCTTGGATCAAGTTCGAGCTTTGGAGAACGAGATGCTGAAGTGTATCAAGGAACAAGGGCTTGACATTTCCCCTCGCATTCTTCTTGTGAGTGCTTTGTATAACAGCTCCTAATTTGTTCATGCTATTCAGGGATTTCGTACCTAAACCTAATGTACCTATTGTTTCTTTTACCCAGGTTACAAGGCTCCTTCCTGATGCTGTAGGAACTACTTGTGGCAGCACCTTGAGAGGGTGTATGGAACTGAATATTCGGATATCATTCATGTTCCCTTCAGAACTGAGAAGGGAATTGTCCGCAGATGGATTTCAAGATTCGAAGTATGGCCCTATCTAGAGACTTACACTGAGGTGAGCTTTTAAATTTTTACAATCACTGTCATTAATCATTATATATGCCTTGTGTATCAGTCTAAGACTAACCAAGAGCTTTTGTTTCTTGTTATTAGGATGTTGCAGCAGAACTTCTCAAGGAGTTCCAGGGCAAGCCTGATCTCATTGTCGGAAACTACAGTGATGGCAACATTGTGGCCTCATTGTTAGCACACAGGTTTGATGTTACTCAGTGCACCATTGCTCATGCCTTGGAGAACACAAAGTACCCCGATTCTGACTTGTACCGAAAGACGATCGATTCTAAGTATCACTTTTCTTCTCAGTTCACGGCTGATCTCATTGCAATGAACCAGACTGATTTCATTATCACAAGTACCTTCCAAGAGATTGCTGGAAACAAGGAAACTGTTGGCCAGTATGAGAGCCACATTGCCTTCACAATCTACCGCGTTGTTAATGGCATCGATTGCTTCGGTCCCAAGTTCAACATCGTTTCCCCTGGAGCTGACATGGACATCTACTTCCCTTACACTGAGAAGGAAAGGAGGTTGACAAACTTCCTGAAATTTAAGACCTCATATACAGCCAAGTTAAGAACAAGGAACACTTGTGTGTCCTGAAGGACAGGAACAAGCCCTATCATCTTCACAATGGCAAGACTTGACCGTGTGAAGAACATCACCGGACTTGTGGAATGGTATGGAAAGAATGCCAAGCTAATGGAGTTGGTTAACCTGGTTGTTGTCGCTGGGGACCGCCGGAAAGAGTCCAAGGACACTGAGGAGAAGGCTGAGATGGAGAAGATGTACCATCTCATTGACACCTACAACTTGAACGGGCAGTTCAGATGGATTTCTTCTCAGATGAACTGCGTGAGGAATGGTGAGCTCTACCGCTACATTGCTGACACTAAAGGAGCTTTTGTGCAGCCTGCTGTCTATGAAGCCTTGGCTTGACTGTTGTGGAGGCTATGACTTGTGGATTGCCTACTTTCACTACTTGCAAAGGCGGCCCTGATGAGATTATTGTCAATGGAAAATCCGGCTCCATATTGATCCATACAATGGCGACCAGGCTGCTGAGATCCTTGTAAATTTCTTTGACAAGTACAAGGTTGACCCTTTTCACTGGGACAAGATATCCCACGGAGGCTTGATGCGCATCAAAGAGAAGTAAGCAATCCCTGGCCTTAAACTTTAACTTTCTTTCAATAACTTGTACTAGAAGTAACTGTGTACTTAACTATTGAACTTGGTTTGTTTGTGCAGGTATACTTGGCAGATTTACTCTGAGAAGCTGTTGACCCTGGCCGGAGTCTATGGCTTCTCGACGCATGTGTCTGACAGTGATGAGAAGCGCCGCTATATCGAAATGTTGTATGCCCTCCAGTATAAGAAGTCAGTTGAGTCTGTTCCTCTTGCTGCTGAAGAGGAAGTGAAGCTAGCAACGGTTGAAGAGTGAAAGAGTCATGGAAGTTTTTACTAGCTAGGCTACATCATCAAAAGCTTTGGTCTTTACTTTTACTTTCCATTCTGGTTGGATGTGTTTAAACTTTGAGTTTCTACCTCATTAATCAATTATTGTTCCATTATTACTAGGATCAATTTCTTTAAAATTGGTTATGTATCTCATTCATTAGTTTCGATTATCAATTAAATTACTCTTGCTTCAAACTCTTGCTAGTAGCGATACATTATGTGATTATATCATAGGACTCTTATCTCTATATTCTCAACAGTCAAACATTAGTAATATTTAAATTGTGCCTGGTTTATTTATCAAGAAAAAAGAAAAGAAATAAAACTAAAGATAAAACTGTAAATCTGAACAAACAAAAAAAAAGAAATAATAAATAGAGTTCATACTTTTTCTCTTTCTTTCTCCCTCTCCATAGCTACTACCTTTTGTTTTCACCAATAAATATGAATAACTCCTACCCACAATTTTCTTTTCTATTACTTGAAGAAAAAAAAAACAAATCTTCAAACATGTCACATTCATCGAGTGTGCCTATACTCCAGTATCATTTATATGAGATGATTTCCTTTTAACTTCCAATCAAAGTTGGGATTTATATGTCAATGATTTAAGATATATGTAATGTTTTTTTTTTTTGACAAAATTCAGTTTACCTCTCTTAATTTTGGGTCACACATCGTGCTAATCTCTTTTGTTTCAAAATTGAATGTTTTATCCTTAATCTTTTTAACTCACATCAATTTTACATCTCCGTTAGTTTTCCATCTAATTTGACCGTTAAATGATGACATGACAATTGCTACGTCAACGAGCGAGTCCCATTACCAAAAATAATTTCATATTTTAATATTTTATTATTATTTTAAATTCATTTAAATTCATTTCTAATCTTTAATTTTGATTGGATCATCTCATTTTTCTTTTTGTCTTTCATCTTTATTTTTTCATTTTGATCTCTCATAAAAGAATTAAAATATAAAATAATAATAAATAATAATATTCTTAAATTTATATAATATTTAATCTCGTCTTTTTTCATTTTTTATTATTCTTTTATATTTTTCTTCATTTTATGAGTGATCAAAATAAAAAAATTAAAGATAAAAGACAAAATAAAAAGAAGAAGATCAAAATGAAAATTAAAGATTAGAAATGAAATAAAATTAATTTTAAAAAATTAAAATATAAATTTATTTTTGTAATGGACTCATTTGTTGACGTGTCAATTGTCATGTTATCACTTAACGGTCAAATTAGATGGAAAACTAACGGAATGATAAGATTGATGTGAGTTAGAAAGATTAAGGGTAAAACATTCAATTTTGAAACAAAATGGACTAATATGGTGTATGACGGTAAACCGAATTTATTTTTATTTTTTTTAAGTAGTAAGATAAAAACAAAAAATTGCTTACATTTATGAGTCAACTTCGATAGATTAGATGGACTTGGTACAAAGTGAATGTAAGACTAACAACATGCCACTCAGTTCGTCATAAAGATTGATGGGCTGCTGTAACATTCAAATTTCCATTAGAGGATCGGAGCTGTATAAGATCTTCGAAAGGTGTCCCTTCTAAACTGTCAATTAATTCGTCTGGTTTTAATCGATTGGTAACTTTTTATAAAAGAAATTACCCGTAGGTAAAAGTAAAAATCTTAGTTATGATCCAACAGCGAACGACGCCGTTTCGCCGGAGACAAGGAAATCCAGTAGAGCAACCTTCCCAGACAGAGTACATATTCTCTAGGTCTGCAACTTCCAGAAGCAGACCAATTGGGTGAAAATGGCGAGCTATATGTGGAGGAAGTACGCAGACTACTTGTACACAAAATGGGAAAGAGTGATTCTTTGGACCATGGTTGAGCCCTACACCAGGCCCAAATCTTTCACGCCTCTCGTCACCATCTACGTCGCCGCTTTCTACACTGGTGTCATTGGCTCTGCCATCACTGAACAGCTCTACAAGGTAATCACTTTTCTGGGTTATCTCTACTATAACTCGATTTCAATTGAGTACTTAATATGATGATCAAGATCAAAGCTTTTCATATGAGGTTTTGGGTTTTGGGTTCGTCTAGACCAACAGAAAGTTGGGTTCTTTTTGCTTTTCTTTGTTCGACGTGTAATTGCTGCAGCACAATGAGGTGTACGTTTCAAGTTTGTGAAAGCTGTGTGATTGAGTTATATATACGAGCTGCTTATCATTTTTTTTGAAATTTAGGAAGTGATAGTCTTCTGTATAGTATTGTAAGAACTAAGAACAAGTAGAGCATAATCTTGAACCTTAAATTCCGTTAAGGCTTAAAGTGTAAGAGTTCATGGCGTATGTGTTTCGATGAGAAGACCTGTCAATAGGTTTGGAGCTGAAAAGATTAGCATTGAGGCGCAATTGCATCAATACATTTTGTTCATCGATAACCTTTAGTCATTAAGCTGCAATTGGAAGTTGAATTCAAGATTTGATCTGTGAAATTTTGATCAACGAGAATTAACCAACCGGGTTAGGAGATGTGTTTTTCAGTTCTTGGCATTGAGAAAATTATAATTGTTTCGGATATGTGACCAGTTTTTCTTTGTATTTTGCATCTATGGAGTGATTGGTGAAGAAAAGAAGTCACTCTTCGCCTATATGTCGGCTTTATTGTATGCTCTATATCAAATCTCTAGGTGCCTGCTGAAGTGCTTATCTCAATTAATTTGATCAATTGAATATTGCTTACTTATTTTCGTTTTCATTTCAAGTACAAATGTACTCTATGGTAGCGTTGCATATCTTTCTTTTTCCTGTTCAATTAAGAGGTAATGTGTTAAATTGATTTGAAAACTCCATAGGAAAGTCCTAAATTTTGTATTTCTGCAGGAAAAATACTGGGAAGATCATCCGGGGCATGCGGTCCCTCTTATGAAGCCAAAGTTCTATGGAGGACCTTGGAGGGTAGAGAGAGGAGAGGTTCCAGCCGCGCTTCCACCGCCATAGATAAGTTAGCCAAACTGTTTAGGAGTTTCTACTATCGATTGCAAGCTTTTGTTGTTGAACCTCTCAAATTGTGCCAAGAAGAAGAGAAAATGAGGAAAACAATGGTTTTGTGTACTGTTTTGATACTTCTAGTCATATCCCAATGTGTATCTATTTTAAGTCTTTCAAAAATAACTTGATGAAACATTAACCCAACACGTACATGTATATCTTCTCTTCTGTTACAAACCATCTACCAGAAACTGGTGTGACCAAGTTACATTTCACAATCCTTCCTCTCTAAATATTAGAGATCCAAGCTCCATGTTCTGCAGCATCATTCTTCTCCCCGTCTCTGTCACCATTCCAGAGGATGACGACCTACGGAACCATCCCAACAGAACCACTGCCATCCTCGAACTCAAGTTTCATTTCACGAGCAAATGAGCAGGCTCTGTTATGCCTTGGCCAACAAAGATCATGGCTGGAGATGATTCAACTGCAGCGTCTCGGACCTCCCTCCACATTCAACCTAACGATCCAAAGAATCAGGTCAAATGCTACCTTCTTTGGCATGAACTACGCCATTATCATATTGATCATTCTCTTCATAAGCCTTATATTCCACCCCATCTCATTGATCTTTGTCATCGTCGTGATGGCTGCATGGTTGTTTCTGTATTATTTACACGACAAACCCTTGGTGGTTCTAGGCCGAGAATTCGATCAACGAGTCCTGACGGCAGCTCTGTTCGTGATCACAGTCCTAGCACTTGTCCTCACCAATGTGAAATATAACATTATAATGGCAATGTCAATCGGCCTTGCGGTTGTTTTGGTTCATGGAGCGTTGAGGGATCCCGAGGATGTCTTCGTCGTGAATGATGAAGAAGCAATTGGTGGTGGGAATGTTGTAAAAGTCCCGATGAAAAATGCCGCCTCTTCCTCTTATTCTCTATCCCAATAGTGAATCTATAATCTTTCCAGAATTCCCTTTGGTACATTTTCTGTTCTTTCACATGTGATACGGAGGACGGCTCATAAGTCTCTGATCTGCAAATCCGTATGTGACTGATCCGATGCAATTGAAGTTGAAGGAGCTAGGGACTAATGGTTTGATAAGGTGCATTTTCGGGGAGAAGATTAAGAGAGATCACAGATACCAAAACAGCAGAAATGTATGCACAGGTTTTCTACTCCTTTTGTTAGTTTGCTTAATACTCAGTTTGGGTTATATTTTCTGAACAAAGATGTAACAGTTGATGTAACGTGGTCTAAGGCTCAAACATCTATATATGGTTCGAAGCATAACTAATTAAACCCTCTTCATTGAGTCTCTACCCTCCTTGGGATGGAGAATGCCAATCTTCTTCCGCTCCTTTTGTCCTTCTCCACATAGTCCTTGAATATTTCGTGGCTTTAGTCTCTGTTGCTTCTTCATTTCGTGGAGCAGCTAGGACTACAGAAACAATATTGATCATGTTAATAAAAGTAGACAAATGCTTCACACCAAACAGAGAGGACCACAGTAAGAAGAAGAGTCTCACTAGACTCTTTTTACCAGCTGCAGTAAGCATTTGGTACATACTACATAGCAGAGATTAACAAATAGAAGTTCAAATTATACAAGATCCATCCATTCTCACAACTCACAAGTACACAACAAGACCCAATTAAAATACAACATCAACGCTAATGAGTATCTGTTTATATCGTAGACAGATTTAGCTAGAAAGAAGCTACATAGATTAAAAGTTAAAAATAACTAATACAAGGCGGTCACACACAAATAAGAGCTTATTAATCAGTGGACGGATGAGAATTGAAGCCTATCCAGCTACAATTACTTAAATCATAATATATGAATTTCCATTCTAACCTTGTCTATACTAGGGAAATGTTATGTGAAATCAAACCACGAATACCAAACAAACGGGGTGGAAATATCGATATTTTTCTCACTTTGACTACAAAATTTAACGGATAAGTGGATATGTGGTTTTAACACAAAATGTCTCAAAATTAATGTGTATAGTACAGTCCATTATAACCAAAAATAATTCTTCACATTTATGATCTGTGATTCCCAAAGCAGGCCCCAGGATTGTGCCAACGGTGCAGCTGTAATTGAAGTTCAGGGGCCTCAAATTTGCTTAGTTACTTTATATACTGTTAAGTTGTTATTAGCTTCTCATAATAGCCAATGCACGTAACCCCTTAGTTCCTCTTTTTAAAAAAAGAGAGAGAGAATGAAGCCCACTGACCAATTTTGTGACAATTCTTTTTAATAAAAGTACTCCATTTGGGCCATCTGCAGTTGTGCACAATCTCGGAGTTCTCTTCTTTGTTTTTCATTTTTTGTCTTTTACAAAATTTATGAATTTGTTTTTACACCAACATACTTAGTTTTACTTCATCTCTTTAAATCTTTAAATATGTAGCACAATATACATTATCTTCGATGAACTACAACTATATATATGTCTTCAACAGATCTTCAACTTAAAATTTGTGTTTATTCGGCTTATTTGGTGTATTTGGTTTCAATACACATTTTTCTTATTTGATTGATTTCATTTGATTGTTGTTATATTTTAACAGCCACATTTTTTCAACAAGAAATAGATCGAATATATCTTATGACTCATATTTTATTTATTTATTTATTAAATTTATTTTAGTGAAAAATGTCTAGTCATCGACCTAGCTAGTTAATTAATTGAGAAATCTCTTTCCGTATCTTTTTGCGATTTTCGGACTCTGGAGACATTACAATGTATTTTTGGTTTATTAGAGCATCTCCAACAACATCACTAAAAACGTAGTTATTTTGTTTAAAAATAAATCTCAAGGCTATATATTTTGACTAATCAAATTTGATAATTTGCTCAAACAACATAACATAAACTTTTAGCTATACTTAAGCAAATGTTTAATTTTGATTGGTCAGTTTTTATAAATTATTAAATATATGTAATTATTAATTATAAATGCAGCATAAAAGAAAATCATTAATGACACTTTTGTTTATTCTCATCACCTATATTTCTACATTTCGGTATAAGAATACGGGATGAAAACATAAAATTTAGGGATTCCCTATAATAAGGAATGATATAGGGGATCTATTGGAGTTATTATTTGATAAAAAAATTTATAATATTGGAAAAACTTACGGGATCTACTGGAGTGGTTATTACGTATGGAACTAATGATTACTGAGATATACAAATCCTTGTGATAAACTACAATATGTGGTGAGAAATGAAACAACCGTGTGAGCTAGCTAGCACAACATGCTCTAGAGACCAAGGAATAAAATATCGGATATCGAAAATATATCAACTGTCTAAAATACGGATATTTTGACAAAATATTGATTCAGTACAAAATCGATGAAAATTAAAATAAATACATGAAAATTTGTATTGAAACTTTATGAGATTCTTATATGATCAATATACGTTTTGAAACTTGTAACTTGTGTTACGTTGATTATTGATGGAGATTATTTTATTGCGTTTTTGGGTTATTAGCATTGTGGGTTTCGTGCTTTAGATTTAGTGCGATCAACGTATATGTAAAGTCAAAATCTCCGATAAATTTAAAAATATCGAGAATTTCGGTGATATATAAAAAAACACCGAATATTTCAAGAAATATTGGACATAATATATTGATATGTATGATTAATATTAGAAAGCCCAAAAAATAAAAATATCAAAGATATTATCAAATATTACATTCATCTCACATCTCACATAGACACATTAATTAAGTTCGATCATGCACTGTGAACTGTGAGATTTTTTGAGGTTAGACCAAGTAATGTCAACTACTTGGACAAATGACCGCATCACAGGAAGCATTTTCGGTGATGAACTTCATGCCACAAATTTGTCAATGATATAACACTTCGTTTTGCCAGAAACCAAAGTCTGACATAGTCCATCGCTCTTAGTCCGGCGAAAATAAAAAACGGTCTCTATTATTATGTCATAAATTCGGTGGAGACAAGCTTCCGACCGGCACTCCGTCGCTGGCCGGCTTGGTCCATCGTCGTGGTCGTCGCCGTCGCTTCGCTTCTCGCCGGAGTCTCCGTGGTCCACAATCTCCACAAGCCTGATCTCGTAAATTACACTCTCATTTGTGTACTCAATTATTAGTGCATGCAAGGTGTTCGATGAAATGTCTGAGCACTTTGCTACTAAGAAAATGGGTTCTTGAAGACTTGTTAAATAATGGGTTTTTGTTGTTGTTGCAGACATTGCCGCCTTTGTGTGATGTTACTGAGACAAAAAAAAAGCAGCTTGAGAAGAAAGAATGAACTACTTCATAGCTCTCAATGCAAGTTTGTAATGGCCTGGCCTTATGACAATTCTGTTTTGCATATATTAGTTTGAACACTAATTGGCTTGGTCGTAAACGCATTGCTGTGAAAGTTTAAGAGAAATGTCTATGCCTGAGCAAGAGCAAAATGTGGGCTGCTATGACCAAGAATTTACCTACTCTTTGTTCTGTCTTCATATATATATAATAACAACCTAAAAGCATGCATGGCGAGACGTTGTTTTCATCACCTCGATCGGTTACAATTGAAGACTTTAATTACAATAAGACAAAGTATTTCGAGTTGAAATTACGGTATTTTGTTTACAATTTCTGTGTCATTTTCGGTTTGACTGCACAGTTTGCTTCATCCAGGCTAGATATGAATTTTCAAAGGATACCCTGTTTTAGAAACGAAGACTGCGTGCGGCACCCAAATCAGAATGGGTCATTTTCAAATTTCTACAGTAAAACTGTTCAAAGGATACGCGTTAGCAGTAAATAATGACCACGGCAAACCTTGAGGTGCACTTCACTCGAAGCTGCCCTATAAATAGATGTTAGCTACGACCTCAAACATCATCAACTTCAACCCTTCTCATTTCCTCAACTCCATCTGTAATACTGCACTTGCCGATTTAACACAGTTTGCTTCGTGTACAAGTTATTATTTGAGCAGTATTGTTCAACTTTCGAGATCAACATGAAGTCTTTTAGCTACAATGCAAATGTTGCGGCTGTTGCAATGCTGTTGTTGCTAACCCTGATGAGCACAACAAGCGAAGCGCAGCTCTCCTCGACATTTTATGCCAAGACTTGTCCGAATGCGCTGGCTACGATCAGATCGTCCATAAGATCCGCAGTTTCAGCTGAACGTCGCATGGCAGCCTCCCTAATTCGCCTCCATTTCCATGATTGCTTTGTTCAGGGTTGTGATGCATCAATCTTACTTGAGGATGCTCCTTCTATTACAAGCGAAAAGAATGCACTCCCTAATAAGAATTCTGTGAGAGGATACGAAGTCATAGATGCTGCCAAGTCTAAAGTTGAGGAACTATGTCCTGGTGTAGTTTCTTGCGCCGATATCGTGGCGGTGGCTGCTAGAGATGCTTCAGTTGCTGTTGGAGGTCCAAATTGGGCAGTTGAGCTTGGAAGAAGAGACTCCACCACAGCAAGCTTAGCTTTAGCCGAAAGCTCACTTCCCGGATTCACAGACAGCCTCGAAAGCCTTACAAACAGATTTTCTGGTAATGGCCTCAATGCGAGAGATTTGGTTGCGCTCTCAGGTGCACACTCAATCGGGCAGGCTCAGTGCTTCACATTCCGTGGTAGGATATACAGTAACACCAGTGACATTGATGCAAACTTTGCTCGCACTCGCGGACGTGGCTGCCCTGCAGTAGCTCCTAATGGTAACACAAACCTGGCAGCACTTGATTTGGTGACACCAAATCAGTTGGACAACAACTACTTCAAGAACTTGATTCAGAAGAAGGGTCTACTTGCATCAGATCAAGTTCTCTTTAGTGGAGGATCCACAGACAGCATTGTCTCCGAGTATAGCTCAAAACCTGCAAACTTCAAGGCTGATTTCGCCGCGGCCATGATCAAGATGGGAAACATTAACCCTCTCACTGGCTCAGCAGGACAGGTAAGAAAGATTTGTAGTGCTCTCAATTAAAACCTGAGCCTTCAGACACCAAGGGGCAAGGGTCAACAATAAAGCAACGAATTGTAGCTTAGCAAATTTCTTGTTCGATTGATTCATTCATATGTAAACTAATACATAATTACATCATAGTTCATACAATAAGTCCATGTACAACTCAAGGAAGAGAATTGTGAAAAGTTGTTCTTTTTGGTCCCTGTAAGACAATAATATGTTTCTTTTAATTGTATATTCTCATTTTCTGCATTTAAATATCAGCTACACGTGAATGGAGTATAAAAATTTCACTATGTGCAATTTCAAATTTGAAAAAGAAAAAGAAAAAGAGAAAAACTGCATTTGTCAATGTAGGCAGAGTGCTCAGTGTCTGAACGCCTTGAGCAGCTGAGTTGCTTAATGACACCACCAACGTGTCTCAGCTATCTGGCAACGAGCTAAGTAACAATAGTGCTTGCAACTCATCATCAAACACCATCTTCATGTTTGTCAATTGATTCTCCATGCCTTAGAAGTTGCTCAAGTGCTCGAAAACATTTCGACCATCCTTGTACTTCGTGTTCACCAACCGCCGAATGAATGAGGCTTTGTTTTGTGCGGTCTTTCGCTCATACATGGACTCCAACTTTGTCCACATTGAATGGGCATTGGTTTCTTGTGACACATGATGAAAAACACTTTCATCAACCCATTGATGAATTCCTGTAACAGTTTTCCTATTTAGGATGCTCCATTCTGCATCAGCCTTCCCCGTTGGCTTCTCTCCTTTATTTTGAAGAGGCTCATACATATCCTTGCTCTAAATGATGTCTTCCATTCTGGGCATCCAAATAGAGAAATTTGACGAAGTCAACTTGACCATTGTTGTTGTTGATGATGATGACTCCACCATCTTAATCACCACGAGATGCCACGAACAATGAGCATCGGGCTCTGATACCACTTGTTGGGAAAGAATGCTTGCCTTAATACAAGTTCGATGGATAAATTAATTATCCCAGGATCTAACTTTCTCACACTCCTCGTGTGATTTGCGGAAATAGCAACAAATAGACAAAAGACACAGTGTTTAACGAGATTCGGCAAATGCCTATGTCGTCGGAGCCGGATATTTCTTTCTTCCACTATTTAAAAATAATGGGATTACAATCTCACTTAGTGACTAATCTTCACTAAGTGGCACACACATCTCTCTCTCAAAAGGAATTTTCTTCCCACTTAATTTGAGACTTCTCTCAAATTCTCTAAGTGAGGCTCTTTCTCTCTCTATCTCACCAATTATGGTAGCTCTCTCTAGCTATTTCTCCACAATTGATGAAACTCCTCCGGCTTGCATTTTTGATTAATCTTCTGTGTCATATATATAGGCAATTGATCAAAGCTCTACATACGTAGTTTGCATGCATGAAAACCAAAGTCTTGCTTCTCCATATTTTGAGGATCAATTTTGGTATGCCCATCAATGCATATCTTCATCATCTTCAAACATTGTTGCACACCCACCCAATTATTATAGGGTTGCTTCTCTTCATTTCAACAAAGTGCAGCTCTCGTTATCTCTACCTCTAGCTATATGTCTTCCAATTGATGAGTCTCTAAAGCAGTAGTTGTGATGTGAATACGGAAGCGAAGTAATTTGGTAAAGTGCCAATGCACGAGACGCCTATCTCGTGGGTTGACTGTGAACCTAGATTGAACGCCTATTCTCTCTAAAGTTCGGATAAACTCGAAGTTCCTTTATCGAGTGTTGAACACAAACGAGACCTGTTTGTAATTCAGAGTAAAGTATAAAACTTTGCTGATTCTCAAAATTCAATGTCTAAACAAACAACAAGGACCCTTATTTATACTACTCTAGGAGACTCCTACTATAACTATGAATAGGAAAGCAACTACTTGTTTCCCACGGAAACTAATTAGCTTAATTAGCTAGACATTCTAAAACCCACTAATTAAGAAAACTAAATATGGAAAACTACTTGCAGCAACACCACGTCCCTTTGGTGTAAACTATTGCCTTGCATTAGTGTGAGATTTAGAAGCTTCTCTGCGTTGAGGCTGACTTCATTGTCTTCTGACTTTCCTCCTGGATCATCCCCTCCCCCTTGAAAAGGAATTGTCCTCAATTCATGAATGCCTTCATCATCGATGTACGGTGAAAGATCTCCAATGTTGAATGTCGCGTGTACTCCATAATCGCCTGGAAACTCAATCTTGTAGGCATTATCGTTGACACGACTAATCACCTTATAAGGTCCCTCCGCCCTCGGAATTAGTTTGTTCTTTCGTTTCCCCGGAAACCTTTCCTTCCTTAAATGCAACCAAACAAGATCCCCTTCGTTGAATACTTGAGGCCTTCTGTGCTTATTAGCCCTGCGCTTATACACCTCGTTCACAGCTTCGATACGAGCCTTTACTTGTTCGTGCAGTTTCATCATCCCCTTCACCTTTGACTCAGCGTCCCTGTGAATTAACTCATCCTTTGGCACTGGAATCAAATCAATGGGTAAATAAGGATTAATTCCATACACAACCTCAAATGGAGAGTGCTTAGTAGCATAAGTTGGGGACCGATTATAGGCAAACTCGGCGTGTGCGAGTTTGAGATCCCAGTCCTTTTGTGTTTTACTCACGAGTCCCCTTAGCAACATGCCCAATATACGGTTAGTAACCTCGGTTTGTCCGTCCGTCTGTGGGTGATGTGAGGTGCTAAATAGTAGTTTCGTGCCAACTCGACGCCACAAAGTGTTCCAAAAGTAGCTTAGGAATTTTGAATCCCGATCCGAGACAATGGTCTTGGGAATCCCATGTAATCGTAGTACCTCGCGGTAGTATAAATCCGCAATATTTACGACGTCGTCGGTCTTGTGACAAGGAATAAAATGAGCCATCTTTGAGAATCGATCAACCACCACCATGATCGCATCCTTACCTCTCTGTGTCCGCGGAAGGGCAACGATGAAATCCATCGAAACATCCTCCCATGGTCTATTAGGTACTGGTAAAGGCATGTAAGGGCCTGCCTTGAACGTGCTTTTGGACTGACGGCATGTCACGCACTTGTTGATTAAACTAGTGACGTCTCCAAGCATTTTCGGCCAGTGGAAATGTTCATTCACGATTTCCAACGTCTTAGTAATACCAAAATGTCCCGCCATTCCACCTCCATGAACCTCGCGAATGAGGAGCTCTCGAATAGGATGTCTTGGCACACATAATCGGTTTCCCTTAAACAGAAAACCGTCTTGAATGATATACTCCTTGCTTGATCCTCTTTCTTTACACGTAGCATAGAGCTCTCCAAAATCACTGTCGCCGGTATAATACTCTTTCAACAGTTCGAATCCTAGCAATCGCACCTCTAAAGTAGACAATAGAGTGTATCGCCTTGAGAGAGCATCGGCCACGACGTTACTCTTGCCTTCCTTGTACTTGGATGAAAAATTGAACGCTTGTAGGAATTCTACCCATTTAGCATGTCGTGTATTTAATTTACGCTGGCCATTGGTATATTTGAGAGATTCGTGATCGGAATGTAGTATGAAATGATGCGGCTTTAGGTAATGACTCCAATGGTCCAAGGCTCAAACAATAGCATAGAATTCTTTGTCGTATGTTGAGTAGTTCAGGCGAGCCCCACCAAGGTTTTCCGAGAAATAAGCCACGGGCCTCTTGCCTTGAATCAACACTGCTCCGATCCCGACTCCGCTAGCATCGCATTCCACCTCAAAAGGTGAAGAGAAATCGGGCAGTGCTAGAACAGGGGCCTGACAGAGCTTTTCCTTGATTGTTTCGAACCCCTGTTGTGCTGCTTGGTTCCACTCAAAGGCTCCCTTCTTTAAACACTCCGTAACGGGACTCATGATTGTACTAAAATCTCGTACAAATCTTCGATAGAAGGATGCTAGTCCATGAAACGATCTGACTTCTGTCACCGTAGTAGGAGTAGGCCATGACTGGACAGCTTCAACTTTCGATCTATCCACTGCAACTCCCTCCCCGGATATCATGTATCCGAGAAATGTTACTTCTTTTGCGAGAAACGAACACTTCTCCAGTTTTGCGTAGAGTTTTTGTTCTCGTAACACTTCTAGGACGTCTCTCAAGTGCTGTAAATGTTCTTCTAAGTTCTTTGAATAGATCAAAATATCATCAAGGTATACTACCACGCACTTTCCAAGGAATGGTTTGAGGATTTCGTTCATGAGACGCATGAACGTGCTTGGTGCGTTGGTGAGGCCGAAGGGCATCACGAGCCATTCATATAGTCCGTGTTTTGTCTTGAAGGCCGTCTTCCATTCATCTCCTTCTCGCATCCGGATTTGGTGATAACCACTCCGTAAATCAACCTTTGAAAATATTGTAGCACCGTGTAATTCGTCTAACATATCATCCAACCTTGGCATAGGAAAACGATACTTGATCGTAATATTATTCACTGCTCTACTGTCCACACACATCCGCCACGTCCCCTCTTTCTTTGGTACTAATAAGACTGGAACATCGCACGGACTAAGACTTTCTCGGATATAACCCCTATCCATCAATTCATCGATTTGTTTCTGAAGTTCCTTAGTCTCTTCGGGATTGCACCTGTATGCCGCTTTATTGGGTAAGGGCGCTCCTGGGATTAGATCTATTTGATGCTCAATTCCCCGGATATGTGGTAATCCTGGAGGTAACTCCTCTGGGAAGACGTCCCGGAATTCGTCAAGTAACCCCTTAACTCCATTGTGATCACCCTTATCTTGTGTAGGCACTTCATTCACCATCAACGCATAAACTTGTCCTCCCTCTTGAATCGTTTGATCCACTTCCTTTTCACTCGCAAATAACGTCAGACTCGGTTTCTTTGGTGCCTTAGTGTGAGTTTTGCGAATCGCTTCCGGGGACATTGGTTTTAGCGTCACTTTCTTCCCATCTACAAACAAGGTGTAAGCATTACTCCTTCCTTGATGAGTCACGTCTCGATCAAACTGCCATGGACGCCCCAACAGAATGTGTCATGCATCCATTGGAATTACATCACAAATAATATCATCATGGTATGGACCCATAGAAAAACCGACCCTTGCTTGCTTTGTAACCTTTACCCTGTTCCCATCATCGAGCCAATGTAAGGTGTATGGCCTTGGATGTGGGGTTGTGGATAAGTTTAATTTCTCCACCAGATCAGTTGATGCTACGTTAGTACAACTTCCCCCATCAATGATTACATTGCACCACCGATCTTTCACTTGACACTTTGTATGAAACAGTTGATCACGTTGTTCCTTATCTACTGTCCCAACCCCAACCTTGGAGTGCAAGGTTCGTCTTAAGACTAGGGCGGTATCATAGATAGGTGCTTCGAACTCCACTTCCTTATTGGGATCTTCTTCCTTTTCTTCGAAGGTGAATATTCCATCCTCCTGTAAGTCTTCGTCAAGAAGGTCATCTCTCCATGTAACCGCTTCTCTTAATGTTACGATACGTTTGTTAGGACAATCGATTTGATAATGGCCAAACCCTTGACACTTAAAGCACCGTAATTTTGACAGATCACGCGTTCTTGGAACTACCTCGGTTTTCTTCTGAGCCGGAGTTACTGGAGTTTTGCTGGAATCAGCCCCTGTTGTGCCACTCTTAAGTTCTTCTCCCCTGTTCCAGGGGTTCACTCTTGGTGCTAGGGAAGTGCTAGCACGGTTCACCTTCTGTTGTGCCTCGACGCGTAAGCAAAGATTACATAACCCGTCGAATGATGTATAATCATGGAGATCCACGATGTTAGCTATAGGACGGTTCAGTCCTCGACAGAATCGCGCCATTTTCTGGTTTTCCAGTTCTTCAACTTCACTCAACATGACAAGTCCTTCAAACTCGTTTATGTAATCGGATATACTCTTCGTCCCCTGTGTAAGTTCGGGCATTCTGCGATATAATCCCAACTTATGGTTGCGAGGCACATATCGTCGACGCAATTTTTTCTTCAATTTAATTCAAGAGTGAATCTTTTCCTTGCCATCCTTCGCCCTCTGTGTTTTCAAGTTCTCATACCACAGAGAAGCGTTCTTGCTTAGTTTTAGGATTGCATACTTACAGCTTTTTTCATCGGATAGATCTTTAAACTCGAACATTCGTTCGATCTTTCTTTCCCAATCCAAGTATTCCTCTGGTTCAGTGCTGCCCCCAAACTCGGGTAGCTCCGTGACCTTGAACTCGTCTACTGCCTTCTGTCCGAAGCCGGTTCGGAGTCCTGTCGGCCTGTTACGAAGCATATCCCGTACCTGTGCGAGGACGGTTTCATCGTCAAAGTCCCCCATGAAGTTAGGATCAAGAGCCGAAGCTCTGATACCACTAATGATGTGAATACGGAAGCGAAGTAATTTGGTAAAGTGCCAATGCACGAGACACCTATCTCGTGGGTTGACTGTGAACCTAGATTGAACGCCTATTCTCTCTAAAGTTCGGATAAACTCGAAGTTCCTTTATCGAGTGTTGAACACAAACGAGACCTGTTTGTAATTCAGAGTAAAGTATAAAACTTTGCTGATTCTCAAAATGTTACGATACGTTTGTTACGGAAGCGAAGTAATTTGGTAAAGTGCCAATGCACAAGACGCCTATCTCGTGGGTTGACTGTGAACCTAGATTGAACGCCTATTCTCTCTAAAGTTCGGATAAACTCGAAGTTCCTTTATCGAGTGTTGAACACAAACGAGACCTGTTTGTAATTCAGAGTAAAGTATAAAACTTTGCTGATTCTCAAAATTCAATGTCTAAACAAACAACAAGGACCCTTATTTATACTACTCTAGGAGACTCCTACTATAACTATGAATAGGAAAGCAACTACTTGTTTCCCACGGAAACTAATTAGCTTAATTAGCTAGACATTCTAAAACCCACTAATTAAGAAAACTAAATATGAAAAACTACTTGCAGCAACACCACGTCCCTCTGGTGTAAACTATTGCCTTGCATTAGTGTGAGATTTAGAAGCTTCTCTGCGTTGAGGCTGACTTCATTGTCTTCTGACTTTCCTCCTGGATCAAGTTGAACTTGGTTTTCTAGTTCACCTCCATCAAGGAGGGATAGACCCATCACTTTCATCTGACGATCCTTGCTTACACGACTGTGAAAGCCAAGCTCACCTCTTGTCTTCTTATTGCTAAAACGCACAATAAGTTGATGAATCAAGATTCATTAGGTTTGAAAGAAAGGTAATCTTTTCGGATTGCACAAAAAAGTGTACGTGTTTAAAGCGCTATTGGTATGTTGGAAGTCCACCTCAGTAAAAACTCCATAAACCAATCAATTTGCTATTATGAGTCGACCAATACAAATGAACACTGCTCTATATTTATCTCTACACCATCCATATACGAGATAGGGGAATCATGCTTTGTTTTTGGCTGACTGTGTACTAACAAAATTATGGGCTTTTGGCTAGCCAACTACAGTCTCCATGCAAGCCCTTCAAAGCCAATACTCCATGATAACGTAAAGCAGGAAAAAGAAAAAAAAGAGGGTCAAATTAGTCATGAATTGCTAGAGCAGAAGCAAACTGATTGGTCATATTCCCAGCATCAAGAACAAGCCTTCTACTACTCTAGCAATCGCAGTGAACTCTTTAAAGGAAGATATATAACGTAGTAGTTGCTTATACATGTTCGATTCGACTGAATAGTACAATAGAGCAAAACAAGAAGAGAAAAAGAAAAAAAATCTTCATATACTTTGAGACTATTACAAAGTAAGAGAGACAATTGCATGGGCATAATGCAGCTCAATTTCTTCCTCTTTTTACACATTTAATCTGCTTAACTATACCAGGAAACTCATAGTAACCACAATTCTACAAATCCAGAATCAAACTTCACTCTCACATTTCCCAGACTTGCAAAAAAACACCCTAAAATTGACCTCAGGAGAAATAGACTGCAACAACAACCTGGCAGTCTGTTCCTGCTTAACCTTTCCTTCCTTCTTCTCCACCAAAACTGCCGCCACTATATTCTCATACCCACCTCCGCCTTTCACAATGTAATCCACCAGAGCAGCCCGAACGGGCCCCATGCTCGGATTATACGCTGCAGACTCCATGTACCATCCTCTGTATATCTTCCCTTCACTGTCCATCACCGCTACCCCGGACGGACACTCGCTGTACGGCGCGTGAGAGATATTCGCCGCCTCCAGCGCTGCCTCGACCAAATTTGGAGATATGTTACCGGCTTGGTTGATAATCAGGGAGAGCACATTGTGGTGTTGTTCTAGGACTAACGGCGTGTTGTCTGGGAGGAGGTCCGGCGGGCCGAAGCGGTGAGGGAGGAGGCTTTTGAGGGGGATGAATTTCCCGGACGACTCGTCGTTTTTTAATGAGGTGACGAGGATTTTGATCTCCTGGGCGCCGCGGATTTCTTGGAAGAATTGGCGGCAATGGCCGCAAGGGGCAGCGGAGACGGCGACGCAGTCGAGGTGGGGCTCCGAGTTGAGCCAGAGATTGGTGACGAGGAACTGCTCGGCGTGGACGGAGTAGCTGAGAGGGAGGTCGGGGAACTCGAGGTTGACGCCGAAAAAGACCCGACCCGAGGAACCGAACCCGATGGCTCCGACGTGGAAGTTGGAGATTGGGACGCGTGCGAGGCGCTTGGCGGGGTCGACGAAGGTGGGGAGGAGCTCGGGGACGGTGAGGCCGGCTTTCTTGGCCATTGATTCGACCTCCGCGGCTTCGATTACGAATCTGGGTCGGTCCATTTCGGGAAGTTCGGGTTGACCCGGGTTTTGGGATCAGGGAGGAAAAGAGAGGAGCTGAGGGAGGGAATGGGAGTTCATTTATAGACGTTTGTTCTCTGGTCAAATTACAATACTACTATAAACAAAGACCTGTGAATTCCTTTCCAAAAACTACGACGGAATTCACGTAATGCGAGCCAAAGACCAAAGTCAGTCATTAAGTCTACACGAAAGAAAAATGTAGTATGTATTGTTGATTGGGTATATGAACTTACAAATTATAGCCTAGTTAGATGGTTCATTTTTTCAACATTTGAGAAATTAGAGGGCATATTCTCAAGGTTAAAATACAATGGGTTGGATGACTTTTATTGTAGAAGTCAGAATGCAACCAAATGGGGGCATCAAAAACCTCCTTCCTTCATAATATTTTACCTCTTCTCCTCGTAGTTGTGGGCTAGAGAATATATAATTATTCAATTCACAGGATAAGATAAGATGATCTGATTGAACGGTTTTCTTTGATTTGATGCGAATATATGTCTGGTACGTTGTATATCAGAGCTTGAGATGGGTTATATTTCATAAAATATAAGTTTAAAGAAAATGAAATGAAGGTTTATGAGCAAAGATAAGTAAATATTAATAAAAAAAAGTCTTGCCGTTCTTATAATCTAATAACAGAATCAGATCCTGATGAGTGTTTCTTTCTTTTGTTCAAGTACTTCTATAGAAAGTACTCCTCATTTTCGCTTTTGCATTTTGTATCATACAGAAGCTATATTGACATGAACTAATTGAATAATGAAGCTGACACATCTTTCTGTCCTCACACATGCAATGATGCATCATCTAAACTTGGATTTCAGCTACTTAAGCATGGGATTCACACTCATCACCCTCTTGGAGTTTTCTGAGAAGTTTCAGCTCCAATTAAGCTAGCAACTGCAATTGTTCATGACACATGCATGTAAATAGCCTACACTGTCTAGTCAGAGAGGGTTACTGTTTAGTGTTTTAGTGCTGGCAATGATGTTGAAGCTTCCTTGTCCTCAATTAGATGATGATATAATGATCCAGCCAGCTTTCCTTGTGTCCCCTTCTTCGCCTACCTATCTACACCAACACCAGATTTTGTCTTCTTCCCAATTTGGAGTATCTAGCTAGATCTAAGTTTATTTTCAGCTTTCATATTCTTAAGCCTTAGTTTCTTTCTGTAAGGTTGTCATCGGCGTAGATAGAGACGCACATGCATGCACCTTTTGCAGTTGATAGCTACCATATACATTTTGGTGCATGCAAATATGCAATGAGGCTTGAAGGTTGATAGGTAGAAGAGCTACTTGATCTCTGCGAGTTTTGATAACCCTCAGAACTGAGAACCATACCGATGTATTCCATTGATTATTTTGAGATTAGGTGTATTTCAGTATACGAAAGCTGTTGGCGAGTATTAAGTCGTAGATACATTATTTATTGTAAATATATTATTTCTATTAGAAATATGTATCGTAAAGTTATATATATACCTATTTTGAGACTAAATGAAAGTATTACATTTTACTATAAATATTTTTGTCTATATTTCACTACAAGAAAAAAAACTTTTAGTGACAAACATGTTTTGTCACCAATGTTTGATATCTTGTAACCTATTTTCATCGGTGACAAAATTAGTTCGTCACCAAATTTATCACTGAAAATCATAACAAATAGTTTTAGGTGACAATTGAAAAGTTTGTCACCCAAGGAGGTATTGGTGACAAACCAAGTTTGTGACCCAAATGTTCATTTTTCGTCACCTATTCTCCTCAATTTAAAGTATTTTTCAAATATGGCGCCAAAACTATTTACCCCCATATCTTGATTTTGTATTTTATATTATTGACTTATTCTCATTAAACAACTGAATTTATAAAGTCAATTCATACATTTTAGCAGAAAAACTGCTAAGAAGATCAATTAACAATATAATGAAATCTTCATTCAATTTTTTCAAATCGATAACAAGTCATATATATATACATGAATAGTTAATACATTCACATGAAAATGTAAGGTTCAGAATCACATCTCACTATCAAAAAACTAATCCCTACTACACAGTGGAATCTTCATCCTCATTAGCTATCACTATGCTCTCTGACAAGAATATACACAACCTTCTCCAAACATGCAGGATACCAAAACTTAACCAACTTCTTATTAAAGAAAATCAAGCTTTATTTGAGGTTTATACAGGTTTGAATGCTGCAAAAGTTTATCTTAATGGCATCTTTGACGCTCCTTAACCATCTGCACAAATTTATAAATATAAACAACTTATCATAATGAAACTAACACAGAAATCTCATTGACCTTCAAAGACATTGAAGACAAGTAGAAACTCTCATCAACTTGAAAGCTATAGCACAAAATAAAAATATGACATATGGAGTAACTGAACTTAAGGAAAATAAAAACTTGTTAAGTCGGTAAAGTCATTACATCTAAAGCCAAGACATCCAAAAAAACAAGCAAAAAATAATATTTTCCACTAGGCAACATATAATTAAAATAGTATCAAATATCCACTATATTTAACAACACTATAAACTCACATATACAAACATGTGCCTCAGCTACAAAAGCACCATCTTCATACTCAATAGCACCAAGATTATGCACATTAACATTGTTGTGCAGATCCCCTCTCTGATCTCAAAAAACTAGATAATTTATTTTAGATTTTCAGGAAATAGATTTATGATACATAAATCTCATTAGATAGAAACATAAGCTACAGTGAACAGTGAACTCAATCACTTTCATGTTGGCCACGAGTACAACTGCAAAAAATGTAAATTTACTAATCAAAGCAACCAAGCGCATACAATTCAATCAATGTCTTACCCATGCAAAATGAATTGCATATCCCACCTTAGGGAATTAATCAGGGAAGCATTACATGAAATCCATGATAAATTATCACAAATTACCTCAACAATAGCTGCATTTTCAATCGTGAACTACCATAATATCCAACATATATAATTAAAGCATATATAACTGATAAAAACAAGAACAGGTCCTTAGAAAGAACATTAATTTTTAATATTTAGCACAAGAAACGGACTTGCTTTGTGCATTGAAAGACAAAACTGCGCAACAAAGTCTAAAAGCAAAGAAGAACAAGCTGAGCATTGTGCACATGTGTACGTCCCAGATTAATTAAACAGAAAAACTTGCATATGCTTCCCCGAAGAAACCGATTGTTCCATCCTCGAGCTGTAGGCTTCTTGGCCTCCTTGCCAATCATATCAGTCAGTGCCGACATGTACATGAGTATCAAAAACCACTATGAATTGATCCAGTTTCTCATTTATGTATTTCAACAAAGAAGATTTAGTTCAAGAGACGCAAAACAAAAGAAACTGATAGATAAAACGTACATGAAGACGATGATCTGTAAATAAAAAAACCAAGTCTCCGGTTTCACATCGTCATGGTCAACTCAGACGCTCTAAACTTTCGATTTCAACAACGCCTCAGAGTGAGCTCAGAAGATCGATTAGCAAGATTGACTTACTTCTTTGAAAAAAAAATTAATTGAAAACCCACATAATTATATATTAGAAGGCACCAAAATATTGACCAAGGTTCCGAAACAATTCAGACCCAAACCAGAATATATTCAAGTGAAATCCAATATTGTTGGCAAATTGATTTAGGATGGGTTCAGGAAGTGTGTGATTACAACATAAATAAAGGAAAAATAGAGTATGAAATAAAAAAGAGGGCCAGATGAACAAGAGCAGATATGAGGTCATTGGTGGTCAAATGACGCCAACTGCGGCTCAAGATTGAAAGCAGCTTCGACGACAAATATGGTGTCAGTGTGGATTTGCATTAGCGTAGCCTTCTTCAACCTCTTGTCCGCAACATGTTTTGCAGCAAAAAGAAGCAAAGCAGAAGATGATGTTGTAGAGGAGATTGAAGCCATCATTAAAGACGAGCATGATTGTCATCCGCAGGAACAAGGCAAAGAGCCTTTTGATGGGGTAGAACACAAAATGTGTTCAAGTTTTAATTGTGTGAAAGTAAATAGTGTTGCACGTCAGTTACTACTCTACGTGGAACTATGGGAGGAAGGGGGGATTTGGATTTGACACCATTATCCCTCCTAGGTATACTAGATACAAAGAAGGGCCTTTACGGATCAAACTTTTTAAGTATAAGTGACGAACTTATTTTGTCTCTTATACTTATAATTTTGTTACGTAAAATTCAACTATAAATGACGACTTTTAGGTGACAAATATGATTGTTGCTTATAACACTCATAAGTGACAAATATACTTTCGTTACTTTAAGTTTTGCCACTAAAATGTTATTTTCTTGTAGTCTTTTTCTACTTGGTCTCAGAGCGAGTTCCTTTCCAATCACGTCCCGAGCCTAGTGGGCTCAAATTGAATAGGGTCTTCAAAAAATTGTTGTGTTGGCTCCAGCTGATTGAATTTGGCCTTCAAATAACTATTGTGTTGGCTCCAGCTGAATATATGACCAAGATTTCGATGTGAATTACTGACTTGGTTACACGTGCTAACCTCGTACAAAGGTTGCACGTGAGGGGGCGTGTTGGATTGGAGATCCCACATCGAAATAGGACAAGATAAAATATAAATTAAATGTGGGTGGATTATTCATAATTGTGCTGAGGTCTTTTGTGGATAAAATTCAACATATTAAATGTGGTTAAGTTGAGACAGTATCGATATAATGTGAACCACACGTGCCACGCTTGTCGATGTTCTAATTGGCATCAGAGCCAATCCTGTGGACCTCTCAACAAACCATATTTTTGCCAACCACTACATCTAATTTCCGTTATGAAATGCTGACCTGGGAGAAAAATTCGACTCTGCTGTGATTTCTTCTCCTACCTACACTTTATTCTGTGAACTTCTTGAAATTATTGGTTTTCCGAATATGAAGATATTGCCTGAATCAACTATTATTTCAGAGGAAGGACATCTACCTAGTGTCTCTGCTACTATAGTTGCATCATGTATGATGGGTAAGGCAACCCTATTTTTGTCAACCACTACATCTAAATTCCGCTACGAACTGCTGACCTGGGAGAAAAATCTAACTCTGCTGTAATTTCTTCTCCTACCTACACTTTATTCTGTGAACTTCTGGAAATTATTGGTTTTTCAAATATGAAGATGTTGCCTAGATAAACTATTATTTCAGAGGAGGAACATCTACCTAGTGTCTCCGCTACTATAGTTGCATCAGGTATGACAGGTAAGACATTATCTCTTTCTACATTATCTAGGACTAATGATTGGATAATTGACACGGGTGCATATGATCATACGATAAATAATCCTATCATAGTGGAAACCATTAAACCATATCCTTAACATAGTGTGTCTACTGCTAATGGATCTCTATCTTCTGTTATTGGTGAAGGTTCTGTCAAAATCGCGGATAATCTGACACTATTGATTCTATTCTTGTTGTTCCCTCTATTCCCTATATTCTTTTATCTGTTAGTCAAATAACTTCAGCTCTTGCATACTATATAACCTTCTATCCATATTTTTACGTCTTTCAGGACATTCTGACTAGGAAAATTCTAAGTTATGGTGTAAGAATGGTGAAACTCTACTATTTTGATCTGACAAGCAGTGGAGCATATCAGTGAATTTGGTGGGTCAAGCAAATACTACCACTAGTTTGGATAATGCTAAAGAGTTGTGTGGTTATGGCACTGTCGTCTTGGTCATGTGAATTTTCATTACCTGCATAAGCTTCAACCTCAATTATTTTCCATAGTAAGTGCTTCAGATTTCTAGTATGATACATGTGAATTGGCCAAGAATCATCATGTTTCATATTCTCCTAGCATGCACAAGAGTCCAATGCCTTTTATAAAAGTTCATTCAGATTTTTTGGGTCATGTAAGAGTTCTATGCTCACAGGAGCTCAATATTTTGTGGCATTTATTGATGATTGTACTCGTATAACGGGTATCTTTGATGGTATCCAAGAGTGATGCGCTCCATCGATTTACTAAATTTTATAAGATGGTAGCCACTCCATATCAGTAACAAATTCGAGTTTTTTAGTTTGGCAATGGTGGTGAATATGTCAATAACTTCATGTCTACCTACTTGACCTCTCATAGAATCGTCACCAAACCTCAATTACTTATACTCCTAAACAAAATGGCTTGGCAGAGAGTAAGAATCAACAATTGTTGGGGTTATTTATGCTTCATTATTTGGCATGAATATGCCTCGATCGTATTGGAGTATGGCAGTTACTTCTGCTGCATATTTGATCAACTGTACTCCTTCTCGTGTCATTGAGTTTCATAATCCATACCAGATGTTACATGAGATTTTAAACGTCCATTCTCTTCCCAATCTAGATCCTTGAGTGTTTAGTTGCACGGTGTATGTCCATATTAACAAGCTTCTCCGGGGTAAACTTGATCATTATGCTTTAAAGTGTGTCTTTATTGGTTATGTTGACTTCTATAATGGTTATCGATGTTATGATCCTCTTACCAATAAAACTCATGTCTCCTTGATGTCTCCTTTAGAGAATCTGAGCTCTATTACTCAAGGGGAGTGTCAAAGTCTTCCCTTCAAGGGGAGAACAATATATGTGAAGGAAATACTTTGAATTTTTTAGAATATGAAGTATTGGAGAGTAGTTTTGGAGCTGGAACTCGGAATGAAGAATCTGCAGTACCATCGGTTGACCTGTTGATCGAGAAATTCCCTCCGGTCGACATGTCAAAGCCTCCAAGAACAACACCATTTGACCCGTCGACTCGAATTATCCCCTCGGTCATCGGGTCAGTCGATATGTCGATTCCCCAAATAGAATTGTCTTCTTCTGAAGTGATCGTGCCTGAAGACCCCCCTTCTACTCCATCAACTGAAGAACATGTTAAGAATGTCTTACCAGAGGTACGTACTGATAACCGTGAGTTGGGTAGTGTACTATTGTACCTAGGAGATCTCAACGAGAAACATCTTATTTCTAAATATATCTCTCACCAAAGGTTGTCAGAATCTCATGCACTTGTTGTTAGTCAATTATCTACAGTATCTATTCCTAGTAATGTACAAGGTGCTTTAGCGGATCCCAAATGGAAGCAAGCTATGAATGAAGAACTGAAAGCCTTACAGAAGAATGAAACTTAGGACATTATTCCCATGTCATCCGGTAAGAAGACGTTGGATGTTGCTGGGTATTTACCGTGAAGCTCAAAGCTGATGGGAGTATTGATCACTATAAAGCTCGATTGATTGCCAAATGTTATACTCAGAGATATGGAGTTGATTACCAGGAGACTTTTACACCTATTGTCAAGATTAACATTATAATGATTCTTATTTCCCTTGCAACTTGTTATGATTGGCCCCTACACCAGTTTGATGTGAAGAATGTTTTTCTTAATAGTGAGTTAGAAGAATAAGTATAGATGGATACACCACTAGGAATCAATTGCAAACCAAGTAATGAGGGAAATGTGTGTTGTCTGAAAAAGTTTCTATATAGTTTAAAGCAATCACCTAGGGCATGGTTTAGACTCTTCTTTAAGACAATGAAAAAATTTGGGTGTCGCTAGTGTAACTCTGACCACAGATTGTTTGTCAAACACAGGGATTGTAAGACTACTGCCTTGATTGTGTACGTTGATGATATGATTGTTACATAAGATGATCCATGTGAGATGGCAAGTATTGACAATGCTTAAATTAACTATCAAATTAACACTTAATAATCAATCAAAATGTCACAATTTAAAACCCTTTTCTATTGATGTAGCATTGATAAGTAGGAATCGTTGGTAACCGGGGATTAATGATGCATGTATGACTACGTTTTAAGGTATGAGGGAGTTTAAAATTTGGTTTAATTACCTATGAAATATAAAGCAAAACATGGCAGCAAAAAATTTAGAAACCCTAGACTTCTAACATGCTTTAACTCATAGACAAACAAAACAATCAAGAACCCTAGAACTTTAAACATGTTACTTGGCCAAAAATAAAACTTAACTAATATTTACATGTGATCAACTCATTCTTTTTACCTCACTCACTCATAACATGCATAAAAAACAATACCAACGAAATCCTAAAAACAATACCAACGAAAACAATACCAACGAAATCCTAACTTCTTAATCTTGTAAAACACATGCTTATATTCATATTTAGTGCTCGAGATTGCTCTATACACATATCATTGATCTAAACTCGGGATTTCCCTATATCTAGACCAAAGTATTAAGCAGAGATAAACATGCGTAATAAAAACTAAGAGACTAGAACACATGGAAGGTAATTAAAATTTATGTAAGTTAAGAAAAATCGAAATACTTTCAAACCAATTCATAAAAAATAAATGTTCACACAAGAAGAAACTACAAAGTAAAGAAGGAGTAATGTTACACTTTTTAGTCTTCGGGATTTCCCTATGGATCTAAGTGTAGATGACTCTTCTTTAGTGGAGACACTCAGGATTGTCCTATATGTCTATGGAGGATGATTGAAGGTGATGGGCGGTGGTGCATACTACTTCTTGGAGAATTCTTGGACTTGTGAAGAAGGGAGAGTGTTTAGGCAGAGTTTTGGCTTCAAGAATGAGACGTACTGAATATGATGCCGAACTTTTTCTTATATAGGCATCCATTAGAGTTTTTCCTCTCAAAACCAAGTTTTTCTAGTCCACCAGGATAAATATAGCAGTCTGCAAAGAATTAAACTTTCCCGAAGTTGTAGACCTCTAAAAATTATGATATTGAGCTCATTGGAAAGAGGACTTCAAGAGATTTCCAGATAGGTATCATATGACTATATTTGAATTTTAGAATAAATCTTGGTGCTCCTTTGAAGTTATAGGCATGTAGCTTGATTTTCCTCTACCTACTAAGAGTAAGAATATATTCTCTTTTCAGCTCTTGGTCTTCTTGCTCTCCAAGGAATATCAGTCGAATTACCATATCGTGTGAACACTTTTTGAGGTTCAAATTGGGATGGATTGATCTTCATTTTGAGCCGGCCAAAATTCTTAGCCCTTCCACCAACTTTCCTAGTCCGAGCAGGGCCGGCCTTGAACATTTAGAGGCCTTGTGCAAATAAAAAAATTAGGCCCTATTTATAAATTTGTATAAAAAAAATCAGGTTAAATATATTTATTTCTTTCAAAAAAGGGTTAAACATTTATCAATCAATATTTCTTCTATTAATTTTTTGTTGAAAGGATTAATTGGTTCAATATATAATTATATATCTCCTATAGAAGGGAACCTCTAGAATGTTTAATTGAAGAAAATAGAAAAAAAGAAAGTAAAATGAGGCAGCAGGAGGTGGGTTTTGAACCCCCGCTTCTATCAAATCAAAGTGCTAAGACTTTGCCAATTCTACTATTCCAACTACTAATTTCATATTATCATCTTTAAAATATATAATATAAAATCTTGAGCTTTGGAGGCCCCCAAAATTTGGAGGCTCCGTGCAACCGCACCAATGACACACCCCAATGGCCAACTCTGGTCCGAATAGCAGAAATGCTTCCAGTATGTATTTGCACAATTTGCCATCATTTTTATTTAGAATTTGGTTGCTAATTCTTGACAGCATTTGGGAAACACATTTTAATAACCATTTGGAGACCATTTCTAGGATCATTTTTTTTGTCTTCCGGAAGGTTCCGCCACGTCATTCCTAATTGAAGTAGGAAATTTTTTCCTCGTCAATTTAGGAAACTTCAGCTTTCAACTCCACGAATTCCTGGAATCTTGGCCGAGTTGCACTTCTAATTTGAGTGAGAATCCTAGTCAAAGTAGGAAAATGCCATTTTTCCTAATCGAAATAGGAAACCTCTATTTAGTGCGTTTTCAGCTCATTTCCTCCTCCTTTATTCAAAACCTAAAAATAACAAAGTAAGTAAGAATAGATAGTACTAACGTCATAACATTGCTAAGTGTTGTCTTACGTATTCTCAAGTATCTGAAGAGCACACATGATAAGCGATTGCTATTTGCGAGACACAATGAGTTATGTATTTTAGGCTACGCCAGTGAGATGTGTGTTTTAGGCTACACTAATGCAGATTGGGCTGGTGATCAGACTAATAAGACATCTACTTCTAGATACTTTACTTTTATTGGTGGGAGTTTGGTAACTTAGCACAGTAAGAAACCAGAATGTGATTGCTCGTTCTAGTGCAGAAGCTAAATACCGTGGAAAGATAAATGGAGTATGTGAGTTATTATGGATCAGAAATGTACTAAAAAAATTAGGCTTCAAGCTTTGAAAGCCTATGGATTGGCATTGTGATAATACATCTGTCGTTGAGATTGCTCATAATTCAGTGCAATATGATAGAACTAAGCATGTGGAGGTTGATAGATATTTCATAAGGAATAACCTCGACAAGAAAATTATTCGTTTCCCTTTTGTGACGTCTGAGGAGCAGTTAATTGATGTTCTTACTAAAGAGTTGTCACATGAAGCCTTTAGTAAATGGTTGGACATAATTGACATCTATACTCCAAATTGAGAGAGAGTGTTGTCACATCTTAATCCACATAGTAAGATATTATCTGCTTTGGGCCTCACCCGCACAGTTTTACTTTTTTGGCATACCCCAAAAATGCGTCACACTATATGGATGTGGCATGCACATATAAGCACATCACCTCACCTTCTCCTGACGATGGGGATCTCACAAGTGTTGGCACGTATTAAATTGAAGATAAATTATTTATTGTAGATATTCTATTCCTATTAGGAATATGTCTTGTAAAGTTATATATATACCCATTCTGGGAGTGAATTGAAATATTACATTCTACCCTAAACACTTTTGCCTATATTTTTTAATGGGACACAAAATTTCTCATTTTCATTTGTTTTGATCAAATTAAAATTTCAATGTTTCGTGAGTTGGAAAGGAAAGATCCTACATAAAAAAGTGGCAAATAAAATATGACTTATAAGTGGATAGACTATATCTAATATTAACCAAGGCATTTTGAGTAAAATCAACACCTTAAAGGTGGTTCAAGTTGAGACAATATCGATTATATTGGGAGTCCACATGCCACCTTGCTGCAATTTAACTTTGCATTTTGAATTTTGCTATTTGTTCGATTATGTATGTGTTAAACTCAACATCCCACTCAAATTTGAAATATATGAAAATCTAACCATGATATAGAGATTACTTCTGAACACAAAGATCAAAACCATTTGATGTGAAAATTGTAGGAAAATTAATGTGATATTGAATAAATTCTGAAAATATTAATTTAAATAGTCAGTAAATATATAATAAAATAGGAAGAACAAAATCTGGAAACTTTGAATTTGTTACCAAGTGGTTGATGTTGATGAACGATGAATAAAGTTGAGTCACGTGTACTACATGCTTTCCTTAAGAACTTTCACGCCGTTCACATACTTGTATGACGTTGTTTTCCCATAATAAAATAACGCAATAAGTTTGTAACCAAAAGGAATGTAAAAAGTCAAAAGCTAGTATTCCAAGCCCATTCACTTGCTTACTTAAAGCACAATGAAAGGGAATACTACTTAAAGACCATCACATTTCTAGTTTCTCCCATGTGGGACAAACTCATTTCCTTATGTTTCAAGTGGCCAACTTTGAGTGACAATTTCTCATTCACCTATTAACCAATTTAAACAAATGAATATATAATTTTATATACTCTTATAGGAGAACACAAATTCATGTTTCTCTTCCAATATTAATAAGTGAATTTTACTTAATTTTCTTGTTTAAATTGTCCCAATAAAATAGTGAAAAAATTACCATTTTTCCAACAAAAATTACATCAATTACAAAAGAACCTAACCATGATATAGAGATTAACACACCTGATTGTATATTTGGATATGATATACAGATTTAAAAAAAAAAATTAATTGGAACCGGGGTGAAAACCTAAAATCAGCAATTTATTGAAAAAGAGACGTTCCACAAGAATGGGCATACAACCTAAACCGGAAAATCAAAGCAAAAAGGAAAGTATAGTAAAACCTCGATAATTTAATACTCGATTAATTAATAATTTCGTTAAAATAATATTTTTTGTCGGTCCCAACTTGGGGACTTGAATATTAATTTAATACTCGATTAATTAATAACCTCGCTAAATTAATAAATTTTGTCAGCCCCGAGATTATTAATTTATCGAAGTTTTACTATACAAGAAACCTAACTTTAAAAAAACTAAACTGGAAAACTCAATTATGTGCTACTAAAGGATATGATATAAAGATTAACGAGTACATGATTGGGTATGTGGATATAGAACCACTGTCGTAAACAAAGGTATAAAAGTGCTAGAAGGTGAGCAACCTTGAAAACCGAGACGACGCCTAGAGCCGCTTAGACCCCACCAAGGCACTCGAATGTAGCCTACCATATAGGACCGCATAGCGTTTACCATGTGTAATGTGTTATGAAAAAGAGCATCTGCACCAGCGAGCTCTTGCTCGAGCAGGTGGTGGGACTGGCGACGAGGTGCTCGAGCAGGACGAAATCGGCGACACAGTGGTGAGATCGGGCCGGCGTTTGCTCGAGCAAAACAGAGCTCGATCAATCGCTCGAGCATAAAATGCTTCAATGATTGTTCGACCGCCTGGCGGAGCCCACAGTTCGTGAGTGACGTCAGGAGAGTGAGATTTTTTTAAAAAAGTTTTTAAAAAGAAAGTGATGCGCGAATGGGTACGCGACATCTGTTGGGCCCGGGTAGAAAATTTAAAAGCAACTTCCACTAAATCTGGGCCTTTGATTTTGATTTTGAATTTTGATCCAACGGTCCAGATTTAAAGAAAATAGTTATTTTTAATATACTAAAATTAAAATTAATGCATCTAAAAATCATAATAAATAGTTTAAGAGTCCAAAAAATTATACGAAAATTCTTACGAGCTCACAATAAAATACTCTACCACTCTCATGAAGAAAGTGTACTCGTATTCATTTATTAAAAATAGTCGACTTTAAAAACTCGTGTGTTACGACAAATCGTATATATTTATTTAGTTAATAACGATACGTGTCACATTATAATTGATCGTAAATCTTACCAATAAATAAATTTAATAATATTTTGCTAGAACAAAATTTTATTTTGCTCTAACTGTTACTCTACTAACAGGTGCGGATGCCCCAAGAACACTATCATCCAATAGACACGTAAATTGCTAGTCCACCACAAAGGTGGCAAATGTGATCCAATCTCAAATAGTCATCTAAAAACAAACGGATAGTTTCGGTTTCATCTTCAATTTTGTCAAAAATTGGTGCCAGTTGACTCTTTTTAAGTGTCAATGAAAAAAACTTAATAAGATGCCCAAATGTGTTGGAATTGGGCTCAGACTTCCTCATAGGCCACCACATTTGGCGGCTGTTGTTCATCCTCGTTCTTCTTCTTATTCAGTCACCAGTGCAGTTGGTCTGTCCCTAATCTAACAAAAGTACTAAGCAAGTGGAGCAGAGAAGGTAGAGCTCCTCGGCGTTTGGTGTTGGGCCTCGGCGCCTCGTTCTGGGCCCAGTTGATGAACATGTCTGGTGCTGTTGGCGGCAAAGCTTTCAGTGCCTCTGCGAGGATGAAGAGCGGTCCTGCTTTTGAAGAGGTACCAAAGTTTCGATTCATATCTGGGGATAAAGTTTTGTTCTTTGTCAAATTTTTAGTGATTTGGTATCTGGATTTTCTCCAATTATGGGCTTTGATGATGATATTGATTCTGGGTTCAACTTTTTGATAAGAGAATTCTCATTGCTTGTGTGAGTTTATAAGATTCTTTTGAAACAGCGTAAAGCTTTAGGCTTTTATCAGATTGAGGCTTTACTTTTCAAAGTTCAAACCCGTTCTGCTAATGTGGCTTGAAGTGTTATGAATTTTATGAAGTTTAACCTTAGTTTGGCGTTATAAGTATATGCAGTTCTGTTTGACATGCCTAATTTCAAAAGCTTTTGTGTCCAATTTTAGATATTGAAGAATGTGGACTGGCCGGAGCAGATTCCTTACAAACCGGAGGATTTCCAGCGCTTTGATGAGTAATGTCTCGGTCTTTTGTTTTCACATTATAGTGTTTCAGTGCTCAAAGTTCAGCTTGACATTGTCAATTTGATGTGTTCTAAATGTCGGAATGATCAGGTCAGCAGATACACTGTTTTATGAGAGTCCACGCTTTGTGACACATATAGATGATCCAGCCATTGCGGCACTGACCAAATACTATTCTAAGGTGTTTCCTCCCAGCAACACTCCAGGAGTGAGCATGCTGGACATGTGTGGCAGTTGGGTGAGACTTTTACTTTACAGTGTGAACCATTTTTTTTGTATTTCTTGTTTTGTATCATTTACGAGTAATATCAGTGATTGATGTTATATCTAGGTCAGTCACTTTCCGCCAGGATACAAGCAAGAACGAATAGTTGGAATGGGATTGAATGAAGAAGAACTGAAGGCGAATCCGGTACTTTTACTTTAGTTATTCATGTAGACTAACTTTTCTGATGATGCATCCATGGGTAGTTGATTGTTCGTATAAGAATCTATACATGTCATACTCAAACTGTCTTTCTTTCTTGCAATATGCTTGGATCGGAGTTCTCTTATAGTGCAGCTTTTTTATAGTACCATTTTCTGCTGATAAGTAGCATGCCAGTTTTTAAACAAAAGATAAAATATAAACTACAAACTTCCAGAGCCTAAAGATTTATCAAGAGTTACTAAAGGGTGATAGTTGTGCGTCCATTTTATTTAGCCATAATAATCATTACTGAATACAGTAATATACTGTGTAGTGACATGAGAATATCCTCACTGATTAAACTTGTGTAGGTTTTGACAGAGTATCTTGTTCAAGACTTGAATGTCAACCCTAAACTTCCCTTTGAAGATAATTCTTTCGATGTGATAACTAATGTGGTAAGTGCATTTTCTGCCATCATAGTTATTGTTCTTTGTCTTCTCATAGCAATATTTAAAGTTTTACAGCTCCAAAATTTAAATAAATCTCACACTGCAGGTTAGTGTTGATTATATAAACAAGCCTATCGATGTTTTCAAGGAAATGTGCCGGATTCTTAAGCCTGGTGGACTTGCAAATGAGGTGAAACCATATTCTCCTTGCAACAATATATGCCAAATATTTTAGTTTCTTACGGAGAGAAGCCCATGCTGTTATTCTTATTCTCTGGTCAGCTTTGTCAACAAATTGTAACTTACTGACAATGTCTAAAAACAGCTTTTCGAACCGTTGTTTTTGGACTAAAGCAATCTCGATATGGACATCTACTGGTGATGCTGAACATGGTTTGATTGTGGGTTCATATTTCCATTATGCAGGAGGTTTTGAACCTCCTCAGGGAAGTTAATACTTAGGTCCAGTTTGGGGTGGAGGTTCAAATGGATTACACAGATTAATTGTCAAAATAATCTGACAAATGTGTTTGGTGAAACAAGGCTGCCCAGCTTATTTGAGAAGTTCACGATTTCCAACGTGGATTATAGAAGCTGCCCAAGTGCAGCTTTGAGAAGCTGCTGTGGCTTATGGTTGCAAGTGGATGACCTAAACTTTCTATAAAGACCTTACTCTCACAAATCGATTATGATATCTTACGATCACAACTCACTACACTATTATCACCTATAATTTTTCCATATTCTTCTTCTTCTTCAACCGGTTTAGTCGACAATTTGATAATGTCAACACTCTACTTTTAGACAGACCACCAGTTAGATTTTGTTATCCCAGATAATATTACGCATACTCTTTTATTTATAAGAAGATTAGGCACTTTTTTTATTTTTTTTGTTTCAGTAATAACATTAGACATACTTGAGTTTGGCTTTTATAATTGTACTTATTTTTCTATCATGACCCTTTATCGAATCGTTTTATGAATGAGGTCATTTAAGATGGTGCCTATTTTAATCATTTTATGTAGTCACAGCACTTCATATATGAATTTACCAAACACTAAAACACTACTTACGAAACTCACAACACTTTTAAAAGTCCGATTCACCAAACACTCAACAACTTATTTCTACAACTGATTATTCTCACACTACAGCTACAACTGATTATTCTCACAGCACAGCCCTTCCAAACTGGGCCTTAATACCTTTGTTCTTCTTTAGTTCTCTATCTTCATTCTCATATCACTTTTTTCTGTCTGTTGTGTATGCAGGGCAATGGATATATCTCCAAACCCTGGACGCTTCGATCCCATGTACATTGTATACTCTAGAAAGTTATCTGCGGCATAATACAGAATGTAAGACACTTTTAATTCTTCTTATCACTGAGCAAAAAAAGTTCATAGTTTCTAAATGCTCTTGTTTTATGTCTTTAGCTACATGAGTCTCTATTTAAGCACACAGGCAGTCTGAGAGTTTGTTTGTCGGAAACTGATAAAGAGTGATAGGTACTGTGCTTTAAGCGCTTGTGCTAGAATTTCCTAATACTAGTTCAACTTCTAGGGCCAATTAACAGTTGTTTAGACTGCACAAGTGTTGGGAGTTCAGCCCTTGTTACTGCTTCCGAGAAAAGCACCTGATAAGTACTTCCTTCAGCATCCTTGAGGAATGCTTCCGAGATATTGAACCAAGCATTATCATATGGAGCACCATCTGTCTTATTCTCCATTGTTTATAATCACAAGTATCTGGGATACTTAGAACCTTGATGTTGTTAAAACTGGTCTCAAGTCGGTGGTGTTGGTGCCTTACAAAGTGCGTGTAAGAATACGCGCATAACTCGGAAAGAGTTATAAGCACCGCTGAAGCGGAAGCACCTTATAGACTTATACTACCAGTAGAAGAAAACCGATCGAATGAGATTCTCTCCACTGTTACACTTCATGTCCCGTATATCCATCCATTCCTAGATAGAAAAATTAAAGAACAAAGGCATATGTACACCACAAAACGCTATTGATGACAGACACATTAATCACCAAAAGGATAAGAACCTTTGACCAAGCAAGCTAGTGACCTCAGAGTTGAGCTGTGTTTGGCAACATGGTTGAAGAAGTTACACCCAACCCTGCTTATAACTGCGGAACAACTCCTTCGTTTGCGCATTCTTGAAGGCACTGCAGGCAATGACATATACGCAGATGAGAACCACCACCGGCCACGATGAGGATCACATTGGCCTTTCTCCATTCTTTCCTCAAATTACCTAGTAATCCAGCTCTGCAGGAGTTGCAGTTGTAGCAAAATATGTTTGGGTCATTGTTCCATAGCAAGCAGTCCTGGTCTCCTGAGGGATTCACTGGGTTTGTCCACAGATTTGGGTTCACATAGCTGTTGGAGGTTTACAGCATCCTGACTGTAAAACAAGAACAATGCTATCATAAGAGTAAGGAATTACAAGTAGATTAAAGGGTGAAAGAACAAATAAAAACCCAACCAAATTTTGTCACTATGAATCCAATGCTGGCAAGCATGATCTATTCTTTTTTTATCTTCTTCGATTGTGACCCCAATTATGGGTATTTGGGTTACTTTAATTTGGTCTACCATCCATGTTTCTTTAATAATTTAGATGCAATTGCCATCCGGTAGGTAAAGCTTGCGTCGTTTTTTCTTCTTCATTTAATCATGGACCACTATGAAAGGAAGATACGGAGCATATAGTGTTGGCATTATACTAAAACCCAATAGGCGGATCCTAATCACTCCTGGACTCCTAGTCCGGTTCTGCTGCATTTGGATTTCTGGAAATTTCTGGTTCTGACATCTAGTTACCTAGTTCTAACATCTAGTTCACAATGTGGCATGACGTTAACTATCTTTAAAGACCTTTCTATCTTCTATCAACTTCTTTTGCTTGTAAAAAGTGAAAAGTTGCAATCTTTTACATGAAACAGAAAAAATCAATACTCAGAGTAAAATGAGTAACTTTCTACCATTCTAAGCAAAGAAACAGAGGAAACAGAGATATCAAGAACTTACTTGGAAGTAAAGAGCTCAAAGGATAGTAATCATAATGACTTTAATTAGGGAATTAAGGAACTGTTTGGATTCACCGAAAGGAATTCCTTTATCTAAAAAATTGATCACCACTACCATCCAAGTATCAGCTTCTCTTGTTCAAAAAGGGTAAAAGTTTTGTTCTTGTTCATCACAGCAAGTCAGCAACAGTTGACTCAAACAATCACAGTCAAAAATATCTTCAACAACGGTAACTTTTAGAAGAGACATAAGAAACTAAGAAACTTGCCTGAGGTGGAGAGATGTGGGCCGCAAAGAACTGATCAGCAGTGATGTAATCCTGAGTGAGCTTGGAACAAGTATCCGAGTCCGCCAAACAGACCATAATCTTCTGCCCAGTGCTAGAATCAGTTACCGAATCCCTAAGCCACTTCAAGAACCCTTCTAGCCTGTACTCCTGGTAGGCCCTACCAGGAACGGCGTAGGAGAGGAGGGCCATGAAGTTGAGGACGATGAGGGCGGCCATTTTAGGGATGGAGCAGAGGAGGGCCATGAAGTTGAGGATGGCAGTTATCTTGCGCAACTGCCATGGGGGGGGGGGGGGGGGGGGGTGGTTTTGTGTGTGTGTTTTATTTTGCTTTGTTCAGTTGTTATTACTTAGGTTTGGTGTGAAGGAGCTTTGTGGATTGGGTTTATTAATTTATACATGCTGTTCGTGCTTTAGGTTGTGTTGGGGAGTGAAAGATAACCCTTCCCACAATGCACACAAAAAATATATCTCAATTTTTTGTGTGCATATTCCTGCCCTCGAGAATGTACGCCTATAAAATTTATATCTCAATTTGTTTTGGTAAAACGTTAGAATTTTATTTATAAAAAAGGTCAAGTAATCAATCAAGCTAATTTTACATGAAATCAGACACTGCTTGAAACATATACGGTACGTTTGTATTACGAAGGACTCATTTCGCTAATATGTCTACAATTAAATTGGTTTCTCGGCCTAAATGTACAAATCTAGAACTTGACAGTAATCAAAAAGCTTGTCTGAGGTCCTCACACGACTCTTGGAACATGCTAGATACTATACCTGGGTCTGCCACGGCCTTGACTACAATCTGGCTATCAGAACTAATCTGAGTTGGGTTATAACCCAGTTGACTCGTCAGATGAATAGCTTTCCATTCTACTTCAATCTCCACAACCAAGGCCGAGTACACACTATCTATACGGCTTGTACCTGCAAACACAAACCTGTCCTCCCAATCTCGAACAATCAGGCATATACCATCTCTTTGTCTAGAAGAATCAAAGGCTCCATCAATACAAACACAATATTGACCGAGAGGCAGTCTAGACCATGTCTGAAGAACTCTAGCCAGGTGGTCCAGAGTCTTATGCATGAGTACGTAATGATCATGCCATGTCCTTGCCAACACCCTCAGAGTCTGTCCATCAAACTGTTTCTCATTCCACAGCTTGTCATTGTGACCCTTCCAGATGAACCACAATATCACCATTAACCGAGCAAAGGTCTCCCGAGGAAGCCCCACAGAGCAAGCCACTATCCAATCTCTAAATGAACTTGCAGACTCTCTCACCCCTATAGTAATAGGTTGTACAATGACTTGTACAATAGAGCTATCTCAAAACAAGTATAGCTTCGTCTTTGATTCCTGCTCACATAACAAACAAACTCAATCAACATCCACTTGGCGTCCTTGTAGGCGAGGACCCGTGGGTAAGTATCCATGACAAGCTTGCCAAAGACAAATCTTCACTGCTGAAGCTGACCCTGCATGCCACAAAGTCTTCTAGAAATCTCCCCACTGATGTTGGACGACTATGTGGGGCCACACAATCTGATCTTTAGCTAGTCTACAGGCACTACTAACTGTATAGTCCCTTTTTGAGGTGTAGTACCACACTATTCGATCTTGACACTCTCTATGGCTCAGTGGGATGGACAAAGAAATATAGACATCAATTGGAGACAAGTACCTCTGCAAAACCGGCTGATTCCATGTCTTCTGAGATGTGATAAGCTGTGAGACACAATTCATGGTAGTGGAGATTCTGGTATCACTCTCAATAGTGAATAGAGGCCGGGGTAACCATCGGTCTCCCAAAATCTGTACATGTTTACCATTTCTCACCTGCCATCTTAACCCATTCTCCAAGACCTCTCTGGCATGCATGAAACTACGCCAAGTATAAGACGGTGAACCTCCTACTTTAGCTTCCCAGATGCTCACCTTTGAAAAGTATCAGGCCTTATAAACCCGCCACCACTGAGTCAGGGTTTTGCATAATTCTCCATACCTGCTTAGCCAACAAAGAGAAGTTAAAAGTATATAAATTCTGAAAGTCAAGGCCTCCTTGCTCCTTAGGTTTGCACATAGCATTCCAAGTACACTAATGAATTCGTCCCCTCTAAGCTGTGTCACCTCAAAAGAAATTTGCATACATCTGCTACAACTCTTCACACATGGTATTTGGCAATAAGAAGCAACTCATGGTATAACTCGGGAGAGCCTGAGCCACCACCTTCAGCAATAATTCTCGCCCTACACCACTTAACAAAGATCTCTTCCATCCATGCATAGGTTTCCTTCTTCTTTGCACCTATGTGTGTGGGGAGGCCGAGGATTTGCTCATGATAGGAAACTCGGGTCATCCCCAAAGCTTCTGCAAACTCCTCATGCACCTCTTCCACTAAGTTCTAACGGAAGCAGACACTGCTTTTAGAATAATTGATAACTTGACCCGAAGCCATCTCATAAACTCTCAGTACTTCTTTGGCATTGTAACACGCCTGCATAGTGGCTTGAGAGAAGATCGGGCTATCATCAACAAATAACAAATGAGACATCTTATATAAATAACTATAAAATAAAGGGAAAATTGTTGGTTTGGTACTCATGTTTGGTAGTGGAGACAGATTGGTCACCCATATTTGACAAATATCAGATTTGTCATTCGTATTTTACTTTATCGTTCAGATTGGTCATTTTGTCTATTTTGAACATTAGAAAAAATATATTTATTTATTTGTAAAATACATATAAGTATGTTTATTAGCTTGACAGTGACAAAAATATCAATTTAAGTAAAACATGTGTGTGCCACATATGTGGTTTTTAACATCTAAAATGAACGAAGTGACTATTTTGAATAATAAAGTAAGACATGGATGACCAAAACGATATTTATCAGACATGAGTGACCATATCGTTTCATATGTCAAATATAAGTGACCAAACTAACAATTTTCTCTAAAATAAATAATTACAAAATTTATATCAGTAATAAAATAATTATAAAACAATTATTACGAATATTATATAATCACTAATTATAAGACGTATAATCGTCTAAAACATCTTATGATTAGTAATTATATAATATTCGGTGCTCGATAATCTTATAAAGATTCTCTTAGCAATGATAGCCTCTTGTACTGTTCATTTTTCAGATTTAAAGTGTTACTAATGATCATGATTTCCTTGAAAAATATGGACTACACTGCATTACAATCTTCCCAACTAGGAGAAGGAACATTTCAAAAGCTTGATCTGTATCCATCTAAAAAATCTCTAGTTCCCACGCCGTTGAAAATGTAGAGAAAGGCGAAACCGCGTTCGTGAGAGCATCCGCACCGTGGCCATGCTCGGAGGACGTCCTCACCGTTTTCAGGCGGGGCCCGCCATAAATCGGACGTCCTCGGCGATTTGAGCGTGCACCGTGGCTAAAGAGGAGGGTGGACCGCACGGCGACGAGGAGAACGTCCTCGAGGACGTTCGCGAGGAGCACGCCGGAGAGGAAGTTCCCCTGGCAGAGTCCACGCTCGTGGGTGACGTCAGGCGGGAACTAATTTTTTTTGAATCTGGCGCGTGTATTACACGCGCCAGTTAAAAAGTATTTTTTTTAATTGAAGTTACCAGCCAATCACAGACTGACACGTGTCAGCCTGTCGGGTCGATTGGCTGGCAATGGGCCGATCAATCTTGGCCGTCCATTTTGAATCCAAATTTCAATCGGACGGCCAGAATTCAAATGCAACGGCTACCTGATTTTTTCAGAATTTTCAGAACGGCTATCCCAAAATAATTCCCAAAAATTTCAAAAAAATTCCAAAAAATTTCTAAAAAACCCCTACTATTTTTCTATAAATACAACCTTCATTTTCTAAAAATTTCACACCCCTTTGTGCACCACTTAGCATCTTCTTCCTCCTTCTCTTCTCTCCCTATCTCACAATCCTCTTTCATTTTTTGCCAAAAATGTCGACCAATTGGCTCATGTCCGAAGATGTACAATTATGCATTTCATGTTGTCGGCATAGTGTGTGCCCTATCTGCGGCAACAAACAAAAGGTCGACAAATTGTGGGAAAAAATTTACGCCGATTACCAACAAAATTGGGTGATTACAGAGGGGGAAGCGAGGGCGGAACCGAGGTCACAAAGTGCCCTTGCATCTCGTTTTGCTAAGTTGAAGCCAAACTTGTCGCAATGGAAAGCAGCGCTCACATACGCAAGAAGGAATACAGAATCCGGGGGATATTTTCATGATGAGGTAATGATTTATTTATGTTGGTCATTTCAAATTTTATTAATTTTTGGAAATATATAATGTGAAATATTCAGTCGTTACCTGTAATTTATTTTGTAGTTAAGGAAAGCCCAAACGTTTTATGTGGGGAAAAAAAAGAAGGAGTTTGCGCACTTTGCGTGTTGGGAAGAGGTCAAAAATCATCATACCTTTAGAATCATCGAAACTACCACTCAACCTTCTTACAATTCATACTTCGAAGAAACACCTACCGTTAATGAAGTATCTCCTATCGTCAACTTGGATGAAGATGAAGTGATGCCAACATCACAAATCAACCTTGGAGGAACCTCAAGCCCGCCTAGACCTCAAGAAGTGAAGGCGGCCAAGGAAGCAAAAAGAAGGGGAAAGAAGGCCATGACACCATCGAGTGAAGTTAGAGATGAGACTTTGAAGAGCATTGCGGCTAATCAAAAAATGGCCGATTGGACGAGGGCAAATGATGAAAATCAACGAATAATTGATGAGAAAAACTACAAATTAAGGGCACGAGAAGAAGAAACAAGAATCATGACAATGAATTTCGAGGCTATGACCCCAAATTCAAAGAAGTATTTCATGAAGCGGAAATCAGAGATCCTTCAGCAAGTAGATGACGATGAAGGAGAAGTCGGCGATGCTAGCTTTACCGGTTGTTATCGTCCCCGCAACCTTGATTTTAGTGATTAGTTTAGTAATTTCAATTCATGTAATTTCAATTTCAAGAAATAAAAACACACTTTATTTATTTAGATCGAGCTTCAAATTTAAATTCATTGATTATTAAGGGAAACACACATACAAAAGGGAAACATACAAATTGCAAACACACATATCTCGCGCACATTATTTAGAGATGTTCACCGGTTTCAAGAAACCAGTTGTGTTTCACTAAGTCCTTTTGAAGTTCACCATGGAGATAAACTGATTGTAAATCGATGAGCCGGTCGCTAAACCGTTGATGATGCTGATCTCTTCCCACTGGCTCAAATGGAATTTGGTTACCATTTTCATCCACCGGCCCATCATATTGTGTGGAAGCAGTCACTGGGTTTTGTAAATCTTCTTCCTCATTCTCCTCAAAATCGTCTTCCACAAATTCTTCCTCGACAATCATGTTATGCATTATGATGCAAGCCAACATGATCATTTTTAATGTCGATTTGTGATGACACATGGCTGAGTGACGAATGATAGCCCAACGAGATTGTAAGATGCCAAAGCACCTCTCCACATCTTTACGATATGCCTCTTGTCTCCTTACGAACAGCTTCTGTGGTTGATCTTGCGGATTGGATATTGTCTTGACGAACGAGGAATACTTGAGATATATTCCATCAGCTAGATAATAAGTATGGTGGTAAGTCATACCATAGACTTTATACGTCAATCGCGGGCTTCTTCCGGCAAGGAGTTCATCGAAGACATCAGAGGAGTTGAGCACATTAATATCATTTTGTGCTCCAGGCGTCCCAAAGAAGCTGTGCCATATCCACGTGTCATATGAGGCCACCGCCTCTAAGATTATTGTCGGATGAGCCTTCTGCCCCGAGTATGACCCTTGCCAAGCTGTTGGGCAATTCTTCCATTCCCAGTGCATGCAGTCGATGCTTCCAATCATACCAGGAAATCCCCATTGCCTGGCCCTTCTTAAAAGTCGAGTTATGTCATCCGAATTTGGAGCGCGGAGGTAACGGTCCTTGTAGAGCAAGACCACTTGTGTGCACCACTTCTTCATGCATTCCAACGTCGTTGACTCCCCCATCCTTGTGTACTCAGTACACTGATCTGCGGCTGCGCCATACGCCAACATTCGTATAGCACCGGTCATCTTTTTCTCGGGGAGGAGTCCTTGCAATCTAGTGGCATCTGCTCTTTGATGCCAAAATGGGTCGTGATTACAGAGGTCTGTCTTGATCCGGTTGAACAAGTGCGTGTTCATTCGGAACCTCCGGCGAAAATCTTGCTCGTAGAAAACAGGGCGTTCCACGAAGTAATCTTCAAGAAGATTCTGACCCCTAGGTTCCCTTTGCCTTGGATGGTTTGGAAGGCGGCGGCGGGGTGGCTCATCATCAAACGTGGCAACTATCATGGTTGCATCATTGATGAAGGAATTCATCATTGTGGTAGCTTGCCGACGTTGTTGGTGCCTCCTCCTGGAAAACTCTTCGTAATCATTATGATTCATCTTCTGGATGAGAAAAACGGCAGAATTGTGTTTAGGTGTAGAATATCAAGTGACTTATACGTGTTGTGAGGTTTCATGTATTGGAGCCAGCGTGGGTGATTTTATAGCAAAATTATGATAATCTTATATTGAAGGATGAGTACACGTGTCATTAACTCATTTGTCGGAAATCTTCATCAATAATTTAGCCGACAGTGACACGTGGATGAGTACACGTGTCACATCCTGATTTGTCGGAAATCTCACTGGAAATCTTCATTAATAATTTAGCCGACAATGACTTCTGGATGAGTACACGTGTCACATCCTGATTTATCGGAAATCTCACCGGAAATCTTCATTAATAATTTAGCCGACAGTGACACGTGGATGTGACACGTGGATGTGACACGTGTCGCATTATCATTTGTCGGAAATCTCAGCGGAAATCTTCATCAATAATTTATCCGACAGTGACACGTGGATGTGACACGTGTCACAATATGAGTTGTCGGAAATCTTACCGAAAATTTAGTTCAATAATGTACATGATAATGACATGTGTCGCCTAGTTATTGGATAAACATATTACAAATAATTAATCAAAATTTTATTTTATGATTATGAATAGTAATAGGAATTCCTATTTGTTGCACTGCTGCGCAAAAAAACTGAATAGGAAGTCCTATTTACTGAATAGTAACAGAAAGTCCTGAAAATAAGAATTCCTCGAAATAGGATGTCATAAACGGGTGCAGATGCTCTGAGAATTGAGCCTACCAAGAGCCCAACGTGCTTTACAAACGCAAGCCCCAGCCGCATTTTTCATGACTAAGGTTACAACCCACCACGTGGCCTGGGAAACACCAAATTCCCAATTCCCAAGTCCCAACATTTCAGGGCCTTGTTTGCCATCGAGTTCACACTAAACATAAAACGCTGCGTTTAAATTTCCCGCGCGTTTTAAATCGAATTCCCAAAGAGAGACCGAGACGACGAGCGAAAATGGAGAAGTGGGTCCCACTCTTCGACATCTTCCTCAACTCTCCGACTCCCGAATCGGAAGCGTCGACGTGGCTGAAGCAATCTTTCAGCGCCTCGTCGTCAACCGCCGCGCCGATCACTACCGCCTCTTTCCTCTCGCTGCTGATGAAGCCATTGGAGACGATCGACGCTTCCTCCGGAGCTTCGAACCCGAATAGGTAATGGGCCCAACCCGACTCTCTCCAATATTTCCGGTAATTTTTTTTTAAAAAAAAACTCATTGTTTCTGATACTGGATTTCACGTTTTTTTTTACGGGGTGATGTTTATACACTCTACCGAGTCGAGTACAGACGAAGGTTTTGTCGTTTCCGGCTTTGGATCGTGAGAGGTTTTGCGCTAGCTAGGGACTTGGGTAAGCTGGCGAGGAATGTTTTGAGCGGCGATGGTGGGGTTGATTTGGTTGGAAATATTCGTTTATATCTAATTATAATTATTTAAAATTGTGTATTATAATTAAGAATATATTTTTTATTAAGAATATACTTTGTAAAGTGTTATATATATATTATTATTTGGGAGTGAATAAATATAACACACTATTATTAAATTTTCTCTGAAATATTTTTTTATTTGGTATTAAAGCCGAAAATTCTGAGAATTACACGCTACACCCATATCTTTTCCGAAGGAGGTGTGAGTGTCGCACATCACTAAATCTTAAAACTGTTTTATTCCGCTAAATCGAAACCCCTTGAATTACCACTACCATTTTTTATTCCGTTGCACTTGAAATTCCAACACTACCAGAAATTGAGACATTACCGGCGACCTCCCGTCGCCGGCCTTGTATTTTTTTTTTCGCCGGAATTGTCATTCCCGGCGACAAGTCGCCGGCAATGATGTCGCCGGAAATCCCCCGCCGGTGTTAACATTGCCGGCGACGGGAAACGGTGTCGCCGGTAATGTCAGAGACATCACCGGCGACTTGTGTCGCCGGCAATGTCTCGGACATTACCGGCGACTCAAGTCGCCGGCAATGGTAGCGCCGCCATGGCCGGAATTTGTGACATTGCCGGCGACTGAGGTCCATGTCGCCGGCAATGTGTGAAAAAATTTTGAAAAAAAAACGCGGTTCTGGATTGGGCCCAATTCCAGAACCTGCATTGAAAGACATAAACCGTACAATCATACAAGTTCAACAGTACACATAAATGTCCAACGTACAGTACAAATAGCAACGACGATACGAAAATTAACTACAACTACAGGTTAGGGTCGAGGAACTTGCGGGTCAGGGTCGAAGTAATCCATGTACTCATTTGAATTCCGGTGGCTTCCTTGGTCTTGCTCTGGCGTTGACTGGTGCGGTGGTGGTGGTGGATAGCTAGGGAACGGAGGGACCGGGACCGGGGGAGGTGTGGGGAAGGGTTGTCCGGTAGTCTGAGCCTCGTACATCGTCCGCATCCATGTGTACATCTGAGCCTGCACCTGTGTCTGCTGCATTTGGTACTCGGCCATCTGCCTCTTTTGCTCCTCCAACTCCCTCTGCGTCCTATGAAGCTCCGCCGCGAGGTTACGACTAGAAGTTGAACTTCTTGACCCGGTAGAGTATTCTGAAGTGTTCTTCAATAGTCCTTCGCCCGCCGTGCCCATTCCCCTACAGTAGTAGGTATTCTTTCCAGTCCCGCACGCTTTTGCCATGATCCGAGCCGCTATCGGAGGATCAAGCGGATCGATCTGAGAGGCATACTGGGTGACTTCTTCCTCGGAGCAGTCATGATGGTTAGTCCGAGCTATACTCATGGTCACTTCTGCGGTCGCCTCCTCCACTCTCGACTAATTGAAAAGGGAAAATGAACAACGTATTAGCTAACAAAATCTATTTCCATCTTGAAAAATAGTTTTATTAACACATGGAGAGGCGAAAGACTTACCGCTTCTTCAGGGCACTGCGGGTAGAACTTCTGATGAATATACACCAACGGGTTCAGCTCTTGTTGTTGCTGCGCCTTAGTCGACCAACCCATATAGTTGAGTGAACCTGCATGATGGGCCCTGGTGTTTTTCAATCTATTCGCCCGGTTCGTCTTCGAAATCGCCTTGTTTGATAAACATATGAAAAAAAATTAGTAACCAACTATTTCAATCTGATACGATACATTATGCTTGAAAGATATATTAAGGATGCATACCCGAGCTTTGGGGTGCTCGAAGTGGGCTATCAGCCACAGCCACTCGTACTCCCTAAACCGGAATTCGCTAGGGGTGGAACCTCGGCCTAGCTCCTTGTATACAGTGTAATGGGAAGAAAGCTCGTTCTTCCACTCTTTATACCTATATTAAAACAAGGAAAAAAAGTTAGAGATATTAAAACACTTGATAAACAAAAATCTAACTCGATATATATTCAAATAAGTCGAAGCACATCACCTCATATGTAGTTGACGCTCTACCCACGTGTGAATAAGAACTTCATCCACGTCAAACCACACCTGCAATATGAATATATAAAAGGTAAAATTATATATTTATTCGGACTTAATTAATAAATGTAAAATTTACGTAATGAAAATACGATTTTACTCACACTGAGTGCATTATGCACTTGCATCTTCACGTAGATAGGCACAGATTCCCAATCTGGCCAAAGCATTGGGACCTTGTCCCGCACGATCGCACCGGCCATGCTGACATATTTGCGCGTGGTGTCGAATGCCTCGATCACCTCGCCATCCTCATTGGCCCTTATGAGCGTTTTCCTTCTGCCGGTGGCCTGCTCAAGTCTCTTCCCGGTGCAGGTGCCTCTAGCCCATTTCCGTTTTCTAGTCCCATTAACGAAATTGCCTAATAATACAATGTCAACAAATTGATATCATTAATTGAACCTATCGCAAGTCTTAAGTAATAATTAAGTAATCAATCTGATGTTAAATAAAATTTACCTGCATCGTCCGTTTGTTGGTTGGTGCACCTCACACTCCAAAGATACACGGGGTCGAACGGGAGGAAGTTATACGCTTCCTCCACGCTCAGGAACTCCGGCCGTCCTTCAATATAAACAGGCATCCCCCTATCATCGAATTCAGGGATGACAGGAATCTCGTCGGGTAGGAAGAGACCGGACGGCGGAGATAGACGAGGCCTGGACGATGAGGCGCCAGCACCACCATGTGTCTCAGATGATTCCCGTGAAATGGGAGTAGGCACCATCCGAATATGGGGCATTCGGATTGAGGGAGTTTCTGATGCCCCCGTTGACTGTCGCTCGTCTGAGGCTCTGCCACCGGAGGGACGTCTGCTGATTGAGCGTCTAGAGACTGAGGCTCGAGGCTCAACTTCCGGTTGCACGGCTCTTGATCGTGCAGCTTCCTCCTCAGCTCGCGCCTCTAGCAAGGCTCTCGTGCGAGCACTCATCATTGGCCCACTGGGCGTGTTGCTAACTGCGGGCGAGGAGGAAGCTTGACTACTGTTCCCTCCACTATTTCGGGAACCTCTCCGAAGCCAATTAGCCGCAAAACCTCCTGGACATCGTAATAGTCATGGATTCGGTAATTAACCGAAACGGTTTGGAACCGGAACCGTTTGAAACCGGAACTGTTTGGAACCGGAACCGTTTGTAACATAACGGTTCCAGTTACAAACAGTTCCGGTTCCAAACCGTTCCGGTTCTATAACAAATCGGAACCGGAACGGTTTGGAACCGGAACCGGAAGAAACCGGAACTGTTTGGAACCGGAACCGTTTGTAACATAACGGTTCCAGTTACAAACAGTTCCGGTTCCAAACCGTTCCGGTTCTATAACAAATCGGAACCGGAACGGTTTGGAACCGGAACCGTTTGAAACCGGAACTGTTTGGAACCGGAACCGTTTGTAACATAACGGTTCCAGTTACAAACAGTTCCGGTTCCAAATCATTCCGGTTCCAAACCGTTCCGGTTCCAAACCGTTTCGGTTCTATACCAAATCGGAACCGGAACGGTTTGGAACCGGAACCGTTAGAAACCGGAACTGTTTATAACCGGAAACATTTGTAACATAACGGTTCCGGTTACAAACAGTTCCGGTTTCAAACGGTTCCGGTTCCAAACCGTTCCGGTTTAAAACCGTTCTGGTTCTAAACCGTTCCGATCCCGATTTCCACCTTCATTTATACGATTAATTAACAACTATATCACCTAAATTAAGAACTATACATATTCGATGTGTATATATATATACATCATGCATCTTAATTAAATTTATCCATCACATATTCATCCAAATCACAAACCCTAATTAATTTTCCACATTTATCACACATATATATATCATGCATCTTAATTAGGTTTAATTTCCACATATATATACATGCATCACACATTCATCCAAACCACATTTATACATAATTTTCACATATATATATACATCACTTCATTTTCACATACCTAAATATATATATACATCACATATATATACATTGCATATAAATTTAGAACTTATCACCCTAATTTCCAACTTAGCACCCTAATTAATTTACACATACACATACACATACACATACACATACACATACACATACACATGCAAAAAAATAATTAAAAATTGAGAGAGAGAGAGAGGGAGAGAGAGAGGATCAGACCTGCCATGGATTTCCTTTCACAATGCTTTGCCCATCGACTACAATGGTGAGGGGAGGAGAGGAGGGGAGGAGGGGAGGAGGAGATTTTCGGAGGAGGAGAGGAGAGGGGATCGGTGGAGAGGAGGAGAGGGAGAGGAGGAGTAGAGGATAAGGAGGAGGAGTGGGAGATGAGGAGGAGGAGGAGGTGAACTCACCGGACCGATTTGGGAGGAGGAGAGGGAGAGGAGAGGGAGAGGAGGAGGAGAGGGAGAGGAGGAGAAATGAAAGGCTCGGGCTCGACTGGGTTTCTATCCAGAAGACATTGCCGGCGAGTTTCTTATAACTCGTTGGTAATGTCATTACCAACGACTTCAACTCGTTGGTAATGACATTACCAACGAGTTAACTCGTTGGTAATGACATTACCAACGAGTTATAAGCAACTCGTTGGTAATGACATTACCAACGACGAGTTAACTCGTGGGTAATGTCATTACCAACGAGTTGCTTATAACTCGTTGGTAATGTCATTATTTCCCGAAGAATATCCGACAACATTTTCCGTCTACGATTTCCGGCTACATTTTCTGACTACAATTTCGATTATCGATTTCTGTATACATACGATTAACGACTACATTTTCCGTCTACGATTTCCGGCTACATTTTCCGACTACAATTTCGATTATCGATTTCTGTATACGTACGATTAACGACTACATTTTCCGTCTACGATTTCCGGCTACATTTTCCGACTACAATTTCGATTATCAATTTCCGTATACGTACGATTAACGACTACATTTTCCGACTACAATTTAGATTAATGATTTCCGTATACGTACGATTAACGACTACGAATGAAGTATACGTACGATTAACGACTACATTTTCCGTCTACGATTTCTGTATACGTACGATTTCCGGCTACATTTTCCGACTACAATTTCGATTATCAATTTCTGTCTACGTACGATTAACGACTACAATTTCCGTCTACAATTTCGACTACATTTTCCGACTACATCATATTTCCGACAACAATTTCTGACTACATCATTAACGTACTAAGGATGATAATCGTAATCATCGTCATCACTTGAGTCTGACTCGGTTTCATAGGTAACCTCTGGCAATATGTGCCTCTCCTCGTCATCTGAATCAGCGTCAACTTCATATGGATTAACATCAAGAAGTTCTGCTCCAGTAATTCGAACCACACTCCCAGGTCTCACATTATTAAGGCGAATCGTAGATGATTCCGGAATGTCAAAAGCGTTCGGCTCTTGGTATGCAGTAACTTCCTCATCATCTGCGGTATCACCAAGTGTGGCAGCACTGTATATGTTTCTATGAGCAACATGGTTAACCACCTTCCACGGGACTTTGTTAAGAAGATCGTCAAGGTAAAACACTTGTTTTACTGATGAGGCAAGAACGAAAGGGTCATCTTCATACCAGGTAGTAGCAGTATTCACCGAAAATGTTCCGTACTGATCGGTCCTTGTGTTCTCCGGGCTAGTATCAAACCATCTACACTTGAACAAGTGCACTTTCATGCGGTTCCCATAAATTAGTTCAACAACTGAATGAAGGACACCGTAATAGTCAACGCCATCCTGCCCACCATGGACCATCACCCCACAATTCTGTGTTTTCAGTCGGTCGTCTCGATTTTCACATATAAATTTCACGCCATTGACCTGACACATCGAGTAAACTTTTGAAGCAATCGGTTTCATCGCCAGGACCCTCAATTCGTTTGACCACTCTGGGCAACCATCATCTGCTACATGGTTCATCTGAAAACGTCCATATATTAATACGTACAGAAGAAATTATGTCATCTTGAAACCACAAAAGCACGTACATACATACATGCTATATAAAGATATATAAATCACATATACTTACCCATTGACCAAAGTAGTTTGCAAACGTCTTGTTGTGGTAATCAACATTTCCGGCAATAGCAGGGCAGTGAAGATGATAGTTTTTCCAATATTGTACTTCTTGACAGTTAATCAGTACCGACCAGTGGGCAATGGCTACCTCATTTCCATCCAACTTGTACGACTTTGGCAAGCTTCCCTGTACTACCACGTCACTGGAGATGATAGAAAGGTTGAACTGGGGTTCATCTATCGGCATCTGTTGTTGGGGGTCCTCTACATTTTCCAAGTACACTTTGGTGTACGTTACACACTCGTGCGCAACATATGCTTCAGCGATACACCCTTCAGGTGCATATTTATTCTTCACATAGTCCTTGTAGGCTCCCAATTGTCTACAAGTTAACAAGTGCATGTTAACTTACTTAACCACAAGAATTTACATATAAAAACATAGGCAAACCAAATTTATGAATCATTTGTACCTTTCCATGGGATACATCCAAGTGTAGTGTACGGGACCGGTAAGCAACAATTGTTTGGGAAGATGGATCGTCAGGTGCGGCATTATGTCGAAAAAATTTGGGGGAAATATCCTCTCAAGCTTGCACATGATAAAAATGATGTCATCTTGCATCTCCCTGAGGTCTGCTTTTTTAACTTCCCTGGTGCATAACTTCTGAAAGAATCTTGACAAGGCCACCAACGGCTCCACCACCTCTTTGGGCATGTACCCTCGAATGAAAATAGGGAAAAGGCGTTGAAGCAGTACATGGCAGTCATGACTCTTTAATCCGTACATCTTATTGTCCCGGAAGTTAACACACCTGCTTATATTTCCTGCATAGCCATAAGGATACCTACATATATATAGATAAAGCCATATATATGCAACCCTTATATTTCTCGCATATAACCATATATACTCCGCTAAAAATTTAAGGACAAATTCTTACATAGCCATAAGAATATATACCTGACATTACTCAGCCACCGAAAAATTTCATGCTTATGCTTCGGCTTTACGGTGTACGGAGCTTGCGGCATTTTTCTCTTACCATCTCTTAACCACAAATGTTTCCGCAGACCCATTGCTTTCAGATCAATGCGTGCCTTAGGGATGTCTTTTGTTTTCCCCTCCAAGTTAAGAACTGTGCCCACCACACTTTCACACACATTCTTCTCTATGTGCATGACATCTAGGTAATGTCTGATAGGCAACCTGGGCCAGTAGGAGAGTTCCCAGAATATGCTCTTGTGTGTCCAAAACTTATACCTTTCGGGCTTGTCTGGAATTGACGCCACTATGTCAGGATGATTGCTCAGCTGGCCAAAATCGTATTCATTCAACACTTCCAAAATTTCTTCCCCTGTCCATCGCCTGGGTGCCACACCTGTTTCAACAGTCCCATCAAACGCGTCTGGATCCTGCCTAAATGGGTGATCATATGGAAGCCAACAACGGTGACGCATCGAGACAATTTTACTGCAATGAGGACTGCAACAATCAACCGTCATGCACTCTGAACAAGCCCTGTAACCCCTGGTAACGTTGCCCGACAACATACCGCGGGCAGGAAAATCACTGATGGTGCCAACAAGCATGGCATGCATCTGGAACATCTCCTTTTTGAACCTATCGTAAGTGGGGTGGCCACACTCACTCAGGTACTTAAGCTCCTCAATCAAAGGCCTCAAATACACATCGAGACACTTTCCTGGATAACCCGGGCCCGGAATTAACAGAGTGAGCATATTGTATTCCTTCTTCATGCACATCCATGGTGGAAGGTTGTACGGTACCAAAATAACTGGCCATATACTGTATTGAAGACTCATGTTGCCAAAAGGGTTGAATCCGTCAGATGAGAGCCCTAGCCAAACATTTCGGACCTCTGCTGCAAAATGATCAAACTCCCTGACCATGTGCTTCCAAGCCTCTCCGTCGGAAGGGTGTATAAGGGTGTCATCGTCAGGCAAGTTCCTCTCAGCCCACCATCTCATTGCCTCGGCCGTGAAAGCACACATGAACAACCGCTCCAACCTATCAATAAGCGGGAAATATCGAAGTATCTTCACAGCTTTCTTGTTGCCTGCAGGAGTCAACTTATACCTTTCTGTAAAACATACCGGGCAGGCTTCAAGGTCTTCGAGATCTTTTCCCCAGAAGAGAATACAATCATATCTGCATGCATGAATTTTGATGTAGGAAAGCCCAAGATCTTTCAGGATATGTCGCACCTTATGATGAGTGGTAGGAAGACGATGACCGGGTGGCAGTAGCGAAGCAGTCCACTTCAACCAAGAATCAACAGCTTTGACAGACATTTTGTTCTCCATTTTTAGCTGCATCACTCCCATCACACTTTCAAGAACAGTCTTACTACAACCGTCGTACAACGGAGTCTGTTGCAATGCAATCAGGTTGTTGTACTTGTCTATACCGCTTGTGTTTACATGACCTCCAGGTAATGGTTCGACTGGCTCGATATGGGGGAAACCCTCAACGACGGGAGGGACATTTGGTGCTTCATCAGCAAATACACCGCTCTCATGAGGAAACATATCATTGATTAACATCGATGTTGGATCATAGGATGAACTGCCCCTCTCAGCAAAATGTCCATGATCATAGCGTGGATTGGCCCTCTCACCAAATTGTCCATGATCATGCGGACCCGTTACCGATGTTTCACCGTGATAAATCCAACAAGTGTACTTTTCCCAAAACCCGTATTTACTCAGGTGCCTCTGGACTTTATCAATGGGAAATCGAAATCGATCGCTGAAACACTTACATTCTTTACACGGGCAATAATGAAGTGTAGTGTCTCCACAATTAGCCTTCACAAAATCCACAAAACTCCTAATTCCCTCGTGATATCTGACATCCCATCTTTCGAGGCTCATCCAACTCTTGTCCATCCTGAAAATTCTAACAATTTTACGTATTAATTATATATATATACACACATTCACTACTAATAATCGACGTGATCTCTCAATTCAACTCTAATTAAATCAACACATGCATGCATATGTATATATATATATATATCGATCTAATCTCTGAATTCGATTCAGTACTCGATGATAGTATTCTCCTTTTTTCAATTCAAAACGTATTTGACTGGGTAGGAGGAGGCTCTGTTAAGCCTAGCTCCGATAACAATACGATAATACCAGTCATTGATTCAGACACAAGATTAACTACAAGCTGTTTTCTCGTTTCGGTGACCGTACATCAACAACATTTCATATATATCTCACGAATTGGATTTGATCAACACACACACACATATATATATATATACCACATATACGTATATATACACCTACGTACCTATATATATAGCTTCCCGAGTGATCGAGTTTTCGACGCGCGCCTTAATTTTGACAATATACCGAATGATCGATTTCGGAGCGTACGTTTTCCTTCTTTCGATTTCTCTGGATTTTTTTCGCTCAAAATGATTGAATGATCGAGCTGCCCCATCCGGCATCTAATATAAGACACATTGCCGGCGACGGAGTAAGTCGCCGGAAATGAAGACATTACCGGCGACTTTACGCCGGAATCTCGCCGGTAATGTTGTAAAACATTACCGGCGACTCCAACCGTCGCCGGCAATGTCTAGGGAGACATTTCCGGCGAAATTCCGGCCGGAAAATCGCCGGAAATGTCTCCCTAAACATTGCCGGCGACGGTTGGAGTCGCCGGTAATGTTTTACAACATTACCGGCGAGATTCCGGCGACATTACCGGCGACGGGGTAAGTCGCCGGTAATGATGGACATTACCGGCGACTTTTCCGGTCGCCGGCCTTGTTGGCCGGAATCTCGCCGGTAATGACTCCTTTTCTTGTAGTGCAAACTTTGAAACCCTCGAAATAGAACATGAATCATTGAAGTTGGAAAACCCCGAATTGAAGTTGAAAACTCCTGAATTTCTACCACCACTGAAAATTCCTACCACTGAAAAATTCTTTCACCTTGAATTTATTTATTTTTATCTTTGAGGAGATGACCCTCATGAAGATGTCGCGTGAATCTGAATCATATTACTCAGGGAGAGTTTTAGAGTCTTTCCTTCAGGGGGAGAAAAGTGTATGTGAAAAAAATTATCTGAATCTACCAGAATTTGAAGAAGTAGAGAACTTGGATAAAAATTTTGAAGTTGAAAATCCAGGTGCAAACCCGAGAGCCTCTTTCGATGGATCGAAAGAAACTCTCGATCCATCAAATCCTACAAAGGAGATGAACCCTAGAGCAACATTCGATAGATCGAACGAAACTCTCGATCCATTGAAGACTGGATAAGAGATGAACCCGAGATCATCCTTCGATGGATCGAAGGAAATTCTCAATCGATCGAAGACTGCAGAACTAACGGACCCGAGAAGAATCTTCGATGGATCGAGGATTGAAGCTGAAAAGCCACAAATTGAAGTCCAATCTCATGAAGACCCCCCTTCTACTCCATCAACCGAAGAACATTAGTGAGAAAAAAAAAAGGATCAAGGAGGCCGAAACTTGGAGCAACTGACTGATATTCTTACTAAAAGATTATCTCATCAGACATTTGACGATTGAATTGACAAGTTGTGCATGATTGACATCTATGCTCAACTTAAGGGGGAGTGTTAGAAATATTGTTCCATATCTAATTATAATTATTTTAAATTTAATATAGATATCGTTTCTTATTAAGAATATGTTTTCTATTAGGAATATACTTTGTAAAGTGCTATATATTCGTAATGCCTCTGTCGAATCACAAGTGGATTTCTTGCTTGGGTTTGGATTCTGCGGAGGAAGACTGGGAGGACAATGAGTTTGAGTCGTTGCCGAGTTGGCTCAAGGAGGCCGCAGCTGAGAGTGGTTCTGTTCTACCGTGGCTGCCTATAGCGCCGGAGGAAGTTAATACGAGGAGAGTGAGTAGTGCTTGTGAAAATGATGGTGGGTTGTTGAGTCAAGTTGTTGGAGGGGGTGAGGATGAGGATATGGATGACTTTGTGGAGGAAATGAAATTTGATTCTCCGAGAAGTGTTTGTCTTGAACCTGAAATTCGAGAAAAGGCGATTGCTTTGAAGGAGGAGGTTGTGAATTTTGAATCGACTTCTAAGACTGTGGGATTAGCGAATGAGATTCATGAACTTTGCTTGGATAAGGGAGGGGATTCTTTTGCGGTGTTGGGGCTGATTGAACCTTTGCTTGCTGATGATGAGACTGCTTCGGTTCTGCTTTCTCACCTGACAAGTGGAAGTGAGGATGAGCTGACTTGGCCGAGTCAGGCTCTGTGCTCGATTATCTTACCCAAGTTGTTGGTTCTTGAGGAACCTGCTTCATGAGTGCTACTGACTGCAACGGTAGAGTACTGCAAGCTTCATCAAAGGACCACCGAGTATGCTTTATTATTTCCTCTGATTCTCCGACAGGAAGGCATCAACAACCCTATATGTGATGTGATCGCAAGAGTCATCAAGGAGAGCATGCACCCGGTTCATGTATCATCTTTCTGTCAGAAGCTACTCTGTGGAGAGAACGATGAGAGGAGAGTCATCGGTCTTCCTTGCCACAAATATCTGATCACGGATCAAATGGTATGGACAGAATCATTGTTTAGCCTGCTACAAAGCAGTTTGAATCATAATATTCATTTTACGCAGAGTTCTGTTGACCATATTGTTTACCAGGTTCAGCAATCGGCTGAAGTATTTTCCAACTCTCTGAAATTTGGGAGCCTTTTGTTATGTTTAGTCACCAAATGCTCTCCATTGATGAAGCCTCACAAGCTTTTGCTGACTAAAGTAGTGGAGAAAAACAAAACCTTTTTAGCTAAATCTATGTTATGTAAGATAGCTGGCTTGTAGCTTAGTTAATTGCAACTCTTATGCAGAGTTTTGGTATTGTCATACTGCTGTGTCTATCTCTGAAAATGTTCATTGACCACATGTTAGAACTTATTTCAAAGGTAGAAATTAGCTAGGACCATTTTTTTCTCCTTCGTTTTGAGATTTGACCTTGTAAAGAAACTAATTTGTTTAATTTTTTTGGTTTGACCTTGTGTACAACAAATTAGAATACAATGACTGAGAGTTTAAACATATATTTTCTCCTCTCAAAAGCATTAGAAATTATAGCTTTACAATAGTACATCTCTCACTGCAAAGTCAATTTCTTTCTTTCAAGTTTTTATGCAGATGCATGACAACTTTTGATTATGAAAACAAAATAAAGTATACAAGCTTATATGAGTGGGAAACAGAAGAATCATGAGATTGACACTTTTAGGCGAGGAAATCATTCTCCCCATTTGCCATTTGTTTCATGGATTCAAATCTGGGACCCTTGTCAGAGAACTTTGTGGTGGCATAAAGCTTCAGGTAATCTTGAAAACTGAAGCTGCTGGGGTACAAGAGTTTGGGAGCTGGAGAAATAATGGCATCTCCAGCGGGATTATAGAAGGTCGCAATGGAGAGTCGACTTCCATTCTTGTCTGTCAAGACACGGTGCAAAGTACTTCTGTACCTTCCATTGCTCAACACTTCCAGTTGGTCACCTGTGTTCACAAAGATGGTGTTGTTCTTGGAGGGTGGAATTGCAACCCATTTTCCATCTTTGAAGAATTCGAGACCAGGAACTTGATCGTCTTGGAGCAACAGTATGATTCCACCAGCATCGGTGTGCTCTCGAAGTCCTCTCACAAGCTCTGGCTGCGAACATTGGGGGTATTTCGCGACTTTAGTCCCCACAGAAGGACCTTTGCTACCTGAAAAGGCTTTCTTGATATCATCCTTCTCCAAACCAAGATTTCCACACATGAGCTCAGAAAGTTTCTCCGCCAGGTTAATTAGCTGTGCTATGTACTCATTCATTGCTTTGCTGCATTTCATGCATTCAATACAGTATTAGTGTTTGAAATTGAAATTGAAGTGCATAACTTACCTATTGACAATTGACTTACCAAAGCTCTTCTGAGATGTTTGGAATAGCTTCGATATTGGATGTGGGGCGATGCCAGACGAAAAAGGTAGTTTCCCAGTCTTTGCCAGAGGTATTTTCTTTCTCTAAACTCCTAGCTATCTCTGACTGATAAAATTTCTCTTTCAAATTGTCTTCATAGTATGCATTTACCAGCTGCTTCACTTTGTCCATCAGCTTTTTGTCGATTCCATGGTTCTCAATCTGCAAGCATTAAGCAAAATTTAAGATATGAAATAGGACATTCATGTTGATTTGGAAAAATAAAACCAGCGATCCTTTTTACTTGAAAGAAGCCCCATTGCTCGCAAGCTTGGTGCAGAAGAGCCATTGTTGTGCTCCTCCCTTCACCATCGATCTCACCAAAATCTATGACAGGGATCTCCATTTCTTTTTCTTCTTTCGTGTCCTGATGCACGAATTGGGTAAATGCATTCAAGTATTTATAGGACCAGAAATTACTGCATAAACTAATTTTATATTAGATGTGGTAGTTACAGATCAACTTTGTTCAGAGGATATTTGCAACAAGTAATTACGTACTGTGTCTTTTTAATTCATATCTTCTTGTCAACAAGTCAACCAAAATCTCTATAGTGAATCCATGTTCTGTTTCTTTACCTTTTTTTGCAAATTTTTCTTTCTTTCTATGATTAGCTTTTTCCTCATCATTATCGTCATGTGCATCACCCTATATCATCCTTGTGTTCAATCGTGTCTACCTGGTGGGACTTTTCTTTTCTATACATATGCAAGTATGAGTATTTCCGCACAACGTTTACTCCAGTCAGCTGCTTTTCGTTTGTTTGCAATTGGTTAGTTTAAACAAAACCAGGGGCTGTGTGAGTGGCATAGTTATATGGAGTAAGTTGATAGTTCAACTAACCAAATAGGGTTGGAGAAACTGTGGGAGAAACTCTGCCAGTGGGCGACTGACATAGATGGTTTTCTTTTTAATATCCAGAAACTCCTGTAAGCTGGCTTGAGGATCCTGCCAAACCCCTACCATCTTTAAGGAGACATAAATCTCTAATGATCTAACATACCGGGTAATTAGATTAGTTCTGGAAACGGTTTATTATGTCGAGCTTTGTGATTCTGTAGCATGTCATTTTGTGTGTGGAGTAGATGGACTAGGGAAGTTAGTAAGCATATTTTGACTAACTAAATTAGTCACCGGGTGACCTTGAGTTTTGTGGCCAACCGCCCCTTGATTAGCGTCCTAACTTGATCTGAGTTTAGTTGCTTGAGAGTTTACTAATCCATATGCAGATCTGACATTTTAAAAGAGAATCTACTGATTTGCGCCTTAAAGAATACAAGGAAGATCATTCCCAAGAATGCAGTAAAGGAGCCCTTGCTTATTTGAAGGGAACTGGAACCGAAGCAGATGCAAGTAACTTGGTCTGCTTTGATTCAAGGGTCTGTGCAGGCATAGAGATTATAGTTGGATATTTCATATTTTGCTGGCCATTCTCCCCCATTTGGTTCTCCTTGAAATAATAATCATGTGCCTTCTTGTAAATTCTCCGTTAGTTTAATAGGGTATATGGTCTTCCTTATGACCAGCATATCTGGAAATTCATCATACTGTTGAAGTTCCTTTCTTCTTGCCTTCTTAGCCACAACATGCAAGTCATACTTCTCTGAAATCTCACTTTCATTTGTATCTATGAAAGCTTGTGGGTGTTGATTGAGGAAGTATGTGTTCAAATACTTGCCTCAACATATGATATTAGTTTAATTTTGAGAACCTGAGAGATTTTAGAGTGAATTTGAAGTATAGATTACATATGAAACAGATATTGATAACTTAATGGAACACTACAGTCATGTTCACCGTTGGCTATATTTTTGATCAGTTGTACACATATTTAGATCTAAAACTAAATCCAAGTGCATATGAGTAACACTGAAGTCGCTAACAAGATTCTAAAAATCGTTGGGTGCTAGTCAAACGGTGAGTAGGGAGCCTAAGGTCTAGGCGGAGAGCTTAAGCGGGTATCTAGATGGATTATTTCATATATTAATAAGTAGTTAGTTATGTTTCTAGAGTTTTCTTTGGACTCATATTTTAGGGGCAGCTTTTAGAGGAAGGATGTTTAGAAATGTAATCACTAATGATGAACTTATTTGATCAAAAAAACATCTCCCTCGAACACTATATTTAAAGAAACCAAGAGAACACAACAACATGAAGAAACATTGTGATTCTAGTGATTTCTAGTGATCAGGTAAATGTGAAAAAATTATGTTCTGATGGTGTTTAACTACAATTAGTGAGATGAAGAATAATAAACCAGTTTGTAGTGGATTGTATTATTGGGGATGGGTGAACTGACATGAAAGTTTTTAAACAATATTTTATACCAAATTTCAGCCATTAAATTTAAACAAATCATATCAAAAAATCACTTCTTCTGTCCCAACAAATCACATCACACTATCCTTGTGGTTTTCCATATCGATGTGAAGATGAGCTATGTAACGTATGTTCTATTCTCTTTTCTTCCCAAAAAATTTTCAAAGAATTCGATTTTAGTGTAGGGAAAGGAATCTGCCAGATGCTTTTCCATATCGTTATGAACCTTGATGCTATATTCTCATCCAATCCTTTTCAGTAAGAAGTTTTCAGTTAACATAAGGATATGCAAGTACTCATTATTGGGTAGGGAGAAAATCTGTTGTTCCCAAAATTCTATCCCTTTCCTAGTCTCCCATTACAAATTTGACATGTGTACTCCTTGTCATCGTACATGACAACCAAACTAACAGAGTTAAGTTCTAATTACTAAACTAAGTAATAAAAAAAATATCCAGACGTGAAGGCACGAACCCAGAATCTTTTGTGTCCTCAGTTGCCTTTCCTTCCAATTAGATAAAAGGGGGGGGGGGGGTTTACATAAAGGCATCTCGTTGGTGAAAACATAAATTAAGAATGAATAATCTATATTTCATACAAGCTCCAATTAGATCAATTTCTGCAATCTTTTCCTGAATTCAGATGTTTGCAAATGTGAGATAAATTCATAAAACTATAATGACAACTAGTTTGTAGAAATTGTGGAAAGATACGCATATGAGGAATGAAGTCATGATCAACCAGTATCGTATTTCAGTCCAGATTTAATCGACCTACCAACCATATGCAGTATGTGATTGCAATGTCTTTTCCAACATCACAACAGTCATTCAGATCCAAATCCAAATCATTCAATGATTCATGCAAGAACTAAAACAGGGAGTACGAGCATTGGGCCGATTAAATCGACTGAATTTGGTGGCTACTCTATGCCTCGGTGATTGATCTAGAATTCGAGAGAGAGACATAAGTCATTCCAAGTTAAACCCAAAAGTTGATGAAGGGGTATGTTCTGACTATTGATTTTCCCGATATATATAAGAGTGAATTTTTTGTAGAGTTAACAGAGTTAGATGAGTGTTTGGTGATTGGAATGAGTGTTTGGTAAAAGACACATGTCATTGACTGACTGGAGGGATAGGAAAGGGGACAGGGTTTTGGGGACAGCAGATCTTCTCCCCATTGGGTAGAAGAAGAAGACGTACAGCAGTAAAGATGAAAGTGAGTGTGAGAGAGAGAAATTAATTATTTTTTAATGTGGTGAATTATTAAAAGATAAATTATAATATTGATATGGCTTAATTAATTTGGATCATTGAATGTCTTTAAATTTAACGGCTGAAATTCGGTGTAAAAAATTGTGTAAAAACTTTGATACCATTGAACTCATCATGTATTCTTGAGTTTAAATGAAAGGGTAAATTACAGAATAAGTTACTCTGAAAGATTCATTCGAAAACATGTCATTTGGTTTTCGATGTGACTGAGAGAGCAACTTCCTTCCCCTAGAATACCAAATCTCTTCTCACAATTAAATTTGGAATGTCAACATGTTGAAAAATGTGGATGTCAGAAAGAGGAAGAAAGACATGCATGCATGCATGAAATGGTTTGTCAACTAGCAGTTATATTTAGCCCGTCAGGGCGTCAGTGCATGGCCCTTTGGCCATTTGTACATTAGAAAGAGTAAGTTGTCTTAAGAAGAGTGAATCTTTCTCTTGTATATAAGGAAGAAGTGTTGAGTGACACTAGATAGTAGAAGAACTTTGGCTTTCCTTTCTTTGTAAATCATCTTCCGATCAATAAATTTCTAGTTTGTTTATTTTCAACTACTACTACCTTTCTACAAATATTATATCGCAACTACTTAATATATAGTACTAACACAACTATTCAGATACACTACTATACACTGTCTATTCCATACCTCATCTCCCACTGTATAAATAATCCATAACCTTTCATCTATCACAACAATACCAATAGTTATTCCTATTTGTAGCTGTTATTCATCATCATCCAGGCATACCTAGTACCAATCCATACCAGTAGCAGTTCACGTTCATATCTTTGAAGCAAGATCATCACAACACACTTGCATGTCGAGTAGATGTTCATACCTTATATGTCCAGTAGTCGTTCCTACCTTGCATATCCAATAACTGCTCATACCTTCATAGCCGATCATTTTTTGGAGTCTTGAAGAAGCACAACTAATTTTTCAACAACCACTTTATAAAAGACTGCATAGCTTTCTGTGCTAGCAAAAAAGGGTATGCCTTCCTACCCTTTAATTTTCTTGTTACTTTAGACGACTTCTTGCCCAAACAAGGAAAAACTAGAATAATTATATGATTATATAGCTAAACTACTATAACAACCCAAACAAAAAATTACGCACAAATCAACACGAATTAGGATTATCGCTAATTAATCGTATCGTATGGTTTGTTAACGAATTTTTCACTGAGCTAGAATTAGAATTTATTTTCTTCACGAAAGTCGTAGAGTATTTTATTTCGAGTTCTTATAAATTTTCGAGGAATTTTTTGGTTTAGCGAGCTATTTTTTTTATGATTTTGGGAAATCTGCGTGGAGAAAATATTTAAAAATATTTATTTTAGGTCTGTTTAATCTAAACCGTTGGATCTTGATCAGATCAAACCTGATCCGTTGATGTGATCAGGTGCTTGGGGATATCACTTTCTAGCGACGGCAAGGGGAGGAATCGATGGGGTTTCATCCTAGGAGTCGAACCCCTATGGTTGGGGGGACCAAGGGGTGTCAAAGGCGTCGAAATCGGTCGGAATCCTTTTTCGGCAATTTCCGGGCCGTGGACTTTAGACCAATTTCTGGACAAACTGTTGAGAGTTGATTTTGGGCCAGTTTGAAAAGTTGTTGGCCTCATTGTGATCTTTCCAATGCGGGGTCGAACACTCCTTTTGGAGTAGTTTGCACCAGAGACGCGTGAGGGCTATGGGCCGCCGTCCACGGCTGGGCTCTGGCGAGGCGAAAATCCAAAATTAACCGAGGGGTTTCCGGGATAGTTTTTGAGTTGATTTTCATACATTTTATCAAAATCCAGTATTAAATGAATCGGTTATTTATTCAGGAGACCGTGATCGAGGTTTTGGCGAGGGGACTTCCGCCGGGCGACGGAGCTAGCTTTGTACTGTGAGTCGACACTTTATTCTCACTTTTGTTTTATGAGTCTATAGTTATGCATTTTACAGTTATGCATTTACAATTATGCATTTGCATTTGGAGGCATATATGATTTGATTTTATACAAAGCATAATATAGTTGATGTATCGATACACTGCTTCTTGACTGATCTCTGAGACGGTCCGGGAGGGCCAGGGACCTAACCCGAAGATTTATAGAGCACTCGGAAAGGCTAGGAACCTGACCTTGGCAGTATTAGGACTTGAGGTCGGATGACCCAAATCATAGTCTCCACATTATTTATAGTACCCAGGAGTACCTGGATGATCATATTTTTAGACTCGTATTATTTTTATGTACATTTATAGTGAAAGGCATATTATTTATAGTTTTCAGTTTAAAGTGAAATATTATTTTGTCCACTCACTCTATCAGTTTTATTATTTTATATGTCATTCCCTGTGTTTTTCAGTTTTCTCTGCCCAGTTTGCAGTTTGTATCGTGAGATTTCACGTCAGCAATAGAGGCATATAGTTCGCGTCACTGTACTCATCTAGTAGGTTCCTAGCTTAACCTGCTAGTCCTGTGTATTATATAAATTAGAAGTCACTCTGAATACTGTATAAAGTTTACTTTCATTGTGTTGTATTTTTCATTCAGTCTTCGGATTTCTTATCACCTTCTGTAAATAGTTTATATTTCTAGTGGATTCAGTGTTCGACTTATTTGGGAAATTCGGATGGGATTTGGTGCCTACCATTTGTTTTTGTGGATATTTTAGAAGTGTGTTTGCCTTGTAAGTTTTTGGGTTTATTGATTTTAGAAGAAACTCTGGTAAATTTTTTGTAGATTCAGTTGTCGTAAAGGCTTAATTCCGGCTTAAGTGTGTTTGCCTTTCAGTTGATATCAAAGTATTAGGTTGTAGGTTTTGTAGACTTCCACAGTTGTGTTACTAAGGACATTTAGGAATACACAATACTTCCGAAGTGATGGCCCGACCGACCGGCAGATCCCCATCAATGCTCACGGTGTTGTGTGTTTTTAAATGCTTAAGGTTTCATGACTGTATCCTTCATGTTTTGTTGACTAATGTGTTTTCTCCTTCATAGGAGATGCCTCCTAGATGTGGAGCCCATGTTAATAAGGCTAAGGATCATGATGAAGATCGACAAACACGTGACTTGCTTATGCAAGTTTTATAGTTAGATGAGCGTTTTGATCCTTTAGCACGGGCAAGAACAGCTGGAACAACCACTTTTTCTGGTTCCATAGATCCTGAAACATGTGAGGCATGGATAGTCCAGTTAAAGCGATTATGTGAACGACTTCACTTCACTCCAGAGCTGAAGACTGTAGAATCTATTGGTTTACTTGAGTCACTTGCTTACTTCTGGTGGGCCAGTACTGAGAGGGTTCCTGTTGACACCTCATGGCCTACATTCAGAGAATTGTATATGTGTAGATATTTCAATCAGACTACCCAGCAATGGAAATATGAAGAGTTTGCCAACCTAAGGCAAGGAAGTATATCAGTGCTTGAGTATCGAGATAAATTTACTCGTTTCTCTCGATTTACGTGTGATATGGTGGCGAGTGAGGAATCCAAATGTAGGAGGTTTGAGCTGGGTCTGAATCTAAACATCAAAGGGACACTGACAACTATATCTCGGGATAACATTAATGAGTTTGTTAGTGCAGAAATCAGAGAGACAACTGCAATTTCAGTCTCGCCGCTTCGAGGAAGGTGGAAGCCAGGGTCCTTCAAAGAGATTGAGCTCAGGTACGTCGTGGTCAACATCTTCTTCTGGCGGTGGATCTTATTGATTTCTTGCAGGTACATCGGGTTAGAGTAGGAGCCAGAGATGGAGGAGGAATCGACCTTAGAGGCAATAATCAAGTGGGAGTTGTAGTGGATCGAGTTATTCTCGACGCTCATTTAACACACTAGCTGCACTGAGAGAATTTCCATTGTGCAATGTCTGTAAAAGGTATCATTTGGATCGGTATTAGCAAGGTGTTAGAGTTTGTTCTTGCTATGGCTAGGAGGGTCACTTTGCTAGGGAGTGTCCACAGTTGGGCACTTTTGGTGGTTCAGCCGCCTAGAGTTTCAGTGGAGATCAGGGTACTACTTTTAGAGTTTGGTTAGTGCAATCCACAGGGCAAACAAATCAGCAGAACCACAATCAGCGTGGACGACCAGCTGGGCACACCCGAGTGCATGCCATAACCCTACGAGATGGCAAAGCTTCCCCAGAGGTTATTATCGGTACGTTATATGCTTTTGGTTATCCAATCCTTACTTTACTAGACCCAGGGGCTACGTATTTTTTTATGTCGTATAGATTGACATCTTTGGCAACTATACCTGCCTCTCCACTTCCGGAAATGTGGCAAGTGTTATATCCATCGCTGAGGTTCTGAGTATCGGATGGGTGTATAGGAACTGTGAGATTTTCGTAGGAGGTTATGGGTTAGCTGCGGATTTGATGTTGTTAGACATTGTAGATTTTGATGTAATTAATTCTGGGGATGGATTTCTTATAGGCTCATTGGGCAGTCTTTGATTGTTATAAAAAGGAGGTAGTCTTTAGAAGTCCAGGAACACCAGAAATCTTATTTTGTGGAGAAAGGAATACTTTTCTACCTTGTATGATTTTGACAATGAAAGCAGAAAAGATGTTAAGGAAGGGTTGTGTGGCGTATTTGGCTCATGTAATCAACACGGAGGTGTGCTTGCCTAATATCTGGGATATTTATGTAGTTTGTGAGTATCTATATGTTTTTTGAGGATTTACCTGGTCTTCCTCCAGTGAGGGAGATTGATTTTACCATTGTGTTACTTCCAGGTATTGGTCCTATTTCTCAGGTACCCTATCGAATGGCCCTAGCAGAGTTGAAGGAGTTGCAGGTTTAACTGCAGGAGTTGATCGATAAGGGTTTTATTCGACCCAGTGTTTCACCCTGGGGTGCTCCCGTGTTGTTCGTGAGAAAGAAAGATGGTTCAATGAGGTTGTGCATTGACTATCAAAAATTGAATCAAGCCATGGTGAAGAATAAATATTCTTTACCGTGGATTGATGATTTATTCGATCAACTGAAAATAGCTACAGTTTTCTCGAAGATTGATCTCATATCAGGATATCATCAACTTTGGATTACAGAATCAGATGTTTCTAAGATGGCCTTTCGATCGCGCTCTGGGCATCATGAATTTCTTGTTATGCCTTTTGGCTTGACAAATGCCCCCAACCACTTTTATGGACCTGATGAATCAAGTCTTCTAGCGATACTTGGATAAGTGTGTCATTATATTTATCGATGACATCTAATATGTTCCAAGGATGAGAAGCAACACCGGAAGCATTTACGTGTTGTTTTGCAAACTTTGTGGGATTCTCAGTTGTATGCAAAGTTTAGCAAGTGTGAATTTTGGTTGAATAATGTGAAATTTCTAGGTCATGTGATCTCAGTTGAGGAAGTTAGTGTTGATCCAGATAAAATTGAAGTAGTGTCGAATTGGAGCCGACCTACCAGTGTAACTGAGAAAAGAAATTTCTTAGGTTTAGCGGGTTATTATCGCCGTTTTGTACAAGACTTTTCACGGATTGCCACTTCGCTTACCCGATTAACGAAGAAAAGAGTCAAACTTGAGTAGTCTGATGCATGTGAAGAGAGTTATCTGACGTTGAAAGAAAAATTGACCACATCACCAGTGTTGACATTGCCTGACGAAAGTAGGGAATATGTTATTTATAGTGACGCTTCGAAATTGGGCCTAGGTTGTGTCTTGATGCAGCATGGCAAGGTTGTTGCATATGGTTCAGAGAATTGAAGCCCCATGAAGTTTATTATCCTACACATGATCTTAAGCTTGTTGCCATTGTGCTGGCACTAAAGAGTTTGATGCATTACTTGTATGGAGCACAGTGTAAGATTTATACTGATCACAAGAGTCTCAGTTACCTGCGTACTCAACCAGATTTGAACATGAGGTAACGAAGATGGATAAAGTTAATTAATGATTATGACTGTACTTTCGAGTACTATCCAGGAAAAGCTAATGTTGTGGCTAATGCTCTTAGTAGGATATTTGGAGACTCTCTATTTCATGTACGTATCGCAAAGGTATCGCTGTTAGCTGAATTGCGAGCTACAGGGCCATAACTGGAATGGAGAGATGATGGAGCACTGTTAGCTAGTTTTCAAGTTCGACCTGTGTTGTTCGACCAGGTGCGAGAGACCCAGGATGCGGATTCTTATCTATTGAGTAAAATGAATATGATTCAAAATAGCGTACCAACAGAGTTTTGACTAAAGAATGACGGTACTTTAATGTTCAGAGGAAGACTGTGCGTCCCTAGGAATAATGAGCTGAAGAAAGAAATACTTTATGAAGCTCATTGTTCAGCCTATGCTATGCATCCGGGCAGTACAAAAATGTTTCAGACACTTAAATTTTACTACTAGTGGCGTAACATGAAAAGAGAAATAGCAATGTACGTGAGCAAGTGCCTTATTTGTCAACAGTTAAAGGCATAACGACAGAAACTTGCTGGAAAGTCACAACCATTAGAGATTCTGGTTTGAAAGTGGGAGCATATCACCATGGACTTTGTGTATCAGCTACCTCGTACATCTAATGGCAATACTGGCATTTAGGTAATTGTTGACCGCCTTACAAAATCATCTCATTTTCTAGCTCTTCCAGGAAAACTCTTTATGAGTAAATTAGCAAAGTTATATATGGTGGAGATTGTAAGGTTGCACATAGTGCTCGTGTCTATAGTTTCTGATCGGGATACTTAGTTCACATTGAAATTTTGGCGAGCTTTACAAAAGGCGTTGGGGACTAGATCACATTTTGGTACAACCTTTCATCCTCAGACTGATGACCAATCGGAGAACCATTCAGACTTTGGAGGATATGTTGCGATCCTGTGTTCTGCGGTTTAAAGGAAATTGGGATCAATAGCTTCATTTGATTGAATTTTCTTGCAACAACAATTATCAGGCCAGCATCGAGATGACTTCATATGAAGCTTTATATGGGAAACAATGTCGAACTCCATTGTGTTGGAATGAAGTAGGAGAAATGTGGTTTATTGGTCCCAACTTAGTGAAAGAGAGCACTGGGGATATTCAAATTATTCGAGACAGGTTGAAAGTTGCATAAGACCGACAAAAGAGTTATGCTAATGTAAGGAGAAAATACCTCGATTTTGAGGTTGGTGATTGAGTATTTTTGAAATTATCTCCTTGGAAAGGTGTTGTGTGTTTCGGAAAACGTAGCAAACTCTGCCCACGTTATATCGGTCTGTATGAGGTTATTAGACAAGTGGGTGCGGTGGCGTATAGGTTGACACTACCTTTTGAGATGGCAAGAGTACATAATGTGTTCCATGTGTCTATGTTGCAAAAATACATTTCTGATCCATCATGTTCTAACACCTTATCAGCTCCCTATACGGGAGGATTTGACTTATGTGGAAAGGCCAATCCAGATTCTTAATCGGAGAGTCCAGGAACTACGTCACAAGACCATTCCACTTGTGAATGTCTTGTGGAGGAGCCATGTAGTTAAGGAGGCCACTTGAGAATCTGAGCAGCAGATGCGATAGCAGTATCCCTATCTCTTTGATTAGCAGGTATGTAAATTTCGAAGACGAATTTTTTTATTAGGGGGGTAGATTGTAACAACCCGAACAAAAAATTACGTATAAATCGACATGAATTAGGATTATCACTAATTAATCGTATCGTATGGTTTGTTAATGAATTTTTTACCGTGCGAGAATTAGACTTTATTTTGTTCACGAAAGTCGTAGAGTATTTTATTTTGAGCTCGTAGGAATTTTTGGGGAATTTTTCAGTTTAGCGAGCTATTTTTTTATGATTTTTGGAAGTCTGCGTGGAGAAAATATTTAAAGTTTTATTTTATGTCGGTTTAATCAAAACTGTTGGATCTTGATAAGATGAAACCTCAGTCATTGATCTGATCAGGTGCTTGGGGGGATATAAATACAGTATTTATGGTGAAAATACGGGAGAAAAATCAGAAAAATATAGAAAAATACAGAAACCGGACGACTCGTTTTGCAGATGACGTGACCCGACCCTAATCTGAATTCAAACCTGTTGAATCCTTCTTTTTCTCATGTACGCATTTTGAATAACATATGCACATTTCAAACTGATTAAATATGCATTATTTTCTCTTTTTAAATATGTTCAAAATTATGCAATCTATTATCCATTATTTCAATCTCATCATTGGGAGTGGTTATTGAGACACAAAACATACCACAACACACATATTTTTGTATTACATGTTCTCACATTTTTTCAATTTTTATGGATTTTAGGATAAGGAGTGATACGACTTAGCTAGCCTACTACCTCATACTTTAGAATCAAATTATCCTCAGTTTGCATTAGGTCACATACTAAACAAAAAGTGTACAAGAGATAACATATGCATCATCATTTCACCTTTTATTCTTCTAACACATGTTAACCTAGGCATAATAACTAGCATGCAATCACACTTAAAGAGTCATATAGGGTCTTAGAAGTAATGAAGCTATTAGAGTCCTATCAACCACAATGGGGGCATGCATACTAATCACAAATCAAAGGAAAATGACATTGTAATCTAGCATATACATGAGGGGACCTCACACTTATACAAGACTACCACCTTCTATGTGACTTTGAATAATACACTGATGATGAATAGATCGCTCCCTCATCAAACAAGATTGAGTCATCAAAACATTGCAAGGCTAACAACTCTTAGAAGATGTCTACTCTTAGGGATGAGAGTTAAACCTAATCATCCTAACATAGCATCATTCTCAAAAATATTCACATATCATACTAGAAAGGTAGAGAGGGTAGGGAGAAAGAAATGCAAACGCTTTGTAGACTGTCTCCAAGCTCTATATCCGTTAGAATGTAAACCAACAAATGCCAAGTTAGGTCTCACCATCCAAGGTTGCATAGGCTTGATCATGATCCTCAAATGGTGATCTCGGACTCGCCTTGGCCTCAAGGGATTACTTTATTCTCCATGCCTCAAAGTCCCAAACTCTTGGTTTTCAAATCTCCACAATTGTCAACTTGGTGCAAGGGAATCCTTGGACGGGTCGAGAACCTCCTTTGACAGGTCGAATTTGATGCTCGACACCATCCAGAGGGTTTCATTCGATGGGTCGAGGATTTTCCTCGATGGGTCGAACTGGTCCAGGGTGAGTTTTTTGATGGGTTGAAAATTTCCTCCGACGAGTCGAAAATTGCCAATTTTGGCTCTTTTTCAAGTTCTTGAGTTCCATGTCTATTCCACCATGTTCTATACTCCTCCAACCTCATACTTATTCCTCTAACATACTAATGGTATTTGACCATGATGGGTTGTAGTTTAAGGACGTAAACATGGTCCATAACTCCACCATTTTGTTATGGTGGATACTTCTTGAGTAGTACCACTCTACTACTTGGAGCTAGAAGGCTTCTTGACTTATCATAGAGGCAAACATCAAAGTGATCCATGCAATTTCCAATGGTAGACCGAAATGGATACCTCCTTGATGTGTTCCTCTTCTTCTCGATCGCTTTTCCAAGTAGCATTCCAAACTCTTCCTTCAATGTTGATGTGGACTTGATGTATGGGAAGGAAGTAGGTAGTTGTGGTATCTCAAGACAAGGTGGAGAGTTGGCAATATAGCTTCCTTTCCAATCCTTCACTTCTTCCTAGAAATATTTTTTGCTAAATGGAGGATCAAGAGGCAAGAATACCTTGGTCTCAATCCTATCATCATGATCATAACTCAATGTTTCTTCTTACTCCATGAGGAGTTCTTGGTGGTACTCTTTTAATGGTGGGGGAAGGAGTGGTGGTACTTCTTCAACTTGGTCTTCAATGCTTGGAACAAATACATTCTCTTCACTTTGGGCATCCCTTTCATCTAACTCACTTTGGGCATCCCTTTCATCGGTCTTGTAGATGAGTCCAAAAGTATATTTTCCTCAACACTCCAAGCTTCATCATACACAATCGTGCAATCATCATTAGATGAGAATTCATCATCTATAGCACATTGACAAGCTTTCACCCAATATGGATTTAGCTCTCCTTCCCCAAATGAGGTTGAAGTTTGATGATGGATGGAAGGCTCATAAGGTGTCACCTCTTCTTGAATAGTCTCTTGTGCTTTCTCGACTAGTATACTCACTTGACCTTCCAATCCTAGGATGTCCCTTTGAAATTCCTCTCTTGCACGTTGAAGTTCTTCTTGTATACATTAGAATTCATTCCTCATATATTGCCTTGAATCTTCTTGTTGAGCAAGCAAGTTGGCAAGCATCTCCTCCAAGTTCGGAGTAGAGCTAGCTTCTTGAGATGGAGAGGGTGCCATCAATTGCCTAAATCATGCACGGGTCTCCTCTCCTCGAGCTAGGTACTCCTTAACTTAGGCTAGTTGGGTGTGAATGAGTGATTTCAAATTTGAACTAGTGGTTTCTTCTTGAATAGGTACCGAGTGTGCTTGATGCATCTTCATGCTGTATTTGTACTCTGGAACATACTCGGAATACTCATATCTCAATTTGCACTCAAGTGGTGAATGAACTTGAGAACCACATAGATCACACGCCTTCACATAAGAATATGTCGAATCATCTGCTTGATAATTCCACCATTGATAGCCTCTATTGTAAGGTACTTTTTATCTATAACCACTTGAATTTTCCCAACCATTATACCATCCGTCCATAGTTCAAGGTAATCAATCTAATAAGCTAAAACGTTAAATGCTCAAAGATTATGGTTCCTCACAATAATGAGTCACCAATAACCTTTGAAGTAAGACTCTAAGACTCTTTAAAACACTATGTTAGATATGCTAACAAAAACACTCGAAGTGATAAACACAAAACGGTACGCGGCATAGTGGCATTCATTGTGCAATGGACACTAAAATGAACTGAGATAAAGACGTACGTTATCCAATATACCGATTTGAGACCACAAAGAATACACTATTTTAGATATGCTCTCAAGAATATATATAAGCTAAAGCAAGTGAACAAGGGCCAAAATAACATTTTCAAACACAATCAATCTTCGACAGGTCGAAGGGATTTTTTGACGGGTCGAAGGACAGCTACTGTCCCTGTTTTGGACAAATTTTGACGGATCGAGACAATGTCTGGACGGGTAGAACTGAGTTTCCTGCAAATGGTTAGAAATTTCAAGTATAGCACAAGTTCACACTCAAGTTACCTACCAAAGTATTCTAGAGATCAAAGACAAAGAAAACAAGTCTTAAGTGATAAAATGAAGAAAAACTACAAGGCTAAGAAGCAAATATCACACACATGTCTTGATACTCCGCAATCAAAGGCAAACCAAAGCTAAGGAATCAAAGTGAAATCAATCCCCGACAACTACACCAAAAACTTGTTCGAGAGAATTGTACCCTTACACTTGTGAACTATTATCCAGCCCATAAGCGCAAAGAATTCCTCTACCCGCAGTATACGGGGTCAAGTTATAGAATTTAAAAGGAAGACGAGTGTCGAACCCACGATGATTGATCACTTAAACTCCTTAACTTGACTTGATTAAGCACTCAAATTACAGATTAACTAGAGACACTAAACATGACATTAAAACTAAAGCAAGAGGTGGAAATGTATTTCACAAGACTAAGTCATTTGGAGACTTAGAATTGCAAGTGTGGTTAAGCTATAGTGAGTGATTAAATGAAAGTTGATTGATTGATGTATTAATCTAAAGCAAGGAAACTAAGTAACAAACAAATTCACAGTAAGAAAGAATGGTTAGTTAGGAAAATCCCTACTAACCATTAAATGATCAAACAATGTCCCAATTTATGTATATAATTAAAGTCTGCTTCACACAAGTGGATGTCCAAATCGTAACCTTTTGGGTCACGTTTGGTTTTGAACTCAAGATCCTAGGCCATTTCAGACTTTAGATGACTTGAGCCAAACTTTGAAGTATTTAGTGAATTGGAATCAAGACCTAAGCCATTTCGGGTTTACATCTTGACCGTATGTCACGTGAATCTCTCAATCTGCACCTTTTGAGTTACGAATTGAAAGACCCAACTAGTAGCCACATGCAATAATCTCTCGATTCAATGTATGCTTGACTAAATCTCCTTAAGTCTATTAAGACTCAAGGTGGCTCTAGTCCTTGTTTAGTGCTAAGAAAACCAAGACTTAAGGTAAACCCTCTTGGAATAGACCTTAATCATATTTACATGCTCATCTAGTCTAGGTGAGTAGCTAATTCAACCAAGGTCTCATTTTTAGTTCCTTAATATATATATATTAACTTAGCTAAGGTTAACATGAAAGAACCCAACCCCGATTTAGTTGCCTAAACCGAAATTAGACCCTAATGACACCACAACTTACAAATTTTTTGCCATAGTTACTTTATACAACATATATAAACCAAGAACCCTGCAAGAAGATTACACTTCACAGATAAATTCCCAGACACACCGTGGACCTCAAAATGTCCATCCAGATTTCTCAAAAATCATATATATAACTAAACTCAAGGTTTATAAGAAATCCAGAAAATATTCAGAAGTATAACTCAAACTGAATAACACAACACAAGTATTCATAGTGATTTCTAATTACAAAATATACAAGACTAGCAGGTTACATCAGAAACCTACTATAAGGAAAATGTGATTTGAACTCTGCAACCACGGGAAAGAAACTGCAATCTGGGCGACGAAAACCGAAAATCTCAGAGAAAAATATATAAATAATTAAACCGTTACAGTGAATGGACGTAAATCATAATATGCCGCATAAATAAATCCAACATGCTTTTCACAATAAATGCACATAAAATTATGCGAGTCAAAACAAACAAGCCCAGGTCAAGTGCTCATAAGGACGTAACTCTCCTGGGTACTGTGTGTGTGGAGGCAGTAACTCGAGTACATTTTTCTCAAAGTTACAACACGCCCGGGTTAAGTGCTCATAAAGTCGTAACTTTCCCGGGTACTGTGAATCACGGGTTAGGTGCTCATATAGACGTATCCCTCCCGGAGCATCTAGGGGATCAGGCGAGATGCCATAGCATCGATGCATCATATATCCATACCCAGTGTAAAAAAAAAAAATCACATGTGCCTCCAAATCAATGTATGCTCATAAAATGCATAATCATAAATGCATACTCGTAAATGCATAATCGTAAATGCATAATCGTAAATGCATACTCATAGACTCGCAAATCCACTGTGGAAATCAAAGTATGAAAATCAACGTGGGATAAAATGTCCACTCACAGATAACAGCTAGCCCTGAAGCCCGGAGGAAGATCCCTCGCCAAAAACTCGATCACGATCACCTGAATAACAGGGATATGATCAATACAAAATGAATTTTGACATACAGAGCAAATACGTTAAGAACCCCGCGTTCTCAAAAATCGTATCGCTCAAAATATCGACGAGGATAAAAAAATTCCCAAAATATACCCAAACATCCGTTGTCCCAAATTAAAATATTCAATTCAACTCGAAAACCTCACGACTACGATCGGGGCGCGATTACGATGAAAACGACATAAAAATATCTGAAAACCCCAAAAAACAGACCCTCGCCGGAGCTTCGTCGTGGACCACCGCCGCCAATGGTGACATTCCCTAGTGAGCCATACATCAAAATGATCCTCTCCTTAAGCCCAACCAAACCCCCAAAACCACATCTCCATCCAACCACCATCGTGGTCGGAAATTGGCCCGAAAATCTCGCCGAATTCTCTCTCTCCGGTCACCACCACGGCACCTCTAAAACCTCAACCTTGTCCCAAATTGAATACCCAGAAAGCATCAAGGGGTTGAGGGAAACCTAACCCCCCACACCCGCAACGCCAAATCTCGCCGGAAACTGCCACCCGATTTCGGCGAAAATCCCAAACTTCATTGAATTCAAACTCCCTCAAAACGCAACCAATTCTCACAAATGAATACACGAATCAATGGGAAATCACAAGAGGTTTCTAACCATACCAAGAACACGGCCGGAGGTGGCCAGAATCGTCGGGTCCGACGGCGAACCGAAACGAGTACGGTGGAGCTCCGGTCAACCCAAGTCAACACGGGTCAAACTGGTCAAAGCTGGTCAAATGGCCCAAATATGTAATTTTCTGACTTTTACGGCTATTCGATATTTATACGTCGTGAACCGACCAAACCAACGGCTCGGATAACTCCAACACAATCGGATAAGTACGACTAACTCGATGACAATTATAAATATTAATTTTATATTCCCAGATTATCCGAAAAATCCTCTGAAACCTCCTACGATCTCAAAATCAAATCCTCTACAATTTCCACGAAGGAACTCAAACCAAATTCTTTCCCGATAGATTAGTTGTTAACAAACCCAAATGTACGACCAACTCGCGATAAACACGATTCGTGCCGATAATCACATGACTCAAAGTTCGGGTCGTTACATAACACATGCATAAATAAAATCATATATGATGTTCAAGCACATAAACATCCACAAACACATAGTAGCTCATTCACAAACACATGCTTCACAAAACATACATAAAAACATAAACCACACATGAATAAAACCATTTGTCTACATCAAATGGCTAGGGTTCTAACCCTAGCCTCTCAAATGGGACTACTCATTATATATAATTAAAATCAAGTTTAAATATATCAATAGAGTAACTAGGATGAAGAAATAACCAAGGAATCTCCTCAAAGCAAGCCAAGCTACTTCAAGTCCACCCTTGTGCTTCTAACTTCACTTTCTTTGCTCCAAAGTGTCTTCAAGCTTGTAGAGGAGGAATTGGCAACCTCTAGGACTCAAAGAAGCCAAGTGGAAGAGGGATTACTTTCCACTTCATCAAACTCTAGTAAATCACCCAAACCTTAGACGCAAAGATGAGAGGAGGAAGTGATAGATGGTAGTGAGGGAGAATGAAAGAGGTTCGGCCAAGGCTTGCAATGCTAGGTCTCTTAGATTTGTAGAAAGTTGGAAGGGAGGAATATTGAAAGAGAAATCTATCTTCTCTCTAGAGAACTCAACAAAGAACCCTAGAGAGAAGGTAGAGAGAAAAGAGCTTGAAACTAGGAAATATGAGTAATATGAAGTGTGTTGTGTATGGTGGTAGTGGAGAGCTCAAATTTGGGATGAATAAGAAGGCTAATTTACACCCTTAAATGATAGGAAATAGTGAGATGGAAGATCTAAATGTTAGCTTTGAATTAGGAAAACCATGACCTACTTATTTAGGCTTTGTAAGGCTAAAGTTCTAAATAAGTGACATCATGTGATCCAACTTCTTCCATTTCTCTCCAAATCAGATTGGAATGTACAAATGTGTTGATTGGGCTGGACTCCATGTGGTTAGGCCGGTAAGGGTGGTCTGACTAGCTATGGTGAATTTTGGCGACTTCCGAGCAACTTCCGGCGACCTCTGGTGAGGCTATTTCGTACTTTTTGCAAATTTTCTCCAAATGCTCTTGTGACTTCGGAAATGTGCTCAGGTTCTCCAAAAAGTAATTAATTTTCATCTTTAAGAGTGTTTCCGTGTCAACTCCCAATTTTCAAGCATGAACATGAAACATTATAAGAACGATGCTTTATTTAAAGAAGACAACCAATAAGCATGAAGTTTGAAACATAATTAGAACACTATTATGGACCTAACAATGCCATGAAGCCTTCTGGTCAATTTGGGGCCGTATCTTTCGAGGGTGATTCCAGCCAGGCAAGTTAGGGTGTGTGAGGTTAGGATTTAGGTTGGGTTTAAGGAGAGGAGTTATTTGAGGGGTCAATAGCCGCTATTGGTGGCGGCTGTCGGAAATAGGTTTCCTGGTCTGTTTATGTAAATTTCAGCAAAACTCCATCGAATTGGACCCCGGCTTAGTTACAAAAGTTGTAGGCCTTGTTACTAGATTTCCAATGAGGTATTAACCTCTGACATTAGAGCACTTTGGTTAGAGGCGCGTGAGACCCATGCGCAGCTACCTGCGGAAGCGTGTGAGGGCCACACACCGCCGTCCACAGTGGAGCTCGGTGAGGTTGGTTATAGGAGTTCGCAACGGATTTTTTGGGGTTATTTTTTAGAACGTATTTTCATAGTTTTACATGTTATGATATTATGTGGTCCTTATGGACATGACATCGTGATCGCGACCCTAGCAGTGAAGGAAATTCTGCTGGACCTCAGCAGTAGTCACAGACTTGTGAGTGGACCTTTATTTTCACAGTCAATAGCGAGTTCATATTTTAGGCATTACAATTTACGGTATGTTTTCAAAGCGTTTATTTGGAGGTTTATTATGTGATGGTTTTATTTAGTCGCATCGATGCCCCTAACTATTCGGTTGATCACCGGATGGCGGGTCGGACCGAGTTAGGACAAACACCCTGCCCGATCCAGATTTTCTCGGGTTAGGAAAAACACCCTAGACAATCCCATCACCTTACTTTTCATACATATAGTCGTTCAGAGTTAGGATAAACACCATGAACGAACACCTCCATTGCATTTCAGTTTATTAGATTTGAACTCGCATTATTTCACGGAAATCAGTAGAAATGCATGATAATTCAGTTTTATTGATTTACGTTGATTATATTATTTTTTTCCACCCACGTTAACGTTTTATATCTTAATGTCTTTCCCTTGGTTTTTCGATTTTCATTGCCCAGGCTGCAGTGTATATCCTGGGAGTGCTTGGTATCATCGAAGGTTTTGAGTTCACTAACCATCTTTTTAGCAGTATGTCTCAGCTCACTATCGATTTGTATCATATGTAGTATATGCCAGTAGAAGTCGCTATGAATATTATTTGTATTATGTTACTTCCAGTGGTGTTCATGTAAATAGCTGAGTTAACTTCTCTTCTTGTCGTTGAATTACTTTCCTTTGTATTCAGAACTAGTACCTTGTAAATATGCTTCTAAATTCCTGAGTTGAGTTCTAGTTTTGTCTGTGACTTATGTTGAGAAATCCGGATGGACATCGGTGGTCCACTGTTTGTTTGTGGGATTTAGTCTCTGAAGTGTTATATTCATGTAGGTTTTTGGTAGTCTCAGTTTCAGGAGAGGTTATGTCAAAATTTTCGCAGAATTTCCTAAATTATAGTCAGTTGTTAGGGCTTAATTTTAGCTTATTAGCTAAACTATGGTTGTGTTCTTTCAGCTAGCTAGCTGGTTTCGATCAACTTTTAGAATTTGAATTTTCTAGCTATGAGGAAACCATGTGATATATATATATAGCTAGGGTTCCAAGCTTTTCTGGACCACACCAACAGGCAACAGCATCGATCGATCATATATAAACATAGTAGGCAGAAGTTATGTTATAGTTTCGTGTGTTATAATCAAGCTTACTGCGCCTCTACTTGCAAATCATTTCCTTATAATATATTGCTTAATTTTGCAGGTATCATGGCATCCCGTTTCAGTATTTTGGCAGGACAATAAAAGAGTACAAGGATTGTGCCTGATTGCAATGAAGTGATCAAAAGCCTCTCTAAACACCGAGGCTTGATGTCTCCGTGTATGTACTAATACCAAGGGTTTTGGAACGACCAATTTTGGCTTGATGGGGTCATATGGGCTCAACAGAACTTCAGGGCCAGAAACACTGATATTTTCTTGATCTCCTCTCCAAAATGTGGTACAACTTGGCTTAAGTCCCTCATGTTTGCTATTGCAAATGGAGATTGCTACGACTCTAGCTCCCACCTATTTCTCACAACAAGCCCTCTTGACTGCATACTATCCATTGAAGAACCAGCTGGCCACGATGATCCGATTTCCTATTATAACTCACTTCCCTCACCCAGGTTGCTTGCAACACACATTCCATATACATCATTGCCAGACTCATTTTTGATTAATGGTGTCGACTCACGTCCTGGAGTGGTGTACATTGCTCGGAACCCTAGAGATGTTCTTATCTCTCTTTGGAAATTTAGCAAAGATGGAAGATCCATAATCTGCAATGACCTACCAACTATTGGAATAGAAGAGGCGTTTGAACTATTCTGTAAAGGAACAAGGTGGTTGTCCGCCCCGTTGGGGCGGTGTTATCACTACTGTTTCATCGAGTAGTAGTACCTGAACACTGCTTCGGCAAGTAGTACTACTTGACTACTGTTTTGGTGAGTAGTAGTACCTGAATTCAAACAATAGTTGAGATGAAAGAGGGCGGGAGAGATTTGTGGATATATGAAAAGCAATGTTCTATTAGTAATAGATTAGTACTTTCTTTATAGGCCAGTTGATTTACCTGCCAAGATTGTCTGTTTATCAATTTGATTAGGTAGCTTTTCAAGTTTCAAGATGCGGAAAACGTGTTCTGGAAATTGAGGAAGGTGTTCCTCTACTCTCTCAAATAAGGTTTTCTCCGTGAAAGAAAGTGTTGTCTTGTGCATGGGAACTCTGTGGTTTGCATAATCCTGCTTGCATGCAAAGAATCAGATATCGTATATTCTCCAACTTCCATTATCTTTGACATGTAAGGATAGTAGATTTCATCGATGATGGCATGGATGCTTCCTCTCTGTATTTTTATGGTGTCCTCAGTATCAAACAAATTAGTACATAATTATTGACAGATTGATGATGTTTTACTCACTTGGTCACCTATCAGAAGGTAGTGTAAGCCGGCATACTCATCACTTTCAAATTTACTTGGTCTCCATTTTCTTGATGCTCGAGCTCTAATTCTAATATTGATCATATAAGATCGGACATCTATGATGTTTGTGATGTTATTTCTAACAATTCTAAAGTTGATGTAAAGTGGAGGAAAGCAATTTTATCTAAATAGTAGGGGATGAGATGATTACTAAGACGTATGCATTGTGAAATATCCATGTTGATCTTGTGTTTTTTCAACTCTTGTACAAATCTGAAAATAAGATTCCATTTGGCCATTGAAACTATAGTTAGATATCAATTTATCTGACTATGACTTAAGATGGAGAGCTGACAAATAGTAGCGATCTTTGTGACAACAATAACCCAAGCCCACTGAGCAAAAGCTCGATGGCGTAAGCAAAGTAAGGAAAGAAGACAAACTTAAACCTAAACTCATTGAAGGATGGCCAGTTCACAGCATGAATTTAATTTAGTATAGTTATCAACACTACCTATTCGTATGTAAACAAAATTCAAATAAGCAGACAAAAGAAGTACACATTCTAAACAGGCTTCATTCAAAAGCAAATGTGTGAGATCCTTGGAGACCAATTCTATTTCTGAAGGGTGTAGAGGTGAGGACATCTTTCATAGCTTAAGCAGTGCATATTTACTTTTTATAGAAACGACATACAACTCAAATTCAGGAAAATTGATAGAAGAAAACTACAAATAACTCAAATTCGAGCAAATTTGATGTTTACCCAAAACAGAAATTTCAACAAACAGTATTCGGATTTACCTTGATTCGAATCGATTGCACCGTTGGATCATCATGAAATTTGAGTATGGCATAGACTACACAGTTATGAGAAACTTTCATGATGACACCAAGTACAATTACAAACTCTATCACTCAGATTTTTTCCATGGAACGAAGATGGTGGAAATGATAGTTTGGGAAAATGTGAACAATAATTATGAACAGTAACTATGAACAGTATGCTTCATGGTTGTTATATAGTAAATTTCATTTGCAGGATCCTTTTGGGATCATGTTCTGGGCTACTGGAAAGCCAGCTTAGAAAACCCAAACAAGGTTTTGTTTTTGAAGTATGAAGACATGAAAATGGATCCAGAATGTTGTGTGAAGAAGTTGGCAGAGTTCATGGGTCAGTCCTTCTCTCTACAGGAAGTGACGTCACAGGGTGTGGGTGTGGGTGTGGTGCAAGAAATCATACAACTTTGTAGTTTTAAAAATTTGACTAGTTTGGAGGTGAACAAAACATTAGGCTACAAATCATTTTTCAGGAAAGGTGAGGTGGGAGACTCAAAGAACTATCTCACGTCTGAGATGTTCAAGCGTCTCGACAAAATCACAAGAGAAACTTGGATCATCTGGTTTAACATTTTAGTATTTTAGTAATTATTGCTAATCAGAAGTTGGCCGGAGAGACGTTGAAGCTTTTCTTTCCAGATCAACATCAGCATTTATTTATATGTATCATGTCTCTAGTCCGTTGTGTTTCTTGTTTGATTTGGTATTTCTTTGTTCTCATGAAATTAAGAAGGTATTGCCTAGCTGCTCTATCTTTTGACTGTAACTCTTTCTTCAATATGCATGTAGAGAGCTAGCTACACTTGTGGCTATTATTGATGCATGCAAGAATAAATTAAACAGCATATATAACTTGATTGTTGAAGCTCGATCACAATGACAAGTATCTATTGCTCTTAGACATTCCGCTTTTAGGTGAAATGATATCTTATATATGACCAGGGAATCTTTGCCAGGGTGTTGAGACTCGATCTGTACATAGAATTAACTAGCTAGGATCATTAGAGAATCTTGTTTAAAGTAGATCACCACAAAGATGCGATTAGTGTACGTGCAGGGACAATCGATCACACATACTCTTCAGAGTATTGTCTATCTGTCTACAATTAAATTTTTATAAATGAATAGTCTTGAAAAAATTTATTAATTTAACGCGATATTAAATAATCAATAAATTAATAATTTATTAATTTATAATTTATTAATTTATAAAATTATTTTTGTTATACCTTGTTTAATATGCATAATTTTTTAAATTTATTTTGTATACATTACTAAATGTGCTCTTAGAAAACAACGTTAGAAATTCTTACCATCTAAAGAAAAGACCAAGATAAGATTCAATGTGACATCAATTTGAAGAAACAACAAGTCACAATTGAGTCATTCTCCATGAAGTCATCATAAATAAATATAATTAATTATATGTATTAAGACATTATTAATTTATATATTGTATGAGTTCTATATGAATTCTCGAATTTTTATTATCTTATAAATTTAGCGAATTATTAATTTAACATGTTGTAACGACCCGGACCTATATTACACCACTAATCATAGTTCGTTGAGCTTATTAACGAGTTGAGTCAGCTTTAGCGTGATTATCAGGATTCGTCGTTTGTCGCGACCTAAAACTCAGCATTTTATAAGTTATGAATTCAGATTCAATTTCTTCACGAAAGTCATAGAGGAAATTATTACAAACTCGAGCGTATTTTTATTGGATTTTTTGGATGTCTGAGCTAATTGTTATAAATTTTTGAAGTTTAAAATATTTTAGTGACTATTTGGAAATCTACCAATATTCAATTATTATGGAAATATGAGTCATTGATCATGTTATTATTAACGATGGATATAAATTCAAAAATTTCACCCGGTTGGATAAAACCCTCTTCGTGCGACCCGGATGGCGAACTGACCCGGATTCGTGACCTAGTCAGATTCTTGCCGTTAGGCCACCTTGGATCGCTGCACCACGTGGAATCAGTTTCTCTTTCTCTCCTTGACCTCCCCTCAACCTCAAAACTGACATGCATCATCGCTCAGAGGAGATTCGAACTCGAGAAGTTTTGGATTTTATTTTCCGGGAAACTCTCGTCGTCAGCTGCAGCATTCAGGCGATTGTTGGACGGCGAGGCGTTAGGGGTTTTGATGCCCACCATTCCAGCATTTGAATAATACCCTTCTCTCGGTGCATCTCAGCGAGGACGACGAGTGATTGACGTCGAATTCCGACGAAAATTTAGGTTTTTCGAGGTAAATTTCGGCTAATTCCTTTGGTTTGAGGTGTTGTGGCTTTGATGAAAATTGTTGGGGTTGTGAAGATCTATCGTTTGATGTCTCATTTGTAGGAATTAGAGAAGGTTGACTTCGTCTGCCACATGTGGTGGCACGTGGGGCACACGTGCCACCATACGCGGCAAAGTTCCAGAGACCAGAATGCCATTAACTTCACGGGAAGTTTCCTTAGCTGACTTGTTACGACTTTTGCATAGTTTTATAGATTTTGGAAAATTTTGAGTAATATTTTCAAGTATGTATAGGATTTTGCTACGACTCAACACTTTTGATGCAATCTTTTATCGTGTGTCAAGAAAAGATTCACTTTTCTATGGAGCTTGGGTGGCACAACAAGATGAATGTCATTGAATTCACGACATGGTGGAGTAGTAATGCTTAACTATCAAAAATGGAATGATCGTCAAGTACGTTGCTCAATTTATAGATCAACGATTACTTTTCTTGTGATCCAGGTGAGTGGACATGTTATTTTTCACAGTCGTGACGAGTCACAATTATTTTTCTTATTATGATACAAGTGTTTCAATTTCAGTTTTCAGTTTTTAGTGTTGAGGCTTGTGTGCATAGTTTATATTTATTGCATCGATGCATAACTACTCGGCTGATCCCCGAGGGCTCCAGGATGGGTTAGAGGCCCTAACCTGGCACTCACGTCATCCGAGTTAGAGGCTCCTGACGACATGCACATACAATTATCGTCTCAGATTAGAGGTCCTTAGAGGATTCCTCCACTTCACTTGCACCTTGAGATTTTACTTTTGACCCTCTTATTATTTTATATAGATCACTATCGGTTGAAAGGCATAGATTATTTGTTTTCACGTTTACTTGATTATTATGTTCGTCCACTGACTCTAAGGGTTTCTATATTTTTATACACCTTTTCCATGGGTCATTTGGTTCCAATTGCCCAAGTTGCAGAGTTTATGTGGAGCTCGAGCACACATGTAGATCGAGACATAATAGTATCCACCGTAGGATCCAAGATTATCCTATGGATTAGTATTTCAGTTTTATAGTTAAATTAGAAGTCTAGTTACTTTGATGTCATAAACAATTAACAATTTCTATTCTCGGTTGTAAGTTGACATCAGAAATATTTTTGTTTTATTTATAACTTTTAAGTTATGGATTCCCATTATAGATTTTGAAAAGTACGTGTTATGTCTATGTTAGAAAAGTTATTAGAGCCTAATTTCGGTTTAGGCAACTAACACTACCTAAAAAATGCACTGGTCTCGTCGCCTAAGACAAAAATTTCGTCTTCTGGGTAACACTTAGACGACGAGATAAAAAATATTGTCTAAGAGAGAAAAAATTCGTCGTCTAAGTAACACTTAGACGACGAAAGCAGAAACTGTCGCCTAAGTTAAAATTTTTGACGTCTAAGTAGAACTTAAAACGACAATTTTTTTTGTCGCTATAGTAGTTGTATTTAGATGACGAAATGGGTGCCCATTTGTTTTCTAAGTCCATACCCTAACACTAACCCCTAACCCCTAAACCCTGACCCAAAAACACTTAGATGACAAATATTTGTGTTCGTCATTTAAGTCCGACTTAGACGACGAAATTAGTATCATTTGTCGTCCAAGTGGTTTATGAGTTAGGGTTTAGAATTTAGTGTTAGGGTATGGTCTTAGACGACGAAATGGGTATCATTCATTGTCTAAGTGTTACTTCTAAGATTAATTTCATTGCTTCCGATCAAAGAGCATGACCATGTATACCATCTTAAAACACATATTTTTTTCATAGAGGGCATATAGTAAACAATTTTTGGACTGTGAGTGTTGACGGTTCAAAAATTGAAATTACAAAGATTCATATATCAACGTTTCTGTTTCGTTAAAATTTTAGTTTTATGGTTGACTAGGCTGATCAAACTTTTAATGAACTTTGTATTTATTCAAAATTTATCCACTTACATATTATGTTGTGATGAATATATCTAACGGTTGTTTTGTCCAAATTCAATTTTTTTAATATTGATGTGGAGTGAGTATAGACATACAACATTAGTAGATATATAACAAGCTTTTAGTCTTACATCAACTTTTTATGTCAAATTTTAATTAATTTCTATAAAGTTGATAAAATAAGTTTTTACGGCAAGACAAACACCCGTAATTTCGAAAACGAGTTTGCGAATTATATTTTACGATCGTTTTCGTCTTTTAACTATTTTTCGATAATCACTAAATTCAATGTATTGAATCATAAACTAATCCGAATTAGGTTGAATTTTTTTTTCTATAATATTATATAAATGTAATAGTTACATCTGACAGTTGATTTTTGATGATTTTTAAGCAAGTACCCAAAATTAATTTTTCAGATATTTATAAAAATAAAAATAAAAATTATACTTAGACGACAAAACTTTTATATTTCATCGTCTAAGTATAATTTTTTTTATAAATATCTGAAAATTAATTTTTACCACCAAAATTTTGGCAAAAACTTTAAACATTTAGACGACCAATTTATTTTTCGTCGTCAAAGTCAAAAAGTTGAAGTTTTTTTTTTCGCCAAAATTTTAAATCACTCAGGCGATGAAACTGTTAGGTTTCGTCATCTAAGTCAAAAGTTGGTGTTTTTTTTTTCTGCTACAATGTTTGCCAAAAATTCAAATAACTTGGGCGACGACACTATTATGTTTCGTCGTCTAAATCAAAAGTTGGCATTTTTTTCCACCTATTTTTTTGCCAAAAATTCAAATCACTTAGGCGACGAAACTATTAGGTTTCGTCATCTAAGTCAAAAAAAGTTGGCGAGTTTTTTGAAAAAGCAAATAGCTTTGGCGACGAATCTATTAGATTTCGTCATCTATGTCGTTTTAAAACTCTTTAAATCAATCATTTTATCAACTCTCTCAAATTCTCTCTCTCTCTCTCTCTCTCTCTCTCTCTCTCTCTCTCTCCCTCTCTCTCTCTCTCTCTCCCTCTCTCTCAATCAAACCACCACCACACGCCACCACCACCATCACACACCAATATACAGTAAAATCTCGATAATTTAATACTTGATTAATGTATAACCTCGTTAAAATAATAGTCTTTGCTGATCCCAACTTGGAGACTTGAGTATTAATTTGATACCCGATTAATTAATAAATTTTGTCAGTACCGAGGTTATTAATTTATCGAGGTTTTACTATAATTTGTTTAGGTTAATTTGGTTAGGTATTTTAGTTTAGGTTAATTTAGTTTATTAACTAATTATATTATGAATTTTGTATTTAAATATAAAATAATTTAAATTATTTTTTAAAGAATTAAATTATTTATTTATTATGAATTTTATATTGAAATTAATAATTAGCATTTAATGATTTTTTTTATTTTTTTAACAAAATCAAGCACTTTGACGACGAAATTATAGTAGTTTCGTTGTCAAAGTGGTTCATTTAATTTTTTTATTTTTAACAAAATTAAACATTAGACGGCGAAACTACTACAATTTCGTCATCTAAGATGCAACAACTAGATGACGAAATTGTATTATTTTCGTCGTTTAAGTGTTGAATCTTAGACAACGAATTGTTGGTTTCGTCGTGCAAGTGTTCACTAAAGATGAAAAAAATTTGCGTCGTCTTTTTCAGTAAACTTTCATCGTCTAAAAATCTAGGCGACGAAATTTATTTCGTCGTCCAAGATTTTACTTACACGACGAACAAAAAGATTCGTTGCCTAAATACTTAGGCTACTACACTTAGGCGATGAATCTTAGACAACGAAAATTTCGTTGTTTAAGTACTTAGGCGACAATGAAATTGTTTCGTCGCCTAAGTGCGTTTTTCTGGTAGTGTAAATCGGGGTTTGGTTCTTTCACACGTTGTTCCCAAGTCGGGATTGGAAAAAATTATTATTTTAGCGAGGTTATTAATTAATCGAGTATTAAATTATCGAGGTTCTACTATACATGTATATATATAGGGTCTGAGTGGAAGCTTTTTCAGGTATATGACATTTACACCAACTTTTTGATCATATTTTACCATCTTCACAGTCTAACTACTAGGTTTATATGAGTAGATCATTCCTGTAAATTTTTATCCAAAGTGGTGATCGTAAAGTATCGAACTTGTTCAAATCAATGGATGGACCGATTCTGTCAAACCTGAACTGTTTATATTTATGAACTTCAATTACAGTTTTGAAAACTTTAACGATCACCATTTTGGCTAAAAATTTACAGGCTTGATCTACACATTAGAACCTAAAATCTGAATAGTAGAGATGATAAAATATGATCGAAAAGTTGGCGTAATGCCATATACCTGAAAATGCATTTTGGGAGATTTTAGGAGAAGTAGGGTGAGAAAATGGCACGATGCGGTCCGTTTTCAGGCTAAAAAGGAAAACTATACCCGACGACACGTCGTATGAACGTCATTGGGTATAGTATACCCAACAAGAAATTGTAAAAGTAATAGGGTATGCCTTGAAAGTATTTTGAAAAATTAGCCTCAATCATTTGAAAACACAATTCACACAAAAACTTGTTTAAGTAATTTTGGATCATCACTTTTCTACAAACACGTAAATTATGATCATCACAAACACATAAATTTAACACATTCATTTTTAACTAATCAAGGTGTATAATCAAAATAATCGCTCGAGTCTGCTTCGGTGTCCGTGTTAATTTCTGGTAATATATGTCGCTCCTCTTCACCGGAGTCTTCATTGTCTTCATTTGGATTGACATCAATAAGTTCTGCTCGAGGAAGTCAAACCACACTACCCGGACTCACACTATTAAGGCAAATTATCGAGGAATCTGAAATATTAATTGTGTTCGGCTCTTGGTATGCAGTAACTTCTTCATTCTCTGCGGCATCACCAAGTGTAGCAGCACTGTATATGTTTCTAGGGACTACATGATTAACTACTTTCCATGCGCCTTTGTGGACAAGATCATCAAGATAAAACACTTGTTTTACCGCTGTGACAAAAATAAAAGGGCCATCTTCATACCATGTTGTAGCAGTATTCACCGAAAATATTATGTAGTCATCGGTCTAATGGCTAGTATCAAAACATTGTTATGACCATAATTATGTGTCTATTACACTCCTAACTTTATGCTTATAGCTTGTTTTCTATGAATAAAGCATTGTTCTTATGACGTTTCCTGTTCTTACTAGGAAATGTGGAGTTGGCTCGGAAATGTATTAAATATGAAGAATTAGATACTTATTGGAGAAGACGTATACATTTATGAGGTCAAGGAAGAATTTGGAGCAACTTTGGGAAAATGACGCTTCACCGGAGGTCGCTAGAAGTTGCCCAGAACTTGCCGCAATTTGCCACAGCCGGCCGGCCCACTTTGGCCAGCCCAATCACATGGAGTTCAGCCCAATGGAGGCACATTGAGCCTATATATGCTTATCGATCAGATTTGGAGAGAAAGAGAAGGTGTTGGACCGCATGATGTCACCACTTTGGAGTTTAGCCTTCGATTCTATAGCCTAAAATAATGGATCATGGTCTCCCTCGTTCAAAGTTGACATTTAGATCTTACATCTCACTATTTTCTATCATCTAAGGGTCCATATTTGCCTCCTTAACCAGCCCAAATTCGAGTTCCCCCTTGCACCCACACATACCACACTTCATTTCACTCATTTTACAAGTTTAGAGCCCCTTTCTCTTTAGTTTTCTCTCTAGCTTCTCTCCAGGGTTCTTAGAGAGTTCTCTAGAGAGAAGTTAGATTTCTCTACCCTTAATCCTTTCCTCCAACCCTCTACAAATCCAAGAGACCTAGCCTTGAATTCCTTGGACGAACCTCTTCCATTCTCCCTCATCACCATCCCTCACTTCCTCCTCTCATCTTTGCCACCAAGGAGTGTGTGATTCTTTAGAGCTTGAAGAAGTGGAAAGTAATCCCTCTTCACCTTGGCTTCTTTGAGTCCTAGAGGTTGCCTCTCCTCCTCTTGAAGACTTGGTGCTTATTGAAGAAAGAGAAGTAGAGCTAGAAGAGCTTAGAGTCACACTGACCTTTGCTAGGGATCCTTGGTTATTTCTACTCTCTTTGACCTCTTAAACATGTATCAAATCTTGTATTTAATTATGTTTAGTGAGTAGTCTATTTTGGAAGGCTAGGGTTAGAACCCTAGCCATGTGATGAACAAACTATATGTTGGTTATGTATGACTCTTGAATTGTGTTGTGAACACTACAGGAAAAACGCACTTAGACGACGGAGCGTTTCCGTCGTCTAAGTGCGTTTTTCCATCGTCCAAGTACTTAGACGACGGAACCTCCGTCGCCCAAGTTCCGTGCTCCAAGTGCTGTCATCCAAGCACTTAAATTCTCCGTCGTCCAAGTTCACTTGCACCGCAGACAATTTCCGTGGCCCAGGTAAGCACTTGGACGACAGAGAATTTAATCTCCGTCGTCCAAGTGCATATTTAATTTTTTTTAAAAAATTAAATTGTAATTAATTATTAATAATTTAATTCATTATTAATTGAATTTAAATAATAAAAAATGTTAAAATTAATTAAATAAACTAAATTCAAGGGTTAGTACCTGGACGACGGAGAAGCTCATCTCCGTCGTCCAGGTGCAGAGACCCTGAATTCAGGGGTTATGGGCCTTAGGGTTTAGGGTTTAGGGTTTTGCACTTGGACGACGCGAATTCCATTCTTCGTCGTTCTAGTGAGTACCTGGACGACGGAGAATGACCATCTCCGTCGTCCAAGTGTACAAACCCTGAATTCAGGGGTTAGGGCCTTAGGGTTTAGGGTTTAGGTCGTCCCCGGTCATTTGTGTGTCCGTTCAATTATTCTGATTCAAGAATATAATTAAAAAAATGATCGATTGATCCGATTTGCTAGATTTAGGGTCGAGGATTTAGGGAGATAGCAAAAATACCCAAAAGGCGACAGTCTGCAATTAATTTCTCCGTTGTCCAGGATATATAATTCGGATTAATTAATTAATTTAATTTAGTTTACATACGTCGGTCGATCAGATCTGATCGAGCATGGCCGCGTGTAATTAATTAATTAAGTACAAAAATTCAAAGATATATGTACATATATACATTCTCCTCCTTATAATATTTATATTAATTATTGATCGATGATGCATCGATCATATATTACAATAATTACATAAATTAATTACCAATTAATTTTTCTCGTCTTAGTTAAGTAGTCATCATCATAATCGTCATCATCCTCGTCCCCGGTATCCGATTGCTCATCCTCCTCATCATACTCAACATCGTCCGACGAATAACCTGAGTCCTCGTCCGCGTCCTCATCCTGCTCGTCTTCTTCATCTTCTTCATCAATGGCATCGATAATCTCATCTTCAGTTAAATCTGTACAACCATTAGGCATGGGTAACCGTTCACCATCTTGAACTAGGTCCATTATATCGGAGCGGATGACAAAAATATTAGGCTCTTGATAGGAAGGAATGTCTCTTTCTGGTTTAGCAGCATCTTCAGTCGTCGCCGGTGTCCCTTCAATGGTCTCTGTATTCCATATTCCTCGATGAGAGATATGGTTCACTATTTTCCACCCTTCATCGGCTTTCGGATCGTCGAGATAGAACACTTGTCTAACTAAGGTGGCGAGAGCGAAATGCTCATCCTCATACCAGCTTGAGTTTGTATCGACTGATAATAGTCTCAGGTCTTCCTTTGTACACTTGAACCATCTGCACTTGAATAGGAAAACGTTGACATCATTCCCGTAATATAGCTGAACCACATATACAATAGCCCCATAATATAGATCATTGTCTTTCCCAACTGCTACCCCACTGTTTTGTGTTCTTCTTCCTTCATCTCGGGCCAATGAATGGAACTTTACACCGTTCACAAAACATCCGGGATAAATATAGTGTTTAATCGGCTTCCCTGCTAGCAAGTGCTTTGGCCATGACCACCACCCCCCGTGGTTTTCAGATTTTTGCAGATCAATCATCTGCGAAAAAGGGCAAATTAATATAAGGGTTTACTTTCTACAAACATGATCGATATGTATATAAATTACTAATTAAATACCGAGACGTACGTACGTACCCATTGGAAGAAATAATCGGGAAACTTCTTCTTAACCATTTTCTCAATCCACACCGAACTCTTGTTTTGATTTAACGCTTGAAGCCTCTCCCTGTATGACATCATGTACGGCTCAACTTCATCACAGTCTCGCACTACTACCCAATGTGCCTCAATAATTTCTTCCCGTGTTAACGATTCCTTTAATACTCCTCTAAACGGTCGGACGACATTGGTGACGACAAAAAGATTGATGCGGGCACTGCGATCGGAGGAAGTGGGAGGTGGTAGATCTTTGAGGTACATGTTGTAGTAAGTAACACACTCATGCATTATGTATGTCTCTTCTATGGAGCCATCCGGGGCTGACCTGTTTTTGACGAATGACTTATACTGTCCAAGCTGTCTACAAAATCAAACGTACAATAAGAATAAGTACATATAGCTAGCTAGTAATCTCCAGTGGAACAAATTATGAATCGAAAAACCTGTATAATTAATTAGTTGTACGTACCTTTCTTGAGGATACATCCAACTGTACTGGACCGGACCAGAAATGAGCACCTGCTCGGGCAGGTGGATCATTAGGTGAATCATTATGTCAAAGAAAGCAGGGGAAAAAATCCTCTCTAGTTTGCAAATGATGTGCACAATTTGTTGTTGCAATTCCACCACATCTGACTTCTTTAATTCTCTGGCGCATAACCTATGCCACCATCTGCACAATGCCACTATTAGTTCTACGACGTCACGAGGCAAGTATGGTCGAATTACCACTGGAATCAGACGTTGCAGCATAATGTGATAGTCATGTGTCTTTAGACCAACAAACTTGTGTTGCACATCGTCCACTGCTCTAGTTATAGTAGCTGCATACGTAGCTGGATAACGAACGCCCTTAAACAAGTAAAATACAGAACGTCTAAGTGTCGGCTTCACTATGTAAGGTGCAACTGGCATCTTGTTGTACACTCCTTTCCTATCCCTCCTCAACCACAAGGGACGACGTAGATTCATTGATTCCAAATCTTTGCGCGCTTTGGGAGTATCTTTAGTCTTGAACTTAATACCGAGAATTGTTCCCACCACGCTGTCGCACACATTCTTTTTTATGTGCATCGCGTCCAAGTTGTTCCTCAGCTTCAACTTCGACCAGTAAGGGAGTTCAAAGAATATATTCTTGTGATCCCAATAGCTCAAATCATGTGGAGGAATTGGATTGCATTTCTTTACATCCGCGTCATTGGTCAACACACCAAAGTCGAAATAGCTCAACCTCTCTAAAATCTCTTCGCCCGACCAACTACGGGGTTTAGGATTGTTCTCTACTGTCCCGTCGAAATGAGCTTCATCCTGTCGCCATGGGTGGTCGTGAGGAAGCCATCTATAGTGACCCAAGTAACACACCTTCCCCGCGTGCCAACTAGAGTTCACGTCATCCAAACATATAGGACATCCATTATATCTTTTTGTCCTGCAGGCTGCCAACACCCCATACGCTGGAAAATTACTGATCGTCCACATTACGGCAGCCCTCATCGTGAACATCGTGTCTGTGAATTTGTCATAAGTTGGGACTCCATTTTCCCACAACAGTTTCAGCTCGTCGATCAAAGGTCTGAGGTAGACATCTAAGCACTTCCCTGGAGATTTAGGACCTAGAATTAGTACCGTAAGGAAATTAAATTCCTTGTTCATGCACATCCACGGAGGCAAGTTGTACGGCATCAGAATAACTGTCCAAGTGCTGACGGCGGAGCTATTACTTCCCCAAGGATTGAATCTGTCTGTAGATAGGCCGAGTCTAACATTTCTAACCTCTGCAGCAAAGTCTCCAAATTCTCTATCGAAATGTTTGAAAACCTCCCCATCCGCGGCGTGTTGCAGGACATCGTCATCTATTCGCTTTTCTGTGTACCATCGCATCGCCTCTGCTGTGTGTAGAGACATGTACAAGCGCTACAATATGGGAATCAAGGGAAAATATCGAACAACTTTCACAGGAATTCTCTTTTTTGAACTCTTCCTATTCACCTGGAATCTGCAGTGGCCACATACGGGACAATAGTCCAAATCTTTATACTCTTTGTAAAATAGCACACAATCATTCGGACATGCGTCAATTATCCTGTACTTTAGGCCGAGGCTGCTCAATATATTTCTAACCTTATAATGAGATTTAGGAAGATTGTGATCATCAGGAAGCAACTTACATATTTGCTCCTGAATTTCGTCAAAAGCACTCACTGACATTTTGTGCTTCACATTTATTTTCATTTGCTCCATCACATATTGCAACACATTCTCTCGACATCCAGGGAACACTGGGGTCTGCGGTTCAAGTAGCATCCGGTTGTACTTATCCATCTCACTGGTGTCAGAGGCCAAGCTAGCAGCGGGGAATGTGTCATCATGCTCATTAGTGGTACTGTAACCTCCGTCTTGGTATTGGTGTCCACCATGACTACATCCCGGAAATGCATCATGGACCAAATCTGCAGTTGGGTTGCAAGCTGGGGGTCCGGCACCACTGCCGTTAGATGAGGCACCATGGTAACTGTACCCTGAGCTGAAGTCTGCTGTGCTGAACTCTACTGCTTCACCATGCTCGCTCCATGTAGTGTAACTCCACATCATACCATTTTTGTACAGGTGTTGCACCATAACATTAACCTCCACATACTGACAATTAAGACATTTCTGGCACGGACACCTGAAACACTTCTTTCCCTGACCATGTTCTATCGCAAAATTCACAAATTCGCTAATTCCATCAATATACCGGACATCACATCTATTCTTCAACTTCATCCAACTCTTGTCCATACTGCTACAAAATATTATAATTAATTAATTATTACATATATATATATATATTAGTTCATTAATTTACGCTTAATTATACGTACTCGATCTACATCGATCCATCAATTACGTACGTAATTTAATCTATATATATATAGGCTAATGACATTTCATGTATGTACGTTTTCACTAAATATAAATTAAGCAAATTTTAACTGCGTACGTACCTGCTGGCCTTCTCGATATCAGTTAATTAAGCTAGCTAGCTAGTCAGCGTGAAGATTCTGATCCTTCTCCTTCTCCTTCTTCCTTCTCCTTCTTCTTCGATCTTTAAAATTTCCCGCGGGACAGATGATGGAATTGAATGAAGAGAGTTTGGCATCAGGCTTATATAATGCTTCACTTAGACGATGGAGGTGTCGGTACGTCGTCTAAGTGGAATTTACTCAGACCACGGCGTGTCGGTCCGTTGTCCAGGTGATCACCTGGACAACGGAGAAGCCTCCGAGGTCCAGGTGATCACCTGGACGACGGAGAAGCCTCTGAGGTCCAGGTGATCACCTGGATGACGGAGAATACCATCTCCATCGTCCAGGTGACCACCTGGACCTCGGAGTCTTCTCCGTCGTCCAAGTGATCACCTGGATGACGGAAATGGTATTATCCGTCGTCCAGGTACCACCTGGACGACGGAGAAGTCTCCGTCATCTAAGTGTCACTTGGACCACGGAACAATTACGTTTCCGTGGTCTAAGTGCTGTTTTCTTGTAGTGGAATAAGCTATTGCGTGTTTGTGGATGTTTATGTGTTTGAGCGTCATGTCTAGTTTGTTATGCTTGTCTAAGCTAAGACTAAGTTGAGATATGTTTAAGGAAGCTAATAATGGACTTAAGTGAATTAGTCACTCACCTAAGAAATATGAGCATATAAACATAATTAGGGTATTATTCTATGAGATTTACCTTGAGAATTGGTTCCCTAGCACCTAGCATGGACTAGAGCTTCTTTGAGTCTTTCTAGACTTGAGGAACTCTAGTCAAGCACACATTAATCAAAAAATTTATTGAGGCACATTGTAGAAATTCTTAGCTCGTAACCTACTAATTACGAGTTGAGGGATTCACTAGACAACCCCTCGGATCTTCCAATCGATATTTGAGATGGGAACCTTCACACATCTATCATGCAATTTACTTGTTGACTTCATACGTGACATACTATTGGGATTCAAGTCTAAATAGCTTGGGTCTTGGTTCCACTTCACTATATTCTTCAATGTTGGGTTTAAGTAGCCTCGAGCTTGTAATGGCCTAGGAACTTAGATTTAAAACCAACCGTGACTCACAAGGTCACGACTTGGACATTCATTCTCGTGAACAGACTTAATCTAAACCGAGACATTATTTGGTACATCATATGGTTAGTGGAGATTTCCCTAGTTGATATATTTTTCCTTATATTGAATTTGTATCATTTAGTTTTCGCATTTAGTGTAATCAATCAACCATTAACAAACTCGTTAATTGCCCACCTTTATGTCATCATCCCTCGCTATGCCAAGTCTCTAAAGGACTCGGTAGGGTAAGATACACTTTCATCTTTTCTTCAGTTCTTGTGTCAAGCTAGTGTTTAGAGTGTCCATAGTCTTTGTGCTTTCAATTCCGAGTTAAGGAATCTAAGTGCTTAATCCTCGTGGGTTCGACACTCGATTTCCTTTCTATACTATTACTTGTCTCCATATACTTGCGAGCGAAGATTGTTTTTGCACTTATGAGTTAGCCAATAGCTTACTAAGTGTGGGGGTATAATTCTTCCACCAACCATCTATACTTAAATAAGTGCAATGTCATGCTTTCCCCATAAATTAGTTCAACCACTGAATGAAGAACGTCATAATACTCAATACCATTCTGTTGACCATGCACCATTACCCCAGAGTTCTATGTTTTCCTTCTCGTGTCTCTATGTGCACATATAAATTGCACACCATTGACCTTACATATTAGATACACTCTTGAAGTTATTGGTTTCATTGCAAAAGCCTCAATTCGTGTGACCAGTTTGGGTTACCATCATACTCTACGTGGTTCATCTGAAGCACTAATAACTGACATGTTAGATAACAAATGTCATGATATTAAATCATATATATAAATAAGTGTATATATATATATAGACGTACCCAGTAGCCAATATAGTTTACAAACTCCCTATTGTGGTACTCAAGATTACCGCCAACCTGAGGACAGTATAGATGGAAGTTTTTTCAGTATTGCACTTCAGGACAGTTAAGCAATACCCACCATTGGGCAATGACTACCTCATATTGTTCCAACTGGTACAACTTTGGAAAATTTCCACCAACTTCAACATCACACACACACACACACACACACACACACACACACACACACACACACACATCTTCGATTCGATCATCTACTAGCTAGCTAGCTACGTAATTACAAAGTTACACGCGCGCGCACACACACACACACACACGCACGCACGCACGCATGCATACTAGCATACTAGCTATATATCAACAATTAACATATAAACACACATACATATATATTTTCATCTAATTAAATAAACTCAATCTCCAAAATTCATATATATATAACACACATAAATCAAATCAAACTCCAAAATTTATACATATAAATTTTCATCTAATTAAATCAACTCAATCTATAAAATCCATATATATACATACCTATATAGCAGGAAATAGCTTCACGAACTTAATTTGGACAGCTACCGAAAACACCCACAATTTGAGAGCGTTTTGACTTTTCCTCCAATATTTTTGAATGGTTGAGCTGCTGCCCGATCTTTTTAAATAAGGAACTATATCCGACGACATAAAAACTGGTCGTCGACTATAGTTGTTCAGATCGTCGGTATTTTTCAAAATCGATCGTCGGCTATCCTAAAACTATACCTGACGGTTCATTTCTATACCGTCGGCTATAGTATTTTTTACCGACAACGATTTGTACCGTCGGCTAATGTCCACTATACCCGATGGTTGGAACTGTCGTCAGGCTATTTTTCCTATTTTTGTCGGGTATAGTACATATGCTGGTAGTGATGCTTCCACTCATGTATACCTGAGTAGAAGCCTCATGTGTGTGTGTGTGTGTGTGTGTGGGGGGGGGGGGGGGGGGGTGTGCGCACGCGCGCGTGCTGAACTTTCGTTATTTGAGGTTGTGTTGAAAGTGTAATCTAGTGGTGGGGCAAAAGTGACGCAGGCATGGTCGATGTCGGTGAGAGATCTGGGCAGCATGGGTCTAGTCTTCTCACTTGGCCTTGGCTTTGGCCCAAACAAGGAACCCTAGCTAGTCCTTCTTCAGCTAGTTTAAGGCCTGCCAGCTTAGGCTTTGATCTGTGGGTTGGGATTTGGCATTCGGGGCAAGGCCCAAACCTGCATTTTGATTCCAATTGAGCTATTCATATCCTTATTGTGCTTTGGTTCTTATGGTCGCCTCCTACTTCTTTTTGGATGGATGTTTTTTCCAATCTCATCGGGTTGGCTTGGATCACCTACATCCCGCATTCCGCATGTCGTTCCATTTTAATTGTAAGTTGGGATAAAGTGACTACTTACTACACTCACGCTTACGAATACATTCACATTTAATTACATAGAAAAACATCACTGTAGGGGTCTGAACTTTCTAAGTGGTATCAAAATGATGCCCGAACTCTCAAAACTATCAAAGAGATGCATAGACTCTCAAAACTGTATCAACGTGATACCTAAACTGAAACACCATAGGTATTAAGGTCATTTCCAGTTTTAAATTCATTTTTTTATTTTTGTTTTAAATTATTTATTTTTCTTTTTCTTTTAATTCTCTCTCTCTCTCTCTCTCTCTCTCTCTCTCTCTCTCTGTGGAACATTAGACCTTAGAATTCAAATCTTGACACCCACCCAGCTCTCAACTTTGCCACCGCATTTCCCAATCTCAACCGCAGACGTGTTCAAGCTCTGGCTCCGAATATTATACTCCGGACAATATCCTTACACACACAGATCTCGACCATGGAGGTGTTCAATGTCCGGCAATGGAGCTTGAGGCCGAGGTTGGCAGTATAGTCCAAGGCGAGATTGCTAAAGGCGGCCGAGCTTAAGCTTGAGACTGCAGGCACCAGCAGCAAAACTCGAGACGAGATATCTGTGGCATGTGCGACGGAGGCAGACGATATTTTGAGTTAGAGATCAAGTGCGCCCGTCCCTGGTAGAGAGGATCTGGATTCCGTCGGAGGCCACTCAGCCTCACTTCACGCCTCTGGTTTTTAGCCGCAGATTAAACGACGTGCCCAGATTGCGGTGCTTACCTGCGACCCGACGAGCCCAATCGACATGCACACGGGAACCATCACCAAGCACAAAACATAATTTCCCTACTTAAATGGTGAAGAACACAATCAGCAATCAATTCATCTTTTACTTACACATGAACACTAAGCATTTAAACGAACACCTGCTGTGCACAATTTCAAGAACAAAAAAAATCAACTGAAAATAAGACCCAAAACTTCAATCCCTACTCAAAATTCAAAGAAATGAAAACTTGTTTGGTTTTGACGTACAACGAGTCGTCGACATGGATGTACTGGTTATTAGAGTTCTCATAACACCAACAATCATAGATAACAAAAGTAGTAACAAAACAGTCACAACTACCTACCAAGCTCTGTTTCTAGGACATGTTGATAGACTCCTTGACATCATGAGAACAAGTTTCCTTGAATTGGGTTTGACAAAGGATGACTGCACACAAACAAGTTGGCTCAAATCTGTGATGTACATTGCAAGTTACCTAAGTGAAACTCTTCCTCACCGTCGGCCTCGACTGTGCCTCATGGATCCATAGGACGGTTGGCCTCACAACACAACCCTCCCACTAGGCCGCGATGCTTCTACAATGCCACACCTCTCCTTGGTGCCTCGCATGCCAATCAGTCCTCACTGGAGGTCGAGGAGCCTCAACTGCTTCTTGCGCCGGCAACCGAGGCGGAGGAGTTTGACGACGTCATAGTCAATCCGACATGGAGGAGGAAGTTTGTGTGCACGGTTAGAGGCTCGGGATTCTCGGAGATTAGCCTCAATAATTTAGCTATCAGTCTATTCGATTCTAACTCTGATGACCGAGGAGGAAGCTCGGAGCTCCTTACCCAGTGACGCGTCGCAGAGGAAGGGGAAGTCAGAAGTGTCAATGGTGATGTCAATGAGGCAGTTAGAGATGGCGTACACGATGAATGAGGAGAGAGACGCGCAGGGAGAGTGGCGACGTTGGTTGATGAGTGCAGCTTGTAGTGTCGGGTTTAGAGTATGTGCTGCTTCTACGAGAGAGAGAGAGAGAGAATTAGATTTAAAAGGAAAAATAAAATAGAAATAGAAATTAAAAAAATTAAAAATTAAAAGTGTAAGGGTATTATGATCTTTTGTACGGAAAATTTTGACACGTCATCAAAAATTCACAGTAGGCATCACGTTGATACAGTCACTACAAGAAAAACTCTCTTAGACGGCGGAACAATAAAAGTTTCGTCATCTAACTGACACTTAGATGAAGAAAATGAGTCTGTGTCATCCAAGTTAGAGATCAGACGACGTACCAACACGTTGTCGTCTATGTGACCACTTAGACGATGCAGCGTTGGTGTGTCGTCTCATGCACCACTTGGACGATAGAAACTACGCACAGTCCGTCGTCTAAGTGACTACTTAGACGACAAATACTCATTTTCGTCGTCTAAGTGATGCATTATATATTGTGCCAGACTCTTTACCTCTTCGCTTGCTCATCTTATTTTCATTCTCATTCTCATTCTGTCTCTATCAGACTCTCCTCACATGTATAACTAGCACTATATATATATGTCTTCAGCTCCGACCATCGATTCGCTATATATCGAAGAAGGCTAGGTACGTACGTAGTTAATTTCCGACAATCTTAACGTTTATATATATAATTAATTGTACGTTTGATGGATTGCATTGTTAGTACGTCTAATATTTATAAGTAAGTTAGGTAATTGATTGATATATATATATATTAGTTAATTAATTAACTAGTATATATGCATGGATGTTTAAAAACTTGGTTAATATTTGGTTAATATTTGGTTAAAACGTAAATGCATGTTAGATATATTAAAGTAATTGATGTATAGTATATTCACTATTAATTAATAAAGGTAATTAATAAATCTTTTAATTAATTATACGTTAATAATTAAGGTACGTATTTGAAAATTTGTATATATAATAGTTTAATAAGGCTAGGTACGAACATAGTTAATTTCCAACAATCTTAATATTTATATATATAATTAATTGTACGTTTGATTGATTGCATTATTAGTACGTCTAATATTTATAATTAAGTTAGGTAATTGATTGGTATATATATTAGTTAATTAATTAACTAGTATATATGCATGGATGTTTAAAAATTTGGTTAATATTTAGTTAAAACGTACATTCATGTTAGATATATTAATTAATAAAAATAATTAATAAATATTATAATTAATTATACTTTAATAATTAAGGTAGTTAAAAATTTGTATATATATTAGTTTAATAATTACTTGAAAATATGTATATATAATAGTTGACTAATATGATAATTATTAAATTTCGTAGAAGTATGGACAAAAGTTGGATAAAGTTGCGGAATAGAAGTGATGTCCGGTATATAGATGGAATTAGAGAATTTTTGAATTTGCGATAGAACATGGTCAGGGAAAGAACCGTTTCAGGTGTCCGTGCAAAAAATGTCTTAAGTATCAGTATGTGGAGGTTAATGTTATGATGCAACACCTATACAAAAATTGTATGATGTGGAGTTACACTACGTGGAGCGAGCATGGTGAAGTAGTACACTTCAGCTCAGCAGACTTCAGTTACCGTGGTGCCTCATCCAGCGGTAGTGGTGCCGGTCCCCCTGCTTGGAACCCAATTGCGGATTTGGTCCATGATGCATTTCTGGGATTTAGTCATGGTGGACACCAACACCAAGAGGGAGGTTACAGTACCACTCATGGGTATGATGACACATTTCCCGCTGCTAGCTTGGCAACTAATACCAATGATATGGATAAGTACAAAAAGATGCTATTTGAAGCTCAAATCCCGGTGTACCCTGGATGTCGAGATAATGTGTTGCAATATGTGATGTAGCAAATGCAAATAAAAGTGAAGCACAAAATGTCAGTCAGTGCTTTTGACGAAATTCAGGAGCAAATATGTAAGTTGCTTCCTGATGGTCACAATCTTCCTAAATCTCATTATAAGGTTAGAAATATCTTGAGCAGCCTTGGCCTAAAGTATAGGATAATTGACGCATGTCTAAATGATTGTGTGTTGTTTTACAAAGAGTATGCAGATTTAGACTATTGGTCTGTATGTGGCCAGTGCAGATATGAGCAGAATAGGAAGAGTTCGAGAAAAAAAAGTTCCTATGAAGATTCTTCAATATTTTCCATTGATTCCCAGATTGCAGAGTCTGTACATGTCTCTTTACACAGCAGAAGCGATGCGATGGTACGCAGAAAAGTGAATAGATGACGATGTGCTGAGACACCCCGTGGATGGGGAGGCTTTCAAAAATTTCGATAGAGAATTTGGAGACTTTGCCACAAACCGATTCAATCTTTGGGGTAGTAATAGCTTTGGGGTAGTAATAGCTTTGTCGTCAGCAGTTGGCCAATTATTCTAATGTCGTACACCCTGCCTCCGTGGATGTGCATGAATAAGGAATTTAATTTCCTTATTCTGCTAATTCCAGGTCCTAAATCTCCGGGAAAGTGCTTAGATGTCTACCTCAGACCTTTGATCGATGAGCTGAAATTGTTGTGAGAAAATGGAGTCCCAACTTATGACAAATTCACTGACACAATGTTCATGATGAGGGCAGCTGTAATGTGGATGATCAGTGATTTTCCAGCGTATGAGATGTTGGCAGCCTACAGGACGAAATGATACAATGGATGCCCTATATGTTTGGATGACTTGAACTCTAGTCGGCACGCGGGGAAGGTGTGTTACCTGCGTTACCGTAGATGGCTTCCTGACGATCACCCGTAGTGACAGGATGAAACTCTTTTCGAATGGACGGTAGAGAATAATCCTAAACCCCGTAGTTTGTCTGGCGAAGAGATTTTAGAGAGGTTGAGCTATTTCGACTTTAGTGTGTTGACCAATGACACAGATGTACAGAAACGCAATCCAATACCTCAACATGATCTCAACTATTGGCTTCACAAGAGTATATTCTTTGAACTCCTTTACTGGTCGAAATTGAAGCTGAGGAACAACTTGGATGCGATGCACATAGAAAAGAATGTGTGCGATAGTGTGGTGGGAAGAATTCTCAGTATTAAGTTCAAGACTAAAGATACTCCCTAAGCGCGTAAAGATCTAGAATCTATGAATCTACGTCGTCCCTTGTGGTTGAGGAGGGAAAGAAGATAAGTGTACAATAAGATGCCAGCTGCACTTTACACAGTGAAGCCGACACTTAGAGGTTCTGTATTCCACTGGTTTAAGAGCGTTCGTTATTCGACTACATATGCAGCTTCTATAATTTGAGCAATGGACGAGGTGTAACACAAGTTTATTGGTCTAAAGACACATAACTATCATGTTATGCTGCAACGTTTGATTCCAGTGGTAATTCTGCCATATTTGCCTCGTGACGTCGTAGAACCAATAGTGGTATTGTGCAGATGGTGGCAGAGGTTATGCGCCAGAGAGTTAAAGAAGTCAGATATGGTGGAACTGCAACAACAAATTGTGTACATCATTTGCAAACTAGAGAGGATTTTTCCCCCTGCTTTCTTTGATATCATGATTCACCTAGCTAATGATCCACCTACCTGAGCAGGTGCTCATTTCTGGTCCGGTTCAGTACACTTGGATGTATCCATAAGAAAGGTACATGCAACTAATTAATTATACAGGTTTTCTAATACATTATTTATTTTACTCGAGATTACTAGCTATATGTACTTATTCTAAAATTAATTAATTAATTAAACATTTGATTTTGTAGACAGCTTGGACAATATAAATGATTCGTGAAAAATAGGTCGGCCCCGAATGACTCCATAGCAGAGACATACCTAATGCATGAGTGTGTTACTTACTGCAACAAGTACCTCAAGGATCCACCACCTCCCACCGCATCTGATCCCAGTACCCGCATCAATTTTTCTGTCGTCACAAATGTCGTACGACCGTTTAGAGGAGTATTAAAAAAATCGTTAACACAAGAAAAACTTATTGAGGCACATTGGGTAGTGTTGCGAGACTATGACGAAGTTGAGCCTTACATGATTGGGTACATGGAGAAGTTTCAGACGTTAAATCCGGACAAGAGTTCGGCGTGGTTGGAGAAAGTGGTTAAGAAGAAGTTCCTCGATTATTTCTTCCAATTGGTACGTATGTTTAATTATTTAATTTATATACATGTTTGTAGAAATTAAACCCTTTAATTATATATATATTCTTCCAATTTTCACAGATGATTGATTTACAAAAATTCGATAACCACAGGAGGTGGTGGTCCTGGCCAAAGCACTTACTAGCTGGAAGCCGATTAAACACTATATTTACCCCGGATGTTTTGTGAACGGTGTAAAGTTTCATTCATTGGCCCGAGATGAAGGAAGAAGAACACAAAAAAGTGGGGTAGCGGTTGGGAAAGACAACGATATATATTACGGGCTCTTGTATATGTCATTCAGCTATCTTACTAGAATGATGTCAATGCTTTCCTATTCAAATGCAAATGGTTCAAGCGTACAAAGGAAGACCTAGGCCTTTGATCAGTCGATACAAACTCAAGTTGGTATGAGGACGAGTCTTTCTCTCTTACCACCTTAGTTAGGCAGGTGTTATATCTTGATGATCCGAAAGCTGGTGGATGGTGAAAAATAGTGAATCATATCACTCATCGAGGAATATGGAATACCACGACAGTAGAAGAGACGCCAACGACTGAAGATGCCGAACCGCAAAGAGACATTACTACATATAATATTTCTGTCATCCACTCCAATATAATGGATCTGGTTGAAGCTGGGGAATGCTTATCAATGCCTGATGGTTGTACGGATTTAATTGAAGATGAGATTATTGATTTAATTAATGAGGTCGATGAAGAAGAGGCGTAGGATGACGACGAGGACCAGGACTCAGGATATTCGTCGGACGATGTTGAGTATGATGATGAGGAGGAGTAATCGGATAAAAGTGGTGAGGAGGATGATGACAATTATGACGAAAAGTACAATGTAAAGACGAGGAATATTAATTAGTAATTAATTATTGTAATTAAAAAAATTTGACGTAATAATGCATAATTAATTATATTAATTATGAGGAGGAGTAGGTACAATTATTAAGTCTGTACTTAATTTAATAATTATTTATTAATTTATAACTTTTAACTTTTAACTTTTAGTTTTTTTCGCATAATTAACTTCAAATTAATTAAAGAGCAAGGTCGCTTCGACGGACAGAAATACAAAATTAATCCGTACGACCAAGAATCACATTTTTCCTAAACTCTAAAACCTAGACGACGGAACGACTTTTCGTAGTCCATGCCAAGGTAAACACAATTAATTATATAACCCTAAATCCTAAATATTTATCTTAAACAACGCAAAGGGGTCATTCTGTCGTCTAAATAAACTTTAAACCATAAGCCTTAACCCTAAACCCTAAAATTTTAACTTAAACGGCGCAATGACACGTTTGCGTCATCCAAGTATGAACTTAGATGACACACATGTGTTATTGCGTCATCTAAGTGCATACTTGGACGACGCAAACGGGTCATTGTGTCGTCTAAGTCATGATATCGTAATTTCACATTTAAGACAACGACCATGTAGACCATGTTCCAATGCATATTCTTTTCGTTGAGACCATAGAGTAAAAAATTCTTGGAGTGTGAGCGTTGACAGTTCCAAAATAGGAGTTAAAGATTTTCGTGTATCCACGTTTCCTGTTTGTAAAAATTTCAGTTTTGCGGTTGACAGTGTCGATGAAACCCTTAACGAACTTACTATTTACTAAAAATTCTTCTTCTTATATTATTGTCTTATGGTGCATGTATCCAATGGTTAGTTTGTTCAAATTCAATTTTGTTAATATTGATGTGCAGTGAGCCTATATTTAATAACACTTAAGTTATATACATTAGTAAATATTTACACTACAAGAAAAATGCACTTAGACCGCGAAAACTTCTCCGCGGTCTAAGTGAACACTTAGACGACGGAGATGTCTTTTTCCGTCGTCTAAGTTCTCACTTAGACCGCGGAGAAAGTTTCTGCGGTCTAAGTGTCACTTAGACCGCGGAAAAAGACATCTCCGTCGTCTAAGTGAAATTTCAAAAATTCAAAAATTTCACCTAGACCGCGGAAAAAACCATCTCCATCGTCTAAGTGAAATTTTTGAATTTTTAGAACCAGCGCCCAATTAATTTGGGTTTAGGGTTTAGGGTCTAGGGTCTCTGCAGTGTGGGTGACACTTAGACGACTGAAAAAGACATCTCCGTCGTCTAAGTACTTTAACCCTAAACCCTAAGACCCTTACCCCTAAATCACGAAATTTTCACTTAGACGACTCAACTACACGTTTCCGTCGTCCAAGTGCTTACTTAGACGACGCAAACGTGCAGTTGCGTCGTCTAAGTGAAAATTTCGTGATTTCACCTAAGACAACGGCCATCTAGATCATGTCCCAATGCATATTCTTTTTGTAGAGATCATAGAGTAAACAATGCTTGGAGTGTGAGCGTCGACGGTTCTAAAATAGGACTTACGGATTTTCGTGTATCCACGTTTCCGGTTTGTAAAAATTTTGGTTTTGCGGTTGACTGTGTTGATGAAACCCTTAATGAACTTACTATTTTGTGAAAATTATTTGGTTTATATATTGTCTTATGGTGATTGTATCCAACAGTTATTTTGTCCAAATTTAATTTCGTTAATATCGATATGCAATGAGCCTATACTTAATAACACTTAAGTTACACTACCACAAATGGCAACATTACCGGTGAGATTCCGGCCAACAAGGCCGGCGACCGGGAAAGTCGCCGGTAATGTTCATCATTACCGGCGACTTACTCTGTCGCCGGTAATGTCGCCGGAATTTCGCCGGTAATGTCGCCGGAATTTCGCCGGTAATGTTTCAAAACATTACCGGCGACCTCCTCCGTCGCCGGCAATGTCAAGCCAAACATTGCCAGCGAAATTCCGGCCGGAAAATTGCCGGAAATGCTTGGCTTGACATTGCCGGCGACGGAGAAGGTCGCCGGTAATGTTTTGAAACATTACCGGCGAAATTCCGACGAAAAGTCGCCGGTAATGTCTCCATTTCCGGCGATTTAATGAATCGCCGGCAATGCCTCTTATATTAGATGCAAATCGCAGCAGCTCATTCATTTGGATCGAAAAAAATCCGGTGAAATCGAAAGAAGGAAAACGCTCTGAAATCGATTCTACATTCGGTATTGTCAAAATTAAGGCGCGCGTCGAAAACTCGATCACTCGGGAAGCTATATATATATAGGTACGTGTATGAAATGTATGTATGTATTCGGTATTGTCCAATTCGTGAGATATGAAATGTTGTTGATGTCACCGAAACGAGAAAACTGCTTGTAGTTAATCTTATCTTGTGTCTGAATCAACGACTGGTATTATCGTAGTGCTATCGGAGTCAGGCTTAAGAGAGCCTCCTACCTAGTCAAATACTGAACTGAAAAAAGAAGAATACCATCATCGAGTACTGAATCGAATTCAGAGATTAGATCGATATATATATATATATATATATGCATGCATGTGTTGATTTAATTAGAGTTGAATTGAGATATCACGTCGATTATTAGTAGTGAATGTGTGTATATATAATACGTAAAATTGTTAGAATTTTCAGGATGGACAAGAGTTGGATGAGCCTCGAAAGATGGGATGTGAGATATCACCAAGGAATTAAGAGTTTTGTGAATTTTGTGAAGGCTAATTGTGGAGACACTACACTTTATTATTGCCCGTGTAAAGAATGTAAGTGTCGCAGCAATCAATTTCATTTTCCCATTGATAAAGTCCAGAAGCACCTGAGTAAATACGGGTTTTGGGATAAGTACACTTGTTGGATTTATCACGGTGAAACATCGTTAGCGGGTCCGCATGATCATGGACAATTTGGTGAGAGGGCCAGTCCACGCTATGATCATGGAGATTTTGCTGAGAGGGGCAGTCCATCCTATGATCCAACATCGATGTTAATCAATGATATGTTTCCTCATGAGAGCGGTGTATTTGCTGATGAAGCACCAAATGTCTCTCCCGTCGTTGAGGGTTTCCCCCATATAGAGCCAGTCGAGCCATTACCTGGAGCTCATGTCAACACAAGCGGTATGGACAAGTACAACAACCTGATTGCATTGCAACAGACTCCGTTGTACGGCGGTTGTGGTAAGACTGTTCTTGAAAGTGTGATGGGAGTGATGCAGCTGAAAATGGAGAACAAAATGTCTGTCAAAGCTGTTGACTTGGCTGAAGTGGACTGCTTCGCTACTGCCACCCGGTCATCGTCTTCCTACCACTCATCATAAGGTGCGACATATCCTGAAAGATCTTGGGCTTTCCTACATCAAAACCCATGCATGCAGATATGATTGTATTCTCTTCTGGGGAAAAGATCTTGAAGATCTTGAAGCCTGGCCGGTATGTTTTACAGAAAGGTATAAGTTGACTCCTGCAGGCAACAAGAAAGCTATGAAGATACTTCGATATTTCCCGCTTATTGATAGGCTGGAGCGGTTGTTCATATGTGCTTTCACGGCCGAAGCAATGAGATGGTGGGCTGAGAGGAATTTGCCTGACGATGACACCCTTATACACCCTTCCGACGGAGAGGCTTGGAAGCACATGGTCAGGGAGTTTGATCATTTTGCAGCAGATGTCCGAAATGTTTGGCTAAGGCTATCATCTGACAGATTCAACCCTTTTGGCAACATGAGTCTTCAATACAGTATATGGCCAGTTATTTTGGTACCGTACAACCTTCCACCATGGATGTGCATGAAGAAGGAATACAATATGCTCACTCTGTTAATTCTGGGCCCGGATTATCCAGGAAAGTGTCTCGATGTGTATTTGAGGCCTTTGATTGAGGAGCTTAAGTACCTGAGTGAGTGTGGCCACCCCACTTACGATATGTTCAAAAATGAGATGTTCCAGATGCATGCCATGCTTGTTGGCACCATCAGTGATTTTCCTACCCGCGGTATGTTGTCGGGCAACGTAACCAAGGGTTACATGGCTTGTTCAGAGTGCATGACGGTTGATTGTTGCAGTCCTCATTGCAGTAAAATTGTTCAGATACGTCACCGTTGTTGGCTTCCATATGATCACCCATTTAGGCAGGATCCAGACGCGTTTGATGGGACTGTGGAAACAGGTGTGGCACCCAGGCGATGGACAAGGGAAGAAATTTTGGAAGTGTTGAATGAATATGATTTTGGCCAGCTGAGCAATCATCCTGACATAGTGGCGTCAATTCCAGACAAGCCCGAAAGGTATAAGTTTTGGACACACAAGAGCATATTCTGGGAACTCCCCTACTGGCCCAGGTTGCCTATCAGACACTACCTAGATGTCATGCACATAGAGAAGAATGTGTGTAAAAGTGTGGTGGGCACAGTTCTTAACTTGGAGGGGAAAACAAAAGACATGCCTAAGGCACGCATTGATCTGAAAGCTATGAGACTGCGGAAACATTTGTGGTTAAGAGATGGTAAGAGAAAAATGTCGCAAGCTCCTTACACCGTAAAGCCGAAGCATAAGCATGAAATTTTTCGGTGGCTGAGTAATGTCAGGTATCCTTATGGCTATGCAGGAAATATAAGCAGGTGTGTTAACTTCCGGGACAATAAGATGTACGGATTAAAGAGTCATGACTGCCATGTACTGCTTCAACACCTTTTCCCTATTTTCATTCGAGGGTACCTCCCCAAAGAGGTGGTGGAGCCGTTAGTGGCCTTGTCAAGATTCTTTCAGAAGTTATGCACCAGGGAAGTTAAAAAATCAGATCTCAGGGAGATGCAAGATGACATCATTTTTATCATGTGCAAGCTTGAGAGGATATTTTCCCCAAATTTTTTCGACATCATGCCTCACCTGATGATCCATCTTCCCGAATAATTGTTGCTTATCGGTCCCGTACACTACACTTGGATGTATCCCATGGAAAGGTACAAATGATTCATACATTTGGTTTGCCTCTGTTTTTATATGTAAATTCTTATTTTTTACGTAAGTTAACATGCACTTGTGTACTTGTAGACAATTGGGAGCCTACAAGGACTATGTGAAGAATAAATATGCACCTGAAGGGTGTATCGCTGAAGTATATGTTGCGCACGAGTGTGTAACGTACACCAAAGTGTATTTGGGAGCGCTTGAGGACCCCCAACAACAGATGTCGATAGATGAACCCCAGTTCAACCTTTCTATCATCTCTAATGACGTGGTAGTACAGGGAAGCTTTCCAAAGTCGTACAAGTTGGATGGAAATGAGGTAATCATTGCCCACTGATCGGTACTAATTAACTGTCAAGAAGTACAATATTGGAAAAACTATCATCTTCACTGCCCTGCTATTGCCGGAAATGTTGATTACCACAATAGGACGTTTGCAAACTACTTTGGTCAATGGGTAAGGGTATATGTGTATATGTCTTTTTTTTATTGCCATTTTCCTTATATAGCATGTGTGTACGTACATAGTTTTGTGGTTTCTATGTTCATAATTTCTTGTGTACGTATTTCTTATCGTTTTCAGATGAACCATATAGCAAATGATGGTTGCCCAGAGTGGTCAAACGAATTGAGGGTCCTGGCGATGAAACTGATAGCTTTAAAAGTTTACTCGATGTGTCAGGTCAATGGCGTGAAATTTATATGTGAAGCTCGAGACGACCGACTGAAAACACAGAATTGTGGGGTGATGGTCCATGGTGGGCAGGATGGCGTTGACTATTACAGTGTTCTTCATTCAGTTGTTGAACTAATTTATGGGAACCGCATGAAAGTGCACTTGTTCAAGTGTAGATGGTTTGATACTAGCCCGGAGAACACAAGGACCGATTAGTACGGAACATTTTCGGTGAATACTGCTACTATCTGGTATGAAGATAACCCTTTCGTTCTTGCCTCATCAGTAAAACAAGTGTTTTACCTTGACGATCTTCTTAACAAAGTCCCGTGGAAGGTGGTTAACCATGTTGCTCATAGAAACATATACAGTGCTGCCACACTTGGTGATACCGCAGATGATGAGGAAGTTACTGCATACCAAGAGCCGAACGCTTTTGACATTCCGGAATCATCTACGATTCGCCTTAATAAGTTGAGATCTGGGAGTGTGGTTCGAATTACTGGAGCAAAACTTCTCGATGTTAATCCAAATGAAGTATACGCTGATTCAGATGACGAGGAGCGGCACATATTTCCAGAGGTTACCTATGAAACCGAGTCAGACTCAAGTGATGAAGATGATTACGATTATCATCCTTAGTACGTTAATGATGTAGTCAGAAATTGTACGTAGTCGGAAATCATGTTGGAAATTGTAGTCGGAAATCGTGTCGAAAATCGTGTTGGAAATCGTAGTCGAAAATTGTAGTAGTCGGAAATTGTAGTCGGAAATCGTAGACGGAAATTGTTGTCGGAAATTGTAGTCGGAAATCGTGTTGAAAATTGTAGTCTGAAATTGTTGTCGGATATTCTTCGGGAAATGTCAACATTACCAACGAGTTGATAAGCAACTCGTTGGTAATGTCATTACCAACGAGTTAAGTTGTTGGTAATGTCATTACCAACGAGTTTAAGTCGTTGGTAATGACATTACCAACGAGTTAAACTAACTCGCCGGCAATGTTTAATGGATATGCAAGAACCCAGCTCGAGCCCGAGCTTCATTTCTCACAATCCTCTCCTCCTCCTCTCTTCCTCTCCTCCTCCCAACTCGTTCCGGCCACCTCCCTCTCCTCAAAACTCTCTTCCTATCCTCCCCTCTCCCCTCCCCTCACCTCCTCTCCCTTCTCCTCTCTCCTCACTAAATATCCCGATTTCAAATTGAATTTCCTCTCCTCCCCTCCTCCTCTCCTCCTCCCCTCCTCCTCACCCTCCTCCCCTCACCTCCGTCGCTGGAAAAGCAGCTTGAGCTCCACCATGGCAGGTGCTCTCTCTCTCTCTCCCTCTCTCTCTCTCTCTCAATTTTTATTTATTTTTGTGCATAAATATATATACGTATGTACGTATGTACGTATGTGGGAATGTATATATATATATGTATGTGGAAATTAAATTTAATTAGGGTGATAAGCATGAAATTTAGATGCAATGTATATATATACCGGTAATGTTTGAAAAATGTGAAAAATTAATTAGGGTGTGTGATTTGGATGAATATGTGATGTATATATATATATGAAAATTAAATTTAATTAAGATGCATGATGTATATATATGTGTGAAAAATGTGGAAAATTAATTAGGGTGTGTGGTTTGGATGAATATGTGATGTATATATATGTGTGAAAATTAAATTTAATTAAGATACATGATGTATATATATATACATCGAAAATGTATATATGTTAATTTAGGTGATATAGTTGTTAATTAATCGTATAAATTAAGGTGGAAAATCGGAATCGGAACGGTGCAGAACCAGAACGGTTTTAAACCGGAACCGCGTGGAACCGGAACCGTTTGGAACCGGAACTGTTTGTAATCGGAACCGTTTGAAACCGAACGGTTCCAGTTCCAAACGGTTCCGGGTTCAAACGGTTCTGGTTCCGCCCGGTTCCGGTTATATTTGGTTCCGGTTCCGATTTGTTATAGAATCGAATCCATGACTATTACGGTGTCCATGAGGTTTTGCGGAAAATTAGCTTAGGAGAGGTTCCCGAAATAGTGGAGGGAGCAGTAGTCAAGCTTCCTCCTCAGCCGCAGTTAGAAACACGCGCAGTGGGCCAATGATGAATGCTCGCACGAGAGCCTTGATAGATGCGCGAGCTGAGGAGGAAGCTGCACGATCAAGAGCCATGCAACCGGAAGTCGAGCCTCGAGCCTCAGTCAGCAGACGCTCAGTCAGCAGACGTCCCTCCGTCAGCAGACCCTCAGACGAGCGACAGTCAACGGGGGCATCAAAAACTCCCTCAATCCGAATGCCCCATATTCGCCCGGTGCCTACTCCCGTTTCACGGGAATCATCTCAGGCAGATGGTGGTGCTGGCGCCTCATCGTCCAGGCCTCGTCTATCTCCGCCGTCCGGTCTCTTCCTACCCGATGAGATTCTTGTGATCCCTGATTTCGATGATAGGGGATGCCTATTTATGTTGAAGGACGGCCGGAGTTCCTAAGCGTGGAGGAAGCGTACAACTTCATCCCGTTCGACCCCGTGTATCTTTGGAGTGTGAGGTGCACAAACCAACAAACGGACGATGCAGGTAAATTTTATTTAACATCAGATTGATTACTTAATTATTACTAAAGACTTACGATAGGTTCAATTAATGATATGAATTTGTTGACATTGTATTATTAGGCAATTTCGTTAATGGGACTGGAAAACGGAAAGGGGCTAGAAGCACCTGCACCGGGAAGAGACTTGAGCAGGCCACCGGGGGAAGGAAAACGCCCATAAGGGCCAATGAGGATGGCGAGGTGATCGAGGCATTTGACACCACGCGAAAATTTGTCAGCATGGCCGGGGCGATCGTGCGGGACAATGTCCCAATGCTTTGGCCAGATTGGGAATCTGTGCCTATCTACGTGAAGATGCAAGTGTATAATGCACTGAGTGTGAGTTAAATCGTATTTTCATTACGTAAATTTTACATTTATTAATTAAGTCTGAATAAATATATAATTTTACCTTTTATATATTCATATTGCAGGTGTGGTTTGACGTGGATGAAGTTCTTATTCACATGTGGGTAGAGCGTCAACTACATATGAAGTGATGTGCTTCGAGTTATTTGAGTATATATCGAGTTAGATTTTTATTTATCAAGTGTTTTAATATCTCTAACTTTTTTTTCCTGGTGTTAATATAGGTATAAAGAGTGGAAGAACGAGCTTTCTTCCCATTACACTGTATACAAGGAGCTAGGCCGAGGTTCTACCCCTAGCGAATTTCGGTTTAGGGAGTACGAGTGGAAGTGGCTGATAGCCCACTTCGAGCACCCCAAAGCTCAGGTATGCATCCTGAATATATCTTACAAGCCTAATGTATCGTATCACATTGAAATAGTTAGTTACTAATTTTTTTTCATATGTTTATCAAACAAGGCGATTTCGAAGACGAACCGGGCGAATAGATTGAAAAACACCAGGGCCCATCATGCAGGTTCACTCAACTATTTGGGTTGGTCGACTAAGGCGCAGCAACAACAAGAAGTGAACCCGTTGGTGTATATTCATCAGAAGTTCTATCCGCAGTGCCCTGAAGAAGCGGTAAGTCTTTCGCCTCTCCATGTGTTAATAAAACTATTTTTCGATATTAATTTATTTTGTTAGCTAATACGTTATTCATTTTCGCTTTTCAATTAGGCGAGAGTGAAGGAGGCGACCGCAGAAGTGACCGAGGAAGAAGTCACCCAGTATGCCTCTCAGATCGATCCGCTTGATCGCCCTATAGCGGCTCAGATCATGGCAAAAGCGTGCGGGACTGGAAAGAATACCTACTACTGTAGGGGAATGGGCTCGGCGGGCGAAGGAGTATTGAAGAACACTTCAGAATATTCTACCGGGTCAAGAAGTTTAGCTTCTAGTCGTAACCTCGCAGCGGAGCTTCAGAGGACGCAGAGGGAGTTGGAGGAGCAAAAGAGGCAGATAGCCGAGCAGCAGGCAATCAGAGACGCCGAGTACCAACATATGGTCCAGCAGCAGACACAGATGTTCACATGGATGCAGACCATGTACGAGGCTCAGACTACCGGACGCCCGTTCCCCACACCTCCCCCGCACCCTGTGTTCCCTAGTTATCCACCACCACCACCGCACCAGTCACCGCCACAGCAAGACCAGGGTATCCACCGGAGTTCAAATGAGTACATGGATTACTTCGACCCTGACCCGCAAGTTCCTCGACCCTGACGTGTAGTTGTAGTTAATTTTCGTATCGTTGCTATTTGTACTGTACGTTGGACATTTATGTGTACTGTTGAACTTGTATGATTGTACGGTTTATGTCTTTCAATGCAGGTTCTGGAATTGGGCCCAATCCAGAACCGCGTTTTTTTTTTCAAAATTTTTCCAAGCATTGCCGGCGACTTAGGTCCATGTCGCCGGCAATGTCTTCAAATTTCGGCCACGGCAGGGCTGACATTGTCGGCGACGTGAAACGCCGTCGCCGGCAATGTTATCACCGGCGGCCTATTTCCGGCGACGTCATTGCCGACGACTTGTCGCCGGTAATGACAATTCCGCCGAAAAAAAAAACAAGGCCGGCGACGGAAAGTCGCCGGCAATGTCTCTTAATCCGGTAGTGTTATACGCATTAGTAGATACTTAACAAATTTAAAGACGTAAGATTATTCGTCGTCTTAAATTCAATTGTTTATATATACGATTCGTTAATCGATATTTTACGACTATTTTATTTGAATGACCGATCGAAAACTTCCTTGCGCATTATTTTTAAAAATTAATTTTACGACTATTTCACCTGGACCACGGAGATGGACCATCTCCATGGTCTAAGTGAATTTTATTTTTAAACTAAATATCTGAAAAATTAATTTTGGAGAAAATAAAAAAAATTTAAAAATTCACTTAGACCACGGAGAAGACCTTCTCCGTGGTCTAAGTGAATTTTTTAAAACTAAATTTCTGAAAAATTAATTTTGGAGAAAATTAAAAAATTTTAAAAATTCACTTAGACCACGGAGATGGTCATCTTCGTGGTCTAAGTGAATTTTTAAACTAAATTTCTGAAAAATTTATTTTGGAGAAAATTAAAAAATTTTAAAAATTCACTTAGACCACGGAGATGGTCATCTCCGTGGTCTAAGTGAATTTTTTTCAAACTAAATTTATGAAAAATTTATTTTGGAGAAAATTAAAAAATGCCGCCAATTATTTTCACTTAGACAACAGAAAATAAGAAATTCCGTCGTCTAAGTGAAAATAATTGGCGGCATTTTTTTCCCACTAAAATTTTAGCAAAAATTTAAATCACTTAGACGACGGAATTTCTTATTTTCCATCGTCTAAGTGAAAATAATTTGCGGCATTTTTTTCTCACTAAAATTTTGGCTAAAATTTAAATCACTTAGACGAGGGAATTTCTTATATTTCGTCGTCTAAGTGAAAATAATTGGCGGCATTTTTTTCCCCTTAAAATTTTGGCAAAAATTTAAATCACTTACACGACGGAAATACTGTATTTCCGTCGTCTAAGTGAAAATAATTGGCACATTTTTTAAAAATTTAAAGCACTTAGACGACGGAAATACTGATTTTCCGTCGTCTAAGTATTTTAAAACCCTTTAAATTCATCATTTTCTCAATCTCTCTTCATTTTTTCCTCTCTCTCTCTCTCTCCCTCTCCCCCGCCCCCAATCAAACCACCCACCATATACCATCACCACCACCATCATCATCATCACCACCACCACCGTCGCTGCCACCACCGACATCACCACCGTCACCGCCATCACCGACATCACCACCGTCGCTGCCACCACACACCACCACCACCACCTACAACGTCGCCTCCACCACCACCACACACCACTAGCTACCACCTACATTGTCGCCTCCACCACCGGCCTCCACATTCCGGCCACCACCACCGGCGCCTATAATTAGTTTAGTTTTAGGTTGATTTAGTTTATTTAGGCTAGATTAATTTATTTTATTACATTATGAATTTTATATTTAAATCCATAATGATTTAAATTATTTATTAATTATGTACATATTATATATTATTAATAATTAACATTCAATAAATTTTGTAATATTATAAATATTGATATAAAAAAATTAAATGAAAAATTCATGAAATGCTAATTATTAAATTACTAATTAGCATTTCATGAATTTTTCATTTAATTTTTTTTTACAAATCACCACTTAGACGACAGAAATGTTGTTTTCCGTCGTCTAAGTGATAACTTAGACCACGGAGATGGACGTTTTCCGCTGTCTAAGTTTTCACTTGGACCACGGAGAATTCATTCTCCGTCGTCTAAGTGAAAACTTAGACCGCGGAGTCTTTTGCGCGGTCCAAGCGAGCACTTAGACCGCGGAGAATGTCCGCGGTCTAAGTCTCACTTGGACCGCAGAATTCTCCTTCTCCGTCATCCAAGTGCTTGGACGATAGCACTTGGAGTGACGAACTTGGACCACGGAGGTTCTGTCGTCTAAGTACTTAGACGACGGAAAAACGCACCTAGACGACGGAAACGCTCCGCGGTCTAGGTGCGTTTTTCTTATAGTGTTAACAAGTTTAAAGACGTAAATTAATTCGTCGTCTTAAATCCCACTTTTTAATTCTTTAATTGATATTTTACGACAAAAAAAACAAATGACAGATCAGAAACTTCCTTATGAATTAAGTTTAAATATAATTTTTACAAGAAATAGTACTATAGCCGACGAGTTTTTAAAAAAAATTAAAAAAATATTAAAAAAAAATCATTTTTTCCACTATAGCCGATGAGATTTTTATCTCGTCGGCTATAGTTTTAAAAAAATCGTCGGCTATAGTGTTTCCAGCGGTAGTGGATTTCACCGATGACCCTCCCACCTCGCAGCTAACTAGTCTCTCAACGCACAGCATTGGGGCAATTATTCGCAACAAGATTCGTATGGTTGCGCCTAACTGGAAAGAGTTGCCAAACTTGGAGAAGGGGAAGATGCATGTTTAAAGAACTCTCAGTACGTAATATAATTTTAAATTCATTTTTTAATAACCAATAAAAATAATAATTTCATAATATATACAATTATAATTTTTTTATTCTTTTCTTGTAGGAACAATATGCGGTGAATGGCACACCAGAGATGTTTAGGCATATCAACACCACCGCCAACATCATCTACCATGATTGGAAGTACAGAATTCACAAGTATTACCTCTAACTTGGTCGTTCGTCTACCCCCTTAGAGCTGTGTTTAAGTACTTAGACTATGACACTTGAACGACGTAGATTTCGTAGTCTAAGTACTTAGACGACGAAAACTCTAACCTAGACGACGGAATAACTTCGTGGTCTAAGTGAGTTTTTCTTGTAGTGAGTTTTGAGAGTTTGGACACCTCTTTGATAGTTTTGAGAATTTATGCATCATTTTGATACCACTTGAAAAATTCAGACCCGACAATGATATTTTTCCTAATTACATTGTCCATCAGATTTGTAGTGCATTTGTAGACATCTAGTATCATCTCAAGTCATGGTTACAATTAGGTACTTGCCGTGCTCTTTTGCATCGATCTATGTTTTCTTTCAACATGGTTCTTGTTGGCATGGGTATTTTCTTTTTTATTACTTTATTTTTTATCAAATTATTATTATTTTTGGCTAACTTGCACAATTTAATGAATGAATGGTTAATTCTTAATAACATATACTCGTTTACCTTTACATTTAAAAAAAATAAATCAAGAACTAATTACTTTTGGGATTAGAGTGAAATTGGCATCCTTTAGTTTACAAATCACATCCTCTTCTTTATTTTTTGTGAATATTTTCAGTACACTTTAATTTGAAAATATAAAAAAAGAGTGCGACTTGTATAAAAAAATGAGTGTCAATTCCAACGAAAACGAAAACGAAAACCAAACCGTAACCTCACTGATTATTATGGGCCACATTGAACTAGTAATATATAGCATATGTTTTCCGAATTAAGGAAATACCAGACAAAGTTGACCTACATATGAAAGCAAACGTTTAATTTAACTAGCCATGCATAACCCGGCCACCATATATAATTAAAGACGATCAGCTAGCTAGAGACATCAATAGAGCTAGCAATTTATAAAAGACACAACTCACACAAGCTATCTATATCTATTGGGGAAAACATGTTTAGTTATTATTGCTAGAACAGGTGCAGATGACGATTCAAAAAAAAAAGATAAAGAAGAGGCTAGAAAACAACTATCACTACATGTAACCAAAAAAAAAAAAACAACTATCATTACAAAAGAAATATGCAATATGATTGCGACTTTGCGAGTTTGCCACCAATTAACAAGATTATCCAGGAAAATTAATCATACAATTTAAGCTAGCCCGTTGAAGAGGGTTTAAATAATGGTGTCAGTTTTTTTTCAGCTGAGCTACCAATACAATGACATCAATATGACAAACGATTAATGTGTGTAAATATACAGAGATCTCCGGAAATAGCTAGCTAGCTGCCAGGATCTTGTAGATAACTGAAACTTGTACACATCTGCGTGATGTAGCAAACAAAGTTCTATCCTCCACAAGATTCATATATGTGAACATTAAATTGTGGGTTTAGATTTAGTGAACGCTCCAAATAATACGACACCACACAGAGATAACATGCAAGACATAACATTGATTGTTGAGATGTCCCTATAATCTAAAAGTGATAATAAATTTGACAGATCGTATTCATTCAACCAGACAATTGCAGAGTAGACACAAAAGATCTACGTATGTTCTAGCATTTTCTAAAGTATTAATTTACTCGACCAATAATGCGTGTTTGATCCTTTCTCGGCCAAGAAAGTATGTATGATTTAATTGTGTATAAATGTGTAATACGTACATGAATTCTACGAATTGTATTCGAATGAGTTAAAAAGAATAAAAGAGCTTGATTCTTGCTCGTATATATATAAAATCTTTCTTAAGCTAATTTTCTATATATTCTTGGAAAAAGATGGGTTTGTGAGCTTGCAATTTAATCTCAGAAGTCCCACACTTGTGCAATGTAACTCCACTTAAGCTTCTAGCTACCCCTTTTATTGGAATTGACAAAAAGATACAAAATATATAAGCTGTATGCTAACTTTCGATTCACTGGACGTACAAGATCTTGATCGAAACTCCTAGAATGCAGATACTGTACATGTGTTTCTTTTGATCGAGCTTGTGGACTAGCTTCATTTCTTGCTTATCCTGAAAGTAATATATGCATGTGTCAGCTGTGTTTGTCGCACAACTAAAACGATAACAATTTGTCTTCGTGATCGACGTTGTATGTTTGTATGGATATAGATTTTCCGGAGACCAATCTAAAACCATAAGTGCATGTTGCAGCTACATGCCATCAAGACGGAGAGAAAATTCTCCCAGCATTTAATTTGGTCCCTCAGAAAATCGACTAAAACAAAACTAAGATTCTTGTCACGGAATTGAAATACATAGATTGGTTTTAGATGGTAGCAGGACTTTGAAATATTCGATATTTCCGAGTCTTGATTAGGTCCTGCGGATGTTTGCAGGACCTGTTCTCCAATCTGCACTAGCTAGTGAGCTTTCTAATTGAATTTGAACTTCAATTTATTCGTTACAGTAATATTATATGACTTAAGAAAGTCAAGGCTAGAACTACGTTTTATCATATGATGGACCATTGAGTAAGCTATAATGGTGAAGTTACAAAGAAACCACTGCATGCATAATTTCTCTGCATCGTAGCCACTGGCGGACCTATGAAGGGACAAGGGGGCTGGTGCCCTCACTCAAATGCTAGATACATGTATTTTATTTTACTGTATAAATTTTCAGTTAATTTTAAATTTTAAGTGGTATATGCCCTCCCTCGTCATAAACTTTCAAAAAAAATTGTATTTTGCCCCCTCACGAATAAATTTCGGGGTCTGTCACTGATCCTACCTAGAATCGGGATTGAATTAAAGGTCTCGATCATTATCCAAATTTATGTACGTTTTCGGTCCCAATTCCAGAATTCTAGCTGTAACGTACGTTTTCTCAGTGATCGAATAATTTCGCATTTGCCAAAGGCTCTGTTGTGTCTCTAATTGGTCATGTACTGCAGTACTGATGTACGTAGCACTGTAGCAGAAAACCTTTCACTAATTAAACTTAATTAACATATATAATAGTTAATAATGATGCTTGCACACTAAGAACATATATAGATATATGATGGAGTAAAAATATGTTCTTGATGGATCGATCCTCTTCATGCAGCTAGCTATAACAAGGCCGTTTGAGTTAATTTACGACGTCAAAAAAATGATCTTCATGTTTACTAAACATAGGTTTATAGGATCAAGTGACACTAATAGGTCCACTATTGAGGAGAGAGCCCGCTGCCGGGGATGACGACGATGAAGATGGTCCTCTATTTTGATCCATATTATCTAAGGGCCTAACAGGTGCAGCAAGCGAAAGTTCTAGATGATCATCTACGACTGATGATGTCGACGACGATGGGATAGTGCTACTATTGCTGGGTTTCGACGAGTATTTCAGCTGCGAATCTATCAACCCGTAGATCCATACCGGCATAGCACGATCAGAAATACGGACATGATGATCTGAATTACTTGAAGGACTACTGCCGTTGTAGTCGGCTGGTTTCTGCTGTTCATCATTATCTGATGATTTTAGAGTACTAGTATCAGTAGTAGTGCTCAGTTGAAGCTGAATATTTTGTTGGTGATGAGGGCTTGTCGGCTTAATATAGACACATTGAGCTTCAGCAGTACTGCTCTGCCTGGATTGAGTAGCATTATTGTTCCCAAACTGCAATAATATGATCAAGAGTGCTTAATTAATTAGTTTCTCTATCAAGATTTTGGTCCGTTAATTAATTTGGCTAATTAATTAGTGATGCATTTATTATTATGTATATAGCCGGTACGTACCATATCGAAGAGACTTGAACGACGCTTCTTCTTGGAGAGGGTTGCTTGCCTGAGAAAATACTTCTGAGCATGACTAGCAACTTGGGTTGGTGTTCTTGTAGTCACGTAGTTCCTAGAGATGCCTCTCCAGTCACCCTTCCCTAACTTCTCAAGCCCCATCAGAAATGTTCTGTGCTCTTCTTCTGTCCACGGAACTCCTAGAATATATAACCGAACACCGTATTTTGTCAGATTATATATATGAGATCAAGAACACTTAGAAGAATATATCATAATGGAAAATTAAGAACTCAGGAATTAAAGAAAAAGGTGGATTAATAAGTAGTACCCTTTTTCCTATCTTGAGCACGACATATGAGGCCGTCGGAGAGATAATCGACCGAGGCTTTGTGATGGCGATGATCAGAATTTTCATTGTTATCTATGGAGGAGATTCTTGAAGATGATGGAGACGAGGACGTGGCTGAAGATGTTGGCAAGCAATCCATGCTAAAGCTTTTCTTCATCATCATGTTCATGGCGCCATTAATAGAAGTTACAGAAGAAGACATATGCTGATCTTGACGGAGTTGAACACCAAAGAGTCTGAATCCATGAGGAGGAGGAGGAGGAGGAGGGGTACCAACAAAAGCAGTCGTGGAAGTACCTCTGAAATTTGTGCAAGTCCTGGAATTGTGGCCTATTTTTCCACAATGTGAGCACTTTCTGCCCATTTTCGAATTGAAGATACAGTAATACTATTAGCTAGCTTCGATTCTTAACTATATCCTAGCTATAGCTTTGACACTAACAACGGTCGACACCCCTCCACAATTCTAAACCCAATGAAACTCAGAGAGAATAAGCAAGAGATGAAGATAGAGAGAGAGCTAACATGTTTGGTGGTATATATGATATTGATGATGGGGGGTGGGGTTTATGAAAATGGATGCACACCAAGAGAAGATGATTGGATGGACTTTGTTTATTGTTGGGATATTTTCCAACTTGGGTTCTAAACAAAACAAGAATTATTACTAGTACTATAGAATTAACTACCTCTCTCTCTCTAGCTTGGAAAATATCTTATCTTATTTTTTGTCCTCTGGAGGGAGTTTGTGGCATACTACGTACATTATCATGAATTGGAGACCCTTCTGCACTGTCTTGATTTCCTATTTATTATTGATCGCCGGTTAATCATGTCTCTATAGATAGGTATATAATTAATTAGCTAGTAGATAGTTACTTGATAATTTCGTATCCAATTCATTGTATAACGAAGTATTTTTTTTAACGTATGTACTAGTTGCGAGATCATATCGATCGATCTGCCAATCCCCTGCCATTATCTTGGAAGTAGCAAGGTAGGTGAGAATATAATAAATAAAATGAAAACCACCTTTGATTATAAATCAAAGATATTTTCGATCTTTAAGAATTTCATGGTTGGGAGAAACATTAATTAATACAGTATATGTTCTTATTTTATGTCACAATATGTAAAATTTATAAGTTTTTAAAAACATAAGATCGATCAGTGAGACGATGCATTAAGTTTTAAACAAGGTTAAAGTTTGTCTACAAATTAATTAGCTAGTATGTTGGTGATCTAAATCAAATGAAATAATACATTACGTAAATAGGTATTCGATACGTTAATTCACTGTTCCATATTCCATAGGCGTACTCGTTACATACGCATACATATGGATTCATGTACTTACACGAGATTGATTCCACCAAAATATTATTAAGACTCAACAGAAACATATATATGCATGCCTAAATGCTACACGTAATTACATGAATGATTACGACTGGTTTCGATCAAGGAATTAGAAACCAAAATGTACTCTTGCATTGAGCCATCATCATTGGGCGACTAAATGCTCAAAACAAAGTAATCATTATCAGTACGTATTATCACCATGCATCTGTATCATATATAATGCATGCTAGCTAGTAATCGAAATTGCTCAAAAAAAACTAAGAACTCGATCTATCATCAATTACGTACGGTTAGTTTTATTTCTAGAAAGTAAACAGGATAACGTGCTAGTATTTATTCCGACGGCTCATATCAATACATTCACAGTTTCTTTCTCAAGTTCTGTTTGTGTCCAAAACAAGTTTCAAGCGATAGACCTCAAACAAGTCCTACCCAACACGTACTGTCATATTCTCTAACAATATTAATATTAATATTTTTGTTAATATATATATGCAGTTCGCTACACAAAATAGAATCCTCTGTTTGATCAAAGGGTAGGAGAATAGTATATTCTCATAGTGGTAAACTAATTAATGCATACATATATAGGTGTTTGTGTTCTTCAACGTTACAACGTACATATCCAGATAGGGACTGAGATATAACATATTGCATGTATCCACATCTCTTACCCACTTCCTTCCGTTTTACCTCTGGTAACAGTATTAACTAGTTATTATTATCATCATACATGCATGGGGGACAAGTTGAATTCTTGTTAAAGGGTTTTCAGTTGGAAAAACTATTTAGTGCAGTTGATGTATAAGTTGAAAATTGTTTAGTCCTTCCGGACCTCTTTATGTCTGAACGAGGAAACACTCCCAACTTTATTCTTAGTATAAGTAATTAAGATGCATTTGGCATTGTTACACAGAGGAATCTCCCCCTCGTATAAAACAAGAGGATAATGGTCCAATGGTCCTTGGCAACTATTTTATTCTTGTTTGACCATACTGAATATAGTTATAATTTATAATAGCACCTTCAACCGGTTTTTCATTATAGAAAAAAAAAACACTTCAATAGTATTTCTATTTCATATCTTAAATTAGAGAAATAGACGAGAGAGAATAATGCATTCTTTAAATTTATAGTAACCTACAACATTTTAGAGAATATAATATTATTAATATTTTGCACCTTTTTACAAGTCTCAGTGTCTCTCAAAACTCTCTTAGTTTGCAATTTTCAATGAAAAAAATAAATTTTTTATTGTTATAATAAATAAGAATGAAGTCGTAATAAATGCCTAAATATGTAAAATAAAAAAGTTGTTAGAGTTGCTCTAAGTCACTTGAGATCGAGAAGTTGATAACCCTATCTTCTTGGTTAATGATATTTTATGAGGGAAGTTGATGATAATTTAATCATACCTTGACCAATTTATAGTTCATGATGAAAGAAGTTTATCTACTTTCACCAAGTTAAGATTGCTTCGTAATCTTATTAATATCAAATTCAGTTAATTAATAAACTGTAATAATTGAAGCAAAGCCTCTCAATCGAATTTTAGCACTCAAGAAAGTTATATTACACAAAGAAGAAAGTTAATATTAGACATTATATCACACGATAACTTCTTTTTTTTTAAAAAAAATAACTGAAATGATTACTTAACTTTATTACAATCGATAATTTGATTATTGAACTTTAAAAAATATCAAAAAGATCACTGAACTTTAACTTTATCTATTAACTTGATCACTTTGTCTATTAATTTGATCACTTTGTGTATTTGGCATAATGACTAAATTGATAGTAAAAATTAAAGTTCAGTGACCTTTTTGATATTTTTTAAACTTCAGTGATCAAATTATCGATTATGACAAAATTAAATGATCATTGTGACTATTTTTTTAAAAAAAAATTATAATCTTTAGACTAATTATCATGCCATGTTATGCTAAAACTCGATCCTTGCATATTTGCATGTTATGATGCTAGCAATCATACTGTGTTAATTAGCTGGAGATCATATTATACGTATTCGGTGTTCTATTCTGAATACAGAAGAGGCCGTGGTACAGCACTACTGAATTTAGCACTTAGATTAGATTGCATGCCAAATTAAAGGGTTATATATATAGCTAGGATGGTTTCGAGGATATGATTAACGTTTGATCGAGCTAGTGCTAGCTGCCAGAATCGGTGAGCTTGAGATCAGTTTCAACTGAAAATGACTCCAATATCATATACATGTTGGAGAGGAAATATACATAAATTGAAAACTGTAACTCTTTTATTGATAAAATGTCTTAAATATAAGTTTCAATAACTGTCCCTACAAAATTGAGATTTTTTGTATCTCTATTTAATCTAATCTGTATCTAACTAGGACACGACACATACTAGAAATTACGGAGAATAAATTTCTTTAAACACACCTCCTTATGTTGTTAGTCTGAAGAATGATGCATGACATGTTACCTCTTTAAAAACCTCGACAAGCAAACAAAAACCTCATGGGCAAAACAAAATCTTGGTCTAAGGGAAAAAGAGTACAACGTATCACTACAAAAACTAGTACATGTGACGTAGATTCCCTCTGATGTCTATAGAAATGTAACTCCCCCTGACTGTAAACTCAGTCATGGAGTTCAGATAACCTGCGCATACTAATGCGTCTCACATGTTTGACAAATGCCTATTTAGTGACTTACTAAACAAGTTCGCAACATTATCAAATGAACCAACCTAGCTCACATGGATATTCAACAATTGTTGTTATTGCTGATTGAAGAAAAATTTCAGCGATATATGTGCATTATCCTCGAAGATGCAAGTGGGAGCCGTCGTAGTAGATGATAATCCACTAGACCTTCAAATATGACCTATGACTGACCTAAGACCGCTTCATGCAAATCAATGATTTTTGAATGATTCGAGGAAGTAGCAACAAATGTTTGCTTAGTTGATCTCTAAGAAATCGTCGTGTTTTCCATAGTGAAAACATAACCATGCCAGTTTTTGAACGACCTTTGTGTGGGTTAGAGAGGTACCCAACATCAACAAATTTGACCAACACATCAATCGGTGTTTCAGAATAGGGGACTGCAGTAAAACTGCTCGCAGCATGGGAGAAGTTCGATGGGTCAAAAATCTCACTCGAAGGGTTGAACGGTTGGTAATGTTCGATCCATGGCACCATTTTTGACTGGTCAAAGCCATTCCTTAATGGGTCGACGAACACCTTCGAGATCACCGTTAACTGATTTCGACAGGACGAGAGATATGCTTGATGGGTCGGAATGACAGAACTTGAATGTTGCGATTCAACCATCCCTTTTCTGGGATTTTCAAGCTTCTCTCTGTATTCTTTGTAAGGGAAGAATAAGCCTAAGTCCCTGGAACCCTCCATGTACCTGAAGATTTATTTTACTCTATTACAATAACGTTGCGTAGACGCAGAGCTAAATCTAGCCAACAAGTTCATTGAGAAGGAAATATTTGAACGTGTGCACTAAGCTAAATATAACAAAGCTCTAATAACACTAAGACATAGAATTTTATCTCCTAAGATCTCCTCATCGTCATCTAGCGAACGAAATACATCTTTCTTGGGGTCCAGATTGTGAATAACCATTAGCCTGCTAACAAGGTGTGCCTTGTCCATATTAAATCGCCTGAGCATATTTTGGACATAAGCAGACTGATGAATAAGAATTTCGCCAACGCGATGTTCCAACTCTAATCCGAGACAAAATCGATTCCTACCAAGGTCTTTTATCTCAAATTTAGATTTTAAGTAGCTAGCTGTCTCATTTATCTCATTAAGAGTCCCGATGATGTTCATATCATCAACATAGACATTTATTATAGCAAATCTTGAAGTTTTTGTTTTAATGAACACGCAAAGGCATTAGTCATCATTCTTGTATTCCTTCCCAACCAAGTAGTCACTAAGGCATGTACACCACATCCTACCGAATTGTTTCAATCTATATAGTGAACATCTCAATCTGATTACATGAGCACTCCATGGTTTAAAGTTACTAGATTTTGGTATAGCAATGTCATTTGACACTTTCATGTATATCTCTGAATCAAGATCCTCGTAGAGATATGCAGTAACCACATCCATAGGCTGCATGTTAATTTTTCGAACACTACCAAACTTATCAGGTAGCGGAAGGTGATGATATCCATAACTGGAGAATACCTCTCCTCATAATCAATTCTAAGGCATTGAGAGAAACCTTACGTCAAAAGTCTAGCTTTATAATGTAAGACCTCATTCTTCTCATTACGCTTCTGAACAAAGACTCATTTATGTCCAACCGGCTTAACATTCGGTAGGAATAACACTACCGAACCGAAAACTTGTCTTTTATTCAGAGAGTCTACTTCGGGCTAGATTGCTACCTTCCAATTCGATCAATCTGCTCTACATTGATAATCCGCAACAGAGCGAGATTCCACTTCATTGTCGTCTATGATCTCCTGAGTGACGGAATAAGCAAATGCATCATCCACAAACATGGAATATTTATCCATAAAAATGCGCACATCATTTGTTCTAAGCGAGATTTCTTTGTTCTCTGACATCACAAGAGATTCTAGAGCGTCCCCCAGATATGTCAATTATGATTCAAGGACATAACTGTACTCAGAGACAATCTCATGTGAAGGATTCACAATATTGATGATGAATGGATCTTTTTGTACCTCTATGGCCTGCCTTTTTACCAGAGGTTCATCAATAGATTTTCTTGGTCTCCCCATTTTTTTGGTGGGAGCCGATACCGACACAACACCTTCCACGTGGGCAGGAGGAACGCTTCATTTCCCTGTGTTGCCTTGTGTTGCCACTAATCAATTCCTCTTTTAGAATTTTTAACCTTTCAGGAACATTAGCAGCAGATATATCTGATCTCGTCACTTTGGTGATATTAGCAAAAGAGTCAAGCATAGAGTCTGCTACTTGCTAAAAATCAAGTATTCTTCGCAATTCCATCTCACTCTGAGATGTGCAGGGATCATGATGAGACACAGTGAGATCAAACCACATCAATTCATAACATTGAATCAGAATAGATACATTCCCTCCTCCCCCTAACGTCAGGAAGTATGTCTCATCGAAGTGACAATCTACAAATTTTGTAGTAAAGAGATCTTCTGTCAAAGGTTCAAGATAGCAGACTATCGTTGGAGAATCATAGCCAACATAAATGCCTAATCTTCGTTGATGACCTATTTTAGTGTGTTGTAGAGATGCAATCGGAACATATACCGTGCAACCAAAAATGCGTAGATGTGAAATGTCAGGCTCATATCCAATTACCAACTGGTACGCACTGAATGGTTGGCGAGCTACAGGTCAAAAACAAAGAGGCATAGCTGCGTGCAACACTGCATATCCCCACACAGAGACTGGTAAGTTCGTATGCATTAGCAAAGCTCGAGGCACAAGTTGTAACAGCTTGATGTGAGCCTATGCTAAACCATTCTGAGAATGAATATGAAGAACGAGATGTTCAACTTCAATCTCAACTGACATGCAGTAATCATCAAAATATTTTGATGTAGACTCTCTTGCATTGTCCAATCTAATAGACCTAATTGGATGATCCAGGTGGTGAGCCCTGAGCTTAATAATTTTGAAAATGCAACATTCCTTGTGGATTCCAAAGCAACGTGTGACCGTCGCGTTGGTGCATCTACCAAAACCATGAAATATTTAAATGGTCTGTATTCCAGTTTGATAGGTCCACAAATATCACCTTAGATCCTTTGTAAAAATGGAATACTGTCGGTATCAAGAACAGCAAAAGAAGAACGTACCTGTAACTTTGCTAGTGAACAAGCTTTGCAAAACGAGCGATGTGCATAAGAGATTGCAACATATGAATCTGGTGGGATAACGCACGGTGCCACAGCAGTATTTTGTCGGGATTGTGCAGTACTCGTTTTGGAGACCGAGCCAGGATTGAGAGGAGTAGTCTCATCCTCCCCATCTAAACCGATGGATATAGAAAATTCTCACATGCTTCTTTGCTCTGAAGAATAGATGACCATGAGAATCCTTCGATATTTTGATCATCATGTCACGACCTAGATGTCCCTGTCAAAAATGTCAATGCTTATATGAGTCTGAATCACACGAAGTCGTGTGAGTCACGACATTGGATTCAATGATCCGACCCGTAGTTAGCTATAAATCACTACGAATAGCCAGAAACTTCTCTGGAATGCACTTGCGGCCACATTCAATAGAGGTGATACACAATAGTTCTTTTCCATTCTCACAATATATTTTCAAGGATCCGGAGCACATTTTCGACGGGTCGAGGTAATTTTCGATCGGTCCAAGAAAAACCTAAAACGATATCGATTTTTCAATATCAATTTTTCAACTGGTTGAGAATGGACCTCGACGGGTCAAAATTGGACAATTTTGGAGAGAGAGAATCATCCCTTCTACGGGTCGAAGATATCCTCGACGGGTCGAAGGGTATAAAAACTGATCCAGAACATAAACTTCAACGGGTCGAGAAAAATCTTGACCAGACGAAAAAGTTTTGTGATCAAAACTTCCTCTTTTTATGTCTCATTTTTACCATATCTTTGTGTTATTATGCCATATATATTTATAAACATCGAACCATATACTGAATTAGTATGAAAATAACATTCTCAACACTTTCATATACCGAAAAATAGAGAAAATTTCATTACTCCCAACAAATAAAAATACATCATAGATGTTCTTATCCAAAAATCAAGACCAAGAGTCTTCTAAAAATGACTGAAAAATAAGCCAAAAACAAACTAAAACTCGAATACATAACAGAGATAACCGCCTTTTACATAGGTTATTCAAAATCTGGATTAGCTAATTCCTTCTCCTTGTCTTCTGTAAGAACGAGATTGGTGTTAACCTTCATCTCTACATCTCGAGCATAGTTTGACTCTTGAGCTAAGTGTTGTTTGTGCCTCTTGTAGTTGTTATGGATTTCTTTGCTAGCATGACGTTATTTGTGCATATGGTTATTTGAACCACACTTGAAACAAGTATATTTTTCATAATTTGAATACCTTTGTCCATCATTAACCAAACCAACTTAGTTAATGTTGGAGTTGCATTTTGATCTCTATGCCAAGTAAGATTTTAGTTGCGGCCTTTGCCATACCCACGTCCTCCTCTTCCATTGCGTGGAGCATGTCCTCTATACACATAAGATTCTAAACGAATGTTCTTCTTATCTTTACGGACCTTTCCTCTAGTTTGGTTACTCTCAGGGTTTTTAGTATTAATCTGTCCCGATTTATTATTGAGGATGATCTCATGATGCCTCTCTTTTTTAGCGAGGCTATTGATGAGATCATTGAAGGTAAGAATTCTCCCTTATTCATACTCGATCAGGTATTGATGAACAATGATGCTTATGGATGTTGGGAAGGTGTTCAACGACTTTTCAATCAAGTCGTTCTCGGACTTCTCCTTCCCCTAAGAACTTAACTCCGACTGCAGATCCAACATCACTTGATTGTAATCTTAGATCTTTAGGAAATTCAGAAGTCTAAGATTTTCCCATCTCGCAGTCAACTCTGAAAGCTGTGCATTATGTACATTATTCCAAGGGATCAGTCTTTTTTAAATATTGTTTCTTAAGAATTGGATGAATATGATGCCTCAAAAATATGAGGGTTTGAGAGTTTGATTCATCTATGGGTGGAATAAGATTTTGTCCAGGCCCAGAGGGTTTGATGGTGTTGGTAAGCCTCTTACCGATGAATATATTTTCCACAACAGAGACCCAGCGGTGGTATTCTTTTCCTTGAAAGTCAAGGATGTCGAATTCTAGCATAACCGGCTCGTTCGAACTTATCTACAAAATACAAAGAGATTTAATTAGTATCGAACGAAGAACCACGATCACTACTATCGAGTTTTAATTGGATAAGAACGTGATCCATGATATATATGGTCACAAAAATAGATTATCAATAAACGGTGGTTCAAAAACTACATCCAACAACCGTGACAAACCGTCACATAGTATCGATTTCCCTTTTCTTTTTTTTCTAAACCGTGACTCCCCCAGAACTGTCACTTATACTCTATAGATATAGGTCCATAGAAATTAGGGTACAAATATTCAATAATCACACATTGATATCACAATCGTAGATCTAGGGTTTTGTAGGAAGTATGTTTGAATCCTAGAGCTAAAGATTGACGGTTTAGAAAATTTACGTCGATTGGTGTTATGCTCGGTATGACCAATACAAAGTTTGGATGACATTGAGGAAGAGCTCGTCTGAAATGGTTCTTTGGAAGTCGAGCAATCTTGACAAAGTAGGAAGATTGCCGTAAGCAAGGAGGAAGTAGTTGATATGGTGATGATCGATGGTAGTGGATGGTGCCGGCGGTGGAGCTTGTATTTTAGGGGTTAGGGTTTTTATCTTTTTGTGGTGATGACTAGCTATCAACTCAGAGCGTGTATTTTAGGGGTAAACTGAAAACTGTAACTCTTTCATTGATAGAATACCTTAAATATATGCTGATACAATCTGTTACAATAATTGTCCCTACAAAATAAGAATTTTATGTATCTCTATTTTATCTAATTCGTATCTAACTTGGACACGACACATACAAAGAATTACGAAAAATAAATCTCCTTAAACAATACATGGATTATATATACAACCTCGAATGGAATATTGATACAAGTACAAAGTTGCACAAATTAAAGATGAACTACAAGTAAAGCATAAGTATATATGATTCGTCTCCAAAATTGCTTAAGCACCAACTCAAAAGGCATCAACTTTAATTTACAAACAACAAATGGCCATAAGTGTACCATCAGCTTGAGTTTGCTGAAGTATTGATAAAAAAGCTAGCTAGCACTGCGCATGCATCAATCTAAGATTAATCATTAAGCCACTCAGATTCGATCATCTCTAATCTCAAGCTAGCTTTCAAATTACTTATTCATTCCACAGAAGCCAATTGTAATCACCAATTCGATCACCATCGATACTACTATACTACTACAATGTAAAGCATTGCAAACCCGGATATTTGTTAGGAAAAATGAAATCTAGCATTGACATATCTATATATAATCCATTATTGATAAATAAGTACAATTGGTTTGAAGATCGATATGTTGAAGAGTGGAACGTACTGTTGATATTTAAAAACTAACCCCGCATGGATCAGTTTTCAAAAAGAAAAAAGAAAAAAGCTACCCTATATCGATCCTAAAGCTATATGTACTCTATATCCTAAACAAAAAATATACGAGAAAATAGACGAAAAAATATGTCATAGTTGAAAACCCTAAAATATATCCACTAGAATACTTGATACATTAGAATTAGTTCAAATATGGAAAAAGTTGAATGAACGGACAAGGTTTCAATATGGGTCTTAATCAAATCCAAGGATCTCAACTGCTCAAAATAATTGAAGAACTGAGCATTTACCTTTATAAATCTCATTGTCATATCATATTGTTCATAGCAGTAGTTGTACCAAGCCATTAAGTAGTGCTCAAGATTACATCACATGTCATGATCCAGTAGAAGAACTACTAACGTAGAGGAATATACAATGTACAAGCACTGATCAGCATCTCTCTGTACAATATATAATTTCATATATATCAGCAGCCACAGAAGATTAAGAAAGCTGCTGATGGCATATATAAATATCATTGTCAATTCCTAATTTTGTTAATCTACAAAGCAAGAGTACTATATATTTTGTGGAGAGGGTAATGATTGTAATAGTTTGGAGAAATAACATTTTTGGTATATATATACTTAAAGTCTGGTCAATTTTATTCATCATCATAAACGAGGGGATAAGTGTAAGGTGGAGTGACTTAATATAGAGTTATTTTTAAAATAATATATTTTTAACCGTTAGATTTATAATATATTTAACGGTTATAATTATTCATTCAATGACAATTTATTTTAGTGATTGACTAATTAATTTATAAATCAATCATGTCAATTATGGTAATAATATCTATTCATTAATTAACTACTTATTGATTTGATTTACTCTTTTTAATTACTTTTCTTAACCAATAATAATTTAATCAGCCACCTTTATTTATTTATTTTAAACGAGAAAACGACATAAAAGGACGATTGTAATATCAATACTATAAAAAAACTCACCCCACTAGTATTTAAACAACAAAGGACACGGGTCTAAACCCCAAAATAAAGAACCAGAAACTCAGCCCATTAAGCACATTAAAAAATATGATTTTACCCACGTATATAATTGATAAAAAAAAACCAGAAAATATCCTCTCTCTCTCTCTCTCTCTCTCAAGAGAAAAATATAGTAGCAACCCTTTTTCCTCGTCGTCGAGCTCCGTCTAGCCCCGCCGCCATCCACTTGCATTTTTGTTATACTGATACTGCAAAAGTAATTCTACTTTATTTAGATATTGCTATTTTGGAGCCAATACTGCATTTTTTAAAGCTTATGCTACTTTTTCAAAGCTGATACTGTATTTTCGAAGCTGATACTGCATTTTTCAAAGCTGATACTGCATTTTCGAAGTTGGTGCTGCATTTTTTTAAGCTGCTACTACTTTTTTCAAATGTGATACTGAAATTGATACTGTATTTTTGAAGTTGATATTGCATTTTTCAAAGCTGACACTAATAATTTGTATTGGCAGCTACTGTGTTGATGCTACTTTTTTTAAAGTTGATACTAATCATTTTCAATTATGTTATTAAATTTGTAATGGCAGCTACTGTGTACATTTTTGAAGCTAATATTGCATTTAGTGTTGATGCTACTTTTTTTTAAGCTAATACTGTATTTTTGAAGTTGATTCTGCATTTTTTGAAGCATATACTGAATTGTTATCAATTGTACTATTGAATGTGTAGCGGGTGCTACTAAATTTGTAATGAAACGGTTGCCGAGATTGTATTGAAATTGTTACTGAATTTATATCAGAGACTGATACTGAATTTTTATCAGGGACTGATACTAAATTTGTATGAATGAAAGTTCTTTTGAATATGTATATAAGCGGCTATTGATCACTTCTACAACACTTTGATCATTCACATTTAATAACATTTACCACAGTAGTAGTGCTTTTTAAAATTTAGAAGTATCAATATCACAATCGATATGAATATAATAAAACTGCGAGAACAAACAATTTAGTAGAAGTTCGACTATACAATTCAGTACCACATTCTAAAATTCAAACAACGCTATCTGCTGCAAAAAAATCCAATACAATAGCACCATTAGATTTTGAGCATATCCAAACAACATACTGTAGCACATTTTTGTTTTCAGTCAAGTATAATAACACATTTTCAAAGATAATATCCTAAATACATGCACTATCTTCATGCAAGATTAACATGACAAACTGTAATTTTCTTGACAAGAGTAACACCAATCTCTATCTATCAGTAAAAACATCATTCACAGACAAATCAGATATGCTGCTACTGTATTCCAAACTAAGTATGTGATGGTATCCTTTTTCTCAATTGAGTATGTGATCAAGGCCTTCACAACTTGGTGAAATATTCTCCTATATATAGAAAATTTTGAGATGCTTTTACTCAGTCCAATCATCCTACAACTACAAACATGAATACTCCGGTTATCTGATGGTATCACACTGATGCACACATCTGATACTTAAAAAAAAGGTTGAACTCAACTGTTACTGGAAAATAAAAGAAAAATGATCCTCACATGTATTGGAAACAAAACAACTATCTCTAAAAAACTTTGATCTTTGCTACTTAAAGCTGAGATAATGCATGCTCAGTTGCTGATACTAATTTTAAAACTGAAAACACAAAACATATAAAAAAAAACAGCGTGCCACTGCACCGCAAGCCACACCTCTCTATCAACATTTTCAACAATTTCTAGTAAATTTTATGAAAATCTTCCTCCTCTCCAGTTATGATACTGAAAACATAACTACATGAATTAACGTCTACTGAAAAATTCAGGTACCTGCTACTAATAAAAAGCACACACATCTGATACTAAAAAAATAAACTCAATATATTGCAAATGCTACTGAAAAAATTGTCACTATTATGGAAAATCAGAAAGATGAACAACCTGATACTAGAAAACTCAAAATGCCTGCTACTGAAAACAAAAAATACAACTTATACTAAAAAAACCACAATTAACCATCATACATTGCACACATACAGCAACAAAACACACATCATTAATACTGAAAAACTGCAACTAAGCACAAAACAACTACAAAACACAACATTGATATTGAAGACTGTATTGTTTGCTACATCATCTGCACTAACAGTAGCAGCTAACTATCAAATCTATGCCAAATACAAACCAAACATCACATTATACCATCACAACATCAATGAATTCGTCAAAACTAATACAAATCAAAGAGCAAAACATTAAGTAGCAGTGACCACAAACCAAATCAAATTCGCAAATAAGCAAATCACAATCTGATCCAACAATAGTGGTAGAGGCACAAGCGTCGTCGAGGGTGGATTCTCAATCTTTTTAATCCCTTCTGCATCATCAATTATTTGTGCATAGTAATTTACACCTCCAGTTTGTACTGCTACTGTGAACTCAAATAACACTGCTACAAAAAAATCAACAACCTAGAATACATTTCTAGCCTTTTATGTGAATTCGAAGAATGTTGCTACTGAAAGTATCAAAATAATACGACACTGCTACTAAAAAATCAAATAATACGACATTGCTACTGAAAAATCAAATAACACTACAACTGAAGAACAATTTAACACTACTATTGAAAATTACACATTACCTTCTACTGTAAATACATTTATGTTCAGCCACTGCAAATATATAATCAAACTAAAAGGCTAAATTATATGTTAGAAATTGATACAAAAACTAAATCATAGTGTTCGGAGAACAACGAATGCCTCATATGGTGAAAAGCTCAATAAAAGCTTCCTGGTAATGATGCTATTGAAATCTTATTATCGAAAAATAACAAATGAATGTTGAATGCCAGACAGTCATATATACCAAATGAACGCCAAAAATTCACAAAAAATCCACAAACTTCACAAAAAGTCACAAACAAATATGCTCAAATCCTACTTTTTGAAAGGAAAAAAATATAGAAAATATGCTCAAATACAAAGACCAACTGATAAAGTTCGTCGAGGCAAAGCAGAGGCAAGCTACTGCTAGTGAGCAGTTGGAGATAGATGCAGGAGCGAGGGAAACCGAGCAGGGATCACGGCCACGAAGAGCGAGTCGCTACTACTAGATCCGGAAGGTGCAGACGATCCGACGATGAGGAGCAGTCGCATGCGTGCAGAGGCGGATGAGAGAAGAGGCACGAGCGAGAGGACTGTGGTGGGGCTACGGTCGACGGAGCTCTCGAGCTGTTGTTGACATCAGCAGAGGCGACTGCTACTATTCCAAGAGAGAGGAGACGAAGAGGTTGTGGAGTGCATGCCGATTGGAGATGGTCGATGAGGGAGGCGCCACAGCCGGAGAGGTTGTGAGAGGGCGGCGGCGAGGTCCTGATCCGGTGCTACTACATTTCTGTGAGAGAGAGAGAGAGAGAGAGGAGACCAGAGGAGAGGAGAGGAGACCAGAGGAGAGGAGAGGAGACCAGAATGAATTCTGTTTTTTTTAGAAAGGGGGTTTATAAAATGGGGAGACCTTGGGGTAAATTAGGAAATTTGCACGTAACATGTGTCAGCGCCAGATCAAAGTGTCATATTTTGTAAGATATTGTCCTTCATTGTCCAAATTAAGGAGTCTTGTCCTAATATGTATTTGACTCCTCATATGTGTCTTTTAGTGTAGTTTGCTATTTTAAAAATGCTTTATTAATTTTCTTTGTTTTTTACAAACCACAATATCAAATGTCCTCATTCTTGTAATTTATTTGGTTCTAGTTCTATAATTAACAAATTTACTATAAAATTTGTAAATTTGTAATTAATTTTATAAATATGGCAACATATAGATGTTATAGTGGTAAATCTTTGATTTTGAACAAACGTAGTTTTTGTTCTCATTTGTATAATATGCTCATCTCTTATGTACATATCTTCGTTTTTGAATAATTACAACAAATTACAATTATAATGACAGACGATGTAAAAATTACTAATTTTTTTATTTTGTTTGTAATAATTAGTTAGAAACCAAATTTATAAGTTTATAGATATTTTTACGATATAACAATAAATGAGAAGTCATAGTGATAAATCTTCAAGTTTAGGTTATATAGCAAATATGACAACACTATTTCTATATGATGTAAATATCTTGACTTCTGAGAAATTACATCTTCAATGATGAATGTTACAAAAAGGAGCAATAACTGATGTAAAAATAGTATTTTTTTTGTTCTAACTTTCCTAATTACTTCACTTAAAATAATTTACAGTTTTGAAGAAAATTTTACAATGAGACAACAAATTTGATATAATAATAGTAAATATTCACATTTAGACCAAATAGATTGTGAGGGAAGACTACGGTGAGTTAATACATGCCATGCATCAACTTATGAATTTATTCAAAAAGTTATAAAATGAGTATTTTTCTTGTAATTTTAGTTCAATAGTAGTAATCACTTGATCAAAAATATTTTTACAACTTTTAGAAAAAAATTGCAAGTTAAACTATTCATTTTACAACTTTGAGAATTAATTAAAAATTGATGTATATCATGTGTTACAGCATACTAGAATTTCCTATATGTATCTTCAAAGAGTGTAATATGGTTATAACTTTTGTAATTGTTTTCATTTATGAGGAATTACAAATTATATAACAAATTTATCAAAATATGATAAAGGAGGTACGAAGTAATAATTTTGTCCTACTTTGAGTAATTACATCAGTTAGGCTTTATTTATAATTTTAATATTAATTTTACGATAATGACTATATGTGTTGTCAATATGATAAACTACAAAATTGACTAAATTATATCATATATTGTAATAAAGTTCTCTATTTAGTAAAGATATGTCTCATTGCAGTATTTACACGTTTAACTATACAATGATCTCATTTATAATTAAGCTGACCACTAAGTCATAATTTTAGTTTTTATGTTGTAGTAAAAATATTTTCGACTGAATTACAAAATGTTGATTTGTATTACAAATATAGCACAATTGTGTTCTCTATTTTGTAAAAAATATTTCTCTCAACGTACATGTGTCAATGGGTGACTGGTCTTTTTTGTTTCCTAAAATAAAAATAATGTTAACAATAATATCTACCGTAGCCTAACTCTACCATAGCCTGACCCTAAACAAAGACTTTAGGACACCCTACACCTTTATTTCAATATTTTACCTGCTAGCAAGGCTAGAATACCATTTGAAACCGAAGTTCTAACTTTACAAGGGGGTGGCTAAGCTAGCTAGCCTGTACAGGTTGTTTTTCCAAGTCATTGCTTCCTAGTCAAAGTTTAAGAAATAATCCTTTTATGTAGATGAAGAAAGTAGCTTGAAATCCCATCAGTTTGGACCGCACTGATATATAATTCTATCATTCTTAAAATTCAACACTTGAGACCCTCTGATTCTGGAAATTGAAGTCATTTATCCCGTTCGAGCTCGTGGAAATGAGCATCAGCAACTGTACCAGAATGAATGGTTAATAAGGAAGTCATACAAGCAGCCTCCCTCTTCTAGTACCATTACGTGTGCTCAGTATACGGAAAAAAGTTGAGTTTTCAACATGAATAAAGTTTCTCTGGTAGTTTCAGTTCCTGAAGCAACCAAAATGTTGTAGTCAAGGTTCACAATATAGAATAGCTAGCATTTTGTTTTTATAATCAAAGTCAATATGCCCTTTAGTGACCAATTGATTCATTGCATTGTTTAGATGAATCAAATTCAAGAATAAACCAATGGACGTTGAGAGCTGAGAGAATTCCAAAATAGTATGATAAAAGATTTTGTGGGATTTTGCTTTTCAAAGAAGCAAATATCTAGAGTCGATAATACTCAAAAGGCAAGCTTCCTCCCAAATTTAGTGGCAACATGATCTGAGAGATGAGATGTCATTGTCTCGAGAGGAAAAAATGAACAGATGAGGGACTAACACAATAATTGAGATGGATTGTCTGAAATTTTAATACATTCAACAACAGCAAGTAAATTTTATCATGTACAACTGACAATGCAGAAGAGATCGACCATAAATTCAATTTCACCCTTAGTTCTACAAACATGCTTCAAGGTAAATGTTATAGGGAAGCACAGAACTTCATAGACTTCATTTTCATAACTTGAATGGAATTTCACAATGTAATTTACAAGAAATGTTTCATAAGCTGACAAAGGTTATTACTTCGAGTTACTTACGCATTTAAATCTTCTCTCGGATCACTACAACGGAATTTCACAATGTAATTTACCAGAAACGATTCATAAGCTGACAAAGGTTAATACGGAGAGCTGTCACAGTATAATTTCTCACTACAAGGGAAACCAAAAGCTGCCTGGTACTGTCTTCATATCGCATATCATCCATACGCAACACCAGTTTTGTAAAAGCACTTAATTAGGTCACTGCAAAGAAGAAGAAAAAAAAAAACATCATGTGCCATTATTTAGAAGTAACTTGTCTTTCTATCTAATTGCTTTTGTCTCATTCAGATGTAAAATGAGGCATGGATATAGATACAGGTGATTATGATAATGTTTTATAAAGTTTTAGAGTTTAAAGTTAGATTGTGTAAGAAATAGACACCATTGAAGTTGGAGGAAAAAAGAGGAGAGAATATCATGATAACAATAATGACCCCCATTATACGAATTCCTTCTTAGTTTTCAAAGAGCTGTTTAAGTTGTTCTCCACTTCTCCTCCATATAGAATGAATAAAAAGACCTACTACTTTCAAGAGCTATTCCAATGTCTGAATTTGCATATTCCACGTCTTTTTTCTTTGAAAGAGTCACGAATAGACTGCAGCATGGAGCATACAGCAGATATATGAGCCAACTTATCATGCAGCTCCTGTAAAATAAATTTAGCTACTTGACCAATAACATAAAGTATAGTTTTTGGAGAGAAACAGAGGGTGAGGATTTGGTTGAAGATGATACCACTTCAGTAAGACGTTCTTCAAAACCACTGGAATTTGCATCAGCAGGCATGAATATCTTTTGGTAAGCTGTTCTGAGGCTTCTGATCTGAATCCTTGCCAATTGCCAATAGGTATAAAAGCTCCGTTAAGTGGTATTAAATATGATGAGAGCAGAAAATCCACAAGTAATATAGATTGATTAACAAAAACCTCTACAGCTGTGAACTTATGACGCCGTAGACCCTCAAGGTTTAATCCACGAAGCTGAGCTCTTTCCCCTGCAACCATCATGTACTTCGGAACATCCTGTGCAATCTTTAGGCATATAAAGACAGAAATTATAGATCAAGATTTTACAGGGAATACTGAAACTCGGTGATTTCTACACCAATAAAATGTACTAGCTTTCAGCATGTCACACCAAAAAAAAAAACTATTTCTAGCAGAAAGTCATGTATGCACAGTGTAACAGACACTGTTTCAAGTATTGGGACCCAGTTAATATTTCAGCAGTGCTAAGTCAGTTACTAGTCCCTTTAGAATAGCATGCAGTGACATAAATGGTAAGGTATTGTCATACCACAGAGCCACCTCCAATGAAAGCGAAAGAACCAACATGACAGAATTGATGAACAACAACTGCACCTGCAGTATGTGCATAGTCCTACATTTGAAACACAACTACATATCAGATACTGCATATAGGATATAACTATCTTACACAGAATATGCCAATTTAAGTAGTAAGGTCTTAAAACATACAACGGTTACATTTTGATTAGGAAACTAAAGCAGAAGGGATTGCAAATGACATCACTGTTGACTCAAAATAAGTTAACCAGATGTGACTCATTTGAGATCAGTTAATCAATTATAACTTGAGTGGATCAAACATATTCTGAAACTCCAAAATCCAAAAAAAGCTCAACTGCTTACTTCCACCACAACATGCCCAGCCAGAAGCGTATTGTTTGCAAAAATGACGTTATTCCCAACCTTGCAGTCATGTGCAATATGGCTAGAACCCATTATAAGATTATTATTCCCAACAACCTGATCACACAAAGCTGGTCAAAGAATGAAACTTCGTACATAAGCCCAACTAATAAAAAAGTTCAGAGCATATCCCATACTGTTGTATCACTAGGCACTGAAGATCGGTGGATCGAGACATGCTCTCTGATCTCATTGTTATCTCCAACATCAAGGAAGCATTCATCCCCTGACTAAACTCTCAAAACAAACACCAATTAACAAACTTGGTCATCAGAATTCAATCAATCCTATTAACTTTACTATACACAACTGACCTTATACTTCATATCCTGGCATTTAACACCAACCACAGCATGGTGTCCAATAACATTATTGCATCCCAGCACTGTACGCCCAGGAAGCTCATCACCAACAATGGCACCACTGCCTGACAAAATTTTCAACCACATTGATTAAAAAAGAAAGTTCAAAACTTTAAAACAACAAACAAACAACAAACTAAAGTTTTGTATTAAGAACAAAAACTCAATCAAACAATGAAGGATTAAGCTCACGTCATCAAAACACAGCCATCCCCAAGTTGTGTATCTCCGAAAACATGGCTTCCGGGATGTAACCGGCAGCCGTTTCCGACTTTGACCGACGACCCAACAGTGCAAAAGGGTCCAACTGAAACACCCTGGTCGTAAAAAACCAGAACACATAAAGAGAGTAACTAAAATTTGATTGAGCAAATTTAAGAGAGACGATTAAGCACCTCGCCGAGAGCTGCATTGGGATGAACGACAGCAGAGGGGTGGATGAAGCCATCGGAGGTGAAGAATCGGCGGCGGAGGAATAGAGAGGTGAGGTTGGTGACGGCGGAGAAGAAGAGCCTGGTGGTGTTGCGTTTCAATAGTGCGTACATAGTGTCGACCAGTGACGACTTCCGTCAGACTCGGGAAGCTGTTTTTGTTTTCCTTTTTAAAATAGTGACCCGTATCCATTTCAATTGGGCCGTTCGGGTCTAAAGGCCCAATTAAAATGGGTCCATCAAAGGAAACGTATGTTTGGCGCTTGGGTTTTAAAAGGGCGTCATCAACGGTAATTTGAGTTTTTGTAAATGAAGCTCTTCCATGGTAGCCAGCAATTCGACTCTTCCTCTCCAAAGGCGGCTCAAGAGGGAAGATTGCAACCACACAAAGCACGACTCCCACTTCTCCAACTGGAAGGTAATTCCCCATATTAATCTTAATTACGAGCTTAAATTATGTTTTCTGTTTTCACCCAGATCCAAGAAATCGAGTTTTGTATGGTAATTAATTTTCTGGGTTTTATTCAATTAGGTTCTTGTTGGGGCTTGTGATTGGGAGGAGTTTTCAATTGGGAAGGAAGGAGCTGAAAGATACCGAGTTCACAACCTGCCTAAGAATGAGAGTCCGGGAGTGTACGAACTCGGCGTTGCGGTTATGCGCAGTCGTCAGATTGAGCAGGATAAAATAGTCCCCGTTTATTTAGGACAAGCTGATAGTGTGAGGACTAGGCTTCAGCAGTATGGCCGTACAGGTGCTCATTTGGGGATTGGGAATCCGAGTGAGCGAATCCGAAAGGGGCCTGGTTTGTTTGAGGAGATGCTGGCTAGGGGATACCCAATTGTGTACAGATGGGCTCCTGTAAGTTTATCTCTATGGTCAATTCTACTTGGTTGTGCTGGCTGGGGTCAGTGTTGATGTGCATTGATAGGGTAGGATAGGTTGTGGCTGTTTTGGAGTTGATAGTGAAAAAAGTTGAAAGATGCATCATTTTCTCTTGTAGTGCTGCAGGATATTAACAGAATCTGATGAGTACGGATAGAAACCTGAAAGTATGTGTAGCATTTTACTTGTCTATTTTTAACTTTGAAGGTTCTTATGAGCGTGGCTGCGTGCATTCGTGTTCACATTCGGATCCTTCTGTTTCTCCTTCACACATGGTAGTATGCTAGAAATTACATCTTTGTGAGTGATGCACAATTATTTGTGATTATGTGCTTGCTATTGAGTGTGATGGCAGTTCCTGATGCAAGTGTTGAGCATGTAATTTGGAATATATGATGATGATATGCCTTCATTCTTTGTTTGTTGTTAAACAGATGGGAACCAAAAGTGAAGCGCTGAAAACAGAAAGTCAGCTGCTTAACACATTTGATTATGCATGGAATACAAGCATCAATGGTGCACGACGCCCTGATGATGTCCTTCAGAAACTGAAGAAAATTTCTTCAAAACCTTCCCGATTAGCTAATATTGTCCAGACGCTTCTGCCATTCACCCAGAAGAAAGTAGGTGTCAGGATCAACTCTAGTAAATTGGTTTCAACAGAGGACAAGTTCAGTGACTTAGCTGATAAGGAGAACCAAAATCTCATAGCTCGAGTTTTCAAGTTTGGCAGATCAAGGCCAAGGATAGTGTTGAATAGAAATGGGATTAGTGAGGAGAATACCATAATATGTGGGGTGGCTGTAGGCGATGGATCCATATGTCGAAAGGCACCAGTTCAAGGAAGAAAGAGGTGTGCTGAACACAAAGGGATGAGGATTACAGGGTCGATAACAGTTGGGATATCAAAAAGCAATGTTCAGTCAAACTGCAGTGTTATCAGCAACGACAAGTCTGTTTCAGATAAAAGTGGGGTTACAACGGATAAAACTGAAATTTGTGGTGTGGCTGCAGCTGATGGATCGGTTTGTAGAACACCACCGGTTCAAGGAAGAAAGAGGTGCCCCGACCACAAAGGCATGAGGCTCAAAGGGTCGATCACAAGCAGGGTATCGAAAACTAGTGTTGAATCAGAATGCAGTGCCATGACCAACTTAGATCTTAACAGTCATGATGCTTCAAATGTCAAGCATGAACCAGTAGAGCTTCCACCAGTTGACTCATGAACATGAGACCAAATTAAAGCTTATTTTATCATTTACACAGATTATTATGAGATTTTGTCTACTCATGCTAATGTTTTATATTTTTTAAATGTCTTTTCCTGAGTTTTTCGGTTTTTGTCACCTAGGCTGTAGTTTAAATCCTAAATTTGTGTGATGCCGTCAAAGGCTTTGAGTCCACCTGTCAACTACTCATTTAGTAAGTTCCAACCTACTGTCAAATCTATTTATATGTATTCTATGTTCATAGAAGTCGTTTTGAATGCTAATTATATTATGTTATTTCCAGTTTCTCAAATAGTAGTCGAGTTTGATTTCTTTGTATTAAGAACCAACATGTTATAAATACGTGTTTAAATTCCTGAGTTAAATTCATGGTTCTTGTTATGTTATTTATAGAGAAATACGGATGGAAAATCAGTGGTTCACGGTTTGTTTGTGGGAATCTGGTTTAGAAGTGTGTTCCTCTTGCAGGTTTTTGTGTTGTTCAGTTTTCAGGGAGAATTATGTCAAAGAATTTCGTAGAATTTTTCATAATTTAATTAATCGTTAGGATTTAATTCTAGTTTACTAGCTAAACTATCCAGTTTACTAGCTAAACTAGGGTTGGGTCCTTTCAGTTTGGTATCAGAGCACTAGGTTACAGATTCTGTAAACTCTTGGTCATGTCAGTACAGACATTTGATAGTGTACAACACTCCCGGGAGGATGGCCCGATCGGCCGGCGGATCTCCATCACAGCTCCAAGTGTTGTACATTGTTAACTGTTTAGAGTCTCCTAGTTGAGCCATTTTCTTGGTCTCTTTGAGTGAGCTCAATATGTTTTTGTGGACTCCTAGGTTGTTATGCCTCGACAACCAGCTCAATAGGATGAAGCGGAGTTTTTGGCCCAACAGATGCGTGAATTAATTACACGCTTGATGTCAGCGCCACGTGAGGGTCATAATGATTTAATCACCAAAGCTAAATTAGCAGGAGCAGTTCCCTTTGTAGGATCTCATAACCATGAGACTTGTAAGAACTGGCTTATAGAGATTTGTCGAATATGCGACTGCATGCATCCCCAGTTGACTTCAGAGCAGAGAACATCGATAGTTGTGGGTCTGTTGCAGGACCATACTTACCGTTGGTGGGAGAACACTAAGAAAAATGAAACCACCACCCCGTGGGCAGAGTTGATGGAGTTGTTCCTAAGTCGCTTCTTTAGTTAAGCAACATAGCAGAGGAAATATGAGGAGTTTATGAATCTTTGGCAATAAGACTTGTTCGTGATGGAGTATCGAGATCATTTTACCTGTTTATCCCGATTTTCACTAAATCTTGTCAGATTAGTGAAGGAAAGATGTTGGAGGTTTGAGCAAGGTTTGCGACATGAGATTGCCCCATACATGTCAAATGTATCACACACTGATTTTGATAAGTTTGTCAGTGCTGTTGTGAGATGTGAAGATAGGCTTCGATCGGAGTAGACTCAGACTCGACAATTCGAGGAAGATAGGCCTAGTCAGGGTCCTTCAAAAAATGGAGGCTCTAGAGCATCTGGTTCCACATAAACTTTTGGTGAGGGATCTTAAACTTCTAGTGCACGTCGTCCTAGCTGTTTTCCTAGATGGAGGCGGAGTCGACCTCAGAGATAGAGATTTTGAGCCAGTTCTAGTGGGTACAGTAGATACCAACCTACTCCACCAGCATCCAGAGAGTTTCCTTTATGCAACATGTGTCAAAGACGTCATTCTGGATAGTGTCAGCTTGGAACTTCAGCTTGCTATCGTTGTGGTCAAATGTGTCACTTTTTTAGGGAATGTCCGCAAAGGGACACCTCAGGTGGATTTCCGGGGCAGGTGGTAGTCAGAGAGCCATTTAAGGGGTTAAAACCGCACCACCACCCAAACAGCCAGCTTATCAGAATCGGAGCCAGAGAGGGCGACTGGCTGGACAGGCACGACTTCATCGGATGACTCTACAGGAAAGCAGAGCATCTCCAGAAATGATTATTAGTACGTTGCATGTTTTTGGTTATGCTGTTTTAACTTTAATAAATCTGAGGGTGACACACTTTTTTATATCCGTGAAATTATCATCAGAAATTAACGTACCTGTCACTCCCTTATAGGTAATATGGCGAGTGACTTATCCCTCTGGCGAGGTGATTTTAGTTGGGCTAATGTATCAAGACTGTAGCGTGATGGTTGGAGGTTTTGGATTGTGTGCCGATCTAATACCTCTTGACATCGCAGATTTTGATTTAATCATGGGCATGGACTTTCTGAGCAATCATCTAGCTTTGGTTGATTGTCATCGGAAAGAGGTAGTATTTAGAAGTCCAGGGTTCCCTGAGATTTTATTTCTTGGGGAAAGAAATGTTCTTTCATCGTGCTTTATTTCAGCTGTGAAGGCTGAGAAGATGTTGCAGAAATGATGTACCGTACATCTGGCACATGTGGTGAATACCAGTATTTGCACCCCCAACCTTTAGCAGATTAAGGTGGTTAGGAAATCTCCTGATGTCTTTCCTGAGGAATTACTAGGTCTTCCTCCAGTTAGGGAAATAGATTTCACGATCGAGCTACTTCCGGGTATAGGCCTCATAGCTCAAGCTCCATATAGAATGGCTCCAACGAAGTTGAGAGAGTTGCAAATTTAGCTTCAGGACCTAATTGATAAGGGTTTCATCCATCCTAGAATATCACTGTGGGGAGCTCCAGTTTTATTTGTGAAAAAGAAGGATGAATCTATGGGGTTACACATCGATTATAGGAAGCTGAACCAGGTTACATTGAAGAACAAGTATCCACTGCCACGGATTAATGATTTTTTTGATCAGCTTTAGGGAGCTACGATATTCCCTAAGATTGATTTGCAATCAGGATACCACCAGTTGTGGATTAGAGACTCCGATGTCTTTAAAACCGTGTTTCGATCTCGATATGGGCACTATGAGTTACTGGTTATGACATTCAGCCTGACGAATGCACCTACTGCCTTTATGAATATGATGAATCAAGTATTTCGGGCATATTTTAATAAATTTATCATTGTATTTATTGACGATATCCTGATTTACTCTACAGACGAGAGGCAACATGCAAGACATTTGCATATTGTTTTAAGGGCCTTGAGAGAACGTAAGTTGTATGACAAATTCAGTAAATGTGAATTCTAGCTGGACAAAGTCAAATTTCTTGGTCATGTGATTTCGGCAGATGGAGTTAGTGTTGATCCTGACAAGGTGGAGGCAGTGTTGAATTGGAGTAGACCTACAAGTGTGGCTGATATTAGGATCTTTTTGGGCTTAGCCGATTACTACCGTCGATTTGTGCAAGATTTTTCACGTATTGCTACACCTCTTACCTGACTTACGAGGAAAGGAGTTAGATTTGAATGGTCAAAGGCTTGTGAGGAAAGTTTCCAGGCTTTAAAGACAGGGCTGACCACTACTCCAGTGTTGACTTTACCGGATGATAATGGGGAGTTTACAGTTTTCAGTCATGCATCCAAGTTAGGTTTGACATGTGTGTTGATGTAGCAAGGCAAAGTTGTTGCTTATGGTTCCCGACAATTAAAGCCACATGAAGTGAATTACCCTACTCATGACTTGGAGTTAGCAACGATTATTTTTGCGTTGAAGGTTTGGAGACACTACTTATATGGTGCCAGGTGTCAGATTTTTACCAACCATAAAAGTCTTACGTACTTCTTTACACAACCATAACTAAATTTAAGGCAAAGGAGGTGGATGGTATTAAGTGATTATGAGTGCACTTTTGAGTACTATCCTAGAAAGGCGAACGTGGTAGCTGATGCTCTTATTCGGAAATCAGGAGTTGCTCTGTCATATATACAAATGACTCGAATGCCACTACTTTATGAATTGCGAGCAATTGGTGTATTCCTGTACACAGATGATGATGAACTAAGAGTTTTACTTGCAAAATTCCAGGTTAGACCTGTTCTTGTTGACAAAGTTCATGACTTACAAGATTCTGATGTCTCATTGCTAAAATTAAAGGAAGCAGTACGTAGCGGTGGACAACCAGACTTTACATCGCGGAAAGATGGCTTACTGGTGATCAAAGGTAGACTTTGTGTTTCGAACAATGAAGGGTTGGAACGAGAAATACTTGATGAAGCTCATTGTTCAGCTTATGCAATGCATCCCAGTAGTATGAAAATGTATCGAACTCTTAAGGAGTATTACTGGTGGCCTAATATGAAGAGGGAAATAGTGACATATGTGAGCCAGTGTTCCATTTGTCAACAAGTAAAAGCAGAGTGGCAGAAACCTTCAGGCTTGATGCAACGTCTAGAGATTCCATTTTGGAAATAGGAGTTGTGTTACTATAGATTTTGTATATAAGCTACTTCATACATCCAAGGGTCATACATGTAACTGGGTAGTTGTGGACCGTTTCACGAAGTCTGCACATTTTATACCAGTTCCAAGTGAGAAAATTAGCTCAATTGTATATGCAGAAGATTGTGAAGCTACATGGTGTGCCTGCTTCTATTATTATTTTAGATTAAGATTCTCTTTTTACTTCACAGTTCTAGAGAGCTTTCCAGGAAGTTATGGGCACCAAATTATGATTCAGTACAGATTTTCACCCCCAGATAGATGGCCAGTCCTAGAGAACCATTCAGACGTATGAGGACATGCTGAGATCTTGCGTATTACAATTTTCAGGGAAATGAAATAAGTACCTGCATTTGATGAAATTTTCTTATAATATCAGTTTCTACTCCAGCATTGGTATGTCACCATATGAAGCCTTATACGGGGAACAGTTCAAGACCCTGCTGTGTTGGATTGAGGTAGGCGAGATAAGCCTTATTGGTCCGGATATTGTGCAAGAAACGACGGAGAACGTGCAGATCATTCGAGACAGATTAAAGGCTACTCAGGATCGACAAAAGAGATATGCGGATATTATGAGAAAGAAATTAGAGTTCGAGGTTGGTGACTCGGTATTTTTGAAATTGTCGGCATGGAAGGGTGTTATGCTATTTGGGAGGCGTGAAAAGCTTCAGCCATGATATATCGAAGCATATGAGATTATTGAACGTGTTGGTGATGTTGCTTATCGTTTGGATTTACCATCAGAACTGGCACGTGTTCACGATGTATTCCATATGTCCTTGTTGCAGAAATACATCTCCGACCTTTCTCATGTTATTTTGCCTTAGCAGATTCCATTACGTAAGGATTTGGTTTATATTGAGGAACTAGTGAAGATTCTTGACCGTAGAGAGCAGATTCTCCGGAACAAGACAATTCCTTTAGTGAAGGTACTGTGGAGGAATCATGCAGTAGAAGAAGTCACTTGGGAACCAAACTAGCACATGAGAGAACAATACCCTCATCTATTCTAGCAGGTATGTAAATTTTGAGAACAAATTTTTTGTAAGTGGGGTAGACTTTTACGACTCGAAATAAAATTACACGCTTATCAAGTTATATTAAGCTTTATTGCGGATTAGTTGCGTTATCGAAGTTATTAACAAAATTTTTATCGGGCAAGAATTTGATTTGACTTTCTTCCCAAAAGTGATAGATTATTTAATTTTGAGTTCGAGTTCGTAGAAATTTTCGGGAATTTTTTCGGATAAGCGAGCTATTTCTTATGATTATCGTTCGATCGCGATATGATTGATTTTGGACCGTTGATCTGTCGAGGATCTTGGGGGTATAAATAGAGAAATTTTGGAAATTAAAATCAGAAAATCAGAAAATAGCCCTCGACCTGTTTCCTCCGCCGACCCATTTTACCCAACCCGACCCGTTTCACTGATTCTGGCCACCTTCGGCGACGGAAATTGTAGGAAAACGAAGCCCATGGTTCCCTTAATTGTTTGGTGTATTTTTTTTTTTTTTGAGAAATTTGTAGGTTTGGAGGTAACCTGATTTGAGTTTTACTCCGTCGAATCGCCGCCGTTGGTGGAGGTGCTCCGACTTGAGTTAGGGGTCGGGAGTTGAGGGGTTTTGATCCTCTCTTCCCACTGAGTCAATCTGTATAGGTATAAAGGTCCGACGAAGCTCCACAGCGGAGCCTCGTCATGTTGAAATTTCTGGCCGGTTTTAGGCCCTGAGATTTTGAAGAGTTTTCCAGCAATTTGAGAGCGAGTTGGAGCGCGTAAAGTTAGGGAATAGGTTAGGTTTGGAGAGAGAGACATTTTTGCGATCGAATGCCACCGTTAGTTGCAGTTGCCGGAAAAGGGTTTTCCGGTCTGTTTTGGCTTATTCCGGTCAAACACCGACGATTCGGACATTGGTCCAATTAGAGATGTTGTTGTACTCGTTGTGAGCTTTCCAACGAGGGGTTGAATGCCCCCATTGGATGACTTTGGCCGGAGGCAAAGCTCCGGCGAGGCAATTTTCAGAAATCTTTAGAGGGACTTCTAGGCTTATTTTTAGGGTCGATTTTCATAGTTTTACGCATATTCTGATATTGTGTGATCCATATTTTCAGGACATCAAGATCACGACACTAGCAGCGAAAAAAATTCTGTTTGACCCTAGCAGTAGTCGCAGACTTGTGAGTGGACCTTTTTATTTTCACAATCGATAGCAAGTTCATTTATTTTCATCATTTCAGCTGTCAGGGGAGGTCAGGTTGCCTCGTCTGACCCATCACCTCCATCAGAGTTCAGATTTATACTTGAACTCGCTTTATTTTACAGAAATCTGATGAAATGCATTAAAACATATTTTATCATTTACACAGACTATTATGAGATTTTGTCCACTCACGCTAATGTTTTATATTTTTTTAAATTTCTTTCCCTGGGATTTTCGGTTTCCGTCGCCCAAGCTGTGGTTTAAATCCTGAATTTGCATGGTGTTGTCGAAGGCTTTGAGTCCACATGTCAACTACTCATTTAATAGGTTCCAGTCTACTGTCAGATCTATTTATATGTATTCTATGTTCATAGAAGTAGTTCTGAATTCCAGTTGTATTATGTTATTTTCAGTTTCTCGAATGGTAGTCGAGTTTTATTTCTTTGTATTCAGAACCAACATGTTATAAATACGTGTTTAAATTCCTAAGTTAAATTCATGGTTCTTGTTTATGTTATTTATTGAGAAATCCGGATAGACAATCGGTGGTCCACGGTTTGTTTGTGGAAATTTGGTTTAGAAGTGTGCTCCTTTTGCAGGTTTTTGGGCTGTTCAGTTTTTAAGGGGAATTTTATCAAAAACTTTCGTAGAATTTCTCAGAATTTAATTAATCATTGGGATTTAATTCTAGGTTACTAGCTAAACTAGGGTTGGGTCATTTAAATACATCGTCCTGAAACACGATTAATATTTAACAACTAATCGTCGAGAATAATATTGAATAACTAAACCCGTTCGCCTAACAAGCAATATAGTCGAGAACATCGCATTCTTGAATATCGTGGTTTCCAAACTTATGACAAGCCTTAATGTAATTATATATTCTAAACCTTTAATCATTTTTAAAGTCGCAATACAATTCTCGAACGTTACGCGACTCGAGGTTGAATCAATGTTCGACTCAATCGTTTCGTAAAGTTATTAAATCATTTAATTAATGTCCGGTAAATGACACCTCTTAATCAATTATGTCCAAATCAATTCAAAAACCTCTTCAACATAATTGGTACGTAATTATGAGCAAAACAACATAAAATTTACATCAAAAATCCTCTACCGGATGCGTTGGTGAGTTTTCCCGGTGATTCGAAGCTTAACCTGCTCAAGATCTACCCAACAACAACTTTCTCTTCTACAACAACATCCAAATAAATCTCTAACTAGTCGAATTTACCTTAAACCAAAATCTCCCCAAAAACTTCAAACCTTCAATTCTTCTTCCTCGGATGGAATTAGAGTGAGTTCTTGGTATGGTTAGCTTTGTGGTGATGAAGCCTTCAAAGCTCAATAGTTTACACCGGCCAATTTCTAGGGTTCTTGGATTTTCAATCGTTTTTCTGCAATTTCAAGCTTCTATGATGCAAGGTAGAGGCTAAGGTTATTAGAAAGTGATAGAGGGTATCAAGGTAACCAGTTTAACACCTTCGACGCTGTGTTTGGTGGCAGATCTGTGGTAGCTCGCCAACGACAATGAGAGAGACGAGAGTCGGGAGAGGAGAGAGAGAGATTTGCCCAAAATGTAAATTAGTCCTTTCCTTTATTAGCAACATGCTATTTATGGTAAGGAAATTTACCGAAAAGTAAAAATGTAATAAAAATTCTAATGTCAACACTTTATTCGTCGTAACTCCGATTTCGACACTTGATGTGGCTACGAACTCGTCTTGCCGAACTCCACGACGTTTCTTAATAAAACTTCTCCTAAAACTTACCAATTAAATTTCGATTAGTAAACCCTCGATATTACTAACGGTAAAAATTAACTATCTTTCTCGATTAACCTTGTCGAAAAAAATAGGATTAGCTCGTTAATAAACTCGACGAACGAAGATTAACTTGCTAATCTGGGTATGGGTCGTTACAAGTTCAACCACATTTGACTTCTTCAACTCTTTAGCGCATAACCTCTACCACCATCTACACAATGTTACAATTGGTTCGACGATCTCACGAAGTAAATATAGTCAAATTACCACTAGAATCAGACATTGCAGCATAACGTGACAGTAATGAGTCTTTAGACCAATGAACTTGTGTTCCCCAACGTTGACACATCCAAATATATTCGCTGCATAACTAGATGGATAACAAACACTTTTAAACCAGTTGAATACAATATCCCTCATTGTTGGCTTCACTGTGGAAGGTGCATCTAACATGTTGTTATACATTCATCTTCTATCCCTCTTTAACCATAAGGGACGATGTAAATTCATAGATTTCAGATCTTTTTACACTTTAGGAGTATTCTTAGTCTTGAACTTAATACCAAGAATTGTTCCCACTACGATGTCACACACATTCTTTTCTATGTGCATGACATCTAGGTTGTTCCTGAGTTTCAACTTCAACCAGTAAGGCAGTTCAAAAAAAAAATACTCATGTGCTTACAATATGTAAGATGATGGGGAGGGCGTGGATTCAGCTTTTTCACACGATCGTCATTGGTCCACACACCGAAATAGAAGCCGTTTAACCTCTCAAAATCTCTTCACCAGACCACTGTCGGGGTTTAGGACTATTCTTTATTGACTCGTCAAAATTCTCCTTATTCTATCGCCACTGGTGATCATGAGGAAGCCATCTACGGTGACCCATGTAACACATTTTTCCTGCGTGTCAACTGGAGTTGACGTCATCCAAGCAAACAGGACAAACATTGTACCATTTGGTTGTGCAAGATGCCAACATCCCATACGCAGGAAAATCGTTGATGATCCACATTACGGCTGCTCTCATCATGAACATTATTTCAGTATGTGAACGTGTCATAAGTTGGGACTCTATTTTCTCACAAGTGTTTCAACTCGTTAATTAGTGGTTTGAGGTACACATCTAAACACTTTCCAGGAAACTTAGGACCTGGAATTAGCAGAGTAAGAAAATTAAATTCCTTGTTCATACACATCCATGGAGGCAAGTTGTACGGCATGAAAATAACTGGCCAAGTGCTGGTGGAAGCGCTATTATTACCCCCAAGGGTTGAATCCATCTGTAGAAAGTCTGAGTCTAACATTTCAAACCGCTGCTGCAAAGTCTGGAAATTCCTTGTCAAAATCTTTAAAAGCCTCCCCATCTACCACGTATCTGAGCACATCATCATTTATTTTCTCATCGCATCTGTTGTGTATAGAGACATGTGCAAACACTGCAGTTTAGGAATCAACGAAAAATAGCAAAGCACCTTCACAAGAATTTACTTTTTCTAACTCCTCCTATTAGGATGCTAATATCTGAACTAGTTGCATACAAGACAGTAGTCCAAATATGCATACTCTTTGTAAACAACACACAATTGTTTCTGCATGCGTGAATCTTCTTGTACTTTAGGCCGAGGTTGCTTAAGATCTTTCTAACCTTATAATGGGTTTTGGGAAGTTTGTGATAATCATGAAGCAACTTATATATATGCTCCTGCATTTCTTAAAAAACATGGTCTGACATTTTGTTCTTCACTTTTATCTGAATTTCCTCCATTAAATTTTACAACACATTCTCTGGACATCCAAGGTACACTGGGGCCTGAGATTCAAGTAGCATCTTGTACTTATCCATCTTAGTAGTGTCAGAGGCAAGGCTACATGAACTGTGTCATGATGAGGAGTATCATAATCTTGATCTACGTGTTAGTGTCTACCAAGACTAAATTTTGGAAAAGCATCATGGACCAAATCCATAGTAGGGTTCCACGAGGCACCACTACCGTTGGATGAGACACCCTGATAACTGTACCCTAGGCTAAAGTCTGGTCCTGACCTGAAATCTACTACTTCACCATGCTCTCTCCATGTAGTGTAACTCCACATCATACCGTGGTCATTCAAGTGTTGAGACATAACATTAATCTCCACAGACTTATGGTTAAGATATTTTCTGCACGGACACATGTAACGCTTCTTTCGTTGACCATGTTGCATCGCAAACAACATAAATTCTCTGATTCCGTCCATATACCTCTCATCACTTCTATTCACCAACTGTATCCAACTCTTGTCCATATTTCTGCATAAGTTAGTTGTCATATTATATAATTTTTAAACTAATTAATCTAATATACTATATTATTAAATTACATAACACATTAATATGCATTTACATATTATATATAATTTTTCATCTAATTAGTCTAACATATTTAATCATATATATAATTAATCAACACATGCATGTAATCAGCTTAACAATTAAACAAATAATTAATGCAATATGCAAACAAGGTCACCGAAAACTATATTCGCCGAAATATTTCACTAGAGAACTCCATCACCTTACATTATTATATACATAATTAAATTTAAAAAAATTAATCAAGAGAAACGAGTTAATACATTCACCGATAAGGAGATAAGTGGGTAAACTAGAACTCCGGAGGTAGAAAAACCGTATAAATTGAAATTGTGGCCGAATGTGATGTTGAGAGCTTTTGAGAGAAGTTGAGAGATGAGAAAGAGAGAGATGAAATGTCGATCTGGAAATGGAATCTGATCTAAATAATTGAGTTTTCTTAGACGACGAATATAATTTCGTCGTCTAGGTTAGCTCCTAGATGACGAAATACTTAAGCCATCGTCCAAGTTGAGCTTTTAGACTACGAATAATATTTTCGTCATCTAAGAAGTTGTACTTAGACAACAAATCTTTTATTCGTCATCGAAAAATTCAAATTAGACGACGAAACACATAATTTGTCGTCTAAGTCTAACCTAGACGACTAATTATCTACTTGCGCGACGAATTAATTTTTCGCATCTAACACTTAGACGACAAAACAGTTAAAATTTCGTAATCTAAGTACATATTTCTGATAGGATCATATTTTCTGCGTATTTATTTTCTCCTCGATAACAAGGAATAAAAAATCTAATAAGGATTTTCCCCTCGGTCGAAGCATGCCGTGAACAGTTGATCACACTTGTTATATAAGAAATCTCAGTTCATGACTCGTTGGATCATGTGCTGTGAAGCTGTGATCGAGAAAGACGGACTTGTTATCGAGTCACCAACACCATTCCTGGGCATATTCTTATAATTAAGCACATGATTGATACTTGGTCCACTAATCAGATGCACCCGATTCCGATATTCCACAAAGAATAGAATACACCTGCAAGTAGCTGATCACAACCTCCGCAGCCAATAATTCCTCTCTCTTAAATAATGAAAAAGATAAAATAAAAACAGAACTCGAATCCAAGTCAGAGAACTCACCACACACGCTTGACTTGGATTCGAGTTCTGTTTTTATTTTGAGTTCTCTGACTTGTCAGGTTTCCCATACATATAAAATCCGAAGCTCACAAACAGAAACGGTTCGATTTTTTCTGCCTGAGTTGGGAAACTTCTCTTTCTTTCTCTCTGGTTTTGCTACAATGGCAACAAGGAGAGAAGAAAGAGAGACCAATATGTACCTGGACGCCATGCCTGTCTTTGCCAAGGAGCTGATCGCCGGAGGAGTCGCCGGCGGTGTTGCAAAGACGGTGGTTGCTCCCCTTGAGCGTATTAAGATTTTGTTTCAGGTACAAATTTTTGGAGTATGGAGTTAAAAATTGGAACTTTATGTTGGTAGTGATAAAGATTGAAACTTTATGATGATGGGAACTGTGCAAATTAGTAGTGCATTTTGGGTTATTGGGTGTTTTGAGTTTACTGGGTTCTCTGTAATTTTGATTTCTGGGAAGATAGTACTGGAGTCTGGGTGAGTTGGGATAACTGGTTTTGACTGAAGCAGTAAGATTTTTATGGATAGTGGTAGTGGTTCTGAGTTGGTGCTTTGTTGGTCTGAGATTGAGTCATTGAGTGAGTAGTAAACTAGTAATCCTAGAAGAGATAATCTTGTAGTTTCATTTAAGGGATTATTTGATTTGATTGCTATTACTTGTATTGATCTGATTCGGAAGTTAGAAGTAAAACTGAGATAGGTCCTTCACCGTGTTTCACATGGCCATTTCGAACACTGATATGGATTTATGCAATAAGTAGATTGTCCTTGGAAGCTTCGCATCTTGTATGTCAACATGGTTTATGTTTTTTTGCAGACCAGAAGATCAGAATATCAGAGCTTGGGGCTATTTGGATCGGTTAACAAGATTGCAAAGACAGAAGGGTTGATGGGTTTCTACAGGTAGATCCTGAGTACATAAATGCTGATGTGAATGCTGTTTCCAAGTTTTTGTCGGCTAACAGAGTTTAAGTGGTTGTTGTACAGAGGGAATGGAGCTAGTGTTGCGAGAATTGTTCCGTATGCAGCCCTGCATTACATGTCCTATGAGCAATACCGTGGATGGATTATACTCACCTTTCCTGATGGGGGACGAGGACCTCTTCTTGATCTTGTTGCTGGATCATTGTCTGGAGGAACAGCTGTACTATTTACGTATCCTCTTGATTTAGTTCGGACGAAGTTGGCTTATCAGGTATATATCCAAAAAGGAAACAGCTCAACCATCCGAATGCAGGAAGATCAGTTTCAATAGCTAAGAAATTTGTTGCTAATTTCCCTACTAGGAAATATTTGGACTAAAGACATGTTTGTCCCTGCAGGTTGTTGGTTCACCAAAGTTAAATGTCCGAGAGATAGTAAATAGTGAACAACTTTATAAAGGAATTGTTGATTGTTTCTGGAAGACTTATAAAGAGGCTCGACTTAGAGGCCTCTATCGTGGTGTTGGTAAGGTTTTGAAAACTGGTTAAACTGCTTGTATCATTCACTAGTGTTTCTGTAGGTTTCCATTTAACACATTGAAATCAATATCAGCTCCATCCCTTTATGGGATCTTCCCCTATGCCGGACTGAAGTTCTATTTTTATGAGGAGATGAAGCGTTATGTGCCTCCAGAGCAGAAGAGCAGAATTGTGGTGAAGCTTGTATGTGGTTCTGTTGCTGGTTTATTAGGTCAGACTTTTACATACCCACTCGATGTTGTGAGGAGGCAAATGCAGGTAATATACATGATCCCATAAAATGTTTTGACAGAATCCTTTTTGGCATTAATGAGTGATAGATATCTGGATAGGTTCAACGAATCTTGGCATCAAACAATCCAGAGATGAAAGGAACAATGGAGAGCCTTGTTATCATTGCTAAAAACCAAGGATGGAAGCACTTATTTTCAGGACTTAGCATCAATTACTTGAAGGTGGTAAAACCAAGACATTCACTTCACAAAAAAATTCTTTTTTTTTTGTAACTCAACTAGCCAATCATGTGCATTGCAGGTTGTACCATCTGTCGCCATTGGATTTACTGTTTACGATGTTATGAAGGCCTACCTTCAAGTTCCATCAAGGGATGAAGCTGTGTGAAAGAAGTGGTAACCAACAAAAGAAATACCCAGCCATCCGCACTTCACACCTAGTAACATTTTCTGCCGATTTTTCATTCCAGGCAACACTCATGCACAAACCATTGGGCCTTCTCAGTTGTCAATTAGGTTGACTAGCTCATTGTGGATCATTCAGGTGAATTTGCAGCGGTACATATCATTCTTCAGAGCTGAATAATTAATAGCATTTCTATAGGTTTATATCCCTTACCACACTGATTAAGTTAGCAGAAATAATCTAGTGGACTACGTAGTACAGAGGACTCCAAACTTAGAGCAAATGCACCCAAGGACCGATTTGCTGGGTTGGGTTGAGGGTAGGGGAGATTCCATGATCCACCGGGTATTAATTGGGCTGGGGGGAGGGGAGATTGGTGGCGGGGCCCAGGTGATCGATCAGAGAGAGGGTTGATTCTTCACCCTCGGTTTGGGCTGGGTGAATTGGTGGTGGGGCCCGCTGACGTCAGCCACGCGGCTGGTCAGACGCGGCTCCCTTTTTTTTTTTTAAATTTCGCTTGTGGGCCCCACGGCCTGCACACTGCCGGCTGCAACGGTTATGTGATGCTGACCGTCCGATCTGATCTGGACGGTCAGCATTCAAACATAACGGATCCTTTATTTTTTTTTTAACTAACGAAAAAAAAACAATGGCAGATCTGGGCCGTTGGATTTAATCTGACGGCTCAGATAAAATCCAAACGGGAATATGCTTTAAACCTGTATAAAAAATTTCAAAAAATTTCCAAAAAATTCTATAAATACCAAACCACTCTTCTTCATTTTTCACACCAAAAATTTCTGAGATTTCACATATCCATCTTGTTGTTTCTCCTACCTTGTTCTTATTTCTTCATTTTAGTTCAAAAAATGGGAGAATCGGGTACTAATTGGAACACCGCGGAGGAAGTTCAATTGTGCGAGTCTTGGGCGCGTGTCACCGTATGCCCGATCACCGGCAATGCTCAAACCCTTCCAAGGTTATGGCAAAAGGTACGTGAAGATTATGTGGAAAATTGGTCCGGTCCAACCGCGGTACGAACTCCGATCGCTCTCCAATCTCATTTCAAACCTTTGAAAAAACTTCTCAAACAGTGGCATAATGCAAAACTTCAAGCTCGTCATCATAGACCAAGCGGCACCAATCAATTGGATGAGGTAATATAATATAGTGTGATTTAATTATTTATATCCCATTATTTTTTATATCTCATTATAGTGTGATTTTTTATTTTTTTAACAATCATTTATATCCCATTATAACATTTTCAATTTTTTTTAGGCCCGTCAAATTCAATTGGAATTCATTAGAACAACTAATAAGCAATTTGGAAATGAGGAATGTTGGGACGCGGTGAAGGATCACCCTTATTTTAAAGATCCACCAACGGCTCCCGTCTCTCCTTTTGTTTATCCGACGGTAAATCTTGATGAAACCGAGACACCAATTGATTTAGATACTGATGTAGGTTTGGATACTCCTACTAGCTCTGTTGGAAGGCCTATGGGACAAAAGGCTGCAAAAGAAGCAAAGAGGAAAGGAAAGAATAAAGAATTGGGAAGTGATGTGGCCCTTGCAATTTTAGCCATTAATGAGAGCAACAAAAAATCCATGGAGCTTCTACAGAAAAGAGACGAGGAACGCCGAGCAGAAGCTTTGAAAATATATCAGTTTGAAGAGGCGAAAGAGGATGCAAGGATCATGGCCATGAAGACTAGTGATTTTTCCCCGGACTCAAGAGAGTGGTACAAAAAGTTGAAGAGCAACATCATGAAAAAAACTAAGCCGAATGCGGATTGTTATAGACCTCTTTTTCAAGAACCACAATCCCCACAATAGAATGTTGTAGTGTTTTAAATTTTATTTTTCTTGTATTGCTAGGCTTGGATTGTCTTTTATGTATCTTAAATTTCATGAAATAAAAGTTGAATGTTATTAATAAATATTGTGTACGTAACAAAAGTATACAATGTATTTTATACAAATTGAAACATAAACCTTTATTATTGAAACAAAAGCACGCATACATTTATTATTGAAACATGATCACACAAACAAAAGCACACAAATTAAAATTACAAGCCAAAGCACACATACATCATTATTGAAAGCACACAAAGAAAAGTACTTAAATTAAAATTACAAAACAAATACAAATGATCCAAATCATTTGTTAATATGGATGACCAAGTTATCTTGCAAGGCCTTGTGGAGGTACGCAGAATGTAATTGGAAGTCACGATCTAAGAAAGCCGGAAGACTTTCTCCATCCCTCAAAACCGGTTCATGACGAATAACATTTCCGTTTAAATCCACCGGCCTATCATAAACGCTTGCCAATAATGGATGCATGTTATCATCTTCATTAGGCTCCACAAACTCTTCTTCCACAAACTCATCTTCCACAATCATGTTATGAAGAATGATACAACTTACCATGATGGTACGCAGATCTTCCAACTTGAACAAGTTAGCACCGTGACGAAGTATAGCCCACCGAGCTTGGAGGATACCAAAACACCGCTCAACATCTTTTCGATAAGACTCTTGCATTTTGCTAAAGTGTGCCTCATCTGCATTCCTGGGTTTGGATATTGATTTCACAAACGTCTGCCACCTCGGGTAGATTCCATCTGCAAGGTAATACCCAGTTGTGTATGTGTTATCATTGACCTTAAAGCATACCTCAGGAGCACTTCCATTTATAACTCTCGCGAACACGTTGGACGCACCGAGAACATTTAGGTCATTTTGAGCTCCTGGGGTACCGAAGAAGGCATGCCATATATGTGTGTCATACGAGGCCACAGCTTCAAGAATAACCGTTGGGTAGCCTTTGCGGCTTGAGAATGCTCCAGACCACCCCTTTGGACAATTCTTCCACTTCCAGTGCATGCAGTCGATGCTCCCAATCATGCCCGGAAAACCGCGTTGTTGCCCCTTCAGCAGAAGCCTGCGCAAGTCAGCGGCATTGGGAGCACGAAGATACCAATCACCGTATAGATACTCCACCTGGGCACAAAATTTGCTGAATGTGTTCTTCATCTTCTTCATCCCTGATCCTCAAATAATTTCTCAAAGCATCCATAGAAAATATGACAAATGAAATGGATTTTTCTATCTGAAAATGGAGGGAAGAGATTAATGAGAGGAATGTGTGAGAAGAGAGTGAAGTACCGGCCTTATTTATTGACTTTTGTGGAAGCTAAAAAGTTATACCAAAGTACACGTGGCGTGTACCAATTGGTTGAAAATCTTATCGAAAATCGTCTCAATTATTTCTGAAGATAACGAATCTTGCAATGGACACGTGTTCCTCACCAATTGGTTGAAAATCTATTCGGAAATGTCAGATATTTTTGGCTGAAAGATAACGATATTGAGGGTGACACGTGGCGTACGTACATTGGTTTGCCATATTCTTATCGAAAATGCACGTCATTCGAAATTAATTATATGATTTTTTTTAAATATTCAATTTGGTTAATTATTCACCAATAATGTTAAATCATTAAGTACTTAACAAAACCTAAAAAATATATTAAATATAAATTGAATGAATAGTAATTAGTCTTCGAATTGATCTCATTGCTGCATTGTCAAACCAAGGACCAAGGACCAATTCAGATGAATAATGTATTGACCTGGGTGGAAAATTGACCCTCCCCTCCCCAAATGGGTGCATTTGCTCTTAGAGACACCGTATCTTTAGACGAGAAGTACATAAGGAGAAACCAGATGTTGTAATGGTACTGCATTTGTATAATATGATTTCATCATATCAAATAGATAATGTTGATTTTTTTTTAGTAAAATTGCAGCAAGTAGCAGACTGTCTGTATCTTATTAATAACTCATATGCTGGTCCATGAGTACGCTGTAAAGTTGGACTAATAGATCGTTATGCACAATGCACCCTGTAGCTGATTCCATTGTGCTTGTTTTATCCTTCAGGGAAAACAAATTCGGAAAAGATTCTGTTCTATACAATCTGTCTGGCCTAGAAGCATCTACCAGTTTGTACTTCTATTTTGTATCGAAAATGGGAACAGGAAATAACGGGGATGATGATAGCGGCCTACTGCTGTACTGCTATGTGACCTATCATCTATCCGACTTATCATCTATCATACAGAATTACAAGTGCTTTCAGGAACAGAATATGGCGAGCAGTCATTCTACCTTTTTCGTGAGAATATAATATAATACCAAACAAGACATTATCATAAAATTTGTTTTGTATTTAATGTAGCTGAAACCAAGTACAAGGATAATGTACAATGTAAGATGCTCACAAAATTCTATAAGACCATCTCCAACAACAGAGTAGCTAAAAGTTATAATTTTCAAAAATTATAATTTTTATGCCTTCCAACTGAATAGTTAAAGCTAAAGTTAAATATAGCTAAAGCTATTTTAAATAACTATATTTAACTTGGGAGGAGAGAGAAAATGACTCAAAAACTATATTTTTCCAATGGTTCTATTTAGCTATAACTTTTACTGTTAAAACTGAAGTCAAATTTGAGTGAGCTACATTTAACTTTTTAATTTAGAATAGCTATAACTTATAACTTTATTGTTGGAGATGCTCTAAGTCAATTTCTAGCCATAAGATTTCCATTTGTATCTTCTGCTGCGATGCAGTCTGCCATACATAACTTGGCATCAGAACCGGACAACTTCACCAATAATCTCCACAGGAGCATTTCCCATTCTTGAAATGATGGAACCGCTTGTTATCCCTAACAATCAGCTCCCTTCCTACAACCTTCGACATGATTTTGATTGCATTATGGCAGTCACCACAGATTCTAAGATTCTTCATGATCCTCAAAGTTTGCCTAGCAGGAGTACTGATTAGTCCATAAGCAATTGCCAAACGCTCGCTATGGTACTGCAAAGCCTGCTCTTTTGCTTCCTGATCAATGTCGTGAAGTACATATCTAGTATCCGGCACATAACCTGCTTCCCTCATCTGTCCATTCAACCCTTTTGATGCCTCTCCATAAATGTTAGTGCACCGGTACTCACTCACCTTATCCCTCTCCTCAAGCATATTAATCTCAGAGTACCTCTTCCGCGGAGGCAATGGGAGTCTATCTCCATTCTCCTTAGAAGGATCCAGACTCACCAACAATTCCTCAGTGCGATCTTCAAGCTCAATATCTCCATGAATTCGCGCCGAGCTCCTAAGCGCCTCCCAAACCTCCGCAGTAGGCTCAAACGGCAACTTCTCAATAAACTCCTCGGCTTCATTCAAATGACCAGACTTTCCAAGAGCATCAATAACCCCTACGTAATGCTCAACCTCTGGCACAACCCCATACTCATCCTCCATCGACTCGAAGTATATCATCCCTTCCTCCACAGCTCCCGCGCTAGAACATGCCTCAAAAACCACCCGAAACGTCTCCTTATCCGGCCTCAATCCTGAACTCTTCATCAGCTCAAACAACAACAGCCCCTCACCACCCTGACCATTCATAGCATACCCATTAATCATCAAATGCCATAATACCGTGTCTTTCTTCTCACGCATATTATCGAACACCTTGCGTGCATCTCTCATGCTCCCACATCTCACATACATTGCGATCAATTTACAATTCAACTCGAAATCGCCACTAAAAGATGACTTCTTTATGTACTGGTGGACCTTTCTGGCAAGCTCAAGCTTCTTCGAGTCATCGCAGAACTCCAGCAATGCACAGAAAACAACATAGTCAGCAGAAACGCCTTGGCCTATAAAATCCAGAGCTTCTTTGACCTTGCCCTCTTTGCACAGACCCATCAAGTCCACATCTTCGGGGTTGAAACGTGATGGGCCAGTTGCGTTTGGTTCGTGTTGGCTATGGTTCTTGTGTAAAGGTTGGGTCTTGAGCTGAGGTTTGACTCTGTTTGGGACAGCGAAAGTGAGAAACTGTTTGGGTGGGTTGGGATTAAAGCAAGAGAAAGGTTGGAGTTTGAGGGAGAGATGGTCATATTTAGGAGATGGAGTGGTCCGAGAGGGGACTATGGAGTTGGTTGCCTGAAGAGAAGTGACAGAAGCCATCTTTAGTGATAAGGTCCCCTTTGTTAGCAAAACTCGAGTCTCTCTTTGCTCAGTCTGGAGCAAAACCAAATTGGTCAAAACATTGGCAAATAACAATTTTAAGTAGAAAAATATAAATTCGAACATGTATGCCATTTTCAGTTCGAGAATGTTTCCTTTCTCAAGAAAATATCTTGGACAACAGAGTGTACAACTATACACATCACGAAGTGCAAAGTTTCGACTTTATTAACATAAGAAACACTCGTTCTCTTATCCAAGGGGGTGCAACATACTATTCTTGAAAATGATATGAAGGGCTAATCGGTTCATTTTCATATTGGAGCGAAAGTTAGCTAGAATTGCCTCAGCTGCTCGTAGTTAAACATGAATTTCATGCTACATTGTGGCTAGGTTAAGGTAACTTTGGATTGAACAGCTGCTGCATCCAGTTCATCAGTTCATCCTCAGTCTAAAACAACAGATAATTAGCGAGAGCTTTAACTGTTCAACATGGCCATTACATTGATTGTTTCACAAGCAAGAACAAAATTGGGCAATACCACTTATATAATGTAGTCAGACCACTCAGATAAAAACGAGGTATGATCCATCGACTCTCCCGGCACATCCTCATGCCTCGACGGCTTTTCCTTCCCGCCAACCAACCTCGCCGGATTCCCCACTGCCGTAGTCCTCGCCGGCACATCAATCAACACCACCGATCCCGCCCCAATCTTGGCATTCCCCAAAATCGTCGCTCCTGCTCCGATCCGATCTTTGGGTGCCGGTCGCCGCCGGCCTTCCCGGTCCCGCCCAGCGTCACGTGGTGGAGAATTGACACATTGTTCCCTATCACCGCCGTCTCCCCCACCACCACTCCGGTGGCGTGGTCGAACAAAACTCCCTTCCCTATCCTCGCGGCCGGGTGTATGTCCACCGCGAACACGTCGGCAATCCGCGAGTGCAGCGCAAGCGCCAACGGCCTCCGTGACTGAATCCACAGCTTGTGGGCCACCCTATGAGCCTAAACACACAAAATTCATGACCCTCACAATTAAGAAACAAAATTCATCACCCTCAAAATTAATTTATTTCTTACGAAGAATGTCACAAATATTGAATTCGGATTTTTAGGGTATATTGCCTGGCAAGCGAGGAAGCCCTTGTAATTGAGGAGGCAGTGAGAGAAGGAGACGCAGGCGGGGTCGCGCTGGTGGGTGGCGCGTAGGGAGGAATCGGAGGAAAAGGTCGTAGAGGAGAGTGGAGGAGCAGAGCTCGTTGCCGAGGTGGAAGGAGGGGGATCGCTGAAGCGACGAGTGCGAGAGGATGGTTGAGTAGAGGTAGCTGGCTAGAGCCGGCTCCGACTCGGCATCGCGCCTCGGCTTCCGAGGAGGATGACGGCTCTGTTTGCCGGAGCTCACCCGCCGGCATCTTATCTTATACTCTAGTGAAGAATGAATGAATAGGGGCTTTATGTGGCTTACTCCGCTTTCTTTACTCTCTTTAATTGGATGGACGAGACTGGGCCTCACAGTGCTTGCTTTTATCAAAAGTGCGTATAGAAAATGGCAAAAGTTGGATTTCACTGTTTGCATCAATGTCTCCAGTCTCAAAGTGTTCGGAAATTGAAGAAGGTAAAAGCTTAATTCATTTCATCAATGATTTTCAAATTGAGCTTCTCACCGCATATAAGCTGGTGCATACAAAATAGACAAAGGATGTAGACAAAATATGTAACTAGGACCTTTGTACAGTGCGACAATGTCCAGTGTAATACGGAGCATGCTGATCTGCTGCTGCATATAGCTGTTTATTCGGCTTCATACTAATTGGGCTTGGGCTGACAGCAACTAGGTGCTTGGGCGGGTCCTAACAAAAAGTGCCCAGATTGTTGAGTGCTTCCAGACTTGTGACGAGAGATTTTGTGTCTCTTCAATAACAGCTCGAGGTCAAGGAACTCATGATAGCTCGTAAATTTTGACCGTAATGAATGAGTTTTGATTGGGTTTTTGAATTGAGGTTTCGATTTGGGATCGATTGGATTTCTAAATTCAGGGTTTTGATTTGGGATTGAATGGGTGAGTTAGATAGGATTTCATCTTGGGAGAGGAGAGAGCGAAAGGTGGGAGACGGAGATGAGGGATTGAACAAAAAATGGGAGCTAAGGGCTGAATGACTGGATGGCTTAGGGTCATTTGTGTAAGAGAAATCAAACGGGCCTGGCCGGCCTATACAAGCAGAAAAATAAAGCCTATGGCTTGTCTTGTATCTTGTGTACGGGTCGGGACGGTATAGAACGTCCAAGAAGAAAATTAAGACCCGTCCCGTCCTGTTGCAGGGGGAGACGGAACAGGGTCGGGCCGGGATTTACAGTCTGAAGTGCCCAAGCCTAACCATTCTATTATGTCCTCCATTCTCCTCAGGAAGACGACGACGACGACAACAAAACTCCACTTTGCCCTCCGCCGACAGTCCGTTTCTTTAAAAATGGAAGTAAGGTAGCTGAGGTGTCACGTAAATTAGACGATGGATATTGCATAGACATGATAAAGACTTTTGAGAAACTCTACAAGCAGCAACCTCAACCTGGGAGAAATAAGGATAGAGAGAACAAGTTCGAGATGGGCTGCAAGGGGGGAGGACAATATTCAAGGAGTTAGACTCCTTTGTAGCGCTAGAGGACATTATAAAGGATGCTAGAATACTTCATATTAGTAGTGATATGAACATGACTTCTTATGTAAAGCAGAAGATTGGGATGATATGGCAACAAATTTCCGACCGATGTGGAAAGCTATGGCCATAATTAAGGCAAACATGATGGTGAGTTGAATTTCCGACATGTTCCATATAAGAGCATATGCACACATGTAGCACCTCCTATTGATCTTGAACCTCCTATTTAAAGAGGTGCAGTCACTATTCATCGAATAGGGGGTGCCATTTCTATTTTTCCTGTAGCGGTGCAAAAAATAGCACATCCTATTATTATTCATTACTTATAAATTTTATTTTTTTTATTTCTTGGTAAGATTTTCAACCAATAAATAGATGACACGTGTCATTATCGTCTAAATAATTTGACCACAATCCTGATAAGATTTCCAAGTTTACATGCTTTACAAAGACATTTACCTTCGAGCTCCAAATTCAACAGACGCCACTCCACTTCTAAGGAGGGCCAAGCATCCAAGATTTCCTGGTATGATTGGAAGCATCGACTGCATGCACTGGGAATGGAAGAACTGCCTAACAACTTGGCAATAGGAATTCTCAGGGCGGAAGAAACGTCCCACTATTATCTTATAGGCGATGACTTTATATGATACGTAGATATGACACAGCTTCTTCGGGGTGTCTGGAGCACAAAATGATATCAACGTGCTCCACCAATCGTATATCTTCGATTCACTTCTTGCTAGAAGAAACCCGCAACGTACAGACCTATAAAGTCAATGGTATGACGTACCACAACACTTATTATATAGCTGACAAAATATATCTGGGGTACTCCTCGATTGTCAAAACAATTCCCAATCCCCAGGACCTACCACAGAAGTTGTTCACAAAGAAACATGAGGCATATCACAAAGATGTGGAGATGTGCTTTGGCATCTTGCAATCTCGTTGGGGAGTTACTCGTCATGCAGCTTGGTGTGACCACATATCGACATTAAAAATGATAATGTTGGCTTGCATCATAATGCATAACATGATTATTGAGGAAGAATTTGTGGAGGATGAATTTGAGGAGAACGAAGAAGAAGATCTACAAAACCCATCAAGTGCTTTTACAGTTTATGATGGGTCAGTGGATGGACAAGGTAATCGAATTCCTTTTGAGCCATTTTGAACAGATAGGCTGAAAGAACAACAGTTTAGCTACTGTGTTGTGAATCTCGAATCTGCTTATATCCATGGAGAGCTTCAGAAGGACTTAGTGAAGCACAATTGGTTTATTGAAACTGATGAACATCTCTAAATATGTTATTTTTATTTTATGTGTTTGCATTATGTGTGCATGTTTGCATTTTATGTTGTTTGATTTTAATTTACTATGTCTTTATGTGATGTATTTTAATTTTATTTTAATAAAGAAACCAACATTTTTATTTCTTGAAAATTTAAATTACATAATGATAAACCAAGCCTAGATTTATTATAAAGACAAACTAAACTAAACACTAAAATCAAATGGGCATGGGAGATAATAGTTTGAAATTGTTGCATTGCTATCTTCTCCTTCATTGTCATCTACTTGCTTAAGGATTTCCGCTTTCCTTTTCGTGAAATACCTCTTTGAATTTGGGGTCATAGCCTTCATATCCATATTCATGGTCATGATCTTTGTTTCTTCCGCTAAGTCCCTCAATTTGTAGTTTTTCTCTTGGAGAGTAAGTTGAGCCTTGTGTAAAGTAAGTTCACTATCCTCACTTGATTTTTGCCCAGCGAGCCAAATTTTTTTTATTAGCCACAATGCTTTTCAAAGCCTCATCGCGTACCTCAGTTGTAGGACTCATGACTTTTTCTCTATTTTTTCTTGCTTCCTTGGCCGCCTTCACTTCCATTGGTCTAATCAGACTCGAGGGACCTTGAAGGTTGTTTTGTGGTGTTGAAACCACTTCATCCTCATCCAAATCGACGGTGGGAGGCATTTCACAAACTGGAGGAGTAGTTTCGAAGTTGGCATGGTAAGAAGATGGAGTAGTAGTTTCGACAGACATAAAATAAAGATGCTTCTTGACCACTTCCCAACATTCAAACTTCGTAAACTCTTTTTTGTGATACATACCATAATTGAGCTTGTCTTAACTAAAAAAATAACGAATTTCTATGTCACAATATTATCAAATAAAATGGAGATGGCAACATTTGTTTCATAAAATCAAATAAAATGGAGATGACAAAATTATAAGGACTTACCTCATCTTGCAAGTTTGCGCCAGATTGTGGATTCCTTCGTGCATAACTAAGACCATGACCCAAGTTTTCAAAATTGGTCTCAACTTAGTAAAACGAGAAGAAATCGCGATTTGGGCCTATGTTCCGGCCTTGATTCAACGCGAGCACTCTCCCAATTTTCCTTATAATCAGCATAAACTTTTTTTTCACAATTTGTCGACTTTTTGCTTGTTGCCGATCAGATGATCAACGCTATGACGAATATAGGAAATGCACAATTGCAAATCTTCAGAAGGAAGCCGATTGGACATTTTTGCAAAAAAAAAAAAATCAAAGGAATTAGAGATGGCATGGAGGGGGATGATACTTTTTTTGTGCATAATTTGATGCGAGAGATCAAGAAAATTGATGTAGTATTTATAAGAAAATGATAGGGTGTCATTTGTAATTTTTAAGATTTTTTTTGTAATTTTTTAGGTTTCTTTTTGTGAAAAATATTGTTTCTGTCCGTTAATAAGTAAAATAGCCGTTTTATTTGAATATGGACAGTCGGATTGAAATTTCTAATCAAAATGGACGGCATAGATTAACTTACTTGTTAGGGGAATTCTGCCAGACAGCCTCACCACGTCATTAGACCGTCATTCCATCGTAAAAAAAATACAATGAATACACGCCCCTTAAAAAAAATGACGCACCCTGATGTTATCCATGTGTGTGGGCTCCACCAAAGTAGCATCTGCTCTTGGCCGAGCGATTTCTGCTTGTGTTGTGGTTCGCGAGCTCAATCAACAATTGGTCGCTGGTCCTCTTCTTCACTAGCACATTATTTTTTTACCAGCTCGTGCTATCACCGACGGGAGCCACAGCTGCTCGTGTTGAAATCTCCAACCAGTGCAAATGCTCTTACAAACCTAATAAGTGAGACAATAATTTACTGAGTCTTCTTTGCAATGCTAATGAGGAGAAGAAAATTATATTTATTAATCTTTGCAATAGATTTCCCTTCGTATTATAACCAAGGATTGTGTCAGGATAAATTTGTCCTTAAACAACGCGCCTCACGTGCACGAAAAGTTTTGGTGTTAGGGTTCCCTGTGCTGGCTTGTCCAGCGCCTCGCCTCGTCGGCGCCGACCCATGGCCACGTCGCCACTTCGCGGGTGCGGCCGGACGGGGTGTCTTGTCCTGGCATGGTGAGGTGTCTAGGAATAACAGATCTGGTTCCTTTTTTCAGCGGTGGTGCACGGTGACCAGTACAAGTTCTTTTGGTTCAGTGACTTCAGTCCTTTGGCCAGATTATTCTGACCAATGGCATCGAGATACGACGAAGGGGATAAGTATGGTGGTTTCGCGGGCTCGATTGCTTTCTCTCCGAGGTCGACTGAACTGGGTCGGCATGTTGAAGACGACGGGTGCGCTCAGTCGCAGAAGCATCAGATCTAGTTTACCTAGGTTTGGATTTTGCTCAATGAGGAACTTCCTTTCGTGGAACCAGGCTGATCAGTTTAGGGCAGTGGAGAAGGACCTTGGTGGTGGACAGAGAGGAGAGTCGGTGGTGGTCAGAGGGCAGGTGGCGACACTGAGTCAAAGATGGCTTCTCTGAGGCTGTGGTGATTTGATCTTAACAGTCAAAGATGCTTCAAATGATAATCTGGCCTCATGTTTTTTCAAATATACCATGTAGTCTGACCTTTCCCCTTCATATTCTGGTTTCATTTGTTCTTCCTTAAAATGCATGTCATCAATTTGATTCTGTGCATTCTGATTGTCCTGAACTATATCATTTATGAAAGAACCCAACCCCGATTTAGTTGCCTAAACCGAAATTAGATCCTAACAACACCACAATTTTTAAATTTTTTGCTAGAGTTTACTTTATAAAACAAGTAAACCAAAAACCTGCAATGAAAACACACTTCCAAAAAGTCCACAAAAGCTAAACCGTGGGACGCCAATTCCCATCCGATTTCTCAAATTCACAAACTACAAAATAATAGTAAAAACATTTCTTTATACATAATGTATTCAAAATCCAATAAGTACTCGAAAAGTATTGCAAAGGAAATAAACTAACATAGTACTCAGAGCGACTTCTAATTTACAAATATACAAAGCTAGTAGGTTAAACCAAGAACCTACTAGAAAAGAACGGTGACTTGAACTCTAGGCCTCCGACGATGACCCGCAACCACAGGATAGAAACTGCAAACTGGGCAAGAAGAAAACCGAAAAAGCTCAGGGAAAGACATATAAAATAATAAAACTGTTAGAGTGAGTGGATGAAAATAACTTACATTTTTAAACTGATAATAACAAATATAACATGCCTTTCACATTAAAAATCCAAATAAATATAATGCGAGTCAAAAATACGATAACATCGTAAGAATACATCGAGGACTGACCCTTCTCGAGTATAATGTGCTCATGTGGAGGCGATGACCAAAGTCTACTCACTTTCGGTCATCCAAAGTCGTCCGGTGCAAACTGACACAAAGACGACGTAAATGTCAGGGGGAAAGTGCTGCTCCTTCCCTGGAGCCACTCAGGGATCAACCGAGTAACCAATGCATCAATGCAAACTCACTAATAATATCTATGTATATGGCCTCCATGCAAGTGCATAATCGTAAAAGCATAATCGTAAAGCATGCTCGTAAATGCATAAGCGTACGACATAAAATCATAAAATGCATAATCGTAAATACATGCCCGTACGTGCATAATCATAAGTGTATAAACAAGGACTCGCACGTCAATCAGTGAAAATAAATGTGTCCACTCACGGTATATGGCTAGCTCTTAGAACCGGCGGAAGATCCCTCGCCGAAATCTCTCTCGCGATTTCCTGAACAAATAATGTATAGGTTCGTTTGATATTAGAAACCACTAAAACACAAGAAAATCAGTATAGAAACCCTCCCGGAAACCCCTTAGAAAAGTCAAGTTTTCTACCTCACCGAAGCTCCGCCGCGGACGGTGGTGCGTGAGCCACACGCGCCTCCAACGCAGACAACTCCGATGGGGGCAAATGACCCCTCGTTGGAAAGCTCCCCCAACAACTTCTCCAACTAGACCAAAGTCCAATTCGTAGCCAATCTGCCGGAATTTCCTTCGAAACCCACGGTGGCCAAAATCGCCGGAAAATTTCTTCGGTTGATTTCGTCACCGGTGATCCTTGGACAAAACCCAGCAAAGCCCACCCAAAAACTATGCCTAAAAGCTACCGGAATGCCGCCACCGAATCCACCCGGATTCCAGCGGGTTCCCGGCCAATTTTTGGCCACAAAACCAATCCAAAATTCACAAACAAACACATAAATCGAAAGAGGAGAGGAAGAACTTTAAATCTATACCAAGAACGCCGGCAACCGTTGTGTTTTCCGGTGGGTCGAGATCGAAGTTCAAAACGGGTCGAAATGGGTATACGGGTCGCGTACGTATCTCTCTGTATTTTCTAAAATAAACCGTATCTTTCTGAAAATAAACTGTAGTTTGCTATTTATACTAAAATTTCTGATTAGATCGACTGCCTCAATTTGATCTAATCGCAATCCGACGGTCAAAAATAAATTGTAAGGAAAATACTTTTTGAAATACAATATTTTCGCCAAACGAACTTCTAAAACTCAAAAGGAATAGCTCAAAAGCCCGAAAAATTTCCCGAAAATTCCTACGAACTCAAAATTAAATATTCTACGACTTCTACGAAGAGAGTCTGATCAAATTCTCGCCCGAGAAAAAGGTTGTTAACAAAATTAGCGAAAAGAATAATTCGAGGAAAACATAACTCAAAACGGTTAGCGTGACTTAAGATTTGGATCGTTACAATTCTACCCTCCTTAAAGAAATTTCGCCCTTGAAATTAACACACCTACTAGTTAAAAAGATAGGGGTGGTACTATTCCCACATATACTGCTCGGTTTCCCAGGTGGCTTCTTCAACTGCACGATTTCTCCACAAGAGCTTCACAAGAGAAATGGCTTTGTGATAAAGTTCCTGAACCTTCGAATCAAGAATCTGCACTGGTTCTTCCACATAAGTCAAATCCTCTCGAATAAGAAGCTGATAAGGTGCTAACACATGAGATGGATCAGAAATGTACTTCTGCAGCTTAGATACATAGAATACATCATGAACCCATCTCGAGTATAATGTGCTCATATGGAGGCGATGACCAAAGTCTACTCACTTTCGGTCATCCAAAGTCGTCAGGTGCAAGCTGACACAAAGACGACGTGAATGTCAGGGGGAAAGTGCTGCTCCTTCCCTAGAGCCACTTAGGGATCAACCGAGTAACCAATGCATCGATGCAAACTCACTGATAATATCTTTGTATATGGCCTCCATGCAAGTGCATAATCGTAAAAGCATAATCATAAAGCATGCTCGTCAATGCATAAGTGTACGGCATAAAATCATAAAATGCATAATCTTAAATACATGCCCCTATGTGCATAACCATAAGTGTATAAACAAGGACTCACACGTCAATCAGTAAAAATAAATGTGTCCACTTCACAGTATATGGCTAGCCCTTAGGCCCAGCGGAAGATCCCTCGCCGAAATCTCTCTCGTGATTTCCTGAACAAATAATAGGTTCGTTTGATATCAGAAATCACTAAAACACAAGAAAATCAGTATAGAAACCCTCCCGGAAACCCCTCGGAAAATTCAAGTTTTCTGCCTCAACGGAGCTCCGCCGCAGACGACGGCGCGTAGCCGTCCTGCGCCACCACCAGCGGTGGTGCGTGAGCCACAGGCGCCTCCAGCGCAAACAACTCTAATTGGGGCAAATGACCCCTCGTTAGAAAGCTCCCAACGAGCTCAAAAAATTCTCCAACTTGACCAAAGTCCAATTCGTAGCCAATCGGCCGGAATTTTCTTCGAAACCCACGGTGGCCAAAATCGCCGGAAAATTTCTCCGGTTGATTTCGTCATCGGTGATGCACCTCGTCCCCCCAAACCAAGGGGGTTTTGATCCTTGGAAAAAACCCAACAAAGCCCACCCAAAAACTACGCCGGAAAATGACCGGAATGCCGCCACCGAATCCACCCGGATTCTGGCGGTTCCCGACCATTTTTCGGCCACAAAACCAATCCAAAATTCACAAACAAACACATAAATTGAAAGAGGAGAGGAAGAGCTTTTAATCTATACCAAGAATGCTGGCAACCGTTGTGTTTTCCGGTGGGTCGAGATCGAAGTTCAAAACGGGTCGAAATTGGTATACGGGTCGCATACGTATCTCTCTGTATTTTCTGAAATAAACCGCATTTTTCTGAAAATAAATTGTATTTTGCTATTTATACTAAAATTTCTGATTAGATCGACGGCCTCAATTTGATCTAATAGCGATCTGACAGTCAAAAATAAATTGTAAGGAAAATACTTTTTGAAATAAGATATTTTCACCAAACGAACTTCCAAAACTCAAAAGGAATAACTCAAAAGCCCGAAAATTTCCCTGAAAGTTCCTACGAACTCGAAATTAAATATTCTACGACTTCTGCGAAGAGAGTCGGATCAAATTCTCACCCGAAAAAAAAGTCATTAACAAAATTAGCAAAAAGAATGATTCGAGGAAAACATAACTCAAAAAGGTTAGCACGACTTAAGATCTGGATTGTTACAAGTTATTTCTTCATAATTGTTCTCTAAGGGCTGCTCATATTCTGTTTGGCCTAGAATCACAATTTCTTCAAATTCTGAGGACAAGTCCTTAAAGAATGTGTAGTGTATATTTTCATCCAAGAATCTGACCTAGTGTGTCTCAATGATTCTTAGTGAATGATGAGCTGTATAAATTATACATCCCTTAGATTTCTCTGGATAACCTATGAAGTAACAACTTATAGTTTTAGGATCTAACTTATTAATGTTTTTCTTATACACTCTACCTTCTGGAGAACATCCCCAAACGTGACAGTGATGAAGACTTGGTTTTCTGCCACACCAAAGTTCAAATGCAGTGTGTTCTATAGCTTTTCTAGGTGTTCTGTTGCAAATGTAAATTGTTGTTTTCAGTGCCTCACCCCAAAAGAACCTTGGCAATCCTGTAGTGCACATCATACTCCTAACCATATTCAAAAGGGTCATATTCTTTCTCCCAAACACACCATTTTGCTGAAGATTATATAGTGTGGTATATTGAGCCTTAATGCCTTGTTCTTGTAGAAATAAGGCAAAATGACCTTTATGTTGACCTGCTTCAGTGTATTTTCCATAGAATTCACCTCCTCTGTCAGATCTGACATATTTGATCTTCTTATCTAGTTGTTTTTCTACTTCAGCCTTATAATTTGAAAAAGCTTTAAGGGCTTGAGATTTGTTTAAGAGCAGATAAATGTAACAGTATCTAGAATAATCAACGATGAAGGTTATGAAATACATATTGCCACAGATTGTCTGTGTCCTAAATGGTCCTCATATATCAGTGTGTATGAACTCTAAAAGTGTTTTACTTCTGCTGGCAGTTTTCTTTCTAGAGTTTATCAATTTGCCTTTGAAACATTCCACACAATCGTGCAAGTAAGAAAAATCTAGTTCATTAAGGACTTTGTTCTTTACTAAAATTTTCAATCTCTCTTATGAAATATGGCCAAGTCTCCTGTGCCATAAAAATGCAGACTTTTCATTTGTTTTGGTTCTTTTAACACCAATTAAGGCATTACTGGATGTGTCATCATGCTCAACAAGTGAAATTTTTTGAGGTTGTGAACAAGTTAACTGTAGATAATCATTCATTATAACACCAGAACCAATCTTAATAGAATTCTTGAAAATAAAAATTCCTTTATTATCAATAATCAGTCTACAACCAGATTTGACCAAAAGATCGAGAAACTGAAACTAAATTCCTTCTCATGGAAGGTACATAAAAGACATTGTCCAAAACTAGAAGTCTTCCTAAGCCAAGATCTAAACTTAACGTTCCTATGGTTTTAACTGCTACTCTCATGTCATTGCCAACGCACACGATATGCTCATTACTTCTTGGACTCCTCCTCTTTGTGAATCCCTGTAGAGAATTAATAATGTGTAGGGGTGAGCCTGAATCAAACCACCACGTTTGTGGTGCAACATTAATTAAGTTGATTTTAATGGAAAAGACTAAGTTTTTTGGTTTCTTACCCTTCTTAACCAACCAGTTTTTAAAGCCAGTGCAATCCTTCTTCATGTGCCCGACTTTCTTGCAAAAGTAGCACTTAAACTTCAAAGGTTTGTTACTCTTGGCTGCTGTTGTAGAGGTTAACACTTTAGAGATGGTTTTGTTAGTCTTTAGCTTGTTGTTGGACTTCTTCTTGGACTTCTCAACTAGATTGACTACGGCTAAAGGCTAAGCTTCTTTCCTAATCCTAACTTCTTCGTCAACGCAGATGGATGTCATCTCTTTAAATGTCCAACTCTGCTTCTGAGAGTTGTAGTTCGACCTGATGTTGTTGAAGCTGTTAGGCACCAAGTTGAGTACATGATGCACTAACTACTCATCCTTAACACCCAATTCAAGTTCCTTCAGCTGAGTATTGATGTCAATGAGCTTCATAATATGTTCTCTGACATTACCAGTACCATCATAAGAGAGCTCCTGAAATTCTTTAAATAGCCTAGCTGCTTCTGCTTTATCACTCTCTTTATACATCTCTTGAATTGCATAAAGATAGTCTACAGAAAATTCAGGTTCCTTGATGCTCCCTCTAACAATGTCAGACATGGTGTTTCGGATCACAGTCTTAGCTAGCTTGTTTGCCATATGCCACTTCTTGTAGTTTTTCTTATCCTCATTTCTACTCTCGAAATCAGGCATCTCAGGCTCCAGTTCAGTCAAACAGTAATCCATCTCTTGGTTCATGGCTAGGTGGTACTTAATTTGGCTCCTCCACTTCTTATAGTTGTTACCAGTCAAAAGCTGAATATTGTTGAGGTTTACTGTGGGAATTCCTAAAGAGCAAGACAAATTTTATGTAAGTTCTTAAGTTTGTTTAAGGTTCTGTGTCTTATATATTTGTACTTAAGTTATAGCAAAAATATAAAAACACACAAGCATTCAATACAGACATGCAAAAAGATGCATAATACCCAATAACAATGTCAAAACAACACTTTTGAGCAAATGCTAGACATTCTAAAGTTTCTGAATCCATATGCCATATTAGATTAAAACATGTTATACCAAGAATTAATACCACATCTTTGGACAAAAGCAAGAGTTCTAAGTATCCAAATATGGTTTAACGAATATGCATATAGCTTCAATAGACCCTAAAAGTATGCAGAGCCACTTCTTTGGAAGACAAATATCACACTTTTAAGATGTATTACACAAGTTTGATTTAGATAACTTAATGCCTTCTATTGACGCCTAATGAATAATGCTTTGTGCATTATGTCCATTAAGATTCATTAGAGAACTCCAAACCTTTGAAGCTTTACCTTAATGCTTGATTTTGTATATGCGGTCTTTACTGAATTTGTGAGAAAAATTGCAAAAGACAGATACAACTCAATCCAGAAAACATGAGCAAATAACATATATCTGTCAGCAAACACATAAAATAACACACGAAAAGTAAATTTTATTCGGTCACCATCTACTCTAACATGTGTGCATACCGGGAGGATGCTTCTAGGGTTCTTATGCATAAACAAAGACTAGAAAATTGAGTTTTGAATCGAAACAGTACATAGTTTTGAAAAACTTTACCTCTTGCTTCTTTACATTGCTACTGTATGCGGAAACTGAATTTTGAAAAGGTAGAAATGAACTCTATATAATTTTCAATCAAGCAATTTTTGGAAAATAATTTGTGAACCTTAAGCTCTGATACCAATTGTAAAACCTAAATACAAATTGTTCACAATACTTAAGTATGCTTGAATCAATTACATTACAAGTCAATAACACAAAGTACACATTGAAGCTTACCATTGATGTCCATGGTTGTTGCCATTGCGTATGAGGTGCCCTTGTCTTATGTCAATCACCAAACTTAAGCTTCTCAATGGGTATAACAGAATGCTTGTAACTCGTGGTGAAGATAGGGACCAAAGCGCCTATATATAGAGTTTCCATAATCCTTAAGATCCCTCCCATAAAGGTTTTCCTCAAGAATCAAGGACTCATAATAGTGTTCCTAATACATCACAGATTTTGAACCTTCTTATGGTCCAAACAATGGATTCTCACATCTAATATAGATACACTAAACATATTAGATTAGAGGTTTGATTCTCTTTCTATATCCATGTTATATTAGATATGATCTCATATGATTACGACAAGTGATATGTCCACATTAATCTTACATGGCCAACTATTAAAGAGTGGTGTGTTGGTGATCTTGTATTTATGGAAAAGGAAGATGCTAGCTTTGTCTTGGGGCCTTGTTGGAATTTCAAGAACAATGAATGACAACCTGGTGGAGAATAGCACCCTAAATTCTTAATAGGCGTCATCCAAAGCTAGCAGCCTAAAGATTTTTCCTCTTTTAAAATTATGAACCATTATATTCTTTCACGATGAAGAGAGTAGAGTAGATTGACGACCTAACAATATTCTTCTGACCCACATAATTTTGGCCCAGAGTAGAATTCCAAATGCATCTTCATGTGTGTAGAGCTTAAAACATAAGGATTTCGAGTGTGCTGTGGGTTAAAAAAGGTCATGCATTTAGATTTTCACGTTTGAAAAGTGAAGAAAACGTTGTTTTTTCACTAGATTAATGGTCGCGCTTTGCTGCGGGCTTCTCAAATGAGGATGCAATCGGGAATAATTACGACGTGTTCAGGAGCAGGGGCAGATTAAGAATTTTAAAATAGGAAGGGCTGTATTGTGCAATGCACAAATTTTTATTTTTATTTTATGCAATTTGTTACATTTACATATAAGCAGCAACAAAAAATGTATGGAAAACTCCTACATATACCTCTAATAAGACGTGATTTTCATAAAATATACTCTCTTAAATGTATGCACCTACTTGAAAAAAGATATAGAGAGCTCTTCTAAATTACTAATAATTAATATTACGGTAACATTTTTCTATTCTAGAATTGTTTACATTGTTGTTTGCTCAAGAAACTCAAAGAGTAAAGAGACATATGAAACATAAAATTACAAATTAAGCAAGTTTATATTGCACGCATATGCGTCTTTGACTACCACTAAATTAGAAAACAAAAACTTCGACTTATGCAACAACCTGGTAAGCAGATATGGGATATGACATTTACCAATTGGAGAGTGCGGTGTCGCAAAAGGGGAAACTCCTATATAAGAGAGAGAAACGGACTGAGATCGAATAATCGGGACTTCAAGAAAAGAGAGAATTGTGAAAATAAAAGATGTGTCGGTGGGTAAGAATTGACTATAAATATATACCTAATTTTTTTTAAAAAATACCCCCGAAAATTTGGGTGGGCTACAGCCCAATATACCTTAGGCTAGATCTTCCCTTGGACGTGTCCATACTCCATAAAGAGAGAGAGCAAAGAAATTCACCCCATCAGATGAGCAAAATAGAGAGAGAGTGATTTTGGGCCGAAGAGAGAGAGCAAAGAAATTGACCCCATCAGATGAGCAAAATAGAGAGAGAGTGATTTTGGGCCGAAGAGAGAGCAAAGAAATTGACCCCATCAGATGAGCAAAATAGAGAGTGTGTGATTTTGGGCTGGAGAGAAAAACATAATTAAGTAACAAATTGAGAGAAGCAAAATTTACGAAAATATCGCACTTATGAACAGTAATCCAACTTTATTATATACTAAATTTGATCACAATTAGAAAATAGTACCACACACACATTAATCTTTAATGTCAAAACTTAAAATCTTATATCGATCTGGTTGATCTCCAAAGGCTAAAGAGAGGAAGAAAACTCAATATTAGTAAGTGTTGAAGGAGAAAATAGATACGCAGAAGATATGATCTGAAACTGTCATTTATTCATTGATAGATGGTCTTAAATAGGCATTACAATTTGTTACAATTATTATCCCTGTAAATCAGGGATTGAGAGAACATCAACTTCTATTCTAATTGGGACAAGACACACATCTGGATACCAGTAATATTTGTCCTGGAATACTCCCCTTTGTGTCGTGATCCTAATGTACGATGCATAACATGTTGCCTTACTAAAAAAATTTCCAAGCAAAAAAAAACCTCTTAGGTAAAAATAAAAGCATGGTCTAAGAGAAAAATAGTACAACACATCAACTGCAAATGTGACCACATATGATGTAGACTCCCCCTGATGTCTATGAAATGAACTCCCCTTGATTAGTAACTCAATCTTGGAGTTTAGACAATCTTCGTATTCTCATGCGTCTCACATGTTTTACAAATGTAGATTTGGGTAATAACATGGTAAACAAGTCTGCAACATTATCTGCCGAACAAACATGATTCACATGAATGTTCAATAATTGTTGCTATTGCTGATTAAAGAAGTGATATATTCTTGTATAATCACCTTTGATGTATCTCAACTTCATTTGTTCAATGCAAGCCACATTGTCCTCAAAAATACAAGTTGGTGCCGTAGTGGTGGATGGTAATCCACTAGATCCTTGAATGTGGTGTATGATTAACTTAAGCCAGACACACTTCTTAATTGCTTCATGTAAAGTAATAATCACATAATGATTCAAGGAAGTAGCAACAAAGGTGTTTGGTTGATCTCCAAGAAATTGTCGTGTTCCTCATGGTGAATGCATAATCAGTCTGGGAACTTCATTTGTGTGGGTCAGAGAGATACCCAATATCAGCAAAACTAACCAAGACATCACAAGGTGTCTTTGAGTAGGAGAACGCATTGAATTGAGGTTCAATGCTTACAGCCGAATCATTGTTCAACGGATCGAGCATTTCACTCGACGGGTCAAGTGAATGGTTCTGATCCGTCCAGGGTGCAACCTTCGACGAGTCAAAATTCCCGGAACCTGCATGTTGTGATTCAAACATCCCTTGTCCGGAAATTTCAATTTTCTCCTTGTATTCTTTGTAAGAAAAGAACAAGCCTAAGTTTATGGAACCTTTCAAGTACATGAAGATGTGATTTACACCATTCTAATTACGTTTTGTAGGCACAAAACTAAATTGGGATAACAAGTTTACAGAAAATGCAATATCTGGTATTGTGCATTGATCTAAATACAATAAAACACCAATAGCACTAAGGTATGGTATCTCAGCTCCCAATAATTCATCATCATCTTTTGGGCTGTACGGATCCTTATTGAGTTCCAGACCGCGAACAACCATTGGTGTGCTAATGGGGTATATTTTATCCATTTTAAATCGTCTGAGCATCTTTTGGACATAAGCAGACTGGTGAATAAGTATTTCCACCAACTCGATGTTCTAATTTTAAACCAAAACAAAATCAAGTCCTACCAAGGTCTTTCATCTCAAACTCGGATTTCAAGTAGCTAGCTGTTTCATTGATTTCATCAAGAGACCCACTAATATTCATATCATTAACATAAACTATTACTATGGCAAATCCTGAACTCGTTCTCTTAATGAACACAAATATGCAGAAATCATCGTTCTTGTATCATTTCCCAATCAATTAGTCACTTAGATGTGAGTACCACATCCTATCGGATTGTTTTAATCCATATAGTGAACGCTTCAATCTAATCACATGAGCACTCCATGGTGTAGAGTTACTTGAGTGAGGTATGACCACACCTTCTGGGACTTTCATGTATATCTCTAATTCAAGGTTCACATAGACATATGTTGTCACCACATCCATTAGCTACATGTTCGAACACTACCAAACTGATAAGTTAACGGAAAGTACTGATGTCTATAACCGGAGAGTATGTCTCATCATAATCAATGCCAAGGTGTTGAGAAAATACCTGCCCCACAAGTCTGGCTTTATACCGCATGATTTCATTCTTCTCATTACGCTTCCAAAAAAAAACCCATATATGTCCTACCGGCTTCACATTTGGTGGGCATAGCACTACCAGAACAAAAATATGTCTTTTCTTCAGAGAGTCTAGTTTGGCCTGCAATGCATCTCTCCACTTCGGCCAATCCGCTCTCCGCTGATATTCAGCAACCGAGCGAGATTCCACTTCATCATTGTCAATGATCTCTTGAGTGACGAAATAAGCAAAAGCATCATCAACTATTTTAGATGATTTATCTATAAAAATGCGCGCATCATTGTTAGTTAGTGAGATTTCACCGTTCTCTGACATCACATATGAATCTAAAGCGTCCTCCAAAGATGTCATTTGTGATTCTAGGACATAATTGTAGTCAATATCAATCTCATGTGTGGGATTCACAACGTTAATGATGAAAGGATCAGTTTGTGCCTCGATGGCCAGGCCTTTCGTCGACAGCTCATCAGTGGATGTTCTTGGTCTACTCCTCTTCCTGGTGGGAGCCAAGGCCGATGTTATTCCATCCACATGGGCAAGAAGTATGCTACTGTGACAACCCAAACTAGAATCAGTTGAGTAAACGACTTAATCCACGAGTTAGCGCGTAATCACTGTTTTCCGATAATTGATTGATTTGCCGGTTTTAATCACGACTTAATTATCGGCCGAGAATTTGAGTTGAGTCTCTTCTCAAGAATTTTTGTACACGTGATTTCGAGTTCGTGGGCGATTCTGGATGATTATTTCGACGACTGAGGAATATAATATGAATATTTGAAGTTTCAAAATATCGTCGAGTTTATCCGTTCGTATCGAGTTTATCCGAATCGTGATGGTTATCCGTTTGGACTGTCGATCGTCTCGAGACGCGATTATAAATATCGGAAATAGTCAAAAAATTGTCGAAAACACTGTTTGAGGCGTTGACCGAAATTTGAACCCGTTGATCGTTGGCCCGAGGGGACTATTCACCTGGTTACTGTTCATCGTCGGAACTTCTGTTCCCGGCCGATTTGGGCCACGACCTTGGAAGATAAATTGTTCTCCTCGTGATTCTAGGCAGTTTAGAACTTAGAATTTCTTGATTTGGTTGAGAATTGAGAGAGAACGAGCTCGATGAAGTTCTTGGATTTTGCCGGATTCGGGTGGCTTTCTCCGGCGACTTTTGGGGTCGGGCTTTGGGGGGAAAGGTTACCCTCAACCTATATATGCTTTTGGTAGAAGGAATTTGGGTTTGGTTGCTGTTTGAAGCTCGCCGGAATCTCACCGGAATCCATGGATTCCGTGAGTTTCGAGCTCAATTTCGGCCGGTGGGCTTGGAATTGGGTCTCGGCGGCGGCGGTCAACGGCGATACTCCGGCAAAGGTTTGACTTTTTTAGAAATCTGTCGAGTTATATGTCATTTTGCTCGTATTCACACCCCAATCGTCGCCTTGAGATTTTCGAGTTGATTTGGATATCGGATTTTCAGTCGAGGGTTTTGAGTGGAGATTTCGGGAATTTCGTCGATTATTTTGCACTGTGTTATATATTTCCGGGAACGGTTGGTTTCCGAGGTGTGGTACAGTGTTTTGAGCTATAATTTTGATCAGTTATATTTTATGATTATTCAGGGGATCGAGATCGTGCTTCGGGCGAGGGATCTTCCGCCGGACCCCGTGATTAGCGCGAGTGCGCGCTTTGCTCGTCTGTGAGTGGACATTTTTTTTCACGGATTGACTGCGAGTCTTTTATATACGTTTTACGAGCATGAGCATGCAGTTATGATCATGATTTATATGAGCATGTGTTTTACGATTATGCATTTACGAATATGCGTCTACGAATATACATACATTTACATTATGTTTTATACATATGCATGGAAAGTATTTGTGATTTGGTTTACACAGAGTACAGTCTCAGTAGACAGGGTTGTATCGATACACATAGCTTCTCGGCTGATCCCCAAGTACGCTCCGGGGGGGACAGATATCCTGACCCGATGCATTTCTGGCTTGGAATCACGTGTGGGTCTGGGATCCCGTGATTCAGACTGTACTAGCGCGAGGGAGTCCATGAGTGACCCCGCGGTATTTATGATGCATGCTCTGTACGCATGAGGAGTTAGAGTCTCCCTCGTGTACCATTTAATTGTTATGCATTTAGACTCGCATATGTTTTTATAACATATATTATTCGGCGAAAGACATTTATTTTCGTCCACTCACTCTAACGGTTTATATGTCTTTCCCCTGGGCTTTTCGGTTTCCGTGCCCAATTTACAGTTCAGGTTCTGGTGTCTCACGTCGCAGTCGGAGGCTAGTCATTCGAGCTACCTTTCTGTTCCAGTAGGTTACTTGTTTCGCATACTGTTGTATATTTTGTATATATATACTAGAAGTCGCTCTGAGTATTCTTATGTTATACTTTTATACGATTTTTCTCCGGATTTTTGTAAAGTATAGTTTTTTTGATTACTTTACATTACTGTTATGATATTGAGAAATTCGGATGGGATTGGTGCCCACGGTTTGATTTTTGTGGCATAGGATGAAATGTATTTTCCGGGTGTAGGTTATGGCAATTTCGCGTTAGTAATGTTACTCTGCCGAAATTTTTATGGTTTTTGTTGGTTCGTGTTTTCAGAAGGGGTTTGATTCCAGTTTAGGAAACTAAATCAGGGTTGGGTCCTTTCAGCTACTCTGTCCTAGAGTTACGTTATACCGTCCTTTAGGGACTTCCAGTCATGCATGAATATTTGCAACAGGAATGTCTGATCTCGTCACTTTGGCAATATCAGTAAAAGAGTCAGACATCGAGTTTGTTACCTTTTAAAGATCAAGTATACGTTGCACTTCAATTTAACTTTGAGATGTGCATGGATCCTCTTGAAACATAGTGAGAGGAGTATTCCATGTCAATTCCTGACATTTAATCGGAATGAAAGCATTTCTATCTCCCCCTAACGTCAAGAAGTATGTTTCTTCAAAGTGACAATCTGGAAATCTTGTAGTAAAGAGATCTCTTGTCGAAGATTCTAAGTAACACACAATAGTTGCAAATTCATAACAAACATATATGCCTAATTGACATTGAAGACCCATTTTAGTGCGTTGTGGAGGCGTAATTGGCACATATACTGCACAACAAAAGATGCATATATATGAAATGTTAGGCTCGTATCCAGCTACCAACTGGTACGCACTGAATGGTTGGCGTTCTACAGATCTCAAGCGAAGAAGCATTGATGCATATAATACTGCATATCCCCAAGCAGATACCAGCAAATTAATATGCATAACCATTGCTCTGGCCATAAGCTGTAACCGCTTGATTTGTGCCTCTACTAAACCATTATGTGAATGAACATGAGGAACAAGATGTTTAACTTCAATCTCAGTTGACATACAGTAGTCATCAAAAGTCTATGATGTGAATTCTTCGGCATCATCCAATCTAATTGACATGATTGGATTGTCTAGGTGGTGAGCTTGAAGTTTAATAATCTGTGCTAGGAGTTTTACAAATGCAGCATTCCTTATGGATAGAAAAGCAAAGTATGACCATTGTGTTGATGCATCTATCAAAACCATAAAATATTCAAATCGTACGCTTTTCGGTTTGATAGGTATACAAATATCACCATGGATTCTCTGTAAGAATGGTATGTTGTCATTGTTGTCAACCGTAAAGGAATGTCTAGTCATAAAGGAATCTTGAGGAATTCCTTTACGGTTGACAACAATGAGGAATAACAAAGTCTCAACGCCTAGTGTTATTCAAAAGAAGCGATAAGCATCAAAGATTGCCATAAAGGAATCTTGAGGAATAACACTAGGCGTTGAAACCGGATTGAGATTGTTATTCTCATCCACTTCATCATATCTGATGGTTTTGAGAATTTCCACATGTTTCTTGCCTTTGAAAAATGGATGACCATGAGACTTTTTCAATATTTTGATCATCATATCACGACATGGATGTTCCAATCGATAATGTCAAATTTTGTATGAGGCTATGTCACACATAGTAGTAAGTGTGACAATATTGGATTCAATAATCTGAACCGTAGTAAGATATAATCCATTACGAATTTTTCCTAACTTCTCCAAGTAGCGCTTTTTATCACACTCCTCAAAAGTTATACATAAGTATTCTTTTTCATTCTCACAATAAGTTTCCAGGTGTAAACCGTTGGCTCTACTCTCCTTAAAACTTAGCAATGTTCGATTGACTTTTGACGCGTACAATGCATCAGTGATATGAATTCTTGTTCTTTGTGATAGAAAAAATTGTGCTGAACCACACCCTTGTATAACCGGTGCTGAACCAATTATGGTTGTCACTGATGATGTGTATAACACAAAATCTATAAATAACTGCTTATTCCGCAGTATAGTATGAGTAGTACCACTATTTGCTAAACACTCGATCTCGCTTTCAAACATCTACAAAAGAATTCGAATTAATTAGTCTTAAAAACTCGTTGAACACTTTAAGTAAAGACTTAAAGATTTATCAAAGGGTTGTCACCCTTAAAGAGTGCCGATATGGCATAGTAAAACTGATGTAAAACACATCAAATACACCACTTTTGCGTACCTTCTTCGACAGGTCAAGAAATACACTCGATGGCTCGAAGGAACTCAAAATAAACTCTGATTTTCAGATAACGATTTTCGACGGGTCAAAAATTACAAAAATTGTCACAGTGGCTGACATTCGATGGATCAAGGTAAACCTTCAACGAGTCGAATAAAACCTAAAACCAATATCGATTTTTCGATGTCTTTTTCAACGAGTCGTCTGAAAATTGTTGACAAGTCAAAATTGTGACATTTTGAAGACAGTAACGTGCAGTCGACAGGTCGAACATTTTCATCAACTAGTCGAAGTAGCTACATAAGTAACCGAGGACCATCTTTCGATGGGTCGAAATATTTAGTACACTATTTTTTGATGGGTCAAAAGGTGCAGAAACTGATACAATGTGTTACCATCGATGGGTTGAAGAAAAATCTCGATGGGTCAAAAATTTCCAGTATCAAACCATCATCTCTTTTGTCTTATTTTTATGCTATTTCGGTGTCATAATGCAATAGAAGTGTGTAGAATTCGAACCATTTAAGCAATACGTATTTAATAACCAATGTTAATACTTTCAAATACTGAAATGAAGAAATTTTATCTTCGCCAACATCAAAACTTACATCAAAATATTGTTCTTATTCAATAACCATGACTACAACTGGAGTCAAAATATAAAATTAAACTTGATTACATAACAATGATATGAGTCTAATACATAGACTAACTAAAAATCAGAAGTCTCAAAACTTGGTTTGGTGTCATCTGCTATAATTAGATTGGCTTCACCACCATCTTTCATCTCATAGTCAGCATAATGTGTCTCTTTCTGCTTTGCTTGGTATTGTTGACATATCTTGTACGCATTTTGAATATCCTTTGGAGCTCTGCATTGTTTGTACATATGATTAATCGCACCACACCTATAACAAGGTGTCAAGCGAGAAGTATAAGCAGAATGTGAAGATATCCCACCATTCCTAGAACCAGAATTGGATTGATTCTTGTTGGAGTTGTGATTGTTGTCATGGCGAGTCCAAGTCAAATTCTGGCTGTTTCCTTCTCTACTACGATCTCTACAACACCGTCATCTACAACCACGAGTTTGATAAAGTTCAGAACGTTATTTCTCCTTATCCTTTCGTGCCTTCCCTTCAGTGTTGTAAGTTTCATAGATTTTCTTTGTACTGGCTGACCTAGCATTGTTGTAAAGAAGGATCTCGTGATATCTCTCTTTCTTAGCCAGCACACTCATAAGATCACTGAATGATCTAAGTCTTCCTGTATCATAATCAATGTGATATTGATGTGCAAGAGTGTCCAAAGAAGTAAAGAAGGTGCTCAAAGATTTTTCGACCAAAGCTTGATCGGTCGTTACAATGCCACAATTCACAAACTCTGACTGTAGCTCTAGCATATCTTGATAAAAATCATTTATCTTTGGATAATCCAATAATCGGATTCTATCCCATTTTTTAGTAGCTCTAGAAGTTGTGCGTCATGCACATTGTTGAACCGTTCTTGCAAAGTCGCCCACAAATCAGCGGGGTCATCCTTTAACAAGTAATATTTCCTCAAAGCAGGATGAATATGTCTCCTAAGAAACATGAGAGCTTGAACTTTTCGAGCTAGGATGTCCTCGTTGGATTCAATGCGAGGTGGTAGTGGTTAGATGGTATCATTAAGACGTTTACCAATGAGAGTATTCCTAACGTCAGATACTCATCTATGGTATTCTACTCCTTGAATGTCAAGGATATTAAATTCTAGTCTTGCCGGCTCAGTCATCTACAAAAGATAAGAGATGTAATTAGTATCCGATCGAATGAATCACGTTCACTAATATCAAGTTTAGGGAATAAGAACCATGATCAAAGATGTTTGGTTACAAAAATCGATGCAAATTGGTGGCTTCATACCACTCCCTAAAAACCCGTGACTGTCACATAGCCACAAAGATCGACTTTCCATTTTCTAATGTGAAATCACAATTAACCGTGATATTCACTAATAACTGTGACTTCCACATGACCGTCACTAATCTTAAACTTTGAAGAAGAGGTGATTAAATCCCATTTCACTTATACTTGTATTAATCCATAGGAACTAGATGCATCACTACCAGAAAAACACACTTAGGCGACGAAACCATTAAGATTTCGTCATCTAAGTACCACTTAGACGACGAAACCATACTTCGTCGCCTAAGACAAAAATTTCATCGTTTAAGTAACACTTGGACGACGAAATATAAAACATTGCCTAAGAGAGAGAAAAATTAAACGACGAAACAAAAAACGTCGTCTAAGAGAGAAAAAATTTGTCGTCTTAGAAATACTTAGACGACAAAATCAGAAATCGCCACCTAAGTTAAAAAAAAATTCTGTAGTAATTGTACTTAAACGACGAAATGGGTATCCATTCGTCGTCTAAGTCCATACCCTAACATTAACCCCCAATCCCTAAACCCTGACCAATAAACACTTAGACGACGAAAATCTGTGTTCGTCGTCTAAGTCCGACTTGTACAACGAATGATACCCATTTCGTCGTCTAAAACCATCGCCTAAGAGAGAAAATTTAGACGACGAAATAAAAAATGTCGTCTAAGAGAGAAAAAAATAGTTGTCTTAGAAATACTTAAACGACGAAATCAGAAATTGTTGCCTAAGTTAAAAAGTTCGCCGTTTAAGTAGAACTTAAAACAACAAAAAATTTCGTCGCCGTAGTAATTGTACTTAAACGACGAAATGGGTACCCATTCGTCGTCTAAACACTTAGACCATGACTCATAAACACTTAGACGACGAAAATCTATGTTTGTCATCTAAATCCGACATATACGACAAATGATACCCATTTCATTGTCTAAGACCGTACCCTAACACTAAACTCTGAACACTAACACGTAAACCCTAATCCATAAACACTTAGACGACAAAATGGGTATCTTTCGTTAATATTGATGTGAAATGAATATAGACATACAAACACTTAAGTTATACAACATTAGTAGACATATAACAAGTTTTAGTCTTACATCAACTTTTTATGTCAAATTTCAATTAATTTCTACGCAGTTGATAAATTAAGTTTTTACGACAATACAATCATCCATAATTTTGTAAACGAGTTAATGAATTATATTTTACGATCGTTTCCATCTTTTAACTATTTTTCAATAATCACTAAATTCAATCGATCGAATCATAAACTAATCCAAATTTGGTTGAACTTTTTCTGCAATATTGTATAAATGTAATGGTTACATTTAGTGGTTGATTTTTGATGATTTTTAAACAACTACCCAAAATTAATTTTTCATATATTTATTTAAAAAAATTAAAAGAAATAATACTTAGACGACGAAAATTTTAAATTTTGTTGATTTTTTTAATAAATATCTGAAAAATTAATTTTTATCGCAAAAAATTTTGCCAAATTTAAATCAATTAAGCGACGAAACTACTATATTAGGTTTCATCGTCTAAGTCAAAAAATTTATGTTTTTTTTTTCGCCAAAATATTTGTCAAAAATTCAAATCATTTAAGCGACAAAATTATTAGATTTCGTTGTTTTAAGTCAAAAAATTTGCATTTTTTTTTCCGCCAAAAATTCATATCACTTAGGCAATAAAACCATTAGGTTTTGTCGCCTAAGTACTTAGGCTACAACACTTGGGCGATAAACCTTAGACGAAAAAAAAATTGTCGTCTAAATACTTAGGCGACGAAAAAGGCCTCTTAAACGACGAAATTGGTTCGTCACCTAAGTACATTTTTCTGGTAGTGCATATAATAATTCACGATATTTAAACCTAAATCTAGACCTAGATCTAAGGTGTTGCGGTAAATAAGTTTTGCAACCTAATTTTAAATTAAAGAAGGTAAAAATTTTACCTCGATGGTGTTATGCTCGGAATGAAAACTTCACTGAAAGAAGTTTGAAGCAAGAACAAAATTCGGCGACAACGGAGAGCTCCGACGATGGACAGTGGTGCTTCGGCATTGGAAGAGATTTTGGCTGTGGAGGTTTAGTGTTTTTAAGGTATTTTTCTGTTGAGGATTTGGTGTATTTTTTTGTTGAGGGTTTGGGTTGGCTATCAACTCAAGAGCTATTGATAATGTGTTGAAGGAGAAAATGAATACACAAAAGATATGATCTAAAACTGTCTTTTATTCATTGATAGATTACCTTAAATAGGCATTCCAATATGTTTCAATCATTATCTCTCTATAAAAAGGGGATTGAAAGAATATCTACTTCTATTCTAATTAGGACAAGACACACATCGAGATACCAAAAATATTTCTCCTCAAACAGTAAGCGTATATGTACGATAGAATTATCACTTTCCAGACGCACAAAACAGTGAGCCAGAAAAGACGTCCTCCCCTAATGGTTGATCGTCTTTACACCAAACATGACGATTCTGAATCTAAACAAAAATGCCTACAAAAGAAAACAAAATGAATATGCACCTTATCTATACTTCTTATGACAGCAAGATAGATACGCACCTTATATATCAAAACTTTTTATGAGAGCAAGTCTTCTATGTCTTCAATAGGCGATCTAATTCTCTAAATCATTTGTCTCATCAATCTCCTACTCTCTCATAACAAACTGTGTTATATGACTTTGCGTGTAAACTATACATAAATATGAACTTTTGATAATGAAAAGAAGAAATGCACAGCCGAATAGGCCACTCACATACTCGCATGATAATGCTACTTTATTAATTGCATTCACAAAGAAAGTTTGGAACCTCTATTTTTATTTAAATCAAAAGGATCACAAGCCTAGAAAAAGAATGGAAGTCACAAAGGCGTTTCTTTCATGTTAACAAGTACAAGTACCAAATATACATTTACCCTCATATTCATACTCAAGGCCAAAGTTTGAGAACTTCCATCTGTTTTGGGATCTCGGTGTAATGACTATTCAAAGGCTGGTAGGCAGCTTCGACATACAACAATTTATCCAAACTAGCAAGAGTTCCAGCAAATCCATCTGACAGAGTTGAGTTCTTTATGTACAACAGAGTACTTGGTTGCAAAAATACCAGAAAGACATTTTACTTGTGCTATTCACTATTTGGTATTTGAAATTTCAAGATAATATATTACAATACACACTCAAAAAAGACAGCACAATAGTAAGTGGAAAGAGATATGTTTTCGGAAACAAGTTTCAGCAATATTAATTGAAATGCTAAATGTCAGTACCGTTACTCAAATCAGTATCCAAATTGGCATGGTGGTCAAAGTAGTTAGTAGTATAAATCAGTCCCTAGAAGATGTCAATAATTTGTCTGTCAGCTGGCAGGTTGACTCAGAGATCAAAATAATCATATGACGTAATATACTTAATCTATAATTCTGTGATATGCTCTAAAGATTTATTAACTGCAAACTTTAATCTAATCTGTTAACCACCCTAAAAGCTCAGCCAAATTAACTTTAAAGAACCAACACATATCAACTAGCATGAATGCCATCACTATGTTCATAAGATCCTTGGTATTTTTAATCTTAATATAACAAAATATTTATATAATAACAAGAAAAGTAGGCAAATACCTCCAAGCACTACTCTCAGTCTAATGATTCTTTTTTGTTTTGGTTGTAGAAGACGATGATTTAAGATCGTAACGGGAAGCTTGAATTATGAAAATAAGTGTTTCTACAAGCATGCCAATGACCAATCCAAGAATGCCTCCAGCAGCATTCTGAAATGTCAATATATAAAAAGACATCAACTTCGATAATAACATATCGAGGCTAGGTAATACGGTATCAACTACAAAAAAATTGTAAAGAATTCAACCAATAGAAAACAATTTTTAAAGTTGCATACCATGACAGGACTGTGGTTAAACAATGCTCTGAATGCTGCATATCCAACCAAATAGCCGGTAAACATGGTCACCACAACATGTAAACCTGAAGAGGATTTTGATGATTATGACTTTGAAGCATTCAAGGTTGGAAATATACTTTTATGATGGAAATGCAAAAATAAGAAGAAAGAAAAAGGCTTACAATGAAGAAAACTTATTTCACATAGGGAGCATGCACTCAAAGCCTTCAAAATAGCGTTTCAACTAACTCTCAGAGTGACCTATCTCAATGTGATGCAATCCTTTAGATCTTTCTCATAATTAATGCGACAATATCCTCAAATCATGAGTATCTCCAGTTGTCTCCTAGTTACCGCCACCATTTGCCAGTTTATTCCAGATACAAAATCCTTAATCAGATTTTAAAGTTTTCAAGTAACATACTCTATTGGTGTCAGTGCATGTAGCTATTACCAAAAAGTTTTCAAGAAAGAAGTTGACAAATGAATGACAATAAAAATCATGCCCTCTATGAGTATGCCATTAAAGTCCTCGAAACAAAATCACCAATGCCATTAAGCACAGACAGAACCATCAACCGCCAAGACTTGAACTTGATTATGCAAAAGAGACCAAACAAGTTACTTAATAGCAGACCACAGATTTTTCCATTTGTTAAAAGCTGTCATCATCTAACTTCAGTTATCACGCGACACCGATAGAAAAGCTTATATTACATACATACAAATCTAATCACACTACTCTCATTCTAAATATCATGTTTAGATACTTTGCTGACAACCATATCGCTCCAAATGCAAAAATCACCATCCTGATCTTAAGTCTTATTACCATTATCTAAACTAGCTTCCACCCTACTAATTCTAATCTACAGAACACACTACTATTCCACTAAATTGCATTCAGTTAAACCCCGGAATTGGTTGTGCTCCATTAAAATCTAAACAAACTTTTGGAACCTTAAAAACATACGCAGCATTGCCCAAAACCAATGTTCTAAGAAACAAAATTAAACATTGGATATAATATTCGATAAATGCAAAATCTCACCAAATCCCAGCTGATCCTTGTAAGAAGAGAAAGGCTCGGTGACATCTTTCCGAGGTGTAATGTCCTTCACAAGCTCCGCATACGCTTGCCTCTCTGAAATTTCTGCCAGCTTCTTCAGTCTAGCCTTCAACTCCTCACTCTATATAAACCCAATTCCAATTTTAACTAACTAGCAAACATCATTATCAAAATAAAAAAATAAAACATGAAAACAAAATTTAAAAAAACAAGTGATCTGATTTCTGACCTTCTCTCTGGGCTTGGGGCTAGTGAAGACGAACCCGGAGCCGGCGAATAGGTCGACCAAGTTGGGCCGGGTCGAGGCCCGGGATGCTACCCATAGAGCTCGGATCGACCTGTACGGCACATTAGATTTGGAGGAGAGGTTTGAAGCAGTTTGCCGGAGCTCCTTGGAGAGGTGAGGGTCGGTGGAGGCTGACGTCAGGAATGATAGGATGGGATCGGTGGCGGATATCACCAGTCCAGCTCCGCTCACCGGAGAGTCATCGCTGCTCATTCCCGGGAAATGTTTTCGGTGGATATTGGTGTCTCTACGGGAAAAGCTCAGGAAGGATGGTTTGAGTTTGAGAGAAATCAATTCAGGTGGAACTAAAAAACTAAAATCTACATAACGTAACATAAGAGACTTGAACTTGAGAAACAGAGAACAAAAATAGAATTTAGGATATTCAATTAATTCGGCTTCCTTACCTTTTTTGTCCACAAAAAATCGCAGCTCTAAAGAGTAAAGACCAAACTCTAACCCAAATCTTCAAGTTTTCTTCCAATCTAGCCTACAAGAATAACCTAACCTCTCAGATTAAAAACACAAACTAGTCTTACAAGTTATAAGAAACCAACTCAAGAGCTAAGCAACTTAACAATCAAATTATAGACTTTAATAATCAAATCCCCAAATTCATATCTAACTTGGAACAAATCACATAAGACAAACTGATATCAAACATCATATAATTGAACAGTAATCAGAAACCCAAGAGACAAGAGTATAGAAAATTATAGCTATTAGTCTGAATCATATGGACAACAACAACAACAAAAACGAGCCGTACCCATAAATTAGTAAAAGCCAGAAGCATATGCTGACCTAGCTTAGGGAATTCAGCAGAAGCAAGATCTTCGGCGTAGTACTTGGAGAAACTTCCTTTCTCTCCGATGGAGGCCAACGCCGGTTTAGTGAACAGGAATGTACAAGTTATCAAAATTAATGAATATCTCAAACAAAAAAATTATGGAGAAATCAAATTCCAAAGGAGTATAAACTGAATCAGAAAGATGTTGGAAACTGGGGGCGAGCCAGAAAGATGCTAACTTTGTTTTGGGGTCAAGAACAATGAATGACAGGCTAGTAGGAATGGCACCTTAAATTCTTGGTAGGCCCATGACCACCATCCAAAGCTAGCAGCCATAAAAGATAAAATTCAGTTTTATCCCTCTTAATTTTGGGTGGGAGCTCATTTTAGTCTTTTTTTTATTTTAATGTTGAATGATAAAATTGAATATTTTATTTTTAATTTTTGTAATTCACATAAATCTTCTTAAGAATTTATTTGAAACATCATGAACTGACCCAAAATTTAAAGAATAAACTGAATTTTGTCTTTATAAGATTTTGAATCATTGTATTCTCTTTCATGAAGAGGTTAGAGTAGATTGACTACCTAACAATATTCTTCTTACCCATAATTGTTATGCAATGCTTTTCAGATCTCTATAAAAAAATCAATATCTAAATATACGAGACAATGTTATGTTATGAATGTTGATGCATTGTAGATAGATCGAAAGAAATATTTTGTCTAGACAAAGAATTTATGCGAAAAATATACAAATTATTTTACTACTTTAATATTGTTATTATCAATCTCTCTCTCGTTTAATTATTTTCTTACTTAATTTTGATAAAGAAATTTTGGACAGTATTCTCTGGATTAAAGCGGTTAGCCAAATAGCCAGACACATGTTATTAGACATGGTTAAACGGGGTGACTATGCAGCATGGTTGTATTTTTAAAAATATTTTTGTAGCCTAATCAAGTATTCTTGTTATGCTTCTATAAAAAAACATGACCAAATCTTTTGTGCAAGGGAAAATCATAGTTTTTGCACCAAATCATGATTAGGATGGGGTACATCATTGATGATTGAGTTAAATGAAAGGCAAGCAACTCCAAGAGAGGAGTATTGCACCTTCAAAGTAGGGGTAGTAGGCCCTATGGCCCACACAAGAAATCATCTCCCAATGACGGCCCTACACGTCAGCAGGACAGCAAGCACTTTTAGTCAAACCCCAATGATAGGGACTCCCCGTGGATACTATCATACCCTTTAAAGTCAATTTAATCCCAAAAGCCGAAAGCCCCCGATCACCACCGTAATTTCGGTGCCGTAAAAAACCACTCACAGCGAAAATTGGGTAATCCGAATCTCCTAAACGACGCCATAAAGGTGCCCAGCTAGCTGAGTTTTTACGGAGCGTCGGCGGTGGTTAACAGCTGGTTATATTTATTCCGTGAATTTAGAGAGAGAGAAGAAAACAATTGGCTTTGTATATAAGCCACACCGAAGCCAGAGGTCTACATTTGTTGAAGAGAGAGAGAGAATAGGGCTGTGTTTGGGAGACGTGCAGAGAGAGCTTGGCCATGGCTGAATCAATCGACGCCGTCTCCCTCGATATGGAGGAGAAGATCTATCTCGGTGGAAAGGTTCGACCTTTACTTCAAGATTTCATTTTTATTAATTACTGGGTTTCTCTTCTTCTTCAAAGTTGTTTTTTTTTGTAGCTTAATTTGTTTTTGGAGCTTAAAGTTCTGAGCTGATTGATTATGGACTTGTTTGGCATTTTGGGTAGTTTAATTTATGTTAAATTTGAATTTTTGGTGTTCTTGATGGGATTGGTTTTAAATTGTTGGGTTTATTTTGTTGCTTAATTGCTGATGAACCATACGAAAGGAGATGAGAAACATACATTTTGGTTTCTGGGTTTTAATTTGTGCCCGAGCTATTTTGACTTTGTTGAACATGAAGAACAGAAGAGCATTTAATATTTGATTATTTTTAGAGATAGGTATGCCAAAAATTAATCTTTTGGATACTGGAGAAATGGAAATTGCAATATGTGGATCTCTATATGAGAATCGATCCTTTTTTGTTTCCAAGTTTAGTTTCCTTCTTACTCTTCTTTCGTTTTGGATATAACGTGTCCTACCTTTCACGTATGCATTTGTCTATTTAGGTGATATGTTAAATGGTATAGCTCAATCTGCAAATTGACTGATATGTTACTATAATGACGCTTCTTTTTTCATTCTCCTTTTGTTTTAATCTCGTTTCTTTTAATTCATGTTTGTGTGCTTTCTGCTGAACGGGTTGAATTTTTTTGTCCAAATTGGACTATGTTGTGTATGATGTATTGATTTAGACCCTTTGAAATTCAATGTCAACTTTGGGTATTTAGGGTTTTAACTTTTTCTCATTCACTTTTTTGCTGTTGTGTTATACTGTTTGTTTCGACTTTCTTTGTTGATTCTTTCCTTCTTGTGTGATGTTTGTTGTTGGAAGGAAGCCAGTTCTCTTTGGTTTTATTATACAGTGTATAACAGTCTATTGACGAAACCGAAGTGATACCTTTCTTTGTCTTATTTCTCAATTCTATCAGCATATTAGCTGTCACATTAACTTGTCATTGCCATCTTTTTTTATCGTTCCTGATTAGTTGGTCAATTTCTTCTCTAGTACAATTAGATCCCACACTTCTCTTTTTAACTGTCATCAATTTCTTTTCTTTCTTTTAATAGAGAATAAAATGATTGATATCCAGTACCAGTTATTTGTTTCACCTATTTAAACAATTTTTATGTTAGTGAGATGTGGTTTAAGACTTTATGCTCCCTGAAAAAGTAAGTGCACATGGGAAGCTCTTTAGGAATAATTTTTTCTGGAAAAGATGGAGTCCTGGACATTGAGATAAGACACTTCAAATATCTGCTACATTAAGGCTATATGGTATAATAGTTTTATCCGGTGCTTTGTGATTCCATGAACTATGTAGTTTTCATTATAAGATTTTTAATGTGCAATTTTGCATTAAATGTTGTTTTGTTGTGAGATCAATAGTCTGTTTCTCAATACTAGCAATTATTTTGTCTTCAGGAGCATTTTATTCGAACTGGCTGTGGCTCTCTGTCCGTCATAGTGTATGGAGACCAAGATAAGCCTGCACTTATCACGTACCCTGATTTAGCTTTAAATCGTAAGTTAATTATAGTCTATACCTCTGATCATATCACTTTCTGCTGCTTTCATTATTTAAACTATGTTTTGTTGCCAATGGATATCAAATTTTTGGCCTTTTAAAACTCAACTAGAAAGTTAATTAAAATACGTTGGTCCTAATTCACTTCATTTTTTCTGTATTTGATATGAGCAGATATGTCGTGTTTCCAAGGGTTATTCTTCTGTCCTGAAGCAGCTTCTTTGCTGCTCCACAACTTCTGCATATACCACATCAGTCCTCCAGGCCATGAGGTTTGTAATTGTTTCCCTTTGATTGCAGTTCTAGTCTCTTGAATCATATCACTTTCTGAAGATTATTTTTTTATGTAAATGGATGCTATTATTCACATAGTTTCTATTTGGAACTTTTACAAGAGTTCTTGCAGTTAGGAGCTGCTTCAATTAGTCTTGATGATTCCGTGCCTTCCGTTGATGACTTGGCAAATCAGATCCTTGAGGTTCTCAACTTTTTTCGGTAATGATTTACCACTACTTCATCACTTAATAATTAGAAAATATCAGGTTTTTGATTTTTAATTATTATTTGTTTTCAAGACTGTTTGTTAGTACTAGTTCCTTTTAAATGTATATTTATAAGTGGATTTCCCTTTCACTTATTCCTTTTTTTTTTTCATTATTCCGTTCTTTCACTATGAGTAGTTATTTATTGCTCAAAAATCTTCTTTTTCCAGGCTTGGTGCAGTTATGTGCATGGGAGTGACAGCGGGTGCTTATATCCTTTCCCTATTTGCTGTAGGTTCTCTCTCTATATATGTACATTCGTTGTCAAATCCTCCTATCGTAGTTTACTGATTAAGTACGTTCCTCCATAGATGAAATATAGGGAACGCGTTCTTGGTTTGATACTTGTATCCCCCTTATGCAAAGCACCATCATGGACTGAATGGTTTTATAATAAGGTACTTTATAATCCACCTACCTGCCTTATTCTTCCTCTTTTTTATTTTTTTATTTTCTTCTTTGTCTTCTTCCTAATTTTTCCAAGTCTGAAATCTAAATTTTTACTATACCTATGATTACTTGTGATGTGCAGGTGATGTCAAATATGTTATATTTTTATGGCATGTGTGGTTTGCTAAAGGAATGTTTGCTTCAGCGTTACTTCAGTAAGGTATTGTTGCCTTCTGATTGTGTACCCTTTTTGCTACCTCTGATAGATCAAGTGATGAGTGTGCTATACCTTAACAGGAGGTTTGTGGCAGTGTTGAAGTTCCTGAGTCAGATATAGTTCAAGCATGCCGAAAGGTAAGTGCTTCAACTAATATCAACTTCTTACTTGAGCTTCATCTGTACTGGAATCTGACTGTATCTCCTGCCAAGGGATGTTCTAATTGTGCTATGTCATGTTTGCTTTTTCAGTTGTTGGACGAGAGGCAGAGTTCAAATGTGTGGAGATTTCTTCAAGCAATTAACCGGTAAACACAATGTAGAACTTGCTTTCATATCTTACAGCCTGTGTTTAGCGCCCTTCACTGAGAAATGAAACAAAGTTCAACATATTTTTTTTTTCTGACTTACAGGAGACCTGACATCACCAAAGGATTGAAATCACTAAGGTGCCGCACTCTCATTTTTGTTGGGGATAACTCTCCATTCCACTGTGAGGCTCTCCACATGGCCTCAAAGTTGGATAGAAGATATAGTGCCCTAGTAGAGGTATGTTGCATCTGATGTTCTGAGTCTAGCAACAGGTCATGTCTATGTAGGTATGCAAATAGCAAAAAAAAACACTGTTAATGGTTGTTGATGGGTTATGTTGTTGGTGATGCAGGTCCAGGCTTGTGGTTCTATGGTGACAGAGGAGCAGCCACATGCAATGTTGATACCCATGGAGTATTTCTTCATGGGGTATGGTTTGTACAGACCTTGCCATTTCAGCGAGAGCCCTAGGAGCCCACTCAGCCCATCTTGCATCTCCCCGGAGCTTCTCTCCCCAGAAAGCATGGGTTTGAAGCTAAAACCAATCAAGACTCGCGTTTCTCTTGGATTATGACATGGGGCAGAAAGACAAAGGAAAGAATTTCGGATGGAAATAATGCAAAGTGAAACTGGTCCAGCTGTGAATGTGATACGCAAGAGTTGCTTCATTTTTTAGTTCTTTGTTCAGATTTTTTATTGTTTTAAGAAGGAAGGGTAGAGAAGCGCATGGCTGGCCTGGCCTGGCGGTCGAAGGAGGAGGAGGTTGTAGATACAGAAGGGGGAAGAAGAATATATGGTATCATATCAAATCACATCACATATTATATAGGAAGGGGAGACTTCCTTCATTCTTTTTAGTCATTCATAATGGAAATTCATTCCTTTGAGCAATCTGTCTGTCTCTGTAAATTCTTTCTATGAAAACACAAACAAACACTTTGAGGATTGAATTCTTTTGTTTATGATGACGAGAAATCAATAAGAGAGAGGAGAGGAGGGTTCACTCACTAAAGTATCTTCTTCTTTTCAACGACCATCTAACATTTCTATAATGAGCAAGTATTTGTCATTGCTCATTGTTGTTGCGCTCTGCAACCACCGTAGTTAGAATTGTTAATCTAACATTTTGGAGTGTATGTAAGAATAAGTTGTAAGGATCGAAATGTTTGTCGGCACAAATATGCTATAGTAAGAAGAGATCGTGTTTTTAAAGTACAGTATGTAGCCAAATACAGAGAGGAGAAAGAAGTACCTGAATATTATGAATAATAAAACGAGAGAGCGTTAGAGCGTATGACCAGTGGCGGAGCGTATGACCAGTGGTGAGAATTTTAGGGGTAAAAAAAACTACTACTATTCTTGAGTAAGAAAAAAATCATACCTCTATTTCTTGAGCGAAAAAGAATATTTTTCTCTCTTGGACCCCAACGTACGCAGCCGCTAGGTTTCAACCTAGCCCCTAGCGTAGCAACCAGTAACCATGACAGATGGATCAAACTACCGTTTTGCGGCGGCTTTTGCCGTCTCAACGAAGGGGAAGACTTCGTTCGGTGTATCTGACATGGGGAATAACAAGCACTATGCAGTGGGATGCCTTCTCTCGCTGAAGAAGGAGGTAGATCAGAATGCCTTCAAAGGAACCATAGCAGGGGTATGGGACCTCAAGCGCCGTCTCTCCATTCTCCATGAAGGAGAGCAGTATGGTTGTTGCTTCGACAAAGAGGAGCGGAATAAGATTTTGATGGACGGTTCGTGGTTCTATGGAAAATCGAACCTGGTTCTCAATGAGTGCAATGGAGTCGGGGCGATGGAGATGGTGGAGCTATCTCCGTTTCCAGTTTGGGTAGAGATGTTCAGTCTCCCATCAAGGTTGCAAACTTCGAAGACAGTGGGATATATTGCATCGACTTTGGGTGAGATTATACGGCTTGAGGATTCTGGCATCAAGAGTGGTAAAAAGATCAGAGCTTGAATTTAGCATGAGAGCAATCGACAAGTAAGCCAAGCTTACCCTCCAGAGGCCTTTGAGATTGATGGAGTGACGGTGTGTGACAACCCGAATCGAAAATGGTATGTTTATCGGCTTGATTTGCGAGTTTCGTGATTAGTCGCAGCTTTGTCGTAATTGGTCGATATGACGGGTTTGTTAACGACTAAATTATCGGGCAAGAATTTGATTTGAGTTCATTCACGAAAGCTGTAGAGAATTTAATTTCGAGTTTGTGGGAGTTTTTGGAGGATGATTTTGAGTTACGTAGAATAAGTTATGAATATTTTTGGCCGTTGAATTTTGTCGTATTTATCCGTTTGGTTTCGATACGATTTGGACAGTACGTGTACGATATAAATATGGTATGAATACGTGACGATTATGAAAACTTTCCAATTTGGGAAACTGGGTTGTTGACCGCGTTGACCGCGGGTGCTTTTGACCCGTTTTGAGGCCGAGGCTTTGTTGTCGTTGTTGTGATGAAAAGTGTTGGGTTCGTGCTCCTCTTCAGTTTGGTAGGTGGATCGTTGTGTTTGGTGGCCGGAGAAGGAAGATTCGCTGGAAAGAAAATCGGAATTTTTGATGGTTTTCCGGCGAGATTCGGTGGCGACGGAGGCGGCGGTGGCGGCCGAGTTGGAGGTCGACTCTATAGGGGTTTTGAAGCCCTTGGGATGGTGAGTTGATCCTAAGTGGTCTTGCACCTTGCCGTGGCCGGTTGTGACCTATCGGAGTTAATGAATTCCGGCGAGGGTTTTCGACTTCACGGTTGCAATTTCTGGGCCGATGAACTTTCCGGCGGCCGGCGGCGGCCCGGCGCGCCGCCATGCGCGGCGGAATTCCGTCCGAGGTTATTTTCAACAAGTTTTATGTCGTTTTGCTCGGAATCGCACACCGATCGCAGTGGAGATCGTGATCGTTCGTTTGGCGAGGGATTTTCCGCCGGATCACAGGATTAACGCGTTTTGCGATGTGCAAGTCTGTGAGTGGACACATTTATTTTCACTGATTGGTTGCGAGTCTTTATTATACATTTTATGAGTATGAGCATGCATATGCGATTATGATTTATACGACCTTGTGTTTTACGTTTATGCATTTATGAATAAGCATTTACGAATATCTTTTATAATTATGCAATACAAATATGCATTTACATTATACTTTATACATTTGCATAGAAACTATTTATGATTTGGTTTACACAGAGTACAGTCTTAGTATGTATGGTTGTATCGATACACTTCGCATCCCGGCTGATCCCCGAGGATATTTACCGGGGGGGGGGACTGTTACCCTGACCCGGGGTCTTTACCGGGGGGAGCAGATACCCTGACCCGAGGACCCTGACCCGGGGTCTTTACCGGGGGGAGCAGATACCCTGACCCGAGGCCCTTTCTGGCTGGAATCACGTGAGGATCAGGGATCCCGTGATTCAGACTGTACTAGCGCGGATATGTCCATGAGTGACCCCACGGGATTTCCGATGCATGCTCTGTACGCGTGAGGAGTTAAAGTCTCCCTCGTGTACCATATGATTTTTATGCATTTAGAATCGCATATGTTTTATAAACATATATATATTCATTCAGCGAAAAACATTTATTTTCGTCCACTCACTCTAACGGTTTATATGTCTTTCCATGGGCTCTTCGTTTTCTTTGCCTAGTTTGCAGTTTGAATTCAGGTGTCGCACGTCGCAGTTGGAGGCTTAGTATTCGAGCTACATTTCTTTTATGGTAGGTTCCTAGTTTGGCCTACTATTTGTATATATGTATATACTAGAGGTCGCTCTGAATACTAGATATGTTTATATTTTCAAATGATTTTTCCGGATTTCTGTAAAGCTATAGTTTTGTTTATTGCTTTACATTATGTTATGTTTTTGAGAAATCCGGATGGGATTGGAGCCCACGGTTTGGTTTTTGTGGCATAGGATGAAGTGTATTTCCGCTGCAGGTTAATGGCAACCGCGCATTATAGAGGAAACTCTGTCAAAATTTTCAGTTTTTAAAAGTTCACGTTTTTAGAAAGAGTTTGATTCCGGTTTAGGAAACTAAATTGGGGTTGGGCCTTTCACGGTGATAGTGCAATTCCGATATGATTGAGTCGTTGGCTTTTGTCAAATATGTGGTTTTCTAGAACACAAGGTTTGTGGTGGTCTGCCGAATATGTTGGTGGCAGAGAAAGTGATGGAAAAGTTAGGGTTACATAACCCTACTAGTAACAAGAGCATCAGGGTTGGAGTTGCGCGGTCAACGCCCCTCACCATTACCTCTCCTAGTTTGATCAGGAAGGAGACTATGCCTGAGCAATGAAGTGAGGGCATATCCATGAAGGCCTCAGGCTTTATTTTGTCCTTTGCAGGTATCAATGCAGCGGAGTTGGCACGATAGTTGGGCACTTTTTATTTCAAGACACCGGAGATGACAACTCCAAGTGTTTGGTTTGCTGAGGAATCTCAGCCAGTGGTAGGTAACAAGCGCAAAGGTCCAAAAGATAAGTCCAAGGACATTAAGAAGGTAGTGAAGGTGTATTAGTTCCAAGCACCTCTCTTTTCCAGAGCCACCCAAGGAATGTGAGCTTCTTCTTCAAGCTTTCACTACATCGTTGACGGATGAGTACGGCAAGATTCGTGTCTCACCACTTAAAAGGAAGCGTGGTCGCTGTGTTGGTTCGAAGAATAAGCCAAAGGACAAGCCGAAGGCTAACGAATCGGTAGGTACAACAATGGTGGTCTCTGGCTCACCAAAGGTGAGTAAGAGGAGCATCAAATGACAACATCTGAGTATGGAAGAGGTTGCGGATTCGAAGGCAGTGACCTCAGTTGTGAAGGCGCTTCCTACAGGTGAAGGAAGTGATGACATGGTTGTGGAGGCAGAGAAGGACCCTGGGGCCTCCCTGGGATCTCCCTGGAGTAAGTTTAGGCGAGCATTACCTTAGTTTACCCGTATTAGTGATTGCATAGTTCTCGCGTGACATGTCCTCATTTATTTTTGTTCTTCATTTTGATTACAATGTTTGTGGGTTAATGTAGGGATATTTCTCTAGGTCAGCTTTACAGTAGTCTTTTCTCTCGTACCCTCTGGGTGTCTACTGTGTGTCATTGTATACTACTTTAATTAATATATTGCCTCGCGTTTTAGCCTTAAAAAGAAGAGTAAGAAAAAATCATATCATTACTATACATCCAATTAATCTTTCCAATTCCAATTTAGCACAATTTTTTGCATAAATAATCTATTATGTAATTTTGTTTTGGAAAAAATACTTGTATAGAAAGAACAAAATGTTTCAAGTAAGATTTTTTCCTCTCTCATTCATTTACACCTCGGCTTTTTACGACGCAACTCGGTTTTCTCGATTATGCATTCTCGGAGTTACAACCTCATTCGTTCTTTGTCAATAAAATTTCATGAGTTTTCGCAAACTCAAGAATTCAATATTTGTCTAAACTCTTTATTTTTGGTTTTGATTGTTTCGATGTTGCTCTACTCCTTTTGTGCCTTTAATTTCAAGTTCAAAATTGAAATTTAGTGAATATATAATATTTGTAAGAATTAGAAGTAATATATAATTATAAATTAGAATATGATTATTATTGTGAAGTAATAAAATTCACGAAAAAAAATCAGGCGCCGGACAGAAGAACACCGTAACCAAATTCCGTCGCTGCGTATGACCACCCATTTTATCTATTTCGACACGTAGGAAACTAGTAGCAGGGTTTTACAGCTTTGCAGCAGCAGCATAGACAAGTGAAGACTATAGAGAACGGAGTTAACCCAGAAACAATATTAAGAGAACAAATTTACAGTAAACAGAAGAAGCACCATCTGCCAACCGCTGTCTCCGCCGCCGTTCGTAACCGTGGCCGTCGCATTGGTAAGTCAATATATTGAAAGTTCTGTTCTTTATTTGTTCAAACTTATTTATTGTTGTTGATTATTGGATTTAAGTGTTTACTGGTTAATTTTTTTGCTTCTGGGTTTTTCTGTAGACTGTAAAGTTTTCTTCTTTGATGCATTTAATTGATTTATGTACTGTTTGGAATAGATGGAATGTGATCAAATTGCTCTGGGAATGTCACTGGGCTTTCGAGGCTTGTTATTATTGCCAAGTTTCCAAAGAAATACTACTTTTTTGGTTCAGTTACCTCACAGGATTAGATTGAAGTCTTGTTGTTGTGCTGCTGTTAATGTTATTGAGTCGATGCCAGTTATTGGATTGGCTGAAAATGGTATCCTATACTCGGCGAATCGTGTTAGTCGAGTAGGATTAGAGAATGGCAGTGTGGATGATCAGGAAATAGTAGGCGGAGCTAAGGTGATACCGAGGCCTTTAGTATGGGATGCGAAAAAGAGGCTTATACGGTATTCTGGGATGCTTCGAGAATGTGCTTCACAAGGGCGTTTGAATGAGGGGAAGTCTATTCATGGGGAGGTGATCAAGAATGGGGTACAGCCTGATTCACATTTGTGGGTTTCGTTGGTTAATGTTTACTCAAAATGTGGGGACCCTGTGTATGCACGTAAAGTGCTCGGTGCGATGCCTGAGAGAGATGTTGTGTCATGGACTACTCTGATTCATGGGTTTGTGGTTAAGGGTTCGGGTGTTGATGCTGTAGATTTGTTCTGTGAGATGAAGAAAGATGGTATAAGAGCAAATGACTTTTCACTGGCTACTGGTTTGAAAGCGTGTTCGTTGTGCTTGAATTTAGGCTTTGGTAAACAGTTGCATGCTGAAGCAGTGAAACTGGGGTTCTTTTCAGACGGTTATGTTGGTTCTGCTCTTGTTGATCTATATGCTAAATGTGGTGAGTTGGAACTTGCCAATAAAGTGTTATTGTGTATGCGTGAGCAAAATGTTGTATCATGGAATGCCCTTCTGAATGGGTATGCTCAAGAAGGCAATGGGAATGAAGTTGTGAAACTTTTCTGCAAAATAACGGAATCAGAAATGAGGTTAAGTAAGTTCACCTTGTCCACTGTCCTCAAGGGTTGTGCAAACGTGAAAAATTTGAGAGTGGGCCAGGGTATACATTCTCTGATTATCAAAGTTGGGTGTGAGGTTGATGTTTTTCTGGGTTGCAGTCTTGTTGATATGTATTCCAAGTGTCAAATGCCAGTTGATGCGGTAAATATATTCAGGAGGATTAAAGATCCTGATGTAGTGGCCTGGAGTGCTATTATCACTTGCCTCTGTCAACAAGGGCAATACCAAGAAGTGGCTGGCCTATTTCGTTCAATGATAAGCACAGGCATCTCACCAAATCAATTTACTCTTTCTAGTATTGTTAGCGCTGCCACTGATCTTGGTGACCTTCGTTTTGGTGAGAGTATCCATGCTTTCATATGGAAATATGGGTATGAATCTGATCTTCCAGTCAGCAATGCTCTAATCGCAATGTATATGAAGATCGGATGTGTGAGAAAGGGTGCTCGGGTTTTTGATGCAATGGAAGAACATGATCTGATTTCATGGAATTCCCTTTTATCTGGAGCACACAGTGATGAAGTGTCCAACCTAGGTCCAACAGTCTACCAACAAATGCTCGCCGAAGGTTTCAAGCCCAACATGTACTCCTTCATTAGTGTTTTGAGATCCTGTTCTAGCCTCTTGGATGTAGGCCTCGGCAAACAAGTGCATGCCCATATTGTCAAAACAAGCCTCCATTATAATGACTATGTTAGTACCGCTCTCATTGACATGTATGCTAAAAGCGGGTTCTTGGATGATGCTGTTATGACTTTTGGTAGATTGAGTAATCGAGATCTCTTCACTTGGACTGTCATCATTACTGGTTATGTACAAACTGATCAAGCAGAGAAAGCTGTTGCTTGTTTCCGTCAGATGCAACAAGAAGGACTGAAGCCAAACGAGTTCACTCTTGCTGGTTGTTTGAGTGCTTGCTCTCGTATAGCTATGCTTGAAAATGGGCGTCAGCTCCATTCAATGGCAATTAAGGCTGGGCATTTGGGAGATTTGTTTGTTGGTAGTGCACTTGTTGACATGTATGCTAAATGTGGATGTATAGCTGATGCTGAGGGTATCTTTGAGGGCCTGGCTTCCCGTGATATTGTCTCATGGAACATCATGATTTGCGGATACTCCCAATACGGACAAGGAGAGAAGGCTCTGGAAGCCTTTTCGACACTGTTAGACGAAGGTGCCCTACCAGATGAGATCACTTTCATAGGTATTCTTTCAGCATGCAGTCACTTGGGTTTGGTCGTAGAAGGGAAAAAGTACTTTGACTCAATGAGCAAAGTTTTCATGATCACTCCTACCATTGAGCATTATGCTTGTATGGTTGATATTCTCGGTAGTGCTGGAAAATTTGATGAGGTTGAAAGCTTCATTGAGACAATGAAATTGACACCATATGCCATTATTTGGGAGACTGTTCTTGGAGCTTGTAAGAAATATGGAAATGTGGATTTTGGTGAAACAGCTGCAGGACAGCTTTTTGTGCTCAAACCTGAGATGGATTCAACTTATATATTGCTGTCAAATATCTATGCAAATAAAGGTAGCTGGGATGATGTTAAAAAAGTCAGGACATTAATGTCCAGTCAGGGTGTTAAAAAGGAACCTGGTTGTAGCTGGGTTGAAGTCAATGGACAAGTCCACACTTTTGTCTCTCATGATACTTCACATCCAAGAATCAAGGAAATCCATCTGAAATTGGAGGAACTAGGTGAGAAGGTAGCATCAGTTGGTTATATGCCAGAAACTGAGAATGTTCTTCATGATATAACTGAAAGAGAAAAAAAGGAACATCTTCTATATCATAGTGAAAGGTTGGCTCTTGCGTATGCCCTTCTAAGTGCTGACCCTGTAAAAACTATCCGTATTTTCAAAAATCTATGCATATGTGGGGACTGCCATGGTGTTATGAAGCTCATCTCAGATGTCACAAATCGGGAAATAATTGTTCGTGACATCAAGCGGTTTCATCATTTTAAAAACGGGACTTGCTCCTGTCAGGATTTCTGGTGATTTTGGATTTTTGGTATCTGAAGCTCCATGGTCCAGATAGCAGTTCAGCTATAGTGAATCCTAAATCGTTGATCTCGAAATGAGCTATGAACAAGAGGAGGTTCCTGGAGTGCTGAAGCATGCATAAACTGATACAAGTAAGTGCTTCAGCTATTAATAAATCTGACTTGAACTGCATGTTTGATGGAATCTAATTGTCTGTCGGTCTTCTTGATCTCTAATAGGCCTTATTTGTTTGATTGATTCTCTTTGTTTGCTTCTCAAGTTGCTTGAAGAGAGGCAGATGTCACATGTTAGGGAAGTTCTCCTGGCAGTTTACTGGTAAATTTTCCTATTTTTCGTTATTTTTCTGTTTCATCTATTCATTGTACTATATAGTTATTTTTTTCTCCACAGAAAACTACTTCGGACTTGCAAGACTCAGCAATAGGACCTGGCATAACTTAAGGTTTGAAGATCCAGAGTTGCCACACACATTTTTGCAGGGGAGGAAATCCTCAACTCTGGAGCGCTTGACGTGAAGTTGGACAAGAGATACAGTGATGGGTAGGCTGCAAATTGCTAGTGAATTTGTTCCAAATATGATTGTGCAAAAGATCAGAATGAAAGACTGCATTCAAATGTTTATTTCCTGGTTTTTGAGACAGATGGTAACAGAAGAGCAGCCAATCAAGTATGGTGTATGGCTCGTGCAGGCTGTGCAGTTCAGGAACCGTGCCAGGAGACCAGTCAGTCGATCTCATCTTCCGTCTCCCTGGAGCCAGTCGGTTCGAATAAACAACCACTGGAGACTCTTCCTGAATACAGATTCACAATTATCACTGATTGATGTTCTAACAAAAAGAATAGGATTATGTGTTTAAAATGAAAATTGTTGTACTTCATACATAATGAAATGTAGTACTAATTTTTTTGGATTATGATCAAGAATGCGTGATAAGAGAATAGTAAAAGAGCCCATGTTTTTTGGTTGGAGAATAAGGCATCGGCTTTGTCACTTCACTTCGTAAAAATAATAAGAAAGAGCCATAAATAAAGGTCAAGTATAACAAACTGTATTGAAATTTCTTTCAAACAATAAGCAAATGTTACAACCTACAAGCCTCATCTGATAACACCGTAGTGATACTCGGTTCAAAACTCTTGGCCATTCGTATAAACTCCTAGACCATCATCAAGTCTTGAGACAGCACCCCTGAGAAAGTTATATTTTTCTATGGATTAGCCAAGCATAGCTCTAGTGATTCTGTGTCTTCATCAGATTAAACATTCTCATATTCTCATGCTTCATTTCATTCTGAATCTTCATCAGAGAGTGAACTCTCTTCATCACTCTCGCTGTGATCTCCTTTCCATTTCAACCCTCTTTTCTCTGCTGATGTCATTGTGTGGGCAGCAGCTATAAATGCAGCACTTAGTTTTTCACCTTTTCATCATCTGTATCTTCTTCTCGCCTGTTATTATCGATGTAGAAGAGAAGGCCATCATCCATTTTATTGGTGTCTAACTTGGAACCCGGTGGGTTGAAGTCTAGTTTAGATATATCAAGACTATGATACTTCAAGATACTATTGCCACACACTAAGAAGCCTTGACGCTCAAGGTTAAGAAGCCATTCTGGAAAATGAGATTAATATTATACATAAGCCATTAGTAGTTATGTAATAAATGATTTCTACATAGTAATGGTCACTTACTTAAAATAGCTGTAGGTGAGGTTCCCTTTGATTTGACTGAACTATCCTCCACAGGCATCTGACACTTTACACATTTGACAATTTGGGAATACAGTTGTGAACTGGAAAATGCAGTTGTATAAGAGATGCTTCTCCTTTGATCACCTGCTCCCTGAAGCAAAGCCATTAAATTATTCATGGTATCAATAAATTTCAACTACAAGAGTTCTCCTTTCATTGTAAACTTTCTGGACTTTTATTCTACATTCAAGTTTGTATCTTACCTAAAATACTCCACTGCTTCATGCGCAAGAATCAATCTTCTCATGGAAATAATCTTCATGTGCTCAGTAGGTACGTTAGTCACTTTTCCAGGATTAACGAAAGAATACTCGACCAATATGATGGCATCATACAGCACTTTCCTCAACGAAACTTCGTCTTCAGAACTCTGCATATATACATACACCATCAAATCTTATTTTAGAATTTACCATTATGATCAACTCAAAACAAAGATAATCTTACTTCCTATGAACAGAGGCAAGAAACTGAAAGAGTCGAAAGTCAACTTTACCAATAGGGAGGTAACAGGCAAAGTCTTCTCGAGCAGCATCCTTATAAGGACATCTAGATGACACAACAAAAGAGTGAGAACATCAGCACATTGAACATAAAGACTTACGAACTCTAATCACTTTGAAATACCATCTAGTGAAACATAATGTAACCACAATCGAAACCAACCTGCAAAAAAGCTATACACTAACCAAAATGTAAACAAATACACATTTCTCTAATTGAGGCAAAAACAAACGAATACTAACCGAAAAGGTAAGCGTTCCCAAACCCAGTAATGGAACCAACGGCCCAAGTCCTCAACTTTGTCTCCAACTCCTCCCTCAAACTCCCAGCATCTTTGCAAATCAAGCATAGCTTCAACAAAAACACCTCAGCAATCACAGCTCCGGCCAAGTAACTCACATCCCCATCTCTCTCAGTTCTAAGCCTTTCAATCACTTCATCACTCACTAAAGGCAACAACTTCTCTACAACCTCATTTCTATCCAACCAAACACGGCTTAACCGAGAAAAGAACCAACCCGAATCCAAATCCGCTAAAAGATCCTCCTCATTACTAGAACAACATACATTCACAAACCCCAGAATCACCCCCACCAAATTCTTCACCTCCTTCATCACTTTCTTCTCTCTTCAATCCCAAGTCCCTCTTGAACAGCTCCAAAACGATGTCGTACACCAACCGCACCACCGGAGCGCGCAAAGCGACGCTCTTTGAAGAGCTCGACGGAGCCGAGCACGCCGAGACGAGCTGGAACAAGTCTTTCGCGGCGGAGACACGGTCACCTAAGGCGTCGTCTTTCTGGCGGTTTTGGCTACGAAAGGTCAATGCAGCGTAGACCCAGATGGATTCTAGAGGCGGATCGACTTGGGCTTGCGTTTGTTTGTAGAAATGTGGAATCAATTCGGAGAATTTAGGGTTTTCTGTGTGGATTTCATCTAAGACGGTCTGAATTGATTTGTTGGGGCTAAATTGGAGGTTAGGATTTGAATAGTGCGAGGAGTCTGTGTAGTCAATTAGCGATGGAGCCATGACTTTGAACTCTGGGATTGGTCGATTGTGAGTTTGCTGTGACCGGAATCTGTAAAACCCCGAAGCTTTTCGAGAGTGTAAGAGAGAAGCTGGGTTTAGGGTTTAAGAGAACATTGAACGACGACGTGATGAGTGTCGTTAGACACTGGGTCCGTGTTGTGTCGGTCGTTTTACTTCCGGTAATTCGAATCCGGTTGGAATGGTTGAATCTTTTAGGTCCGCCTCAAATTTCTTGTTTTAGGTCTCGGATCGGTTTGCTTTTGATCCAGCCGAAAATTTCAGGATTCGAATTTAGAACCGTTTGTTTACGGGGTTGGTTCTATAATAATAATGGATTTGAAATTTGTTGGAACCGAACTAAACCGTAATTTGGTTAGGTAACGATTTCATCACTAAAAAAATAAGATCTGAATCTGGGCCTAAAAAGGGTTGTTGATGAATATGAGGAAAATGTCATGTTTTTTTTAAAGGTAATGCATGAGATTTCAGTTTTAATTTAGAAAAAATGTAGACACGATTATAACTATGGTTACTCACTGAAGAACAACTTAATAAATAAGTCATAATCTAGGTAATCAATGCAATCGAAATCACTTAACATGCCTAAATATTCGTATCCTAGCAATAAGCACAATGACCAACTAATCAATGACATAGCATTTAATTGATGGAGGTGAAATTGATATCCCCTTTTTTACAATCTACACCCCAATTTTCATCTTTTTCACCCAAAAATATATCCAAAATACACACAAAAACTAATAAAGGGGTGTGGTTTGTAAAAAAGGTGGTGCCAATTTCACCCAAAAATGATATTTTTTAAATGCAATGTTAGTATATTATAAGATAAAATCTCGAAATATTCATATCATCACACTTATACGACAGATAATTCCTACTTTTCTAAGCATGGTACAACATCAACCATAAAATCATATTGTGTATTACACTAGTTTGATCAAGTCTTGTTGAAGCCTCGTGTCCTCTACTTTCACTCTCCATCTCCCAATGACCTCTCTCAACCAACCTAACAAGTACAACGATTGTTTCAGCCGAGGTGATTAGAAGCTGTTTAGCTACCCGCCACTACACTTTATGTTCAGAACAATGAGAAGGAAGAATCGGTGGAGAGAGATGAGATGAGATGAGAGGAGAGGACGAAGAGGTGAGGTGTACACTAAAAATGGAGAATGTCAAGAGAAAATAAATAGGACAAGGATCACAAGAAATGTGGCCTTTCTCACAAAGGCCCACCAATTCAAATCCTAAACCATCGGTATGACAAAACTATTCAAGATGCGAAGGGAAAAGACTCAAGAGCGTCCACAAAGAAATGGTTCTAGAGTGGATCTAGAATGGTTCTAGAATCTATATCAGTACTGTTTTTAAGTGTTTTATTGTATTTAGTTATGTTTTATCTCGATGTAGTAGGGAATGTGTGTTATATTTCTAGTGTATGGATATGTTCTATTCCATCTCAATGTATTTAGTTTTTATAAGCTTTAATATAATTTAAATTTTAGAACTAAAAAAACATCAATAATAAAATTAATTTCTATGAATCAATTTATTTTATAAAAATAAAAAAAAATTATTGGGGAAGGAATGCTTGCTCAGCCAATAATATTTTTTAGTTGTTTCAATATGTTGTACATTTTTCTTTCGGTTTACATAAAAATAGAAATTGAGTTTTTTAGGGTTTGGATCTGGAAAAGAAAAATTGTAATATGTGTAGTAATGCATGTAAATGATGTGTAGATTTTGTAACTGGTAAGGTTGTGGATTGGAGTCACATACGAAGGAGCAACTCAGATTCTAAATCGCTCTTGACCATTTCTCTCTAATCGATTTATAAGGATATGAGCTTGGGAAAGATTAAATCGGTTAGCATGTCTTTGCAACTACTGGACCGGAGCTTAGTTTATCAAAGAGGCGTAGTAGAAAAATGGACTAGTCAAGATTGAAGAGCTTGTAGTGCTGACTGACTTTGTAATTCTTGACATGGAGGAGGCCAAGGCCCATAATGATCTCCATATCATCTTTGGGAGAGCATTTCTAGCCACGGTCATTACAAAGATTAATGTGAAAGTCGGAGTGCTCACCATGATCGTCTTTGAGAAGACAATGACTTTTAGAATATTTGATGAGTCTTCGCCAATCCCCTCATTACAAGCCTTTAGCATTGAAAATTTGGATGATGAAGCTGAGGATGTTGAAGATGAGAGTTTCAAATAGCCCAAAGCCGATGAGTTGATTGTTAAAGATGTGAAATGACGGAATAAAGGCAAGAGCCATGGAGAGAAAAAGAAGAAGCAGAACCCGGATATAACTTAATGAAGAGCTAGTCGTGGGAAGTAGTGTATCCTTGAAGAACTCTAACTTCATGGTATCTGCATAGAAAACAATGATGTCTTGAGTATTTCACCCTTCATCGACCGTGTTAGTGCTGTTAAACTTGAACCCGTGATAACTGACATCATTAGAAGTATGTTAGAAGAATAAGTATGAGATGGGAAGAGTTGGATAATGGAGCATTGAAGCCAAAATCTAGGGGTTTAGAGGCACAAAGCTTTGAGTCAAACCTTGAGATCAACAAATCTTAGCACATCTTTGGAGGATCAAAACAAAACCTAATGCAACCTTGGATGTCGAGACCTAACTTGATTTTCGTTGATTTACTTTCATATGTATTTAGAGTTTGTCGGCGGTCAACAAAGCATTTGCACTTTGTTTCTCTATTACTCTCTTTATTTTTTAGCATGAAATTGTGAATATGTTTTGAGAATGATGATATGTTAGGATCCATATGTTTAATTCTCATTCTCAAGAGTAGACATCTTCCAAGGATTGTTAGCATTGCAATGTTTTAATGACTCACTCTTGTTAGATGAGAGAGCGACATATTTATCATTAGTGTCTTGTTTTGAGTCTTTAATTATCGCAATCTAAGTGTGAAGCATGTTTTGGATTTCTATGCTATGAATGTTGACACCTGCTTGATTCGTTTTGTCTGAACTACACTAACAAACCACAATTCCTTCAAATTATTAGAGTTTTTCTCACCATGCGACCTATCATAATCACGAGGTGGAGCTTGAAAGAAGGTATGAGCATGAATAGAAATTGGGTGGCAAAGAGAAAGGCGGAAGAGGAAGAGGCATATAGGTTAACTAATGCACTAGAAGAAATTTAGTGACTGATTGGGTAAGTAATGCTTGAGTGGCTAATAATGTTATTTATACTATAAAAGTACATGATAAATATTGTGTATATCACTATAATGCATCAGATTATTTATGAGAGATACAAATATATATGTTTTATGACACACTCATACAATATGATAATTCATATTTTAATTATTCTCTTCAACATTTCCCATATATATATATAGATCTTGTTTGTTTTTTGTGCAATTTGCACATAAGCATGGTACTAGATAAACTTTCTCTCTGTTGATGTTTGCAACTCATGCATTTATAACAAAATAGTGTGAGAAAAATTATATAAGTAATTTTTTTTATATTTAATTTAACATGCTGTCTAAAATAGTAAGAGTTAATTGTCATAATCTCAATATGTGATGTGTTTTTAATATCTCTATTATAATACAGTCAGACGTGAAATAGTTTGGTGTCATCAGGATCACCAAATTTTGAAATGCCTAAATTACACCAGATATAAACTAAAGTCAATTAAAAAAGGAGATAATATAAAGAGGTTGTATTGTAAATTCAAAGTAAAAAAATAAAGATAAATATTACTAACTTCCTCTTATTTCTTTCTCACACTTCCACACCCGAACGGGTGTGAGTTTTTTCTCTTATAAAATAAATCTGAGTTGAATTCTAATTTTATTTTAGTGACAATACACACACCTTCATCACTCTGAAGCTTGTGTGATCTACATCTTAAGATTCACGTTGTCTAAACACAAACTAGCTAACAAGCTACTGAGTGAGTGAGTAAAATTTTAATTGTTTAAGAAAAGTATATTATATATCTTTCGGAGTGTATCTTGTCCTAACTAGATTAGAAGTGGATATTCTACCAATCCCTGATTTACCGAGATACTGATTGTAATGCATGTATTTAGAGTCATCTATCAATGAATAAATATACTGTTTCAGTCTACAATTATTGCTTATACTTTTATCCTTTAACACGTTATCAGTACGCTCTGAGCTTATAGCCAAGTAATCACCACAGAGAATAGAAAATTCCTAACCCTAAACACCTTCACCCGTTGTCGACTACCATCACTGGCCGCTATCTTCTATCGCCGGAAAAAGCTCATCGTCGGTTCCTTGCACCACCTGCAAGCATCTCTTCCAAAGTTCGTCAACAAACTACAATTGCAGTCATACCGATCACAACACACATCAAGGTAAATTTTTTACCATCTTGATTTAGAGTTTAGGTTGTAAAACTTAATTTTCGCAACACTCTAGATCTAGGACTAGATTTAAGTTGTTGATTTCTTTGAATTATATTGTGCAATTATATGCCAAGAAAAGGATATTTCATTACCTTTTTATTCAAAAAGTTTGATTAGTGACAGTTCTGGGGGAGTCACAGTATAAAAGAAAGATAGAAAGAGAAATCGATATGAGTGACTGATTTTGATTGTCACGGTTTCTGGGTAGGGTATAAAGCTACCCAGTGTTTGAAAAGTCGAAAAAATTCAGCCGACTAGTTGGTGATTTTTAGAATTCGAACAGATTTTGGCAAGTAGGTCAGAAAAGTTGGTCAACTCCAAAAAGTTGGTCAAAGCCGGGTTGACCTGACTAATCGGTCAATTTTTTAAAATTTATTATTTATAAATGTGCATAAATTTAATAAGAAAAAAAGAGTGCTTAAGCCAAAAAATTGGAGAAAACATTATCTACACACACATGTACTTCATTTCTTTGGTTAATGCATGTGTATGAATATTATTTTCTTGTTTAATTTTATATAAGTACTTCTAATTTATTTTATTTATTTGTATGGATATTATTAAATTTAATTAAAAATTAGCAAATTTGACTTATCTGACTAGTCGCCGACTAATCGTTTTGTCCTTCGACTGACCGGACTCTGATTAATGACTTTTAGAACATTGAAGCTATCGTTTATCAAACTTCGATCAATTTTTGTGACCATACATCTTGGATCACCTTCTTATTCCCTAAACTTTATATTTAGTGATTGTGGTTTCTATCGTTACTAACTATCTCCCTTGTCTCTTTTGTAGATGGCTATGACTACTGAACTAGCTAGGCCAAAGTTTTACATCATTGATGCTAAAGGAATAGAGTATCATAGTTGGGTTTTTGATGTAGAAAACACATTCATCAGAAAGGGATTCACCAACACTATCCCCCTACCAAGTGAGCCCAATGCGGCCACCCGAAATGTAGAGACTAAAGTTCAACCCCTCATGTTTTAAGGCGTCATATTCATCCATTCCTCAAGAAGCATGACTTAAAGAAAACTGATCCCAAGCATTTATGAGACATGCTGAAGCAACACTTCAATAACGTGCATGATGCACAACTTCTGGAGTTTATAATAAAATGGGAGACAATCCGTCTTCTGGATTACCCTAAGGTGGATGCATAAAACCAAGCTATGTTAGAACTATAGTATGAGCTGAGTTTCTGCGGGGTTGACAAGACTGATCAGGATATGATCAAGAAGTCTTTGAACACATTCTCTTCTTCCATGAGTATACTGGCTCATCAGTACCAAATTGAGTACGAGCAAGGAAGAATTACCATATTCAATGATCTCATGAATATCTTAGCAAAGAAGGAGAGACATCATGAGATAATTGTCAACAACAACTCGAGGTAGGCTAGGACCAAGAAAACTCTTGAGAATTACCACACTGGTGGGAAGGCACGTAAGGAAAAGAAGAACAACTGTTATGAGCCTTACAACTGTGGTGAGTGAGAAGAACGTGGTAGAAGTCGTGGTAGAGGTCAAAGGCAAATTTGACTTGTCATCGCCAAGACGCCAGCCCCAGTAACTCGAACAAAAATCAATCTGGTTTAGGTTCCAAACATGAAGGAAATCCTTCACAGTCTGCTCCATTTGGATAATACACTTGTTTTGAGTGTGGTTCTACTAAGCATATGTACAAGCAATGTCGTGCAAGCAAAGATATTTTGAATATCTACAAGAGGCACAAGCAATACTTAACACAAGATGCTAACTTTACTAGGGGAGACCATGAGATGGAAGAAGACTATGATGTTAATCTCATTGTAGTAGATGACAAGAAGAAGCACATTGAGACTCCATATATTGATTAGTCTATGAATAGGGCTGTTCTTTCTACTATGTAATCAAGTTTAGTTTGTTTTTGGCTTGTTTTAGTCATGTTTTGAAACTTTATTTTAGTCGTTTTGTAGAATAAGACATATTTGATATAATTGAGTTGGCAAAGTAATAAAATTTCTCTATTTTTGGTATTTGAAAGTGTTGAGAATGTTATTTTATTAAATAATGCATAAATGGTTCGTGGTATATAATATTTCATGGCACTATGACACCGAAATATAAGAAAAACAGGAGAAAAAAATGAGGACGTTCTCCCAGGTTTTTCAACCCATCGAGATGATCACAGTGGATCGTTTTTTGCATGTTTTCGACCTGTTGAAACTTTGCTATGTTTTTCTTCGACCCATCGGAGATGATCGTCCGTCCGACTTCGAGCTCTCTCGACCCGTTGAGATTGATACCCTGGATCGTTTTTCAAATATTTTAGACCCATCGAGAACACCTTTCAACCCGTCAAAATTAAGATTTCGTAAATTATTTTTTGGGTTCTCGAAAAAGAAAAAAGTGAAAAAAAATTCGACCCTTCAACCCAATTCTCCGGTGTTATTTCGACCCGGCAGATATTGTTTTACATCTGGATACAGCTTACGTGTTTCTCGTACCTAATTGGATGGAGCCGGATGGGCCCACACCTCAAATCGACCAATGAGATGCAGCTAACCACGTAACGAAGAAACTTAAGTTGCACTCTCACGAATTTACAAACATCATACAGAAACAGACGATCAGAACTCAAACTAGTTCTACTTTGTGTTTTTCACTGTTTGATAGAGAGGTCAGAGGTCCAGGGTTTATAGAGCTATGGCGAAACTGAAGCAAATTCAAGTTGCGATTTTTACAGTGGTGGTGATCTCAGCATTGGTATCGATTTCCGAATGTGCCAAGAAGCCAGTGACTGTTGCCAGAAAGGAAGACATTCCCTACATCAAGTGTCAAGTTTGCGAGAAGCTTGCTGCTCAGTTACACACCCAAGTTGAGAAGAAGAGAGCTGAGATCGAACCCAAGAAGGTAACTTTATCATATGGGTTGTGTGACATGGACTTGAGAATAGTGGGTCTTGTTTGGTTTGTGGAATTTGATTGTGGGCTTTGTTTGTTTCAAATTGGAGGTAGATCTCGGAGTATGAGATAATTGAGATTACTGAGAATGTTTGCAATTTGAAGAAGGCTGAGGCTGATTGGATTTTGCTGATTGATATAGTTGAACAAGGAGATAAGTTGCAGGTGAGAATGTACTTCAAATTTTGTGATACATTGCTGTAGATCTTAATGGACTCAAAGTCTAGTACTTTGATGGTGTTAATCTGTTTTTGGCATATATTGATACAATGTTGAGCTGTTGATGCCTTTTGTTTGATGAATACGGGCTAAAGTATACACATTTGGTTGTTCATTCACTTCGTTGTATTGACTTATTACATGATTTGGTAATTTTCAGCTGGTCGAACAAGAATCAGAAGGACAGTGCAATTCAGAATGCAAGACGATTGAGCGAGCTTGTCAAGAGGTAAGGTTTTGCATCATTGTTTCATTAATTTTGTTGTTGGTGTACTAGAGCCATAGTGTTTTAATCGGTAATGCTGCAGGTTCTGGGATATGCGGATACTGATGTCGCTGAGTATCTATACAAATCCAAACCTGACATTGGTTCGTTGGTCAATTACGTATGCAAAGACCTCACCGATGCGTGCAGTACTAAGCCTCCCCCAGTTCCTAAGGTAACTCTTTCTTGATTGATGTAAGTCACTTCATATTGAGACATGTAAGAGGCATCATTCATCGTGATCTGTTGAGAAGGCTCAATCTTTGCAACCTTTTTTCTTCTCATTGGATGTCCATTTGTTGTCACAGAGCTACTTCTTTTTTAAACGTCACACATATTTCATTCTGTATGTCCCAAGTTTTTGTTCAAAAATAACATGAAGTTTCTGTTTTGAATTCGTTGTTCACTCACTGTGAGCTCATGTGGCATCAATCATATTTTCTTTTCATGATTATAAAACTAGATTCATGCTCCAGAAAATGCTGTAGCAACTTGCATATTCAGATCCTAATTAGTTTGGGATCCATAAATGCTGCCTTGTGTATATTGTGATCTCAGCCTCTGTCTATATTTGATTATACTGAGCTCATTTATCGCTATGTTCATTATAACATACATCTAGTGATTGACATAACACCACTTGTTTTGAAAGGATTACAATAGTATGAACCGAAGAACAAAACTAATAATAGTATCTTGTGTCTCCCAGGGCAGGACTCCTGGAGAAGTGTTTGTCCCCAAGTCTGCCAAAGAAGCTGAAATGGAAAAGATGTTGAAATCTATGGAGGTAATTGTACTTTCATTGCTGCAGAATCCATGTCAAAGTATATTTGTGCGTTGCTGAATATTGTGCCTGGTTCTGGTTCCACTTTTCAGGGTATGCCAGGAGCCCCAGGCATGAAAATGTACTCAAGGGATGAATTGATGAACATGAAAAACTTTGGCGGTGAGGATGGTGATGACGATGACGATGACGATGACTCCGACTCTCAGTTTCCTGCGAAATTGGTAACTACAACAGTCTAGTTCAGATTTCTTATATGACTACCATACTGTTTCTCATACCATTTTTAAAAACTAATTGAACAGGGAAAAGCTTTGAGAGACAAAGAAAGTACAAAGCCAGATTTGAAACAGAAGATCACCCATGGGATTGTAAAGACCAAGGACAAGCTTAAGAAGCATGCAAGCAAAGTCTCTAACTGGTTACGACAGAGCTGGAGAGGACTCAAAAAGACGGCATCAAAGAAGAGTACAAAGGCCAACAAGGCAGAGCTTTAGATCAAACTATAGGGTATTAGAGCCATCAGATTTTTGTTCAATTTGTATCAATATGTTTTGCCATCAAGTAGTGAGTTGGGGAAATATACAGTTTTATCGAAGTTTTTGCTTCATTTACTTTCTGATTACCAACGTACTTGCAACTGTATCAAACTAGCTACCAACATAAATATAACACTTTCTATATGAGCTTGAAATTTATTCAAACAGTGACAGTAATTACATAGAAATCTTATACATGGATAGCTAGCTCCTTCCTGTATACGGGTATCTGTCACCATCAGTGTCAAGTGATTCTGTAAAACCTCATAAGTTGAGTTGCTTTAAGATCATGGGGGTTATGATCCTGTGTGCCTTCTCCATCGGATGAATGCTACCCCAGAAGAGGTACTTGGACACATCGGGGCAAGTAGAGGAGGAGAGTGTGTTACACAGAGAACCTGTCTCGATAGTTCCTGTTTTGCAGCATCCTTTATCCACCACTTCAAATCCTGAATCAGAAAATGAATTTGGTCACATCAGTTTGTGTATTAGCTCGATAGTGTTAAAGATCGATAATTGTTGAATAAGAATATGAGTACCTTGTTGAGCAGGGTTTCTGATCAGGGAAAGCCAAGGGTTATATACATCAAGGTAAATGAAATGCGCTTCTGGAAGTTTCTCATTGAGAGAATCTAAAAGGGAAGTAAGCTTTGAGTTGAAGAGGATGACTGCTTCGGTCTCGGTTTCGTAGCACACTCTCTCTATGCCTCCAAATACTGTTCTCGCTGTTGGTGAGCACCCAGTTGGTATCACACTGAATACTCCAATGATCCTAGCTCCCGGTGCATAAAGTTCCTATACATAATCTCCTGGCATATTAGGTTACAAAAAGACTAGTACGTACTAAGATGACACTTACCTAAACAATTCAGTAGGACAGTACTATTTTTTGCAAATTTTTTTTTGACTTGTACCTGATAAAAATTCGACGCTGATTCGAGCATGAGATCTGTATAGACTGGAATGTCATATTGAGCCTTCCTCAGTCCTGTAATCTAATAAGAATTTGAAAGGTCATTGATTCCTACTGAAGTAACGAATACGCTTTTAGACAGTAGAGTAGTTGTTGTTGCATCCCCCACTGCTGCATTTATTTTGCTTTTGTATTCCTTGAACAGCTCTAGCTGATCTGATAATGGCAATACACTCTGATATACAGAAGAAGAATTCAGACAAAAACAAGAAACAAGGATGAACCATATATATGTACATGATAAAAATTAGTAGTTTAATTTGGAAGTGATGTCTGTACCAGTATTTTGGCTGTGAGATTGTCATATCCTGTGCCTGCTGAGGCAAAACATACACCAGTAAGTAGGTCTTGAAGCTGCAAATTCGGATCAAGATACGCCGGTACAATCTCCTTCACTCCAAGTCCCTCAGCTGAATATTGAAACTTGAGCAATATGTACAAAATGTAACAATTGTGGTAGTATATATAAAATGTTGTATTACCAATCAAATCTGAGGGGAGTTTCCCATTGCAACATCTTCCAGTAGGCTTTCCTCCCATGAAGTCTTTCCCATTAGGTGGGAAATTGCTTTTGGTCATTGTAACGATGTAATTATTAATGCCGGTATCCAATATTGAATCTCCAAAGAAAAAGACTGCTGGAGTAGTTTTATTTGCACCCAGTAGTGTTATAGTAGCAACACTATGGAAGAGGAACATAAAGAAGATGATTGCAAGAGCTTTGACAGATGAGGATGAAGGAAGTGTTTTCTGGTAGAGAAGAGCCATTGTAGTATTCCATGTACTACGTGGACTCTTTTACTTCATATACAAGCTATCAAAGTCTGCAGTATTTATAAGCAACTCCACTGAGTCAAAACCGGCAACGACTAATGGGTGTGTTGCGGCTGCTGTGGGATAGCTTACCATGGAGGTGTCTAGGGTTCCACATGGACTTTAGATCTGTACTTTGGGCTAGGGGTCGTCAACAGGCCGGGCTTTAAGCACAATTGTAAGGCCCAAGCCTGGCCCATGGAAACGGACCTTAGGAGTCAGGCTGGGTATGTCTATAATTTTCGAGCCGGGTAGGACCTAATTGTTTTCTACTTAAAAAACAAGTCAAACTCACTAGTCACAAAAAAAAGGTTAAAAATTTGACTAATTTATAGCGTTTTCTCACTCTAATATATACTCTATACTAAAGTCAAATATATCTTTTAGTTAAATTCTTTGTCAAATTTAGCAAGAATGAAGAGAGCTCGAGAAAATAAATAATAGTTATACTTTTGTCTCCAATATTCTCCTCTCTTCATAGTGCTTTATTTCATTTTGATTTAGAAATATCTAGAACTATTGGAGTAAAATGTGACGACCCGGACCAGAATCAGCAGTATGATCAGCTGTATGCATGAGTTACTGCGTAGCCGCAGATTGACGACAGGGTCTGAACCACCAGGGATTGTTAACGACTAAATTATTGGCCGAGAATTGGAGCTGGGTCTCTTCTCGAGAGTTGTTGTACGTGTGATTACGAGTTCGTGGGCCATTCCGGATCGCTATTTGGACGACCGAGGAATTAGTTATGGATATTTGAAGTTTCGACGGAAACGGATTAATATGGCGAGCTACTTAGCGACTAAATTACCGGTCGAGAATTTGGTTTCGGCTTCTTCACGGAAGTTGTTCAGAATTTAATTTCGAGTTTGTAAGAACTTCCGGAGCATGATTTTGAGTTACGGAGAATTAGTTGCGAATATTTCCGTTTGTGGTTTGTTTGGTTGATTTAGTTATGTGTTGGTTTGAACAGTTGACTTTTTATCTGATTGGCCGAAGTGTTTGAATTCGGGTGATTATTGAAGAGTACGTTGAGACGAGTTTGTGGCCGCGAGAATTATCGAAATCGGAATTACGACGAGAAAGTTACGGGTATTTGAAGTTTGCTGAAAAGATAATTACGAAGTTTCCCAAAATAGAAAGTCTATAAATAGTGGGTTTCCTGTTTGGGAAACCTGCCATTTTGGGAAAGCTGGGTTGGAGGTTTTCCGGTCAAAATTGGCCTTAACTTATAACTGGAAAGTTGTTGGAATCGTCGAGATCTTTGAAACCATGTGTAGCACGAAATTTTCTGGGCAGGTTTGGATTTTCCGGCGACAGTGGCAGCGGCGATTTTTCACCCGGAGTAGTTTTCGACGAATTGCATGTCATTTGACTCGAAATCGCGCCCCAGTCGCAGTGGGGAGGTTTGTTTTTCGAGTTGAGCATCCGAACGTAAAGCGAGGTATTGAGGTGTTATATACGGATTTTCGACGATTCGTCGACATTGAATTGTGAATTCCGAGAACGGCGGTTTCTCGTGGTTTGTTTTGAATTGTCGAATTATGACTTTGAATAATGGTTATTGTGAATATTCAGGGGTTCGTGATCGTTCTTTTGGCGAGGGACTTTCCGCCGGATCACGGGTTAACGGGATACGCGTTACGCCAGTCTGTGAGTGGACATTTCTTTTCACGGATTGATTGCGAGTCTGTTTATAAATGATTTACAAACTTGAGCATGCAGATTGATTATGATTTTACGAGCATGTGCTTTATGATTATGCATATACGAATATACGTATACGATTATACATATGTACATATTATGTTTTATGCATGTGCATGGAAAAGGTTTATGATTTGGTTTACACAGAGTACAGTCTCAGTATATGTTGTGGTATCGATACACCTTGGCTTCTCGGCTGATCCCCGAGTACGCTCCGGGAAGGACAGATATCCTGACCCGAGGCTTTTCTGGCTAGGAATCACGTGTGGGTCTGGGATCCCGTGATTCAGACTGTGCTATCGCGTGGTAGTCCATGAGTGATTCCGCGATTTTTATGTTGCATGCTCCGTATACGTGAGGAGTTAGAGTCTCCCTCGTGTACTCGGACGCGTGAGGAGTTAGAGTCTCCCTCGTGTACCATTTGATTATTTATACTTTCGACTCGTATATAATTTTATTATATATATTACTTGGTGAAAGACATTTATTTTCGTCCACTCACTCTAACGTGTTTATTGTCTTTCCCCTGGGCTTTTCGGTTTTCGTGCCCAGTTTGCAGTTCAGGCTCTGGTGTCGCACGTCGTGGTCGGAGACATAGTGCTCAAGCTACTTTGTTTCATCCAGTGGGTTTATTGTCCTACCTACGGTGGTATGCGTATATGATTATGTATTAGAAGTCGCTCTGAGCTTCATATTGTATATGTTATACGATTTTACTCCGGATTTTCCTTAAAGTACATATATATTTACTACTTTACGTTATTGTTGATATATTGAGAAATCTGGATGGGATTGGTGCCCACGGTTTGCTTTTTGTGGCATAGGATGAAGTGTATTTTCCGCGTGCAGGTAATGGCAATTCTACGGTAGTAGCGAAACTCTGCCCAAATTTTGAAAAGTTTTTGTTGGTTCGTGTTTTCGAAGGGGTTTGATTCCGATTTAGGAACCTAAATCGGGGTTGGGTCCTTTCATAAAAGTTAAAAATATGGTGGTTATATTTAACTTTGTGATAAATTTGACTAGAAAATAAGACTCTACTACTATTAGGGATGCTCTTAGATCCATACTCAAACATCAATTCAAAAACCACATAACATTTTCAAAAAAATGAATAAAGATTTTCTTTATATAAAACTAAATTTTTTTATCAAGACCAAGTAACAAAATGATAATCTAAGAGAAAATCCAACTATCAAACTTAGAATTTATTCATTAAGACCGTAGCTTGTTTTCTTATCTTATTACAATTTTTTTACATGTACAAATTATAATCCATATATTAAATTTAAGAAATTAAATACAAGACGGGCTTCTAGGCCGGACCAGGCGGGCTTCTTATGGGTCGGACCTACTGCAGGCTGTTTTTAGGCCGAGCCGGACTTGGGCTTCTCTGGCCTTGCGGAGCTCCACGGGCCTCCGAGGCCTGCGAGCCAAATGATGAGGCATACATTGGGCTCAAATCTTGTTAGGCTATTCCATTATGGGGGATATTTTCCCTCTGGATAGAAATTGGGTCTCTCCTACATATTGGGCTTTTGATGGGATACTCTGGACCTTGACTTGGTGGAGATCGGCACACTTTTGGTTCTGAATATGGGAACCAGGCATCGTCATTGAAAACGTTAAGCGTTGCCCTACGCTAGAAGGTCTGGTCGCACGGGGAGTTGCGCAAGCCGATGGGCGGTACCTTATAGGGTCGTAATTTTAAGGTGCATAACTAGATAGAATGTAGGGCCTAAATTTTTTAGTCTTTTACCCTACGTCTAATCCCGTCTAGTTATGTCAATGGTAGGTCTGTACTGAGCACGATGTAGTGTAGGTTGCTATAAGTAGTTCTTTCTATCAGGTCGGTAATCGACGTTCTCCTTTGTAACTTATCAGCTCAATTAACAAAAGACTCTTTAACAAAATTTTAGGTTGGAACGTAGAGTTTGTCGCTTCTAAAAATGGCTTTCATTTAACTTTGTGGTCACCACAGCCCTACAAACTAAATGGCGAGGGGCACCCGTCTCAACTGTCAACTGTCAACTGTCAACAACTAAAGAGTAAAGAGCTCCTACTAATTTCTGCTTAGCATGGGAGGTCGATTTGACCACGACCCTTTTGTCCTCGACACCGATTTTGGTTATTTGTAAAGACTTTTATTTTATTTTTGATTAAAGGTGAGAACTTTCATTAAAACGAAATAGGATTACAAGTTGTTGCTTCGAACTTAATCGACTCCATGGGCCATAGTGGCCCATTCTCAATACACGAGAAATCAATGTTCTCATTGAGGGTAGTTTTCGCTAAATTAGGAGCGATCGTATTGCACTCACGGGGTTGGAAACCAACAGGATCGGTACTCACAAGATGGAGCAGAGACTTTATTTCCTCAACCAGACTGCCTTCCTCTGCCCAACAAACTTCAGGATCATTTACCAGCCTAGTAATTTCCTTACAATCAACCTCAGCGATCAAGGAAGGGGTGGCAAGAGAAATAGCCACTTGGAGGCCCATTCTTAGGCTCAACAATTTAGAGGCCAAATGGGAGAAATTACCAGTCACTCGGGTAGCCTTTGTAGCAACAAGGCTGTCATTACTGTCTCTAATCACAACACCAAGACCACGGGTAACATTGCTCACATTAACCGTAGCACCAGTACTCAACTTCATTGATTCCCTCCTAGGAGCCTGCCATCTAGAATCCCTACGAATCGCCTCTAACTTATCCCCTTTAGGCCGGTTTGCTTGGTGAAATTCAGTAGCCAGGGAAGTAGCTCTTGAAAGGACAGAAACATGGTTGAAATCGGCTGTAGTGTCATGCCATACATTATTTCTCTCATTCCATAAGATCTAAAGAACATAGGCAATGGTTGTTGATTCCTCCTTTCCGACTTTCTCAAAGAAAAAGCCACAGCATCAATGCATTTGGAGATTCCATAAGGAGTACGCCCCCAAATTGACTCTTTCCAAACTCTCTTACTCTCGTTGCATTCAAACAAAGCATGGAAGACTGATTCATTATATTTCATGCATCTAGAGCAAAAAGGCATAGGACTGGTCTTTCGCTTAAACATACCTTGTCCACATGGTAGTGCATCATGACAGGCCCTCCATAGAAAAAGCTTAACCTTAGGCACCACCTTCAGACTCCATATAGACTTCCAAAATGTCTTTAAGTCCTCAATGTTTGAAGCTTCCCCACTGCTTTCCTCAGTTCTTTTGATTTCCCCAGCCAATCTGTAAGCTGAGCGCACGCTATATTTTCTATTAGATTCATAGAATCAGCGATGCCAATCTTTCTGGCTCCTGTCTCCAATAGGGATGCCTGTGATTACCTTAGCTTCCTCATCCACAAAATGCTCAGAGATTAAAGCAGAATTCCATGCCCCGGAGGGGGTTAAGAGATCACAAACCCTGGTGTTGGTGTCCAGTGGTTTAGGGCTCCAAATCTTGAAGAAATTTGGTTTGGGGATCCACTTATCTTCGTACACTTTTGTGTTGTGCCCATTTCCAACTCCCACGATGCAGCTCTCCTTAATTAGCTTCTTGCCCCATAGTATTGATCTCCATATAAATGAGGGGTTATCACCAATTGTTGCCTGCATAAAGACATTGTTAGAAAAATAACGGGCTTTGAGCATACGGCTCACAAGAGAATTTGGAAATTCAAGCAATCTCCAAGCTTTTTTTCCCACCATTGCTTGATTGAATTTAACAAAGTCTCTAAAGCCTAATCCACCCATATTCTTTTATTTACACAGGACTTCCCACTTCTTCCAATAAATACCCTTTCCTCCCTTTTTCCCCCACCAAAATTTTGCCACCAAACTGTTAAGATCTTTACAAGTGCCCCCCCCCCCCCCCAGAGGCCTCTTTTTCTCTCAGCCCCAATTGCAATTTTTTCATCATCTTTTGTGCTAGCACTAAACGAGATAGCGGGATTCCCATAGTTAATTTTTTGACTGGAAGTCGCTTCATACTTTTCTAGCACATCTTTGAGGCGCTTACATTCAGCCATTTTTGCATCACCAAAGATAAGACTATCATCGGCAAAGAAAAAGTGGTTAATCATCGGAGCCCCCCTAGAAACACAAACACAGTGAATCTCCTTCATATCCTCTGCTCTAAATAATAGAGCAGTGAGACCTTCTGCACACAACAAAAAAAAATAGGGAGAGATGGGATCACCTTGTCTAAGGCCCCTACTTGGTCTAAACCAGCCTTTTGCCTTCCCATTAACAAGGATTGAGTAAGTGACCCTAAACACACACCTCATTACCAAATTCACCCAACACTCACAAAAACCTAATCTCTTCATCATTTCCCTCAAAAAACACCACTCAACTCTATCATAGGCCTTTGCCATATCTAATTTTAAGGACCATTTTCTTCCTTCCTCCCTTTCCTCTCGCTCTTATAAGCATGAATAGCCTCAAAGGCAACAATGATATTATCGGTGATTAACCGTTTAGGAACAAATGCCCTTTGCTTCTCCGAAATAACCGAAGGCAACACCAATTTAAGTCTATTTGCAATTGCTCTTTGGTTGTCTGTAAAGACTGTAATACACTGAGTTACATCTTATGTGATTATAGCATTTATACAATGTCTAGAATTGCAAGTATCTGAGACAGTAACGATCAGATTTAGAAAAACTTCAATAAATGATCAATTAACAAATCTTCTAGCATCAAAATTGTGATATTACAACTTGAAACGAATAAGTAATCGTACACATGCTACAATGCTTCCTCCTCTCACTAGAACCAGTTGGAGGCAGCTTTTCTTAACACAGGTTGAGCCCATCCACAACACTGATTGTTTTCTCATGGAGCAATAAAGCCCAACCACAGCCTAGCGCATCTTGTAATATTGAACCCTTGACGCGGTGCACCTCTGGCCATTGAATGAATACTTGAGCATTATATCAATATCCCGGGGATTCTTTTTGTTTTGCGCAACGGTCATGGTTCCAGTAATCAACTCTCCTTGACATACTGTCAACACATCTTCCAAGTACAGGACTGTTTGCTTCCAATGGGTAGACCTTGATCTTGGACCTGCATTATTTAGAACACACAGGTGCTGATGAGAGAGCTGTTTTATAAAAAGCTGGAATATTCAGTTAAAGCGACTCCTCGCACATTACTGATGCTTTACATATTTCACAAAACAGGATTATTGCTTGATTCTAGAAACTTGGAATTGGAGCTTAGTTCCAGGATTAAATCCATTGTTGCATTCCGTTATTATCGGAAGTAATCAACAATATTTCATTTGAAAAAAGTATCCATAAAATCAATGTAGTGAGATTCAGTAGAACCTCATTATGAATGACAGTAAACATGAGGCACAATGGCAAAACTGTGCAAAGGAAATTATATGCATGTGGAAAACAAACAGAAAACAAAAAATCAAGGAGCAGAGCTGACCTGTGGAGAAGCCCATCAATTTATGACACTTTGTAAATGATACATCAAAGTACGCTACAAGAGCATGAACAAAATCATCACGTTCAGCAACAAGCTTAAAAGGAGCAGTGAAAGAAGCATCGCCAGGAGTCATCTTAGATATATCCATTGTCTGATGGAGACAATTGGAAAGCGTTAGTGAGGCCATATAAAGGATAGGCACTTATCTGATAGTCTGGGTCTCAGTATTTCTCACCTTGAGTAGCTGGCTGTTTGTAACAATTTGGTTTTGGTCAACTGTGTCCACAAGAGGCTCCATCATGGCTTGCCTCTTGATGCAGCTCATGTCAAAGCCATATACATTGTTCCAAACTGTTATAATGAAACAATCAAAGACAGTATAAATAGAAAGTAACAATCTATATATACAAACACAAAGAGACATGCACGCTTACACTCTATCTTGTCTTCTTTGTACTCTGCATCCTCAATAGCTGTCAGAAAGAGAGAGCATTTATCTGGTAGCAAAATTCCATCACCTACCTACAAAACATGAAAAGAACACTCATCTTTCCAGTATTTAAGCCAGAGTATGATGGATCTTAGATCCCCAACTTATGCTACACAATATCCAAGCACAACTGTAATGGAATTTTCTCCCTTGACAGGGGAAAGATGAAACTAAGCCACCCGACTAAAGATGATCAAAGATGATTAATAATAATATGAACCACAGTGAACTTTCAATCTAATACTTTGCATATTGTTTTACTACTTCACTTCATCTTGAGCTGGATATCACATACAATATGATCACATTGTAAATGTTACTTACAAGCCATTTATCACGGGCATAGAGGACCGTATTCAACATGTTCTCAAACAACAAAAAGTATCCCATCCACTCAGAAATAATTATATCCACTTTAGCGACTGGAAGCTCAAGTTCTTCAATCTTTCCTTTTAGAACAGTTACAACTGCAAAATATGTCAAACTACCAATGAGTAGGCAGATATTTACTGTGGGAACAATTTCAAGGTTTATCAGGCCCATCACAGCTAAATGCAGGTATGAACTACAAGAGCATTACCATTAGAATACCCATTTGTTTCAACAATCTCTTTTGCCTTCTCAGCCATATCAGAGCACTCAACCTGTGGAAGCAAATCAATGTTATCAAAACAGATGCGGCCAGACAACATAATCAGGAAGCCCACAGAGATCAACTCATTGGAGAAATACGTACTGCATAAACATGCTTGGCGCCAGCTTTTGCGCAGAATAAGGACAAAATTCCAGTCCCGGCTCCCACATCAAGAACAACTTTGTCCTTGAATAGAAACTTATTCTGATAAATAACATTCTGATATGTCTTAGTTCTCACCAGATCCTTCAGCATCTCCTGCAACACAAACCATAGTGAGCCTAACATCTAATGACTATTTCCAAAGAAAAATTACAAGAACAGCTTTGCATCCAACAGCGCGCACTTACTTCATGAATACCTGAAATCACATAAAAGAATACAAGAATATAAGAACAAAATATAACAAAGCTCAACAGCTTCTTACAAATAGTTTAACAACTCTATACATTTAGGATCAACATAATATACTGCTCCACAATCACATTATCGAGCTAATACTTTTAAAGCCACTGAAGAAAGCCAATCCTAAAAATCAAAACTTGTCCTCATAAACAGTTGAGCTCTTATGAAAATCGATTCGGGCAATAACGAAAGCTCTTCTATCACATTGTTATCATTGGTTTCCGCTTCAACTCAACCAAAGCTCAATGCTTTACATAGCCACACGAAAACCCAACTCATAAAAATTAAAACTTTTTAAGTTAAAGAGAGATAGAGTTATACCGAAGTGAGAGTAAGAGTCGAAGTAATAATCGGCGCTGGTTTTATCATTGGGTTCAGCGACGAAAGAGACCTCGGGCTCGCCCATGGAGTCGAGATCGGGTTGGTCGCACATGGACTCGTCGTGGTCGGCGTCTTCGAACCGAGCGGCGGAGGAGCTTTGGCCCAAGTCCTCAACGGCTGTACTGTGATGACTGCTACGGCTCTTTCGGCGACCCATTGAGATTGAGAAAGAGAGTCTAAGGATTAGGGTTTTAGCGAGACTCGAGATCGAGATCGAGATCGAGAGAGAGAGAGAGAGAGAGAGAGAGGCGGGTCTGAACTTTTTGTAAAGAGATTCAAGTGGGAGGAGTCGTTATTTATGTTACCGCGGGAGAGCTCACTCCAATTTAGCTGACACCATACGACACGCCGTTTTATTCAAATACAATAATAATATCGAATCATTGACATAATTTTTCACACATCGTACGATTTTACTCCCCTATTTGAAAACCTCTCTCCAACGCTACTGTGGACACAAATTGTGATTTCTAGGTCGCATTGTTACAAATTAGGCAAAGATTCACTCCAACGATTACTTGGATTGCTGTATAAAAATGTGAGTTTAGAATACGTGTTATGGGGTCAGGGACGTGAACCGCATTCTCAATAGTGGCAGTGAGCTTGAAACGTAACAGTTACTATCTGAGGACCAGCCTAACAGTTGACTTAAATTTTGAGCTTTGGAATTCCCTGTTGTTTCAGTACAAAAACAAAATGACAAAAAAAAAAACAGGTAGAGAATTCAATGCAATGCCAAAGCCAGTACACATTTTTTTGGAAGTGAACATTTCATTCATGCAGTGCACATAACTTGGTATATAACAAACATTTTGCAGCAGATGATTTATATTATTTTTTGGTTAAGGTTCTTGCTTGGAACAATAGAAGATTTTTAAATGAATACATCAACTACAGCTGTTAGTCCACCATTTTTAGGAAGCCTTATTAAGTGGCCATGGTGCTCCTGCCATAACTGCTTCAATCTCGCCAATTTTCCGAGGAACCTTTGTCATGTTCATACAACCAGTAGCCGTGATGTACTACAAAACCCACGAATAATGTATAAGCATGATTTGTCATGTATATATAATAATTCACAAAGTGCAAGCTAGAAGAAGGCATGATTCAGAGAGATTAATATGCATGTGAATATGGCTAAAAGGTTAATATCCAAATTCACAGAAGGGTACGTACCACGTCGCTCTCAATTCGAACTCCACCAAAACCTTTAAATCTACCAATTGCTTCATGATTGAAGAACTTGGTTGTATTTGGACGTCCCATGGCCGGAATCAACAAAGCATCTATGAAGTAGCAACCAGGCTCCACTGTAATCACCTGCAAAACGAGCCCACAAGCATTAATGCAATACTAATTTCATCAGAAACAAACGGAATGAGATTCATAAGCAAGCAGAACGTGTATATAAAGTCATTACTGACCATCCCCTCTTGCATCTCTCTTGTTGTACGCAAAGACTTTAATCCAGGTTCTTTTAGCCTCTCAATTCCCTGCAACATATGCAATAGATCCAACTTATATAAGCCAGAAAATGTCTAGTATTATTTGATTGCTCAAATTTGAAATATTATGAAAGATTTAGAACCTTCAAGTAGCCACCAGGATCATGAGTGTCAATGCCAAGCAAATGCCCAAGCCCATGAGGCATAAAAACGGCACCCAGTCGCTCAACCATCATATCGTCTACATTACTAAAAACAGGCACAATGAGGATCCTTCTGAAAGTTGCAAGTAATAATATACTAGCCAACATAGTTGAGATAAGATTGTTACCCATCTAGGATGCCCCCTCTCTTCAATGACTCAAGGATTACCTTTTCTGCTAGTCTGCAATCATAAGGGCAAAACAATCACAATATACACCACATTACTATAAGCCTAGTTTGTTTAAAAGTCTTACTTATGCATATCGACCCAGCTTATTCCGGGTTTCAGTGTCAATACAACAGCATCGTGAGCATCAAGAACAGCCTGCAAACATGATAATTAGAAATAGACTAACTGTGTACCATAAGAGCCATAGAAAGGAGGATAAGCACAGTCAGCACACTAGGCTAGAATCCTAAGCTTGTTAATGCAATCAAACACGTGTGTCGTGTGCACAGTGAACACACGACCATTACAAAACTGAATATGCAGTCAACATAACACTAACAGTTACTTACATTATATATGAGAGATTGGTCAGAGGTAAACTTCCCGTTCACCTACAGGAAAATTTTAAAAGAGTTTCTATGATGTCAAATGTTTAAGCCGACTAGTCAAGTAGCGGATGGCAAAATTTTCAGTACAATAACAAAATAATTGTACACTTGCAAAGATAACAAGATATACTCACAGGGTAGGAACAAGTAATGTCAGACCCATAAAAATGATATTCACCTCCCATATCAAGCAATGCCAAATCTCCATCTTCCAAGGTCTGCAAAAAAGATGTTACAATATTGATAAAGTAACAAAGTACTTCAGAACTTTAGCTGTGAAAGCTTAGTTTACCCTGTCATTTGGAGCTGATGCATGCCCATAATGGAGAACAGCACTGTATTTCCAAAACATCACATGTTAGTCAACTTTTTATGCTTGGACTGATGTCAATATACATCCATACTCATGATGAATCAAACAATGTGGTTAACAAAGGAGCTAACAGTTAGAACTCACAACCAAACTGAAAAGGCCTGTTTTTTTTTTCAAATTCTACAAACAGATAACATATGAGAATGCTATGATTTCAGTTGGAATGAAGTACTTTATAATGATTTGTACTCGAAAATCATAAAAACTATATAAGAATAAAGAGAGGGCCTTAGTGGTATCAAAACAATGTTACAGGAAAAATTAAATTATTTCAAACTTTAGAAGTTTACCTGTTTTCGCCAGTAGCACAAATACAAGTATATGAGCAGTGTCTACAGCCACCATACATGTATGTGTGGTGAAGAAATATGCTCTCCAGCTGATACTCGTACATGCCTGGCCTAACTTTTCTCATGACCTGGTCAGAAACAAATAACAATAAATTCATTATATCCAACAGTATGACTAAGCAAAATATGTTTCTAATAATATAATATGATCTACTCCACAGCAAGAAGATTTCAAACTGCACAGAGTTCACAGTTCACACAACAGTGAGCCACATATCCCTTTAATGAGCTGGTTTCTTGCATTAAATATATAAAGTGCAAGCTTGAATCACATATTATCAAAAATGAGAAGCAACATACATGTTGAGTCTAAAATCTACTGCTCACAACTGTACATCCTCAATTTAACATTATCACAAAAAAGTTTACCTCAATATGAGCTTCAGAGCTAATATCATTGGCAAACTGGATAAGGGCAAGCTCCAGATCTGATTTTGTAACACGGCATTCAGTCAAAATCGGATGCAAGATAACCAAGTCCTTGTGAAAGAAATCAATCCCCTATATAACAATTTAGAATTCAATATTATACACTAATATTTAGAGGTGTATGTCTGTGCAAGACTTGTATGAAATAAGGAAGTCTGAGATTTAGAAACCTGAAACTCTGCTGGTTTTGAGAAGTTGTCACTGTCAGTGTTGAGCCCATGTAAGAGAAACAACAAAGGTTTACCCGATCCTTGGTATTCATCTTTAGAAACCTTGGCAATTTCATCAGTATAGTGGACTGCACTAACCATATATCTCTCCTGCAAAGTGAAAGACAAAACCATAAACTGATGAGTGATGAGTAATGACAGCATCTAATACTAGCACAACAATGAACGTCTAAGCCTTCAATCACCTTGAAGTAAGACAAAGACTTTATCTCCCCCAACCAAACAGCATACTCAGCAGGTAATCTTGGAGCAAAGAGAATAGACTTTCCCGTCGCAATATCCTTCACGAATGAGAATCAAGCACAGATTAGTTCACAAAAAGTATAATTGACTAGAAGAAAACGACATCGTAGCTCAAATTTACATTCGAGAAGAAACCAAAACGTCGCAAATATGTACTTACTATAGCACCATAGAAACCAGGCTCTCTCACTCCAAACAAGTAAGCAAAGTAACTCTCCTGCCTATAAACAAAATTTACACATCATTAACAAAACAAACAACCACACAATGATCTTAACCACGTTTTTACCACATCTAATTACCAACAGTTCTAATTTCTTAAATTTTCATATAATCCAATAAATAAATAAAATAAAATAAATACTGACTACCGACAAAGAGCAGGTACCTGAATAGCTCGGTGTGATCAGTGTCGTAGCGATTTTGTTCTTCGCCTCCCTAGAACACAATTCACAGTTTAAATTTGAATTGAAATTTGTTCGCGTATGAAATTAAACTGATCAAAAATGAAGTAGAAGAGCAAAAGAGCGATGATTTACTTGGAGTAAAACGAAACCGTGGAGGGGAAGTGACGACTGAGAGAGGCGGTGGCGTATAGCAGTGAGGAGCTTTTCGCGGTTGCTGACGTGGAGTTCGATCGGGACCGGCGGAGGAGTCAGAGACGACGGCGAAGCCATTGAAATGGCTTTTACTACTGTCAGAAACAAAAGAGCGACGTACTTAGAGGACGAACGTAAAATGGGCAAAAGCCCAAATATTTGGGCCTCAACTTATATCCCTTTGGTATTGGTATCATGTAGGAGTGAACACCAATCCTGTAAAATTTGAATCCGATCCGATCTAGTTTCGATTCCGCTTGGGATGAGATGGGTCGAAAATAAAACTTTTATTATTTCGTCCCGTCCCATCTTGACCCGTCCCATTTTTTAGGGTCGGGATCGGGTCTTAATTTTGAAATTTCAATAGACTCATCTTGTCTCGTACAATGTATTTTGTCTATTTTATCATTTGCTTTATTAAGAGTTGACATATTAAATTATCAAACAATTAACAAAATCCAACCCAAAAAATAAAACTACCATAATATGAACTAAATGTATCAATTAAACATGAACTAAGTACTTATAGTTTTACTACTTTTAATTAAATATCAAGTAAAACGGTATTACATAGTGTTATTATACACTTCTAGGTCCTATCAAATTATGTTTATCATATATTGAGCTCAAAATTTGGTTCATCCTATCTCATTTATTTTTTGTTATTAAATACTCTATTAAATATTCTTTTTAAATTGAACCCCAAATTTGACCCGTCTCGTCTCGTCCTATCTCATCCCATTTAGGTTTCGAGACGAATTTTTAAAATATCTTATCTTGTCTCGTCTCGTTAAAGAGATAAAGACGATCAAATTGACCCGACACATCCCGTGTTCACCCTTACTATCACTATCAGGGAGTAAGGAGTTAACAGACGCCCAAGCGGGCCCAAGAGAGCATTTCATAATTAAGTTTCTAAAGAACGGCCCATATACGAACCCGGAAGTAAACTAAACCCTAAAACAACTTTTTCCTTCCACTACGAACCCTAATCAGATCAAAACGCATCAACAACGAGAACTTAGAAAACCATACGAAGAATAAGCCGCAACACCAGCACTCGCCGCAAATATCACATTCCCATGCAAATTGGAGGTGAATTGTTCCGGAAGCATTCGTGTTTATCTTTTCTGCAAATCATTGTACGTAGCTAGCTCAGTTGTTAATTACATGGGTATTTTTTAGACGTGTGCATAAAAATAGTCAAGGTACGTATAACAGAAGAAGAAAACTGAAAACACAACAGTAGCTAGGTAGTGGAAAATAGGCTGAAAGTCACCAGAATGTGTATGTATATATGCATGCAAGCATGTGTTTGAATTCAATTTCCGAGGCCATAATAGAAAACGAACAATTTCATGAGTTCCAATATTGTTATGTTTGCTTGGTTGGCAAGGAGGTGGAGTATATACAGGAAACACGTTTATATAAACATTCCGCGTTATGTTGTTATTATCATATCGATCCACATTAAACTTTGTATAATTGAGTTATGTAATATATATATATATATGTGTGTGTGTGTGTTTTGATGGTACTATACTATCAAAACATACGTACATATATCTTGTAGAAGTGAATTTTCTTATATTAAGCTGTTGAATTAAGTTTGTAAGAGATATAGATGGCACTAATAGATACTATAAAACAATAATGATCTCTCTCATGCATGCATGCATGGACGTTCTTGGATCACATTTAGGGAGAACAAGAAACTTGGAGGATGGAATCATTGAGCTAATACTTCATATGCATATCTATCGCTCACACACACACACACACACAACACTAACAAATAAATACGTACATGCAGTTCTCCTTCTTCTTTTCTAGAAAGGGTTGGAGGGAGCTGGCACAGGGCTGGTAGTTGGTACATAGAAAGTTCTCCTCAAAAAGGTGATTTTTGGAACATATGTGGAAACATTTCAATTCTTTGAATAATACATAATCAATCATAGAGGCATTTTCATAAATTAAAACATTGCAAGTGGAAGCCGGGGAAGAAAATTATACATACTTTAACATTGAAATGCAATAAGATGATCTTAGAAATTGATAATGAGTATCAATGCATTATTGGCAATCAATGAGTCTAAACATAGTCTATGTGGACTCTGGTGGATCACATACTAGGGCAAACAATATGCAACATTAGGAAACTATACAGCAATATACACAAAGCATATATTTGTGTACGTACACTAGCTATATTGTATATATTTTTAAAGATATGCATACATCTGTTAGATTTAGCAGCATATATGCAGATGCCGAGGCTATAGGAAAGTCCTAATTAAGATAAAGACAATTGTGTCTTGTTGGAATGTTTCTTCCTTATTAGACAGATTAGTGAGCAATGTATGCCCAAATTGAGTTTATCTGTCTCTTAAAGATTCAAAGCGCATGGCATTTCACAAAACCCTGTTCCTTCAAACAGCAAAAGAATTGTTTCTTATTGTAATTAATTAGGCACTTAATTTTTTTTTTAGAATATATTTATGTAAATAAGGACGTACAGTTGTAAGCTAAATCGAATAGAGGCAGCCGAGTAAGTATTAATGCTTATCACCAACCCTATATTCTGCAATTCCATCAATCTATAGCTATATATATATACGTATCTTCCATGGACATGATCTTTCCCAGCTTGATTAGAATCAACTAAAAATCAGAAGTGGCAAATTTTCATTGGTGATATATCTTTCACGAAGATATTTGGCCTTTGATTGAAGCTGGGTTTAAAGCATGCCAACTCACATCTGATTTCAGGCCCTCTCGTTTCATCATATGCGATTCAATCCTCTGTCCATTCGTCCTATTTTTATTCTAGATAGCTAGAAGTATGAAATATATGATCACCAAACCCTTTAATTAAGGGTGGATTGGGATGCTATCTAGTTAATGAAAGACACGAATACACTTGTGTATCTTTTCATGATTTCTGGTTTCGAAAATGAACAATCAGTTAAGGTCTTTATGGTTGCACCAAGTGCAGCTAGCTAGGCATGCTTTTTCACTAAGAACATAGAAACAGGAATATATGCATCTTCTGCATAGCTGGGTTGTACTCCTTATTAGCAACATAAAGTGACATATAATTTGACTTTTACTTAATTAGCAACCAAATGTTGACACAGTAGCGACTAAACAAACGATTAGTAAAATCTCATTATTAATCCAACTAGCTACAATATGATGCATGTGTGCACTCTCCTACATGGTCCCGCACACCTGTTACAATTTGTTTAATTAAACTGATCCTGAGATCCATAATCCGTGTCAGTCCCATTTTCTGGTGTATGCAGAGCTTCCAATATGCGAGGACATGCATGTTTAATGTTCAAGCGTAAAATATAAGTATACTGTATACCTCTTAACTCTTTTAGATCGATGTCTTTGATTCGATCATTTGGTTTTAGCCTTCAGGATCGAGTTAGAGTTTAATGCATACGTACAGTAGTTGATAGTTGTGTAAGCTCTATAGATTTGATGTCTTTGCTTAATTTTTTTTTATTAAAATTAACCGGTTTATATGTACAGAACCGTAAACTCTGCAGATGAGTCTGCTTAAATGGTGTTGAAAACTAATCCCCCATGTCCTTGATGACACAGTTGATGATAGTATATATGCCATATATATAATATACGTATAATGATGTTTTAGACAACAACTTGGGGTGCAACATTTCACTAGGAACATGTAGCAAGGTTATTCTGTTACAAGCAACGTACTTCATGCTTTCCAAACCAATGGGCAACTTGTGCTGGGTTTGTAATGAGCTGAAAACTGCTTTTCGTTGTGAATTCGGAGCAGTGTGATAACCTATGACTTCTATCTCATTTTTATTATAACGTAGATATGTTTTACGTATATTTAATAATGTAGTTTCGTATCTGATGCAGACTATTTGTTTGATACTTGTCTCTTGTTTGCAGGCTGAATAGTCGTCGGTCATTTGCAGGCAACACCATTCACGTTTTATATGCCTTCTAGCTTAGCTGTTCAGTTCCTGCACATGGATATCAAATTTCACCATTTGGAGAACCAAAATGTACATATTCCCCCCTTTTTTATTTTCCTATTTCATGACGTACTATACTTTTTCTTTTGATCATTGCTAGAGTTTCTAAATCCGTTTTGGATCATGAAATAATATATCTGAATACCAACATTGTCTTAAACAAAACTTGTAGAACATCTTTAGACATTAATTGAGAAGTCACTAGCTATTACTTACAGTAATCCTGAATACCCAAAAGATGCATCATCAAAGAAAAGAAAAAGAAAAATATTATAGATTATGTTGCAAGAGGAATTGGCCGGTGCAGCTAGGGTCAGGAGATCATCACAATCAGAATCTTAATCTTGGGGGTAATCGGTATCTTTTTCAGGTCTTCAAAGTTAACTACTCTTAGATCTCTTCAAAGAGTAGCTTGTTCGTATGTACAAGCATTGTTCTGAATAAATTTGGTTTCCATAATCAAGATATGAAATTTAGTGTTCCCCGGCAAGGATTAGATTTGTCATAGATTGTGAAGTATATACTTGAGGATTTGTTAATAAGGAGAACTAAGCACACCTAACCACTATATTCGATCTCTATCCTAAGCATATCATATGGTAGATTAGTTAACAGAATATTAACAGTTGGCACGTAGTAGATGTACATGATGGAGATTTACACTGCATAAAAGCCAGCTTTGGTAGATATATCATATATATTGCTTACGTTACAGGATCAATGATTGATTCTTCTTATAGTTTCGAAGAAAAACAGGCAAGTTGAGGGGGACCTTTCTTTTTTATTGTCGAATTCATAATTGGAACCCTATATAAAGGATCCGTTTCACAAATGTTCTCATTCAAATCAAGCACAGTTCTCTGCCTCTCTCCCATTTTTTTTAGTCTTAACAGCTTTCTACACTTAAAAGAGAGCTAGTTATGGCTATAGAGATTGAGCAATCTTCTCCTTCTGTTGAGCTATCTAACATGGCTGTGTCTGATACTCATGGAGAAGACTCCCCGTACTTTGCCGGCTGGAAAGCATATGATGAAAACTCTTACGATGAATCAAGTAACCCTTCTGGAGTTATACAGATGGGACTCGCAGAGAATCAAGTGAGTAGTAATGATCACCGGGCAACACTCAAAATTTTCCAAAGTTTAATTTCTCAGAATTCTCATCTAACGTTCATTTTTTAACAGGTTTCATTTGATTTAGTGGAAGAGTACTTGGAACAACATCCAGAAGCTTCCAACTTGGGATCATCAAAAGGGTTTAGAGAGAATGCCTTGTTTCAAGACTACCATGGCCTTCTGTCTTTCAGAAAGGCGATGGCTAGTTTCATGGAGCAAATCAGAGGAGGAAGAGCCAAATTTGACCCTAGTCGAATAGTCCTTACTGCCGGTGCAACCGCAGCCAATGAGCTGTTGACTTTCATTCTAGCCAACCCCGGTGATGCCCTGCTAGTTCCAACCCCATACTATCCAGGGTGAGTTAAACTTTTCATCTAACAAGAAACATGTATATCTCCTTAGGGTAGTGTTCTCTTGTCAAATATCTGACATACTACGTTGACTGGCTAGATTGACAGCTATCACAAACGTAATATGTCAGACTACGGATAAGGGAACGTACTCATTTCATGCATATCATTCAGGCCATATACATATATACAATCATCAATACTAATGTAAATTTTTCGTACTTTCAGATTCGACAGAGATTTGAGGTGGAGGACTGGAGTGAACATTGTGCCAATTCACTGCGATAGCTCAAACAGTTTCCAGATTACTCCCGAAGCTTTAGAAGCGGCATACAAGGAAGCGGGATCTAAGAACATGAAAGTGAGAGGTGTACTCATTACAAACCCATCCAACCCACTGGGCGCAACAATCCAAAGAGTAGTCCTTCAGCAGATTCTTGATTTCGTCACCCGCAAGAACATCCATCTTGTATCAGACGAGATCTATTCGGGGTCTGCCTTTTCGTCTTCTGAATTCGTAAGCATTGCCGAGATTCTTGAATCGCAGCAGTACAAGAACGCAGAAAGATGTCACATTGTTTACAGTCTTTCCAAGGACCTTGGTCTACCTGGTTTCCGAGTTGGCACAGTGTACTCATACAATGACAAAGTTGTGACTACAGCAAGAAGAATGTCTAGCTTCACTTTAATCTCCTCCCAAACACAACATCTCCTAGCTTCCATGTTATCAGACAAGAAGTTCACCAAAAATTACATCAAAATCAACCGAGAGAGGCTGAGGAAGAGATATAACATGATCATTGAAGGCTTAAAGAGTGCCGAAATCGAGTGCTTAAAGGGTAATGCTGGCTTGTTTTGCTGGATGAATTTGGGTCCATTTTTGGACACACCAACAAGGGAAGGTGAACTGGATATTTGGAATTCTATGATGTATGACGTGAAGCTAAATATCTCTCCGGGTTCTTCTTGCCAGTGCTCTGAACCAGGTTGGTTCAGGGTCTGCTTTGCCAACATGAGTGAGCGGACACTTGAAGTTGCACTGAGAAGAATACATGATTTCATGGAGCAAAGAAAACAGAGGAGGACGTACTAGCTAGAAATCCATCTTCCTCTCTTTGATCATCCCTTTTTTTTTAATGGTTTCCTCCATTACTTTTGATCGAGGACAAACTAACCAATTCAGAAATTGGATTTGTCTGATCATGACTGTACTTACATCAGATTCAATTGAAACATACTCTTGTTTTCTTGCTTGAAAACGCAAATTTGAAATTTCACATAAACTCTCCCTTTTTTCTTCTGTATATGTAGAGTGCGTTCATTCACACCTCCATAACTATTCATACCTCCACTTTTTTTAATTGTTGTTGACTTTGTTAGGTGTTATGAAAAGACAATTAATGACATATCATGAGACAAAAAAAGAAGACAATAACCGTATCAGTATATCTCGATCAACGACATACGTAACTCACTTTCTTATATTTTTAGCTGATCGATCTTCTCTCTTTTATCTCCCAATAAGCCTTTAAAAAGCTTCAAACAATTAGCCACATGAAAGAATGTGAGGATGATGTAATGGCAAGTGAAAATTAGGTGGAGGAATCTAAATGTAATGAAGATTATACAAATCAGTTCACATCAGACCAGGTAATCATCCCCTTTTTTCTTATTGGGACTTATAGTCATTCATGATCGAACTCATCAGTTCATCAATTATATATTTATCGATGTGTATGTTGTTGCTATAAAAGAATAATTGTTTACATGTATAACTAGATTATCAAATAGTCTAAACACACATAACCCAACAATTATTTCATATGAATAGTTTTCAATTTGTTTACCTAGTTGTATTCTATACCCACCAACTATTTCATTGCCTAATATATGCTAGATTGTTAATCTCCGGATATATATATATATATAGGGTACCTTTATGTATAGAAAATTGGAAATTCTTTGAATTCTAACTATGATTCTAAATAATTCTTGTAACAAGAGGTGCAGCAGTACAGTAGGAATCTAACTAGATTGCTAGTTAATCTCCCGATTTATTGAATCAATATCGAAATTGCGTAAAAGAAGAAAGTCAAATAATATAATTTTTTTATATAGATATTCAAGAGTAAAGAGGAATTGATTGAATGGGTACATACAGTAGGAAGAAAGAATAATATGGGTACTCTGAAGTTGTTGGGAATAAGAAAAAGAGATGTAAAATAAGATTTTGTTGTGAGCGAGGTGGTTATTATAAGCATGTTGTCAAGTCCGATATCGATAACCTCAAACAACATGATCATGTTTCTGATAAAGAGTCGGGCAAAGAGTTAGGCAAACCGACTAATGCATATGGTAAAAAAAAATGTCCCAAAGTTAGTGGTACAAAGAAATCACTACAAGAAAAACGGACTTAGACCACGGAGCATTTCCGTCGTCTAAGTGACGTTTTCCGTCGTCTAAGTACTTAGACGACGGAATCTCCGTCGTCCAAGGTCCGTGCTCCAAGTGCTGTCGTCCAAGAACTTGGACGACGGAGATTTAGTTCTCCGTCGTCCAAGTTCACTTGGACCGCGGACGTTCTCCGAGGCCCAGGTAAACACCTGGACGACGGAGAACTAAATCTCCGTCGTCCAAGTGACTACCTGGGCCACGGAGATTGATACGTTCTCCGTGGCCCAGGTAGTCACTTGGACGACGGAGATTTAGTTCACCGTCGTCCAGGTGTTTACCTGGGCCTCGGAGAACGTATCAATATCCATGGCCCAGGTAGTCACTTGGACGACGGAGAACTAAATCTCCGTCGTCCAAGTGACTACCTGGGCCACGGAGAACGTATCAGTCTCCGTGGCCCAGGTAATCACTTGGACGACGGAGAGTTAGTTCTCCATCGTCCAAGTGTAAATTTAATTTAAAAAATAAATAAATTGTAATTAAATAATATTAATTTAATTTATTATTAATTGAATTTAAATAATGAAAAATGCTAAAATTAATTAAATAAACTAAATTTTGAATATTACTTAATTATTAAATAATTAAAAATAATTTGTACATACATGAATAATCGAAAAAACCCATAAATTAAAAATTAAAATATTGTTCGGAATGCGGAAAGAAACGAGATAATAAACTACTAGCTAGCTAATACACTGGAGGAGCAGATGCGTCGCCGAGTCATCCCCCTCCACCCGGGTCTTTGTCATCGGGGTGTGGGTTCGGAGGAGGTTGACATACTTCTCGATTTTGTTGCATGAGGGCGATGAGTTGGGCTATTTGTGCTTGTTGTTCGTCAAGTCTTTGCCGCATTGATTGATTCTCCTCTCGTGCCAGTCGAGCCTCTTGAATGGCTGCTTCGACGGCCACAGCCTGAGTCCTTCTCCGCTGGCCCGAACCTCCCATAGATGATGAGTCGGAGGTCGTCGACAAATCTCGTACCACCCTAGGCCCGAAGTGCCTAACCTCCTTGCCATCTCTACGACCGTAGACCTCATCGACGATTGCAATTTGGCTCTCTAAGGATAGAGGAGGCAGGTCTTCCGGCGGCACATCTGGGAACGCAAGCTGAGTGTTAGCCAACTCTTCCTGCGCACGCTCTATCACCCTTGCCTACAAAAGAATAATTAATTTATTATAATGAAATAATATTTAAATAATAATTATTATAATTAAAAGTACATATATATATATATCACTTACGCCGCATTGACTGGCTTCATTATCGAGCCCAGGCGTCACGTACGTGCTTATGCTTGCATCAAGATAAGAGTGTTTGGAGCCCTTATCCTTGTGCTCCTTGGCTATTTGAATGAACTGCTTGGCGCCGGTAGTATGGTGTTTGTCATCCTTCCCCCGGTTGGCTTTGTTGACACCGGAAAATTTCTGGTATACAACATAATTAAATCATTAAAAAATTATTAACTAAAATTTAAATAATTCAATTATCTTAATTGAAATAAAAAAAGTAAATTAACACCTTAAAGGAGTCATCGGCAAAGTGGTTACACAACCACTCCCACTCATCTTCTCTATCCCCACGCAGCTCTTCGGGGGGAGGCGAGGGACCGTAAGTTTGGAAGTACTGATGGAGCCTGTACTTCCAATCTTTGTAGATTGAGTGGGCAGTTTGGTTGATATGCCTCAACATCGCCGATGTCAGATCCACCGCAAATTGTTCCTATCAAAAATAAATAGAAAATTATAATCGTATATATTATGAAATTATAACTAATATTAACAATATTATATAATAACTAAATTGGACGTATTACGTACCGAAAGATCTTTAAAGACTTTCGCCTTTTCATTATCCGGCGCCTCCTTCCAAGTAGGGGCAGTGAGACGAATTCGGCTACGGACGATTGACCCTATGCTATGCGCCGAGAGATTTGCTAGCTGAGCTGTGGGAGGGCCATCGGTGAATTCGTCGTAGGGCAAGTCGATCTTTTTCCCAGTCGCCTTGCAAATTTTCTCCGCTTTGCCCCATTTAACTAGACCCCGAGTCCTTTTCGGTTCCGGGTAAGTGGGGGCCCTCCTTTGCCTACGCCGGGCGCTGAACATGATAGATTCGGCGGTCGAGGATGACTGAGTACTTCCCGTTGAATAGGTACCGGGCGTCGGAGATTGGAAGGGGTCGACATCATCACCGCTCGAGATGAATGGGGGAGCGGGAATTTCCCCAGAGGGCGCTACGGATGGACCAGATGAAGGGTCCGGATTGAGGGCGTCGTTGCCCTCCGGTGGTAATTTCCAACCGACTTGGTCCGACAAGCGGCGGAGCATGGCATCTTCTGCCTCTTGTTGGGCTTTCTTCTTGCCGGATGGAGCCATTTAAACCTACGAGTACATTGTTAAAATACCTACTTACCATTATAATTACAAGTGCAAAATTTACGCTAGTTAAGTACGGTTAAGATTTAAATAGAGTACACTAGCTTGGCTTTTTTGGTCGTTCAATGGACGTGCGACCCGCGCGATAAAGTGTAAATTTTCAATTAATCAGCCTTGGTTAAATCGAAAAATATGGCCAGTTAGGGATAGAAATAACGCGAGAGGCAGGACTAATTTCGACAAAAGTCTTTCTTAGTCCAAATCCTGTCACCAGTCATAACCCGTTTCTAGACACCATATCCGACATTCGGCCAATTTTTCGAAAATTTACACTCCCTCAAGTCCTTTGCAAACTCCGCCCTCAACCTCGTGTCCATAACTTCACTTAGGTTATGGTGTGCGGTGATGAAATCCACACATCACGAGGGGTTAAGGAGATAAGCTAGGAAAAGAGGCGTCATCTATTCCAAAGAGTGCGACTTAATAAACCAAGCCTATGTACTAAATTTAAATCGAAGACGTACTACCATGCAATTTACTAGAAAATACACGTAATTATCAATTAATTAAAACAATAAATAATTACAATAATAAATTATTATTTAGCATGCATTTAATAATAATTATTCATTTACCAATATAATTAATTATTATTAACAATTATTATTATTACTATTATTTAATTTTAACTAATAATTATTCATTACCAAATAATTAACAACTAATAATGATTACTAATTAACAACAAAATAATTATTATAATTACAACTATTTTGAATTTAAAACTAATAAATTAAAACTATTTAGAAATTAAATAATTAATTAAATAAAAAAAATGTTAAAGTGTTAAAAAATAGAATTATTACCTCGTCGGAATTTCGCCGGAATATCGGAAGAGTAGAGTCGTCGGAGAGGGGGAACCACGCCGGAAATTTGGTCGTCGGAGCGTCGCCGAAGGAGGATCGCCGGAGGAGAGCGGAGGAGAGGAGAGGAGATATGGAATGAGAAAAGGAGGGGGTGAGCAGTCCTATTTATAGGCTTTTACTTAGACGACGGAGCACTAATCCGTCGTCTAAGTGAACTTGGACGACAGAAACAGTGTTTTCCGTCGTCGAAGTGAAGAGTTAAAATTTTTTGAAGCGGCGCGTAATTAATGGGCGGGACGTTTCACCCGCCATAAATTTGGACTTAGACGACGGAGAAGAGATTCTCCGTCGTCTAGGTAGAAATTCAAGCGACGCCGAAATTTGAGGCGGTAAATCGAATCGCCATGATTTTCGACTTGGACGACGGAGATGTCGTTTTCTGTCGTCCAGGTGAACACCTGGACGACGGAAAACGACATCTCCGTCGTCCAAGTGAAATATTTATTGGAAAAAAAAATATAAAAAAATTCGAACCGCCATGGTAAATTGAACCTGGACGACGGAGAACGTCATTCTCCGTCGTCCAGGTTCAATTTACGTTAAAAAAAATTTTAAAATTAATTCGCTAGGAATTTAGCGATCTGTCATTCGAGTGAAATAATCGTCCAATATCGATGAACGCATCGTATATATGAACAGTTAAATTTGAACCGACGAATAATTTTTCGTTTAGAAAGTTGTGTAGTATCGACTAATCCTTACGACTTAAGTGTCCATGAGTAGAGGCTCATTTGCAGCAGAGTATTAACGAAATTGAATTTGGACAAAACAACCGTTGGATATATTCGTCGTAACATAATATATAATTGTCTTCAAAGGACCATAAAATAATAAGTTCGGGAAGGGTTTCATCGGCACAGTCAACCGCAAAACCGAGAATTTAACAAACCGGAAACGTGGATACAAGGCATTTCGCAACTCCGATTTTCGAACCGTCGAAGCTCACACACCAAGAATTGTTTACTCTAAAGTCTTGATGAAGAGAATATGCATTGGAAGAAGGTCTAGATGGTCGTTGTCTTAGAAAAATTTACGATATCTTCACCTGGACGACGGATATGAGATTTTCCGTCGTCCAGGTAATCACCTGGACGACGAAAAATATCATATCCGTCGTCCAGGTGTATAGACCCTGAATTCAGGGGTTAGGCCTGAATTCAGGGGTTAGGGGTCCTTAGGGTATAGGGTATAAGGTTTAACACTTGAACGACGGAGAAGGTCATTCTCCGTCGTTCAGGTACACACTTGGACGATGGAGAATGACCTTCTCCGTCGTCCAAGTTCTAAACCCCGAATTCAGGGGTTAGGGCCTTAGGGTTTACGGTTTAGGTCGTCCCCGGTCATTTGTGTGTCCGTTCAATTATTCTGATTCAAAAATATAATTAAAAAATTGATCGATCGATCCGATCTGCTAGATTTAGGTTTTTATATGAGATTGAGATTTGGCGGGGCGCCAAAGGTGAAAATGGCGGGGATTTAGGGTTTTATATGAGATTGAGATTTGACCTAATATAAACGTCGACGGAATATCTCATCTCCGTCGTGCAGGTGTATAGACCCTGAATTCAGGTGTCCGTTCAATTATTTTGAATAAAAAAAAATTAAATAAATGATCGATCGATCCGATTTGCTAGATTTACGGTCGAGGATTTAGGGAGATAGCCAAAATACCCAAAGGCGATAACCTGCAATTAATTTCTCCGTTGTCCAGGATATATAATTCGGATTAATTAATTACCGTAAACCTGCATCGATCATATATTATAATAATTACAATAATTAATTACCAATTAATAATCCTCGTCGTATGACCGTACTCTTCGTCATAATCGTCATCGTCCTCATCCCCGTTAGACGACGGCTCATCCTCGTCATCGTACTCAACATCATCGGACGAATAACCTGAGTCCTCGTCCGCGTCCTCTTCCTGGTCGTCTTCTTCATCTACCTCATCGATAATCTCATCTTCAGTTAGATCTGTACAACCATCAGGCATGGGTAACCGATCACCATCTTGAATCAGGTCCATTATATCGGAGCGGATGACATAAATATTAGGCTCTTGATAGGCAGGAATGTCTCTTTCTGGTTCAGCAGCATCTTCAGTCGTCGCCGGTGTCCCTTCAATTGTCTCTGTATTCCATATTCCTCGGTGAGAGATATGGTTAACTATTTTCAACCCTTCACCGGCTTTCGGATCGTCGAGATAGAACACCTGCCGAACTAAGGTGGCGAGAGCGAAAGGCTCATCCTCATACCAGCTAGAGTTTGTATCGACTGATAATAGTCCCAGGTCTTCCTTTGTACGCTTGAACCATCTGCACTTGAATAGGAAAACGTTGACATCATTCCTGTAACATAGCTGAACCACATATACAATAGCTCCGTAATATAGATCATTGTCTTTCCCAACCGCTACCCCACTGTTTTGTGTTCTTCTTCCTTCGTCTCGAGCCAATGAATGGAACTTTACACCGTTCACAAAACATCTGGGATAAATATAGTGTTTACCTGGCTTCCCTACTAGCAAGTGCTTTAGCCATGACCACCACCCCCCGTGGTTTTCAGATTTTTGCAGATCAATCATCTGCAAAAAAGGGCAAATTAATATAAGGGTTTAATTTGGACTTTCTCCAAACATGATCGATATGTACGTATATAAATTACTAATTAAATACCGAGAGGTACGTACGTACCCATTGGAAGAAATAATCGGCAAACTTCTTCTTAACCATTTTCTCAATCCACGCCGAACTCTTGTTTTGATTTAACGCCTGAAGCCTCTCCTTGTATGACATCATGTACGGGTCAACTTCGTCACAGTCTCGCAACACTACCCAATGTGCCTCAATAAGTTCTTCCCGTGTTAACGATTCCTTTAATACTCCTCTAAACGGTCGGACGACATTGGTGACGACAGAAAGATTGATGCGGGCACTGCGATCGGAGGCAGTGGGAGGTGGTGGATCTTTGAGGTACCTGTTGCAGTAAGTAACACACTCATGCATTAGGTATGTCTCTGCTATGTAGCCATCCGGGGCCGACCTATTTTTGACGAATGACTTATATTGTCCAAGCTGTCTACAAAATCAAACGTACAATAAGAATAAGTACATATAGCTAGCTAGTAATCTCCAGTGGAACAAATTAATTAGTTGTACGTACCTTTCTTGAGGATACATCCAAGTGTACTGGACCGGACCAGAAATGAGCACCTGCTTGGGCAGGTGGATCATTAGGTGAATCATGATGTCAAAGAAAGCAGGGGAAAAAATCCTCTCTAGTTTGCAAATGATGTGCACAATTTGTTGTTGCAATTCCACCACATCTGACTTCTTTAATTCTCTGGCGCATAACCTCTGCCACCACCTGCACAATGCCACAATTGGTTCTACGACGTCACGAGGCAAGTATGGTCGAATTACCACTGGAATCAGACGTTGCAGCATAACGTGATAGTCATGTGTCTTTAGACCCACAAACTTGTGTTGCACCTCGTCCACTGCTCCAGTTATAGTAGCTGCATACGTAGCCGGATAACGAACGCCCTTAAACCAGTGAAATACAGAACGTCTAAGCGTCGGCTTCACTGTGTAAGGTGCAGCTGGCATCTTGTTGTACACTCATTTCCTATCCCTCCTCAACCACAAGGGACGACGTAGTTTCATTGATTCCAAATCTTTGCGCGCTTTGGGAGTATCTTTAGTCTTGAACTTAATACCGAGATTTGTTCCCACCACGTTGTCGCACACATTCTTTTCTATGTGCATCGCGTCCAAGTTGTTCCTCAGCTTCAACTTCGACCAGTAAGGGAGTTCAAAGAATATACTCTTGTGATCCCAATAGCTCATATCATGTGGAGGAATTGGATTGCATTTCTTTACATCCGCGTCATTGCTCAACACACCAAAGTCGAAATAGCTCAACCTCTCTAAAATCTCTTCGCCCGACCAACTACGGGGTTTATGATTGTTCTCTACCGTCCCGTCGAAATGAGCTTCATCCTGTCGCAACGGGTGGTCGTGAGGAAGCCATCTACGGTGACCCAAGTAACAGACCTTCCCCGCGTGCCAACTAGAGTTCACGTCGTCCAAACATATAGGACATCCATTATATCCTTTTGTCCTGCAGGCTGCCAACATCCCATACGCTGGAAAATCGTTGATCGTCCACATTACGGCAGCCCTCATCGTGAACATCGTGTCAGTGAATTTGTCATAAGTTGGGACTCCATTTTCCCACAACAGTTTCAGATCGTCGATCAAAGGTCTGAGGTAGACATCTAAGCACTTCCCTGGAGATTTAGGACCTGGAATTAGTACAGTAAGGAAATTAAATTCCTTGTTCATGCACATCCACGGAGGCAAGTTGTACGGCATCAGAATAACTGGCCAAGTGCTGACGGCGGAGCTATTACTTCCCCAAGGATTGAATCCGTCTGTAGTTAGGCCGAGTCATTTCTAACCTCTGCAGCAAAGTCTCCAAATTCTCTGTCGAAATGTTTGAAACCCTCCCCATCCGCGGCGTGTCGCAGGACATCGTCATCTATTCGCTTTTCTGCGTATTATCGCATCGTCTTTGCTGTGTGTAGAGACATGTACAGGCGCTGCAATCTGGGAATCAAGGGAAAATATCGAACAACTTTCACTGGAATTCTCTTTTTCGAACTCTTTCTATTCACCTGGAATCTGCACTGGCCACATACGGGACAATAGTCCAAATCTTTATACTCTTTGTAAAATAGCACACAATCATTCGGACATGCATCAATTATCCTGTACTTTAGGCCGAGGCTGCTCAAGATATTTCTAACCTTATAATGAGATTTAGGAAGATTGTGATCATCAGGAAGCAACTTACATATTTGCTCCTGAATTTCGTCAAAAGCACTCACTGACATTTTGTGCTTCACTTTTATCTTCATTTGCTCCATCACATATTGCAACACATTCTCTCGACATCCAGGGAACACCGGGGTCTGCGCTTCAAGTAGCATCCGGTTGTACTTATCCATCTCACTGGTGTCAGTGGCCAAGCTAGCATCGGGGAATGTGTCATCATGCTCATTAGTGGTACTGTAACCTCCGTCTTGGTGTTGGTGTCCACCATGACTACATCCTGGAAACGCATCATGGACCAAATCTGCAGTTGGGTTGCAAGCTGGGGGTCCGGCACCACTCCCGCTGGATGAGGCACCATGGTAACTGTACCCTGAGCTGAAGTCTGCTACGCTGAACTCTATTGCTTCACCATGCTCGCTCCATGTAGTGTAACTCCACATCATACCATTTTCGTACAGGTGTTGCACCATAACATTAACCTCCGCATACTGACAATTAAGACATTTATGACACGGACACCTGAAACGTTTCTTTCCCTGACCATGTTCTATCGCAAAATTCACAAATTCGCTAATTCCATCCATATACCGGACATCACATCTATTCTTCAACTTTATCCAACTCTTGTCCATACTGCTACAAAATATTATAATTAATTAATTATTACATATATATATATATTAGTCCATTAATTTACGCTTAATTATACGTACTCGATCTACATCGATCTATCAATTACGTACGTACGTAATTTAATCTGTATATATAGCTAACATCCATGCATGTATGTACGTACGTTTTCACTAAATATATATTAAGCAAATTTTAACTGCGTACGTACGTACCTGCTTGCCTTCTCGATACCTGTTAATTAAGCTAGCTAGCTAGTCAGCGGAGATCCCTTATATATCCTGATCCGGCCTTCTCGGCCTTCTCCCTTCTCCTTCTCCTTCTCCTTCAATTCTTCTTCGAATGGAATGAAGAGAGGATCGGATGGAATGAAGAGAGCTCGAGTTTGGCATCGGGCTTATATAATGCTTCACTTAGATGACGGAGGTGTCGGTACGTCGTCTAAGTGGAAGTTACTCGGACGACGGCGTGTCGGTCCATTGTCCAAGTGATCACCTGGACGACGGAGAATACCATCTCCGTCGTCTAGGTGATCACCTGGAGGACGGAGAAAACTCTGAGGTCCAAGTGTCCACCTGGACGACGGATAAGGTATTCTTCGTCGTCCAAGTGTCACTTGGACCACGGAACAATTACGTTTCCGTGGTCTAAGTGCTGTTTTCTTGTAGTGAATGTGGGTGTCCATTTGCATTAACTGGGATTAATGTTATAGAGGATGAATGGACTTTACAAGTAACTTTTGAATTACATAATCATCCGCCTTCTCAATCACTTCGTGACCACTCATATGTTAGATAGTTAACTAATACTTAATTTGACATTTTAGTGGACATGTCAAACAATTTGATGAAGCCCAAATATATTTTGATTATTTTGATTGCTATCAAAAAATATAATAAAGAGAATGTAACAACCATGGAGACGATATATAATGCCAGAAGGCTACATAGAATCAAAATTATGGCTAGGAGATCTCAAATGCAATGTTTATTACACAACTTGAGGGAGCACAATTATGTTGAGCATCATCAGAGTAATGGTGATATTGTTACTCATATATTTTGGTGTCATCCGTATTGTCTTGAGATTTTGCGTACTTTTCCATATATTCTTGTTATGGATTGCACTTATAAGACTAATATATATCGTTATCCTTTGTTTGAGATTGTGGGGGTAACATCTACTGGGAAGACTTTCAATATGACATTTGTTTATGTCAAATGAGGATGAAGAAAGTTACACGTGGACTTTAAGTAGATTAAAGACGCTTTTGCATGATGGTTGTTATCCAGGTGTTTTGTAACAGATAGAGAACTAGCATTGATGAACAACATTAGCAAAGTATTTCCTGATTCTCGACATCTTTTATGAGAAGTGGCACATCAATAAGAATGTAATGAAAGAGTGTAAGAAATTGTTTGCGGCAAAGCATGGTTGTGATGCGTTTAATGGTTCCTAGAACATTGTTGTAAGGTCTACAACTGAGGATGAGTATTGGAGAAATCTCAATAAATTTGAGTCTAGATTTCATACATATCCCGACGCAATCCATTATGTAAAAGACAGTTGGTTAGACAAGTATAAAGAATATTTTGTGATTGTTTGGATAGACACTTGCATGTACATTGATATCACCACTTCAAACCGATAAGTTCTGAATTATGTTAGTAATATAGTCTTCATATATATATATATATCATATTCTTCATTGATCAATTTTTGTGTAGAAAAAAAGAGTATGCTTGTATCCTCATTCTTTCTATTTTCCTATATTATCTTGTACCTATGTGACTAGTTTTGTTAGCTCTTTCTTTGTATTGAAGTCTGCTTTGATTATTATTTATACATATCATAAATGTAAACTATCATATTCACTTATTCGAGCAGGGTGGAAGGTGCACATGCTAAGTTAAAGAAACAACTTCGATCTAGTCAGTGGGATTTCAATATTTCATGGGACAATATACATGTCTTAATGGAGTTGCATCATACTGATATCAAGACATCTTTTGAGAAGAGCAGGTATTTCTCGCAACATGATTTCAAGCATGACTACTTAAAAGAATTGATAAGCTATGTATCAATCGATGCTATGAACAAAATAGTGTGTGAATCCAACAGGTAAAAATGGTCTCTTATAATTCAATTATATATAAGGAGTTGGCTAACTAGCAAGATGGCTAACTTGTTTGTCAAAATGTAGGTCTGGTGACATAAAAAAAGAATTAGCATCTTGTAATTGTGTCATATGTGTTACTCATGGATTGCCTTGTTTACATGAAATTGCTGAGTACAAGTTCTCCAATAGATCTATTCCTATTGATGCGGTCTATGTATATTGGAGACAATTGGGTATCAACAACCTACACATGTAAGAAGAACTCAAGACAAGTTTCCAGTCAAAGATCATATGATTCGGTTATAGACGCGAGTGAAACAATAAAGTGATGAAAGAAGAAGGGAATCTTTGATAAAAAAAAAATTGATGAGCCAATGAATCCAGGCAGTACGTTCCTTAAAGAACCTATAGAAATAGTGAAGACAAAAGGGCATCCACATAAGATTGATACTAGTACTTGCTGTTTGCCAACTGCATTGGAGGTTGATAATGCTTTTTCTAGCCAAAATAATCACTCGTCAACACCGACAATTTATGAATTTGGTCAAGATATTCTAAGTAGTTGTCGTACTAATATTCAGCCGATCGATCATAACTTGTAGCACTTCCCAAAACATTCAAAATCAAGTATCAATTCATCTGATTATAGGATTATAACGATTATTCTATATATATATACATATATATATGTATATTCTACTAACTTTGTTAGTTTACTTCACAAAGCTCGATCGATACTAAATTTTCACTTACAGACAAGTACAATGATCAATTTCGAGATAGATTGTAACCTTATAATTTAGGTGTATATGATGTTGAATCTGATGGTAATTGTGGTTACAGAGTCATAGCTTCGGCAATGGGGTTTGGTTGAAAATCGTGGCATAATGTTCATATGGATTTACTGAATGAATTAAATAGAATGATGTAAATTCATACGAACCTTACGCCACGATTGGACGATCTGATGGGGTTAAGAGGCTTCACGAATCACTTAACCATACTAGCTCAGGGTATGCAGCTAAAAAAATATTAGATGTGCTTTCCATACATGGGGTATTTGATTGTGAATTGTTATGGTGGCATTGTGATAAATATATCAGAAGGGTAGTGCTTAACATTTCTTCCTCTACTAGAACATAATGTTGGACAATTGGCCAATGATCTCAAGGAAATTGGAATTGGTCATGTGAATGAAAACTATTATGTACATGTATGTAACATTCAATATGATGAATATGTTTATTTAATTATTTTTTTGGTAAGAGACTACCATATAGTTTAATTTTTTTCAGCTGAAATTGTCATCGAGGCATCCTTTACCGAACCTTGTACCGACTTGGGAAGCACATGCAGATGTAAAAGTCATACATTTGTACTCTAGGTACCAGAAACTTCTGGAACAATACAAAAAATATTGCTTTGATTACATAGTTCCAGAAACGTTTATACTCGATGACTAAGTTATTTTTGATGTAATTCGCTTTGGTGGTTCTTCAGCAGCTTTCTTTAAAATTCTAGACATATGCAAATTAACAGAAGTTTTGTCAATACTCATTGTTAACCTTTGAAGGAAGATACTCATTTTGGATTATATACTTAGATGACTTTTAGTTTGTTTGAGTTGTTTTACTATTTACAGTCGATCACTACAATATATTTAAGATTATGTTGGACCTCATTGTTGCATGTAGCAAAATATTTCACGGCATAAAATTGATCCTACATTATAAAAACATCTTCCGGCCGCAATTAAGAACAAAAAGATTAATGTAAAATGTAAACACCGACAAAAAATTGAAAAAAAATGATGAACACAGGAGATGTGTTTAGCATTAAATATTAATATTTAAAAATTAAATTAGAAGTGTGAATATAAATTTTTAATGTAAAATGAGAAGAGGGTATATTGATAAAAAAAAAAAACAAGGAGATGTAATTAACTTTATTAGAGTTTAAAAAGTAAATTAGATGTACAAATAATAAAAGAGGTATAAATAACTATTTTGAATAGAGGCACCTTAGGATAATATATACCGTTCAAGTTAGCTTTTTGCCTTTGAATTGTCATGCAATCAACATTTGAATATTGAGTTGGGTGCGCGCGTACGGTGGTCTACACTTCTCACCATTGTCATTTGAAGCCCTATTATTCCGACGCTTTGACGTCGCATGCTCGTACCTTGGATAACATACTTATATTAAATCATATATTAATTAATTAAGATGCATAGTTTCATTGATTAGTTTGTTAGTCAATGATTAAGATAACCATAATCACTTTATTATACATTATCGCTGGAAATACTATAGTCGACGAGCCGACGAGATAAAAATCTCGTCGGCTATAATTTTAAAAAAATCGTCGACTATAGTATTTCCAGCGATAGTGATAACTAAAAGAGGAAAGATATATATAGACAAAGTTAGATGCAATAAGATCTTCCTTTAAAGGGTTTGCTAGCTAATGGGTTAGTTAATGATCGAAGTCACTAAAAGACAGAACAATCTTGGGTCAGCTTCTACTTCCCCTTGATCCCTTGTTAATCCCTAGCCTCACTAAATTCTTACAACACCCTTGTTGATCCCTTGTTAATCCCTTGATCCCTTGTTAATCCCTTGATCGCTAATTTGATATTGTTCGATACTTTAACGATTTTTTATTTGGATGAAAATTTGTAAAAATGGTCTACTCATCAATATTTAAACATCTAACAGTTTGTAAAAAAATTATCGAAAAATGACTCTTACGACAATTTTATAAAAAGTACTCATCAAGTTCTCATTATAAGAATTATCATCAGAAGAGTTCATATATATACACACATACTACGTACATGCAATTACATATATATGAACTTTCTCGTACATGCATGATCGAGCTAAGTTTGATATGATTGGTATGTTTGTGGAGCTAAGTGTAGTCACTGTAGTGTGATATATATATATATATATATATAGACACACACACTACGTACATGCAATTGAACTTTCTCGTATATGCATGATCGAGCTAAGTTTGATATCATTGTTATGTTCGTTGAGCTAAGTGTAGTCACTGTAGTGCATGTGATATATATGCGGTTGAGGCACAGCTGAGCTTGCATGCATGCATGGGGTTGCCTGGTTGGCAACGAGCTGGATACACCAACAGAAAATGAAACTCAAGTAAAGAGTCAATACAACTCAATTAGAAAATAGAATGGAATACAAGTAAAGGTTGAATAAGTATGTGATCGATAAGGCATGGGATATAGATTAAGATTCAAAATGAGAAACAGACTAATCAATCATGCATGCATGCATGGCGCATCTTAATTTTCAATCAATAAAATACCAATGTAGGAAGCGATTTCATTTTAAATGTTAATGGATTCAGATCGATTTACTTAATTATATGCTTATCTTTATTGTTGGTTATCGATCCCTCACTTCTAATTTTGTAGGTCAATTCAAAATTTGAGTGGTGGATCGATCGATTAGCGATTGGCTCTACCTTAGTTGACCAGATGTTGGTTAGGCATAACGTACAATGTTATTCAGTTTCATCCATCTCGATCTTCTTTGATCTCTTTTCTTATAAATTTTAACTCTCAGTCTTCTTCTCAAATCCAGAAACTTCACCACCCTCTCCTCCAACTCTATTCGATGATCGATCAAACAATTTTCGACGTACATTGTTTGATGACTTCGATCAATCTAAAAGATAAACAGTTTTAGTTATCGTACAGTATGGAAGAAGGAAGGAACCTTCACATCAATATCCGTCAATATCCACAATATGGAAACTCACGTACATATATAAGGACTTTGGAGCAAGAAGGAAGGAACCTTCACATGTCCGTGACGTAGGAAAGTTTGCAGAAAAAGGTGGTTCTCGGCATATACGTACATTTCCAGAGGCATATAGGAAATTAACCCGGGATCCACAACCGATTGCAAGTAGAGTTCAACATTCGAACATAGCAGAAAGGTGACATAATATTTAAAAGGCTCTGGATGATGAGTTATTGTAGTCAAAAGTCTATGCCAATAGTCTATGTGAGCAATGGTGGATCACAATTTATGCTATACAACCCGGACTGGCCAACTTAAAAAGAAATTAGCAAAAGGTACAGAAGGCATGCAGTAGTGTAGTGTACTATATGTAAGACTGAGCATATATTCTGCAGAAAAGTGCAGGAAATTTCTAAGACAAAGACAATTAAGTTAGCTTGCTAATTGCTTTTGGGCAGACATTAGTGAACACTCAGTTGCCTGGTTGGGATTATATATGTCCCTCAAAGCCTCAATAAGGACATAATCTTATGCATGCCAATAGAAATCTTATTACCAACTACAAAGTGCAAACCCTTATGTTGTTATATATACCAAGTTCAGCCAATTGTTTCAAAGTAGTAGAGAGGCAAAGTCAGTATCAACATCTGACCTACCCAATATTCTACTATTCTCACTCTTTAGCTTGTACTTGATCTTGGCTTGCAAGTTTACGATAAAGTATCACATGTGTCACTGTGTCAATGGCATTGTATCTTCCAACCAAGATATTTGACCTTTGATTAGGTTACAGACATACCGACTACTTCATAGATTTATATTTCGTTTTTACAATTTAAGAACCTACCTAGCTAATATGATTACCTCACATGCAGATTATATGCGATTGTTCGCCCCTCTACTTTTCTTCTTCATATACCTATGTTTTTGGGACAAAATCTAAAATAATCTTAGGGATATCGAATGCGGACCTCTGCAAGTCTCCTTGGTACCCTTTACCACACATTACATAAACAGATATATTCAATTAATACAATACAATTAGATTTTGGAATATTATTGCGAATAAGTTTTAGCAATGTTAGTTTGTAAAAAAAATTGGATTCTGAGCCATGATAATGGATGTCACTAGATTTGCTTGTGTATATAATCGCATATTTGGAAACCACAGATGTGAAACACTACCAAATTTGCTTTTGCAGTTATGCGGACTTATGCCGACCACTGTGTTCAAATCAAATTAGTATTTGAGGAAAGTCATGTCGATCACTTTTGGTAGCTGCTAATTAACTGCACAAAATGCGGCTGCAGCTTCAGAAAATTGAGACAAAAAAGCAAACATGTAATTCAATTGTAGTCCTTGTGAACAACCAAAAGTGGTGTAAATTTCGGCTCTTTCTAAGAACATGTAGACACAGACGATTAAGAAACTAAAACACACAAACTTTTTGGGTTAGTCAATTAGTTGGGGCTGGGGATCGATCAAGTATGTGTCGCTGGGAAAGTTAGGGCTATCTCTAGGTTAGAACTACTCCAGCTGTAAGCTCCTCACAGAGCCAATTGGCATGTCGTAATCATCCGTGTAAACCCTAATTTCTGGGGGGTTTCCCGGCTTGGTTGGAAACCAATTAAGAATGTGAACACTTCATAGGAAAGAGCTCTAGCTAGCTAGTGCTCTACGTGATTATAATATTTTTCTTAATCAATGTGTACCTAAATTTTTTTTCTTTGTTTTTTTCTCTCATGAGTTGTGGCTTAAACCACACGAATGTACGCCGTTTCTAATAAGCTACTAGATAAAAGATCGGGCAGGTGTGCATAAAATCGATAATTATTATTTTTAAATAAAAATTAGATGAAGTACACACATATTGTGTGTAATTAAATAAATCTTTAAAAAGAAATAGATTTAAAAAATACTCAGTTTGAAAAACAAATTAAAACATTTTTTTTATAAGACACAAAAATCAGTTTTCTTTGATTGATTACAATTTTTTACTTTGAAATTAAGGAAGAGTGTACATACGTGTGGTTTTTTTTCTGAAGAAACGTGCGTGTGGGAGAAGAAATAGGAATTCTTTTTTTCTTTTAAATTTATTTATAATTTTTTATTTAAAATAATAACCTTTAATAATTAAATTTTATAAAAGAAAAAGGGATATAAAAGGAAAAATTTCCAAAAGCAAGAAAGTAAGGCTAGTTGTTCCATTAATAATAGTATAAATTAAGAACACTATCAGAAAAACGCACTTAGATGACGCAGCAATTTCGACGTCTAAGTGGTCATGACCGTCGTTTAAATACCTAGGCGACGAAAGGTTTGTCGCCTAAGGTTCGTCGTCTAACAATCGTAGTTTAAGTACTTAGACGACGAATATTTTGTTTTTCGTCGTCTAAAGTGCTATTTAGGCGACGAATAAGGTTTCGCCGGCTTTGTACTTAGACAAAAATTTTTTTTGATGTAAATGACGATATTATTCGTCATCCTACATTCATCTTAGACGACGAATAATAACATTTTTCGTTTAAGTATTACCACTTAGACGACGAATATAATTCATTGTTTTAGGTCAATCACTTAGACGACGAATAAGTGGAATTCAATTAAGCGACGAACTATTATTCGTTGTCTAAGTGGTACTACTTAGACGACAAATATTATTGTTCGTCGTCTAAGGTATACCATCTAGGCAACGAATGTGTCGTCGTCTTAGTAATTGAATCTAAGCGACTAATTATTGTTTGTTCGTCGTCTAAGTTGTTATTTTTTTATTTTTTGTTTGTTTCTTAATTATAAATTAAGTATTAATAAAATTAATAAAATATTTATTAAATATAAAAAGTGTACATACACCGAACGAAATATACAGAAAATAATCTACGAAACTAAACCAAAACTCGAAGTAGACATCCCACCGATTTCGTCGTCACCGCTCGCATCGTTGTCCTCATCATGCCTGGCAGGGGGGACGACACTCCGCCGGAGGTTGCATGCCTATCGACTTGAGAAATTTGAGGACGACGCTCATCTGAGAGCTTGTCGACCTTGCCCCCTCCCGGGCCAATCTAGCCTCCTCCTTGGTCGATCGAGCCTCATCTTCGGTCACTCGGACCCGTTCCTCGGTAGCCGCCGTAGTGCGTCTACTCGCCGATACAGATGACTGGGTCAAATCTCTATGGACTACCCGTCTTAGTCCACGAACCTCCTTGCCGGGTCGGCGGTCGAAAACAGCATCGGCAATACTGATCTGAGCTTCCTTCGATAGAAGAGGGAGCTGTTCATACGTCATCTCCGGATTTTCCAACCGTGTTTTCGTCAATTACTCTTGGGGCATTTGTAGCAACCTCTCCTAAAATTAAACATGTGAACAATACATAAATATTTTATTTCTAAATTTTTTTTGCCATAGTTTCCCCTAAAATTGGAGGAAACCAAAAATCTGCAGGGAAAAAACCACTTCGAATAACCAATTTCAACAAAATAAATTCACCTTGGGCACCGATTCCCATCCGGATTTCTCAAGTCCAGAATCATAATTTAACCAACTTAAAGAAAATTTCAAATGGCAAGAGTACAACCTAATTAAATGTACTAATCATAATTCAATGTCTTCAAACCAATTACTGTTAGATTAAATTCAATAAATCTTGGAAGTACGATTAAATTCAATTAATTTCAGAAAAAATAGGTACTTACGACACGTTGACTCGCTTCTTTGACTTGCTCGGACTTGGGATGAGCATCGATCCTTGCTGGTATCCAGAAAATAATACTTCGAACCTGCATCTTTGTGGTCCTTTGCATAGTAGATGATCCCTCACGAGTCTGTACCATGGTGGTCGGTCTTCTTCTCACGATTTGCCTTGTTTGCATTCGACTTTAACTGTTTCACAACAAAAAATAATAAATAATAAAAAAATATTTAAAAATAAAAAAATATTTAAAAATAAAAAATATTTATTTTCATTATATTAGAGAAAATGAAGACAAACCTTAAACTTCTCTGACTCAAAGTTTCCGACCAACCATGCCCTTCGTCTTCCTTTTCCGCCCGCAGCTCTTGTAGGGTAAGCGAGGCACCGTGTTTCTTTTAGTATTTGTGGAGGTCGTACTTTCAATCTTTGAAAATGCAGTTGTCGTGTCCTCTACATATTCTCACATCTCCTGTCGGCCTTCATGGTCAAAATATACCTAGGAAAAAATTAATAAATAATTAAATTTCTAGACCTTATGCTTTTATGCTTTGAAATTAATTATGAAATTAAAGTCAAATTAAATAGACCCTATTACCGAGAGTTCGTGGTACACCCTAAACTTTTTGGAATCGGAAAAGTGGTTCAAAGAAGGGGAAATCATACGTATGTTGTTCCGTATAATTGCCCCGATGTTGTATAAGCACAAACTGTTGAGGTCAGAGGTTGTAAGGCCTCGGGTGAACTCATCGAACGACACCTCGATCTTCTTCCCCGTTGACTATACTATGCCCTCGTTTTTAGTGCCTTTCCCAAGTCCTTGGGTGCATTTTGGGACCGGGTCTGAGGGTTACCTCCTGGTCTTGTGTCGGGTGTTGTAGTCAATGAGTAAAATATCAGATATCGAGGATATATCGACGTTGCAAAATTTGGATATATCGACGGAAATATGGATGAAATATCGATCCAGTGAAAATTCTGACGGAAATGACGGAAACTAATAAAAATACATGAAAATTTGTAATGAAACTTTTGGAGGTTGTTACATAATCAATTATCTACCTTATGTGAAAAGAAAATATTGATCAAACATCAAGACATATGAATTTGCTATATTACTATATGAATTAGTACGCGTTAAGTGCTGATAATTATTAAAATATAATTTCTTAGTTCTATTTTTATTTTTGATGGCTAAACCTTATGGGAGGCTAGGCCATCACGTCTTTTGTACAATATATTAACATCACATATCACAAAATCAAATATATAAATACTTCAAAATCACGTAGGGGACCTATGAGGTTTGAAATTTACACTATTTTCTCTATCTCCCTGTGCATAATCATCTGTGTATTATGAAGAATAATCATTAAATGATTGTTCTCCCATGTAATTCTGCATGTATTGGACATGTCACGTAAATGGTGGAATGGATATTGAGCTTGTGAAGATTTGACATTTACCAAACTAAATGTTAAATGTGAAAAGTTTACGAAAATTTTGGAAATTTCGGAAATTTTGGAAAATTTCGAAAATATCAGGGATATATCAGAAATATCGATAAAAATCGAGAAATTTCAGGAAATTTAGGGATATATTTGAGGATTTTTCAGGTAACTCCAAAAACTCGAAATATCCGCGAAATATCGCCGATAATATCAATTTTACATACCTTGGCTGTAGTGAATATAATCTTCGACGGATTCTAGGGGACCTTGTGACTCCGCCGTTGCCAAAGCCGAAATATTTGCCTTGTTTGTATAGGCTATAGCCTCTTCATTTGGAGAATTCGGTATCGATTGTCCATCCGCCCAAATTGAAGGAGCCGTAACCGTCTCCTCTGAGGTTTGACTCCAACCCAATTGTCGTCCAATGGATTGGAATTCTGCAGCTTAATCTGCTGCCATGCACCTCTTCCTATCGCCCGGCATCCTGATTAAGCTGTACAAAATTGAATATTCACAATATAATATATAAATATCTATTATATATTCATCGACATCATAATTTACAGATCCATCCAAACTTCATCCAAAATTCATCAAATATTAAATAAATTTCATTTCACATATTCAACAAAATTACAGATTACAACATTTTACAAATTCATATCCATATATTCATATATTCGATGCATATTCAAGAAAATCACAAAATTACAAATTCAACAAATATAATTAAT